>CM060193.1:35211890-37611890 GCA_030549335.1 Pontederia crassipes
ATAGGTACTGTGAGCTCTTGTACACTTTTCTAGTGTTTTCAATATCAATAAAATAAAAGAAGACTTCGACTTCCCACATCTAATGTTCCTGGTATTATCTAATGTTCCTGGTATTATCTAATGTTCCTGGTATTGATCTATACTTTTAGTTGAATCTGTACAAATTAACAAATTGGACCTCACTCCAAACCACTCCTTACAAGCAGGCAGCAATGGCGGATGGAAGATCCAAAGTGGTGCTGGTTCCAGCCCCGTTACAGGGCCACATCAACCCCATGCTAGAGCTCGCAGGTCTCCTGCAGGCCAAGGGCTTCCCCATCACCGTCATCCACCCCGAGTTTAACTGCCCGGATCCCGCCAAGTTCCCTTACGAGCTGTTGACCATCCCGGACGGCCGCCTCTCCGCCGTCAAGGCATCGTTGGATAACGTCGCCCTCCTCGTCGACGCGCTGAACGCCAACTGCGAGGTGCCGTTCCGCGACACGCTGGGCCAGATGCTGTGTAACGAGCGGCAAGCCGTCGCTTGCGTCGTCTGCGATACCCTGATGTACAGGATGCAAGCAGTGGCCGAAGAGCTCCAGGTGGCGACTCTAGCGCTCAGGACGGGGAGCGCTACGAATTTCAACATGGTGACTGCGTATCCTACGCTGGTGGAGAAGGGATACCTTCCCGTTAAAGGTTTCACACATCTGTTACAGATCGATCGATCGATTCCTAGATCATGTTATTAATTTTAACACTTTCTGTTCCTCACAGATTCGCAGAGGGAGTCCCTTGTTCCAGAGCTTCCACCTTTCCGGGTGAAGGACTTGTTGGTTATCAATAACGTCGACGTAACAGGGTTCATGAGGATGAGTGCAAACATATTGAGGTCAGTATGCTCTTCCTCGGGGCTCATACTTAACACCTTCGAAGCCATCGAAGGGGCCGAGCTCCAGAAGATCCGCAGAGAGCTGGGCGTCCCTGTTTACGACATCGGCCCCCTCCACAAGTTTTCTCCAAACGTCCAAAACAACAGCATCATGCCTCCAGACTACAGCTGCATGGGTTGGCTGAACGAGCAAGCGTCGGGATCGGTGCTGTACGTGAGCTTCGGGAGCATAGCGCTCGTGGACGACGACGTGCTCACGGAGATGGCGTGGGGCTTGGCCAACAGCGGGCAGCCGTTCCTCTGGGTGCTTCGGCCGGGATCCGTCAGAGGCGCCGAGCATATCGAGCTGCCCAGGGGGTTCACGGAGGAGACGCGAGGGAGAGGCGCGGTGGTGGAGTGGGCGCCGCAGAAGGAAGTGCTGGGGCACCCTGCCGTCGGGGGTTTCTGGACGCACAGCGGCTGGAACTCCACCATGGAGAGCTTGTGCGCAGGGGTGCCGATGCTCTGCTCGCCGCAGTTCGCCGATCAGATGGCGAACGCCAGGTACGTGAGCCACGTCTGGAAGACGGGCATCACCTTGGAGAACGGGATCGGAAGAATCGGAGTAGAGAAGGCGATCAAGGCGCTGATGCGGGAGGACGAAGGCGAGCGGATGGGCGCGAGAGCGCGGGCGCTGAAGGACGCAGCGTCTCGCTGCATCCAAAGCGGGGGTTCTTCTCGCGTGTCCATGGACAAGTTGGCGGATCATGTGCTCTCGATTGGTCACAGGCGGCTCTGATGCACCAAGAATTGCTACGTAAAGAAAAATCAAACTACTTTTTCTGATGTTTCATTCGTTAATAAACGAACATCTTGGGAGTGTTGAAACTTGAAAGCCCTTGACTGAAGCTGGGAACTTGTCCCCGAGTTTGCCATGAAAGTTGAACCATGCAGCAGCATTTCCGGCGATTGTTTCTTCTTTCCTTTCTGAACCCCGAGGTGATCCAACTACGACCATGAATTTAATATGTTTGATGAGCTAGATGTCACTTCTCACATTCTTAATGTCACTCCAAACTTCTTATCTTACCTTTTATTTAATTTTAATTTATCTTCTCTTACCTCTTTAATTCTAATTACCACTTGTTCACCCAACTTTTTTCTTAATTAATCTTTTAATCATTTTTATTTCTCTATTGTATCTCTTCCAGATGTTATATTTTAATTTTTCATGATAAAAATATAATTCTAATACATGTAATATGAGATATCATACATACGTATAAATTTAATTTATATGAAAAATATAATTACACCATATATATATATATATATATATAATGCTCAAAAGTATATGAAATAAAATGAAAATGGAAATAAATTACTATATATATAAAAAGAAAGTGAAAGTTTTGCATATGTTTATTATCGGTGAACTTTTTCGTAATTTTTTATGAGCTATTTTTTAAAATTTGTACAAAATTGGTTGGGAGTCCACGAGATAGAAAAAGAGAGAAAAATATAAAAGTAATAATATATTAAATTAATATAAATTGGGCGGAAGATGAACAGACAATGATAATATTTAAAACTTAAAATAAAAAAGAGGTTGTCAGTTAAGGAGAAATATATCTTGGGTAGAAGATGAAGAGGCAAAATATATATTCAATACTTACAATAAAAATGAAGGGCACAATTGTCACTTTGGAGTGGCATTAAGGCTCTTGGGAGTGGCATTATGAGCAACCTCAATGTATTATTATGAATTTAATATGTTTGATGAGCTCCTCATGTGTTTTTTTGTTTTTTTTTTATTCATTTTCCTGTAAGATTAGTTACTACTCCTATTTAATATGTGGTATAATATTAGGAGTTAACGACCACGTGCTAGACACACGAAATTACGCCACGATCAAGGTCTAGCTAAACATCTTAGTTAAGATAGGTGTGTATTTCATATCACACATCTCCATGAATGGTGCTCCACATGAAGCAAATAAATTGTGCCCTATGCTTTCTTTCCCTTTGGAATAAGGGATAGAGATTTTGCCCCACGCAAGTGCAAAATATAACATCCATGATCAAGATGTATCTTAACTTTTAGGCCCCGTTTGGTTGGGGTTGAAAGGAGGGGAATCGATGGGAAGAGAAAGAAGGGGAATCGATTCCCCATATTTGTTTGAATTAAGTTGGAGGGAAATGGATGGGAAAGTCCCCTCCTTTCCCCTTCATTCTCCTCCAATTCTTTCACCCCCAAATCGGGGTGAAAAGGAGGGAAAAGACACACTTAACATGTATTTTTATTTTTAATCATATAAATTAAACATATAAGTATATATATAAAGGATATAATCGTTCAAATAAAATTATCACTTAATATTATTCCCTTCCCTTCCCTTTAATGATGTGCACCAAACAAGAGTAACTATTCACACTCATTCTCCTGCATTCCCTTTCCATATTTTCCCTTCCCATTCTTTACCTTCCCTTCCCTTTAATGAAATTTGAACCAAACAGACCCTTAAGTGAGTTGTACGTTTCTTTTTGTCATGTTGATATTAAGATCAATGGTGCCCCAAGTTTCATATATAGCACACCTAGGCCTTTCAATTCATCAAGTAATATGCACTAGCAATCATATCATCATCAATATGTTGAAGGTATTGAGTGTACTATTCATATATTGAAGGTCAATCCACCTCGAATTCAAAGTCACATCGGATCACGTACGGTCGCAAATGAGGCCTTTAATAAAAAAAAAATTAATTTAAAAGGAATCGAATTTGAAACCTTACTTAAATGAGACAGAGTCATTTTCCACCCAATCTATGTATTTTGAAAGTATTATTTTGAAAGTTAACTTAACATAATCTATTACATGAAAATGTGGAAGTCAAATAACAATATTTTAGATATCTTTCAAATGCTAACAAATAATAATAATAATATCTAAGTATCTAAAACATTAGTATGATAATAAAAGATTTCTAATGACTTAATCCCATGTATAAATTAGCATCACTATTAGTGTTGCTGCAACGTACACGCTTTCATTCATATCCAACATGATTCAAATGTTGAAAATGATATTTTTGTGAGCTATGACTTTCAATAGATATTGCAAAAGAATTTATTTCTTAATCATAATTCAACAAGTAAACAATTAGCAAACGGGAAATTGTCAAGTGATCAATTGGTCAAGTTAGCAAATGTCTTTATGTTACAAATGAGCAAATGATAGAAAGAAAAGAGGAGAAGGTAGATGATCAAATAATGACAGATACCACAATTGATATAAACACGAGGACAAGCAGAATGAAACCAAATTATTTAAGAGATTTTATTACAGATTAAATATGACAGAGGCATGAAGCTCAAATGGAATATGAAGAATAGAAGACAATCAAGGTAGTTGAAAGATAATACAACAAACTTTAAATTTATAAATAGCTACTAATATAATGATTAATCTTTTTAGAACATGTTAGTAGTTATAACATAGAAGCATGTTGTTAAGAACATGGGATAAACATGTAGTTACAATAGAATATATATAAAAGAAACAAGGCTAGGAAGAATGGGGATCTCTAAGCTTTTTTTTTTTGTTCAACTTATGCAATTGTTCTTGGAGCCTGTGGATGCTCAAAATACTTAATATCATTTCTTTTGATTACCTGCTCGTGTCTCATTTTTTTTCTATGTTTCATTCCTTGGTGTACATCCTGCTTTGTGAGATCTGAGTGGCTGGTGAGTTGAGTTAGCCAAAACATCTGTAGTTAATTTCAAGGTGAGCTAATCAACGAGGAAAGAGACCAAGAAGATTGATAGAAAACAGAGTAATAAAGATACCTAGTTGGGGCTTCCAAAGCAGATCGTGTCTCTAGCAATCTACTCGAGGTTAAATCCTTCATGGACAAGCATCTACAGCTATAGAAGTGTCAAGATCACATATTTAAGCTTCAAAGTTCCAAGCCCTAGAAATCTGAATGCCAATAAGAGGAGACCAAAAGAGTAAAATAAAACTCATATGCAATCCTTTTATAAATACCAGGACAGATTCCACGAATAACCACTTTAGCACTGTGCAATGGGCTTTGTCACATATGGGCTGCGAATATTTGGGCTAGGTTACGAAGAGTTTTAACACTTTATCAAATGAAAATAATATTTTCTTCTAGCCTAAATGACTTTAAATATATAGTTGGCACTTTTGCAAAATTCTCAATATAGTTCTCGAGTGTTCCTTGTGATTCTCCTAATTTTGAAAGTAGATTAGGATATCGTCCAAAATATACAAGAAATAAATTGTTTATTTATAAGTGTCAATAATTCATACTTTTTATATGAAAAAATGTACTCAAATATAGGTGGAAGAATATTTCTTTTTATAGAAAATATTACTTTTAGGCACCTATTTTTTTTCAATGTAGAGTAAGCTTACCCTCACTTTAGTTTTTATTTTTCATGGAATTGGTTGCCTTATGTAATCTAGACTTGTGAGACAATTATCCCTGCTCATTACTCTTTGAGTCCACTTTAACACTCCTATGTCTATAGTTATCATGAAGTTAACAAGTTAAATCCCTAATATGCAGTTTGTACTTTGTCAAAAAATAAATTTAGGAAAAATAAAATTCAGTAACAATATCATAAATTGTTTTCTATGTATACATGTTAGAAACTAAGTAAAAAACACAGTCAAATTTTTTAGCTTACAATGTTAGATATCTTGAGAGTGCCTTTTTGAGAAAGATTTTCACACATTTGTGTAAATTTAATCAAATATTCTATTTAGATATAAGACTAATTAATGATAATAACTTTCAAAATCACATCAAAATATGTTGATAAATGTTAAAAGTGCTTAGATAACATGAACAATTGGTAAATCAAAATTCATCATCTCCATAATTTTTATACTATACAAAGATTAAATATTTGACTCTTAGAACATATTTGTTCCTCATATTATTTAATTATTCTAAGTATCATTGTCCAAAAATGAAATAGTAAAAAAATATTAGCAATTTAATATTAAAATACTATCCTATAACAAATATTTTAATACTACTTTCAATAAGCGTTATTGTTCCAATCATATTTTAATCTATTGCATTTTTATTTTGATAATTTTAATATTATTTGAAAAAAAATGATAGCAAAAAGAATAAATAAATAAACTAGTGAAAAATCAAAAGGTATATGGAATAACAAAAATTGCATAGATAAATAGACTAATTTGAACGTATCACTTACAATGAGTTATATTATTATAACCATTTATAGGTGTGAGATTTTAATTTATTATAATATCTTCATTTTATAAGAAATAGTATGCTTAGAAAATAAATTAACAGTGAACAAAGAGAAAAAAAATTAAAAAAAAACATATGAAACTGAATTAAAAACAAACTAATGTGCATATGAAAGGACTTGAATTGATGAGCATTGAGCAATAATACCTCGGCAATATTTGAGTTGAAACCCATTTATGTTAGTATTCACCTGTATTTATGATTTTAGATTAGTTCACATGAGTTTGTATCCTGAAAACAGAATAGTAAGTTATTAAGTACTTAAACTAGTTTTTGGCAACCTTGGTCGCAAATCGAATGGCAGCAGAATATCATTAGATGAGAGAGGATTAGAATATTGATTCAGATCTCCTAACCATAACCTTGAATTAATATAAAACAGCTTCTTAATGAATGACAAGAATTTAATTAAAAACAATACTTTATAGTTGTCCAAATAAACAATATTAACTAGATAATAGTAAATAAATCTAATTCCGAACTAGAAATGAAAGACTTATGTGGCGATTCGCCTTACAATTCTTTCTATGAAACTTTATTAGGACATAGTTAACTTTCAATGAAGTTAAAATTTGAAATATTAACGGTGCATTTAGAATAAGGCTACAACTTAGGCCTTGTTTCAATATATTTTAGTAAACCTCAATCTAGAAGATTTTTTTTTTTAATCTAGAAGATTTAAAAACACCAGGTTGAATTAAGGATGGTTGGCTAGTGCTAGTAGTCTTTATTTTTATTTTTTTTAAGGGAAAAAGGAATATGCAGCTCGTTTGGAAGCTGTATCTTGCAGCTCCATCTTGGCCATTCTTTATCATCAGCCCAAAATCGGATGTGATGTTTCTTTCCCAAAAACAAGTCTTATTCGTCCCCCAAATGTACTGGCAGTCTAACTTCTTCTTCCTTTCCTTATTTTTTTTCCACTGCTCCTACCGTGTTAATTCATCTATATCTCTCTCACTTTTTTCCTCTTGCTGAATGATTTTGTCCTCTCTCTTACACACACAACTAAATTAGTGGCTTTCTACGAAGAGATAGAGAAGTGGGAACATCAGAGGAGTCGTGGAAGTCATACCAACACTTAGGATGAATAGTCTCCTTGCGTGTTCGCCACAGCACCCGCCGGCGGAGACACGGTGCAGTTAATGTCGACGACATCCAAATCCCGATCTGCCTCACCCAAAGGTCTCTCTCTTCCACAAGATCTCTCTCTGAGAATTCTGCACCAAGATCTCTCTCTCTCTCTCTCTCTCTCTCTCTCTCTCTCTCTCTCTCTCTCTCTCTCTCTCTCTCTCTCTCTCTCTCTCTCTCTCTCTCTCTCTCTCTCTCTCTCTCTCTCTCTCTCTATCCTACCGAATTCCTTTACCCCACCATTCTCCCATTTTCATATGCAAACTTTGATCCTGTCAAAGCTGTAGCAAAATTCGACGCAAGTTTGGGAGCTTCAAATCATAGACTCAAAAGTAGTGCCCGAGCTCTAACGACAAGTTCTCAAACGAAGTTGTGACGTAAAAAGCTAGAGAGATACGTGTCTGAATCGCTTGCAACACATGATCCAAATTATCAGCACATGAAACCTCGCATGCTCGAGCTCCAGCAACAAGTAGCTATTGAGACGAGTTCCTCGACTTCGTCATAGCAGTCTCGAGTGAAGCTTGCAAAGCTCACTTCTTCAACAAGTTTGCTGTCTAACTCATGGTCAACATGTGAACTCTAGCAACGTGACAGTTTTTCTTTCTCTGTGAAGATTGAGCCGTTGATTTTAATCTGACGGTGGAAATAAGATAGCTGTATTTTACGGCTCTATATACGCGCAGTACATCCATCGTCCCCTTTTTTTTAATTCTAGGAGTCATCACTTTAGAATTTTATCCATAATCCCAATTATTTTACATTGGTTCTTTCCGCCGCCCCATCACTCCGAGTCCGAGCACCATGGCGAATGACAGACCTACAGTGGTGTTGGTTCCATGGCCGTTCCAGGGCCACATCAACCCCGTGCTAGAGCTTGCAGGCCTCCTGCACACCAGGGGCTTTCCCATCACCGTCATCCACCCCGAGCTTAACTGCCCGGATCCGGCCAACTTCCCTTTCGAGCTGGTGACCATCCCGGACGGCGGCCTCTCCGACGGCAAGGCCTCTTCGGACAACGCCGGCTTGCTCATCGAAGTGCTGAACGCCAACTGCGAGGTGCCGTTCCGCGGCAGGCTGGCCCAGATGGTGTCTGCGAAGCCTCAAGCGGTTGCCTGCGTCGTCTTCGACGTCTTGATGTACAGGGCCCAGTCAGTGGCCGAGGAGCTCGGGGTGGCGACCCTGGCACTCAGGACAGGGAGCGCTGCAAATTTTAACATGGCGATTGCGTACCCCACGCTGGTGGAAAAGGGATACGTTCCACTGTTCCAGTCAAAGGTTTCATCCGTCAGTTTAATTTCCATGGCGATTCCTCTTTCATTTCAAAAATTATAGCGTTATATATATATAATACATATGAATCTATAACATATTCCAGATTCGCAGAGGGAGTTCCCAGTTCCGGAGCTTCCACCTTTCCGGGTGAAGGACTTGTTGGTTGTAAATCACGTTGACGTGACAGAGTTAATTAGGTTTATAGATCAGATAATGAGGTCTGTACGCTCTTCCTTGGGGCTGGTACTGAACACCTTCGAAGCCATCGAAGGGGCCGAGCTCCAGAAGATACGCGGCGAGCTGACCGTCCCCGTTTTCGCCATCGGTCCCCTGCACATGTTCTCACCAAGCGTCCGGAACAGCAGCACCATGGCTCCGGACTACAGCTGCATGACCTGGCTGGACGGGCAAGCGCCGGGAACGGTGCTGTACGTGAGCTTCGGGAGCGTGGTGTGCGTGGACGAGGATTTGCTAACGGAGATGGCTTGTGGCTTGGCCAGCAGCCGGCAGCCGTTCCTTTGGGTGCTTCGGCCGGGGTTCGTCAGAGGTGCCGAGCGCGTCGAGCTACCAAGGGAGTTCGCGGAGGAGACGCGAGGGAGAGGCGTGGTGGTGGAATGGGCGCCGCAGAAGGAAGTGCTGGGGCACCCTGCCGTCGGGGGCTTCTGGACGCATAGCGGCTGGAACTCCACCATGGAGAGCTTGTGCGCTGGGGTGCCGATGCTCTGCTCACCGCAGTTCTCCGATCAGATGGCGAACGCCAGGTACGTGAGCCATGTCTGGAAGGTGGGCATCACGCTGGAGAACGGGATCGAAAGAGGCGGAGTGGAGAAGGGGATCAAGGCGCTGATGCGGGAGGAGGAAGGAGAGCGGATGAGAGCGAGAGCTGTGAAAGGCGCAGCGTCTCGCTGCATCCAAACCGGGGGTTCTTCTGCCGCGTCCATGGACGAGTTGGCAGATCACATACATGCTATCCATTCGTCGAAGTCAGCACTTATGCACTGATGTTTCTTTTTGTTTAATAAATGAACATCTTGAGAGAGTTGAAAGCCAATGATTCAAGCAGAGATGCCCCCAACAAATTTATATATCACACCTCTAGTTTTCCATATCAAAATAAATATATTTTATTTTATTTCTCATTCTTTTCATGATAAAAACAAATTTAAAATTTAATTAGAAGAATAGTGTAAAATTAATTATTATTATGCTAAAACTAGAAAAAAATATGTAACGTCCACTGTATAGTACTTATTAAATTAATATATTTTATTTTCATTACAATGCAGAAACTAATAGGTTCATTATTCCTAATAGTACTCTAATCATTCTATTATACCATAGTAGCAAATAACTATAAAAGGAAACCAATGGCTTAGCATAGTTGTCGCACACGCCTCTAGTCTTTTCTATGAATTAATTATGGAATTCGTGATGAAATATCTGTGAGCGATGAAACTTAGTACAATGCAAAAGGATGAGAAAACTTAATAAAAATAAATAAGCTTTAAGCATGATAAAGCACTTGTAATCATTGTTTTCCTTTCTTTTCATATTATTCTTTTCATTCTTATCATTCTTAACCTTTTTTCGTACATTGCACTACATCTTTTACTTTAATAATACTTTGATTACTATATGTTTTGCCCTAGGCAATATTCACTTCTTTTATTATGATTTTGTCATGACATTTTCATGCATAGAATTAAGGTGGATCAAATCAAGATCAAAGGTGGATACTTTGATTTATAAAAAATATTAAGTGATTCGTGAATCCCAAACATGAGACTCTTAATACTTGCTATTAACTATTCTATAAGACTATTTATATCTACTTCTAATCATTTTTTGTGACTAATAACATCGATTATTAATCTTTTTGTTTACTACAATTAGTGCAATTGATAATTCCGTGTTACATTTTTTTATTTTTTGACATAATTATAGCATAATCAATATAAAGTAAAAAAATAATCTTGTAATTAAAATAATTCGGACAACATTAAAATCAAAACAAACCAAATTTATGTCAGGTATATGAAATTCAGCCTCCGTTCAAACAAAATCTAAGATATATATTTTCGGAATGTCCATTGTCTTCTCAAACAAAAGTATTGTATCAAGTTTTCCATTAACAATTTTACATTGCTCTATTACAGAATCCGAATAGCATGTGACCGAACTCAAATCCGGTCGTTGGAATAGAATCCAATCATCCAAACATCATTCCGGGAAAACTTGAGTCGGGTTGTCAAGATTTTGGGCCAAGGAAAATTCAAACTTGACGTGTATTAAGAATATAAAATTAATGAGATTATTGTTCTTAACAGCTTAAACTTTTAGAAAAATTAATTAGTACATTAAATTTAACATGGTATCAGAGCCGAGATCAAGGGTTCGAACCTCGTTAAGCTTTTGTTAAAAAAATAATTTTCTCCCTTGGTTATCCAAGTGTTGGAATTGAGTTAGACCAAAGTTGTCAGCAGTCCACACGTAAGGAGGAGCGTTGAATATAAAATTAATGATGTTACTCTTTCTTAACGGCTTAATTTTTTAGAAAAATTGGTTAGCACATCAAATTTAACACCGTGTAGGATTGCACAAATTAGTAAGCAGTATCCTTTTTTAATCTAATTATATTTATATTTTTTTCAAAACTTAGTAATTAATTATTGGATTAATTTGATTACATGCCAAGTTCAATTGGATATTTGTTAAATCATTTTTTCCTAAAGAATAATTAATCTAAAATAAGTAAAAAAAACTTAAATTCAAATTTCGATGGAATTCGTGTTTGCCGTATTGCCTTCAAATTTAAAGTTAGAACGTGATGAATAATTATTATAATTTAGACCGAAGACAATGAAACAAAAAGTTTCCGAAAGTTCACAAGACAAACAAAAGAAAACAAAAAAAAGGTCACAAACGGGGTTGTGATGATTGAACTTGTAGCACTTAGACACGTGACATGACCCAGAGAGCAATTTTACTAAAATCGGACCGGACCGGTCGATTCAATCGGTTCAACCGTGAATCGATCGGTGATCCGATCCGGTCAAGTGTCTAAATTATTTTTGGCATTGAATCGGGAAAAATCGGTTGAACCGGTTGAACCCGGTTCAGTGCATATTTTAAAAAATAAATTTAAAAAATTGATAAAAATAGGAAAGTTGAATGAGAACAAAAGGAAAGAAATATAAGGAAGGTTAAAGAGGAGATAATATGATATGTATAGAATTAAATAGGAATTGAAATAGAAAAGGTAAGTATTTAAAATTGAATAATATTAAAATAAAATTTATCAAAGGGCATGAAATAAAAAGAAAAGTGTTGAAAAAAGAAAAAAGAATAATTTAAGATAAAATTTATTAATATAACATCTATCATCATTAAATAATAGATATTAAATTAATAATAACCTATTTATATTATCATTATATAACTTTTAATAAATAAAAAAATGTGTTATATTATTTTTTAATATTTCTAATAAGTTAATAGTACAATATATATACCATATCATAAAATTTATATTATCTCTTTATATTTATTATAAATAATATTATTTTAATAAAATCTGGTTCAATTTGATCGAACTCGATCGGACCGGTCCAATCGTGACCCGGTGATGAGTCCGATCCGATCGCTGGTCCGGTTCTGAAAACATTGTTAGAGAGTGGCTATAATATTTTTGGATACGGGCTTGTCTTCTACTTTTGTTTTGGAAAGTCTAAGAGAATATGATATTATCCAATAACCGATTGTCGATCATCGGATCATACTTGTCGTGATTGAATAATTTCGATCGAATTTCATATGAATTAAATTTTATTAAAATAATATTATTTATAATAATTATAAAGATATAATATAAATTATATGATATAGTATATAAATATTATACTAATAACTTATTAATAATATTAAAATTTAATATAACATAAATTTATTTATTAAAAGTTAATAATGATAAAAAATACTGATTAACATATAGATATAAATAGATTTATTAATGATTTAATATCTATTATTTAATTATAATAGATGCTATATTAATAAATTTTATCTTAAACTATTATTTTAACACTTTTTAATTTCTTTTGTTTATGCCCTTTGATAAGTTTCCATTTTAGTGTTACTAAATTTTAATTTTTTATTTCAATTCCTATTTAATTTTATACATATCATATTCCCTCATTTTTTTATCTATCTTATATTCTTTTTTTCTTTTTTAACTTTCCTATTTTTATTATTTTATTTTTCTTTCAAAATTTGAATTGAATCAGCGACTCAACTGATTTTTCTCGAGTTAATGTAAAAAACGATTTTGACATCAAATCGAATCAAATCACCGATCAGTTCATGATTGAACCGATTAAATTCTCCGGCCCGATCCGATTTTGATAACATTGATATTATCACACATATTATCATTTCAGCGTTAAGGTAATTGTGAAACGATAATTTCACTCTCGAATATAAAAGTTCAACTTTAAAAATAAAATAAAAAGCAATCAAATGAAGGGACCCTATCGGTGGGTAATATTTATTTAACCAAACGAGTTTTGGAGAATTAGTCTCCTAATTCATTCATATTTAGGAATGTAAGAAAAACTCAAAAAAAACAGAATTAGAATATGGAAGGCGATATAGGACGGTTTTTTAATAAAATAAAATTGATCCATTTAAATTAGACCCATTCGTAAAAATCATAAAAGTAATGGAGTTCATTTTTATTTATATAATTATTTATAATAATTATTTTTGTTATTATTTATATATAATTTAATACGTTCCTATTACATTGTGGAACTCTAATATTAATTTTAATTCATTATATATTTTTAAAAAATATTATTTTTCAAAAAATGGTTCAGAAGAAATTCATTTTTTAGAGGGTGAATTTTTTTAAATGATTTTAGAGTGATTTCGTAATTTAAAACATAGGGATGTTAAACCCGAGTATCCAACTCGACCCCGGGTCGGGTTCAGGTTGGATTTTTTCAACTCAATTTGACCAAATATAATCCGACCTGCTAACCCGACTTTTTATTTTTTTTTAAATTTAAATATTTTTTATTTATTTTAAACATTTTATACCATCTAAAATTTTTAAAAAATAATATATTTTAAATAGAGAATAATATGTATATATTTAAAAAAATATTTTTTATGCCTGAATTAAAATAAAATAGTAAATACTTTTTATATTAAAATTTAAAAAAAATATGGTCGGATAACCCGTCTACCCGACCCGATTCGACCAAACTCGACTGGATTGGGTCTGGTTTGTTCATGGGTCAGGTCAAACCTGATCTGTGAACACCCCTAAGAAATGAATAAAAAATAATGGATAATTTTTTTGAATAAAAAAATAGTCCGACTCGAATCACTTTCGTTCCTACTCATAAAGTTTAAATTTATTTATTATTTGTTGAGTAATATAAAAATGTGACTACTAAAAGTACTTTTAGACCAAAGTTTTAGGAAGATCTAACTTTTTTTTCATTGTTTTTAAGTATGTCCAATCCTAAATGAGCAAATCATATAAGCAGCTCTTATTTTGCTTTCCTTTCTTTCTATTATCTTTTTTTTATTTTTCCATCTTTTCATTTATTTACTTTTTCCGATTCTTCTTAACCTTTTTCCACTCTTTTATTTTATATTTATCTTAATCACAATAACATTATAATATAAAAACCATCATACATAAAAATAAATAAATACGAGATACAAATTTTATATAGTCCAGCATAAAGGCTAGTCCATGGCTGAAGAAGTTCAAAATTATTAATCGGAAAATAAAAGAGTTACATATTTCGTAATACAAAAGCAAATAAACTTTAAAAGAAATATTAGGAATTATCAATCATGGTTCACCATGCAAGTCTTGACCGTGACATGGGAGCTAACTCTAATATTCAAAGTGATCACTCATCACTTTCCAATAATTCGGATGCGAAGATTGCTGATGCGAAGTTAGACGTCATATATCAAGGAAAAGAAAAAAAGAAAATAATATCTTAAGAAAAAGGAAAGCTAAGTTGATTGGCGCAGAATTAAATTGCAGATAATTTCACGGATACTAATAATCTCAAAATTGAATTTTAGAATCTTTATATTTTTTGTGCCTGATTGGAGTCTATTCGGAGGTTATTAACACTCGACTAATTCAAATTCAAAATGATAGAATTAGTTATGACTTTAATTAGAATCTTTAATTTGATCAGGCTTTTATTTTACTATTTTATATTTGAATATTTAATTAGCCAAATATTAGTAACATTATAAGAAAATTTTGATGTAAGATGAGTAAAAAGTTTTATGCAATAACATTTATAATAAATTAAAAAATTGCATCATTTAAATATTAAATATCAAATTTTCACTAAGGCTCTGTTTCGTTAGCATGTTATTAAAGGAAATGGAGGAGAGTGACAAGAAAGGAAAAAGGAGAAGGAAAGTGAGGAAAATAGGAAAAGAATTAACCTTATTTGGATGAGGTAAATAAAGGTAAATGGGAGAAAAAATAGTATTAATTTTTAGGATAAGAATGTTCTTTTAAATAATGATAACGGATTATTTATTTTAGAACATTTTAGGACATTTCTTAAGAAAAAAATTAATATTTCTTTCCCTTTTCTTACCATAAATCGGGGGTGAAATTTTTTGCTCCATCGAAAGAAAATGTTTTGGCTCCATCAAAAAAAAAAAAAATCCCCCTTCCTTTCCTTCTCTCTCCTCTAGTCTAAACTAGGTAAAAAAATTATTTCATAAAAGGATAGTAAATTTTTGAATAATATGTATTTTTCCCACTTTATTTCTCTGACAAGAAAGTGATATTTTAGGATGAGATAAAACAATTTTGATCTATTTTTCTGTTCGTGTGAAATATATGTGTGTGCAATACAACAACAATAACAAAGTCTTATCTTACTAGGTGAGGTCGACTAATATAAATAATATAAATAAATAAATAAATCTTGTTCTTAAGGGTGCGTTTGGATATTGGAATTAATAAAGTTTAGATTGGTTTGGGTGTGTTTGAATCAATAAAATTTAATGATAAGGAATGAAATAGTTGATGTGATAGAAAAAAGTAGATATGATGAGTTAATTTTAGTCGAAATTTCAATTAAAAATAAGTATTATGAATATATGTTATAAATTTGTTTTAAAAAAGCAAAAATATAGATAAATTATCTTTTCGAAAAATTTTTGTTAAAAAATATTATTTATCTATATATTCAATTATTTAATAACTTAAATTTAATGCAATATTATTTTTTAATGAAATAATAATTTATAAATAATATTATATTAATATTTTATTATACATTTTTTATATATAATAAATTATTATATATAAGAAAAATAAAAAGAAAAAACTAAAAGAAAAAATTTACAAAATGAAAAAGACCAAAAAAAAACAGCTGGGGTCAAACGACTTTCCCGTTGTTTTGGGAGAATTTCCAAATAAGTGGAAGCAGTCGCCAAAGGCACCCAATTCTTCTCGTACCAAACAAGTCATATGAACTGCCCGCAAGACAGAATCCAAAACGACCCACGTGATGGCATGAAGGAGAGGGTTAAGAAGCCCATTGGAGCGGGGAACGATCAACAACAAGTGCATGATGGAGCAAACATGAGTTTTATTATCTTAGATATATAATAGAAAAAGTTACTAACATGTGGTTTGGTCCAATTGGCATGTGGATTAATAGATTTTGAGTTCGAATTTTGCAAGTTAATTTCTGTTGAGAGAGGAGCAAGCAAACCGTTTTTAATGGTCTGAAAAGGACCAGTGTTAAAATTGGATAAAAAACTAAAATAAGTTCTTACAATTTAATACTACGAGACTAAACTTCTTCATTCTAAACTTTTTAAAACCTATTATTTCTTTATCTTTTCATTTTAGGAGTTAAGAATATATTAACAACTAAACGATCACAAACAAAATACAAAAACGATAAATAGAGAACTTGAATGGAGGGGGATTTATTGAATTGTCCGCAGTGATATACATTTGTTTATGTCCACAGTGAACCATCGACCACTTAAGTAACAACTAGAACGCAAGGGGACTATCACGCCAAAACAAATCTATAGACAGGATAAATTGTTGCACTTCCATAGCGACTTTGAACTTAAACAGATGAACATAAAAGTTGTGCTTAAATTTTGCGATTACTGAAATGATCTGATATGTTGGATCAGCTTCTGAAACTGGTCATAGGAAGACCCTCCTTTGGCCACAGAACTCCTCGCCTTGTTGGCCATGTCGGCCGCAGAGCTCCGCAGCTGCTCCGCCCTCTGCCCTTCCATCAGCTCCCTCACCATCCTCTCCACCACTTCCCTGCCGCGCATGTCCTTCATGTCCAGCCCCACCTTCCACTCCTCGCTCACGAACCTGCTGTTTATCTGCTGGTCCGCGAAGTAGGGCCAACACAGCATCGGGACGCCGGCAACGATGCTCTCCAGCGTTGAGTTCCAGCCGCTGTGTGTCAAAAAGCCGCCCACGGCGGGATGGTCCAGCACCTCCTGTTGCGGCGCCCACTCCACGAGGTAACCCTTCTGCTTCGCTGCCTGCTGGAGCTCCTCCGGCACGAGCAGACCACAGCCATTCTTCAAATCCCTCTTCTGCTCGTTGATCATATCTGACGGCACCACCCACAGGAATCGGTGACCGCTGTTGACGAACCCGGCCAGGAACTCGACGAAGTCCTCTTCGGAGACGATCGTCAGGCTACCGAAGCTGACGTAGACGACGGAGCTGCATGGCTGCGAGTCGAGCCACGCCAGGCACGTCCGATCTTGCTCCAACAGGCTGGAGTAAACAGCGATGCCGTTGTGCGTCCCTCGTCCGTTTTCCAGGTACTCATCGTCGGCGTCGGAGTGATCATTGAAGGCCTTGAGCAGCGCGTGCAGAGGTCCAACGGCGTAGGTGTTGGGGCACGTGGCGCGGATGCGGGACAGCGTGGACGACTCCAAATCTTCGAACGTGTTAGAATGAACGCTCTGGCTCGTGGAGCCTGTGCGCTGCGGTTGTGTATCGTTTGTAGAGCTTGATCATTAGCATCTTTAGCCTTTCGAACAAAGAGGGACAAATCCCTCCGACGAAGAACTCTCTCCATGCCTGCAACACTCCGTATTGGCTCATCGAGCTCCGCCTCAGCTGTCACTTGCACCCGGTGTTGTATGTTATGTATATGCATATTTAGTAGTCATCGGAAGCTGCGTGAACGTAACATACCAGGGAATGGGACTTCGCCGCTTTGCAACAGATCTGGAATGCAAAGGTAGGTCCAGATGCTGCAGGCGCTCACCATACGGAAGAGGATGCCAGGAATTCCCATCTCTTCCGCGGCATCTGTGGCAAACGGCATGATGCCGTCGGCTATGACGCAGGTCAGAGGCGGCCATCCGTCCGGGTCCCGGAGAGAAAGCTCGGCCAGGAGCTCCTTGTAGGAGATGACGGCCTTCGTCCTCAGAGACGCTTCCAGGTCCCATATAGCTGAAACGCTTCTCGGATGGTCGTCTGGGAGGCCGTCGGGGATCGAACGGAACTGCAGCCGGGGCTTGGGGCGGGCTCGCGGGAGGCTGCGCTGGATGTAGTCGGTATTGAGGAAGGTGACGTGAAGGCCGGCCAAGGCGAGGAGCTCGGCCAGCGCTAGGCCGGAGTTCAGGTGGCCCTGCGCTGGTAATGGAAACACCAGTACGTGCCCCGCCGCCGCCTTCTCTTCCATCCCTGCCTAAGATACCTTTTTTTATATTTTATATCTTGAACAAACAAGTTGCTAACCACAAGCGTTGCATGCTTATTATACTCTCTCCAATTAATATTAAAAAAATATTTTATCATGCTAGATAAAATTTTATATAAATACATAAATAATTATTAAATTAAAATAATTTGATATTAATTTTAAAAATCGAGATCGAGGGCCTATGTAATCTTCCAATTAATCCAAGAGTCAGCGCCCCGTTTGTGGAGAGAAAAATCTCCTTTGTCCCTGTCCGCCGTTGGTGTTCCACGCTGCGTGCTTTGTCCACACATTTTTATTTTATATATCACAAAAATTTATATATCACACATGTGATTTTCCATATCATCATAAATAAATGTTCTTTTTTTCATTTTCATGATAAAAAGCGTAAGGACCTGAATTTTCGGCAAATAATGAAAAGGATATTTTATTCTGAAAATATGAATTGGCATCGTTATATTTATTTGAATTATTTAATTCCTAACATTTAAAAAAAAATAGATAAGGAGTTGGAAGAGATAAGATAGAGTTTGAGTGTATGTGAAATTGTTATAGGTATGATTATCGGATTATTAATTAAATTCGAATTTAATAAAATTTAATTAATTATCAAAGGACGAGTTAGTGATAAACGATCATGATTAATTTAGGATTAGTATAAGTAAAAGATAAATATGATCTAATGGTGGTTAAAAATTAATTATTAGCAACCAAATTGAATCTCTACATCACTAATCATATTTCTCTCTTCATTTGCGCAGTAAAGGTTTTGAAGCTTTGACATAGGGGAGTAACCTCCAAGTAACCGATGCAAGTTTTAGGACGTCATCAAAGAGTAATCGTCGATCAAAGATTAGCATCCGTGCAACTTACAGACGGTACGAACCCAATTGATTTTTCATCCAACTTAAGGTACGTATGAGTATCCCTATATCGATAATTTGCCGATGCCCTTTATACCAAGATTTCTTTGATATAATTTTTACATCAATCAATAATTGTATGGCATTGATTCGAAGGTCAAAAAATTATGTCAAAACCATGATTAACACAATGATAGAACTCAATCTAGGTTCTGTACAGCCCGATCCGAGTTCAAAGAAACTCTGATGCAAATAGGACTTGTATGGACCGAGTTGATACAAACCAAGCCCCGAGTTGTAGGATAGTGCGGCCCACATTCAGATAACCCAAGCACAACACTCAACGAACGGTCGAACTCGGTCCGAGCTCCGAACTACTCGGCCCAAGTTTAACGATAAAAAATTGAGTAAGAAAGTACATCACCAACTGGGCCTGGGTTCACATTATATCCGAATTGGGTTTCGCCCAACCGAGGTAAAAAATCAAATTGGGAACACAACATAGGTTTCCACCTACGGAAGTCAGGTTTCAATGGTAGAAAACTTATTTTCCTATATTAAATTATAGTTAATTGAATTATTAATAATAATAGTTATTTTTATTATATTATTATCAGAGCTGACCCTATTGTTGTTTCTAATTGGGTCTTGCTTTTCTGCTACACACTTTTTAATTCAAAGATTAAATCTCCACTTAGAATTACCTACCATTTAGCCCTCCTTCACATTTAATAATTAATCAACTTCATGAAATGACAAGTTTATTTTAATGAAAAATGTGATGGAATCAATTTTTTTTAATATTGGGATAATTTATCCCTCGTATGAATTTTAGCAATGATGAAGGATCCTATATCCAAGGAATCTTATCCTAAATGGTACACAAAAGAAATTAAGAATTATTTTCTTGAACATTATATAAGAAATCATCATGAATTGCAAGCTAACTATTTTATTAATACGGATTATGATTATGAAAATATAATAAATGATTTATATAATATTTATGAAGTAAAATTTGATGTGCGCAGAGAGCAGGCATTTTCATCACATCCAAATGAATGTGATAGCGATAGCAAACGTAAGACTTTATAATTTAAATCATTTTCTAATTCATGACTTCTATTAAAGGGTAGATCAAGAAGATCGAACGAAGGTTCATCGAGTTCAACTGCCTCTTTGTATAATGAACCACTATATTACTTGTCATGTTTAAATGAATATGACATCGACTTGACTCGGTGGATATTAAACGATTGTACGTATCTAATTCTCACTGCCATAACTCAAAATCTTTTAGCTATTCTGATATTTACAATAATATTTTTTGCAGATTCTAGGATACTGAATGAGAGAAGAAATATAATGGACTCTAGTTCCATGAAGGTTTGTATATTATTAAAAGATTGGTTGGATGTAGATACTTGAACATAAGGTCATGAATCCATATTATTGTACTGAAAGATGATGATGATTAAATAGACGCCTTCGCTTCATGAAATAATTGTTGTATAAATGTAGTTTTTAATTCTTTGTAAATTTGTAATTTTTTCTTATTTATAATAATAAAATTCTCATGTATATATGCTAAAATATCCTAACCATGTAAATCTTAGTGTCTATTACCATGTACTTTTAGTATATAGTATATTAGTACTTAACTACCTATACTATTAATGTTATAGACTTATACTAATATTATATTCTAATATTATAAATTATATAATATATTTCTATTTATTATTTACTATATTTGTTGAATATTTACCAATTAATATTATGCATAAGGTATAACGCAATTATTCATTTTACAAATTTATTTACTTAATAATGAATTAATGACTAAATTTACTTAAAATTTTAACTATATAATTATTATACATTATAATAATAATTAATGTAGTCACTAAGTCAATATTAGAATTATTATATATTATATTTATAATAAGTAAACCGAAAACTTGGAAATTTTAAAGCAAAAAAGGGTCCTCTTATCCGGTCCCACCAGTCCGGCCAGGTCATGTACAAATCATGTCAGATGGGCATAATGTCAATTCGACAAGACACAACCTCTGATATAATCAAACTGATTAATCGGCATGAGCATCACACGACACAATATGTTTGTCCATCTCTTCGTAGACCTTATGGATTGTCTGCAAAAAATAATCCAAATAGGCCCACATAAAGGCATGATAAGAGGGTTAGATGTCCATTAGAGCGGGTGATGATCAACAAGAGCATGGTGGAGCAAACATGAGTTTTATATATAATAGAACTAGGTAACTTACTCGCGCTTCCCGCAATTTAAATATATTTTAAATATAAATTTATATGTTATTATGATTTATAATATACACGCACAATTTTTGTAACTTACAACATATTTGTAAATATCTTACAATTTGAATTAATAAAAATGTTAGGTCTATATTTCAAAATATTTAAGATGACTATAAAAATATTATATCTTTCGAAACATTAGAGTAAGTATTATTTTACATTCATGCATGTGTGTTGCAAAAATATATTAAAACTAGTTTAACTCAATCGTGCTTCCCGCAATTTAAATATATTTCAAAATATTTTATAATATATAAATAAAACATAATATAATATTTATTATACTATACAATATATAACTACTATTTCTTGTAGCATGCATTATTTATAAATATCTTATAATTTGAATTAAGATAAATATTAATTAAGTTTATATTTTAAAATATTGAAGATGATTTAACTCACTCATGGACCGCACAATTTAAATATATATATTTAAAAAATTAATTATATAAATAAAATATAATTTTATATTTTTATTATAATATAAAATATATAACTACTACTTGTTGTAACATACATTATACCTATAAATATCTTACATTTTTAATTAAGATAAATATTATTTAAGTTTATATTTTAAAATATTTAAGATGATTATGAAAATATTGTCTTTTATAATATTGAATTAAGTATTATTTTATATTAATGCATGTGTGTTAGAAAAATTATATTACATTTGTGATATCAATATTTAATAATTATTTTATCTAAAATATTTATAAGAAAACAATGGCCGGATAGCGTCGAAGACTATCGCGCCCGCACTTCCGACCGTCGCATGCTTCCATTATGGCGCGTTCAGCATCAGCGGCCTACGGAAAGAAGGCACCATGCGCGAGTCATCGTTGTCTGCGTTGAAGGTTCTGAACGACCTCAGGTCTTGCTAGCGGCAGAGAACGGTCGGCTCATGTTGTTGTAGCTAAACTGTGACGCAACCCCCGTCGCCCGAGCGCCGAGGAGATCGATGCTTCTTTCTACGCGCTCAGGGAAGCCGTGCGCTGGAGGTGAATGAGAGTGGAGTATAGACCTTCCTCGTCCATGATCAGCTCATCATGCGAGCCAAGCCATGACCTGGCGGTGGAGGTTCTTCACCTTCACCTCCCCGCATGATGAGTCGCCGACCACGATCGGGGCTCCCCTTGTGGAGGTGGAGCAACAGTAGGGAGCGATGTGCGTTCGGTAAAGAAGTATACATATATTGTAACACTCCCACAATCGCCCCTCCTGCCACGTAGGCAGTCAGGTAGACCCCGGGTGCGCTACATTGCCTACTACACTATTGACTATGACCATTCAATAAAATGTACACGTGATATCAATATTATAAGAAAATTTAATCAAGGACTTTAATGCGAAAGTTCAAACGTTGGAATATCAAAGGCATAAATGATTCATATAGTCTATAGCAAAATAAGAAAAGACCACAATTGGTAACCAGTTCACATCTGAGAGGAAGTTCAATAGGTGGAATAACATTATGTTTTTTAGAAAGCAAGATCAATTGACAATTTAAAAGCAATTGTAAGACACTGATAATGTGGACTAGTCATGTGCAGCATCCTCCAAACTCTGTGCACTCCAACACCTCATCAAGTAGATCTCTCACCTACAAAATCCCAATGCAGGGAATCAAATACCCGTGAGCAACAAAAATGCCTAGTACAATAGAAGCATAGATGATAAAATAAGGATCAATAATTGTTATGAACATATCATCATTGATCAATAATATGCTTTGATTTCTATACATTTACTATAATGGGTCATATGTCATGCATCGACTATAACCATGTTTGTACTCTGTTCTTTATTCTAACTTTACTTTATCTTTACTATACTTTGCTTTGAACATTATAAGCCCATGTATTATCTTTATCATACTGTGTTCCATGCTTTACCATACTATACTTTGTACTGTGTTATACCATACTTTACTGTGCATTGCTTTAATGTGAGTTGCACTACATCTTTTACATTACTATGATATCCTTAAAGTTAGTTGTCCTATGTGAGCTCTACTTTATTAGATTGAGATGCTAGAAGTGTATCTCTGAATATGTAAAGCTAGTAAGCCCATAATGGGGATGGAGTGTGACAATGCATCACCCATTTCAAAATGCAAGTGGGAGAGGGCCTGCACCCCAGGAACAGTAGTCATTTAAGAACATGTAGGTTCACTGTCTTCTCAGCTAGCTACATGTCCCTCTGGCTCGGTACAATATAATATATTCTTTGGGGGAAGGAGTGTGACCATGCATCACCTTTCTTCGAGATACGGGTGGGAGAAAACATGTAGTCTCAGAAACAGTGGTCATCGAAGACCAGTAGGTTCGCTATCTCCTCAGCTAACTACCTGCCCCTCTCTATATCATACTATGATCTATGTTCCGTACATTGGGGCGGCACGTAGCAATCCCGTAGATTTATCTTTACTTTACTTACCTTTGCTTATCATGAAGTCTATAAATCAAAACCCAAATGGGCATTAATGTCTTTACAACAGGACTCAGCCAATTATCGGTAAACTGGTTCGAGTCTTCAGTTATGGTTCAAGAGTGTAACTCCGATCGAGGTCGGGGTTCGACTCGGACCACATCTATGTTCAGTGGCGGAGCTAGACTAACTTTGTAGTGGGTTCACACATAACTCTAACTTTAAATTATTATTAATATATATATATGAGATAAAATTTTCATATATTTTTAAATTATATTACATAAAATTATTAATTTTTGCTACCAAAATAATCCGACTTTATATTTAAATACAAAAATATATAAAACCAAAATTAAGCGCATAATCATAAAATTATTAATGATATATTGATATAAGATCATGAACTAAGATCTCCTAATGATATATTAATGAAACTTTTTATATGTGAAATTACATAATTTAAGCTAATTGAGGTAAAAAATTAATTAAGAAATATGTTATTTTATTTAATTATGCAATACTATAATACTCTATAAAAAAGTATAATAAAGAGAAATATATAAATTAAGAGAGAAATAATATTTCTAATAGTGATTAATAATTTAAGGAGAAATAATTAATATAATTACAAATAAATTATATTTATCATGTAATTATACAATTTAAGTTAATTGAGACTAAATATAATTATTAAAGATATTATTCTATTTTGTTATGAAATATAATTACATTATAACAACAAATAACAAGGAGAAATGTATAATCTAAAAGAGAAATATATTTTTCATGATAAGTCGTATAATGTGCTCCATATATTTAAGATGATAATAAAAATAAATTATATTTATTATCAAATGAAAAGTAAGAAAAATAATGTGTTAGCACACTCAATTAATAAGATCATGAAATATAGTCTCCTAATGATATATTAATGAAACTTTTTATATATGAAATTACATAATTTAAGCTAATTGAGGTAAATAATTAAGAAATATGTTATTTTATTTAATTATGCGGTACTATAATATGTAATAGTAATTAATTTAAGAGAGAAATAATATTTCTAATAGTAATTAATACAATATGCTTCATATAATAATAAGATAAATTGTATTTTTCATGATAAGACGTATAATGTGCTCCATATATTTACGATGATAATAAAAATAAATTATATTTATTATCAAATGAAAAGTAAGAAAAATAATGTGTTAGCACACTCAATTAATAAGATCATGAAATATAATCTCCTAATGATATATTAATGAAACTTTTTATATATGAAATTACATAATTTAAGCTAATTGAGGTAAATAATTAAGAAACATGTTATTTTATTTAGTTATGCGATACTATAATATGTAATAGTAATTAATTTAAGAGAGAAATAATATTTCTAATAGTAATTAATATAATATGCTTCACTTAATTATTAATGCGCCAAACCACTGTGATAGGCATGTGTATTTGTATAAATCACTACTAACCATATATTTATCCAGTGCACCCACTAGCACCCATGTGGCTCTGCCACTGTCTATGTTCATATATCAAAATCAATTAATGAGTTGGTTGATCTTGTCAGCTCAAACTGGTGGGTTGAACAGAACCAAACGATCTGAACCAGCTGATGACTGGACCGGTCGACCGTTCTCTTCACCGGTCGACCATTCTTGTCGGTTCGGTCGAGTCGAACCGGTCAACTTGGACCGGTCGACCGTTCCCTATGGACCGGTCGATCATTCTTCGTAGGTCGGTCGACCGCTCTATGAGACCGATCTGCCAACTTCTTTGTTGGGGATTTTGTCGGACCGGTCGATTGCGTATATGAGGCCAGTCAACGGGGATAGAATCCGTCATTGGATTCGGTCGACCATTTTGAAAGATCGGTCAACCGCCCCTACGAGGCGGCGACGCGGTGTGCAGCCGTGCCAGTCGACCGTCCGGGTCGGATCGGTTGACCGACCATAAGATCAGATCTCTCAAGGCGAACTCTGGATCGGTTGACTGCCCCTTTAGGATCGGTCGACTGGTTAAAGGCGCGATAGTGCGAAGCCTTCAACAGATCGGTCGACCGCTCGTTAAAATCGGTCGATCAGTTATCACGATAAAACAGGGACGCCGGTCATCTTTTCCGATTCCGGCGACCTTTTGGCCATCAAAACCCGATGATCAAGATATGAAAAAGGAAGGTACACATCACAAGATTATGATGGACTCCTTGTATGCATCGAAAGATCAATATTTCTTCGTCTACGGGATTTGACATTCTAAGGTACCTTTTCCTTCGAATTACGTTCGCCGAATCGTCGTCGTCGTCCGGTGGATTGCCGGTCGTCCCTGGTAGGTGAGGAAGGGGCGCTTGGTCTTCACGGACGCGTCGAGGAGGTGCGGCCACAAGTCGGAGGATCGTCGATCCGTCGGTCGTCGTACTCTGCTTCGTCGCTCGTGCGTCTGCTCGGTCGTCGAAGAAGAGGAAGAAGAGGAGAACGGAGTGGCGGCCGGCGAGGGTTCCTAGGGGGCACGAGGGTCTTCTCGCGTCACTTTTTATAGCATAAAGGCCGGCCGGTTACGAGGCGCGATCATGAGAGAATTTCTCCTCTAGTCGGCCGTTGTCGTTTGTTCCTATTCCCCTTTTTTTATTCCTTCCTTTTCTGTCCTTTTTTTATTCCTTCCTTTTCTGTCGAGGAATTAAGAGGCGTTACAGATATCATGTTGCCCATGTCGAGCGCGTACATTGACTGGATAGCATCGAAGACTATATATCACACCCGCACTTTCGAGCGTCGCATGCTTCCATTCCAGTGCGTTCAGCATCAGCAGCCTATGGAAAGAAGGCACCGAAAGCTTTGGTTGCATGGCGTCGTCCTCGTCTGCAGAACTTTCTGTATGACATGTATCAGAGGTCATGGAGTGCTGTCCTTTGGATTGGATGCCTTGGATTGGATGCATGCGTGCTGATTAATAAACCGCATGAAGTTCCCACCGAAAAAAATAAACCGCATGAAGTTGCGCACATGTCCTCAAATGGCTGTCCTTTGGAGTTGATCTGATTAATCACGAAATGAAGTTGCATGCATGCACACGTCCTCAAACGACTGTCTTTCGGAGTGGAAGCCTGCGTGTTAATTATTCACCGCATGAAGCTGCATGTATGCACGTCTGAAGGATATCATAGAAGAAGAATTAATGGATAGAAGAAATAATGAAAGGACATCTTATTATAATGGAGGAGAGAGTAGAAAAAGGATAGCACATAAAATGCAAAAAGAGGGATAAAAGGAGAAACTGCCACCTATGATTCAACACAATTTAGAAATCAAAATTTTGAAATATTTTATATATAACAAATATGTTAATTAATTTTATAAAAGAACAAATTGGAATACTTTTATGTATTAATTTAATGTAAGCTTTCTTATTTAGAATTTGTGTTGTATAAATATGTGATAGAATAGGGAAACATGCATGATTATCATCCTAAATTTCATAAATAATTAATAATATCACCAACAAACTCTTGGAACCAACTTGATAACATCCTAAGAAAAGCTACTAAACTCACCATGGTTCCATATTTTCAAGCAATTAAACGATGTACTCCAGGTACCGTCGTAGCCCTTCAAGGACCATGACCTTCAGGTAATGCGTCGCGGCAGGCCATCCACCTTGACCACCGCTGCCTCAGTTCCCACCACCCGCTCGATGTCCTCTGCAAGCTTCCTCTGTACGTCCTGGCATTTCACCATGCATGCTCGCCATGATCCACTACAGCGCGGTCGAGTTGTTGCCGTGCCGGCGTTCAGGAACGCACCGCAGACGACATCAGCTCCTCTCCTCCATTGACAGTGGCTGCTCACCGTAGCACTGCTTCCTCGAACATGTCGATGGGTTGGTATAGAGGTCGACGCACATATCCTCATTTTAAACAATCTTTCGGAAAAACTGAAGTCGCTTGGAGGATGGAGGGCCGCACGTGAAAGAACGTTCAAGCAAATAAAAGAAATTAACTGTTCTATGCACTCATCTCAAACGTCAGATGTTTGCTCCAGTCGAAAAAACTGAAATGAATGCAAATTTTAAAAATGAAGAAAAAAAGATCAATCATAATGAAGGCCTGAGAATGGATTTAAAGCATCAGTGAATGAGTGGGACACCGGAGAGAGGGGAGTTACATAATAGAAGGATGGAGTTACATTATGCATATTAACATTAAAATGTTCAGAACACAAAAAAAAAGCTAAATCCTATCATCTCAAGCCTCTCAATGGATCAGCTTTATATATATAGATTTTCTACCAACAATTAATATATTTACAAGAAAATTAGATTAACTTTTTTTCAATATATTTCATATATTTGAAACCCACCTATTCGAAGAGAGTTTCTCCTGAGATCAATTTCAATCAACTAAGCGAAATCGACATTCATATTGACGTTTGTTAGAGCTGTGATACGATGTAATCACAAAGCTTGTGATATGATGTAAAACACAAATATCACACCATTTTTTATCATCTTGAAATTGGTAATGACCTTAGGCCAGATCAAATTGGAGACTTAGAGAGATAGTTGTATATTCGTTGCCATTAGTTAGTCCGTTACAATCTGTTTGGATGAATGCTCATTAAGGGGAAGGGAAGAAAATGAGGAGGAAGATAAAGGGAGGGAAGGGAAGGAAATTGTTACATCTCAATTTGGGATTGAAACAAAATAATACAAATGAAGGGAAATGAAGAGAAAAAATGGATATTCCCTCCATTTCCCTTCATTAAAATTTTATCCAAACAAGAAAATTTTTTTTGCCTTCCCTTACTCTTCTTTATCCCCTTTCACCTCAATCCAAACATAGTGTTAGGGATGAGAGGGATAGGCCTTGCATGGAGTTGTGGAGGAGGTTCATGTGGTTGAGAGTGACAACATTATGGATCATGAAGTTTGCTGCAGCGACATGAAGCACGCTCTCGACGTACCTCTTAAGATTGATATCGTCCTTAGCCCCCTTAACGATGGCAACCACCCAATCGATGACGAAGAGGTAGCGTGTTGCAGTGTGAGGAGATTCCCATACGAGGCAATCAGGACTGGAAGGTCCATAGCGGAGGATGACCTTTCAGACTTCTCAAGCTGAATCTCCTCCTCTAAAAGCCTTTCCATCATCGACAATGTCTATCGCCTGATCCATAAAATCAAGATGAGAACCTATTGGAGGGTGAACCTTTTGGCCTCTCCAAATCAAGTATCCTCCTATAATGGCTTTGTGTAACGCTCCCAAGATCCACGTGACTTTCATATGCTCAGAGTTGTCCCGAAGGTGCTACAATATTCTATATAAATATTTTTTGCGGAAATATAAACTATAAAATGCGAAATTAATTATAACAATATCTAAAAATCCATAATATCGAGGGGCTGGAAATGTCCATGACTTCACCATACTAAATATGTGAAAAAATAAAAGCTAAGCCAATAATCTAGCAGGACTTAATCATAAACCATGTGCAACATCTCTGTCATTGAACCTGACCACCTGCATCACCATCTCCTATCATCTCACATGCATGAATTCAGATGCTGGGAAAAACTCATGAGTATAAAAATACTCAGTACGTAGGATCTAACCATAACAAGAAATAATAAATCAATAGTGCTAAAAAATCAATAATTAGTAAGGAGCAATAAACAATAAAGCACTAGATATGATGATATGAAAGAGCTCAATAGTCAATAAGTCAATATAGTCATAAATCAATAATGAGGATTAGGGAGAAGGTCATATCAATTAATAATTTAACAATAATTAATTTTTTCTGATCTCTATGGCACTATCCAATTTAACAATTTTGATTCGATTTCAATATCAATGGTCATCAACCAGTAATAATTTTCATACAATTCATTGGGCGGAGGCAAAGCCAATCAATGCCAAAAATTCGAATGACCATGATTCAATTAATTCAATTTTCATTCTATTCAATTCAATCTTTAGAGTTATTCAATTCAATAGGGAGCACTCGGTCAATTAAGGAAAACTCCATGTCTCTTTCATGTAGGTCAATGGGGGATCAAACCACGGTAAGCCGCCCTCCAATAATAACGTTAACAATAGCTTTGTGATAGCGAAGGACCATAATCATCACAGAACAACTATACATTTCCTAAAGGATGACGTCTCACCTCTATGTATGCTATTTGTCACATACAATATTTATATCAATAACAATGTGGGCGAGGGGGCTTAAAAACAATCGAAGAGCATGAAGACCCAGTAGTTTTCATCTTTTATCTTGTTTACATAATAGACATATATTTAATAATTTATGTTTATGTGAAACAATGACCCAATCAGGAAAAAAAAAACTACTGGATCAATATAATGAAGAATCACAAGATCTGATGGAATAACAATAACAATAATCTCAAATCAAATCAAATAGATATGATGAGGTCGGATCTATTAACAATATGATCAAGGATGATCTAGAACAATTTTCCATAATGTCTATTCAATTATCCATATTAAAATACCCAAAAATAGGTTTTCTATCTCCAGAACCCGGCCCGCATTGGGTGGAACCCGGAACGTGTTTGAAAATAATAAGAAATCTCTTCGTCCAGGACAAATCGGGGCCGAGTGTATGGTGAACCCGGGCCGGGTTGGCCGATTCACCTTCAAAATGATCGTGCCGCAACCCTAGCCGAGCCGAAGCTTGAACTCGGGCCGGGCCAATAGGAATCCGAGATAAGTTTGTAAACTCAATCTGATTTTGAATCTAACTCGGTCCGGATTCAACGAAATCCGGGACGGGTATAGTAGAACCCCGGCCAGGTTTTGCCGTCGGCGGAGAAACGCGTTCCGACGTGACTTTTTAGATCACTGTAACTTTACCATACAATGTCCGATTTATGCATATAATATATCAATGGATTTTCGTTACAAAGGAGAAAAAATAGGATTCCATGTCACGAAAAATCGACGACACAGAGATTCCCCCTACGTACCTAAAGTTGACTGAAAACCCAACCGAAATCCTCTGCCTACGTGAGTTGTCCAGAAGTCGACTTTGGCCGGCGATATTTCTCTGTCTATGTCCCGAAACTCACGACCACCACTTGGAACTTCTTCTCCTATATGTTGACTTCGAAATCAGCTGCCCGCGTGCTCTCGGAGGTGCCTCGGTTCGCATGCAAATGAGAGGAAAAGAGGGCTGACATAATTCTATTTGACTGAAAAGGGGTTTTCAGACACTCTTTAATGCTTATTTATAGATGTAGGCTTGGAATTTCAATTCTATTGAGTCTTAAACTACTTTAGAATCAATCTTGGCCTTCATCAATAATCACTACAAGAAAAATGAGCATTACAGACGGTCGAAACCGTCTGTAATTTCCTCGATAATCGTCAAAAATGTCATTTCCGATGATTTTTTCGACGGAATCGGAACGTCCGAAAAATGATCATCGCAAATCAACTTCCGACGATTGAGAAAGAATGCTGGAAATCTCGACGGTCACGATCGTCGATATTTGCGACGGTCAACAAAATCGTCGAAAATTCGGCGGTCGACAAAAATGTCGAAACACAACAGCCGAAATTTTCGGTGATAGCAACCGCCGATATTTATGGCGGTCGACGAAACCATCGAAACTTCGAAGGTCACGATCGTCAAATTTTTCGACGGTTTCATCGATCGCCGTAAATATCGGCGGTTGTCCGACAATCGTCGAAGTTTCGGCGGTTAAAACCGTCGCAAAGAATTTTTATAATATAAAAAATTTAGCCGTCCGACGGCCAGATTCGGCCGCCAGGCGAAGGATCCGAACGCCCGCGGCCGGATCCGGCCGCTGCGAGCCGGATTCGATCTCCAGCCCCCAACGGCCGACTCCGGCCACTGGGGGCCGGATCCACCGCCTGGCGGTCCGAGCCAGAGAGAGAAACGTCGGTGGGAAACGGTCGCCGGCGGTTGATGCTTGACATCCGATCAGAGGCTCGCCGGCCGGGAGAGGAAGAGGGGGAGAGAGAGAGAGAAGAGAGGCGGGAGAGAGGAGAGGAGGAAAGAAATAATATAAGGGGTATTATATATATATATATATATATATATATATATATATATATAAGTTGAAAGATGAGAAAGAGGGAAAACGAAAAAAAACGAGATAACGAAATTTTAATCACCGATGGCTCTGATCATCGAAAAAGCATATATTAATTATTTTATAAATTACCGACGATTGTGACCGTCAAAAATTTTTTAATTATAAAAATAAAATACTATATTTAGTTATATATAATATTTATTTTTTATTATTATCGACGGTCGGAACCGTCGGAAATTACGATGGTTTGGACTGTCGCAAATTATATTAATAAAATACTCATCATATTATATTATTATACAATTACCAACGGTTATGACCGTCGAAATTTGCGACGAATTTTACAACGGATGCATATCCGTCGGAAATATCGACGTTCCTAATCGTCAAAAAATAAAATAATAATATAACAAATTACATAATTTATTATTTTTATTTCCGATGGTTGTAACCGTCGAAAAATCCGTTGGTAATTTCGACGGATGGGTATCCGTCAGAAATATCGACGTTCCTAATCGTCGAAAAATAAAATAATAATATAATAAATTACATAATTTATTATTTTCATTTTTGACGGTCGTAACCGTCAAAAATTGCGACAGATGGATATCCATCGGAAATTGCGACGGATGGATATCTGTCGAAAATATCGACGTTCCTAATCGTCGAAAAATAAAATAATAAAATAATAAATTATATAATTTATTTTTTTTCATTTCCGACGGTTGTAACCGTCGAAAAATTCGCTCGAAAATATTTTCGTCGCAAAATTCATCACAAATTACGACGAATTTCTATCCGTCGGAAAATGACAATTTTCTTGTAGTGAATTAATCACTTCATAATTATTTAGAATCCCGAATTTACTTAATAATCCAATATTTATCTCCATAGAAATTTTATCTTTTTTTTAAATTCCATTCTATCCTTCCAACTTATTCCACAATTTCAAAATTAAATAATTCCAAAATATTATAATAGAAATTTTTAAATCTATTAAATTAAAATAAATATCTTTTATTTATTTCACTAAAGGTTCAAGTCGTTACACTCTGCATCATTGCCATTTTCAATGAAGTCACTCCAAAAAAAACTTCCTCTTTTTAAACTCAGGGGTCTTCATCTTCCAACAAAAAAATTGTGTCCATCTTCTGTCGAAAAGAAGTTCATGATTTAATGTGTCCATTAATTAGAAGTTTGATATATACCATGATCGGTTTCATTACAAATATTATCATGCATCCCGAAATGAAAAAAGGAGAAAAAAGAAAAAAAAACAGAGAAAGGGGAGAAGGATTTAAGCGCACACGCACACCCATATATATAATAAAATTAATAATGAAAATATCGAATGTTTGTGGTAAGAATTAAACGATGCAATAAATAAGATGCTAAGATAAGAACTAAAAAATATTAAATTAAAAAAGACACATAAAAGATAAAAAATGGCGAAAGGAGAATGATGCATTGTAAGTGAAATTTAATATAAATGATATTTAAGAAAGATTCATAAGCAAGTAAAATATTATTAGAAGAACAATTTATTTGAGATAATTACTAAGTCCAATCATAATAATATAAAAAAACATGTTTGGTAATTAATAAAAATTGAAGGATTGCTTAAGAAAAATTTAATATCATGCTCTAAATAATAATTAAAGATCATATAATTGACACACGTGATATTTCAAATTAAAAAATGATTGTGACTTTTTGTATTAACTAAAGGCAACTAATGGACTTAAGTAGATATAAAATATATAATTTTTAAAATTCAGAACCCAGACTTGTCATCACTAATTAAAAGTAATATATGGGTTTAAGCTATCATAAATTTGCATTCACTAAGTTTATGCTTAAAGTCAAAGAGAAATATTAAAATAATTCAAAAAAGAAAAAAAATAAGAATAGAGGAAGGATAAAAAGGTGATAAACTACATATAACCAAAGATTTTCTATTTTTAGACTAACAGAAAAATAAGACCCGCATGAAGCAAAAGAAATAGAATGCTGACACACAAAAAAAAAGAAATAGAAAAATCAGACCCATTTTCGGTTTCGTTACAAATACGATCACGCCAAAATAAATCTATAGACAGCATAAATTGTTGCACGTACGTCCATGACGACTTTGAAGTTAAATAGATGAACATAAACGGGTCCAACAGTTGTGGTTAAATTTTGCGATTACTCAAAGGATCTGATATGTTGGATCAGCTTCTGAAACTGGTCATAGGAAGACCCTCCTTTGGCCACAGAACTCCTCGCCTTGTTGGCCATGTCGGCCGCAGAGCTCCGCAGCTGCTCCGCCATCTGCCCTTCCATCAGCTCCCTCACCATCCTCTCCACCACTTCCCTGCCGCGCATATCCTTCATGTCCAGCCCACCTTCCACACCTCGCTCACGAACCTGCTGTTTATCTGCTGGTCCGCGAAGTAGGGCCAACACAGCATCGGCACGCCGGCGACGATGCTCTCCAGCGTCGAGTTCCAGCCGCTGTGTGTCAAAAAGCCGCCCACGGCAGGATGGTCCAGCACCTCCTGTTGCGGCGCCCACTCCACGAGGTAACCCTTCTGCTTCGCCGCCTTCTGGAGCTCCTCCGGCACGAGCAGGCCACAGCCATTCTTCAAATCCCTCTTCTGCTCGTTGATCAGATCTGACCGCACTACCAACAGGAATCGGTGACCGCTGTTGACTAACCCGGCCAGGAACTCGACGTAGTCCTCTTCGGAGACGATCGTCACGCTTCCAAAGCTGACGTAGACGACGGAGCTGCGCGGCTGTGCGTCGAGCCACGTCAGGCACGTCCGATCTTGCTCCAACAGGCTGGAGTCCAGGTGCTCGTCGTCGTCGTCGGAATGATCATTAAAGGCCTTGAGCAGCGCGTGAAGAGGTCCAACGGCGAAGGTGTTGGGGCACGTGGCGTGGATGCGGGACAGCGTGGACGACTCCAAATCTTCGAACGTGTTTAGAACGAACGCTCTGGCTCGTGGAGCCTGTGCGCTGCGGTTGTGTATCGTTTGTAGAGCTTGATCATTAGCATCTTTAGCCTTTCGAACAAAGAGGGACAAATCCCTCCGACGAAGAACTCTCTCCATGCCTGCAACACTCCGTATCGGCTCATCGAGATCCGCCTCAGCTGTCACTTGCACCCGGTGTTGTATGTTATGTATATACATATTTAGTAGTCATCAGAAGCTGCGTGAACGTAACATACCAGGGAACGGGACTTCGCCGCTTTGCAACAGATCTGGAATGCAAAGTAGGTCCAGATGCAGCATGCGCTCACCGTACGGAAGAGGATGTAACGCTCTCAATTCGACTCCTATCACGTGGCGAAGACCAACCTAAAGACGTTACGACATATTATAATTTGATCATAATATTGATCATATCTCAGTCAATGATCGAGACACGTCAGCGAAAGAAAAGAAATAAAGATAAATGATAATTTTAATTTGCGTAAGTCTAAAAGTGGCTATATCTAAAGAAATAAAATAAGTTTTACATCATGAAACTAAAATGCGAAAGGTAAATAAAAACTAATAAACACTCTAAAAGCCCTATGGTTCATGTGATGTCCTATCGCCAGAGCTTCATCACCACACGTCTACTCCACCACGTCACTGACCTGGTCTTGTGAAAATCAGACACAGGGGAGGAGTTCCTCCCGTAAGCTTTACAGCCTAGTGAGGAACCACATGATATATAATGCATGATATGAATATAATAATTAGCGATAAATAATCATGCTTAACTTGAAAGTGAAAGATAACATATCAGTATCATTGATCATAATAAGAATAAGATCAGCGATATCATAAATCAGGAGGATCAATAATATATATTAAACTTGAAATCATGGCATACTTGACTTGACTTGTACTTGCATCTTAATCTTGGTTATTAATTAGCAATCATGATGACTTTAGGTGCCTTTAATTCTTGGGGTATGTCCAGCAAACGATACGGCCTTGTGCGGGTCAATGGATGATCAAACCATGACCAAGGGAGTGACCCTTATCTTGATGCACTTGGCTTGGACTGGTAACCCATCATTAATCTTTCATTTGAACTTATTAATCGCTTTTAATAACTTGTAGCTCTTTGTTCTTGATTCAACCGATACGATAGGATTAATGTGAAATAAATCAATAACAGAATAAATCATGTAAATCAGTGAGGGATCTCTGTGGGGTCAGATAATAAGATCAATCATATATATATATATATATAATATCTGGATAAAAGGAAAATAATTAATAAATATAATAAAAGATTTTCTAGGGAATCGGTCGACCGATTCAGGGGAACGACCGACCGATTGTCTGCGGGTCGGTTGATCCGTTCTGTTGAACGGTCGACCTGATGAGGAAGGATCGGTCGACCGGTGATAGGAATCGGTCGACCGGTGATAGGAATCGGTCGATCGGTCGACATGTGCATAAAGCGATTGCATGCAAGTTATCGGTCGACCGGTTGCCGCGATGCATACGGACTGGTCGACCGGTCGACGTCCAGAAAACTTGCAGAACCCTCGAATTTCGTAAATTCTTTGGTGCAATCTCAATCTAACCTAATTACTATCCCTAGCAAATCAATCACACAACAACAGAACAATAAGAAGTGAATTATGCATGCAATTCAATCAATCAATCAATTAAAATGATAACTTGAACCCTAACTTTGATCTTTTCTTTTCATAACGATTAGGGCATGAATTTGGGACAATTCAGAGGTCGTGCATGGTGATTTCGATTCACCCACCTCGGTTCGCGATTAATCCTTGCGTTGGTTCGTCGAAAAATCGCTCTACAGGAACCCACCCCCCCCTATTTCCTACGTTTTCTCACGTGTTCAGCCCTGATCTTCTTCTCCTTCGCTGCCTAAAATCCAGTTGGTGCAGAAAGCAACGTGAGGGAAAAGCAAACAGAATAGATTAGGAGAGGAGAGACTCTACCTACCCTGCCCTAAGAACGACGAGTGGCGTCCCTGTCCCTGCTCACGCACGAGGGAAAACGAAAGGGCTTGGGAGAAGGGTTGCAAGGTTTGGGTAAAAAGATATTTAAATATGATTTTGTTTCTTATCAAATTTAAACTTAACCTAATTCAAAGTGATTAGATTTCTTTTCCTGATTTCGTGAATCTCATCTGATAGGTTGACTCCTAATCTGATTTGAATTCTTGTTTCTTTAATACACTGCCGAATCGTTCCTTTTTAAATTCTGATTTCATTCTTTTTTTTTTTATCTTTTCCTTGGTTGTTACATTCTTACCCCCTTAAAAGAAAATTCGTACTCGAATTTTGCACTAAGTAGAGGACTTACCGAAAAGATGAGGAAATTCTTGGCGCATTTCAGACTCTAGCTCCCATGTTGCATCATCTCCGCTATGGTGACGCCAAGCTACTCTGACCATGGGGACATCCTTGTGCTTCTGACGTTGCACTTTGCGATCCACTATATGCGTTGGATACTCAGCGAATGTCAAGTCTGCAGCTATATCTGGCTCCTCTATCCTCAGAACATTTGCAGCATCGTGCTTGTACTTTTTGAGCATGGATACATGAAATACGTTGTGCACTCTCCCATAAGATGGGGGTAGAGCCAGTCTGCATGCTGCCTCGCCCTACCAGCTCGAGTATCTCAAATGGGCCTACATAGCGAGGACTGAGCTTTCCTCGTTTGCTGAATCTCATGACTCCTTTCATAGGAGATACCTTCAGAAGAACTTGGTCCCCCGCTTGGAAGATCTGCTCTCGTCTACCTTTGTCAGCATAACTCTTTTACCTTCCTTGAGCAGTCTTCATCCTTTGCTTAATCAATTCTATATATTCAGCATATTCCACTGCTTCTTTCACTTCTTCCCTACTCATGATCTTTTCCTCGCCTACTTCACTCCAATGGGCAGGTGAACGATAAGGTCGTCCATACAGGGCCTCAAAGGGTGTCATACCAATACTAGAATGATAGCTGTTGTTATAAGCAAACTCAATCAAATGAATGTGCTCATCCCAGCTACCCTGCCAATCTAGTGCGCAGGCCCTTAACATGTCCTCTAGTGTCTGGATTGTCCTCTCAGACTGCCCATCCGTTTGAGGATGAAATGCGGTACTAAAATTAAGCATTGTACCAAAGTCTTCATACATGCTCATCCAAAATCTAGCAGTGAATCTGGGGTCTCGATAAGACACTATGGACTCTGGGATCCCATGGAGTCTGACTACTTCTCTCACAAATAAGTCTAGCAGACTCTCCACTGATTGCTTCCATCGGATTGGAATAAAGTGTACTGCCTTTGTGAAACGATCCACGACTACCCATGTGGCATCATGACCTTTCTTAGTTCTAGACAAGTTGGACACGAAATCCATTGTGATCTTATCTCATTTTCATTGTGGGATTTCCAAATGCTTCATCTTGCCATATGGTCGTTGATGCTCAATTTTGACTTGATGGCACACTAGGCATCGAGATACATATTTCGCTATCTCTCTTTTCATGTCTAGCCACCAGTAGCTGCGTTGGACATCCTTATACATCTTGGTGCTACCGGGGGTGGATAGCGAACTCCGACTTGTGGCACTCATCTAGTACCTCTCGTCGGACATCAGTGTCAGTGGGAATCCACAACTTGTCCCGATATCTAATCCCTCCATCTGTAGAGATCTGAAAATCCGCTGGTTTATTTTGGCACCTCCTCAGAACTTTCTGATATTCAGGATCTACCTTTTGAGCTGCTATGATCCTATCAATTAAGTTGTGCTTCATTTGATGCATCATTCATAAAGCTCCATTTGTTCCCAGCTTGGGGCACCACTGCTCAATTTCTTCTAGCATCTCGTACTCGCGTAGTCTCATATATGCTAGCGAGCCTTCCCACTTCCTGCTTAATGCATCGGCGACTGAATTTGCTTTACCCGGATGGTAATTGATAGCAAATTCATAATCTTTGAGGAGCTCAAGCCATCGTCGTTGTCTCATGTTAAGATCCCTCTTATCGAAGATGTACTTGAGACTCTTGTGATCAGTGAAGATCTCGAACATCTCTCCATACAAGTAGTGCCTCCAAATCTTCAGAGCAAAGACCACAGCCGTCAATTCTAGATCATGTGTGGGGTAATTCACCTCATACTTCTTCAGCTGCAGAGAAGCATAGGCTACCACTTTACCGTGTTGCATCAGCACACAACCCAATCCTGTCTCACATGCATCACTGTAGATGAAGCCTCCACTGCCTGTCGGTATGGTGAGAATTGGTGCCGAAGTCAGACAATCTTTCAGAGTCTGAAAACTCTGCTCACACTTGTCTGTCCATATAAATTTTTCTGCCTTCTTTGTGAGATTTGTGAGGGGTGCAGCAATATTGGAAAAGTCCCTAATAATCCTTCTGTAATACCCCGCTAAACCAAGGAAGATGTGAATCTCAGAAGCATTCTTCGGTCTTGTCCAATTCATCACCGCCTTCACTTTCACTGGGTCTACTGCAATGCCCTTCTTGAAGACGATGTGTCCCAAGAACATGATCTCTTTCAGCCAGAATTCACATTTTAAAAATTTTTCATAAAGCTTATGCTGTCTCAGGGTCTCCAATACTATCCTGAAATGCTCTCGGTGTTGCTCTGGACTGGAAGAATATATCAGAATGTCATCCATGAATACGATGACAAACTGGTTTAAATATGGTCGAAAGACCCTGTTCATTAAGTACATGAACGCGGCAGGAGCGTTCGTCAGTCCAAATGGCATGACCAAGAACTCGTAGTGACCATATCTTGATCGAAAAGCAATTTTCGGTTTGTCCTCTTCGGCCACTCTCAGCTGGTGGTAGCCACTACGCAGGTCTATCTTAGAGAACACCGATGCTTTTGACAGCTGATCAAAAATGTCATCTATCCGAGGTACGGGGTACTTATTCTTCACTGTCACTTTATTGAGCATACTATAGTCGATGCAAAGCCGCATGGAGCCATCCTTTTTCTTGACAAACAAGACTGGTGCGCCCCAGGGTGACACGCTCGGTCTGATAAATTCCTTGTCCAGTAGCTCTTGCTCTTGTATCTGCTTCTTCAGTTCCTGCATTTCAGCAGGTGCCATGCGGTAGGGTGCTTTAGAGATTGGTGCAGTCCCAGGGAGGAGCTCTATTTTAAAGTCGATTTCTCGTTTCGGTGGTAATCCGGATGTGTCCTCAGGAAACACATCTGAGAACTCCCTTACCACATCTATCTGTTGGAATTCAGTGACAGGTGCATCCGTCTTGACCACACTAGCCAAGTACCCACAGCATCCTTTCTGCAATAACTTCTGTGCCTTGATCGCTAAGACAATGACCTTGTTCTTTGTTGATGGAGTGCCTCTGATCACTACCTTAGGCTTGCCTTGCGTCCCTATAACGATCTTCTTCTATTTGCATTGCAAGGCTGCATCGTGATACGAAAGACAGTCCATCCCCAAAATGACATCGTAATCTACCATGGGAATGAATATGAGATCTGCAGAAAAATTTTCTTGTCTACATTGATAGGTACATTCGGAATGTACCTGGCAGCATGGAGAGTACTCATAGGTGTACTCACACGCATAGCATGGGGCATCTGCTTAAGAGGTAAACCAAGGGTTTGGGCACACAACTCCAAAATAAAAGAGTGTGTAGCCCCAGAATCAAATAAAATAGTAGCAGACAAGTTGACGATCGGGAGGGTACCTCTAATGACATCATTGACATTTAGGGCTGCATCAGCTTCCAGGTTGTGTACATGACCTTGCACAACAGGATTTGCACCTTCTGCTGCCCGGTTGTCTCGGTCTCCTTTGGCAGCCTGTGGACAATTTCGGATGAAATGTCCGAACTGTCCACATTGAATGCATGCGCCGCTCAGTCTACGGCACTCTCCATCATGGTGACGGCCACAGTGAGGACATAAAGGCTTCTGTGGCACTTGTAGCTGACGTGGTGGCGGTGGCAGTTGTCTCAGTGGCTGTGCATGCATTGGCGCAGGGCGTGGTTGAGCTTGAGCCTGTCATGGCGGTTGTTCCTCCTAAATGGTCGCTGATCATCCGTTCAAGGCCTTGGCTGCTCTATTACTTTTGTTGGAGCTTTGGCCTTACGTTCAGCTTGATCCTTCTCCATGCGCGTGGCCAACCTCACAGCCTTCTCCAGATCCTCACAGTCCCCAGACAGAACTTCAGTCTTTAGTGCTTGTTGTAGCTCATTGATGAATCTGTTAGCTCTAATACGCCCTTCAAATGGCATCGGACAGTATTACTCCAGTTGGATGAACTGGGTGTGGTAATCCGCCACAGACAGTTCCCTGCTGCAGTTGCAGGAACTCTTCTTGTTTGTTGATGCGGTCATGTTCAGGAGTGTAGCGCGCCATGAAGGCCTTCTTAAATTCATCACATGCTATATCCTCTTCTTCCATCCCTCTGAACCTGGTGGCTCTTGTAGTCTTCCATCAGTCCATCGCAGTACTAGTAAGCATATGAGTGGCATACATGACCTTGCGTTCATCAGTGCATCTCATCAGCTTAAAATTCGATCCATGGTCTCAATCCATTCTTTAGCCTTGAAAAAATCCGCCTTCCCATCATAATGAGGCGGGTGCAACTTCAGGAAAGCCTGAATTATGTCTTCCACTACTTCATGGCGTGCCCTTTGATTACGACGTCTCGACGCCGGTGGACTGTCTCCTGCCTGGCTACCTTCAGGTGGAGCAAACTCATCCACATGCTCCTCTAATGGCGCTCTAGCTGCGCGGCCTCTACCTCTTCCGCGGCCTGGCGCACGACCTCGGCCACGGCCACGTCCGCGACCCGGCTGGGCCCCCATCTCAGGAAGTGGGCCTTCCGATGCCTCATACAAATTCCGATCTGCTCTGGCCATTTGCTCATGAATACGCTCTGGCCGTCGTGACATGCTTATCCTCTATTCATACAATAAAATCATGCATCAATAAATCATAACTTATCTTAAACATAAACTTGACTTACATTACTTTTCGGTGGAGGGTGTGGCGACTGCTCAGCGATAGCACATGAAACTTTTACCATACTATACTATTCTATACACTAGAACGTCACGAGAGTCCTAACTTTAGGCTCTGATACCATAAATGTAACATCCCCAAATCGACCCCCGCCACGTGGCGAAGACCAACCTGAAGACGCAACGACATGCTATAACTTGACCATAATATTGATCATATCTCAGTCAATGACTGAGACACATCAGCGGAAGAAAAAAATAAAGATAAATGTAACTTTAATTTGCGGAAGTCTAAAAGTGGCTATATCATTACTAAAGAAATAAAATAAGTTCTACATCATGAAACTAAAATGCGGAAGGTAAATGAAAACTAATAAACACTCTAAAAGCCCTATGGTTGATGTGTTGTTCTATCGCCAGAGTTTCATCACCACACGTCTACTCCACCGCGTCACCGACCTGGTCCTGTGAAAATCAGACACATGGGAGAAGTTCCTTCCGTAAGCTTTACAGCCTAGTGGGGAGCCACATGATATACAATGCATGACATAAATATAATAATCAACGGTAAATAATCATGCTTAACTTGAACGTGAAAGATAACATATCAGTATCATGGATCATAATAAGAATAAGAGCAGCGATATCATGGATCAGGAGGATCAATAATATATATTAAACTTGGAATCATGGCATACTTGACTTTGACTTGAACTTGCTTCTTGATCTTGGTTATTAATTAACAATCAGGGTGACTTTAGGTGCCTTAAATTCTTGGGGTATGCTCAGCAAACGATACGACCTTGTGCGGGTCAATGGGTGATCAAACCATGACCAAGGGAGCGACCCTTATCTTGATGCACTTGGCTTGGACTGACAACACATCATTAATCTTTCGTCTGAACTTATTAATCGCTTTTAATAACTTGTAGCTCTTTGTTCTTGATTCAACCGATATGATAGGATCAATGTGAAATAAATCAATAACAGAATAAATCATGTAAATCTGTGATGTATCTCTGTGGGGTCAGACAATAGGATCAATCATATATATATAATATCTGGATAAAAGGAAAATAATTAATAAATATAATAAAAGATTTTCTAGGGAATCGGTCGATCGATTAAGGGGAACGGCCGACCGATTGTCTACGGGTCGGTTGATCCGTTCTGTTGAACGGTCACCTGATGGGGAAGGATCGGTCGACCAGTGACAGGAATCGGTCGACCGGTCGACATGTGCAGAAAGCGGCTGCATGCAAGTTATCGGTCGACCGATTGTCGTGATGCATACGGACTGGTCGATCGGTCGGCGTCCAGAAAACTTACAGAACCCTCGAATTTCGTAAATTCTTCGGTGCAATCCCAATCTAACCTAATTACTATCCCTAGCAAATCAATCACACAACAACAGAACAATAAGAAGTGAATTATGCATGCAATTCAATCAATCAATCAAAGAATACAAGGAATCAATCAATTAAAATGATAACTTGAACCATAGCTTTGATCTTTTCTTTTCATAACGATTAGGGTATGAATTTGAGACAATTCAGAGGCCGTGCAAGGTGATTTCGGTTCACCCACCTCGGTTCACGATTAATCCTTGCGTTGGTTCGTCGAAAAATCGCTCTACAGGAACCCCCCCTGTTTCCTACGTTTTCTCACTTGTTCAGCCCTGATCTTCTTCTCCTTCGCTGCCTACAATCCAGTCGGTGCAGAGAGCAACGTGAGGGAGAAGCAAACATATTAGATTAGGAGAGGAGAGACTCTACCTACCCTGCCCTAAGAACGACGAGCGGCGTCTCTGTCCCTGCTCACGCACGAGGGAAAACGAAAGGGCTTGGGAGAAGGGTTGCAAGGTTTGGGTAAAAAGATATTTAAATATGATTCTGTTTCTTATCAAATTTAAACTTAACCTGATTCAAAGTGATCAGATTTCTTTTCCTGATTTCGTGAACCTCATCTGATAGGTGGACTCCTAATCTGATTTGAATTCTTGTTTCTTTAATACACTGCCGAACCGTTCCTTTTTAAATTCTGATTTCATTCTTTTTTTTTATCTTTTCCTTGGTTGTTACAGAGGATGCCAGGAATTTCCTTCTCTTCCGCGGCATCTATGGCCAATGGCATGAAGTCGTCGGCTATGACGCAGGTCAGAGGCGGCCATCCGTCCGAGTCCCGGAGAGAAAGCTCGGCCAGGGGCTCCTTGTAGGGGATGACGGCCTTCGTCCTTAGAGACACTTCCAGGTCCCACAGGGTTGAAGCGCTTCTCGGGTGGTCGTCCGGGAGCCCGTTGGGGATCGAACGGAACTGCAGCCGGGGCTTGGGGTGGGCTCCCGAGAGGCTGCGCCGGATGTGGTCCGTATTGAGGAAAGTGACGTGAAGGCCGGCCAAGGCGAGGAGCTCGGCCAGCGCTAGGCTGGAGTTCAGGTGGCCCTGCGCTGGTAGTGGAAACACCAGGACATGGCCCGCCACCGCCTTTTCTTCCATCCCTGCCTAGGATAGTTTTTTTTCTATTTTATATAATGAACAATCGAGTTGCTAAGCTAATCACAAGCCTTGCCCGCTTATGTACTATATATCTCCAACTAATATAAAAATTAATATTTTATAATGCTACATAAAATTTTATTATTGTAAAAATATTAAAAAACGCATACAATAAATTTTAAAGGAAAAATAATAATTTGATATTAATTTGAAAAATCGAGACAGTCGACAGAAGAGTACATCTAATCTTCCAATCAATTCAAGAAAGAGTCAACGAGTGAAGGAGCTCCTTTTGAGAGTCAAGAAAGGATGTTAATTTTTATAAAAAAAGTGTATATGCTAAAATAATAAAGCTGTCAACGTGTACCTTACAACTTACTTTTATATATATATATATATATATATATATATATGTACGAACGAACGAGAACGTGTAACAAACGGAACTACACTAGAGCTAAAATGAGGGCCTACAAAAGCATGGGGATAATCGAGGTCTGATTCCACAAAGGGGAAAAGGAAAGGTCCACACTAGAGCGCCTAGAATTTGAAGATCTACCAAACACCCCCTTTGGGTTCTAGAGACTAGTTAGTAGTGGTCTGATCATAATTTCTTACAACTCGTGCGAAATTTCCTCCAACTTTGAGGCTCCATAATTTTTGCCCAAAATAACTTTTCCTCTTTACTAGCACATTCTTGTCTGCCCATCACCTTCTCTGCTCGCACATTGCTGGCCCTCGAAAGAAAGACGCTAAGAACCGTTTGGATGGAGAATATCTTTTGAGAATAATAAATTTTATTCAAAAGAATATAAATATTCATGTTGTATTCTTATTCTTTCGTTCGTTTGATTTAAGAGGGATAAATTTTAAATATATAATATTTTATAATTAAAATATTTTATTATAAATACTTAACATTTATTATTATAATAATGATAAGTATAATAATATAATGATATATGATTAAATTATAAAAAAATAAAAGAAATAATTAAAAAGATGAAAAAGAAGAGAATAAGTGTATTCCATCATTTTGATGGAATAAAAATATTGTGTTTTCGTGGGTTATAGTAGTGATATTTAGAATTTCAAGGTGATTTTGACAAAAATGATGTTTGACTAATTTATTCTTATTCCGCTGATGTTTGGCAATATTTCGTCGAATAAGCAGGTATTCCACTAGATAACCTTCATTCAAACGGCCTGTAGGATGAAGTTAAGGAGAATAAAGTAAAAGAACATTGTATTATGAAAAAAGTAAGATATTCTTATTCCACCTATCAGGTTTATAGAGAATAAAATTTTAAAGTATAATTTTTTATATTTAAAATATTTTTAGAATACATATGTAATGTTCAATATAATAATAATAAAATATTTATATAATAATATATGAGTGATTTTTAAAAAAATAAAATACGGTCAAAAATTTTAAAAAAAAAGAAGAAAAGAATACACTTATTCTTTTTCACGATAATAAAATGGTGGTTTTACGTTTTTCAACGTAGTTTTGCGATTTTCGAAGTTTGATCGAGATAATCCTATTCTGCGTCATATTTGATTATATTCTCGAAATATCGAAATATTCTATCGTTTATCCTCTAACCAAACGGTCCTTAATGTTTAGAGTGGTTCGTGAGTGTAATAAAACAAGAAAGAAATGAAGTCAAAATGTAACACAGAGTTTCCCTTCTACCATAAATAAATTCACCTCCAACTATTTTGAAACATTCAATATATATATGGAAAAGGAGAAAAATGGACTAATGTAGAACGCTTGGACTTATGAATCTTCTACGATATAGTAAAAGAACTCAAATATGAAAAAAAAAAGAACTCAAATACGAGTAGGAAAAAAATATGAAAATGGACCTGGCAGGGCGGCGGCGTCCAAGGCGGGGTCGCGGAGTCCAGGGCAGTGTCGTCGAAGGCGGGCATCATTCAGGGGTCCAAAGTCAGGTTGGTGGGGTCTGGGGTGTCGTCGTTGAAGGCTGGCAGCGCACAGTGGGCAGGCTGGCGGGTTCCCTTTTTGCGTCGATAACCTAGATCTCGGGGCAGCGTCCAAGGAGAAGAACGATAGCGACAGCATCCGACGGAATTCGTGACTCAGGCGGCAATGTGCATAGACAGGCGATCAGCAATGGGGCTCGAGGAAAGCGATCGAGATAGAGGGAAAAACTTTTTTGGGCGAAAATAATTGAGCGCACCGAAAAGTTTTAGGAAAAATGATGAACCGAACCAATTCATCTCTCGAATCGATCCAAAATTTCAAACCACTTGCGGTTTTTTATTTTGGACCATGCAATCATTTGCTGCCTTAGATGATAAATCTTCAAATTCATGGCGGTCCGATGGACCTTAAAAGGGTCCACAAGATCCTTTTTTCCTTCCACAAAAAAGGTAGAACAAATGTAACAATCTGGCGTCCATTTCTTTTTCAAATTCAAAATGTTTTTTGTTCGACATGACATATTTTTTTTCTAAATTGCTTTTCTTTTTTTCATTATCTTTTTTTCTCTCTCTTACATTCATTACACAAAATAATTTATTTATTAAATATAATATATTTTATGATTTAATACTATTTATTATTTGATCAATTTTTTTAGTATTTTGCTAAATATAATTTATTATACTTTTAATATGGTATTTAATTTATATTAAATATTTATTAATTATTATATTTATATCTGCAATTTCGATGTTTCATTTAAACATTCGTTGAAATAAATTTATTACATTAATTTTTCAAATCTCATAATAATCACCCTTCATTTTATTCAAGCGCATTTCAAATTAATTCGTCAATTCAGTTATTTATCAAAAACTCAGAAGAATTATGATTCTACTTATCAAACACAACAACACACTAAGAACTACTCGTTATGAGAATAGTGTGAACTAGTTATTATGATAAAACTCAAGAAAAAAATATCTTGTGTATATAAGAATAGCAATCATCACGTAAGTTATTTTCTTATGTTGATTTATATTATTATTTTATAGTTGTGGATTAATCCGGCCATTACATTTTCAAACAGAAAATATTCATTTTATAATAAAATCCAATGACATCCAATAGTTATTCATTAATGAGGTCACTAATTCGTTTATTCAAATAATCACTTGTTAGTCGAAACATTAAATTTAGCAAACAAAGTCTTCATCTACACACCTTTGGAACATTTCAATTATGACTTAATACATCATCACAATAAAAGAAAAATCATACATGACTATATGAGGCTCCTAAAAGTTAATTCATAATTAGTAGATTTTTTTAAAAAAAGGATTTATCTACTAAGCACTTTCAAAACTCCAGTTCAACTCCATATTTATTAAATCAATTATTTATCTGTTTCTTAAAAATGCCCCTAAGGTAGGTTAAAATAATTCTTAAATTTAGATTTCCATCGAATTCATATCAGAAAACATTAATTCATCTTTGATGTATTGGGATCAAAATCTAATTATATGAAGCGTGTCATTGTCATTTTTTCACTAGTGAGATCGTGATGGACAATTGGAAATGACGGTACCTGTCTTTGACTTAGAATAAGAAAACAAAACGTTTTACATATTGACAAGGCAAACAAAAACAAAAATAAATGTGACTCAAATGATTGGACATGTAGCATTAGATACGTGACCCAAATGAAAGCCAAAGTCGATGAGACAAACAAAAGATAAACGCGACTTTATTGTTGATTCTCCCTCCAAACTTGCTGAATTTGTCATTCTATTTTAATTCATCTTTTCTTATTTTTTTTTCTACTTGCTTGTTCGATTTTAGTCCCATACAACTTTTTTTAGTACTTAACATTCTAATGACTCTTTAATGACTCTCACCCAACTTCTTAAGTATAACATGTGATGAACTTATGCTGAATTAATGCAATAATACATATGTTTTGAAATATATAAAAGAGAATTTTGTACAAAAAATGTCTACACTTTTATTTTTATTGCAAATATGGACTAAACTTTAATTTGTTAGACTATAAATCACAATATTTCAAAGTGTTATTATATTTACTGTAAACGTTTTTTATTGGACAAAAAAATATGAAATTTCAATTTTTTTTCTCATATTTAGCCTCATATATAAGTGAATCGTATGATAAATTGATTACAAAGTAAATATTATATATAATATATCCAATATTTCTCGTACCTAAACTACAAATTAATAGAAAAATATAATTGCGTATTTGCTTATTAAATAAGTGAACGTTATATAAGTCAATGATAATTATTATTCTAAAGTGAATTATATATTAAAATTAATTATTCAATGAAAAACTAGAAAAGCTAACATTTTTATAAATTTATCCATGATGAAACTTGTAATAATTACTATTTTCAAATAAAAGTCGCATACACAATTATATAGTTATTATTTCTATGCTCAAATGATGTAATATATATATAATACAAATTTACCAATATATTTTTTTCACATCAAATTTAATAATTAGAAAATATATATTGAAGATAAATATGAGGAAAAAAAATTCAGATTTCATAGTTTTGTGACTTTTGTCCAATAAAAAAAGTATGCTAAATATAATAGCATTTTGAAAGTTTGTAATTATTAAGAATTTAACGGGGGGTCATACGCCGCCTGCCCACCATCCGATGGATGATGGGTGACGAGGCGATGACGCCTGTGAGACGCGAGCGAAGAGAGGCGACGACAAGGTGCGAGCGGCGAGACGATAGTGGCAAGGGGCGAGCGGCTTGGCGACGGCGGCTGCGAGGCAATCCGATCTCTCCCCCTTTCTTCCCGATCCGACGATGGTGACGTCGATGACGACGAGGCGATGGCAGTCGATTGCGAGGGATCCGACGAGGCGAGGGCCGCGATCTACTCTCCCCTTTCTCTTCGATCGACGACGAGGATGTCTAGGGATGGTACAATGATGACAAGGGCGGCTACAACTCGATCATGCACAAGAGTTAGATTGGCGACGACGACGGCTACTCCTTTGGGTGCGACTCTAGATTGATCGCGCACAAGAGAGAGAGATTGGTGATGACGGCTGCTCCTTTGGGTGCGACTCTGGATCGATCGAGATTGGGGATGATAGCCACCACAACTCGATTGCGTGCGCATGTGTGTGTGTGTGTGAGAGAGAGAGAGAGAGCGAGAGAGAGAGAGGCCGGCGATGGAGGAGGGTGGCCAACGAATGGAGGATGGTGGCCGACGATGGAGGGTTGGCAGCCGACATGCAGAGAGAGAGAGAGAGAGAGAGAGAGAGAGAGAGAGAGAGAGAGAGAGAGAGAGAGAGAGAGAGAGAGAGAGAGAGAGAGAGAGAGAGAGAGAGAGAGAGAGAGAGAGAGAGAGAAGAGAGGAGGAGGAGGAGGAGCTCTCGAAGGGGCAGTACACTATCTAATTAAATCTGACGGTGGGTCATACACCTTATACCCTCATTAAATCCAATTCTTAATATAACAAATGAAAGATTAGGTCATATATGCAATAAAACATCAAAGTTCAGTGCCTTTTGTATAATTTATCAATATAAAATAAGTTAGTTCATAAAATAGTTGAAAATGGCACAAAGATTTAGTATAATATACAATTGTTTTAAAAAGAAACTTTTCACTTTTTATTTACACTTTGTCTATAATAATTTATTTATTTTAATTTCTATTTACATTTCATGTATTTGTTTAATATTTTATATGCTTAATCTAATTGCAATTTCATGTTAACTAAATGTAATGTCCCAATACTCACGTGATTATCACACGCTCAAAGTCGTCCCAAAGTCGTTATATGAAAATTATATAATTTTTGAAATATAAATAAAAAATGTGAAAAACTTTTTCGATAAACTAATAATTTATTATAATCAAAATGCTATAATAATCATAAGTTCACAATGATAATAGTGTGAAAAGTAGTGAAACTAGATGACTAGTGCAACATCATATTGCTTGTCACTAAGCGAAGCCACTTGCAAGATCATTATTTATAGTTCTCTCATTTGCACGAAACCAAGTTTGAGAAAATTAGAGTATAAAAAATATGCAATATGCAGGTTCTAACAATAATCAATAATGTTTAATTGAAAGGTTCTATAATCAATGAACAAACAATTGCGCAATCGATATGATATAATAATATTTTAGCAAATTGAACAATATATTAGGCTAAATTCAATATAACCCAATATAATAATAACGATTTTTAATGAACAATTATCAATAGCATGAGAAATAATCAATGTTCAATTAATAATTCTCATTTCAATGATCAATGGTTATTGACCAAAAATAATTTAATTCAATAATGCAATAACAATTACCATTTCAATGTCAATATATCCAAATGACCATGATATATTCAATTAGATTCAATTCAATTTAATATTCAACAATTTAATGAGGAGCGTTCAATTAATTATTCAACAGCATGCTAATTTCATATAGGCCAATGAGAAATCAAGTTCACGATATGGCTAATTTAATTCAATAGATTTGTGTATGACAAGGACTAATGATTATACACAGAACAATCGTATCTCATTCAATTCAATTGGTTCCGATTTGAAGACAATCACTAGACATGGTTCAAATAGTTTTTCGATTTTTATCTTGTTAACCTAATATGTCTATCTTTATCAATTTCATTTTGGTTAAACAAAACACAACAAAAAATACTACTTGGTCAATATCATAATCAACAATAGGATAAGATATGACAATAATATGCTCAAGAACAATTCATAATAATAACAATCCAATTAACCATAATTTGATATACAAAATTATTTTTATTCTCGAAATCGGACCCATGTTAGTGGGAACCCATAGTGTATTCTCAATTCAATTTTTCACCTCGACCAAACGAAACCTGTGAACCTGGGCTAGGTCAGCCTGGTTCACTTCGCTACATCCTGTGCGCCCGGCGTGTCCATGTTGTTAGGAGGTTGAGTTCAATGAACTCGATTTGGTCTTACTCTGATCCAACCTAACTTCTATGGAATTCGAGTCATGTTGAACAAAACTTAAGCTAAATTCAATGAACTCGGTCCGAGCTAGGGGTGGCATCCGACCCTGTTTGGGGCGGGGGACACCACCCCCGCCATGACCCTGATGACCCGCCCTCGTCCCCGGCCTCGTCCCGAATCTTCGGTCCGGGAGAAATTGTATCCCTCGCACCGATTCCCGCGGGGCCCCGAATCCCCGAAGGGTCTCCGATTCCCGGAATTTTTTTAAATAATGTGAAAAAATTAGAAAATAACCAACTATTATAAAGTATTAATGCACACAATTATAAATATATCACTATTATAAATTCTACAACATAAAATTCAAATTTTGACACAAATTCTATCACAACATAATTTTCAAATTCTACCACAACAAAAACTTTAAATTTGATACAAGTTTCATAACATAAAATTTAAATTACAACACCAAATATTTTAACAACATTTGTAAAAGATTTTCTTCATTTCATCCTTCACCCATTTGCAAAGTTTCCTACAAGTTAATAAAAAATGATTAGTAGAATAAATCTAAATTGAATAAAATTTAAAAATGATAAAAAATTACCACAACTTCATCATTCAATCATCTACATCTTCATCTTCGTTGATTGTGTAAAAAGCACACTTTCCATTAGAAAGACCTAACAAAAAAACATTGTTAGTTTAAAAAAAATGACACATCATAATTTATTAAATGAATGATAAATTGTAACCTTTTAATAATTATGCAACCAATCTTGATAATACATCAATGCTTTAATAGTGTCTTCTTTCAATCTACTACGGTGTGTACTCAATACATGCCTCCAGTGCTAAATGCAGATTCTGAAACAACTGTAGAAATGAGAATAACTAAAAAGTCCATTGCAATCTTTTGTAGAGTTGGGTACTTTAATCCAATTTGTTTCCAATAACCCAATATGTCAAACATTTCATCATTTGACTTAACAATTAAAACGAGCTCTTCTAAATAACTTTCCAATTCTGATTTCAAACTATTTTGTGAAGATGTTTTAGCTACAAAATCAATATAAGCACACTCCCATTTTTGTTTTTTCGGTAGAGGACCCATTTATGTTATAACTGGAGATGAAGAATTAACAAGTACACTTCTAGTATCATTAGTTTGATATTCAAGAAGCAAATCTTCACACAATCTTTTTACCTTCTCCAATTCATTAATTGTTGCTTTGGCTTCCATATATCTTTGGAAAAAAAATAGTTCAACAACTTCATTTTATGTCTTGGATCCAAAACATCTCCTACTGTCATCACTCCATTAATTTTTTTCCAATATTTGTCAAATTTAGAACACACACTCAAAGCCATCACTTGAATAACTTCATTAGGAGAAGAAAGCCATTCATTCAAAGTAATTCTTATTTCACAAACTTTAGGAAAATAAGCATTTAAAATTAGATAGTTGAAACGAGAAAATAGTTCAATTATATCATAAAAAACTTCCAACTTATCACAAACTTCAAATACCATTATCCAATCTTCCACACTAGAGTAATATTTGCATTCAGAATCATGTTGCTTTAAACGATAAAAAACATATTTATATGGCAAAGCAGAGGCCATCATCAAATAAGTAGAATTCCATCTAGTTCTGCAATCTTGCACAAGTTTTTTGGAATAAGCAATATTCAATTGTCTATATGTATCACCAAATTTTTATTCCCTTTTAGGTGTACCAACCCAAAAATTAACACATTCTCTAATATTTTTCAAAGAATCTTTAATTTTAGATAAACCATCTTTGACAATCAAATTTAGAATATGAGTACAACATCACGTATGAAATATTATTCCTCCCAAAATAAAAGAAGTTGAAGGAATTTTATTAAAAATCAAGAGAATCATGACATCATTGGTTGAACAATTATCAACAGTTAGAGTTAATACATTTCTATCCAAATTCCAATCATATAAATAATTCAAAAGAACCTTCGAAAGCCTTTCGGCATTAGGCGGCGCCGGAACATAAAGGAACATATAAGAATAAAAATGATGCATGTTAAAATTTATAATTTCAAAAGTATATAATAAACATAATATCAAGAGTAATCAATTAATTACCTCACAAGTTGGTGTTGCAAAGTCCAATTGTCATCGATAAAATGAGTTGTAACGGCCATATAACCTTTATTTTGATTACTAGAAGTCCACATATAAATAGTTATTGCAATACGACTTGAATTCTTTTCAAGAATATTTAATGTCTTATCCTTCTCAATTTCAAATAGCTTCATAATATCACTTTTTATAGTATTACGAGAAACCACCTTGAATAAAGGTTGCATAACACCATAAAATCGTCTAAATCCAACATGATCAACTATAGAAAGAGGATACTCATGAAGGACAATCATATTTGCAAATTCCTTCCTTGCAACATCTTGACTAAATGAAAATAATTACCAACAACAAATGTATGGCCTTTATTGTCTAAAGTGGGTAAATCTTTTAGAGTTGCTTGCTTTAGTTCTCTTGTTGTACGAAGCTTACAAATTTTGAGATGATCATGCAAATGCTTAGTTTCATTTTTTGTATCACCACAAATATTCTTTTTACAATACTTGCATATTGCACGAAATCTTCCGTCAATTAATTCTCTATGATAATGACTCCATGCTTGAGAAGTTAAACATTTTTTGTTTGGGCCTTCCTTCTGATTTTTCATTTTCGGAACTTGCCGGGGTATTCTCGGATTGAATTGCATTGCTTTCAACTGGACTGATTATCCGCTCCATCTATTTCTGCATAAAAATTGAAATTAATTAAAATGTGAGTAATTAAAAAAATTACAAAAATATCACAATTTAAAAAAAATGCGCACAGCACTGTGCACAGAGGTGATCACCTCTGCGCACGATCACCTCTGCGCAGAGTGCGCAGAGGTGTATCGCCTCACTCCGTAGAGGTGATTCACCTCTGCGCCGCCCTCACCGACGGTGAGTCCCTTTCGGCCGCCGCCCCTTTCGCCCACGACGACCACAACGACCACGACCACCACGATGACCATGACGACCACGACGACCATGATGATGACGAGCCCCTTTCGGCCATCGCCCTTTTCGCCCACGACGACCACGACGACCACGATGACGTGCCCTTTTCGGATCGATTGGATCGACGATGACCGGACCGACCCGTCGGGATCGACGATGCCCTCGACCGCTCGACGACGACCGGATCGATGGCATTGCTCTCGACGACGACCCGCCCTCGACGACGACGCCCTCGACGATGATGACCTCGACGATGATGACGCCCTGGATGACGACGATGACCCACCCTCGACGACGACCCACCCTTGATGACGATGACAACGCCCTTGACGATGACGACGATGACACGCCCTCGACGCCGCCGCCACCGCTTGGACTCAATGCGGCCGACCGCGATGGAGAGGTAAGGGAGAGGGATAAAGAAAGAGTTGAAAATGAATACCTTGTGAAGATGGAATCTGATTCATCGTCGGAGATGACATTGATGACAAACGAAGGGAAGCTAGCGGTCGACGACTAGCGGCTAGGCGAGTGGAGAGTTTCGTCATCGGCTGTGGCGGCCGGCAATGGAGAGTTTAGAGGAGTTTGAGAGTTGAGACTTGAGAGAAAGGGAGAAAGAAAGAGGTTGTTAGGGTTTGATGTTATATATATATATATATATATATATATATATATATATATATATATATATAATAGACGATTCAGATGTAATCTAATAAATATAATTATAATAAATTATTAATTATAAATAATGATTCGGGGATCGACGGGGCGGGGTAAACCCCCCCATATCCCCGAAAGGGGGGGAGGGCAGTTTGGCCCCCATCCCCTCCCTTGCGGGGAAAAAAATCTCCGAATGTGAGGCCCCGAACGGGAAATCCCTACAGGGGGGAGGAATATTGCCACCCCTAGTCCGAGCCTACTATGATTTGGTCTATGTTCTATAGAACCTAGGATGTGTCAAACAAAATCGAGCTCAAATTTTGCCATCATCGGGAAACCGTGTTCCAAAAAATAATTTCTGTCATCCTATCTATGTTATAATAATTCAAGTCAACAAAAAAATGTACCAAACTATTATCCATATTAAGGATGAGAGTTCAAAATTTTGTATCGATGAAAATCGCCAATATATGGATCCCCTATTTTGTTTTAAGTTGATAGAAAATCAACTCTAAGCCGATGATTTCTTTGCAGCGTGACCCCAAAACTCACGGCGATCACTTGGATGACGATATGCCGATTACTATCTAAAATGTCTCGATTCACGTGAAAATGAAAAGGAGAAGTGGAGACTCACGTGCATAATTGTAGTTGGCTAATAAGAAATTTTAATCACCATTTTAGGTCCTATTTATAATGCATAATTAGAATTTGATTTCTATTGGGTCTTGAATTTATCATGAGTTAATCCTGATAATTTATTATTAATTAAACATCTGATAATTATTTAAAATAATTAATTCTGAATTTAATTAATTCTCCCATAACTATACTTATTTCAAATCCACTTCTATTCAAACTTTATCTCCATTTCCTTCTCTATTTTCTCTCTATTTTGAAATTAAATAATTCGAATAAATAATATAATGTTTTTAATAATATTTATAGAATATTTTTTTTATTTTTTGAAAATTCACTATCGTTACATTAAATTTATATGTATGTCTCATATTCCATATTTTGTAATATTAATATTACATTTTTAACATAAAAAATAGAACTTGGAATTGAAAAAAAAGAGGGGGTACAAAAAGAATGATTAGAATATTAATTATTAAAAAAATTGTGTGGGAATTGCTAGCCAAAAGGCACATATGAGAAATAAAAAATAGAGGCAATAAGGACATTCGAAATAAAAACAAAAAGATCGCATTTGGGGTGGTGGTGGTGGTAGTGGTATTGTGTGGTGGGGGGGGGGGGGGTTTGAAATCATCTAACCAAAATTTTCGACTGAATTTTTTGAGGCCCTGTTTTATTGTAATAATATATTTAAAAGTATATAATAAATTAAAGCTAAGTGATGTAATAGATTAATTTTAGTGAGTGCTTAAATAGAATACAAGAATAATAGATGTAAAATGTAATATGTTGAATAATAAATATTTAATTTAAATAAAACTATTATATTAAATAAATTTTATAAAGGAAATATATTAAAACTAATATAAATTATTTATAAGAAATTATATTTATAAATATAAGAAAAAACTGATGAAGTGACAGATAATAAATAGTATTGAATTATTTTTATAATAAATATACTATATATAATAAATAAAATATTTTATGTAAGGAAAGAAAGATAGAGGGAGAAAATAAGAGAAGTTTTTTTTTTAAAAAATGATGTCATGTAAAAAAAATATTTAAGAACTTTTTTTTGGCAGAAAAGTTGAATAGATTTTTTTTGGATGAATAAACATCAAATCGAGAAATTTTGGGCTGGAAGTCGGGCTCCAACATGCCGGCCCAATTTTTCATTACTCCGCTCCAAATTGAGGCGATCGCATATAGATGCGGACGAGGGCCCAAAAGTCCATTTCCACTCCAAATAGAAGCAGACTATAAAAGCAGACGTTGGGGGGTCTCCCTCGGTTCCAAACCGTCGAGCGAACCCTAGCGGCGGCATTCTTCTTCGAGGGAAAAACAAAAACCTATCTTGCGCCCTTCCTCCTCTCCAAGATGAAGGTACGGCATCCAGTTCTCTTGTTTCACTGGTGATGCGATTTACTTGTTCGAACTTGATCGATTGTGTTTTTTCTTGTACTAATTACTGTGGTGTTTTCTTGGCAGTTCAATATCGCAAATCCGACCACTGGATGCCAGAAGAAGCTCGAAATAGATGATGACCAGAAGCTGTAAGACTTGATGTTATATTTACTTTTTTTTATTTACTGATGTGGAAGTAGTCATCAATATTGAAATTGGAATAGCTTTCTGATCCATGGAATGTATGGCTTTTTCTCATGTTTGATCTGATATGGACACTTATTTCAACGTTGCCTTTGGGTGCCATCGATTTGTAGTTATTATTGTTTGCCTTGCTTGTACTTATTTCGCACATTGTTACATAGTCTATGGTCATTGTTCCAGGTGTACTGTAATGGCATCGCTTGTGTACATCGTTTCGTGAATTGTGTGAACACTGTGATGCATTAGTTTTAGTTTCTCTCAAGTTACAAAACCCATTATTCACTGCTGCACTATCTATTGCCGATATGATATATTTTTTTCTTTTTGTTACTAATCTTAGGTATAGGAGATGTTATATTTTTTTAACTACGTGGTTCTTTTCTCAGTTGTACAATTAATGTGATTACTAGAGTTTCAACGTTATGCGTTGATCATATTATACAAGAAAGAACTTATGGAGTGCTTATGTTGATTAGTACATGAATTCATTATTTTGATAATTTTTGTTAGATGACAGCTGGTTATCCAATTCCGTGGAAAATGCGTTAAAAGCTTGACATGATCATTTTTTATGAATTACATTAATATTATGAGAGACAGTTAAATGGTTTAATACATCTTTCTCCCTGAAAGAAAAAGAATCAACATGTCATAATTAAAATGTTATTTATGGTAACCAATTATTTAATATTCTGATTAATTTGCCAGTTTGGTACCATCTATTCTCTGTGCAGTGTTTCTCCTCCTGTTGTCAAGGATTTCTTTCTAGTTTCAATATTTTTGTTCTCCAAGTTTAAGGCTAGCAGGACATTATGCTTGATTCTTTATCCTAATTCATGTTTGGAATTTATTCTAACTTGTTATATTATTCATTGGCATTGTTCAGTCGAGCATTCTATGACAAGAGGATATCCCAGGAAGTGAGCGGAGATGCTCTTGGTGAGGTATAATTGGATCATTTCATAGAATTTCTGAGCATTATATCCTGTTAGTTATCAGTGAAATTATATTCTAAGTTTTATTTGAAAATGAAGTGTCTCATTCCTTTTCTCTGTACAGGAGTTCAAGGGCTATGTTTTCAAAATCATGGGCGGGTGTGACAAGCAAGGTTTTCCTATGAAGCAGGGTGTGTTAACTCCTGGCCGTGTCCGCCTACTTTTACATAGAGGTATGGATTTATATCTAGGATTGTTCTTGTTTAAGATACTTTTGGGTTTTTCCTTTTGCTGAGGCAAACTATGTTATAGGTCATATCCCTAAACATTATCTTTGATATTTGTAACCTTCAACTTTGCCAACTTGAGTCATATTATATATACTAAATATTTGTAACCTCCAACTTTGCATGTTTAAGCCATATTATATTTATATATGTCATTTGGATCTTTCTTTTCAGGGACCCCCTGCTTCCGTGGTTATGGAAGGCGCAATGGGGAGCGCAGAAGGAAGTCTGTTCGTGGTTGCATTGTCAGTCCTGATCTCTCTGTCCTGAACTTGGTTATTGTGAAGAAGGGTGAGAATGATCTTCCAGGTTTAACTGATATTGAGAAGCCCAGAATGAGAGGACCAAAGAGGGCTTCAAAAATCAGAAAGCTTTTCAACCTCTCCAAGGAGGATGATGTTCGCAAATATGTGAACACCTACCGAAGAACATTTACGACTAAATCTGGTACTGTATTCTTTTTCTGGTTAACTCCTGAGAGCCTTGGTGTTATACAACTGCAAATATTATTGCAATCTTTGAGATTTGTTTATTTGGATGTGCCAATCTTTATTTTTCAGGTCATCTGTTGTTATTTTAGTGAATACTCTTCATGAATCTATCTGGTTGCTCAGCTGGGGAGGATCTGAGAGTTCATTTGTTTGGATTTTCCTATTAGAAACAATGAGTGCGACATGTTTACTCAAAATATTTCTATTCATCCATGGCAGGCAAGAAGTGCAGCAAAGCACCCAAGATTCAGAGGCTTGTCACTCCTCTTACCCTTCAAAGGAAGCGCTCTAGAATTGCTGAGAAGAAGAAGAGGATTGCTAAGGCCAAGTCTGAAGCAGCAGAGTATCAGAAGCTTCTTGCCACTAGGCTGAAGGAGCAGCGTGAGCGCAGGAGTGAAAGCTTGGCCAAGAGGAGATCCAAGCTTTCTGCTGCCTCGAAGCCATCAGTTGCAGCCTAAGTAATATATTTTCTACAAAATGGATGAGTACTTAGTGGGTCAGTTGGCTTAATATCTTAACAAATCCGATGCTTTGTTTAGTTTCTTTTTTGTTTTTCAAGATTTTGTATGGAACATGTATCTTCATTTAATTTACCTATCTTTTGGATGTTCTCTTGTTGCTTATTAGACTTTTGCATGCACTCAAATTTTGTTGGTTTGAATTACCCTGAGCAATAATCATCATATTTTCATGCCATTTATCGTGTTAACGTCACGTTTCTTATGAACACATACTGGTGTTATTACACTATTGAAAAGCCTTGATTTCATGTAAATCTCGAAAATTGTCTCCTTGAAACATCCTGAATTGCTTCTTCGGATCTAAGCAATAGGAAAGAATATCATACTATATTTATCTTATAATCCATGTCGTGCGTTGCATCTTATTTATACCGTCGTCATCCTAGCATGTCCAATAAGATCTGTAAATTGGGAGAACAATAAAGTACGTACATATCAAGAGCGCGAATGAGCGAGCTTGCTTCTGGTTCGAGTTCCATTACATTTTTGCATTGTGTAAAATGAGTCAGGGTAAACGTTTGGGGGCATTGAAGAGGTTCAAACCAGGAGATTGTAACATTCTTATATGCACAGATATTGCCAGCAGAGGTCTTGATATTCCACCAGTTGATTTGGTTATCAATTATAATATTCCCACTAATTCTGAGGTTGTTTTTATCCTGCGTTCTTAAATTGTTAATTTTTATTCTTTAGAACTGTTAATTTTTATTAGTTTTTTACTAATTGCAGCATTGCTTGTTTTTTAGTAATAACTATGACAAGGTAAAATTATAGGCGTCTGAATTAATTTCCTGGTTTTTAGGAGCATCTGTAATAAAATTGCTCTTTCCATGCTGTGTTAACGCCTTCCATTACCAAGATGAAACAACGTACTAAATACATGTTCTAACAAAGTTATTTTTGCAAATAAGGATAAATTACCAACAAGGGTTGGGGTGGAGTGGTACGTCGAGGTGATCATACCGGATTAATTAGATTCGATGATGGGCCGACTTTCAACTTATGGACAATGCGCATAATTGTTAGCGTTGCGTGAGTTGGATCGTCGGCATCGCTTTTCAGGACGGGGTTGGCTATCAAAAAATAAAAAAAGCAAATAAGTATAAATTGATAAGATGAATCTACTGTAAAGATAAAACACTATATATGCAAAAAGTTGTGTATATAGAAAATCTATTTGACGGAATGAGCTTTTGTTCAGCTCACAAAGACGAAGGTTGATGTTCTCCCCCATCTTATAATCTGCCATAAGCTTTCCAATAGGAGGTCAAACCTTTTCTTTGCTTTTCAATAGGAGCGCCGCCTTCAGGAATGGAGCTCACGGCTTCTATCTAGCGGCGGTCATCTTATTCTGCTTCGATCAGTACTTTCATCCCTCCCAATCTATTTCATGTCGGTGCTCCAGATGTCTGTGCCTGTTTTATAATCGATCCCAAGCCCGAATAAAGAAGGAGGATTGTGCTAGGCCCCGACAGTCAGCGTAAAATCCTGTCGAATCTCATGAACATGGATCAACGAATGCGTCGTATGATCCATGTAGCCGACCCCACCTTGTGGGATAAGGCTTTGTTGTTATTGTTGATTAACATCAACTGCATTCTGTTTTTTGCATTTTATTTAAATAAACCTTACCTGGTATCGCAATAAACCTGCGGGTCGAGTCTTAAAGAAAATGAGAAGGTTGCTATGAGAGCAAACTTCATTACACGGGATAATTTTTTGTAGGGCAATTGATGTGTGGTTGATTCTATGAAATAGTAAATGACAGTCAAAACATAGTTAAGCCTTGTCCCTCAAAGTATCAATATTTATGTTTGAATATCTCGAGTCGTTCAAAGTTTGAGTCTCATTGACACAATATTAATTCCGTCAACGAATCGTTTAAACAGAATAAGAAAGGGACAGACATTTTATAGAAAAAAAGAGAAATACATGTTAAATATGAGGTGACAAACTATAAATAAGAAATGCATTGCCTAGAGGTCAGGGATGAAATTTCAAAGGCTAACGGGTGCTGAACTTGTAATCTAAGAGCACTTTACAATCAACATATTGCACGTGTAAGATAAATAATGTTAAAATTTGGCTTTTATGGAAACCCATCACCCTCATTGAGACTGACAGAGGGTTAATCTATTACCCTCGTATATCAATTGCTTTGGATTATATTATTCATAGACTCAATTTAAAACATATTTCTACCTATCCTCCCTATCTTGGCTCCATCATGGGTTGACCATCTTATGACACCCAGAACATTATCAAATGCTACATCTAAATCATGCCTTATAGTAAGCTCCTCGGCTTGATGGCTTTAGAAGTGAATCTTATTCGAAGCTATTAGGATGGTGTTAACAAAATTATCACCCAGAACATCATTCCTATTATGGATCCCTTCCCCTTGGGTGATCAAACACTACCCTTAAGCTCATTATCCTTGATTTTGTGGACCTTGCACTATTTGCTTTTTCTCATAAATTGATCAATTCAAGATTGACATGGATCAAGGAATACTCATTCCTTGAAAAGCAAATGTAAAAAGCCCATATTGATTACGGTTGACATGAGAGAGTCTTTTGTTGTCCAAATTTGTATTAGTCCTTATAATGCACCATACTTGTCTAGTTTAATGGATAGATATCGTGATTAGCAGAATGATTGCATTAAGTGGATCATGGCTTGCATTTCATTCCCCTAATTTACTTTGTTGCACCAGTCGATGAGACTCATCGAGCTACAAAGGCAATATACAAGGTGACCTATTCCCTCTGGATATCACCCCTTCTTTGTGGATCATAGATTGCATTCCATCCCCCTCATTTACGTGCTTCCTTATCTATTCATCACCCCATCATTAAACGAATCATAAATTGCATTTCATCCCCACCATTCACTTGCTACATTAATTGATCATACTCATCTCACTTTTGGAGCTAAAATCATATTATTTCATTTTCTACTGATCATTATATGTTAGGTCTTTTCAACCCTACTAAATGCTCTAGTATTCGAAAGATCTCTTGGTTCTTGATCCCTTACCAATTTATCTTACTTTTGTAACAGTCAATCTCTCATATTGGATCCTTTTTCATCGCACGATCTCTTGATTAACATTGTAACATCTATTTTCAATTGCAGAAAGACCAAAAGAAATCACCAAGATTTACGACCATTTTACCAACCAAAAGGCACACCTAAGTAAGCGAACAATCTATCTTCCACCAAAAGTGAACATAAAACAAAGAATGCCACCAAGAAGATATAAAAAAATATGAGAGGTTAAATAGTAAAATCATATATTTGTAATTTAAATAAGAATAAATGCGAAAGTTGTGATTTAAAATGTGATTGTCATGGATTTCTCGAACAATTTGGTATGGCATAGATATGATATCAAAAAGTACCATTCACTGCTAGAAAACGTGGATTACCGACGGTCCGGACCATCGGTAATCAGCCCGAAAACCGTCGGTAACGCAATTACCGACGGTTTTTCAGTCGGAATCGATCCGTCGAAAAAATGCTCGTCGCAAACGGATTTGCGACGGTTGAAAAAATCCGTCGAAAATATCGACGGTTCTGGCCGTCGGAAAAGTCCCCGGCGGTTCGACCCGTCGAAATTTTTCGATGGTTGCAACCGCCGGAAAAGTCCCCGGCGGTTCGAACCATCGATATTTCCGACGGTTACAACCGCCGGAAAAGGCCGGCGGTTCGAACCGTCGATATTTCCGACGGTTGCAACCGCCGGAAAAGGCCGGCGGTTCGAGCCGTCGCAACTTTTCGACGGTCGCAATTGTCGAAACTTTGGACGGACGTCGCAACCGTCGCAAATAATTTTTTAAATATAAAAAAAATTAGCGGCCGGATCCGGCCGCCTGGTGTTCGGATCCGGCTGCCCGCGTGGAGGCCGATCCGGCCGCTGGGCGGCCGATCCGGCCGCTGGAGGCCGGATCCGTTCGCTGGGCGGCCGATCCGGACGCTGGAGGCCGGATTCGGCCGCCTGGCAGTCGATCCGGCCGCCTGGCAGTCGATCCGGCCGCTGGAGGCCGGATCCGAACGGCCACGACCGGATCCGGCCTCCGGCCGGCCGACAGCAGAGAGAGAGACGCCGGCGCGGAGCGGGAGAGAGAGAGATACGCCGGCGCGGGAGAGGGTCCCCGGCGTCCGGCGTGGGAGGGTCGCCGGCGTCCGACGCGCGGGAGAGGGTGCTCGCGGCCGGGAGAGAGAGAGAGGAGAGGAGGGGGAGAGAGAGGAGTGGAGGGAGGAGGGAGAGAGAGAAGAGGGAGGAGGAATATATATAAAGGGAAAAAGTGGAAAGAAAGCAGGAAAAAAAGCGGGATAACGAAATTTTAATTACCGACGGTTTCGACCGTCGAAAACGTAAATATTAAATATTTTTATAATTACCGACGGTTGTGACCGTCGAAAATATATTTAGTTATATATAATATTTATTTTTTATTTTACCGACGGTTCAAACCGTCGGTAATCGTTACCGACGGTCAAAACCGTCGGTAATTACGACGGTTTGGACCGTCGCTAGTTATATTAATAAAGTACTCTTTCTATGATATTATTATACATTTACCGACGGTTACGACCTTCGGAAATTACGGCGGATTTTGCGACGGATGGATATCCGTCGGAAATATCGACGTTCTTAATCGTAAAAAAATTAAATAATAATATAATAAATTATATAATTAATTTTTTTATTTCCGACGGTCGTGACCGTCGAAAAATCCGTCGAAAAAATTTAATAATAATATAAAAATACATAATTTAATTTTTTTATTTCTGACGGTCATAACCGTCGGAAAAGTCGTCGAAAATTGCGACGGATGGATATCCGTCGAAAATATCGACGTTCCTAATGGTCGAAAAATTAAATAATAATATAAATTATTTCCGACGGTCATAATCGTCGAAAAATCCGTCGGAATATAAAAAGGGCATGCATCCATATCTATCATAATAATATCATTTCAAAATCTCAAAAGGGCATGCATCCATATCTATCTCAGTCAATATAAAAAGAGCACGTTAGCTCAATATCAAGTTTATTAAATGGGACATGAGCCCAAAAGCGCATTCTCATCAAAATGACATAATAATATCAACGATTAAACAACAATCAACTATGTATGAATAAAAGTATCTATTTAACAACAAGAAAGTTTGGGATGTAAATAGTATACAAAATGCTAGCATAACATATAAGTATTAGAGGACTACATATATGCCACATTCTCAACTCTCACCATGTCATCCCACCAATCATCACATCATGAAATTATACCATCAATCATCACGTGCCAGGAAAAATGATGGGTGAACACTAATAGTTTAATGAGTGGAGAGCACAGAAATATAAAAAAAAGTAACAACGCGAGCCCATATGCAATTCGATGAAAAATCACAAGAAAATGTTATGCTTAAAACATTTGCTCTCTTTTATCATAAGGAAAGTAATACAAAGAGATGAGAGTGAGACCTCCTTTAGGCCAAATTGCACTCGATTACTAACTTATTGTGCGAACTAAAAGGTTGCCACCATCCATAGACTTAATGGTTTGCCAAATTGACATAATCATTGTTACGAAAAGAGGGAGAGAGGTCGCACGAATAAAGAAGAATACATAGATTTACGAAATTCACTCTAAATCAGATTACGTCCTCAAGAAGCGTCGACTCTCTCCTGTATGAAAAATCTGTTGAAGTGCTTGACTACATAGGGGAACCACAAAAGGATTACAACTGGGTTCAGATTGAAGGCATTATCAACGGTCCTCATAAGGAATGTACACTAAACACTATGGTCTTAATATTTTGCCTTCATGGAATGGTCTTAATAATTGCCACACCCACTCAAAGTTAATCAAGCTTCGATGAAATGAAAATCTCGCAATGAAGCAATTTTTGCATGACATTTGTTATGATGTATGAATGCACACACATAAATTTAAGCTTAAATATCTTTTAATCAAACTAATTCATAACAGTTAATATTTTACTTTAGGTTACATCCACGTTTTTAGACCTTTTAATAGAATTTATTAAGAGTTACTTATGAGCATCGGATCAAGTTGACATTACTACTCCTAGTACTATAGCATTCATGACATAATTCTCACTTACCCCGTGAATGCATAATAGAATTCCTCTACTGATCTCTCTACTCAAGCATTTGAAAGTTAAAAAAATGATAATTTTAAACTATCTTCATCACCAATCATGAGCATTGTTTTTATCCTTTCTTTCCTCCTTTTTTTTTGTAGTGAACTTTATTTTGATGTCAACTCAAAATTTGAATGATGGGAGACCAAGGACTAGATGAGACTAAGAGGGAATAAGACTCTAACACCTGGAAAATAAAATAATATAAATTAAATAAATAGATGATTAAATAGATAACCAAGAGGATAAGATCAGGAATGGACAGTTATGCATAGGAATGAATAATGTTATGGATAAGATTAAAAAGGGCAAAGTTGACGTTTCCTCCTACCCAAACCTCTATATAAAGAGCCCCTCTCTTGAGTAACCACTTTTTCCTCTTCCTCACTCCTCTCTCTTCCTCCCTAAGGCATCTCATCCAGCAAGAAGGGGACACTCCAACAAGGTCTTCACCTAGGTTTATCTATATTTCTGCATCTTTAATCACTAGGGCCATTACTCACTCCCTCTCTCCCATTTGAATTGCTTCCTAGGTGAAGAACGATAAGGAGAAGCGTGATTGGTGTTTGGAAAGGCTCAAGCTAGGATTAATCATGAAATAAGATGAGTGATACCGAAATCCCCTTGTATAACATGATAGCAATTGATTGGAATTAGGTTCTTTTCGTATGATGTGTTCATGATGATGAAAACAATATGGTAGAATGATTGATTGATTGTATTACCATGTTTGCTCCGTGTTTGTGATTCCTTTTGACCTAAATATGTTATGTATTAATCCCCTAGGCTTAGATGATTGATTGTATGCCTTGATTGCATTTTTGGATTAAAAATCGCTGCTGTAATGATTCTATTTTTCATGCGGATCGGTCGACCGATCATGTATACCGGTCGACCGGTGATGAGGTTATCGGTCGACCGATCTTTGGAGACCGGTCGACCGATCATTCCTTCAGAGCCTTGTATCGATCGGCCGATCGAAGCTCCTTTTTAGTCTAAGTGTTATCGGTCGACCGATCCAGAGATATCGGTTGACCGATGTATAACTCCTGTTCACTGTATGGTGTGAAGGCCAACCAGTTGACCGATCTAGAGATATCGGTCGATCGGTGTCCGAAAAATGGTCGACCAACTAGTGAGGACCGGTCGACCGATATCTGTCCAGATTGTATATTGATTCCTGATTTGATTGAGATTCTTTCTATACTTGTGTAGTGCTACCCTTTACTGTTTGGAATGTTATGTGATTGAATCCTTGATCTTATTTTGATCTGTCCTATGATCAAATCCTATCATGATATGCAAGTATAACAAGTGATAAAGTGATTAAGTAAGAAAGACATCCATATGTTTATGGGAGTGGTGGTCAGAGCTTAAGCTGAGTAGGGTCGCTCCCTTAGCCATGGCTTGATCCCCCATTGGCCGTCGCTCTGGCGTAAATCCCTCAGGACGAAGGCACCCAAAGGTACTTAATGTTAAGTGAAAGTAAGAGCACAAAGAGCATGAACAAGTAACATGAACAAGTAACATGAATATGATGAATAAAGCATGATTATTGACCCAGCATAATCTCTGAAATATTTTATTATTATAAGATTGACTCATGATCTCTACCTCTTTTATCCATCAATATCTTGGTTGAATGATCTTATGCTCTCAAATATGATCTTATTACAAGTGATTACTAATTCTGTCAATTGCTATTTATTGTTATGCATTGTACACTTATGGGTCCTCACTAGATTGTATAGCTTACGGGAGGACCTCCTCCCATGTGTTGTTCCACAGGACCAGGTCAGTAATGGTGTCGAGATCGTGTGCCGCGACCAGCGATGCTAATGCACATGAACCAAGAGAGCGCCTAGTTATCTTTATCTTTATTTTTCGCATTATGAGCTTGATGTAATTCATACATTATGGCTATCATGGACTTTGTAATATTTCGGGACTTTCACTTTTATGATATTTCTATCTTTCCTTCTTTGCTTTTATTATTGGCATGTCATTATTTTTATTTGAGATTTGGTCAAGTTTAAATCAATGTCATAGTATTTTCGTAGCGCCTTCGAGTAGATCCTCGCCAAGTGGCATTGGTCGATTTGGGGGCATTACAAAGACCCTGTGTAGCTATTAAAGAGTGTTAATTTTTTTTTTAAAAAATTAGGATTTTCAATATATCAAAACAAGATATTACGTAGTGACAATTATGATGTTAATGGAAAAATTGATATATTCGAAGAACGAGCACCATTGTCTTCATCGTCCTTGCAATTTGATCATTTGTTCGTGTATTTATAGAGAAGAAGTTAAACTTTAAGAGAAATGTTGTTGGATGTTCCGCTATGACTCCTACTTTAATTCCAAATTAGAGACCCATTCAAATTCAATTAAGATAAGACTTCTACTAATCCCAAGGGAGACTAATTTATCTAACTATATCCACTAATGAAGGATTTTCTTTTCATGAGCTCTCGGCATTGGATTTTTTCATGAGGCTTAAGCATAGGATTTATTTTGCCATTTGTCATGGTATAAGGGGCTAGAACTTGGAAGGGTTCCATGGAATGTTGATTTTCTTACGTCCAAAATTTCAAATATCACTCTAAATATTTTGTTAGACATTTGTAATTGTGTTTCCTGTTTTCAAACAATTCATATGTAATCACATGTTCTTTGAAATTTATAAGAAGATTACTTTATTTTGATACAAACATTTTTTGCAATGTTTATTTTGTTGCATGTTCTTCGAACATCTAGGCACGCGTTTGGATTGTGAACTGGGGTGGAACCTCAGCCCCGGTTACGCCAAACACGTTCCACGATTTTGCCAAAAGAGACGAAATCGGGAGCTCAAATCGAGGAGCACGTGACCCAGTTCTAGCGTTCCGATTCCACCTTTTTGGTGGAACAAGGTGGAACCGAAGCACTATAGCAGCTGTGACGTTTTTTTGACGTGACTTTTTTTTTGGGTATTTAGTTTTTTTTTCTTTTCTTATTTTCTCTCTGTCACACCTTACCCTTATAAAATAATTTATTTATTATATATAAAATATTTATAATAAAAGATCAATATAATATTATCTATCATTTTATTAAAAATTTTAATATTTAGTTAATTATTGTTAATTTTAATAAATGATTTTTTATAATTGAATACTATATTTTTTGTCAAAAGTTTTTTCATAAAAAAATTAATTTATAACTTTATTTTTAATAATAATAAAATTAAACTTTATAATAATAATAATTTTTAATTCAAAATTCACCAAAAATTCATTTATCACATCAACTTTTATCATCACATCAACTCCCTAATTCCTCATCATTACGTTCCACTCCATCCAAACACATCTCGAACTAATTTGTCAATTCAACTATTCACCGAGAACTTATGTGAAATTGCGATTCCGTTTCCAAATGCAATCCTAGTGTAATTTCCCGAGATTTTTTTTGCCTGCCCAGAAGATATCACGACGACGTCACTCAATTATATGACTTAATTATTTTCTTTACTTTGATAAGTCTAGCTTACATAAGTGGAAGACTCAATTTATAATACTCTATACAATAAGCGTATACAATATTCAATAACTCGTCGGTTACGACCCACTACTTTACAATGTAAGATCCTATATTTATATGTGTGTCATCTGTCAGAGGAGTCATCAATCGTCTTACCATCGCCATGGGTCACACATAACAATAACAATATGAACCATGAATCAATATCAATACCATACAAAAACAATTATTTATAACAATATTTGATTAATTAGGACAAATATATATCAATTAAAAATAATTAATTGATCAATCAAAATAAATATCTATATCATCAATTACTGATGACCAAAATCCATCCAATTCAATTATCTTAAACCAATTATCAATTGACCATAGGTCAGTGAAGGCCACAATCAATAATTATCAATTTTATGAATAATTTATTAATTCAATTATCTACCATCTACTAGGGCGCAACCAATGGTCCATCAACCCATGAGGGAATAATTCAATTATCAATAAGCTACTAGGGCAAATCAATTATCTATAAACTACTATGGCATAATTTAATTAATAATTAAATTTGATTATCAATTTAATTCAATTACTATTATCAATCACAATAGTATCCATCGATCGTAACAGTCTCCAATCGATCACAAAGATCTCCATCAACCATAAAACCTCAATCGACCACAAGAGCTTTCATCGATCATAAATGCATCAATTGATTACAAAGGCTTCCATTAGCTATTACGAATTAACAATCGACTCTATGAGCCTCCATCGACCATAACGACTTTCATCAACCACATAGGCCTCAATCAACTATGAAGATCTTAATTATCAATGTACAATTCAATAATACAATTTCCATACTGACATTTAGATGATGCACAATCAATCTCAATTCCATTATTTATCAATTTATGCTAATTAAATAATAGTCTATAAACCATAAATAAATTATCATCAATGAGCATATTACGATTCTCAATTACTCATTAGCAACAATGATTATATCAATCACAATCAATATTAGGACAAATACATATCAATGCATGATCAAGAACAATCAATACTATTTAACAATTAATCATAATTAATTTCTTAAAAATATGTTTCAATCCCTCGGAACCTCGCCCTGCTAGATAAACTTGGGTCGATCCGTCAATCCAATTTTCGCTTTTCTTTGTCATAACTCAGGCCGGGTTAGATGGAACTCGGGTCAGGTTCTGTCTCAATTCAATATCCAAACCGCTGCTAGGGTGAGCCGTCCCGGTTCAACCGTCTCGTCCTCTATAGCTAGAGTCGGGACGGCGTGGAAGGTGAACCCGGGTCGGTTTTTCGCCATCCTATTCCTATTCGGCCTCATGTCACAAAATTCAGGCTGCGCTGTCTATAACCCGGGTTGGGTTACACATGAACTCGACCCAATTTTATCAACTCGTATCGGGTTCTAATGAATCCGGGCCGGACAGAGCAGAACCCGAGTCTGGTTTCGCTGTCATCAGGAGTTCATATTTTTGGTTCTATTTTCTGTATGCTTTAACGATGCAATTATGCTAACAATTAATCCATGTTATACTACAATCAGTACAGAGGTCATAAGGGTCTATACCGATAAAAACCATCGATATAGGGATCCCCGTACATACTTTAAGTTGGCTGAAAATCAACTTTGTTTCTTGCCATTAGTTGGCTGCACGAACGTCAAACTTTGGCCGGTGATAACACTCGGTCGATGTCTAGAAATCTGCAGCAATTGGATCGCCTCAATTCACGTGCAATCAAAGGATAAAGTTGGACTTGTAGTGCAGAAATTCTGTGAAGACTAATAAGAGTTTCTAGTAACTTTTTAGATCATATTTATAATTCTTAATTAGAATTTTTTACTTCCATTGGACCTTAAGCTATTTTCCATCAATCATGACATCCATCATTAATTAACCTCTCTTAAATATTCAGATATAATTAAATCTGATTTTAACTAATTATTTCACAATTATACTTATCAAAATCTATCTCTACTCAAAATTCCCTTTTATCTCTTCCATAACTTCTCTCAACAAATTTTACTTTTATTTTATCCTTTTATTTCTTACATTTGATCGGAAACCTGTTTTCTTATATAGGTTGACTAGATTATAAAACCTTCATGCTAAAATTCAATAAAGTGAAAAAATAATAAAAATCATCATAAAATTTCAAATATGTGCAATGTAAATATGTATTCAGAAACCTCATCCCCATAGAAAGAATCATATTTTATTTTTGCAAAAAATATACTTTCTAAAACGGTTGAAATTTTAAAATAAAAAACAGTCTCCTCCTTTCATTGGAAAGAAGTTGAAAAACTTGAATTTATGGTTATTTGATAGATTATTTGGTAAATGACATAAACAATTAGAGCTTAGAGTTTTGACTAAAAGTATTGAAAGACTGCTTTTAAGCATTGCAATTATTTATTTTCAATTTTAGTTTTGCATAAATAAATTATTTCTTTCTCAACTTATCTTATTATCTTTTCTTTTTTATTTGCATGTTTAATTAATTACAAAACCATTTACTTATTTTATAATGGCTTAAATTTCATAAATAATCAATATTTTCATTATGATTAGGTATAATGTAGCACCATATAAATCTTTATATATTTCAAGAAAATATTTTAATTGTTTTGCTTATGAGTTTTTTTTGCTTGCATTGATATACAAATAATTTAGTTATTACATTACGATAAAATACACATAGTACTGAAATTGAATAATTTATCATATGTCTAATTATCTCATTTTGTAATTTTATTATTTATCAATATTTTAAAATAACCTCTAACCATTTATCATTATCTATTATTCACTATTTGTAAATCCTATCAAATTATTATCCGCTTATTGAACTCTAATAATCCCAAGCGGAGCCTATGACTTCTGGTAAGCGTATTTTTAGTCTTTATATGTTGAAATATAGCAAACAAGTTTTTTTTCTCATTAACTCATTTATTCAAGTTTGCCTCAAGAAGTCAAAATATTGTATTTTTTGGCACAAAAAAATAAAATGATAAACTAAATAAATATTCTTATATTATAAAAGAACTTAAAGAGTTGAGAATGATATTATATATGTGTAATATATATGTATATTGAGAGGGTAACGAAAATTTGAAATGATTGAATAGATTCTTTAAAATCAGAATGGCCATTAATAATTCATCTCAACCTCACTTAATAAGATCTTAATTGAATTCTTGAACTAGTGCAACACTATTTGACTCAATATTATCCCATATATATGACCAATTATCCATTCAAATAATGTATCATTGACAATAATAACTTTATGATAATTCAAGCGAGATATAATATTTTCTTAAGCTAGTAAAATATTGCTTATTTTTTGTATTTTAACTCATGAATGACGTGTTGATATATATATATATATATATATAATTGGATAAATCAAAGGATGAAACAGTTATCAGTTGGAGGAGATAATAAATGTAATCAACTCCTTAAGAGTTATAGGACAATTAAAAGTAAGCCAGCATTTTTTATGGATTTAAGCAAACACAGAGACGTATTGTTTGGCACCGTCCATGGAAAAAAAGTGGCATCATTAAATACTCCATACAATGCCTCCATAATAAATAAGGCTCGTGTGTTTGTCTTGTTTGACGGAGAGAGAGAGAGAGAGAGAGAGAGAGAGAGAGAGAGAGAGAGAGAGAGAGAGAGAGAGAGAGAGAGAGAGAGAGACGTCGATGGGTCGGCCGCCTAACGCGGCAGGGTGTTCGACATGCGCCGTGCGTTTGCAGTTTGCAGGCCGCCGAAGCCGGTGGAGTGCAACACGAAGCTCGCGCACGAACGTCGTCGTCGTACGCCTCCAAGATGAATGATCTGCCTGCAGCCTGCCTGCATGTAATTAATATAACGCTCATTTGTATTCATCCGTTAATGAATCATATATTTATTAATTAATTATCCACGCATCCAGAGAGGCTAATTAACTGATTTAAATGCAGGAATAACTCTTTCGTTCGTTGGAACGCCTTCTGCAGTCATAAAAAACAAGTGCCAGTAAATTTGGCTGCCAAATTGCAGCAATAATTCAACATCACGAACTTAATTGGTACATCAGTGCCAGCCAATGTCTAAGCCCAGTCGTCCACACGCTAAAACTATGACATATACATGATTAAAGAAACAATTGATAGTTTGTCAATATATATATATATTATATATAGCGAAATATATAATGAAGGCTTTCAGGTGCTTGCTACTAGCAAAAACTTAAAACAAGCATGATCTCTGCAACAGGCGAAAAGCATGTCAGCATCATTCATTCATTCATGCATGCATGATTCATTAATTCCTCCCACTTTGCGTACTTACGTGAAGTAGTGGGGCGACGAGTGAGTACATGCAGGCAGTCATGCACCCAAAAAAGATCCCTAAACAAAGTTCTCCACTTGAACTACTCTATCTCTATTTATAAAGGAAATAACATACAACCACCACGCCAAAAAAAAAAAAATAATAATAATAAAATCAGGTTACAGTATTTTGTAGGCAGCAAATATTAATAAATAAACTGTATAGTTTAACAAATCAAATACAAACGCCCTATATTTATGCATCAACCTTCGTTTCCCTCGTCCAAAAATATATGGACTTCTTTTTCCCCCATTTTTTCTTCTCAACTTCCTCTTCCTCCTCATTTCCTTGCCCTCCGTTCGGCTCCTCGTCGTTATCGCGAAAGCGAGAGGTCCCGCGGTGCTGTTCGTAACCCGCCGAGAACACGCGTGCAGCAGCGCTCCGTGTGGCGACCGCGTTTCGAAAAGACCACCCCGCAGGTGCAAGTCTTCTCCCTGGGGAATTTTATCGAATACCTGTAAGCATCGTCGCCGCTGTCCATTGAACGAGAAAAGGGTACACAAAGATCGCCAGCCGCTCTCGGTGTTCTCGACGTCGGTTGGCTTAGCGTATCGTAGTAGGAGGTGGTGGAGGACGAGAAAGGGAGGCCACATGGAGGATGAGGTCGGTCCCTGAAACGAGCATGGGACGCTGCTCGTGTTCTTGTAGCTGGTGATCATGCCGCCTTACATTGCTCGCGAGGCTTCCAAGGTTTGCTTTTCGTCCCTGTCCTTGTATTCGGTGTCAATAATTTTCGATGCTCTCTTTGTGCGTCGTCGATAATGTCGTCGATTTCTCTGTTTGTAGCTATGGAGGAGGGTTTCCATGGAGACGTCCGTAGAGCTCCAACTTCTCTCGGAGAAATGGAAGCTTGTCTTGGCCGGCCTCATTTTCCAGGTACCTTCTTTCTCTGTGCAGAGTGCTCTGCTCCATCGTTCCTCGATCTTCGTGTGTGTGTTTTCTATTTACTAGAATTAAGTGCTAATTTACTCTTTTTCTTTATTCCGTCCAATCTCGCATCATTCATGCATCTTTCTCACGGTTATCTGAACGGAGAATTATGGAAGCTCTGTAAAAGCACTGGAGTAGAAATGACCTAAGGGATGGTGATTTTATTTTATTTTTCTGAGAACTTTCGTAGCATGCACTATAACTATTTATGACTCCGTCGTAGATTGTTGATTGTGAAATGAAGAAGATATATGTAAAGAACCTTTTCTAAGGGGTACATGTAAACAACTTGTGTTATCATAATATTGACCTTTCCACTTTGATTGCTAGGAATAGCAATATTCGAAGTTTCAAAATTGCTTGGGTCTTCGTGATGTCATAACTATTGTGTTTATGTCATATCAGCAACGATCTATACCATGCACAAGCATGAAGTAAGTTTGAGTTGTTTAACCATTGCATGAACTCCTATACTTGCTCAATAAGGACTTCATTTATATAGCATAATTTTTTCCGGGAAGTGTTTTTTAAGGTCATGGTCGTAATTTTCGACTCTTGGATATTTGATGTGGTTCAAGAGTCATGGGATACTGAGCGCACAATCTCTCTCAACGCTTCAATTTCTCATTTTCTTTGATATCAAACTGAGAGCTTAATCGACCTTATTATCTAACCTGGTAAATAGGAACTATTTATCTCACTTCTGTGAGCAGTTTAATGAGTCATAAATCTGATCAGACACTAAAAGCCATAAAGGTATTAGGTAAAATGTTAACGTTTTGAAGGGTAAAATGTTGAATTAATGAAACATATAAACGTTTATTCTACCTTTTTTTTTATCATCTACAGGATGCTATTTTTTTCCATTAGTAAAGTTGTGAACACTTCATTTCTCTGATGTCTTTGGACGATATTTATACAGAATTGTGATCAGAACCTTCTGTTGGTTCTTCACATTTTCTCCACTATGCATGCACTAGCTGATCCATAGGCCTAATATTTTCATCAAATTTTAGTTTTATAGATTTTTATCTGGTTATGTCTTTCTTGCACTGATGGCTTTCCTTCAAACTTTCTATTTATATTGCTCTTGAAATTATTAGCCTTTCGAGGACGCTAATTAACAAAGTTATTTTCTACATTCAATGGTTTGTTAATGATATCCTTGTGTGTAGTATCTTCATGGGTTGGCTGCACGAGGAGTTCATTACTTGCATCGTCCTGGACCCGCTCTCCAAGATTTTGGCTTTAAGATTCTTCCAGTGAGTGTGTACTCATTGTAAAATCTTCCTGGTGTAAAAAATTAATCATCATTTAATTACTTATATCCTGAAATTCCTGATGTTTGTATTTCTAGGAACTTGGCAGAGAGAGGGGTTACATCAGTGAAAGTCTGTTCAGTGTTATTTTTCTATCCTTTGTACTGGTATCGTAACTCTTGTTCATTTTATATCTGAATCTATGTTGTTCCTTGTGGTAACTATTAACATACCCATGTGTGTGATTGTTTAAAACATGTTAACCTCTTACAGCAATGGATTCATGCCAAAGTCTGTAAACAGTCAATATTATTCTTACCTCTGTCGACACTTTAAGCTGTGTACTTTTAACTGTGCATGTGACATTACAGGTTGTCCATCAATTGAGTATATTTGGTGGTTTTGACATGACTTCTTCTTCTTCTATTACAGTGGACATTTCATCCTTTTTTTTACCACACAAAACGCTTCTACACTGTTCTACTTTGGATCAGGGTGTTTGCATTCCTAGTAGTAGGTTTCTAAACATAACATATTCCACTATTTCTTACTTTCATCACGATTATCTCATGTTCACTTTTCTTCTTCAGGTTTCTCAATCCTTGCGGATTGCAACATTCTATTCTACACAGCTTCCTGGCCCCAACTATCATTGCCGTGAGGTAACAACTGTAGGAAAATAAAATAATCTGTTTGTGTGTTAAATGTCATTTCTAGGAACCTCTCAATTCATAAGTCATAATCACTAAGTTTCTTCCATTTGAGAGGTTTGAAATTTTGTGAAGGGCGCTGAACTTGCCATATTGCCACCACCAAAGAGTGTAAGTGAAGTGCTTCTTATCAACTGTAAGCAGCTTTTCCCTGTCTTATATTTTCTCTAAAATTATGCAAATTGTCCTTTTTACTAATATTGCATTTTCTATTTTACGTTACAGTTCCACAAGGAGTCATTTACGGTTGTGGCGATCTAATATTTTCGTCCCACATGATATTCACACTTGTTTTTGTGCGGACTTATCATATATATGGCTCTAAAAGGTAAGTTTCGAAGGTAGTAATCAATTGATAATGAATCAACATTATTTCCATAAACAGAAAATCATTCAACATTCTTTTTGTCCAACTATTGTGTATGATTACTTGCATAGATATTGGCATATATCAAATTGTTGAACTTATACATAATCTTATTGCAACTCTAGGTTCATTAAGCTGATGGCATGGATCATGGCTGTAGTTCAGAGTCTACTGATAATATCATCTCGGAAACATTACACAGTCGATATCGTTGTTGCATGGTTGGTTAATACTTTATTTACAATTTTACATATATGGTTCCACATGTTTATTTTTCATACTTTGATTGTGTGGCCTTTCTACAGGTATACTGTTAACTTGGTGATATTTTTTGTCGAGAAGAAACTTACAGGTAACTATGTCTCTTCATGTCTCGCTGAGACATTTCATGTTGCTTCATTCTATGAACTTTAAATAAATTATATTTTTCTGTTTTCACAGAGGTTCCGGATCGTAATTCTGGGCCCCTTCCGTTGCTCCCTTTAAGCATCAAAGAGAAGGATGATGCCAGATCTAGGGAAGAACACAAGCCATTGAATGGAAATTCTGTGGATTCTGCTGATAGGGTATAGAATTTTAAGTTACTGCTATTTCATGAGTCTTCTATTGCTGACATTAAGATCAATATCTGCAAGGAGGTGCTTTTTCATGCCGAGAGGTTATTCTTGGAGCCCTTGCCATTAGTAAAATGTAAAAAGTGGATAGGTGTTGCATATATAGCATTTATTGATATGCTTGTAACTTCTGAAGAGAGATTATGGCCTCTGTTCCAAGGCATTTTTCATCCTTTTTTTGTTGTAAAATGTCCATATTTTGTACTTTTGTTCTTTTAATTAGTTTTACCACCATATTTATAGCTAGTCCTTGCCATTGAATTGTAATAGTACATCTGATTGTTTTCTTTGGGCTTGAGAAAAAGAAAACGTCTGGTGGTTAATCTAGAAAAGACCACAGGTTTGTATTGTATGCTTAGAGACAGTTAAATGATATGGTAATATTCTATCTACATGTACAAATATTGATGCTTAGAGACAGTTAAAACATAATGTTGTAAGCTTTAAGCTCCCACTTATGGGTTTTTCCTTGATGACTTTCCTTTGATGCCATTGAGTTAGTGCTGCGTAACATTATATGCATGTTCAAGAGTCTTAAATGCAATGTTTTTCGGTTGATGTAGGAAAATAAGACTAATTAGCCTACAAATTCTATTTAAGATGTTGAATAAGACAATAAATAAGAATACATAAAAGAGAAGAAACCTAGTCCATCAAGATATTGTCTTGTTTGGCATTTTATCTCCACGGATCTAAAACATGTCTTGATAAATAAAGGGATAAGTATATATAAGCCCATGAGGTCCTTTATTCATGTGAGACTAAGCCTTGGTCATGTTGGGCTCACGTAGGATTTTACATGCGAGATAAATTACCTCTACCATCAAATTTTTTTCTTTCACCCCCTCAAGTTGGGGTAAATTACACACTACTAGAAAAACGTTGATTATCGACGGTTCGGACCGTCGGTAATCAGCCCGAAAACCGTCGATAATGCAATTACCGACGGTTTTTCAGTCGGAATCGATCCGTCAAAAAAACGCTCGTCGCAAACGGATTTGCGACGGTTGAAAAAATTCGTCGAAAATATCGACGGTTCTGGCCATCGGAACAGTCCCCGGCGGTTCGACCCGTCAAAATTTTTCGACGGTTGCAACCGCCGGAAAGGGCCGGCGGTCCGAACCGTCGAAATTTCCGACGGTTGCAACTGCTGGAAAAGGCCGGCGGTTCGAGCTGTCGTAACTTTTCGACGGTCGCAACAGTCAAAACTTTGGACGGGTGTCGCAACCGTCTATCTTTTGACGGTCGCAACCGTCGCAAATAATTTTTTAAATATAAAAAAATTAGCGGCCCGGCCGCAAGCCGGTCGATCCGGCCGCTGGGGCCGGATCCGTCGCCAGGCGGCCAGATCCGAACGCCCGGCGGCCGATCCGACCGTTGGAGGCTGGATCCGCCGCCAGGCGGCCGGATCCGAACGCCCGACGGCCGATCCGGCCGCTGGAGGTCGGATCCGGCCGCTGGGGGCCGGATCCGAACGGCCACGGCCGGATCCGGCCGACAGCGGCCTTTGGCCGGAGAGAGAGAGAGAGAGAGACACCGGCGTGGAGCGGGAGAGAGAAAGAGAGAGAGAGAGAGACGCCAGCGCGGGAGAGGGTCGCCGGCGTCTGGCGTGGGAGGGTCGCCGGCGTCTGGCGTGGGAGGGTCGCCGGCGTCCGACGCGGGAGAGGGTGCTCGCGGCCGGGAGAGAGAGAGAGAGAGGAGGTAGAGAGAGAGAGGAGTGGAGGGAGGAGGGAGAGAGAGAAGAGGGAGGAGGAATATATATAAAGGGAAAAAGTGGAAAGAAAGCGGGAAAAGGGAAAAAAGCGGAATAATGAAATTTTAATTACCGACGGTTTCGACCGTCGAAAACATAAATATTAAATATTTTTATAATTACCGACAGTTGTGACCGTCGAAAATATATTTAGTTATATATAATGTTTATTTTTTATTTTATCGACGATTTGAATCGTCGGTAATCGTTACCGACGGTCAAAACCTTCGGTAATTGCGACGGTTTGGGCCATCGCTAGTTTTCGAAAATTGCGACGAATTTTGCGACGGATGGATATAATTAATTATATAATTAAAAATTTAAAATAATATAATAAATTATATAATTAATTTTTTTATTTTCGACGGTCGTGACCGTCAGAAAATTCGTCGAAAAAAATTAATAATAATATAAAAAATACATAATTTAATTTTTTTTATTTCCAACGGTCGCAACCGTCGGAAAAGTCGTCGGAAATTGCGACGGATGGATATCCGTCGGAAATATCAACGTTCCTAATCGTCAAAAAATTAAATAATAATATAAATTATTTCCGACGGTCATAACCGTAAAAAATCTGTCGGAAACGGAACCGTCAAAAAATCCGTCGTAAATTACAACGGATTTAGAACCGTCGGAAATTATCCGTCGAAATATCGCGATTTTCTTGTAGTGACATGAATCATCTCTCAATTTTGAGCTCAATGGTTTTCCAACTTCATTTTATAACTAAATTATCCTTCAACTTTGGATTTCCTGCATGCTTAGTCCACTTGACCGTTGATAGTGGATTTTTTAGTTTCCTCACTTACGTGGTCGCCACATGCACCGCTTCTCATTCATCCACGTCATTGAATGACCGAATGGCCTTTGGTCTCGTTAAGTGTGCTCATTAAAAGAATCCTTTTTAACTTTTAACTTTTTACCTTTCCCCATTCTTCAACTTTAACTTCAACCCTAATCACCTTCGCATTCCAGTTTCCTTGCTTACGATTGCAGGCGTTCTCTTTGCCGGCGACGATTGTAGGCGTTCTCTCCGATGGCAATGATCACATGGAGATGATCGTGGCCGATGCTAGGCAAACGACGAGAAATAGCGTCAATTGTGATTGTGTGACCCCTCAGTTCGCGTCGAACCCTAGTTAATTTTTTTTGCCCAAAATCCAACTATCTTGTCTCCTTGCCTCCATTTGCTTTCTTGTCGGCGATTGTATGCTTTTGTGGATGATTTTTTTATCCATCTTTATGTTATGATCCCCCTAAAATCCTAGTTTTCTTTTGTGTGGCCCAAAACTGCAAATGAGGGTCCACAACCCTTTGTCTGTGATTTTGTATTTGTTAACATGGATTGCATTTGTGTATAGTAAGTTAATTAGAAGATGGCTAATAATTATACCAGTGAGTTCTTGTTGGATTGTACTTAAGTTACATTTAAATGTGAAATTTAATCTTCCCTAGATTTCGATTTATTTGATTTGCATGTGCACTATAATGGGGACAAGAACGAATGAGGGTATCATAATGGATGGTGACCTAATGTCCATGATTGTAATTGATAACATGTGCAAAATTATTGCGGTAGAAGGGACTGCTCCATATTTGTGGGTTGAGCCAAGAAAAGATTGGCAGAGTAGTCTAAGAGCCTTGTCCAATGGCACTCATGTCTTGAAGATGTGTAATAAAGCTAGTAAGTTGGGCAGGATGGATATATATATATATATATATATATATATATGTGTGTGTGTGTGTGTGTGTGGTAATGGAAGAAATGTTCAGCTCAGTCACCACCTCCACCAACAAGAACTGTGATGATTGAGGAAATAGTAAAGGAAGAATAAGAGAACACTACAGATGAGAAATGTAACATCACAATACAATATGAAAATCCTTCAATTGATAGTAAAAATGAGGATGCAGATATGTTAGATGACTCTGAGGAATTGTTATCTCCATCTGACACATATTCGTAGGATAATGAAAAGAGGCAAAAAGATTCTTCTTTTAATGCAGAAAAATGATGGATGACGCTACATTTAAATTAGGTATGAGATTTAGTAATAAGACAAAGTTCCAGAGGCCTGTAGGATGCATGGGATTAAGCATAGATATCTAGTATGCTTTCCCAAGAATGACAAGAGGATGGTGATAGCTGAATGTCATAAGAAGTGTGGTTTGAAAATTATGACAACTCCACAATATCATAGAGACTTAACAAGAGTAACCGATAGATTAAAAGAATGCAACCTACTCACACATGCCCTAAGATTTTTAAAAGTGTTCATAGAAGTTGGCTAAGTTATATGAAAGCAACTTTAAAAGAGCACCTACAAGGCCTAATTGACCAAATGAAGAGGGAGGTACACAATCACTAGGATGACATTCTCGAGGAAAAATGACCTGACTTTAAAAATAATTCATGGTAATGAGGCTGATTAGTACGAAATAATTTACAGATACATGGTTGAGCTTCTAAGGGCCAATCATGGCAACACAATAAATGGACTGTTTGAAGATCTTTAGTGGAAGGAATTGTGTGTTTGAAGGTAGGGTCTAGTGAACAGTGTGTATGTTGGGTTGCCCTCAGCAGATCATCAAATGTGTATCAAACACTTGTGAGCAAAATATAGAAAATATTTTAATGATTTTAAATATTAACTTGTTTATTAAATTTTCTACAACTAAATGTTGATTAAATGCAGATTTTAAAAGTAAGAATTTTAAGAAGCTTTTGTGGAATATTGTTAGGGCTATCATTATTGAGAAACCGGAATTCCATTTAGAGGAACTTGAGAAGAAATCAAAGAAGGTCAGAAGGTTAGGAAAATGTCTACTGTTACTTAGACAAGATCTTGTTTTTCCATAGTTCCTAAGTATAATATGTTGTTGAACAATCTGTCTGAGTGTTTCAACAAATATATTCTAAATGCAAGGGACAAACTAATTATAACAATGCTTGATTCACCAAGAAATATTTTGGTTGCTTTTGGAGGATCGTTGCCCAAAAATTACCAAGCTAGAAAACATCAAACAATGGGCTTGTATGTGGGAACCTACTTACTCAGGTGGTCCAAGGGTATAAGTTAGTAGTCCAGGTGCACAATTTGTGGTAGATATGGAAGCTAGAGAGTGTAGTTGTAGGAGGTGGTAATTAATTGGTATCCCTTGTGCATGCACATGCAGGGACATGTATATTCGAGAACAATGAGGATCCAATTAATTATGTTGATATATGTTATTATGTAAGGACATATCTAAAGATATATGACCATGTGATAGAGCTGAGAGGAATAGAAACAATGGCCAATTGTTGATGAAATCTGTTATTCCTCCAACATATGTGATGAAAAAGAGAGGAAACAAAAGACAAAAAGGAAGGAAGCCGAGGAAATTAAGAAAATTGTTGCGATTCCTAAAGTTAAGCTCAGTAAGAAGGGAAGGATCTTGATGAGGTATAGAATATATGGAATGGTTGGCCACAACAAGAGGTTTACTATCTAATTGTTGTGCTCATGTTTATCTTTTTAATACTGTCACTTTTTACTAAAGATTATCACCTACAGAAAAAAGGTTCACAAGGAGGTGAACCAAGTGCATCAGTGACTCAAAGATCACACTAGGTAATCTTTTTACTACCTAATTGTTGTCCTCCAAGTTATATGTATTATCTTACTAACTATGTTCTACTTATTATTATTGTTAGGAGTCTTCTCAAATAAATCAGCCAACACAACAAGTTCATGCTTAGATAAGAAGAGGAGAAAGAATGCTGAAGTTGAAAACTTCAATTATTGCAATGTATTGCAATTTTACGCGGGATGTATCGCAATGCTACTCGCAATGTATCATTTTCAGTAGTAGGGTATGTGCAATGTTATTGTATAGCTATAGAGGATGAGGTACGCAACTTCACACAAAGATGGGGACTAAGCATGCAATTAACACTAAATATGTGGGACAATGCGTACAACTTTAAAGAAAAAGTGGGACGAAGTGTGTAACTTCACAAAAAGAAAAGGAATGATATGTGAAACTCAAAACAAAAAGGAGGACATTACATGCAACATACGAAAGAATTGATGTAGCACAGCAATGAAGTTAAAAACGTTGTTTGCATCCTTGATCTAATTATTTGGCACAACAAATTTAGCAAGTGCAATAAGTCTAATAATTTGGCACGACAGAACACAAAATACAAAATAAATGTTCAACATGCTTCATATAGATGTTCGGCGAAATACATTTGAAACATACATGTTCACCTAGCTAATGCAACTCTTCAACTTAACCATTATCATTTGAACATATACATTAAGAGCAAGACTAAACATAATACTATCAACTTCCTAATCAATTTCATGTAGTTCCTACTATGGGCTTCAATTTCAGCCTCCACGTGACCATTTTTTTCCTTCTTAGTGAAGCCTCCAAAGTCTCAATCCTCCCCCAAAGCCTGTTGATGTTTACTTTGTCGATGGAAGGATCCACCTAGTCGAAGTAGTCGTATGATCTACTATGCTATTGACAGAAAAACGAATCAGTAATCAGTAAGAATTTGACAAAATATGCAATAATCAACAAACATGGTACTCACTCCGTAGTTTCGACATGCGTAAAAATATGTACAGGATTGATTTCAGTCTAAGACGTCCTAATGACTGCTTCCTCTCTGCATCCACATCTTCTTGTACTTTCCCATTGGCATCTCACAATACCAGCGAAAACTAAATGAAAAACCCTAATTTCGAAGAGCAATCAATGTCAAACTTTGGCGGCGAAAAAATGCTAGGTTTGAATGATGGTGAAAATCACAACAAAACTTAAGTTTTTCTACCTATGTCTGCGTGCGCAACGTCGACTTGGCTCCGCCCAGCGATCCTCAGCAAAAACTTCGCATTGACGGCCTGGCGAAACCTTCGAGGCGACCTTGGCAACGGTCAAAACCTTCGCGACGACCTTGGCGATAACTGAAATCCTCACTGCAACCCTGGTGATGGTCGAAATCTTCGCAATGACCCTGGCGATGGCCTCCGGACGACTCCTGTGTCTAATCGCAATTCCTTCAAATCTGGTGTGTCGCTGGTGATTTGGGAAAAAGTAGTAACGGAGGGGTTAACGAGGGTGAAGAAAAGATTATTATATTATTTTATTTGTTGTCTCGTGACGTGGATGGAGCCACGTAAGCAAGGAAATCAAGAAACTCACTATTAGCGGTCAAGTGGATGTGGATGTTGCGTGCAAAAAAATCAAATTTTGAAGACAATCCAATTACAAATTAAAGTTGAAAAACCGAGTAGCTATGTCATACAAAGTTGGGCCGAAGACGATTCATGTAATTTACCCAGCAAAAGATTAAATGTGCACAACTTGTAAATATCATGATATAGATATTAGAGAGTTTCTCGAAATTGAAACATGAGTAATTTGATCTTTAAATTTCACATAAAACATAAAATATAATTGTCCATCATCAATCTTCTCTGTAATGAAATGTCTGTATTACTCAATATGCTTGATCCAATCATGCATCACAAGATCATTTGCAAGATTGATGGCCAACTTATTGTCACTGCATAACTTCATAGGAGACACAAGTGGTATACTAATGTCGCAGAAAGAAGTTTAGTCCAGATAAGTTCAGTAACACCCTGAACAATATCTCGATATTCAGATCCAGCACTGGATAAAGCAATAATAGACTGTTTCTTATTTCTTCACATTACCAAATTGCCACCAAGATAAATATAATATCCAATAGTCGACCTTCTATCGTCCAAACACCATGCCTAATCAACATCCTTATAACCATCAAAATTGAGATTAATCCCTTTTCTGTATAAAAAGACCTCTTCCTATAGAACCTTTACTAATACTGTAAAGCATATCCGGCTAATTGATGGTAGTCAATAGTGAGCTTCAATCAAAGAGACCAAATAGGTGGCTCAGGAGGAAGATTTGAGGAAGGCGGAGATAAAAGCATGGTGCTCGTATAGAGTTGGAAGGATCCTTAGATAGGTATTATGGAGGGCAAGAGAGGTAGTAGTGCTTGAAGAATACAAAGAAGAGGCAGTATGAAAATTGAGCCAGGGGGAGGAAGCTAGAGAGAGAGAGAGAGAGAGAGAGAGAGAGAGAGAGAGAGAGAGAGAGAGAGACTTCTGAAAAGGATAATGACTCGTCAAAACACACATGGCTGGCTATGTACAGATGCCTGAAGAGAGGATCCAAGCAGCAGTAGGACAGCCAAGAAAAGCATAACGTTGAGATCGAAAGAAGAATTTGTGATGTTGGTACGAGCAAAGTAGCGCATATGCAACACAGTCAAAGACAAGGTAGCGCATATACAGTTTACGCTTCATTTGTTCAGTATACATCTAAAGCTCCCATAGTGTCAAAATGTGACATTATCCAAACCAAAGTAGCGCATCAAAAGGCCTGCAGCTTTTTACCTACAAGCGGCTGCGCTCCTACACTCTTGAAACGAGACAAAGAAGCACAAGAAACTGTTAAAGATGGCGCCTTGCTCGAATCCAAATTGGAACAGCAGAAAATGGTTCGTACCGAAATTATCCAATTTTCATGTTCATCTCCCGCGTTTATATACCCCCTAAATGCCACAAGTGGAACTTGCCTCTTCTGTCGTTGTTCTCCATTGCGTTTGTATGACCAAACCAATGGCAAAATGGAGTTATTATCCTGTTATCTAATTGGAAATGAAGCTGACTATGAGAAAGGATGACAGAATTTGCATGTCTCACTCCCGTCCAAATCTAGGGATAAAAGATATTATGTTGTCTTGTCGCCACCAGTCAGAAAAGGGAAAATGGAAATATAATGAAATTTTGGAAGTAGCACAATCATCATCATCATAACAGTGTATGGCTTCGAATACAATTTTTGAATCGTCCACATTTATTTTGACTGGGAGATTATCCGTACAGATTATAATAACTGGTAAAATGAAGATATTTCTGCACGCAGTTAGAATCTATTAGGTCGCATGAGCAATCACAAAACCCTCTAGCAAAAGCATCAAACTACATTACAAGGGTGGACGATTGGAACCCAGTAGCTGTCCAACCAAATTTGTCACCTGAAAAACACAAAGATACATATGAGAGCTAGCATGCACAAACAAATTGCTAGTTCAGGGGGGCAACTACAATCTTTTAAGCAGTTTGCATGAGAAGGTTTAGAACAAAATGCTCTTTCTGCTCACGTGAATTAAGAAGTGTAAGATGGCGAAGCTACATATAGCTCGTTATGAAAGCCAAATGCATTCTTATTGCATGCTAAATCAAGCTGTTTTTTTTAACATCTTATCTAAGTTCCATACACCATTCACAAATGGAACTTGTTAAATATTAACATAACAGCAGCTAAAGGGTCACTTGCCTCCCAATACTTCGAAACACATCGATCGATGCAACTATTTTCGCCCATATTGAGTTCTGATTCCTTGTATCTGGAGAGTTCAACACAAATAAGAAAATATTCGAGAACATTCTCAAGAAATAGCAGGTCAAGAATAAGAACTGTGAAGTACATACTTTTTTTCAATACATTTGTCGAAGCATGTCTTTGTAAGCCTATGACACAAAAAAAAGTTATTCCAGAGTTCCGCCATAATAAAAGTATCACTAAATCATAAGGAGTTTAAACAACAAAGCAACGTGTATGAAGCAGATAAAACAACTCTTGCTCAACGTAGAACATTTAATTTGACAAGGAGTAAACAGAATATTCACAGACAATAACAGCAAAGGTCAGTTATCGGAACAAAAATGAAAACAGTGATACTATGATACTAAAAACAATTTCTGCATGTGAAGGCAGAGGCAATCTTGTTGATACTAAAGGAGAAAGGTTTGCTCAGAGACAAGGCACAACACGTGCATGAACTAGCAGGTCATCTGTGGGCAAGAAAACGAAAGTCAGTGATCACAGTATGCATGCTCAAGAAAGGGCGTGGAGGTCCTTGTGTCAATTGTGTGGGCTCATGCAAAGGCAAACATGTCCCTCTGCAGTCAAGCCGTATAAACATCAATTCATGCAGGGAAGGTGTGGCATGGGAGGTTGGTGAGCGCAAAGAATTACCAAACGGTTTTCCTTGTAGGCAGTTGGAGAAGTTTTGATCACTTGGGCAGGTGGCAATGCACACATGTAGAACAGATGCCCTGGTGGTTGGGCACACTCAGGTGTCTCAATGACCAAATGCTGCTGTTGTGCAGGGATGGTTACAAAACTGCAATGCAGCAATTGGTGGGCATGCATGGGTTGGGAGCATGTTGAGAGTTGATGGGTGTGACACAGCATGAAGGAAAAAGTTTTTTTTTTTGAAAATGTAGAAGGATGATTAAGCAGATGTTAATCATCCAAACCCGCCTCATTAATCATCAAATAGAAGTAAAAGCATTAAAAAAAGCAGTTGCAGATGGAAGCCGGAAAGAAACATTGTCCAACCACAAAAAAACAGGATAAAAACAACCAACAGTTGATGTCGTCAGGCAAGGATCAAAGGTCGGATATCCAGTATAGCTCCAAACTCTGGTGAAAAGTTGCAGAGAACTTTGGCAGGCTGAATGTGATTAATGACGATGGATGCAGTTATAATTGGTGATCAGTTCCTGGGAATTACTAGAACAGCCTCCAAGAATGCCTTAGATGTCAGAAAAAAAAAAATAGGTTGAGAAGCAGCGTGTAGGCTGATATCTAGAGTGTTACATTCATGAGTTGGTGAAAAAAGCTTTCTGCCCTCTTGTAAGAGTTCCAAGTAATGTAGCATTTCCCAATATGTTTCTGTATGTGCATTGTAAAAATTCTATGAAGTGTCCTGTATCACATGCTATTTCTTGGGGTGTTTCCTGCCTTGGTGTGGGCAGGTTCTAGAGCAATATTGTCTTTTGGTTAAGCTAGGATGACTTGGATATCTGCTACTGACATAATCTAAAACGAAGAATATAAGGTACTTGGAATGGCATACTTCTAGATATTGAATTGATTTATACACATAATACTGTAGTACAGAGAGTGAATAAAGATTTGAACCATGCGATATTTGGACAATTTGGCATGATAGTACTAACAATACTTAATAAAGTTAACAATATCTGCCCCTATACCGTTAACTGCAAGAGAACACATGTGCATGAAAAATGACTCCATAATTTGATTTTACTATAGTTTGTGAGGTTTTTTTTAGAGTGTATAATTTGTGATATAATTAATTTGAAGTTTTAACATAACCAGGTACAAAAACACAAGATAAACAGATAAAAGCAGAATGATTTCTGGATAACTTGTGCAAAAAAATGATTTACACATGGCTTAATATGAATATAAAGTGAAATTGATGCCTAGGAAATATGGAATAGCAGAAAAAAGATATATTTTAGTTATACAATCAATGACCTCTTTGTATCAATGCACTCTGGCTAATTTTACCGGACATACTAACAAATCAATGATACCATCTCAATCTCATGATACTGACCTATTAAAAAGGTCCACCCTGTATTCCATTTCCTTTTCGGCTATCGCAAACATCTGCGCAGTTACAAAACAAATCCATCAATTTATCTTCGTAAATCAAACTTCGCAACTTAAAAGCGATCCCCATAAGAGCACTTTCAATTGTGATTATAAAATACTCAGAAAATGCAATTGAAGTTCCAGTACGCTAGAAAATAAGCATTCCCAGAGGTGTTTCAACTCTATATGGCAGTGAAGAGATCATACAACAAAGAGAAATTGCAAGGAAAAACAGAGACGTTTTAACCTTTGACTAATACTGGTAGTCATAAATGTTTTATTAATAGGGATCTCAAAATTAAAGCAGGTTTTCATACCAAATACTAGTACCACAAACGTGCTAAAATATCTAACAAAATAAAATGCCTCAATTCGACCCTTGAGCAACAGATCAATAAATATCGCAGATTGACCGAAGAACTGCATAAATCATAGCGAAAATTTTATCAAGAACAAAAAAAAAGACACCATTTTTTAGTGCAAAGAAACCAAATACACAGAGATCAGAAGATCAGGCGGCCAACTCGTCCATATACCGCAATTGATTTTATAATAAAAGGACAATTCGCAAACCTGCTCTTTCTCAAAATTGCTTGGGCCGCTTCTGTTCGCCATTTTGCAATACCGCCCTTGCTCTCAAGCCTGATCGATTCCGAAAACAAAAAGTAGAGGTGTGTGAGCGCACATTTAAGTCAGAAAAAAGACAAGACAGCTGAGTGGATCGAAGTACGTAGAGCGTTAGAGCAGTCTAACAGATGGCCGGTGGAAGAAGAGTTCGCCGTCAGACGTCGGCGCAGTCGTCGGAAGAGAGAGAGAGAGAGAAGATATGGGGAAGCAGTCAGTTCGAGGTTTCTTTAGGGGTTTATTTCCTACTTGGGCCGCCTGCCCTCATCTGGATATATTTTCCTATATCACGGCCCATGCGTTGGACCTTTTCGTTACGGACAGTTTATTCACCTTTCTCAATGCAAGTTTTTTTTTTCGCATAACCAAAAAGGACATGGAAAGTTAAACATTGGGTTAAGAAAATTAATTGCTATAATATTTTTATCAAAAATATTTTAGCAGTAATCTTCTTCAATGGTTCTTATGGAAATCAGAAAATGTTGTATCGCCATATATATAAATTCAAGTAATATGCAATCAAAAGTTGTACAATCAATATGCATTCATATTCATCATTGAACGATGATTATATGATTGTGGTTAAATTTAATAATTTAATATTAAATTTAATAGAGGTTGAATCTCAACCGATCTAGCGATTGCATTAACTATCATGAAAGTAGTAAGTGTGATTGTGATGTTTTCTATTTTTGCTATAAAATGAGGCTCAAAACCTAGTAAAAAAAAAAGAAAAGAAAAGATAACCTTGAACTATTTTCTTTATGTTGCAACAAAAGTAACCACATGGTGTGCTCCAATTCATACCCTAGTTCCTTGATTGACATAGAATCCAAAGAGGCTCCTTTCCACGTGAATTTCATATATGTAGTAGGGTGGGTCATGTTTCAACTTAATCAATTTTGATCGGATAGATTTGATGAAAAAAAGATGTTATTTCAATTTATATGTTATTAGTTTCCCATCCTAATATATAATTAGGACCGACCACACAGTTGCAACCTATATATATAATATAATATTATTGATATAATAATTCGAGACACATCTCTCTAGCTAGTCATATATATATATATATATATATATATATATATATATATATATAGTCTGACAATGTCGTTATCAGTTTGTTATATATAAAAATTAATATGAATTATCCATGGTGTTATTCTATCTATCTATCTCATGAGTCTTCCTGCTGCTTTCTCTCCTTGTTGATCTCGTGCTGCTTCTGATCAGCCGCCGATGACTGCCTCGTCGACGAAACCTTGGACAGTGCAGGCATGTTGATCTCCATGGAATGGCTTTTGTGATCTTTGCTATGATCAACTCTTGCCATTTGCATGCAATAAAAAGCGAAAAGACGCGGACATGATACTAGTAAATGTTATATGATAAAATATAATGGTGGTCATTTGAGTAAAGTAAAATTTGACACAAGTAGATTTTCTCATATTACGTCTGACATGCAATATCAACGATTATCGTTTACACGATATATCTACTTCTCTTAGGGGCTATTTGACTTCTATTTACTATTCACAAAATAAGCTTCATTTAATCCAAAGAATAACTTTTTTGGGGAAATGGAGCACATATTACAACTATTCTTCCTTTCATAAAAAAATATTTTTCTCTTCATTTTTACTGTTTACATGGATTAACTTTTTTAATACCAGTTTTGCCCCTAATGATTATTTGAGAATAAGTGGAGTGTTTGGCAAGAATAAAGCCTATTTTACATATTATTCTACTAACCAAACAACCCCTTAGAGTATTTTCTTCTATCAACTACACTTTTTGTTAAAAGTTCATTATTAAATCATGTTTGTGATTTATGATAGATGATTGATGACCCAATTTTTGTTGATTCACATTAGCTCTATGCATATGATATACTGAAAGTTGCAAGATCAATTTAAAAACTAATGCGCTAAGACAAAAAAAACTAGATATGCCAACAAATCATATATATGATTCACTTAGATTCATATATAATTTTGTGCCCTAATTTTGTATGTTACTATTGCAATTTATACTTTTGTACTAGATGTTTTTCTTTCCGTTTCCACCATAAAGTCCATGAGAAATAGTTGGGACACCTACAACATCTATTCATTTTATATGTTTTTCTCATTTTTTTACTTTTACCAATGTTATCTCTCTTATATTAATGCATCTTATTAACGATTAGATGAATGAAAAGGATTGTATTAACTCATTTCATTTAATACATTTCATTTTTTGTTTTGTATATGCAGTCGGACCGGACCGATAGCCGGTTCGTGATTGAACCGGTCGGACCGGCCGATCCGGTCTGGTTCTGAAAACATTGGGTAAAAATGACCAACACTAATAAAAAAGATAGGTGTTAGTGCTTTTGGAGTGGCAATAAAGGCATCCCATTATAAGTTATGCTTTAGAGTAATTTTATAAATGATTTCTTATGCTTTACACTTAAATATGGAAATGATGTACAATTTTATATTATGTAAAGTTATTCTTTACATAATAAATGCATTTAAATATTTCACCTATATCTCTCCTTCTCCATGCATCCTTTCTTTTCCGACTCATTCTTCTTTTTTTTTTCTCTTTGCCATTTTTAAGAATCATACAAAGATAATTTCATGCACATTTTCAATTGGATGTTTAGGTACATTGTGATTTTTTTAATACTTCATAAACTACAAAAAATCTAGATATTATTACAAAATAACTTATATGGTACAATATAAAAAATTAGTCAATATGTTATGAGGTACGCAAAACTTCACATTTTAAAATGTTATATAAATGTATAATATATTTCGAAGTGATTATACTTTGTCAAAACATTATTATAATAGTTAATATATAAATTACCACTAAGTGGTTTACTAGGACAATGTTTGGATAATATTGATGTTATCTTATACTCACCATGTTGAACTATATATATCCACTAGAAATGAGTGAATTACTTACTCTTTAGCGTGCAATTCATTGTTAAGTCAAAGAGAAGTATGTGGAAATTCTTTTGCATTTTGAGTTACATCAATGAAGGTTCCATTCTTTGCATTGGGTGCATGTTTACATCATATAAGAAGGTGAAGTGTATCTTTCAAGAATTTTTATTTTTTTTGCATGAGCAGGAAACTTTTTTACTAAAATGACAGTAACTTCTTGACCTTATTGGACAACACAACAAATATATATAATTTGATGATAAATTCTCCGAAATAATAATAATCATTCATTCAAATAGAGCCGTTATGATCAAATCCTTCGGAAGTACAATTTACTGTGGTTGTCAATGTTCATATTTCTCTTTTGAAAAAAAATCTATTTTATTTTCAAAGTAGATTGAATTTTGAATTATTCTCCAACTTTATATAACAATTCAATGCTCCTTCAATTTTGCCACAAGTACTGATTATCCTCTTAATCAGTGATTGATAACTTGGTCGTTCACATGTTGGCATGACCAATTGATCATAAATATTTCTCTCTCCTCCATATTCTCACATTAATGTTCTCAGTGATTGTAAATAACAATCAATTAATGACCAAACCATCATAAGAGTGAAACAAATATAAAAGACTAAAATTTCTATAAAACACATTAATCACGATTGTGCCCAATTGATTTAATAATATGTATGTTTTTTTTATCTTCATAGAATATGATAGTAATGTGCATAAGTAAATGACACTAAAACTATATATTAGAATAAGTGTTATTGCGTTCAATTGTTTTTAAGACTATATAACATAAAAAATGTGCTCGATTCGGCGAAGTGTGGTTGTGTTCTTTGGTATCTGAATCCAACAAATCATAATTGAACTCCAGAAGATATCGATAGCTAAGGAGTCTTGAATGTCGATATCACAACAAATCATAATTTTAATTTTCTTTTTTATACTTCGTGAGCATAGCATGGGGTTGAGTGCTTATAGGTGTGGTACATGATAGTGACACAACGTGGGGGATATGGTGTGTTGTAACTTGTACGAGAATGTGTGCGATAGTGTATTGCACGTGAAGACTTAAGTCGTATTGAATATTTATGTCAGAAAAGATTAAAATTGTCATATTAATTTGCCACAAAAGTAACAAAAGCAACTGATCGAATGACTTTTTTACAAAACAATAATACGTAAAGTCTATCTCAAAATTGAAAAATGAACTTACATGAGCGGCAAAGTAAGAAATTAGTTAACTTAATTTAAAGGTGGTAATGTAGTTACCGATTTGGGTTCATTTTAGTATTAGAAAACTGTATGGCATATTAAAATAAAATGGTCCACATACGTTGTTTTGGACGCACCAATATATGAACCTCAAGGATATATATGTGCAGGGAGCAAAAAAAAAAAAAGAAAAAAAGAAAAAAAATTTAACCATTTTGAACCATATGTAATAGGTACAGAAATAATAATCGAAATCATATATATCAGAATACAATCCGAACATGTATCATTTAGGGATGACGGTTTGGTACCTCCACCTTCCAAGTGGAAAGACATTTGTCACGGCTTATATATTGAACAAGTATTATATTTTATGCCGGTCATTCAAATAGCAAAATTTATTGGAGCGCGATACTATGGTGATATTCCACTTGATTGTGACGCCAACAATATGAAAGGTCATGACACCCAATTTGCGTCGATCGCAGCGAAACAACATTATAATGATGCATAATAGTTTGGCCTCGGGAAAGGCAGGGCGTAGTCCCGACTGCGAGAATAGTCATTTATAAAAAAATAAAAAACACAAAAAAACAAAAAATGAAGCCATTTTGAATCATATGTAGTAAGTACCGAAATAATAGATATCGAAATTCAATCCGAATATGTATCATTTAGGGATGACGGTTTGGGACCTCTACCTTTTAAGTGAAAAGACATTTTCCATGACTTATATACAGTACCAAAACAAGTATTATATTTTATGTTGGTCATTTAAATAGCAAAATTATTGGAACGCGATACTACGGTGATATTCCACCTCATTGCGACGCCAATGACATGGAAGGTGATGGCACCCACGTTGCATCGATCGCAGCGGGGCAATATTTTGACGATGCAAAACTGTTTGACTTTGGGATAGGCATTGTCAAGGGCGGTATTCTGTATATGAGGATAGTCATTTATAAATAATAAAAAATAAAAATGGAGCCATTTTGAACCATATGTATTAGGTACTGAAATAATAATCGGAATTATAAATAGCGGAATAGAATCCGAACATGTATCATTTAGAGATGACGGTTTGAGACCCCCATTTTCCAAGTGGAAAGGAATTTGCCAAGGCTTATATACAGTAACTAAACAAGTATTATATTTTATGTCCGACATTTAAATAGCAAAATTATTGGAGCGCGATACTACGGTGATATTCCACTTGATTAAGATCATGGCACCCACATTGCGTCGATCACATGGGGACAATATTTTGACGACGCACAATAGTTTGGCCTCGAGAAAGGCAAGGCTGCGAGGATAGCCATTTATAAAAAATACAAAAACAAAAAAAACACAAAAAATAAAAAAATGGAGCCATTTTGAACCATATGTAGTAGGTACCGAAATAATAATCGAAATCATAGATACCAAAATACAATATCATTTAGGGATGATAGTTTGGGATCTCTACTTTACAAGTGAAAAGGCATTTGCCATGATTTATATATAATAACTAAACAAGTATTATATTTTATACCGGTAATTTAAATAGCAAAATTATTAGAGCGCGATACTATAGTGATATTCCACCTTATTGTGACATCAACAACATGGAAGGTCATGGCACCCATATTGCGTCAATCGTAGTGGGACAATATTTTGATGACGCACAACTATTTGGTCTCAGAAAAGGCACTATCAGGATTGGTGTCCTGATTGCGAGGAAGACATTTATAAAAAAATAAAAGAAAACAAAAAAATGCAAAAAAATGGAGCCATTTTGAACCATATGTAGTAGATACCAAAATCGTAGATACCGAAATCGTAGATACGAGAATACAATTCGAACATGTATCATTTAGGAATGACGGTTTGGGACCTCCACCTTTCAAGTGGGAAGACATTTGCCATGAATTATATACAGTAACTGAACAAGTATTATATTTTATGCCGGTCATTTAAATAGCAAAATTATTGGAACACAATATTATGGTGATATTCCACCTAATTGCGATGCCAACGTCATGGAAGGTCATCACACTCACGTTGTGTCGATCGCAGCGCGTCAATATTTTGACGATGCACCTGTTTAGCCTCGGGAAGACACCGTCAGGGGAGGTGTCCCGACTACGAAGGTATCCATGTATAAAAAATAAAAGAAGAATAATAAAAAAAGAAAAAAATGGAGCCATTAGCTACCAAAATAATAATCGGAATCATAGATACTGGAATACAATATGAACATGTATCATTTAGGGATGACGGTTTGGGACCTCCACCTTCCAAGTGGAAAGACATTTACCACGGTTTATATATATAGTAATTGAACAAGTATTATATTTTATGCTTGTCATTTAAATAGTAAAATTATTGGAGCGCGATATTATAATGATATTCCACATGATTGCGACGCCAATGACATGGAAGGTCATGACACCCACATTATGTCGATCACAGCGGGACAATTTTTTGATGACACACACATGTTTAACCTCGGGAAAGGCACTATCAGGGGCGGTGTCCCGACTATGAGGATATCCATTTATAAAAAAACAAAACAAAAAATGAAGCCATTTTGATCCGTATGTATTAGATATCGAAATAATAATCGAAATCATAGGTACCAGAATACAATATGAACATGTATCATTTAGGGATGACGGTTTGGGACCTCCACCTTCCAAGTGGAAAGACATTTGCCACAACTTATACACAATAACAAAACAAGTATTATATTTTATGCCGGTCATTTATATAGAAAAATTATTGGAGCGCGATACTACGGTGATATTCCACCTCATTGCGATGCCAACAACAAGATTATGGCACTCACATTGTGTCGACCGCAGCGGGACAATATTTTGACAATGCACAACTATTTGTTCTTGAGAAAGGCACTATTAGGGTGCAGTGTCCTAGTTGTGAGGATAGTCATTTATAAAAAACAAAAAGAGCAAAAAAATGGGGTCATTTTGAACTATATGTAGTAGGTACAGAAATAATAATCAGAATCTTAAATACCGAAATACAATCCGAACATGTATCATCCAAGGATGATGGTTTGCGACCTCCGCCTTACAAGTGGAAAGACATTTTGCCATGGCTTATATACAATAATCGAACAAGTATTATATTTTATGCCGGTCATTTAAATAGCAAAATTATTGGAACGCGATACTACGATGATATTCCACCTGATTGCGTCGCCAACGACATGGAAGGTCATCGCAGCGGGATAATATTTTGACGATGCACAACTGTTTGGTCTCGGGAAAGGCAATGTTAGGGGCGGTGTCCCGGTTGCGAGGATAGCCATTTATAAAATCTGCCAAGAGAGAAAGGAGAAGAATACGGCATATTACAAGCATCCGAAGATGCGGTGGCCGACGAAGTCAATATCATATCAATCTCCATGAGCCATGTTGGGATGACGATGGACTACCCTAATGATGGAATCGCCATGGGCGCATTCTTCGCCATGAAGCATGGAATCCTAACCATAGCATCTGCTGAAAACTATATAGACTAGGTATGGGGACCGTCAGAAATGATGCTCCTTGGTTGTTGTTAGTAGATGATTATACATCCTATTGGGCCTTTGAAGCTAATCCAACCCATTAGAGAATAATGTTATTTAAAACTAATTAAACATAATTATTGATTATGGTTTTTCTTCTTATGCTTGAAATAGAGTCTAGAGTTGATTGAAAAAAGAAAAAGAAGTTTTTTCTTTGGTCAATGGACGAAGAAAAGAAGAGCCAGGGCTGAAAAAGAAGACATATGATTTTTTCTTGAAGAGCAAAGAATAAAGACAAGAGCCAGATAGGGAGGATCTCTGAGGTTTTATTGAATTATCATTATTTATCCCAGTGAATTATCATTCGGGTTTGGGCAAAATTCGAAAGACACTGTATTTTATTTTTGGATTAGTGATATTATTTTGTGATTGCCTTGTGATTTTTTTCCTTCTCATTGGAGGGTATTTTTACGTAAATTTGGTGTCTCTTTTGTCTATTATTATTTTTTATGCATCGTGTTTGGCTTATATTATTTAATTCACACATAAAAAGAGGGATTAAATTCCACCAACAAGTGGTATCAGAGCGAGGTTAATTGAGATTTCTTTTGTGTGAATTAAATGGAGGAAAACTAGTTTAACGGGATGATTAATATGATATCGAATAATTATTCAATTTGGAAAGTCAGGATGGAGGACTTTCTTTACTGCAAGGACTTGTTTGATCCCGTTGAATTAGAAGATAAAAAGCCAACAAGAAAAATTGATGGAAATTGGAAAAAGATGCACAGAAAAACTATTCAGATGATTAGGCAATTTATTGATATAAGTGTTTTTTTTGCTCAAGAGATTGATGCACAAATTTTATGAAAGAGGTTACAAGATTTATACGAAAAGAATACCGCTCAGAATAAAGCTTTAACGATCAGGAAACTAGTGAATTTGAAGTTTAAAGATGGAAGTTGTATTGCTGAACACTTGAGTGAATTTCAAAAAATAGTAAATCAATTGGGAGCAATGAAAATAATTTTTGATGATGAGATGCGAGGATTAATGTTCATGAGTTTCTTGCCAGATTCATGGGAAACTTTGATGATAGCATTTAGTAATTCTGCTCATAATGGTGTGGTATCACTCACCATGATTAAAGATTGCTTGTTCAATGAAGAAACAAGGAGGAAGAGCACGAGAACATATACTACATAGATTCTTGTCACAAAGAATAGAGGTAGAGATAAAAGTAGAGGATCATAGCTGTGGCAACAATAGGTCACAATCAAGAGGAAAATTTACATGTTATTGCTGTCAAGGTTGTCAAGTTTGAGTTTCTACCTAAGTTCGGTTTGGGGGGGAGGGGGGGGGGGGGGTGAACTCGTATCGTAAATTCGATACGTAAATACGTAGTATTTAAATATAATATTAATTTCATATTTTTTTATTTTTTAAACCACATAAAAATATACTAATAAATACATAAAATTTTAAAATAACATGAATAATTAGAGAATAAAATTTCACAAATTATAAACTTGTAGAACAATCTATATTAAACTTATCAAGATAAGTATATATATGTTCAATTGAAGTATCATAAATTTATATAATAAAATTAATAAATTTATATACAACCAGATAAATGTATAGGAAAATTAATGTAGTCTAATTTTTTTGTCTAAAATAGTATTATTTTCTTTTCATTATTATCATAATCACTATATAAAATTTTCATTGTATGATTTAATTTTAATTTAAGTATTATAGTACAAGGAATAAAATAATAAACATAATTCATTGGAATTATTTATACTAAATTATATATTTATTTGATTTTCTATCTTAATTTTAATTTATTATAAAGCTTTGTGTCACTCTTGTATGTATGTCATGATATGATTGCTCATGATATTGATTGACTCAATTAGATACCAAACTTGCATGCTAAGCCGTAGGATTAAAATAGAATCGTTGTATTGAATTGGCACGTTGAGATTAAGTACTTGACCCTCGCTGGATGGATATGAATTATGTATTGGGTGTGCACGTGTGAAAAGGGTAATGTGAATGGCATACCCATGGGGGTGTCTTTTGGGTGCGAGCGCAACCCGTGGCTTGGCCGGCCAATGGTGCAAGGACAATGAAGTACCTCAATGTATGGATAAAGGCTCACTAAAGGTTGACTGATAACCCAATCAAGATGATAGATTAAGTGGCAAGAACATATTAGTATTTGTGTTATATTGTGCATTACATGAAAGAAAACAATTGGATGTTCTTAGCCATTATGGATATGGTTGATTGTAAAGATTAATAATGCAATTGATATATGAAAATGGTTAATTGTTATAGAAGCTTTATTTATGCTCCTATGGTTTATTGTCAGACATTTTTTCGAATTATTGAATTGCTTATTTTTATGGCCCTTACATACAACTAATGAGAGGTAAGCCTCCCCTGCATCCGGGTTCGTGCATGTTTGCAGGATGATTAGAGCTGGTGGCATGCTCATGGGCAGTTTGCACGTGGTGGATATTGATTTTGGTTAACATTATGGTCATGGTGTCATTTGTTATTAGTATCTTGTATCTTCATCGTATTTGTAATAATGAGCTTTGGATTGTGTATATGTTTGTTAAGGTTTGAGTTATGTATTTTATTAGGCTTTTCGCCATATCGATTTTTTGAACATTGAGCTTACCATATTACATTGAACTTTAAGTCTTATTTATCAAGCTATGCTTTATGGACTTTATCTCACGGTAGCTATGTTGCTACTATTGTCTATATATGGATGGGCTATTGATTACAGATTTGTGGAATATGATTAGGGGTGTTCACCGAACCAAAAATCTGACCCGACCCGACCCGACCCGGTCGGGTTCAGGTTGAAAAATTCCAACCCGAGTTGACCTGACTCGACCCGATAGATCCATTTTTTCTTTTTTTAATTTTAAATAATGTTTTAAGTTAATTTAATAGTTTTATATTATTTAAAATTTTAAAAATATAAAATAAACTATTTTAGGTGCAAAAAGTATATAGATATTTAAAACAATATTTTTGTTATTTAAAAATAATTTATTTTGTATTTAAAATATAATAATAAATATATTTTATATTAAAAAATAAAAAAAATTAAAAAAAAAGAAAATGGTGGTCAGGTAACCCCATCACCCGACCTGACCTGACCCGGCTCGAGTTCGGTCGGGTCATAACATGAAAAATGAAAGGACCCGACCCGACCCAACCAACTTTGGTCGGGTCGGTTTTGTTCACGGGTCGGGGTCAAACTCGACCCGTGAACACCCATAGACTTTGACGCTTTTATGTGATTGAATTATGCCTCTTTCCACTACATTCTTATACTGTGAAAACTATGTTCATGTTATGCGTCTTTGGACTATAATGATTTGATATTCTCGCAATGGGGTTTTAATTATAATATCTTATATTGGGCTTTACTTATTGTACGCTTCCACGATCAAGTTTTGTTAATGAGCTTTCACTTATGTGTTTCAAATGTGTTTTCCGTTGTGATCTTATTGAGTTATTCGTCAAATTGTATAGTGTAGTGCTGCTTGAGACTCGTTCGCGACACGTGTTGTGGGATGGGTTTCGAGGGAGTTACTGAAGGTATCAGAGCCTAAAGTTCTTGGAACCATGTTAAAGTTTTGTTGATTGTGATGGTTAGACTAAAGTTCTTGGCTCCGTGTTGAAGTTTTGTTGATTGTGATGGTTTGCCTAAAGTTCTTGGCTCCTTGTGAAAGTTTTATCAACTTTTATTAGTTTCAGGTTAAGATTTGCCTAAAGTTCTTGTCTCCTTAAGAAAGTTTTGTCAACTCTCATTGATTTCATGATTAAGATTTGCCTAAAGTTCTTGACTTTATGGCTAAGATTTTTCTAAAGTTATTAGCTTTATGATCATGGTTATGAGTCGAAGTCCAAGTCATTGTATTTGATATCAAATTGTGTTTATCGATTAATTCTCAAGTCCATGTGCAACTATCATGAGCAATCACCGAAGATTGAAATTATGGTAAGGTTAACGTTTATTGACAAGTCTTAACTCTTAACTTATGATAGTGGAATGTTGGGGGAATGCTAGGACATTTCCCCAAATTCTAAGCATGACTTATAGTGTGAATGGGCTCTAGAGATAACTTCATTTATGATTAAATTAAGTACCTAAGCATTGTACCTAATCATAAATTGTTAGAGTGCGCAACATAAGCATGTTACATGTTAAAGATTAAGGTGACATGGAGGTTATGTTTATAACCAAACCAGAAAATTCGAGAACGAATTTTTCTTTAAAGTAGATAGAATGTAAAACCCAACAAATTAAAATGAACGAGAATGCCCATACGTTGAGGGGGCAAATTAAGTATTTTGGTAAAAGAGAAAGAGAATATAAAATGCCAAAAACTATGAAAAGGAAAATAAAATATGAAAATACCCTTTAGTGGAAGGACAAATTTAGTCATTTTCCTAAAGGGTGAGGGTATATAAACCAAAAACCCAAACCAACCACCAAACCCCTCACTCTCCCTTGTCTTCTACCCCAAATGCTAGGGTTTGAGGCCTTGATTCTTCATCCATGGTGGAGTTCTTCAAGGGGGAATAGAAAGAGGAGATCAAAGCATACTAAAGGATTAGATTAATGGAAAAGAAGACCTAGGGGCTCCTAGACGAGGAAGAATGAGAAGATGGATCAAAAGAATTTTGGGCAAAATCCTAGGTATGTAATGGGTGAACCCATCTCATTCCAACTAACAATTCGAATGAGAGCTTGAATCCTTCTCATTTATTCTATTGTTTTGATTGTGATGGGATTAGGTATTTGAATGCATGATTTGCTTTAATGGTCACTGATCATGAAGATCAAACCCTCCTAATGTGGATAGACAACAATGATGTTTAAGGGATTCCAAAAATTAGAAGTATGTCCTTTCTTCAATCTATCCAGGTTATATGTGGTCTCTTCCAACAAGCTTTTGAATATGTTTTTATTGTCCACAAATTGTGTATAATATATGATTGGATATCTCTTGAAGTCTACTTTCTACAGGATTTGGAATTGTGTAAAAAGTTGTGTACAAAATAGTAAGGCACTGTCGAGCTGTCAACGTTATGTCACGGGTGTGACAAAGATTGTCACGGCCGTGACAGAACTAGAATGATTTCGGTCTTATATAACGACCGTGATAGGTGGTTTCAAGGCCATGACAACAATAATAACGATCGTGACATTGGTTTCACGGCCGTGAATGTTGGAAACGAGATTGTCAGAGTATTTTTAGTTCTTTTTAATTAGATATGCAAATGATTTATGAATAATTATTAAATTGTTCACCGATCGATTATCTAATGTTCAACTTGATTATGCTGTAGTTAATGATTTTAACTCTTTATGTCCTATTGATCTACCGATCATGCCATTGTCATGAAGTGCCATGCAACGATATGTATGTATGTCATGATATGATTGCTCATGATATTGATTGACTCACTTAGATACTGAACTTGCATGCTAAGTCGTAGGATTAAAATTGAATTATTGTATTGAATTGGCACGTTGAGATTAAGTACTTGACCCTTGTTGAATGGATATGGATTATGTATCGGGTGTGCATGTGTGAAAAGGATAATGGGAATGGCATACCCATGGGGGTGTCTTTTGGGTGCAAGCGCAATCAGTGGCTTGGACGGCCAATGGCGCAAGGACAATGAAGTACCTCAATGTATAGATAAAGGCTCACTAAAGATTGACTGATAACCCAATCAAGATGATAGGTTAAGTGGAAAGAACATATTAGTATTGTGTTATATTGTGCATTTAATGAAAAAAATGCAATTGGATGTTCTTAGCCACTATGGATATGGTTGATTGTGCATTAAAGATTAATAATGCAATTGATATATGAAAATGGTTAATTGTTATAGAAGTTTTATTGATTCTCCTATGGTTTTTTGTCATCAATTTTCATCGACATTTTTACGGATTTTTACTAATGGGAGGTGAGCCTCCCTGCATCGAGATTCGTGCAGGCTTGCAGGATGTTTAGAGCTGGTGGCATGCTCGTGATGGCAGTTTGCACATGGTGCAAGGGCGGACCCATTTTAAAATCTTACTTATATTATATATTAATATATGATTAAAAATTATATTAAACTTTTTATTAAGTAAATTTTGTATGAAATTGAATATCTAATTTAGTTTAGTGTGGTGGTTCTCCACTTTGGAGAGTATTGTAGAAGTCTAAGGTTCAAACTTGGCCCCCCCTCACAATTTTCTATTTCATTTCTTTTTATTTTGGCCCCCCTGTAATTTTACTCTAGGTCCACCCCTATCACGGTGGATATTGATTTCGGTTAACGTTATGGTCATGGTGTCATTTGTTATTAGAATCTTCATCATATTTGTAATAATGGGCTTTGGATTGTGTATATATTTTGTTAAGGTTTGAGTTATGTAATTTATTGGACTTTTTGCCATATCGAATTCTTGAACATTGAGCTTATCATATTACATTGAACTTTAAGTCTTATTTATCACTCTATGTTTTACACTATTGTCTATATATATGTGGATGGGGTATTGATTATACATTTGTAGATTGTGATGTACTTGAGACTTCGAGACTTTTATGTGATTAAATTGTGCCTTTTCCCACCACATTCTTATATTGGGAAAACTATGTTCATGCTATGCGTCTTTTGGACTATAATGATTTGATATTTTTGCAATGGGCTTTTAATTATATTATCTTATATTGGGCTTTACTAATTGTACACTTCCACTATCAAGTTTTGTTAATGGGCCTTCACTTATGTGTTTCAAATGTGTTTTCCGTTGTAATCTTATTGAGTTATTAGTCAAAGTGTATAGTGTAGCGTTGCTCGGACCGTTCGCAACACGTGTCGTGTGGATGGATTTCGGGGCGTTGCAGAGGTACCATTATATTAATACATTTGTTTAGTTTTTATTATCCAAATTATAATATAATTAACACATAATGCTATTTACTATTTATTGATGAAGTTCCATGTGATATGGCTAATGCTTCATTGACGGCACTAAGAATAATCAAAGGAATCAGGTTCATGCTAATTTAAAATTTAATATAGTTATTTTATTGTATAATTACTTTTTATCATTAATTTCTTGAATATCTTAAATTTAAATATTTTTAATATATATCGGCTATAGATGAGTATAAGCGGATTTCGAACAAAAATCAAATATTTTAGATTTTAAAAAACAATATCGAGGTCCAAAATTTCTTGCCAATTGATGCCTTGATTGGACTAGGATGTCTCAGTTGTCTCCGTTCAACCAATTTTTTTTAAAAGAAATAATCAAAGAATATGGTTATATAGATATTCTCTAAGACGGGTTATATTTATTTAATTTATATAATAATATAACTATATTATATTAAATATATAATTGATTAAGACACAATTATATTTCGATCTCCAATCGATTCTTATAATAAAATGAGCTTTGGTATGTGCTGGAAGGGGATTTAGACAAGAACAAATTTTCAAAAAAAAAAAAAGGTTAGTGTGTTTGGATGACCATTTGTAAGTTCTAAAATATTGAATTTGGGCTCCTCCCAAATTTATAAATTCAGAGTAAGAGATAAATTTTAATTTTTTTGGGGGTTTAAAGATAAATTTTGATCTTCAATTTAAAGTGGGTAGATTTTGAATCCCAATGGTCAATTGCTAATTAATTTTTTACTCGGATTTCAAATTATTTTTTTCTTTTATGTTTCTCATGCATTTATCCTTAGTAGGAAAACCTAGAAAATCAATCCGACTATATATAGTTTTTTAATTTTTTTAAAAAAATAAAAAGGTGGCGGTTTTTATATTTAGCCTTCCGCTTTCACCATGTATTCTTATTTTTCTTTTCTTTTCACAGTTTTGAATACATGATATGTAATTCAAGGCACATCAACATTTATAATTTGACATCTGGTGCCAATTCTACTGGTCTCCTAAAAAATCATTAGTGCATAGCTACAAGCTCAATGGATTTGCAGTAATGCTTACAAAAAAAGCGCAAAAGTTAACTAGCTATCTAGTATGTGCTTTCAAACAAATTTCATTAGTAAAATCAAATATCTATCTTGCTTTATTCATATATTATCTTTAATGTTGTTCTTATGGTCAATCTAATGTTGTACAATTTTCATAATGTTGTGCACAGGCATGGATCAGGTTTCACTTTTTGCTAGCATTTCCAAGAGCTAAATTTGGGTTTTCATAATCGGTGTTTCCATATGTTAAAATGATAACAACCAATGTGATAAATCTTCCTAGAATGCTTTTGTGATCCCAGTTGTTCATTATTGTTATGATCAACTCTTTTCATTTGCATTCTGTAACGCCCCCAAATCACACCATGCCACGTGGCAAAATATACTTCGAGGGATGCTATGACCATCCTTACGTGTACATCATATTGACCAAAAAGAAGATTCTGAGTGGTCAACTCAGAATAACATCATATGCGGAATAGTGACATCACGAAGAAGTGATAATAAGCAGAAGACATCAACATGAAATATGCGAAAGACTAATCATATGAGTCTTGAGAAAACTCATATAATACATCATCCTGACAAGAGAACTAAAACATAAATAGAAAGACTCAGGACATCCAGGTGCTGCCACCATGAGCTCGATCTGTCACTGTTGGCCGCCTTCATCATTCTGATCCAGTCCTACATTTAAGAACATGTAGAGGAGAAACCTTCCTATGAGTTTTGTAACTCAGTATGGAAGTAAGTAAAGACAATTATAAGGACATCATCATCATCATGTAAGGAATAAAGCTATGAACATAAAAGATTCATAAATTAAAGTGTCATCTTCTTGAGATCATATGATCAATGATCAAATTAAATTATAATAAATTATCATAAAATGACAAACAACAATCATCATGATCATGAAGTCATCATCATATAAAGAATCATGAGAAATACAGAGAATAATGAATGAATCATCTTTATTAGAGCATATTAATAATAGATCAGGAGATCATGGAAAGACCATCACATGAGTGGCAAGAGCCAATGGTCATCATAAAGAGATTTCATTGTTAATATTCTTTATCTTCTTCATTATTTTATTATTCATCTTTGACTTATAGTGGGGTATATTTTAACCCACGGAGAGGCCTACCTCAACTCGTCCATCATTATCATCATAACTGTCAAAGCCAACCCATAACTAACCGTACGAGCCCATAACTGGTCGTCACTAGCCCATCATAATAATAGCTCTCCATTTAACATTTTTCATCTTTTATCTTATAGCTTTTAATTAATCTTTATGAGTGGGATCAAAATTTAGATCATCATATGAAAGAATAAAATAGTGATAATAATTAAGGGTCTCGATCATTATAATTACATAAGGTTTGATCAACACTACAAGTAGAATCATGAAGAGTAATTAGAGGCGCATGGACATCATAATCTTTGTCATAAGATATATCAAGATTAATCGTCATGAATCAATATAATCATATGTATGACTAAGTCATCATAAGTAGATCATAAGATCATGGGTCATGACATCATTATTAGTAAAGACATAAATAACATAATCATCATCATGACTTAGATCAAGATTAAGCACATGAATCAAGGGTCAAAAAATCATAAACAACGTACTTTATAGCCTCAGAATCTGGGCCGGGTGTGACTGGAACCTGGGACGGGTTCATAGGGCACGTTCTCAGAAAACTTGTGACTAAACTCGGGCCAGGTCTGGGTTACACTCTGGCCGAGTTCAGTTGACCGCTCGACGAAAGTCATGGCTGATGCAACTTTGTGACAGCCGGGCCGAGTTATCAATAACCCGGACTGAGTTCATCTTCGTCGAGAGGTCGGAGCTTTCGACAATGGTGGACTCGAGCCAAGTTTCGACGATCTCGATTCGAGTTTGGACCTGCTCGGGCCAGGTTGTAGAGAACCTCGTCCGAGTTTCTTTACGCAAAAACGACGTGACGGGTTCATTTTCCGATCGTCTTTCCGGCGATGGTCGACGTCATGCATCATTGTAAAACATAGTACTATAACTTGGGATTAACTAGGACATGCTTCAAGTCTAAAACTAAGATTCTATGATGAATCTATTATAATTTCATACCTTACAAATTTCTATTTAAGAAACTAATCCTGCAGTCTACTTCTTCCTCTTCCTCTTCTTTCGGCCGTTCCCCTCTGTCTTGGCGCGTCGTCCACACCCTCCTTTAGTTCCTCTCTTATCGTCTGACAGTAACTCAGCGTGAGGGGGAAAGAAAGGCACAAGAAAATAAGGAGAGAATACAGCTTGTGGATGAATCAAAGGGGTTGATTTTTTCATTTTGATCCCATATATATGGGGGGGGGGGGGGGGGGGGGGGAATCAGAGTTGTTGTTGGAGTTAATTTCTCCCATATTTGTTTCCAACTTATCTTCTTTTATTCGGTTTTATCTTTCTTCCCTTTTTTTCTTTTTGTCATGTCTCGAGCGTTACACATTCAATAAAAAGCAAAAAGATCTAACATTGATAGTAGTAGTTGTTATATGTTAAATAGGTAAAATATAATGATGGCCATTTGATTAAAGTAAAATTTGAAACAAGTAGATTTTCTCATATTACATTTGATATGCAGTTGAATCTTCTTATATTTTGTTCGTTTACAGTGCACCTTTTTGAAAAGTTCATAATGACCCTGTTGTATAATCTTTGTTGATTCACCTTACCACTATGTATAAGATATATACTGAAAGTTGCAATATCAATTTAAGGACTAATGCGCTAAATAAGAAACCAGATATGCCAACAAATCATATATACGATCCACTTAGATTTATATATAATTTTGTGCCCCAATTTTGTAGGCTAATTAATATAACTTTTGCAATTTATACTTTTGTTACTAGATGTTTTTCTTTTGGTTTCCACCATAAGAATCATGCAAAGATAATTGTATGTACATTTTCAATTGGATGTTTGGGTACATGGTGAAAATTTTGTAATACTTCATAAAACTACAAAAAAAATCTAGATTTATTACAAAATAAATTATATGGTAAAATATAAACAACTAGAACATTATTAAGTATTATAATAGCCAATAAAATATGATATGAGGCACGTAATGTTGAATCCTATGTTTTCATGATAACAAATTAATTGAACATAAAAGTTATTAATATATGCTCAAGTGATGATAATGCAGATGTAAGATTGATATGACTTCATTTTTAGAAGAAATCACCAACTTAAATGACAAAAATAAAAATTTGACAACACAACCGGTCGACCGGCCATGGCGATCGGTCGATTTATATCAAGCGAGAGAAATGATGAGACTACACCGGTCGATGGTCCAATCGTTGCACTGATCAACCGATCAGTTTAGAGATGAATTCCAGAAATATCGAGACTATACCGATCGAAGGTCCGGTTGCTGCACCAGTCGATCAACTCAAAGGCTCATTCAAGAAATGTCGAGACTATACCAGTTGAGTATCAACTCAAAGGCTCATTCAAGAAATGTCGAGACTATACCAATTGAGTGTCCGGTCGTTACATCGGTCGACCGACAATGGATAAAATCACATATATGGTGCAACGGTCATATTGATCGGTCGATCGGCCCATTACATCGGTCGATCAGTCATAGAGACAGATGAACATTAACGACTATTTTTCAAGGAAAAAATTATGAAAAAATTTTTGGACGAAATTTTCACTTGTAGAAGACTATAAAAGGAAAGAAAAATCATTCAAGCAAGCAAGATCATTCTAAACCTCCTTTCAAGTTCTTGAGCCCAAATTTGCAAGTTCTTCTTCCCTTTATCTTCTAAGCTTTGGATGTGAGAAAATTTTGTAAAAGAAGATGGTTAGAGGGAAACATTATTTTTGTTCTAGTGAAGTTGAGAGCTTTTTGTAAGAAAAAGTGTACCTTGCCTCTTGAACGGAGAAGAATGCGTGTTATGTAAAGAGGATCATTCTCTTCCTACAAGAAAAGAAAAAGATAGTGGATCTTTGACGGTCTCAAAGTCGGAGCGGGGACGTAGGACAAAGAATTGAGGGTGGGTCATGTTTCAACTTAATTAGTTTTCATCAGGTAGATTTGATGAAAAAAAAGATGTTATTTTAATTTATGTGTTGTTAGGTTTCCCATCCTAATATATAATTAGGACCGACCACTAAGTTGCAACCTATATGTATAATATAATATTATTATTGATATAATAATTCGAGACACATCTCTCTAGCTAGCCATATATATATATATATATATATATATATATATATATATATATATATATAGTCTGACAATGTCGTTATCAGTTTGTTATATATATAAATTAATATGAATTATCCATGGTGTTAATCTATCTATCTATCTGACGAGTCTTCCTCCTCTTTCTCTCCTTGTTGATCTCTTGTTGCTTCTGTTGATCAGCCGCCGATGACTGCCTCGTCGGCGAAACCTAGGACAGTGCAGGCATGCAGCTGAATCCAAAAACCATATCTTATATATGTTGAAAAGAACAATTATGTAACATTTCAATTTTTCATAAAACTAAACCGCAATAGATAAAAATGAAGGGACATCAGTTTTGATTTCTCCGTCCACCATTACTCCACTATATTTGAAGAGTTGATAAGATTCTGAGTTTTCAAAGGCCACGAATAAAAGCTCATTAGTCCTTGTTCTCTTTCCTCTTCATTGTTCTCATTGTCATTTCCTCCATTGTTCCATACGTGCTCCACGGCTTGGCCCATCCAGAGAGTCTTGAGGGCGCAAGAGATCAAGGAGGGAAAAGGAGGCGTAGCTAAAGCTCGATCCAACAAGAAGATGTTCGGAAGTCGACAAGAATAGGTGAGATGTTTGGGATCTGGGTCATGGGATTTTCTTTGATGAATTTCTAGTGAGACTTCATTTTAGTATTAATATATTTGATTAGGGAAAGTATTTTTTTTTTCCTTTTACTTTTATTATTATCTTATATCTTTTACGTACTTTGGATTGGATGGGAATGACAAAATCTCTTTGTATGGGGAATATTACCCACAATGCTTCTATAAATTAACATGAGTTTATGTTGATCATTTGAAGCGAGGTATCTACTCTATTTGACTTTATTATCTTTTTTCAATCCTCAGTTTATCTAATATTTCCTTTCTAGAACTATATCTTTCTAGTAGTCATTCCATTTTGTAAGAGTTTAATTTGCAGCAATAAAATCCTTTTTTAATTCATTTTCATGTTAGCAAGCCACTCTGTGACGGCAAATTAAGTCAACTCTTAGAAACTTGTTTCACTTTATCTTTACTTTCCAATGCTCACTCTATCTGCTAGTCACTCTGTATCTTTCTTTCCTAACACTATATCTTTATGCCAGTGACTTCATATCATGAGAGTTTAATTTGTACCAGTTCGGAAACTATTTGCTACTTTTTAGTTTCATGCCAACAGAAGGTCATTCTGGCTACTTAGCAAGCTTTTTGGGTGTGATTTTTGTCAGGTGTTGTTCCCCAATGGCATTTATTAAATCTTCAGTCCTAGGAAGGTAAGCCTTGCATTATGTTAGTGATCTTAATTTGGTGCTATGAACGGTATATTCTATTCTTTTGCTCATATGGACAACTTTAATTTGTGCAGAAGTCTTTCTTCCATTGTTCTTTGCTATTTACGCATCCTATTGAAACATAAAAGTGGTTGAATCTATTGTTATCAATATTATATTTAACCATTCAAGAACTTTGACGTAGGTTTATATTGTGTTCAATTTTTTCTGGAGACGCCTCAAGTGATCTTGATTTACTAGAACAAGTACTTGAGGGCAGGCAAGTGACACCTCTATGCAACCTTATTTGTTACTAGGCGCATTGTTTAGAAAATAAAATGCTAATTGTTTTTCATCAATGGAATTATTTATAATTTGGCATCTGGTGCCTATTCTACAAGTCTCCTAAAGAATCATTGATCCATAGCTCAAGACCGGGTATCAAGGGATTTGCAGCAATGCTTACAGAAAAAGAAGCACAAAAACTAGCCAGTACATGCTTTTCAAACAAATTGCATTACTAAAATCAAATATCTATCTTGCTTTATTCATATATGACCTTAATTTTATTTTAATGTTGTCCCTATATATGGTTAATTGAGCGTAGTTCAAATTTCATAATGTTATGCACATGCATGGTGTTGGAGTTGGTGAATACTTCATGGCCCCTTGTTTCTCACACCGAGTTCGCCCACGTGAGCTTTAGGGGAATCTGAATATTACCCAATTACTTGTGCAGTTGGCGTGCGAACAAAAGAGGGGGGGGGGGGGGGGGGGGGGGGGAGGGAGGGAGGGGGGGGGGGGGGGGGTTCGGGGGGCACCGCCCCCTGACGACGGTTCTGAAACCTAGACGAATTTTGGGCTTCTGTTTAGTCGGCCCATGCGGTTTGGATTAGGTTTTTTCTCTGTTTTGTTCGGGTTTTGAACCCGTTTATGAGATGCTTATTTATAGCTTATTTTCAGATATAATCGGGGTGATGACTGTAAACCTAAACGATATAGTGAAACTTTTTTTGCAGAACGTAACCCTAATATCAAGGATGAACCTGGATAAATTCGTGTGTCTTCTTTATTTTTCTGCAATCTCTTTACGATCTTCTCTTCCTGTTCTCAAATTTTCCCATCACATGAATCATGACTCACTCTTCGCTAGCAAAAAGTTGGAATACCACTAAACAAGATCATGGGGAGACTTTGCATATCCAAGAGCTAAATTGGGATTTTTCGTAATCGGTGTTTCCATTGGTTAAAATAATAGCAACCAATGTAATAAATCTCCTTGGAACGGTTTTTGTGATCCTAGTTGTTCATTATTGCTATGAGCAACTCTTGCCATTTGCATGCAATAAAAGCGAAAAGATGTAACATGATAGTAGTAAATGTTATATGTTAAAACATAATGATAGTCATTTGAGTAAAGTAAAATTTGAAACTCATATTATGTCTGACGTACAATATCAACGATTATTATATTTTATTTGTTTATTTACACAATATATCTGCTGCTCTTAGAGTATTTTCTTCTACCAACTACACTTTTTTTTAAAAGTTCATTATTTAATCATGTTTGTGACTTATGATAGATGATTGATGACCCAATTGTAATCTTTGTTGATTCACATTACCTCTATGTATAAGATATACTGAAAGTTGCAAGATCAATTTAAGAACTAATGCACTAAGACAAGACAAGAAACTAGATATGCCAACAAATCATATATATGATCCACTTAGATTCACATATAATTTTGTGCCCCAATTTTGTAAGCTATTTTTGCACTTTATACTTTTGTTACTAGATGTTTTTCTTTTAGTTTCCACCATAAAGTCCATGAGAAATAGTTAGGACACCTACAACATCTAAACATTTTATATATTTTTTCTCATTTTTTACTTTTATCAATGTTATCTCTCTTATATAAATGCATCTTATTAACGAATGTATTAACTCATTTCATTTAATATATTTCGGTTAATATGTCTTAATAGATATCTCATAAAAAAGTCTTGATCATTTTTTATATTATACTTATTTCTTGAATTTTGATATCCTCATGGCTCTTTATCATTTTATGTATTTTTATACTACCATCTTCATTTATTTCCATACTAATATACATAATAAAGTCATACTTAATGGATAGGGGTGCCTTTATTGCCATCCAAAAAACACTTTTCTCACTCCATTTTATTAGATAGGGGTAAAAATGACCAACACTAATAAAAAGGATTGACATTAGTGCTTTTGGAGTGGCGATAGAGCACCCCGTTATAAGTTGTGCTTTAGAGTAATTTTATAAATGATTTCTTATGCTTTACATTTAAATATGGAAATGATGTATGGTTTTATATTATGTAAAGTTATTCGTTACATAATAAATTTATTTTAAATATTTCACCTATATCTCTTATTCTCCATGCATCATTTCTTTCCCAACTCATTCATCTTTTTTTTCTTCCCCGTTTTTAAGAATTATACAAGGATAATTTCATGCACATTTTCAATTGGATATTACTACAAAATTAAAATTTATATGGTACAATAAAATTAAAAAATCTAGATATTACTACAAAATAACTTATATGGTACAATAAAAACAATTAGTCAATATGTTATGAGGTACGTAAAACTTCACATTTTAAAATGTTATATAAATGTATAATATATTTCGAAGTGATTATAATTTGTCAAAATAGTATTATAATAGTTAATATATAAATTACCACTAAGTGGTTTATTAGGACAATGTTTGGATAATATTATAATGTTATCTTATACTCACCATGCTGACTACATAAATCCACTAGAAATGAGTGAATTACTTACTCTTTAGCATGCAATTCATGGTTACGTCAAAGAGTAGTACGTGGAAATTCTTTTGCATTGCAAGTTTACATCAATGAAGGTTTCATTGTTTGCATTGAGTGCAGGTTTACATCATATAAGAAGGTGCAACAATCTTGGATATCCAAGATTTTTATGTATCTTTCAAGAGAATTTTTTTTTGCATGAGTAGGTAACATTTCTACTAAACTGATTGTAACATCTTGACCTCATTGGACAACATAATGAATATATATATATATATATATAATTTGATGATAAGTTCTCTGAGATAATAGTAATCATTCATTCAAATAAAGTCGTTATGATCAAATCCTTCAAAAGTACCATTTATTGTGGTTGTCAATGTTCATATTTCTTTTTTTGAAAACAAAAATCTGTTTTATCTTCAAAGTAGATCGAATTTTGAATTATTCTCTAACTTTATTTTTTCAACTTGGCCGAGTTCAATTTCTTTTATAACAAGTCAATGCTCCATCAATTTTGCCACAAGTACCGATTATCCTCTTAATGCATGGCCAATTGATCATTAATATTTCTCTCCCCTCCATATTCTCACATGAATGTTCTCAGTGATTGTAAATAACAATTGATCAAACCATCATAAGATTGAAAAAATATAAAAGGCTAAAATTTCCATAAAGTACATTTAGCACGATTGTGCCCAATTGATTTATTTATTTTTTATCTTCATAGAATATTATAATAATGTAAGTAAATGATACTAAAACTATATATTATAATAAGTGTGATTGCATTCAATTGATTTTAAGACTATATAACATATAAAATGTGCTCGATTCGGTGAAGTGTGGTTGTGTTCTCTGGTAGCGGAATCCCACAAATCATAATTGAACTCGAGAATATCGATAGCTAAGGAGCCTTGAATGCTGATATCACAACAAACCATAATTTTAAGTTGATTTTTATACTTCGTGAGCATAGCATGGGGTTGAGTGCTTAATGAATTAGCTAGTGCATTAGGTGTGGTACATGATAGTGACACAGCGTGGGGATATGGTGTGTTGTAACTTGTACAAGAACGTGTGCAATAGTGTATTGCATGTGAAGGGTTAAGTCTGATTGAATATTTATGTCAAAAATGTCATGGACGTGCTCCACAAATATCATTTTTATATAATTATGCATCTAATTAACATATTAAGTTAGTCCAGATGCTCATATAGTCATAATTGCATGTAGCAATTAACTTTTGGATTAAAGCATAATGATAATTAAATTATCGATAATCATTATAAAGAAATTATATAATATTATTAAGAATAAATTTTAATATTTGTAAATATTCTAATAAACATGTTTAACTACAATTAACTAAGATTAATTATAGGTTTAACACTAATTCTTAACACAATAATATGATTGGATCTTTATTTCAACCAATGAGACTTCAAGCAGTTGAAGCATGTAGTTCAAAGTAATGCATTTTTTAGAACCATCATATGACGTGTTAAAATTTTGGAAAAAAGTATATAAATCACTTATTCATATCCCCAGCAAGAAAAAAAATTTCCAAGATCAAATCCCTAACTGAACATCCTGATGAAATTCGGCAAAAAACAAGTTTGCTGGGTTAAAGGAAATCTGCATATCCGAAAGTGATCTCCCCCATTATGAGATCATTTCTTCATGGTTAGTTATCCATAAATTCTTAAATTTTACATGATTAATCCTTCAGAAATTAGATTTCCATGACCACAAGAATCATATAAAAATGACTTTTGTAGTGAAAGTTATGAATATAGCATCGTAGATCACTCATCCTGTCCCAAGTCTAATATAGGTTCAAATTGTGAATTAGAGCACGGTTATAATATAATGAATTAGGTTTAGAATTTGTATATAATTAATTAAATGAGTTTGGTAAGAAGTGGAATCATCATATTTGGACTTATATTTTGGGAGAAATGAATTTTTCATTACATAGTGATTCTGATTCTTCTATCAGATTTTAGGACATGGATAGATCATGAAAAGAATAAATTATTTTTGTTATAAGGTTATACAAGGAGTTAAATTCTATAATTTTTGTGACTAAATAATAATAAGTCTATATTCTAGGAAAATTTGTATGTCGTCAAATGGATAAGCATTTTTAAAGATATGAATTAATCTTTCAGTGATACACAGTCGCCAGAACACAAATCCTAAGTCAGATTGTCTTGGATTTTATGATTTGATCAGGAATTAGTTAAAGATATTTGGAGGTTGGAAACTTTAATAAGCCTAATTTCTAATTTATCTATAATCATAAGATTTGAACTCGTTCTTAAGAAGTTATGAATTATTCATTAATAGACACTCAGTCTGAAATATTGAGACAGCATTTAACTAAGCTTTGGGAGGTTGGGTAGTAATAAGTAGTTTCAAGTATGTAATAGCCTATGAACATAGACACTTGATATTGAACATTAAATACTTAGAAGAAATTATATGCATTCTAAGGTGTATAATTATTCATGCATCATGAACATGCATTGTATAGTATTTTTACTAGTGATGGAAAAGTAAAAAGACATCATTACTTATTGAAAACCAATAAGCTACAAGTGAAAGGAGAGAAATTTAATAAACTTCCTTGAAAAGATAAAGTATCAAGGTGAGTGGATAAATTTACAACATAGCAAAATGTTATATGTTAGTTCTTTTATTTATGATATTATCTCAATTTAAAGACTATTATTATTATTATTATTATTATTATTATTATTATTATTATTATTATTATTGAAACATATTTTGAGTTATGAAAGATATTTATGATATGTTTCAAGAAATTCATATGAGATGGAGTAACCTTTTACACAAAAATATTTTTAAGGAACAATGCTTGTGAAGTTAAAATGAGTTTTACTTAATAATGATATGTGATTATAACATGTGTATTTTGATATTGTTAAATTACACGTGTTCATTAATCATGCTATTTGAAAAAGGCCTTTGGGATCGCATTCGATATACATGAAGCCTTTGGGGCGTATATCGAGTGTCTTTGCCCTTTGGAGATTGCTCTGCATGCACGTATTGACTCATGATATGTTCTGTGTATCCTAGAAGGGATACATATTGACCCATGATATGCTCTGCGTATCTCAGATGAAGAGATACATATTGACCTATGATTTACTCTGTGTATTTGAGACTTTGATTCTGAAGCTCTACTTAATTGTATGACACACAATCATTGAGGGATACGTATTGACCCATGATGAGTATGTACGATAACACATATGTGAAGTTTAACTGTGAATATGATGATATCTTGAATAATTTTTATTTATGTAAAACTTTATATGATTTGGAAAGTTATCTGATATGAGTTATGCTTTAAATGTTTTCTCATATGAAAGAAATGTAATTACTTAAATGTTATATGCACTCGTATCATTCCCCTATGTTGTACTTTTATTTCACTCATTGAGTAAACGATTGTTGCTCACATTACCCTTGTTGAATTTTTCAGATAATTCTAAGTTCTCAAGTTGATTCGACTCAAAGTTTGTCTTTGATGCATATAGAAGATGTCGAGCCGTTGGAGCACTTTTATTTTCCCTTCATTTTCATTTTTAAGAAAAAAACATGCATGTAATAGATAATTCTATATGTTGTAGTTAAGGTTGTATAAAACTTGATCTTGTGCGGTGTTATATGTGAAGTGATTTGTGAAACAATAATGATAATGTGCGAATGTGATGTCTTATATTTTTTATTTAAACTTTGATGAATATATATATGCATATTTTATATGTGTTGGAAAATAACACAAGATAAGGGAGGATGTTTTGCTGATTTTTATTTATAGAATTGCTAAATATAATTAAGGAAGGTAATAGTTGAAATTAAAACTTAGTCACGGAGTGGGATGTGACAAGAAAAGATTAAATTTGTCATATTAATTTATCACAAAAGTACCAAAGAAACTGATCGAATGACTTATTTACAAAAACAATAACGCGTAAAGTCTATCTCAAAAATGAAAAATGAACTTATATATGGGGCAAAGTAAGAAATAAGTTGACTTGGGCTCATTTTAGTATTATAAATTTGTATAGAATATTAAAAAAAATTGTCCACGTACGTTGTTTTGGATGCACCAATATATGAAGCCCAAGGATATATATATGTGCATAGAGCAAAAAAAAAACAAAAAAAAAAATGGAGCCATTTTGAACCATATGTAGCAGGTACCCGTAGCATGAGTTCGAATACTTAATTAGTATATTAATTAGGTGTAGCACATGCAAGGAAGGTGTGCAGCGAGTGTTCCATAATCCATATAGTGTGTGCATGGTGTGTTGTTCCTGAGGGGTTGAGTGATTACAAGTGAGGTGTATGAATTACTCGAATGACAATATATAGTGTGGAATATTGTCTATTATATTTGTCATATTTGTTAAAAAAAAGGTTATGCCCATATATAAATGAACTTGCATGCATCGAGCCATTTTAGCAGGTAACATGGAGTTGTGAGCTTTACCTGCAATGAGGTTGAGCGATGATACAAGTGTTTTGTTGCTAATATAGGAACTATTTCACGTCAAAAACTAACTTCTCTTTTATGCAATTTAATTAATACATCATGCGCTTAGCCGATCTAGTTGTGTTCCTTCCGGATGCCTATATAAAGAGAAACTAATATATATGGAAAGGAGAATATCACGTGTATAGGAAATATATAGCTAGTTTAAATCTAATTAAGTTTCCAAGCAATTTAATTAATACATAATGACGTAGCCGACCTAGTTGTGTTCCTTCCCGACTATATAATGAGAAACTAATATATATAGACAGAAGAATATCACGTGTATAGTAAATATATAGCTAGTTTAAATCTAAATAAGTTTTCAAGCAATTTAATTAAGACATCATGCACATAGCCGACCTAATTGTGTTCCTTCCGGATGCTTATATAATGAGAAACTAATATATATGGAAAGGAGAATATCATGTGTATAGTAAATATAAAGATAATATATATGGAAACTAATATATGCGAAAAGGAGAATATCACGTGTATAGTAAATATAACTAGTTTACGATCTAATTAAGTTTCCAAGCAATTTAGTTAATACATCATGCACGTAGCCTACCCTACCTTTGTTCCTTCCAGACGTCTATATAATGAGTTGTAATACTTCAGTAGAGAAGTCACCCGACAAGAAAGTTGAATAGTTAATCAAGTCATGGTGACACGTGTGTCCTCACTTCTTGTGGATTCACTCCTTGCGGCTTTATTGGATTCTGTTGTAGCCCTCAATGAATGTCGAGAAGATCGAGAGGTACGTAGAACATACATATGATATATATATATATATATATATATATAGCCTTCATGCATGTTGTTCACGTATATATCATGTTATTTAAATTTAATTACCTACGTATATGTTGGTCTTTCTTTTTCTTTGCATGTAGGTTTATATTGTCAGAATCGTCGAACGAGTCCTTACATCTCAATATACTAGCCCAAGTGATCGAAGGCGGCCGGTATCATTTGATATGGAGATGCTAAATCTGAGTAGGAGAAGTCCCAGTGCTAATCGCAAAAAAAATAATTATCATTCTGTTTGGTCTCTCTCTACGCTACATGCATTTTATTCAAAAAGAATATTATTAAAAGAGGACTTGACTAATCTTATACAATGTTTATACGTTCATGATAAAATTAGACACCATTATAAATAATTAAGTACTAATAAGTATGCAATAGAACAAATAACTAATAACACTTTCAACTTAAAAGAATGAAGTATCTATTTCCAATTACTTACCAATATACCTTTTAATGGGGGCAGTATTGTCCCATTAGAAGATATATTGGTAAGTAATTAGAAATATAAAGATAATATATATGGAAACTAATATATGCATAAAGGAGAATATCACGTGTATAGTAAATATAACTAATTTATGATCTAATTAAGTTTCCAAGCAATTTAGTTAATACATCATGCACATAGCCTACCCTACATTTGTTCCTTCTATATGCCTATATAATGAGTTGAAATGCTTCGGTACAGAAGTCACCCGAACGGATCAAGAAGAAGTTGAATAGTTAATCAAGTCACGGTGACACACGTGTCCTCCCTTCTTGTGGGTTCACTCCTTGTGGCTTTATTGGATTCTGTTGTAGCCCTCAATGATGTCGAGAAGATCGAGAGGTACGTAGAACATACATATAATAATAATAATAATAATAATAATAATAATAATAATAATAATAATAATAATAATAATAATAATAATAATAATAATAGCCTTCGTTCACATATATATCATGTTATTCAAATTGTATATATCATGTTACTTAAATTTAATTACCTACGTATACGTTGGTCTTTTTTTTTTCTTTGCACGTAGGTTTATATTGTCAGTTTGCACGGGGAACCATCCAACAAGTCCTTACATCTCAATATACTAGCCCAAGTGATCGAAGGCAGCTGGTATCATTTGATATGGAGATGCTAAATCCGAGTAGGAGGAGCCCCAATGATAATCGCAAAAAAAATAACTGTCATTCTGCTTGGTCTCTCTACGCTACATGCATTTTATTCAAAAAGAATATTATTAAAAGAGGACTTGGCTAATCTTATACAATGTCATGTGTTCATGATAAAATTAGATACCATTATAAATAATTAAGTACTAGTATGTATGCAATAGATAAATATATTATAAGTACCATCTTAGATGAGATTTTCTATTTGCCTTAGTGGTTAAATGCATTGGTGTTAAATGAAAAGCCCCAGGTTTGAATCTTCCTGTCACCTAAGTGGATATTTCTTTTCTTTTTTTGGCATTAGGTTTTATAATAAATATGATTTATTTTTTATTATAATATGAAGCATATTAGATTAATTAGAGAAACATTCTTTCTCTCTTAAATTATATATTTCTCCTTATTATAATCTTTATAGAGTATTATAGTATTGCATAGTTAAATAAAATAATATATTTCTTAATTATTATTTTTATCTTAATTAGCTTAAATTGCATAATTTCATATATAAAAATATCATTAATATAACATTGGGAGAATATATTTCACGATCTTATTAATTGAAAATATCATTAATAACACATCATTTTTGTAACTTTTCATTTGATAATAAATATAATTTATTTTTATTATCATCGTAAATATATGAAACACATTATACCAATTATCATGAAAAATATATTTCTTTTTAAAACTATACATTTGTCCTTATTAATTTTTGACATAACATTATTATATTGCCTAAAAATAGAATAATATTTTTAATAATTATATTTAGCCCCAATTAGCTTATATTATATAATTACATGATACATATAATTTATTTATATTATTTATATCACTAATAATTTTATGATCAATGATCATGCACTTAATCTTGATTTTATACATAATTTTGTGTATTTAAATATAAAGTTGATATGATTTTGGTAACTAAAATTAATACTTTTATATATTGTAATTGAAAAAATTATGAAATTGTTAGAATTATTTGTGAGTCTGGCTCCGCCACTCTAGGACCCATTACCCTTGCTGCATGCACGACAGTGATATATAATTGCATTACTTTAGCCATTATTTTTCTGTGGAATTAAAGGAGGATCAGAGAAAGAGAGAGAGAGCTTATAATTAATTAATTATCAGTAGTGATGATTGCAGACATGATGACAGCAGGTGACCACGTCGGAAATACTTGAGGTAAGCAGCGACTGCGGAAACGTGGGGCAGGCCATGGACGTCCCCGAAAGCATATTGAACCTGCTTCTGTGCTGCCCGTCGGGTCTCGTTGTCTGCTATTGGCAATTCTTCAGGCCAAGCTGCCTAGATGGCGAACCCAGGTGCGCTGATATCAGGCTGGAAAATGGAAATTAAAAAAGAGCCTTCACTAGTTATATATTACTATTTAATTTCACCAATCAACCAGAGCTTCATGGATCTGATGCCACATATATATATATATATATATATATATATATATCATATACATTACCTTAAGAACATGCGGGCTTATCACATTTGGTACTCTCGGAGAGAAGGACGCTCAACGGTTGGAGCTGTGTCATCAACTATAGTCTGACTCTTGTTTATAGTGACTTGTACCAATCTGTAATGGAGTATAGAAATTACTTAATTAATTAACCACTGGTCAACTACGTACGTCATAGTTATTATTATTTAAATGACCATTCTGATATATTATAGTTATTATTATCGAGTATATAATTTCGGATCATCTCGCCAACCGAAGAGTTTACAGCAACGGATGGGATGTCGTGCTGGGAAGGGTAGTCCTGACCCACATCACTTAACATAATAGCTCCACTGGTGCCATGAGGTCTTGCCATTGTGCCAATGACCCACATCAACCTCCGGGTCATTGGCCGACGTTTTCCCACATCTCCTACATTTATGAATTATATATATTTGTGGGCATTTGTGAATTTTAACTGCATGAATCATGAAAAGACTTAAATAATTAATGGTTAAGCAAAATATCACTGAAGATATTTTCAATTACTTTGGAGGCTCACTACAAGAAAAATGCGGATTACCGACGGTCTGAACCGTCGATAATCAGCCCAAAAATCGTCGGTAACTCAATTACCGACGATTTTTCAGTCGGAATCGATCCGTCGGAAAAACGTTCGTCGCAAACGAATTTGCGACGGTCGAAAAAATTCGTCGAAAATATCGACGGTTCTGGCCGTCGGAACAGTTCCCGGCGGTTCGACCCGTCGAAATTTTCCGACGGTTGCAACCGCCGAAAAAACCTCCGGCGGTTAGAACCGTCGATATTTCCGACGGTTACAACTATCGAAAAAGGCCAGCGGTCCGAACCGTCGATATTTCCGACGGTTGCAATCGCCGAAAAAGGCCGGCGGTCCAAACCGTCGATATTTCCGACTGTTGCAACCGCCGGAAAAGGCCGGCGGTCTGAGCCGTCGAAATTTTTGACGGTTGCAACCACCGAAAAAGACCGGCGGTCCGAGCCATCACAACTTTTCGACGGTCCAAACTGTCGAAACTTTAGACGGGCGTCGCAACCGTCGATCTTTTGACGGTCGCAACCGTCGCAAATAATTTTTTAAATATAAAAAAAATTAGCGGCCGGATCCGGCCGCCTGGCATTCGGATCCGGCCGCCTGGCGTTCGGATCCGATCGCTGGAGGCCGGATCCGCCGCCAGGAGGCCGGATCCGACGCCAGGCGGCCGGAACACGCCGCCTGGCGACCGATTATTAGTACTTAATTATTTATAATGGTATCTAATTTTATCATGAACACATGACATTGTATAAGATTAGCCAAGTCCTCTTTTAATAATATTCTTTTTGAATAAAATGCATGTAGCGTAGAGAGAGACCAAGCAAAATGACAATTATTTTTTTTGCGATTAGCTGGGGCTCCTCCTACTCAGATTTAGCATCTCCATATCAAATGATACAAGCTACCTTCGATCACTTGGGCTAGTATATTGAGATGTAAGAACTCGTTGGACGGTTCCCCGTGCAAACTAACAATATAAACCTACATGCAAAGAAAAAGAAAGACAAACATATACGTAGGTAATTAAATTTAAATAACATGATATATACAATTTGAATAACATGATATATACGTGAACAACATGCATGAAGGCTATACATATATATATCATATGTATGTTCTACGTACCTCTCGATCTTCTCGACATTCATTGAGGGGTACAACAGAATCCAATAAAGCCGCAAGGAGTGAACCCACAAGAAGTGAGGACACACATGTCACCATGACTTGATTAACTATTCAACTTTCTTGTCGATCCGTTCGGGCGACTTCTCTACCGAAGCATTACAACTCATTATATAGACGTCTGGAAGGAACAAAGGTAGGGTAGGCTACGTGCATGATATATTAACTAAATTGCTTGGAAACTTAATTAGATCGTAAACTAGTTATATTTACTATACACGTGATATTCTCCTTTTCGCATATATTAGTTTCGATATATATTATCTTTATATTTCTAATTACTTACCAATATATCTTCTAATGGGACAATATTGCCCCATTAAAACGTATATTGGTAAGTAATGGGAAATAGATACTTCATTCGTCTAAGCTGAATGTGTTTACATCAATGTTTTGTCGTCAAGGTTACCATCCAGCGGTGATGGAGAGAATTACACAAGACGCCAATTTCAGTTGCGACAACACCTCGCAGATGTTAATGATTTCAATTACCCTTTGATCGCCATCAAGTTGGACGGGGGGGGGGGATGCAAACTGCACGACGTTCATGAGGACAATGACGAACGTGGGAGATGGGAACTCAGTTTACACATGGGACATTATGGTATCTGATCTGAGCATCCAGTTGTCAGTGGAACCAAAAGAACCGTTGACGTTCACGGAACTTGGCCAGAAACAATTTTTTAAGGTGACGGTCTCTGGGAAGCTGTCGGAACCGGATTCCCATGTATCCGCAGCATTGACGTGGACAAGCGAAAGTGAGAAATATGTGATTAGGTTTCCCATCGTAATCTATAATTAGATTACGATGGGAAACCTAACAACATATTTCTCACTTCCATATAATCATCATCCAATGATTTAGATTCATTGATTGCATATTGATTGTACAACTTTTAGTTGGTTGCATATTACTTAAAACTCTATATATAGTTCATGAGCGCATGTCATGTGGTAACTCATAAGTAATAGACTAATATCATATGGACGAAAGGCGGTCTTACTTAGTAGCAAAGCATCCTTCTATTTGTTTCTTTCAATCGAAAAATCTATTTGTTTCTTTTTATGGATTTTTGTTCTGTTGTAGTCTTGCAGATGCGACGAAGTCGTCATTTGTAGCAGAAGCACCAAATTAATTATGTTAAATATGATAGTGACAAAGGATCGATAATCAAATCAGATTATTTATGTCCTAAATCCATTTGATTATATTCAACTAGATTGGTACAAATTTTATTAAAATAGAACAAAATAATGTGTGATAGCTTTAAATGTATACCACAGCTAATATATATAATCCTACGAGGCAACCACTGCATGCACACGATAGAGATGCATTTTTTGTGTTGCATATTATCAAGCTAGAACGACACCAAATCCGATGACACTACAATTTGAGGTTGTAAAATCCAAAAAAATAAAATGGACGAGAATATCCATATGTTGAGGGGCAAATTAAGTCTTTTGATAAAAGATAAAGAAAATATAAAATGCCAAAATCCTTAAAAAGAAAAAAATAGGACGAAAATACCCTTTAGTGGAAGCGCAAATTTGGTCATTTGTCCAAAGGCTGAGAGTATATAAACCAAAAAACCCTCATTTGGCCTCTCATATTTCCCCAGACCAGCCACCAAACCCCTCACTCTCCCTTGTCTTCTCCCCCAAATGCTAGGGTTTGAGGCCTTATTCTTCATCCATGGTGTAGAAAGAAGGGATCAAAGCATACTAAAGGACTAGAAGAACGGAAAGAAAAAATTACAGCAAATGCCCTTCAACTTTAAAGTTTGCTCAGCGATACCCTTCAAATTCGCATTGTAATACAAATGCCCTTCATTTTTTAACGTATTTCACCCGATGTCCTCTTTACCTGGAATAGTCAGTTTTTCATCGATGTGGCATCCACGTGGCCATCTCCTCTCTCCTTCATGCAAATAGTCATTCGACTTGGCATGCTCCGACGTGGCACATAAAATTACACCAATGCCCTCCAACTTTAAGATTTGCTCAGCAATACCCTCCAACTTTATTTTGTAACATAAATGACATTCGTCTTTTAATACATTTCACCTAATGCCCTCTTTATATGTGACAGTCGATTTTTCAATTTTTCATCCACATGGCCATCTCCTCTCTCCTTCATGCAAATAACGGTCCGATGTGGCATGCTCCGACGAAGGAGGTTTCACGCGAACAACGACAAAGAGGAAAATAAGGAAATAATTTAACAATGAGTGGGTCAACTTGCCGTAAGTAAGATGGTTTAATATGTGGTGCCACGTCGGAGCATCCACGTCGGACGGTTATTTGCATGGAGGATAGAGGAGATGATCACGTGGACGCCACGTTGACGAAAAATCAGAACATCGACTGTCATAGGTAAAGAGGGCATCGGATGAAATGTATTAAAAGACGAAGGACATTTGTGTTACAAAATAAAGTTAGAGGGTGTCACTGAGCAAACCTTAAAGTTGGATGGCATTGGTGTAATTTTATGTGCCACATTGGAGCATGCCACATCGGACGACTATTTGCATGGAGGAGAGAGGAGATGACCACGTAGACGCCGATGAAAAATTAGAAAATCAGCTATCCTAGGTAAAGAGGATATCGGGTGAAACACGTTAAAAGATGAAGGACATTTGTGTTACAAAGTGAAGCTGGAGAGTATCGCTGAGCAACTCTTAAAGTTGGAGGGTATTTGGTGTAATTTTTCTAGAATGGAAAAAAAGACATAGAGGCTCCTAGATAAGGAAGAATGAGAAGATGGATCAAAAGGGTTTTGGACAAAATCCTAGATATGTAATGGATGAACCCATCTCATTCCAACCAACAATTGGAATGAGAGCTTGAATTTTTCTTATTGATTCTATTGTTTTGATTATGATGGGATTAGGGGTTTGAATGAATGATTTTACCTAATGCTCACCGATCATGATGATCAATCCCTCTACGTGGATTGACTACAATGATATTTAAGGTATTGAAAAAATTAGAAGTATGTCCTTTCTTTAATCTATCCATATTATATGTGGTATGTTCCAACAAGCTTTTGAATAGGTTTTTATTGTCTAAAAATTATGTATAATATATGGTTGGATATCTCTTGAAGTCTACTTTCTACAAGATTTGATTTCACGTCATTTGGAATGTGAAGAGTTATGTACAAAATAGTAAGGCACTGTCAGGCTACCAGTGTTTTGTCACGAGTGTGACAAGGATAGTCACGGTCATAACAGAACTAGGATGATTTTCGGTCTTCTGTAACGGTCGTGAAAGGTGGTTTCACGGCCGTGACAACAATAATAACGACCATGACATTGGTTTCACGACCGTGAACGCTGAAACGAGATTGTCGGAGCATTTTTAGTTCTTTTTAGATATGCATATGATTTATGAATAATTATTGAATTGTTCATTGATCGGTTATATTATGCTATTGTTAATGATTTTAACTCTTTATGTCCTATTGATCTACCAATCATGCCATTGTCATGAAGTGCCATGCAACGATATGAATGCTTTGCATCACACTTGTATGTATGTCATGATATGATTGCTCATGATATTGATTGACTCACTTAGATATCGAACTTGCATGCTAAGTCGTATGATTAAAATTGAATTATTGTATTGAATTGGCACATTGAGGTTAAGTACTTGACCCTTGTTGGATGGATATGGATTATGTATTGGGTGTGCCAGTGTGAAAAGGATAATGAGAATGGCATACCCATGGGGTGTCATTCAGGTGCAAGTGCAACTCGTGGCTTGGTCGACCAATGGCGCATGGACAACCAAGTACCTCAATGTATGGATAAAGTCTCACTAAAGATTGATTGATAACCCAATTAAGATGACAGGTTAAGTGGCAAGAACATATTGGTTATACTGTGCATTACATGAAAGAATGCAATTGGATGTTCTTAACCACTATGGATATAATTGATTGTGCATTAGAGATTAATAATGCAATTGATATATGAAAATGGTTAATTGTTATAGAAGCTTTATTGATGCTCCTATGGTTTATTGTCATCGATTTTCATCAGCAATTTTACGGATTATTGAATTGCTTATTTTTATGTCCCTTATATACAACTAATGGGAGGTGGGCCTCCCCTGCATTTGGGTTTATGCAGGCTTGCAGGATGATTAGAACCAGTGGCATGCTCATGATGGCGGTTTGCACATGGTGGATATTGATTTCGCTTAACATTATGATCATGGTGTCATTTATTATTAGTATCTTGTATCTTCATCATATTTGTAATAATGGGCTTTGGATTGTGTATATATTTGTTAAGGTTTGAGTTATGTATTTTATTAGGCTTTTCGCCATATCGAATTCTTGAACATTGACCTTACCATATTACATTGAACTTTAAGTCTTATTTATCAGACTATGCTTTATGGACTTTTATCTCATGATAGCTATGTTGCTACTATTGTCTATATATGGATGGGCTATTGATTACAGATTTGTGGAATATGATGTACCTGAGAGTTTGACACTTTTATGTGATTGAATTATGCCTCTTTCCACCACATTCTTATACTATGAAAACTATCTTCATGTTATGCGTCTTTTGGACTATAATGATTTGATATTATCACAATGGGCTTTTAATTATATTATCTTATATTGGGTTTTACCAATTGTAGGCTTCCACGATCAAGTTTTATTAATGGGCTTTCACTTATGTGTTTCAAATATGTTTTTCGTTGTGATCTTATTGAGTTATTCGTCAAATTGTATCGTGTAGCGCTGCTAGGGACCCGTTCATGACACGTATCATGGGACAAATTTTGAGGGCATTACAGAAGGTATCAAAGCTTAAAGTTCTTGTCACCATGTTAAAGTTTTGTTGATTGTGATGGTTAGCGTAAAGTTCTTGGCTCCATGTTAAAGTTTTGTTGATTGTGATGGTTTTCCTTAAGTTCTTGGCTCCTTGTGAAAGTTTTATCAACTTTTATTGGTTTTATGGTTAAGATTTGCATAAAGTTCTTGGCTCGTTAAGAAAGTTTTGTCAACTCCCATTGTTTTCATGGTTAAGATTTGCCTAAAGTTCTTGACTTTATGGCTAAGATTTTTCTAAAGTTATCGGCTTTATGATCATGTTTATGAGTCGAAGTCCAAGTCATTGTCTTTGATATCGAATTGTGTTTATCGATTAAGGGTCAAGTCCATGTGCAATGATCATGAGCAATCACCGAAGATTGAAACCACCTGAAGAGTTGGTAACCCCCACCATGATTCTGAGTTTTCAAAGGCCACGAAACCCTTATGACCATAAAAGCTCGTTAGTCCTTGTTCTCATTTCTCTTCATTGTTCTCATTTTTCTTTCTTCCATTTGTTCCATACGTGCACCACGGCTTGGCCCATCCAAAGAGTCTTGGAGATACATCTACAGGTGTTGACGGCGCAAGAGATCAAGGAGGGAGAAGGGGGCGTAACTAGAGCTCGATCCAAAGAGAAAACGTTCGGAAGTCGACAAGAATAGGCGAGATGTTTGGGAGACTTTATTACCACTCCAAAATAGTTTAACACAACTCAAATAGTATGCATACCATTGAATGCCTCACAATTTTTTTACTTTGGATTTAGGCCAAATGCAAAAGTTTAAAATTAGCACTCGTTTCCACATTCAAGACATTAAATAAAAATTGTGGAAGGTAGTATTTTATATAAAAATAAACAACAATTATACAAACTTTAGTTGTGCTGGTGGAAAAAATTGAAAAAATTATCCTAGTCAACAAGGTAAACAAAGTTCTACATAATTATTTTTTTATGTTAATATGTTCTTAAAATTTTTAATACATATAAAATTACTTAATTACACACACACACACACATATATATATATATATATATTTACGCATATGAGAAATAGGAGTGGAAGGCATTGGGTATCAATCTAAAAAATATTTGAGATTTTATAGACTAATTAATTTAAAGCAAATGACAACAATTCAGAAAAATAAAATATTTATTTCTAATGTGTTGACTTTTTTTTGTATGATTCTTTCAAACAACTACAGTAATACCATGTTATTTAAAATTTTAAATAATAATATAAAATTTAAAATAATTAATATTATGAGTAAATCATAAAATTTAACACAAAACTTTGAAATATATTAAACCATTTCAAAATATAATAGAAGAATTTTAAATCATACAAACTATTATATGATAAAAATGACTACTAATGAATCAATAGACAAAAATGTACATGCAAGTACTAATTCGAGAAGGTCAATTTTAAATGTGATTTAATAATCTGAAATAATATATTTTGGGAAGTTAGACTTCTTGTATAAGGGTGGGTATTATTTTTCTGTGATATGAAAGAGTATGCTTGATATGAGAACATCGGTAAGAATAAGAGTTTTGTTCTTATTTTTACATCTAAACACCCCTAGGACAAATTATTCTGGTCAACTTTTCAATCTTCAAAAATCACCTCAAAATTTGTAAAACCACTATCAATTGTTCCTTCAATGGGAATAATAATATTCTCACATATGGAAGGAACATATTGTTCTTAAATTTTCTTGGTGCAACCAAACAAGAAGTAATTTTTCATCTAAGAACATGTTCATTCTTATTTTTTTTACAAGAACAAAAAAATATTCTTGCTAATTCTTATATCCATTGTTCTCCTGCCAAACACCAGGTCTTTGCAACTTAGTTTTTCAAATGTAGAGAAGTTCAAAACTTTTTTGCAGTAGCAGAAAGGAGTGGCATTAGAGCTACTCTTATAATAATCAGGTGATATTATTCATATTGAAATAAGAATCATCTATCCCATTATGTCACTATTTAGGTTTGAGGGAAATCTAAAAGAAATTATACTCTATTTTAATATAATGATATTATTATGTGATTGTTTCATTACTTTTTTTCTCAATGGAGGTTTGTTCACATGCATCTTTTATCTATCACTATTTTTGCATCATTATTGGATCGAATTATTTCGTTCACATATAGGAAGAGAGGGTCTAAATTTCCAACAGTCAGGACAATGGTACGTGGATTATGGTGAGCGACAATAATGCTCACACGATGGTATTGCTCCATGATTGGCAAAAGAAATTATATATGTGTGAGAGATGTTGAAATTAAATAAAAAACCTCACCCATAATAAGAATTCAAACGTGTGAATTTTTTTAATTCAAACATTTGATAACAGCAAATTAATTACAAAGAGGTTTCTAATCAAAAGAAAACCATCATATTTATTATTTTTTTATAAGGAGCCATGATTGGCAAGAAAAAACTCACAAGTGATTAAGTAAACTGTGTCCAAGTTTGAATAGTAAAAAATTTGAATTGTGAATACAAGAATTATTCACTATGATTATTTTAGAATCGGCGATGTAATAATTTGATTCTTTTCCCACTCTTCTACAAATTTTCTTGGTAATCCTTGCTTGCTTATTTTTACAAGAATTTGGTTATTTTAGAACGGCTTCGGGGCACCCATGCATGGAAGACAAAAGGAACCTCTCGCTTTGCGTGTAAATGATGCTTAATTAATTACAAGCAAGAGATTTCAATCCTCTTATATATTTTGACACTGAAACATATATATACCTTCTGCCTGCATGTTGAGAAAAAATAACAAGGAAAACGATACCTCAAACAGTTCTATCACAAGGTACATATCAGAAAGCATGCATCGAGTTTTCCAATACACATCTGCCTGCTTAATTTTGAACACAAAACGTGATCAACTAAGAAGAGCTAGTCTACAAGGCATAAGCTCCAACAGTCTCTCTCTCTCTCTCTCTCTCTCTCTCTCTCTCTCTCTCTCTCTCTCTCTCTCTCTCTCTCTCTCTCTCTCTCTCTCTCTCTCTCTCTCTCTCCCCCCCCCCCCCCCCCCCCCTCCCTCCCTCCCTCGTACGTGCCATTGAACGCTCATTCGGAGGCAATGCGACATCTGTTCAAGGGCATATTTTGCACAGTGAGGAGACTCAGATGGGTGACCTTATCCACACACACAGGTGAGAGTCTAATATGTACAATTAATTCATTAAACTTAGGGTGAAAGTGAAACTATGTACACCATGCATTTACACGCCTGCAACGACCGTAAGACAAAAAGAAATAATCTAAACACCTCATCATTGGGGATGGGGACAGAAATCAATTAATGGAGAGGAGCTGTAGATTGCATGCACCTCCAAGTTGGCAAATGCTCTCACTAGTTGCAGGGGTGCTGTGTGTTATGCAAGGACCACCATGCGCATTAAATTTGTGACTTGTGAATGCATATGATCAAGGTATTCGATTAATCAAAGCATATCAATGCATGCATAATATATACTTTCACGATTGCACATGATTTCTCTTACATAAAAAAACACACAAGAAGACGCTGAACATGCCAAGTAATGAGATCAGAATACTATTGAGAGAGAGAAAGAGATTACGTAAATCGCCACTCCTTGAAACGGCTTTACATTTATATAGTAAAATGGTCACATTCTACAGGAAAATTTGTCATATAAAAAATGTCAACTTAAGGAATCACATTTATATATTACGTAATGTTGTTTAAAATGACAAAAGGGATATTATGGAATTGAATGGGCGGTGCAATCAAACAAAACCTTTTTACATCTTCCATAATCTCATATACGTAGATACATGCATACATGTATGTATGTGTCTTTTCTCTCTGACGACACAAATGTTCGGCCCCATCAATCTTTGAAAATAACGTTGAATTGAATGGTTTTGATTGCTGACAAAAGAAATCGAACAACGAGGATTGGCATCTCACACATTTAGTAGCTCTTGTGGGAAGGCATATTGGCATGCTTAATGCTTAGCATGTGGCCGGAGGAGGAGAAAAAATTTAAAGTGGAGGTTGGCAACCATAGCCCATAGGCATGGAGTGCCAAGGAGAGAGAGATGGTGGGGTTAGTCCCCCCCACAGCTCCTCCTCCCTTATGAAGAAATGTGGCAGTTGGAAGCTTTGCTAGATTTCAAATGTGGACAGACATGAGACATATGCGAGTCCTATCAAAATGACTTGGACTCTCTCAAGGGAAAGGTGCATGCCATGCAAGAAAAAAAGGGTGTACTCTATGTTAACTCAACCCCCCATCTATGCAAGGCCAGGAATGGTGGAGGAGTGCCCTTGGTGATGCACCTTCCTGAACAAGGCCAACTGAAAGTACTATGGACATCATCCCCCACTGCATTGTTCCATCTACCTTAATTAATTTTATTGTCTTTGACACATGCACACTTGATATTATAAATTACCATAGTCATATATATTGGTTATGATCTGCTTAATTACTTCCACAACCCCAAATTTGCTTTTTTATAAAGTCATCAAGTTAAAAGGTTAGCATCATTGATGAAAACAAATAAATTAATTACTTATCAGTGTATTATTGGAAGCCGACAAACACTTCCATTATTTTATGTTATATTTCGGTATAATTTACACAGGATCCTAATAATTTAAATTTTTTTAAAAAAACTGACCAAGTCAGTACAAATATGCTACAATTCCTCTCTCGTCTCTTTTCTCAATGTTCTCAATTTATTATTTATCATGCATCTGTTATCAAGAAGAATAGTTCACAAGGTGCTAATGTGAATAAATTTGAGAACACTGATAGTGTCAACAGAAATCTATTCTACATTTCTACTGGCTCAAGGGGGTTAACTTAGTAAGGTTACTACGTATACAAAGTTACTAATGAGATTAATGGATTAGTTAATTTATGTATCATTACATGATTTTTATCAAGTTAACTTGCCTTTAATTAGTGTATAATTAAGAAGGATTAAAAACCAAAGTGAATTTGCCTTTGCCATGCATGCATTAAAAATATGGGGGGTGGCACTCGCAGTCGGTTGCTTGCAGGAGGAGATGGCATAAATGTGTCACATGGCATGCATAGGGGGGCTATGAGGTATCAGATGACACTTTGCTTTTCTTTTCTTTTCTTTTTATATATGCTCATGCATGTCCAAAGCTTTCCCTGTCTCTTATTAAGTCTTATGCATCTAGCTACTACTATCATGCACACATATAGGCACAGGACCACCATGCAATTAAAATGGTTCAGTGGACACCTTTTGCATACATGTTCTTATATAGTGAGCATTAATTGAAATGAAAAATAATATGAATCCATCGGCGCCGGCCAAATTTTAAAGCAAGAAAACTTAGCCAAGACGACCTAATTAATTGACCATGTAAATTTTAGATGCTACTTTGACTGGTTTTTTTTGTAGCTCGATCGATCGCATAATTTATATAGTTACCTCTCACTCGACCAAATCAGTAGGTATCTAAGTATAATTTAATAACAGGCTCATGCTAAAGTAACTGAGGACCTGATCTCTTATTTTTTATCAAGAGATCTCTCTCGTTATTTCATGGCCAAGCAAAGAGCATAATTTTATAGGATCATGCAGTTGAATAAATTGGATGTATAGGAGACCGTGATGAAGACCAAATTTTGTCATCATAATGGAACAAGAACCCCCAGAAGACTAAGACATACATACATATATATATATATATATATATATATATAATATGATAGAAAAAAGAAACTCATAGATATGTGTTTGTGTGTACATACATGTGCGACCCCACTTATAAATACGCATAGAATTAGCAGTGGCAATTAAACTTAATACTATGTTCTAATGTTGACTAATTGTGGAGTTAATTAATAAGACAGATATATGGAGTCTTTAAAAGGGCTTCTGTTCTTCCTTTCTACACCAGCAGACATTTGCTCCGCCTTCGGCAGGAGTACAGAGAGAGAGAGAGAGAGAGAGAGAGAGAGAGAGAGAGAGAGAGAGAGAGAGAGAGGTTGTTTTGGGCTCATGAGAAATTTGTGGCTCAAGGAAGCATCCAAAGGGATCGCATTGATCCTTGGTTGAAGCACAATCGAGAATTGGATCATGCGATCCTTTTGGATCTCTCCTCTAAGCTACTTCTGAAAGAAATCATGCGTCACAGGCTCCTTGACTTCCTCTCTTGCATTCGATCACCACATATGTTACAATGTTGTTTCAGAACTGGGTAAGCTCTATAGACTGCACCAATTAAACTTACATAAATTTCAGCGTTGTATCATTGCTAATTATCTTTCTGTTCAACAAGCAAAGTCTTTTCTCTCATAATATCTTGGCATCATGAGCGCTTTGAATTCTTTATTAATGATTTGAATATAGACTCGAGATTTACTTCTTTTTTTCTTTCTCCTATTTTTTTTGTGTGATTCCTATTGGCGATGGAGCATGAAAAGGATGGAGTGTAACAGGCTTTGTTTAATTCGTGGTCGATGTATAATATATCTGGAGATGACCTGAAAAATAAACGTTTAATCTCTCCTGTTTGTTCGTGCTCTCCATGGCATTCACCAAGGAGGAAAAATAATGAGTGGTGATGTTATCATTCAGAATAAATCCTCCATGGCTCCCCTACGCCAGGAAACCTTCCTTCCTTTGTTCAAACTTCAAAGCTCGAAAGGTTCTATTTGTTATTGCTAATTAAGTCTCTCTCTCTCTCTCTCTCTCTCTCTCTCTCTCTCTCTCTCTCTCTCTAAGTAACTAAAGCTGCAACAGACCAGTTTAGAGTGGGCTGAAATTTGAAGATAAGGTGATCACAATGAACTGATAACGATGTGCGTATAAACAACATTCGTTCTGATCACAATGAACTTACAACGTTGTGCATATGAACAACGTTCATTCCACAAAATTTGTATCCCAAATTTAATATCAATTTAATTACTAGCAACACAATTCCTGCATGTATTATTCTCGGTTCCACAATGTGATGCTATTGAAGTTGTCTGATTAAAACAAAAGCATAAGAACAGATAATTAACGGTCGGTCAAGTTTCACTTCACGTCTTCTGTATTCGACCATACGCTCAGTGACTTTGCCAACAGGGTCTCAATTGTTCCTACCAGGAGATAAAGAATCCGTACATTTGATGCATTATTACCACTGCCCTCATGTCATTGAACATTATTACATCACGCAACATTTTTCTTTTCTGACAGGCTTCTGCGTTACGAAAGGTTTCAAACTTAATTACAAAACAGAATAAGATGAAGAAATAATTATTCTCAAGTCTCCGCATGAACCTTCCATCACTCCATTTAAAAGGATGGCCGATTATTACAATCACAAGGATTCCAAGGGAGGGAGAGCACAAAATGGGGTATTACAATCATAAGGAGCAGCAGAAAGCATGCATGGCACAGAGGTCAGCCTTCCAATCAAAACACAGCATAAAAACAAATCTCCTCAAATGGGGCGATGAATTTCCCTGTCAGGATTGATTGGCCAATTCGTCAAATCACAAACAGAATATTCCAAGAAAACAAAACAATTCTTATTCCACAGAACAATTCCATCTGAACAAAATATTATCGTCCTAGGGTATCTTACAACTTCATTGAGGATTATTAAACTCAAGAAGGAAGAACTCTGTTTGAAGAACCAGAAAAGATCAGTGGATACCCCCTACTCTACATTCCACAAAGTTAAGCTGGAGTCAGCTGCTCGGCTTTCTCACTTTGCTGATTTTTCTTCTTTGATTCTGGTATATATCTCCAGCCACCTTTATTTACACCACTTAGCTTTACAGGAGCATCAGCTGCTGGTAAACCTGAAAGACCATATACATTTCATGTATCAAATAAATTCCCATGACAAAATGTTATGCTAGGACCCCAAGTACAAAAGCACAAAAATCTCAACATAAACAAGCCACTCCCCTGATATAAAGTTGATATATGTGATCCTTTATGAATTACGAGACTAACAAATTTACATGCACTCATTTATTTTTCAAAATAAACACAAGTATGAGTTATCTATAAACCAACAATGCAATATTCGTTCAAATGGATTCCTTTTTGAGGAGGACGTTCAAATGGATTCCTAAAACCAAAATACCTATGCTATGTCATCTTGGTGTACATTGAACAAAGAATGAAGAAAACTTACCAGCTTTGTATCGAATGCCCCATGCCTTCCCATGATGGCCATCCTGTCATACAGCAATAAAGATAGTAAGAGATGGTTACATGCTTAATAGAAGATTTCCAGAAATAAAGAGATGATGCAATAAGCGGCGAGGAAAAGATATATCAGTGACAAAACCTTGTAGAGATTGATCTTGGTGATTTCATAGCAGACGTCCCTCCAGTGACTCTTTGCCATCTTGTAGCCAATCCCCCAGTTAGGTAGGAACTGGGCCACTTCAAAGAGGTTCTTTTTCTTCTTCCTTCCTTTTGGTTTCTTAGTGTCCGACTCTTTGGAAGAGCTTGAAGATAGAGCAGTAGACGAGCTCACTGCTCTAATGGTACTTGAAGGTTTACATAAAAAACCAAGAAGTTCATTTTGACAAGCTTTCCTTAACCAAGCAGCCATCAAAAGGCAGTGTCACAGCCGTTATGACTAAAACATGACATGCAAATGATTCAGAAAGCTGACACTGGGTTTGTTTGAAGAAATACTATAAGAACAATTACAGGATATATTGCTTGTGAGAACCAGCCTCGACTTACTCTATCACCGCCACGAGGGATTATATAGGTAATTTTATAAATATATATCTACATATTCAAAAATCAAACAAGTGCAGCATGTTTTCAAAAATTTCAGCACGACCTATATAAAGTCAACAATGGCCAAAATAGCATCATATATGCATCTAAAGATCTCAATTTCAAACGATAAAAAGAGCATTAGCCCATAGATATAACCCCTCGTGCAAAAATTTGTAATATGATACCACCATGATTTCAAATCTGATCAGTATACATCCACAGATGACAAAAATAGGTTTCCATATCACAAGTTTCCACAACCAATAATTGATATAATTATGATTCTTCTATATTCTTATATTTACTAATTATGAGTCAAATCAGTTTCAATTATTGGGAAATTATAAAGCAAATCTATACTTATTTGTCCTAGGTCACATCACTTAGATCATCAGCTACTAATTATCAGTTCTATAAACTTAAATACACTGTTATTACTTTTCTTGAGAGTGATACAGAGTTACTATTTAACATTACATTTAAACAAAATTTGGAAAATAACAGATTTCATTTCGTTTTAATTATTTAATTTAAGTCAGACTATTATAATAATGTATTTGTAGACAAAAAATTTATATTGTAATATATGTATTTTTCCATTTCTCATATACTATTAATACTAGATAATAATTTGTCTTCCAGCAATGTGGAAATAATTTGTTTATCATTTATTTAATTAAAAAGCAACTATCTTCATAGCTAACTTAATCATGGACAAAATATTATTATAATAATCATTCTATTAAGTTCAACCTTTAATACTAAAATTAATTTGTCATCTAATCTTATTCGCAATTAATCATGTACATCTTCTCAAAAAAAAATTAATCATGTACATGGATCCATAATTTAAATTCAGGATTACAAATTCCAACCAATGCTCATGAGTTCAAAAATTCTTTCAACTCTTCCATTTCTTACTTGTTGGCCACATTAGGGCATGCATAATTGTTAAAACAATTTTACGCTCATAGCTCTTGGGTTAACTCAGCATCTGGAAACAAAGGAACAATATTAACACACGAACCATAAATCCGAATCAGGACCTAATCACACCTTACAATACAAACTGGCTTCCAAAGGTTCCCATAGGGCCAGGATTAAAGCTCTATGTGCCCTCCGACGACCAGAGAGTTACTGTAAATGGAGCAGGGACAAGAAACCAAAAACCAATCCTGGCAATCCACCCTCTGCGGAATCAGACTTGGATCTCAAGTTCTGCTTTGAGATTGTCAAGGGCTACTATGACAAATGTTGTTGATCTCCTCCCTAAACTATAAGAATGGTTTTGCCTCATAATGCACATTTGTGGATGGTGTCCCTAAGGTAAATTAGGACTTGTGATAATATGTGAATGACATTATAGAAACGTATGTATGCACAAGAGTAAGTCAATTTAGTATTTCCCGAATGTTGCAGAAAAGAAAGTTGTTGCACAGTAAATTACTTCACACTATTTACTATGCCCAGATAAAATTTCTTACTTTGGCATTCTAGAACACTCAAAAGGAAACCTCCAATCCCTTAAAGGATCAAACACATAGAATTGTATGCCAATGACCATAATGAGGTTTATACTAATCTGCAAAGGATTTCACAACGACAAGGTATGCAAATGCAAACAACATCAAACAGATGCGTCTGAGATTCTAGTAATAAATGAACTATTTTAAGCTAAAGCATTAAAAGAGCAACCAGCTGCTAAGTTTATCTCAGTAACGCACAGTACTCTTCAGCATTTAACTATACAGAAAGATAACGCAGTCTATATTGCCATCATCGATTAATATATACAGAAAGATACACAAAACTCCGCTCGATCTCAATCATGTTTTTCAACATTAGAAGTCAAAGAAACGCAACGTGGACAAATCCATCATCAACAAAGACAAAGACGATATCTTTAGATGTCCCCGCAAATCGTTTCCAATGCGAAAAACATCAACCGGATCAATGGCGCGAGACAGAATGATAGCGAAAGCGAACAATATGACATGAATTCCACGAATGGCGAATAAGAAATCCCACGATGCTTACCTCGATAGACGAATCTCAAAGTAATATCGCCGCCGGCCGTCTCCACTTCTACGCGCGCTATCATTTCGCCCGCCGCCGTTCGTCGTCGAGGGTTTTTGGAGCGCGAAGGCGTGTGTCTCTGTACGTCTTGGGCTGAACGGGCCGGTTTTTCCTAACCAAACGGTCGACTCGTAATGGGCCGCACGCTACAAGAATCCATATATGTCCGGACAAAAATACCAACAGCTGGCAACCAACCAAAAACGCGTGCAGATAAGATCTTTTTTTTTTCGGTTTCGTAAAAAGAGAGCCGTTGGGTTGCATCGGTCCGTCGACGCCACATCGGACGGCGCGCGCGTCCACTCCATTAGCCTCCCCCTTACGCGTGTCGTTGGACCCCCTTTGACTACACAGAAATGGTTAAAATTTAATAATACGAAGAAAAGAATCGAATGGAACACCCGACAAGAATTTAATACGTAGCTTTACAGCTGAGTGAATTCGATTCTCTTCTGTGATCCTTGTTCCTCCCCCAATCCTTCATCAATTCCTACCAACCAAGAACCCTAACTTTACTCTTTTGTCCTCCTCGTCCTGGATTCAATGCTCCCCTCCACCCAAATGTGATTACACTTTTCCAGTCTCACTTGTTGCAGCAATCAAGACTTGGTTTTTATTAGCAGACTCAGGCCTTTCTTGTGATCCTGCAGGAGTTAGATGGAGTAGAGTGAAGGAAGAAGGTAACCATGGCCACCGCCACCTCCTCCGCCATTGCCTCCTCCGGCCAGTTCTGCTGCAGCTACTTGCTTCTCCTCCTCTTCCTCGTCCTCCTGCCATTATGCGCGCGTTGCCGTTCGTCGGACGACGAGGGCGCGTCCTTCGCGTTCTCGTTCGACGGGAACCGGACGCTCGGGACTGACATCGAGCTCCGCGGGGGCGCCGAGATCCGCGGCTCGGCCGTGGTGCTCGGGGGCGCCGGCCGGATGGAGAGCCGGAGGCCCGTCAGGTTCTTCGGGGCGCGGCCCGGCTTCTCGACCGACTTCTCCTTCGCCTCGGCTCCCAGCGGCGGTGATGGTCCGGCTTTCTTCCTGGCGCCCGCCGTCGTTTTGTCGAAGGCGAACGGGACGGAGTCGTCGCCCCCGCCCGCCGCCATCCAGGTGGGGTTTGCAGCGGGAATGAATAGAAAAGGTGGAAACTTTAGCGGGACGTTCATTAGGATTCGCGTGGGCGACCAAGACTTGATCAGAAGCAAAGATCTTTCCGGCATTGTGGACGGCAGAGGGGGAAAGAAGATGCACGCCTGGATAGACTACGACGGCGACACGAAGACGATACAGGTGAGGCTGAGCACGTCCAGCAAGCCGCGGCCGAGAAACTCGACGATGTCGTACCAGATCGACCTTTCCAACGTATTGTGGAGGGAAGCGATGCTGGTGGGCATGGGCTCCTCGAACACGGCGAGCTCCCCTCCTCAGATCTGCAGCATATACGGGTGGAGCTTCGCGACCAGTCGCGGGACGCCGTACCTGATGCACTCGGAGCCCCTGGATCCCGAAACGTCTCTGGTGGCAGTGCGGCCGTTCGAGAGCAGCGCATCGCCTGACGATGACGACCGCCCCGGAAAGGGAAGAGGAGGCGAGGGTCGCAGCAAAAACCCGTGGGGCACGATCGCGGGGCTGATGTTGGCGGCCGCCTGCGGCGCCCTGGTGACGTTCTTGGTGATGTTCGTGTGGTTCGCGGCGACGGCTCGGCGGCCGATGGCCTTCGTGGAGTACCCCGTGCACCCGGTGGCCGACGTGGTCTACGACAAGATCGTGGTGGTCGGGAAGGAGGAGAACGACTTGAAAAGCAGCAGCGTTTCCAAGTAGCAAAAGTGTGCTGTACATTTTTTTTTCTTCTTCTTCTCTGCTCTCATAGTTTTGATCTTATTAGTAGTCGTTGGTTTTGTATCGTGTTCTTTGTGCTTGATGGCAGCCGAAGCATTTGCAAGCAATTGAGAGGGGAGAGAGATAGAGAGAGAGAGAGAGAGAGAGGAGAGGGGAGAGAGAGAGCGGTGCTGTATTCAAATGCTTTGGTTTCCATCAAGGATGAATGATGTGTCGTGATGTTTCCATCTTTGTGATTCCACGAAATAGAACCCTCTCTATTTTTCATCCATGTTTCATGCATGCATCTAAGTTTTGGAAAGGTGGAAGAAGTAGTTCTTTGTTGAGATGGAAAAGTTTTCTAATTTTTTTTTGGTTTAAATTCCGCATATGAAATCAGAAAGGTGGTAAAATAATTTGACAATCAAAAAGCAATCTGGGTCTATCACTACTGCCAAATTTGTGCATGATGAATATCTAGACCATGTTCTTTATTTTTTGTGTTCTTAATTACAAAGTGGTATGCATGCGATGCATCCGTAATTCTCCCGTGCTGGCGCATTCCCAATCTCAATTAAATAGGTGAAACATCAGTGGCTAATCCTTGGTCTGTCTGTTATTCTGAATTGTGTTTTGTTTGCATGGGAAGGAGGAAGGAGATGATGAACATTGCTGCTGTCAGGTGGCAAGGCAATGATCGATGGTATCTTATTTTCAGCCTACGCCTCAGCTTCAGGTAAGACTGTTAGGAACGACAGTTGCACAAGGCACTTTTTTATATAGTGAGTGAGTGAGTGAGTGAGTGAGTGAGTGAGTGAGACGCACGAATATTTTTGTTGTTGAATTTATGAATGATGAATCTTTTGCTTATCAAACATGCATGTCCCATGCACAACATATATGAATTTATTTATTTATCCTGTAACGTCCACGACTCCATCGATCACATGGTTCATGTTGAATAATTAACATCAAAGGTGGCTACTAGATAGTTTACCAAGCAATTTTTTTTTTTGGGCCGTCGGCCATTAGAATAGTGATTTTTTCGAGTTTCAAATAAATAATTGAATTGATAGTTTAATTCGAACTCCGCCTATGTTTTATAGCCGGTCCCAAGCCCGGATAAAGGAGGAGGGTTGTGTTAGGCCTCGACAGCCAGCGTAAAACCCTGTCGAATCTCATGAACATGGATCGGGCGTCGTATGATCCATGTAGCCGACCCCACCTAGTGGGATAAGGCTTTGTTGTTGTTGTGTTGTTGATAGTTTAATTCGATATATATTTAAATGAAGATGATTGATGATAGAAAAAGTAGATGTGATAGAATTAATTTTAGTAGGTATTTGAATAAAAAATAAATATTATAAATATAAAATATAATCTTTTTAAAAGATAAAAATAAAAGTATAAATTATTTTTTATTTAAAATTTTTTAAAATATTTTATTTGAGTAATAAAGTTTTTAATAATTCATATTTAATAAAATAACAAGTAATAAAAACTATTATATTAATTCTTTATTATAAATTTTTTATATAATAAATAAATTATTTTATATAAGAAGGATAAAAAGAATAAAATGGTAAAAAAAGAGTTCACAAAACAAAAAAAGAGTCGCATCAATAAAAAAGAAAAAAAAAAGTGGAACAACCGATTGGTTCCACGGTGGAATCAGGGTTCATGTGATCTTGGTGTCATCTATATTTAATGCAACTTGATTCGACATAAAAAAAACCAGACTCTTTAGAAATGTTTGAAGAAATTGGGTGGAATTACTCCATGATTCCATGAAGTACATCACCTAGTTATGTTTACTGTGCACATTAATATTTGAGTGAACTATCACTTATCCTTTCGTTTATGAATTAGAAATATTTTTACTGCTTTTGTCTTAATTATAACTTTCCATGTGGAGAGTTGATAGTGAAATTGAGGAGTGTATCGACTTGCTGATTTTGTGATCAAATTTGAGATTTTTCAATTTTTAATTTAACTTCCTAACTCACTCTTTACTGTAAGTATACATGTCAATTGTAATGGACTCAAATGTCTTATTCACAGTGATTTGAAGTCAAAAACTTCCTAAAACAATCTAGACTAGCCCTAACTAAAATTACAAATTCAGAAAATTAAATGGAAGTGAAAATAGATTTTTTTTAAAGTGATCAAAGATATAACTATTTTTTTTGTAAATACAAATAAGATCTCACAATGTCAAAATTAAAATTCAATGAATTAAGAATTGTAGAAACAGGAATCAGAACTATTTTGATATAAGATAAGAAATCAGATTTGTTCTCATTCATCCATAACTAAACTATATTACTACCCTACTATATGCATATTATATAGTTTTCTTTCTCAATAGTGCTTGGTTTGAAAGAAAAAAATTGAGAGGAAAAAAATCTAATAAAGAGATTAATACCATTTACCTCATCAACTACTAACGTGGATCAATGTGCATCTCTAATTACTCCCCTCTAAAACTATATAAGACATTCGCTACTTACTTTCCATTTTATTTGACTGGTAATTCAAATATAGTAATCGTACTATAAACTAAGTGACAGATTTTTTTGCTTTTTGGGTACGTCACGTAAATCATGACATTTTTTGGGAGGATTCATCTCCGTTAAAGGTCCTCCATCTATAATACTCAGACAATTTGGACTGCTATTTGAATATGTAATTAAAAGTTATTTTCATAAAAAAAAAATATAAGATGGAATATCTGATATATAAAATATGATGACATTTTTTGGGAGGATTCATCTCCGTTAAAGGTCCTCCATCTATAATACTCAGACAATTTGGACTGCTATTTGAATATGTAATTAAAAGTTATTTTCATAAAAAAAATATAAGATGGAATATCTGATATATAAAATATGATAATCTCTATCCAAGCTTTCGATCAGAATTAACATCACTTGAAAATTGTGCAAATAAAATTCAAGACTTAACCTTGGTATTTGGTCAAAGGGATAAACACATGAATAAAAGCCTTGTTCATATTGAAAAAAGCCAAACACAAATAAAATGATGAAGATTAATTAATCTGATAAATGTATAAAAAGATGTCTTATCGAGATTTTGCTATTCTTCTGCATATGAATAACTAACTTCACAATTTTACTCTATCTTATTTATATTTAACACCATTTTTTTAGCCAAACAGAAATATAAAAGAAATAATTATATGAATAACAATTTTATGCTGTCCATGTTCCATATTTTTTTAATAACAGTACTTGAGCAAAACAGCCCCGTGTTTGATCTGCTACTAAACAGCGAATGCAATGCATAAGAAATTGCAGTTCATTGCTAATCAGAAAACAATAAAATGTTTCGTTGCTCGCAAGGAATATACAAGGTGAAGAATAGTACGTAGAGCACCTCGTGTAGATCACTTATTTATTATTATTTATTTTATTTAATAATTATAATATATGATTAAATTAATTATATACTACTTATATGAAATAATATGTATTTATCGATGCAATTTGATAATAAAACGTATCATCTAAGGCTAACTAAATTATAATCATTAATTTAATCATATTTGTTAAATTGACTTGATAACACCAATAATTTTAATCACATTTACTATTTAACATATACTCTAACTTAATATATAATTATTTTTATCAATTAGTAAGTAAAATTAATGTTTTACACAAGTTCTACGTCAATTGTTCTATATATATATTTTTCTAAAAGTTAAAACCTGTACTTGATGCACAAGTTATGTGCCTTTTCATCAAGATTGCATGGGAATACATACTTAAATGCTTCAAACTTAATAGTAAAATGATTATGTTATTATAATGTTGTTTGCACATGGTGCATGTCACGGGTCATTCTTGGATACGAGATCACGTACGACAACTAAGTGAAGGGGTACTTAGTCAAGCTTATTTTGCGTACGCAACAAAAGTTTTATGATCAAAATGACTATGTCAAAAATCGTTCTTATAAGCTTTCGATCACGAACATGATGAGAGTGTTTAATGAAACATTATGGGACCGTGATATTAGCGTGTTAGACACTAATGTAGGCACTCGTTTAATGTTCGAAGGGGCATCCGAGGAACCACGGAGCACGAAGAAGGGTCATCTGAGTTATCACTCATGCTCAAAGTCAGATATTAGAATTAGAAAACCTTACTTATACTATATATCTGGAAGGAATGCACTAGTGAACTACTCTCTAATATATCATAGGTAAAATGAGCCTCAATACAAAAGTAAAAATATAAAAAAAAACATGCTTCACAGGTAACTTGGTCATTCATAAGGATGGCCTTACAAGATTATGCCACAAAAGAGGATATCCATAATATTACGTAGTGCGTGGTGACTACATGTATTCTTTGAGACAGCACTGAGCGATCGCAAGCTTGAGTTGAGCGGCATTGGTGCAACGAGATTTTGCGTGTCATGTCACGGGAGAACGACTCATGACATTCTCCCCTTACCAAAATCGATGATGTCCCCGACGTCATTGTCCAAGCTTCTTTAGTATTTTCGTCTTTCTTCTTAACTTCGCTTGTTTAGTTGGAGTCTGTCTCTTTTGTCTTGACTTCTCCTTTATCAGTGTCACACAACACAAGGAATGTCCACGCCATTTTGGGACTCGCTGAGGACTCATACCTCAGGTTTACTTCGCTTATTGATCCTTCATCCAATCCTCGTGCAGCGCCAACGGAGTTCGCAATGTGAATGATCTGACTTCATCAAGCAACTATCCGCCCATCAAGTTTTTGTTGCAGTGTCAACTCGATTAGTTTGACTTCTTAGGGATGAACTCTTGGATGACTTTAAGAATAGCTCAAATAAAGAGTTTCTTTCGGATCACGACAGAGCGCGATGAGAGTCTTATCATTTGACATGCATGACTTGACTCGATGTCTCCATATTGCAGATGGATGCGGCATAGAGTCATCCATCCGTCGAATGTAGATCATACGACCACCTCATCCTTGATGGGGTCATTTGAGATTTCGACGATTCGAGGTAGAACAAAATTCTTTCATGGGACATCTTAGAACTTGTTTGCTTCAAGTCACTGCTTCCACGTTCACTATGGACTTGACTCGATCCTTTTGTCTTGATGAACTTTGTCTTTGTCTTGGTAGTTTGGCTTGCCTCCTTGCAATATAGACTTTTCTCCCCCCACCATTGTCTCTGTCTAAGGGCTTTGGTAGTGTGGCATTCATCTTGGTGTACTCGACAGTCATGATTAGCAAGTGAAGATTGGAATAATCTTATCGCTCTGACTCTGTCCTAGTCTAAGGTTTCAACCCTTTTGATGAATGCCGACAATAATCCAACTTCGATCACCTGGGTAATATGTAGATGGAGCGTGGTGAACTCTTTCACGTACTCTTTCAATGTGCCCTTCTGGCTAATGTTGAACATCATAATCTTGACCTCCAATCCGAATTGTCAAGGCAAAATTAGTTGATGAGCTGCTTTCTAAATTCGTCTCATGTCTCAATAGGATCAACATTGCCATGTTTCACATCGTCGCGGCAGCGTCGCCACCATAAGTTTGCCACATCATGTCTTTTTCCGATATTGGAATCTCTCTTCGAAGCTTCAACAACACGTTTGGCATGGTTGGAGCAATATCATTGTGTTCGTCGACGAAAATGATTCACCTTTGATACTCGTCCATCCATAGTTCGACAAAGTGATGTCATTGTGCTTGTTGACAAAGATCATGCAACCTTGATATACTTGTCAATCGGGCGACTAACTCTCACTTAAAGATATCACTGATCCACGGGGATGCTCGTGAAGACATTCCGCTTGAGGGCAAGTAGGTTAATGCTAGAGAATTCGTAACTAGAGTTTCCAACTTCACCTCTATCTCCAACTGAAAGGACAACATCAGGGACTTGTCTTTCAGGCCTTGGACTCTGATCTTGAAGGTCGCTTCAATTAGTCAAGGCATTGGCCGAGAGGAAAGGCTGACCTTCCTTTGATTGGCAACGGAACACTTGGTAGCAGCATGTCAATGTTCGCCAAGTGTTCGATGTTCAGATCGCTTGCTAGATAGTCGTTGGGGTTAAGGCATGTTTCGTCTCAACTCTCGTTAGGTGACATTATGCCGCTTGCGGGATCATACTTGACTAGGCAGACTAGACTGACAATTTGTACTAGAGTGTCATAATAATTCAACGCTTTGCCCCATTTGTGAAAGTTATCTTGACGCGGCGGGTTAGGCTGACGAAAAGATGCTTGTGAATGATGCTCCATAGTCGAAAGGGACATTGAAGCTTAATGCTTGACATTAGGCTAACTTCTATCGTAGAATGGTGACTAGGCATGCAACGCGACATCATAGATGTTGGGCATCGCCAAATTGTCGTGGCTACGCATGATGACGGTCCCTAAATGTGACATGGGTACTTTGAGTTACACGACTTGGCATGTAATGCGACCTCATGCTATGAGTGATGAAAGACCATCATGGCTGGAAATGAAGACACTCTTCTTGACGTAGTGCGACACTTCAAAAGGTCGTTTGGAGGATGAAACTAGGTGGAACCAACGCCTAGTTCCATCTGATTCCGTCAAATACCCCCTACGGCCTGGTTCGCAAGGTAGAACCGAGCCACATTAAAGCAGCTTGGAACCAGGGTCACGTAGCTGCTGGTGGAACCGACAATCATTATTTTTTTTTTACTTTTGACTTTTTTGGGGAAATGGCATTTTGCTTTTTTTTTGAAACTTTTTTCCTTTATCATTTTCTTTTATAACCTTTCTTATATAAGTTTATTTATTTATTATATATAAAATATAAATAATAAAGGTTTAATATAATATTTTTATTTTTTATTATTCCATTATAAATTTGTAATATTTCATTAAATATAAATTATTTAAAAATTTATTTTTTATATTTAAATAATATATATTTTTAACAAAATTGTTGACATAAAATTTTTAATATATATTATGAATTTAATTTTTTTAGCAATTTTATAATCTATATTTATAATACATATTTTTAATTCAATCATCCACTAAAATTAATCCACCACATCTATTTTTTTATCACATCAACTGTCTTATTCTTCATCATCAAATTCCACTCCACCTAAACACACCCTAAACTAATATGTTAATTTAACTATGCACTTGAACTTGATGGAGCTCCAATTTTCGTTGCCAAATGGCCCTTGGAATTCCTAACTATCCTTGTGGAGTGGTAATTTGTTTGAGTAAACTACGCATGACCGTCTCGATTAGGCGGGATGATCGATCTATCATTATAGTGCATTTATAGTACATGACATATCTTGACGCGACACGGATGTATGAGAAACTTATTGGGAGCACGATTGGACGTGCGATGATGAAACTTGTCAAGTATTCATCTTTGGCGTAGTGGGATTTTGAACGGAAATAATTTTCTACGTCAGGGCAAATTGCGAAGATCCAAGCATGATGAATTATTTTGATACCACTTGTCACATGGTCATTCTTGGACACAAGACCACATGCAACAACTAAGCGAAGAGCACCTAGCCAAGCCTATTTTGAATATACAACAAAAGTTTTATAGTCGAGACAACTATGACGAGAGTCGTTCTTAAAGGCTTTTAATCACGAACTTATTGAAGGTGATTAATGAGACATCATGAGATCATAGGATTAGCACGTTGAGGTACTAATACATGCGCTTAATGTCCAAAAGGGCATTCGAGGAACCACGGAGCACTGAGAAGAGTCATGTGGATTGTCACCCCACGCTCAAGACTAGACATTAGAATTAGAAAAGCTTACTTGTATTATATGTATAAAAATATAAAATGCATATGAGCCTAGGAATGCACTAGTGAACTCCTACCGTAAGTAAAAGAGTCTTAAATACAAAAGTAAAAATGTAAAAGACATACTCTACGGATAACTTGATCATTCATAACGATGACTTTACAAGATTATGCCACGAGATTAGATAATTTGCACTTCGCAATCTTACGCAGTATGTGTTCTTTGGGATGACACTAAGAAGTCACAAACTTAAGTTGAGTGACATTGATGCTATGAAATTTTGCGCGTTGGGTCATTGAAAACGCACTGTGACACATGCATATCACTTTGATGCATGTTATAAATGACCATATTGTAGACTAACGTAAATGTAGACATACACAAATGAGTATATCGATCATCTTCAAAACAATTAGAGGGATGCCTTTCTAAACTTATTTTACGCGTACATACTATCTTCAACTTCAACATTCTTTTTACTTTTAAAATATAAAAAAAAATGATAAAGCCAGCATTAACGACAAACCTCATGGAGTCCGAGGAAGATAACCTGTTAATAAAAAGTCTAAATAATGTATTTTAACGAAGATAAGAAAGTTCACTGAGATTCTTCACGTTGACTTGAATGCATGAATACTCAAATGGACGATAAAAGTTTTATTATATTGGAATCAAATTTTGAAGATAAGTTCTTGGCACACACAAAAAAACATGTTATGTGATGTTTAATCTATTTGTTACCGATGATTCATATGGTGCGAAGTATGACCATTTCATTTCATTTAATTTGTTGAACTTTGAATGAGCCTAATATTATTATAATGATTGTATATTATATTAATTTAATGTAACGATATATATGTATATTATTAATATATTATATAAAAGGTCTTGGGAGCAAATATTTGTCATATATTATTATAAGATAATTATCTTTATTTTTTATTTATATTTTTATATTCTCATTTCAATCAAGCACCAACCAATTACATCTCCTATTTTCCAAAATTATGTAGAAATGAACTTTATTATTCTCTCACACACACTACCCTTATCCTATTTTAAAAGTATCATATTCTTCAACCAAATAGTAAAGTTTTAAATTGGTTGAAGCCTTATTCTTTTCTTTTTGCTATCTTTTAATTTTTTTTACTTGAAATCATGTTGTAAATCTCTATTCATATGCATCATTGTTTCCCCAGTTATTTAGTTAATTCATTAAGTTCAATCTCTAAAATTTCTTCGTGTTGTTATTTTCAATTTGATTCATGCTCAATGTTGCTATGAGCTATCCAATTTCGTAAATGTATGTACAAGTCATCAGAAAATGAATTAATAGAAAATGCAATCGTTAGGCTTTTGAAAATCTTAACAATCCTAAAAGTGGAAGGGTTTTGAAAATCTTCATTGCTAATGTTTGAAAATAGTGTGGTAAATCAAAATTGGTATACATTTAGATTGAAATTGATTTCTATTTTATAATTGTTAAAATTAGGCGGTTTAAGGAGCTCCTCATTTAAAATGCATGGACAAGTCATACTTCTACTATGCACGGCGTACTCAGCCACATACCACACTGGAATCGTGTGGAACACAAAAAGCTCGGGCCTTTTATTTCCTTCTCCAACCAGAGGAAAAAAAAGGCGACCCTTTTATGTACATTGCGGGACGATTCGCTCCTCCACCATATCATCATTTATTGCGAACAAATCCCACAAGGAAGTTGGCAAATCGGATCTCACACAGGAGGAGGAAAAGAAATGCTCAGTGCAGCTTCCACCAATGGCGAGAACAAATATTAAACAGAGTCGGATACGGCATAAAAACTGGTTTTTTGTAGCTACTTTTGACCTCTAACGACCCATAAACAGGTTTGATGCCTATCTTTGTGCTAAAGCGGGAAGGCGGCGGGCCATCCATGGCGCTCGGACACCGTCCGTTCGGCATTTCCTGGAGCGCTCACTTCCTTTCGGAGACGTCTGCGCTCTCCACCATTCGCTCGATCGCCCATGGATGCATGCTGCTTCTTTTGCTTGCTGTCCGCCCGCCCTTCTTATCATTTGTCATTTATTGATGCAATTATTTAGCACAAAATGATGCTTTTGTGCTTTGACGCCTTGCTTGCTGCTTTCCACATGTTATACGTAGATTACAATACAGCAAGCGGCGCTGCTGGTGGAGCCCATCAGCCCATCACCGTCTTATCTTCCTCCTCCTCTTTAACTACCGTCGAGCGGTCGCCGTTTGCAGTCGGCGGAAGAAGGCGCGGCGATGGCGACGGTGGTGGTGGAGGTGCCGGCGAGGGAGAAGGCGCTCGGGTACGCCGACGCCTGCATGCAGGCCGACGGTGAAACCGCCCACCAGATTAGTCACGGTTTGCCTCCGTTTTTCCGCACTCAATATCCTTTTACAGATCATTTCTTCTGTTCCTCTTTTTGAACTATGCTTCGATGCTATGTTCTCATTGTTACAGCATTCCGTTTGCCACTGAAATTGTTTCTTCTTTTCAGTGTCATCTTTTGGATTTTTGTTCTTGAAGGAAAGGTCGCTTCCTTTTCACTTCGGTCGCTCTTTCCATGCATGCTTCTTAATGCTCAGTGTTGCCTCTGCTGCTATAAGCCTATAATCATATGAAAAATTTACCCGTCTTACTGTTCTAATTCTTTGTTCAGATAATATGGAACATTGAAGATTCGATATAATCTACTGTGCAGTTCTTTGACAAGATCACTCATGTTGTGACTTGTGATGTATTAAGATTTCTTAGTTACTTGTCTGCTGTCCAGATCCCTGGTACCAGGTTGGCTTTGTGCTCATCACCGGAGTGAACAGTGCCTACGTCTTGGGTTATTCTGGTTCAGTGATGGTTCCACTGGGTTGGGTTGGCGGAGTGTGTGGTTTTCTTCTCGCTGCTGCTGTTTCCCTTTATGCCAATGTTCTTCTGGCTCGTCTCCATGAAGTCGGCGGAAAACGGCATATCAGATACAGGGATCTTGCTGGCTATATTTATGGTAATAGCTTGACTTGATACATCATTCCGGGCGCTTTAAATTGGGTAGAAGCTGGCATGCAAGATCTGTTAGTTCTGTAGCATTTTATTCTGGCAAAATTGATCCTTAATAGCACTTTGTAGTCGAAGGATGAATGTTCATACTCCTCAAGAAAAGAAAAAAAAAAGGATGAATGTTCATAGACAATGTCACGAGTTGTTTCTTTATAGTTTGTTTCCATTATAACTATTTAGCTTGAAATTCAAATTAGAGGCAAAACAACTATATATCTAGATTCATCAATTAATTGATGAGAAAATAACACCTTCTGTCTCTTATTTTCTTCTTCAAACTTGTGTTTTTTTATTTTTTTCCTGTTCTTTTGATTCTTTCGTTTTTCTATTGCAGGAAGAAAAGTGTACTCTCTCACATGGGGACTACAGTATGTTAACCTGTTTATGATCAATACTGGATTCATCATTTTGGCAGGACAAGCATTAAAGGTAGAGGAATCTTTCCTTGTCTTCTTGCTGATACAAAATAACCATTGTGGAAGACTGTGACTTAGGGAATTAGAATGCTGTATCTGTACTGTTTAGGATGACGAAATCTTGAATTATTCGGTGATGCGTGTCTAATAAAAATTATCATTCCTTTTTAAAATGATTTATCAGTGTAATTCTGTAAGAGCAAAGGTGACATCTAGAAGTTTGAAAATCTGGATATCTTTATTCCTGATGTTCTGTGGGGCTTGAAGCTCACAAACCTGATGATAGAGGGCAATCGATTTTACAAGTATCAGAATTCTTTCACACCATAATGGAAAAATTTATAGCTGGATTGATGATATGATTCAACAAAAATTTTCAGCTAAAACTTATCTTTACAATGTTAAAGAATTGTGGCCAAGCGGCTTCCCAGGCTTGTTACTGAATTGGTGAAAGAAACACTTAAGTTTATGTAAGCTTGTGCACATGATATCTTAGATTATTCATTTCAACATTTTTTACTGTGGAAACATAGGCAATTATGCTGGAACAAAATGTGAGGACAGTATTTTTCTTTTCTTTTTCTCTAATTAAAGCATCTTGTTTATCATCTCAAAAACACATTTCTAGCCTAGTTAAAACAGGTCGACACATTCCGCCAAAGACTAGGAAGGTAGTTAGTTGGGCTGAATGATTCTTCACTGATATATAAATATCGTTAGAAAGTACTAGAAACCTGTTAACATTGAGTACATCCTGTGACATTTTCTAAATGCTACTTTTCCTTTTTGCAGGCCGTATATGTTCTTTTCAGGGATGATGGACTGTTGAAGCTTCCCTACTGCATCGCAATTGCTGGATTTGTTTGTGCTCTATTCGCATTTGGCATACCTCATTTGTCAGCTCTTAGAATCTGGCTGGGATTTTCAACATTTTTCAGTCTCATATACATAATCACTGCCTTCACACTCTCCCTTAAAGATGGTATACTCATCCAGCCATAATAGCCACTTCTAGAATTCTCCCTGATTTCTTGTGCAGGAAAATATAACGGATTTTCTTTGTGGTGTTGCCTGTGTTGCCTCGTATTATATTTACAAATGAACCTATGATGAGTGGATAAAGTAGGAGAATGCAGTGAATTAGATAACAGATGACAGAACTTTGAAAGTAATCTGATTTTGTTGTGATAGGATTGGATACTACAGCTCGAGATTATAGCATTCCAGGATCTCATTCTAGCAAGGTCTTCAGCACCATTGGTGCTGCTGCTAGTCTTGTTTTTGCCTACAATACAGGGATGCTACCAGAGATTCAGGTAGTCTTTTTATGCTTTCTCATTCCTTAAAGAAGGCTGTAGATGATTGAGATGTGCTGCTAAATATTTGGACACAGATTTTTCGTGCATTCATTTGTCTTGTTTCTCATTTCTATTTCTTACTATATTTGTAAACTTGAGAGAAAAGACTGGAATGCTGCTCTTCATCTTTGCGTTAGCATTAAATTGTAATGTCAATGTTCTACATCCTTGATCTTAGTTAAATTTGAGTAATAACAAAAGAGTTCAATCCATAATAATGCATCGATTAGTTCCATATAATAGATATATTTGATCCTATAAATATATAATTCAGATTCAATATCCAGTGAAAGTTTTGTCAACCTCTTGGGTCATAGCAATTTTGTACTCTTCAAGAATACCAAGTGTGGAAATATGACTATTTTAACCCAAAAAGGTAACTAAAAGTATAAATTTCCATTTTATGACTGTGTCCTCTGGTAACTGTACTTACAAATACTGAGCTGCTCTATGTATAAATCAAGATATGAGTAGTTACATTATATGAAGTGTTCACAGAATCCACATTTTATATCATGATTGCTTCTAATAGACTCTGGTTGGTTCGATATCTTGCAGGCAACAGTAAGACCTCCCGTCATTCTGAACATGGAGAAAGCATTGTGGTTTCAGTTTGTAGTAGGTAGCTTGCCACTATATGCTGTTACTTTCATTGGGTATTGGGCATATGGATCTTCCACATCGACCTATCTACTAAATAGTGTGAATGGCCCGTTGTGGGTGAAGGCAATGGCCAATGTTGCAGCGTTTCTGCAGACAGTAATTGCCCTGCATGTAGGTTAAATCTTTCCTACCTCTTAGTCCCATACTTTACTTTTGATTTCTTCTGAGGTGAAATTCACAACACACTGTATTTTCCAAATTGTTTCTGTATTACTCTAACTGTTATGTGCAATACAAGCTAACTAGATGATATGATATTGATCACCGTCTGCTTGAGGCCATTATTTTTTCCCAGTTTGCTAATGTCATTATAGAGTTTCAGTTTGGCTATAACACAACTGATTTGGGTAATTGACTTGTCTAGATATTTGCAAGCCCAATGTACGAATACTTGGATACGCAATACGGAAGAGGCAAAGGGAGTGCTTTCTCCTTGCACAATGTTTTATTCAGAGTTGTCGTAAGAGGTGGCTACCTTACAATAAACACTCTGGTAGCAGCTATGCTTCCATTCCTTGGAGACTTCATGAGCCTCACTGGTGCTCTGAGTACATTCCCTCTCACGTTTGTTCTCGCAAACCACATGTACTTAAAAGCCAAGAAGAACAAGCTTTCAGCTCCACAGAAGGCCTGGCACTGGTTGAATGTTGTTGGCTTCAGCTGCTTGGCGGTTGCAGCGGCAATCGCCGCTCTTCGGCTCATTACCGTAGACTCGAAGACATATCATCTCTTTGCGGATCTGTAAATGTACGTGCAGTACTGAATTTGTTTCTTGGTTGGATTTCATGAAAGAGTAAATAGATTGTTGAGATTGCTGGTTTGCTCTTTAGATAAGTTAAGATTCTGATGTTCCTCGCAAATGGCAATCTTGTACACCTTGCAATGGAGGTGGCTTGGCGTCCTAAGCGTCTATGGAGACGGGAACTTGTGCATCTAAAGTTACAAAATGTACATTGAAAACTAATGTATTTGTTATTGTTGTTATGTCAAATGAAAATTAAGTGGCGTCGTATCACCCAATTGCAGATTAGATGAAACTTTTAAAAGTGTTATCTTATTGTTCTCTTTTCAACCATCTCTTCAAGCAAACCGGAACAAATTCCGTCATTTTTTTTCTTTTCCGATTGAAATTTTACTATCACTTTGGTTTTTCGTTTGAAATTTTACTGTCATATTTATAAGTGCATTAGACTTCTCAAATCATCTTTTCCCTCCACACAGATTTCTAAATTTTTTCTTCTCCAATTTCTCCATACGAGTTATCATTTTCTGAACTAATGTGATGGCTTCTTAAGATACTTGTTATACATAGTTAACTATAATATTCTTATATTGCAATTAATTGACCTAATGAAAATAAAAAAGTTAACTATAATTATTATTGTGATTATAATGCAAGACTATAGGCATAAATATTAAATGTTCATTTGTGTATATCTTCTTGTATAAAAGTTAGGTGATTAAATGAGCTCTAGCTAGAACGACCAATAAAGATTAAATATTTAAAATAGAAAATTAAAACAAAAATAGAAAAAATAGAATTAAAATAGTTTAAAATGGAATTTGAAATTACTAAAATTTAGTACTTGATTGGTAAAGAGATTTACCGAAGAAAGGAATTAATGTTGCCACATGAACAAGGAGAATTATGAAAAATATTTCAAAAAAATGTCATTCACAAATAAAATTGTGTATAAGTTTTATACAACCATATAATCACAATCAGAAAAAAAAGGTATAAAAGATCATTTTAATGCCTTCCACTGCAGGTATATGAGTTTTAGATACATATAATCACACTATTCCTATTTCCTAGCTATTCATATTCTTTTGAGTTCTTTGACTATATTTTTGTATCATTTCTATTTTCCTTGTATGTTGATAATGGCATGCACGCTCTTAGAAACTTGGTAATTAACTATTTATATTCATGTTAAACAATGTGATGATTGATTAGTGGTTGTCTCTTGTTTTTTTCTAAATAATTAAACTTTTATTTTCCTCGAATTCTTTTGACAATAAGAATCGTGATTCTTTGAAGTTTTACGTTAATAGTTGAATTAAAATATTAATTTAGAGTGTCTTGAATGAAATTGAATGCAAAGATGAGAAATTAAATAGTTGATATAATAAAAAAGTAAATATGATAAATTAATTGTAATAGGTGTCTGGATAAAAAAATAAATATTGTAAATATAAAATATATTTTTATTAAAATTTTATTTTTTTATTAAAAATGTTTATTAAAAATATAGTATTGAAATATAATAAATTATTTTTTTACTAAATTATATTTAACATATTTTTAAAAAATTTTTAGGAAATGATATTTAATAAATAATATTATATTTAAAAATATTTTATATTTAATAAATAAATGAGTGAGACAAGATAGAGAGAAAAATCTAAAAAAATCGAAATTGAAGAAAAAGATTGTCACATAAAAAAAATGAAAAAAATGGATTCGATTCCCCATAAAAGATGGAACACAATCAGAGTCATGTGACCTCTGATTTTTATCTTGAATTTCTAATCCAATTACGCCAAACATTACGTCATTTGACGGAATCTATTAGAACTGTACGCTAATTCCACCTCAAGATAGCGCATGAAGTATTTAGTTATCCAGTAATTTATGAAATCAAGAAATAAATTACAACAAAGAAAGAAAATGAAAACTTGCACATGCTCATAAAGAATTTTTTAGCCATTTCTCTGCTGCACAAGAATATGCTAATATCTTGCCTTACTAATTACAAATTACTAATTTTATTATTCTTTATGAATTAGTAATATAATATAAACATGAAATATGAGAAAATTGATAAAAGAATTATTTTAATTTCATTCTCCATTCACTAAAATATATCGCATTTTAACTTTAACCCATAAACTTTAGGGTTATTTCTATTTTTTTGATCCCAACTATTGTAACTTTTCTACTTTAGTGCTCTCGTCCACTTCTGTTACGTTTTTCATTATTTTTACTTTTTTCATTTATAAAAAAACTAAATTACCCCTCCTTTCAAAAAAATATGAAATAAAAAATAAAAAAATCATTGGAAGTATTAAAGTGGTAAATAAAAAATTTATTATTTATGAAAAAAACTAAATTATCCTCTCCATTTTTTCTTTTTTTATATTTATTATTTGATGTGTTATGGATGAAGGAATAATTTAGTCTTTTCATAAATACGAAAAATAAAAAGTAATGAAAAACTTAATAGAAGTAAACGGAAGGATCAAAGTGAAAAAATCGTAATAGTTTAAGGAAAAAAAATTAAGCTCATAATTTGATATTAGATGTGAAAAATCGAAATAGTATAAATGAGATTTATGAAAATAACCTTAAAATTTAAGACTTTACTTGGATGGGAAAGAGGGATAAAGATAGGGAAGGAAAAAATATTTTTTTTCAGTTTGAATGGAGAGAAATAAAGGGAGTTTTCTTCTGGCTCATCTTTTTCAACCCCCATATGAAAAAAAAAAATAATGTGAAAGATATATTAAAACGTTTAATATGTCAAATGACTCGTTTTTATAATATGTTTTTTTATTATTTGACAATGGTATAATCATCTTATAAATTATTTTTTTCTCGATTTTCTCTATCAAAAATAAAGCTAAATTTTTTCTTCTCATTTTCCTCTCTCAAAGCCAGCTCAAGGCCCAAGCCACACAATGACTTAGGCAACCACTAACTTTGGAAGTCACGAATTGTATTTGTTATTTTGTTAAATCAGAAGAGACCTAATTTGATATAAATAATTTAATATTTTTACATAATTTATTCATTCCAAGTGTCTTTGGTTTCGATGCGAAGCAATCACAAAGTAGACTACCTGCTTACCATTTCACTGATGTAATATGACAGGTCTCTACTTCATGTTCTTCGCAGAGAGCGTTCTGAACTCTCTCAATGTGGCGTCATGATCAGAAGCTCTCGAATCGAATCACTAGGCGCGGCCGGGCCTTTTTACCAGAGATTTCGGCTTTACAGCGACACGGCGGTGGTGGAAGAGATTCCACGGCCAGCAGGTGGAAGCGACCTTCTGCAGACCCCTCGCGCGCCCCGACGCAAGCGCGCGTCGGGAAAAGAGAACTTGCAGGGCATGCAGACGTGATTCAGAAAAACAAACAGTAACCAGTTCACCTCCATTAATTGCATTGAACTATTGCAGTTGCCATTATGATCTCAAAGTCTTAACAGTTGCATAAATCTTCGTTAGACTCGGTAAAAGAAAAACATTTTACTATTTTCGGGATGAAATTATGAGGCTTTGCACGGATACGTTCTTGTGGGAATCACAGACCTGTCGCCACACCTGGAAGCAACATTTGCATCCTACCTCACCACTACAAGACATGCCTTGGTACTCTCTTACAGCGATGTCTGCGCATTGCACCTGTCCACGGGGTGTGATGCTACATCTTTGTGTCTCATGCAACGAGGCTGAGAAGGCAATAAGTAAACATGTAGCCACGTTATTGGGACAGAGACATAAAGGTTCACGGCCAGCTTTACTCCATCACCATGGTACATCTTTTTTTATTTCGGTAAGATGAAGAGTTCATGACCTCTGATAAATTTCACCGTCCCTTTGTTGTTGGCTTGTGATCACGGATCACCCCGGTGGCCCTATATAAAGGTTCCGCAGCTGCTTTCTTTGATCTCAGAGCCTGAGAGATTCGAGCGGGCCGGTGCAGGTCGCGGGTGCAAAGATGAGGAGGGCTCACTTAGGAGCCATGATCTGGTTGTTGGCGGTTGTGGTGCTCGGCGATGCATCGGCCGAGCGTCGTCATTTCCCGACGCAACAAGCCATGATACCATGGAAGAGCAGTTACGGCCAGCAGCATTGGATTTCGGCCGGACCGCCGCAGTATGGCCAGCCGTCTCCGCCGCAATACGGGCAGCCAACTCCGCCACACGCACGCCCGTCACCTCGTGTCCGGCAGCCGCCGCCGCATTACGGACAGCCAACCCCACCGCAGGCAGGGCCCCCTACTTACCAGAAGCCTCCACCACAAACGCGACCGCCACCTCAATATGGGCAGCCAACGCCAACGCCATCGCCGACACCGCCAACAAGACGCCCTCCACCTCCTCACAGGAGGCCCTCACCTCGTCAACGGCCACCACCGCAACATGGCCAACCTCCGCCGCAATATGGCCAGCCAGCGCTGCCGCCACCTACTTATGGGCCACCTGCGCCCCGATCGCAGCACCCACCTCCCCATGCACGACCGTCGCCACGCTACAGAAAGCCACCGCCATCGCCGGTGCAGCCCACGCCGCCCCAGTATGGCCCCCCAACACCTTCTCCTCCAACGCCAACACTGCAGCCACCTCCCCATGCACGACCATCGCCTCGTTACAGGAAGCCTCCCCCAGCTCCCGTGCAGCCAACGCCTCCACGATATGGTCAGCCACCGCCTCAGTACGGCCCGCCAACACCAACTCCTCCGACGCCATCTCCTCCAAGGCCACCGCCACCTCATGCACGGCCATCGCCTTGTTACAAAAAGCCTCCGCCAACCCCGGTACAACCATCGCCTCCACAACATGGCCAGCCGCCGCCGCAATATGGTCAACCAACACCATCACCTCCGCAGCATGCACTACCGCCGCCACCGCATGCACACCCCACACCTCGCTACCGGAAACCTCCGCCGCCTCAAGTGCAACCATCGCCTCCACAATACGGTCAACCGCCACCTCAGTATGGACAGCCACCGCCATCTCCTCCTCAGCCTACACTACCGCCGCCGTCGCCATCGCCGCCGCCGCCGCCACATGCGCATCCCTCACCTCGATACAGGAAACATCCACCACCGCGGGTGCAGCCATCGCCTCCACAGCACGGGCAACCTTCGCCAACGCCACCTCCAAAACATGCAAAGCCATCACCTCGCTACAGGCAGCCCCCGCCGACAGTCCAGCCACCCACGCCGCAACCGCCACAATACGGACTACCGCCACCGTCACCGCCTCAGTATGGACAGCCAACCCCGCCTTCGCCGCACCACGGCCATGGACCCTCCCACAAGAAGCCCCCTCATCATGCTCCGGCGCCGAAGCAGCACAAGAAGCCACCGCCCTCTTACGGCTACCCACCACCATCTCAGGGTCCGCCGCAGTATGGACAAGGGCCGCCGCCGCCTCCATCACCTTATGGAGGTTATCAACCCCCTTACTGATCGTGAGCCATCCAGGTCGGTACACAGCACGATTGCAACTGCTGTACCGTTGTCGCCTCAAGAGTAGATGTCAACTCGTCATCTTTCGTATCGCTGTAGCTTCTGCAGTCTCGTTGTAGCTGAAGTAACGACAGTAACGATCTCTCGTCACTTGTAACCTTTCGACATGCAACTCTTTGAAGGACGCATGAAGCAAAGTATCTCTCCTTTCTACTGTTACGGTGTAAGTAGATAATTCTGCTTTAGGAAATAATATGCTGATTGTGGTGTTGTGATTTATGAGTTGAACCGGGGTCCGGTATGGAATCAACCTTCCATTGCCAAGATTTTTACATAAAACGTCGCTACAATAATAACATGAACGAACTCCGCGTTAAAACAGAGCACTCGTTGTACATTTGAACTGCACGAATGTCACAACGTTCTTAGCTCAGGTGTTCCTCTAATTAAGGTGTAATCTTTCAAATTTGCAACACGTGAAAAAAAATATCACCCGAGTGCTCTGAAACCCTTGAGCAGTTGAGCACTATTGATCAGAAAACACTGTTGAGAATTGGCATAGAATCATACTCTGGAAAAGGAACATTAGCATTCGTCAGTCAGCATCAAATGTTGCAAATATTAGTTTATAGAGCATGAGTACCACTGGAATCGAATCAAAGAAAACAAGACACAAGCAACGAACACTGCGGAATGTGCTGAACTGCAACAAATATGTACATGGAGAGTATGAGGAGTGAAGGTTCATAAAAGGATACCTCTTACAGAGTTGGATTACAAATCTCAAAGGGCTGAAATGCTAAATTATGGAGCAGATATCTATAGGAGAAGAGCCTTAAAGTTTATATATGCGCATTGAGCGGTGCTGCGCGCTGCAAGGCGTATTTACGTGGCCTGTTCTCGTGCCTCCATGGTCGCTGCATATTATATCTCCTTGCTGCGTTGATCGTGTAGGATGCAGAATTGCAGATGAACGGCCTAAACCAAAATCGTCAAGATGGAAATTTGAAGTCAGAGATCGAGAATTGTAATATTTTATTTATTAATAAAAGATATATTTAAATGATAAAAGTTTTTATCTCAATACATCATACTTCAATTAATTTTATATGTCAAAACATAATAAAGAAAGTATATATATATATATATTATCCTAGACATAAGATTGATCGAAATTGGTTAATATTAAAATCGTGAAATGTAATTTGAGATCTTGACAATCTCAACATACACATTCTCGCCTCAGATTAATACATTCTCACCCTAATTGTTGTAATCTTATCATGTTCTCTCTTTAGTGCAGACTTGCGAGTACCATACGCCATAAATGGCTTCATATTATGTCCTAACAAGTTAGCAATTAAACCCATAAACACAGTCGAAAACTCATCAGACCATCACGTCTCTAATTAAGATCGAGGACCTGGTCTTGCTGCTAAATGACCACCAGGTTGGATTATCACACTATTTCACATTGGATGCAAAAAATATCATCCTTGTTCTTGTTTTCCTGCGCATAAACATCTCCCGGGGGGCACTTTTTACACGCCCCTTGGATCAGTAGAAGAAACACTGCAGGCTGCAGGAAGAGGTCTCACAAAATCCTCAAAACAAGCACAAAGCAGTCTATGAAAATAGAGACAACGATTGGGATCTCTCGCCATGCGTTTGTCAAAGGAAAACAAATGGATGATACGATCTCTTATGGCTTAGAAGAAGCGATAAATTAATCAAAGGCTGGTAATGCTAAACAGAAAGTTCCAGCTTACGACTATAAAAGCAACACTAAGTTGTTCGGACCAAAGTTTCTTTAACAAATACAAGCATCAAACAAGATGCTCTGTACAGGATCACATGTAAGACGGATGCTCTGCACGCGATCACATCTGGCAGCTTAATATAGCTGCTGCTTCACAATAGTCATAGACCAGGCATCCATGATGATGATGATTTGTCACACATCAACAATAAGGTTCTGCACATCAATATAAAGTTATATTAGCAACCTCTCATCGAATTTTATAGGTAACCATCCAATTTGATATTTACTTTGACAAGTGATAAAAGTGAGAGTACGGTTAGTTGTTTGTACAAATGGAAAAGTTGATGGAAACTGGCGAGAGAAACGTAGGCATCAATGATCTTTGATAAAAGACTGAGCTTTTGGTCCTTTAAGTTATTTAACTATAGGTCACAACTTCCTCAGTCGACCACAGTAGATTTACATGATGTGTACTTTTTTAAGTGAAAAAAGACATGATTTCATGACTTCCATCTTGGAAACAATGTCAACGTTACAACCAGCTAGCTAATTAGTTGACAAAAATCTTGACTACATGTTTAGCAAAGTAAACACAGATTTTTCCACAAGCAATAGAAAACTACATAAAACAGAAGGCATAATGATCATGTCTATAACCTACATCACACACTCTCAAACAAGTGTAAAAGCCAACAAAATCCTAATAGCTTGGCTATCAACAGAAGAATAAGTTGCACTCGGGTACAACAAAAAAGCCTTCTAGTATTGGAGAAAAAAAAATTAACACAGGATCAACCATCATAAATCACAACACATTTATCTAAACAGTTAATTTTGTGCAATACAAATCATGGCAAGAACAGACCCAAAATACATATAAAAAGTCGCACAAGTACAAAAATGATTATATATATATATATATATATATATCAATTAAAAAATGCAAAGATATTCATAAGGAACTTACGTATTAAGGCCTGATGATGTGCATTTACAACTCACTATAATTCCTCCATACAGCCCGGAACTCCTCCCGGAAAGTGTTAAGACGAGCTTTCAGATTTGGTGTTCTAAAGCTTGCATGCAGTAGTGTTGCTAAACAAGTAGGCAGACAAATATTAAGAAAACAATGCCCCTGTTAGGAAGGCCCGAAATGCTTGTTTCCCTAACAGCATAAATATCCAACAAAAAAACAAGCAGCTTACCAAGCAGTCCAATAACAAAAGCCCAGAGAACTGTTAGGATGTTGCAGGAGGTCAACCACAGGAGACAACTAGCTACAATGAAGATGGACCACTGTGAATGAAATGTCTATATGGATCTGACTGAATCACAAATGTAATAAATTGAATATTTAAATTCACCTGCTGCAAACACTAGGACAAACACCCAGCGAGGTCTTCCGCATATATGAATTGCTCTTTTTGATGATGGCCGACTACGAAGAACAGGGCTATAAAGATAAAAAATCTAGGTAGCTTTAGCACATATATAAAGCAGAAAGTGTCAATTATTTATGAAACAAAAAATGAGGATAATTACGCTATTGGTGGCCTCAATTTTGCAGCTAAATGTGGTGAAAATTGCCTTACAGTCCTTGTCACTTTCTCGTTAAAAGTTACTGCAAAACTGTAAGATTACAAACATTACACATAGATCATCGAAATCTTTTTATCCATCGAAGAATAACAGCAGCCTTTAATGACAACATCATCATGTCATGATAATCATAAGTTCTCAATCATTGAAGCCACAATTTCAACTACATGTTGATTGGCAGTTTTATGTTCCAACTAATAGGACAACTGACACAAGAGCTTTTGTTTTAAATTAGTTATTTTAATTAAAGCTGGTATTTTAGTCTATTAGTCATCATGTGATAAGCACATGACCTTTTAATTAATTGTAATGGTCATGGTTAAAGTAGGTTAATCAAGAGTGGAGATTAATTATTAGTTTTAACCTCTTGTAACTCTAATATTTAAGGCTGTCAATAGGATTTTCAGCCATCATTATCTCTCTTTTATCAAGATTATAGATTTTTGTAGTTTTCTCATAAACCCCAATTGTTCCTCTATCAATCCTTTTCATCTTCTAGTCTGATTTCTCATTATTCTTGCTGATTTTCTCTCCTTACTGCATCAACAACAATTAATTGAAATGTCTCAAACATGTTTTAGGCCCCGACAGCCAGCGTAAAACCCTATCGAATCTCATGAACATGGATCAACGAATATACTGTCGAATCTCATGAACATGGACCAACGAATATACTAATAGAGCGGAATGACGTCGTATGATCCATGTAGCCGACTCCATCTAGTTGGATAAGGCTTTGTTGTTGTTGTTGTTGTCTCAAACATGTTTTTATTTTCAGAACTTCACTATAACTTCAGGCAAATTAAAAGCATAACTATCATTTATACTGCCCATGAAGATTGCATGCATGTTCCCACGAATGATGTTCAATAACAAGCAATCGAATGGCTCAACACTTTCGTATAATTAGCACTAACTACTCCACAATAAACCCCCATGCATAAGTTACTTATATCACTACAAGGTTAGAATTTCTTGGTACTAATAAAGGGTGATAGGAAGTCAATTTTGTCATACTGAGTATACTTTAACAAATACATGTACATGCAAACATAACATATCCACATAATGTATCTGTATGTGTGTATTTAATCTCCCATCAGCATGCATAGAATTTGGCTTTGTATAATTTGAGTCACCACAGCAGATCAAATGAGCATCACAGTTATGTTCACTTGGATTCTTATACAATCAGCTACCAAGTGTAAACAATTTTGCCAATGTATAGCTTATGTTTGTGATGTTTAAACACAAAGGGAAATGGCCATTGCAACGTGAAGATGATAACATTAACACTCGCCTCTGAAAAAAATTTTCACAGGTGAAAATCACCTTGTACTAATGACACGAATGGCACAGAACCCTGTAAGACATTGGTTTCAAGCACAGGCATCAATGCTAAAATCTCGCAATCAAGCTTATAACCAGCAGATACTTTTACCTTACTCGACCATCTAAGCAATCAGATATGCAAGAGGTTGTTGTATCAGGCCATCAAGAGAAAATTATATCTGAATAACAGTGTCGAACAGACATGACTAAAAACCAGTAAACTGCAATTTCACATCTTCATATTTCTGTTGCTTTATTATTATTTTTTTTTTTGAGAAAGTATTTCTGTTGCTTTAAATATGCATATGTAACACGAAATTCCAATACAGTAAAAACAATGATGGGATCAGCAACAGCATGCATACCTGTCGTTCAGAAATGATATACTGAGTGCGGTCAGAAATGCAGCTACTATAGCAAGAGGCCTCCGAAGGAAGGCCAACCCTGTCGCAAAGAAGTATAATTCAGAAAAAAAGAACACGCGAAATTATTTTCAAGCTTCGCCAGGCCTTCTCTTACCAAGAATGAGGGTGAACAGAATGAAGTAGTTCGTTCGGTAGCTGAGAGGCACACAAATCAAAATGAACTCGAATCAGCAACATGTATATCGTTCCTTGGCGTCTAAGTAACGAGAACATCAAAAGGAGCTAAAAACGAGAAGGCAAACGTGCCCATTTTGGATTAACGAGCCACAATAACATAAATTCCAATTCAAAATGTAATCTTTAGTTGTTCTAGGGTACTCAGTAATAGATAAATATGTCAACAAAACTTGCAAGAAGCATAAAAAGAACTTCAATTCCTGCTTTAATTACTGGAAATGAAAAGAATAAACGCTAATGGACGGAGGAGAGAAATTACTAATAGAGATTGCACTTGAGGCGACTGTTCCACTTGGAGTAGGATTTGGGGAAGGTGAAGCGGGAGAAGAACTCGGGGATGGGGCGCGGCGGCGACGTCCAGTCGACCTCCCGCAGCGCGTCGATCAGATCCTCCGTTGTCACGTTCCCCCAATCCATCTCCGATCAATCGAATCGATCGAAGAAATCAAAGCCCACGAACAAGAACAAGCAGAACCGTTATCGAAGCGATGCACAGCACAAGACCGATACCTTTTTTCTCTCTCTCTTCTTCAAGTCTTCTTTTTGGGGGTTTCGACTTTCGAGGGGTAGCGAAAAAAAAATTTTGTCCGGCGACACGATTTTTATTTCGAGGCGAAGAAATAAAATTATAAAATGAGAAAAATGAGAGGGAGACTTGCCGTTGCGCTCCGTTCCGTCTCGTTCCCTGGGTTCAATTTACGATAACGCCCCTAGGGTAAATTTTTAAATAAATGTGTAAATTTTTAGGTTGTGTCAACTATTTTTCTCTAATTTTTTTAGAACTAAACAATTTAATAGAAAAATTTAAATTTAGTGTTTGGATAAAAATATAATGATAGAATTTGAAAAAATAATTTGATAGATAAATTTTAATAGGTGTTTGAATAAAAAGTATAAACTAAATATATAATTTATTATTTTATGACGTATAAAATTGTAGTAAATTAAAATATTATGTATTTATTTAATTAAAATAATAATTTACAAAAATATTTGTATTAATATTATAATATTATAATTTATGAAAATAATAATATTATAATTTATTATTTTAATATGTTATTAATATTATAATTTATGAAAAATATTTATATTAAGTCAAAGAATTTATTTTATAAGTTGAATGATAATATATTAATAAATAAAATATTATAATTGATTATTATTTAAGATGATATAAAAATACTTAATGACTAATATTAAAAATTAAATAGTAATCAATAATATTTTACTAATTAAAATATCATAAAGAATTGAAAGAAAAAAATAAAAAAAATCAAAACTAAAAAAAGTTCTCGCCGAAAATGAGAACTTAAAATTTTTTATGGAGAAAAATTTTGACCACGTGATCAAAATTTTTTTATCACATTACCTGTTTGACATAATTTTAAAAAGTTCTTCCCAAATTCTACCAATCTTTTATTTAATAAAAAAGTTAGATATGAAAAATTAGGAATACAGTGTACTAACATTCATGCCAAGAAAAACTATTTTTTCAGATTAAGAAATAACATGATATTCCGTTTGGATTGTGAAATTATTATTTTATAGATATAAATTTTGGATAAAAAATAGAGATGGAAATTTTAGAGAAATTCTTGATAGTTTTTCATAATCAAGTTAATATAATCCGTTCCATTTAAGAGGTGTGTCAATTTTGTTCCAATTCATGATTATATGAAAATACATTAGTGAAGAAGTAAAAGCATACATTTATATATCACTAATATTTCTATATATGTGCTTAGTTAAAATGCCATTTAATTACCTGGGTGCATTGATCTCGGACAAGCGTGTTCTTAAGTCCTCCCAACATTACCTTGTAGATTGTTCTTCTTCCCAACTCTCTGACTAGGGGTGGGCACCTATCTATGGCCGACAGAACTACCCTAATTAAGTCTGTCATCGCCTCCTTGCCCATTCATGCTCTATCTTCTATATATATTTCCTCCGACCTAATTGAACCACTTGAATGTTTATCTCGTAAATTCCTTTGGGGAATCAAATGGTGACAAGCACTTGATTAATTGGTCCACCGTCTAGGTTCCTAAGGTTCTTGGGGGCTTAGGTAACCGTAATCTAAAGAATGTTAGAACCTCACTCATAACAAAGCGCATTCAATGTATCATAAATTAGGAAAACTCATCTTGGGTACAATTCTTTCCTAGTAAGTATGAGACTCTTCACACTTGGAATATGTGTTCTTCTAAAACCAAAACCTCTATGACATGGCGTCTACTTCATCATGTTATACCTACTATTAGCACAGGTTTTATTAAGCAAATTGGAAATGGAAATCATACCTCCCTTTTGTATGATCCTTACGTTTTTTGCATCCCTCTAATTTGGATGCCTACGTATGTTAACATGGACATCTCGATGGCTCATCTCACGGTGGCCCACCTCCTATCTAACTGTTAATGGAATACAAATCTCCTATAATCTTTCTTTGATCGGGATCTCTATGATAGGATCATTAGTATTTTTATTTCTTCTTCTGCCTATGATGATGCATGGGTCTGGGAGAAGGATTTCCTCGGAATTGCGAATGCTAAATTTGTTTACAGATCTTTATGTTGGGATGTGTCCGTCATGTCCCTGGACGGAGGGCAGTCGTGGTTTAGGGTGTGGCAGATCTCAGTATTACCGAAGGTGCACACGTTCATCTGGAAGCTCCTACATGGTCGACTTCCCACTATGGATGTGGTTAGGAGGTTTAACCCAAATATTGATCCTACATGCATGCTCTATGGTCTGGCCCTAGAAAATATCACACATCTTTTCTTTCACTGTATAATGGCGCATCAGGTTTGAGACAAGTTATAGACTGAATTAACTTTTACTTTTGCTTATATTAATAATTGGGAGAATGGTGGTTGGCTTAATGAGGGTGCATGTTTGGATCACCAGTCCAGGGGGGTCCTAATCTCTCTTATCGCGTTGTGCCTTCATAGTATCTGGGATATTCGCAACAATGTGTACTTCCGATCATGACATGTAATCGTCGGGGCATTTGGTCGAAGGTGCTAGCAGCATATTAGGATTATGTTGAATCCCATGCGCCTGAGACCATTTGTTCTGCTTATCCGGTGCGTATTAATTTTTCATTATCCTCCGCCCCTCAGATATCCAGCCGGACCAAATGGGAGCCTCATGGCATATTTGTTTGTTGTCTCAACACGCATGGTGCCCCTCAAAGAATCCTGTGAGAGGAGAGGCGTTGGTTATATTCTTAGAACTCACACAGGACATTTTCTTTTTGCAGGTGCTACCACGCGGCCAGCAAGCTCCGTTCTGAAAATTGAGGCATGGGCAATATTATTGGGACTTCAGGCATGTGCTAATCATGACATCAATAGTGTTCCGAGACCCTCATTTGTATTATCAATCGACACACTCAATATCCATGGTGTATGAAAAGCATCATTATGGACATTTGAAACACTATGGAGCGCATTCAAACTGTTCAAATTGCATACTGCTACCGCAAGATGAATCATATTGCGGATTTTCTTGCTGTTTTTGCTCGAAACACTAATTGTGATTCTTTTGGAATGAATGCCCTCCCCTAGCATCATTCAATTTTGTATACGGACTCCATGAATACCACTTAAGAAATGAAAGTTTTTTCTTAAAAAATAGGAAATTGTTTAACATTTTATTTTTTTAAAAGGATAAAAGCTTTCATTACTTAAGTGGTACTCATGGAGTCCGTATACAAAAAGTGAACGATGCCAGGGGGAGGGCATTCATTCCAAAAGGAATCACAGTTAGTGTTCAAAGCAAAAATATCAAGAAAATCTGCAATGCGATTCGCCTCGCGATAACAATGTGTTATTTGAACTATTTGTGTGCGAGTCATAGTGTTCCAAATGTCCACAATGATGCTTTTCATGTGCCACGGATATTGAATGTGCCGCTTGATGATGTGAATGAGGATCTCCGAGTCAGAGTAGACACGCACACTAGTGATGCAATACTGCCCATGCCTGAAGTCCTAGCAATACTACCCATGCCTCGATTTCCAAAATAGAGCTAACTGGCCGTGTGGTAGCACCTACAAAAAGAAAAAGTCTAGAATGAGTTCTCAAAATATAACCAACACCTACCCTCTCGTAGGATTCTATGAGAGCACCATCTGTGTTGAGACAACATAAGGATGCGCCAGAAGGCTCCCACCTGGTCCGGGTGGACCGTTGGGGATGGAGGGTAATGAAGTAAGATGAACGTGAGGGGGATAAGTAGAGCAAATAGTCTCAGGTGCATGAGATTCAGCATAATCCTGATATGCTGCTAGCACCTTCGACCATACGACCCCAGCGGTTGCATGTCATGATCTGAAGTGCACATTATTGCGAAGATCCCAGATACTATGAAGGCATAGCGATAAATGAGATTAACACTCCCCTAGACTGTTGATCCAAACGTGCACCTTCATTGAGCCAACTTCCACTTTCCGAACTATTAATATTAGCAAAAGTAAAATTTAATTCCACCTGCAACTTGTCTCAAACTTGATGTGCCATCGTACACTGAAAAAATTGGTGAGAGATATTTTTTGGTGCCAAACCACGGAGCATGCATGTAGAATCAATAGTCGGGTTAAACCTCATAATCACATTCATTGTGGGAAGCCTACCATGTAGAAGCTTCTAGATAAACGTGCGCACCTTCGGTAGTACCGGGATCCGCCACATTCTAGACCAAGGTTGTCGTCCAGCCGAGGGTGTAGTGGGCACACACCAATATAAGGATCTATATACTGATTTAGCATTTGCAATTCCAAAGAGAATCATTCTCCCAAACACATGCATCATCATAGGCAGAAGAAGAAATAAAAATACGAATAATCTTGTCATAGAGATCTCGACCAAAAAAAGTGATAGAAGATTTGTGTTCCATTTACTATCGGATAATAGATGCCATTGAGATGTTCATGTTAACATAAGTAGGCATCCAAATCAAAGTGGTGCAGAAAATCTAAGGATCATACAAAAAGGACGTATGATTTCCATTTCCAATTTGTTTAATGAATCCAATTCCGATAGTAGGTATAACATGATGAATTAGACGCCAGGTCATGGAGGTTTTGGTTTTAAATGGCCACATATCCTAGGTGTGGAGGGGGCCATATTTACTAAGAAGGAACTGCACCCAAGGCGAGCTTTCCCGATTTAGAATACATTGAATACACTTTGTGATGAATGAAGTTCTAACATTTTCAAGATTATGGATCCCTAATCCTCCAAGAGCCTTTGGGAGTTGGACGGTGGACCAATTTATCAAGTGCTTTCCTCTCTTATCTCCATTTGATTCTCATATGAATTTACAAGATAAACGTTCTAATGATTCAATTACGCCAGTGGAAACATACATAGAGAATAGGGCGTGAAAGGACAAGGAGGCAATAACAAATTTAATCAGGGTAGCTCTTCCAGCCATTGATAAGAGCCTACTTTCTCAACCTGAGAGTTTGAAAGAAGAGCGATCAACAAGGTACTGTTGGGAAGACTTGAGGATATGTTTGTCCGAGATCGGAACACCAAGGTAATTAAATGGGAAGGCCCCCTCACGGAAACCCAAATTGGAGAGGATGAAATTTCTCTTATGAGCATTAACAGTCCTTGGAATGAAGATTTCAGACTTGGTTGGGTTAGATTTTAGGGTTGTGAGATAAAAAAAGAGCTTCAATAAATCATGTATGCGCTTACTATTTTTACTAGTAGCAACTACACAAATCAGAAGATCATCCGCATAGAATAAATGACTGAGATTAAAATTTCCATGCACAAAGGGTTATAACTCTCGCGTTTACCTATTGGTTTATTAGTGAGGAAAACACCTGAACAGTGATAAAAATAAGTATGGTGAGAGAGGGTCTTCTTGGCGAAGACCCCTAAAGCTTTTAAACTAGTTAGATACATATCTATTGGTGACACAAGAGAAAGTTAGGGATTTAAAATATGTTAGTATCCATTCAGTGAATTGTGAGGGGAATTTCATAAGTTTCATAATGAACTCAATAGATTTTCATGAAACTCAATCGAAGGCCTTCTCAATATCCGCCTTAATGAGAATATGTTTCTTTCTACCTTGATTAATGAATTGAGCTAATTCTTGAGCAATAATTATGCAATCATGAATATTTCTGCCTTTAATTAATGGATTGATCTATGATTGTGGGTAGGGTTTGCTTACGCCTATTTGTCAAAATTTTGGATAGTAGACGTTATAATACACAACATAGTGAAATAGGTCGGAAATCCTTAACACAACTAGGATTCTTTGACTTAGATATGAAAATAATGTTTGTATTACCCCACCAGGAAGGAAAGAGACCAGTATAGAAAAAGTTTTGAATTGACTCGACGACCTTGTATCCCACAAATGTCCTAATTATGATGGTAAAATTCAACAGTGTAGCCGTCTGGCCAGGGGCCTTTCTGATGGTCATATCTCATAGGATGGTCTTGATCTCCTCCGTAGTGGGAATAATAGTTAACAATGGTATCCATTTAGGGTTGACTGTAGGAAGAGAGGGTCAATTCTCAATTGAGATTTGAGGGCGAGACTCAGGCGTCCAAAGCTCTCTACAGTGGTTAACAAAAGTTCTAGAAATATCCTTCCATTTTGGTATTCCATTACGGTAGCTCTATGTCTAATGAGGGTGCACATGTAAAAAATACTTTGTGTTTTGGTCCCCTTGACTAAGTTAGTTAATCCTACTTTTGCTCGGCCACCATTTGATTTTAATCTGTCTGAAAATGGTCGCATGACAATGATAAGCAGCCCTAAGGGTATCAAGCTCACGAGTAGAAAGGCCACAACCTCATCTCGAGCTTCAAGTATCTCGATCTAATTTATTATACTCTCAGCAGTAATTTCTAGTCTACCTAGTTCCTTCTTGTTCCATTTTAAAGTATCCTTTCTAATATCTTTTAAATCCTACTGCATGGATCGGTCATCCTCATTGAAATGCCAATTTTTTCTTACAAGTTGCTTGGATTGAGGGTATTAGAGCCAAAAGTGTTTATACCTAAAAACATAAGGAGATTTTAACCTATGTGTAGTGTCCAAGAGGATAGGTGAATGTTCGGATGCATTTCTTGATAAAGAGTAAGATAAGTCTCGAGGAATTTGATAAGAATAGTTGGTTAACCATGAGTCCCTTATTGTTGTTACACTAAGTGAATTTGGCATTAGATAGTATATCAAATAGGTCTTGAAAGCCTATAAAAGATTTTAAGGTTCTAACTAAATGAGTGTAAACAAAAGGTGATCCCCCTTTTTCTCTTCCGACGATAACATTTTATTACTACATAAATATTACATAGTAGCTACACATCAACATATATATATTATACTATAAATCATGCAGACGAATATCAACAAAATCAAGCAGGTTCACTCGTCACATGATATAGGTCAAATATGATAAGAATTATGAAATATGACATTGTAGACTTTTGAATATTAGTCTAGCAAAAAAAAAAATATATTAACAAGTATTTAAAGATTCTGAGGCCTAACTTTGTAAGACCAATTAAGAATTGTAGAAAGCCCATCAAAGTAAATATTTCACTTAAGCCCACTTTGGAACGTTCAAGATACGAATGGGCTTCACAAATGTATTAGGGTAATGCTTGGTAATGTATTAGGGCTTCACAAACGTTCAAGATTGCATATAATGCTTGGTAATGTATTAGGGGCATACAATAAATAGGGTGTTAACATGTCGATTTGACCCGACTTGAATTCGGATTCGATTCAACCCATCTAAATTTGATCGGATCGGATCATTTTTCTTTAGAGGGTTGGATCCATTCCAATTCAAAACGGTTCGAGTCGGGTGATCGAGTTATTCGATGATTTTTTTTTTAAATTTTCTTGGGATATATATATTTTTAATTGGGATATATATTTTTTTAATTGGGATATATGCATATGAAGCTGATTGAACTTCCAATTGAATTAAATTTCACAATTGTTTGTTGTTGTTTCCTAAACAGAGAGGAATCATTAGCCATATATATTATATAATATTTAATTATTTTTACAGTTACCGATAATCCAAACCATCGAAACTTTCGACGATCCGAACTGTCGATAATTATAATAATAAAATACTAATTATATTATATATTATTTAATTATTTTTATAGTTACCGACGGTCCAGATCGTCAAAACTTTTGACGGTCCGAACTATCGATAATTATAATAATAAAATACTAATTATATTATATATTATTTAATTATTTTTATAGTTACCGACGGTCCAGATCGTCAAAACTTTTGACGGTCCGAACTATCGATAATTATAATAATAAAATACTAATTATATTATATATTATATAATATTAAATTATTTTTTTAATTTTCAACGGGTCCGACCGTCGGAAGTTTCGACAGATAGGATAGGTATCCGTCGGAAATGTCGGCGTTCCTAACCGTCAAAAAATAAAATAATAAAATAATATATTTCATAATTATTTAATTATTTTTATAGTTACCGACGGTCCAGATCGTCAAAACTTTTGACGGTCCGAACTATCGATAATTATAATAATAAAATACTAATTATATTATATATTATATAATATTAAATTATTTTTTTAATTTTCAACGGGTCCGACCGTCGGAAGTTTCGACAGATAGGATAGGTATCCGTCGGAAATGTCGGCGTTCCTAACCGTCAAAAAATAAAATAATAAAATAATATATTTCATAATTATTTTTTAAAATTTTCGACAATTCCAATCATCGAAAATTTTGACGGATTCCTATTCATCGCAAATTGTGAAGTATTCCTCTCCGTCGGAAAATATAACTTTTCTTGTAGTGATATTGCATACATAAGTAAGCCAGTGATATATGATGCTGATCACTACTGTTCTATACATGATAATGTGTATCATGAGATCCTTCAGGCCCTTTTAGTTAAATTTTAGATTAATGACGAAGATCAACTATAAGTTAATATTAGATCAATCTACAAGTTCATATGTGTCAAGATGGATTCTTAATTTCTGACTCGTCATTGTTTATAGACCGACGATGATCATTGATAAAGTTTTTTGGATGAGTTTCTAATGAATTTAATATTATCATAAATCTGTAAATAGATATGTTTGGACCCATTTTGGATCCACACAATCTTTAATCCCTATTTAAAAATTTACCCTAATTAACTTAACTCAGTATGTGAATTCAACATAATAAATAACATGGGAGCCTCTCTCCAGTACAGAATAATTAGAATGATCAGCTTCAGTATTCAATACCTATAGTCATAAATCATAATAATTACGAATTCAAGCTAATCAATACCACTTACCTCAATATCACTTTTATTCTTTTAGTAGCAGAGATATACAAAGTTCTTGGTTATTAGAGGAAGGATAAGATGCAATGAGACTATACCTTGTTTACGTACGTAGACATGCCACAAATATACAAGGCTTTTCATACGTACTCCTACAACATTATACAATGCATGACATTATTGTAAGCATGTTGTCTTTGTCATCCTTGCATCATAACTAACGCTAAAATATAAAACTTATCATGAATATTAAACTATAATAATTCAGAAAGGTACTCAATGCTGTTTTCAATTCCTTTCTTTTAGTCGTTCAACACATCACAGAAATTATTAAAGGAGAAATTAAATTATTAGTATGAACTCTATCGAGATCTAAACTATACATGCATGTTCAACTTGATGAGCTGTTTTGTAAGATCAATATATAATCGGATGTTTATTTTATTAACTAATAACTGATGAGGTAGAAAGCTGTGGGCCAACTTGTGATAGCAGCATCCACGTACGCGCCTACATAGCGCCTTGCGTGTACGTGCATGGTAACAACGTTGCGATGTGAGTGAGTTCCATCGAAAAAACAAATGTTGTGTAAAGAGTCAACTCCGTTTGCAGTTGACTTATATAAAAAAAACTGCAAATTTTCCGGACGCAAGGTCTCTTTCTCCATACAATCGTTTAACGAGGAGATACGTAACATCCCGAATTTTACCCCCAAATTATCGAGGACAATTGGGTCATTCGATTGTATTAGTCCGTTCGTCATCACATAATCATAATAAATTTTTATTATAATTTTCTATAAACTCAGCGGAAGCATAAATTTATTAAATAAGATAAAATAATTTCTTTGAAAACATAACGAATGACTTCGATAAAACATCAAAAGTAATATTATAGAATTTAAACCGTTATCAATAACCAACAAAAGATCTTAAAACCATAGTCCAAAACATCTCTTTAAAATATAGTCAAAAGACTCTAAGACAATTGACTATTAACATCCTAGATCATTGTGCAATCTTATTCGTCATAAGCTGAACCGCCATCATCCATAATTTTATGCACCTGCACGGATCCAAGATGCAGGGGTTTCCCCGATTAGAGTATGTAAAGGCCATGCATGCGATGATATAATTCTATACAGGATACTACATGATATGCATCATCATCTTCATATAAAGAAAATAAACAATATGCATGGCATGTCTTAACATATGATCTACATATCAAACATCAACATCATTCTATCATCATGCACATAAGTAATTGCATTGAAGACATGTAATCACATCATCATACATAAAGTATGGACATTCATATCAATCATTCATTCAATTCATAGGCATATAAGTGGGATGCACTTACCATAACCATTGCCTTCATAACTCTCCTCAGGGTTGCTTTATAACCCATTGAACTTTCACTTTCGTAGGACATCATTCCATAACTTTCCTCAGGGTTGCTTTATAGCCCTTTGGACTTCCACTTTTGTGGGACTTCATTCCATTCGATCGATAATTGGACCTTCCCTATTAATGTTATATCTTCCGATAGTTGGGAGTTATGTCATTGCCCTCTCAATAGGCTAGCTAGGCCTAGGAGACAATGTTCCCCTATCACCCGAAGGTGACATCAGAATGCACACACCATTGCCGATGCATGTAACGATCATTCTGGACTCTCGTCCGAGGGCGACATCGGAATGCACACACCGTTGCCGATGTGTGTATTTCAGACTTTCGCCCGAGGGCGACATCAGAATGCACAAACCGTTGCCGATGTGTGCAACGATCATTCCAGACAATTATCCGATAAAGGGCCATAGAGGGGCGACATATAACATCATCCACAACTGGGTTCATTATGTTTTTCAAACAACAATCATTTACGTCGCGCGATCTTCATATTTTAACCTAGTTACGGCTGTCCATGCAATTCGTGTATCTAGGTTCATATGCAATCATCAATCAGTAATACATATTAGTAAATATTTTTAAAATAACATAAATATAACATAAATCAGTCTTTCGGTCTATCAAGATCGTTCCGGGACTGGCACGGCCGTACCAATGTCCTGGGGGTCCGATCTTCCACCCGAAAGTCACGATTTTTGAGATTTTAATTTCAATAAACATAGTTTAAAATATCATGAATATTCCATATATGATCTCTTAGCATCTATGCATTATAAAACACATTAAGACATGCAATTTTCATTCATTAACAAGAGTTGAGATTTTTTCTTAAAAATTCATACGACTACTAGAATTTATTCTTTGCACAATATTTTGACAGCAGTCACTAAAATAATTATAACTTAACCTATACTTATTCTTTTCAGATGATTCAAATTTTCATAGAAAGATAACACGAGGATTTAACTTGGGAATAAATTTCGAAACCTACTTTAGTATTTCCAATTTACTACATGTTTTACAATTTGATCTCGTTGTTACCCGAGACAGAATGATACTAGTCTGATCTTTGGATCATAACTATTTGTATACAACTCCAAATAATATGAAACCAATTGTTATGAAAACTAGACTTCAAGAGCTTTCCATTCATATATCGTTTATAATTTTTGGATAATAAAAACCTATCCGAACAATTATTATAAAACAGTCATGAATTCTCGAGACAGTACGATACTAGTTCAGTGTTTTGATCATAACTATTCGTACAGACTTCAAATGATACAAACCAATTTCTGTGGAAACTAGATTTCGAGATCTTTCTATCAATATATTATTTTCAATTTTTGGATAAGAAAAATCTATCCGAATAATTGTTGCAAATACAGTCACGAATTTAGGCAGATTATGCAACTTAAATCGTGTAATCCTAACATCTAGATCTAATCATGAATCCATAAAAATGATCTCAGATCTGATGAAACTCATAAATTTCTCAAACAAATCTCTAATAGGAGCAAGGTGCCCTATTACTCTCAATCCAATCAATAAAATCTTGAGAGGAGAGAGAAGGATTGGATCCCCTTTACATACCTTGATCTTAGATCTTCCTCCTCTTTCTTCCTCTTCTTCTTCCTCTTTTTCCTTCTCCCTGATCTCCTCTTTCTTCTTCCTCAAGTCCTAGCCACCAAGATGTGGAGAACAATGAGAGAAAGAGACAGAAGAAATGCCTTATATAGGGGAAAATCATGAGGGTTTGGATAAAAGTCCAAATTGCCCTTAAATGAACATTTGAGAAAATTTGGGGTTTTACAAGATCGATCGAGGTTAGACGATCTGATGCTGTAGCGCCCCGAGGGACGCCACATAAGCTAATTCTTTATTTTTTTTCTTTTACCTTCTTTGACCTCTTTTCTTGACTATTTCGTTGACCGAACCGTCAACACGAAAGAAAATGCGTAGCAAAAAAAATAAAAGAATATAATATTACAGTGGAAGGCTTTATGCATATAATAATAGAGAACATAGCGGAAGAATCAACAGGTATATACATGAATAGCGGAAGACTTAAGAAAAAGAATAGCGTAACGGAAGACTATACGATAAGAAGAATACGACAATATAAAAGCAAATGCGGAAGCTTAATATATCAAAGGTTTAACTAGCCTTCATAGGAGACAACAGTACATGAACTACATATGCCCAAAAAGTGACCAACATACATCTCAAAAATGTACCTTAGTATGAGTAGACAATTTCATTACTAAGTACGGTGCGGGAAGCAAAAAGGTGTACTCGTCCGCCAAAAAAGGTAGTAGCTCATTACTACAAGACTAGTCTAGATAAAGTAGCGACTACGGTCCATAAGGACGCAGTAAGACCCGTCACCATACACGACCCAACACAAGCAACGGTACATGAGATAACTATGACTACGTTCTAACATGACCATATACAACAGGACGCCGCCCCGCCGAGACCTCCGTACATGAAGCACTGCCTCCCGAATGACCATTATGCACCTGTGGGGATCTCACAGGGAAGCAAGCTCAACCGTTAGCATAAAGCTAAGTGCAGGTTCATATAAATCATAAATCAGTTTTATCCAAGCATAGCATGAAAAGAGTATAAAGCCATAATGATGAAATAATCATGAATAGAGAATCATCAGTTATGGCATGGATAGAAATCATAATAATAATGTCATATAAGAAAAATCATGATCATAAAAGAGGAAACACACTTTCATAATCATGGGCAATGCTTAACTTTCATGCATTCATACTTACTTTCATGCTTTTCATTTCATTCACTTTCATTCATTCATAACTTTACATCTTTGCATTCATCTATTTGTTCATCTGTACATTCATCTTTACTTTCATCTTTTGAAGAGCTCTTCATCTTTAGGGGTAATACCATTGCATAAAACTGATGATACAGCTATCTAGACATCATATGCACGTGGAGGATCAGTGCCACGACGAACCCCGTCGGGTTAGAATGATCTCGCCACCGGCGAAAGGAACCATCCGTGGGAGAGACTTCCGCCTAGATAGAGAAAATGGTAACCCATGAACATCATCCCTCATCGTACTTGTGCCTGTCTTTCGATTTGTCGATCAAGGCAAATGCAGTTCTTCGTCTTTCGACGAATCTTTATTTGTTTAGAAAAATCTAGTGGATGGGAGTTCAATTAGAAAATCATATTTAAGATCATAAAGTCATGACTTCCAATCCACACGACGAATGCCCAAAAGTTACGGATCATCTTTCGAGAACATTTCGGTCGACCGAAAGAGTGCGGTCGCCGCTTTTCATTATGCTTATTCATCATGTCATAGTTCATCGTTATTCATCGTCATTCATTGTCATTCTTTATCATATTCATGAAGGTCGTCATTGCTTTAAAATCATAGTCGTTATCGTACATAGGAAAGTTCGCGAAAAAATCATTATCATTCTTGGCATAATCAAATTTGGTTTATTTCATGAAGAGGGGTTGAATAGTCATAATCAGTTAAGAGACATAAATTCATACAAGGTTTGGGGCAATAAGATTCCTAGGATGAGTATAGCAAGATTTACACATTTGATCACAAAGTCGAGAGTCGCAATATCGGGGTTGGGGTCGCAACCCGGGCCGAGTAAAAGAAACCCGAGCCGAGTCGGCTTTGATCAGGCTCGGTCTTTCGAGGGTGAAGACCGAGAGGAAAAACCCGGGCCGGGTATACACCCGGGCCGAGTTGAGAAGACGATCGAGTCGGGAGAAGCGATTCTCCCGATCGTCTTCTCCGCGCAGAAATTCGGGCCGGGTCATGGGTGACCCGGTCCGGGCATTTGGTTCACCCGAGCTCGAGCTCGGCGTCCATGGCGGACCCAGGCCGTGCTCGGTTGAACCCGGTGCAGCCAGACCGAGCCCGGGCCGCGTTCGGAGGAACTCGGTCCGGGTTCGACCGAGTCGTAAAACAAGTTCTAAGCTTCATTCTTTTTCCGGCGATCGCCGGAGGTTTACAATCAGGACTAATTACATCATAGGCGCACATTCATGAAATAGAACACGTCTAAAGTCTAATACACAGCAAACATAGTCCTAAACATGCATCTAAGAAAGAAAAATGTTAACGACATTTCATACGTTCATTTCATCATTGCAATAGTTCATTCATGCATCTAATCATTCCAGTTTCATACATTTACATCTCTGTATAATCAGTTCAGTCATGCTTATCATCTTTTCTTTTAACATACTCGATTTCAATCATGACATTCAGATCGTCGTTTTCAAGTACACTAAAACATAAGGCATTCATGTTTTCGAATCGGTTCATGGGGGTTTAATGAGACATGCATTGTTCTTCGAGAATCACGATTCATGATAGAGATCCCGAATCCATACACCTTAAGGCCTACGAAACTGAGGTTCATCCGAGTATCGTTCACGTTCTGCTCCTATGTCGTCGGAGGTGACCGGCGACGTCCTTCTGTGCTCGCTGTTTGCGCACTTCAGGAAGAGAGGGAAACGACCGAGTGCGAATTAGATGACCAGAATCATACGAACGTCAAGGAAGCAAAAGCGTTTTCTCACCACGTAGTTGCCTCTATTGTCTACCTTCTCACTTCGCCTTTCCCGGTGACGGTCGCCGGCGAAGCTCTCCCTTCCTCCTCTATTCAAGTCCGTAACCGAGGGAGAGAAAAGAATGTTGAGTGAGCGAAGGAACGCGTTCAGGCAAACGAAGAGGGAAAATAGGGCCTTTCTTACCGAGTCAAAGTCGCTGCTGCTTGCCTACGCCGGAGGGGGTCTCTGACGTCGTCCGCTTGTCGCCTGTCGTTGTCCGCGCACCAGAGACAAGAAGAAAGAGAAGTGGGGACAGCAGTCCGGCGTGAAGAAACTAAGGAGCAGACGGGCGAATGAGGAGTCCGGAGCTTCATTTTATAGAAGAGGGAGGAGGTCGGTCGGTGCTGCTCCCCACAGTGATCCGGTCGTCGGATCTCGTCTGCCAAGTGGCCGTCCGGGGATGGGTGACAGACTCGGTGGCAGGGAGAGAATGAGTGGAGAGAGAGAAAAGTTGCAGCAGTACACGACGAAGAAGAAGAATAGAAGGGGAAGCAGGTAAGTAGAAAATGACAAAAGTTTAGAAGGAAGGGGCTCTGCCTTATGTTTTCATCATTGCTGCCATTTTTTTTTTACCGTTGTGTTACAGATGCGGCGATGGCGCTGCCGAGAGAGTTGAGCTTTCCGTTAGGCGATGCCGCCGGCGCGCTGTGCAAAGCCGTTCTCGTGGAGGAACCGTGGACGACAGAGAGATGCTTCTTGTGCCACGGTTCAGTAGAAGGCAGCTCCTTCTACATCACTGCAACATATCCACGTCTCTTCCACGCCCATGCCGACTGTGTTAAGCACCACCTTCGGCAGCTGCAGGATTCACGCCTCAGTCATCCTCCTCCTCCTCCTCCTCAGGGCTACTCTCATGACCGTAGCATTCATCTTCGTCCGGGAGGTGAATACCTTCTCCACAATCCACTGAACTCCTACAATTATTATTCTCCCGTTCAACTCCCATTTTGCCCCTGTCATGCTTGCAACTTCCAATATCATTATCCTATTAGTCATTGGCAATCATACCCACAATACGGTTATGGTTATCCTCCTCCTCCTCCTCCTCCTCCTCCTCCTCCTCCTCCTCCTCCTCCTCCTCCTCCTCCACCGCCACGGCCACCACATCGTCCTGATCACAACTGTCCAACAAACCAGACTGCAAATTCATCAACAGTTGGAACTTTAGGGATTGCTGCTTTCTCAGCTTTTCTTCAAGCCCTCTTTGGTGACATTTTGAATCAATTCTGATGAAATTTCACTGCTTGCATGCATGCATGAAGCTGTCCACAAAAATAATTTAAAACCGATCCATCCATCGGCCAGATTTGTGCGTTGCGTTTTCTTTTGGATCTATGCGTTTGTGTGTGATGCTAAGTATTTGAAGCATATATAACGCTTCCTGGGGTCTCTGGTCCTTATTTCTAGCTACCCAAAAGAAACATACAAATTTGAATAATACATGACTCAGAACTTTGGAAATTTCAGTAGCATATTCATATGCAGTTTAATTTTCGTGTACTGATAACTTTAATTTGTTCTGGCACTAATTTCCATCCAGCTCAAAGATCTCATTTTGGATCATTTATTTCAGGAGTTATCTATATTAAGCATGACATTAGTTACCACTGTAACACCTGAGATCCACAGGCAATTATTTATTAAATTACTATATATATTTTTAGTGAGTCAAATGGAAAAATAAAATAAAATGTAATAATAACAAATCCCCCAAAAAATTAGTATTTAAATTTCCTCTAGATGTATCTCTCTAACACCTTATAATAAGATTACATTAATTGCTAAATCCCCCAAAGCCAATATTTATCATCCTATATCGATCCTCTCTACACCATTTTCGTATTGGAATTCAATATTGGCGTAGATCTATAAGTAAATCAACCTTTTTATGTAAGTTGCAATTATACACATTATTAAAAAAATATTTTTGCATATACAAATTGTTTTTAAAAAAATTAACATCTTACGTAAAAATGTTAATTTATAACTTACAGATCTATTAAATCATTTCCTATGAGTTTATTAATGGTGTAGATGATCTTTACGTGTAAATATATTGGCCTTTTATGTCAATTGCAAGTATGCACATTACCAAAAAATTGTTTTGAATATAAACGTTTAAAGTTGACATCTTACTTAAAAAATGTTTTATACAATATATATATATATATATATATATATATATATATATACCTCCATCTCTCCCCTCTATTCATTTCTCTCCTCGTGATATAGCCTACAATATGTATCATGCATTTGTGCTTTGTTTCTTTCTCCCGCACTGGATTTAATGCTCCTAGACAAATTTGGAATTTGAGTCACCTCAGGACTAATTAGGGTAGTCCTTCATCTTCTTGCTTCATATTTATCTCGGGTCACATATACATCTAATTACATCCTCATTCCATGATAGTTCTTGCATTACTACTCATAATCCTTTATTGAGGTCGAGCGTCTCTCTAACTAATTAAAAATCCATAATAGTTCTTGCATACTACTCATAATCCTTTATTGAGGTCTAGCGTCTCTCCAACTAATTAATTAACAAGCAAATTAAGTACGTAATGACAGAGGACATCAGTATATATCTAGTTCAACAACCACATAAACTAGTGAATTGTGACCTTGGCATCTCGCTCAAAACTCGAGCTTTGTTGGATTGATCACAATTGTGCACCCTTGCAGTCCTCAGTTTCTCTTCTCAAGGTGCTTGAGATAATGAGCAACTCTTACACGATCATGATGGTGTAGCATGATTGGATGCTTGACACCCTCCCTAGCGAGCTCTACCTCGTTTTAGGTTTAAGAGCGCAAGTTGGAACCTTGAAAGGAACCGAGGCAAACGCCATAGACGAGCAGATCATAGATGAAAAAACTTGTGAGTTTTATTGTGCAGATTAAATACTATTGAGGAAACAAAATTATAAACAGAATTTACTATAAGGAATTCCTTGTTAAAAAAAGAGATAAAAAGAAGAATAAGAGAAAAATCCACATGTCATGATAATATTATTCCTTACTCGCGACAAGATTTTACAAGATAACATCATTTCTTACTCACAACTATAAAAATGTGATTTATGTGGGTAGAATAGTAAGCGGTTTCTCTCTTGTGAATATAGAAATTTTTTTATTGAAAGTCTCATTTAACTTTATCAAATTAATTAGACTCGATAATAGGTCGATCTTTGAATAGTGCCACATAAATTGAAATGTCGACTCCGCTCCTCATAAATGGAGTCCGGGAAAAAAAGAAGAAAATGCGACTTTATTATATCCCTCGACCGTGTGAACTAATCTTATATCTGATTCTCATCATGATTTCACATTATATTTGAGTTAGCTTGTCTGATAAGTTACGACAAGAATTAGAACTCCTGGTTGCTTTATTTTGAAGTTTGATGAAGCAAAACTTCGATCTTGAGAAGACTCTTATTTATCATGATGAATTCGAACTCCAAGTTGTGATCAATCTTCTTTATAGCGGCATGATATTGATCGTTTTTTATAAGCCGTTCTCACTTGTCGCATCTATGAAAAAAAGGTAGAAAGATAGGGAACTAATTACAACGTGCTTTGATGGTAGGTTTCTGCAAATTTGAGTATGGCTGTGGAGAAAAGAAGCATGTGACAATGGAGGGAGACGAGATGCAATTACAAAGCCCTGATCAATGTTGAATATTACACGTCATCAATGTTGATCAATGTCTGGCATCAACATTAGCACTTTTATCTTCATAGCACAGTTTTATCTTCATAGCAGTATGCAGTTTTAATTTTAGTGTTATATTTTAGTATACCATTTTATACTTCCTTGTAACATTTGCTTTTAGTATAAATAGGTGGTAGGATATGCTCTAAAGATGACTTGTAATAGCTTCTTTCAGCTGAAGAGAATCGACTGCAACTTTTGTTTTCTTCTTCTCTTCTTTTCTTCTTCTCTTCCCTGCGTAACATCCTCCCTGCATCTGTTTCTTTCCACTTCATCTTTACTCTGGCCAAGACGTCATAGGTGCTCGAGCACATTTCTTAACAATCAACTTTGTCAACTATGAGATTTATTTTTCCTCTCCATGATTTCATGATGGACTCCATATTTTATTCTAGTTATTTTATTTTTAATTTGAATATTTTTATTTGAAGAAAATATTGCGAACCCTATTTAATAATTTGGTCTTTTAATATATTTATGTTGTTGTAAACTATTTTAATTAACCAAATGAAACTTTGAGTTAATATGAGTTTGTGGAGTGATTAATGAATTCATGATTATAGTTAGTTTATTGTATTTAATATTGTTAAATGACATCATTTTAATAACTAGTACATGCAGAGTTAAATTGATATATATATATATATATATATAATATCACGGCGACACATGTCAAATAATAAAATTTATCTAATTTGAAAAAATTAAATCTAAAAGGTAAAACTAATATTACAAGGTTTATTAAATAAGATAATAATATATTGGGCTGAGAATTAATAATATATGATACGTGAAAAGTTTAAATATAAAAGATAAAATTAAGCCTGAAAATTTTGTTAAATAAGATAATAAAATATAGGACTGAAAATTAATAATGATATATGAAACAAGTCGGATAAATAAAATTATAGGAATGGAGAGAGAGAGAAAGAGAGAGAGAGAGAGAGCCGGGTTATACATAAATCTTATTCCTAAAAATAAGATATATAAATATTAAATTTTATTTTTTATTACGTAACTAAATATAATTATTCAATATTTAAATCTTAATCCTAATTCTACTCCTCATATGTGAAGTCCGAATAATTTAAAATTTATGATCGTCATATATGCTTAAATAATTTATTTGTCTAAAAAGATAAGATTCCAGTCGTAATTAATATATTAGTATAGATATTATACATAAGTCCTATTCCTAAAAAATCTGGTAGGATCCTAATTACTTTAAATGATTACATAGAAAGATAAGATATATAAAATTATTAAATTTTGTTTGTCATTACGTAACTAAATATAAATATTCAACATTTAAATCCTAATCCAAATTCCATATGTGGAATCAGAATAGTTTAAATTTTATAAGAGTCATATATGCTTAAATAATTTATTTTGTTTCAAAACATAATATTCCAATCCTAACAAATATATTTGTATAAAATTATACATAAATCCTATTCCTAAAAATCTGGTCCTAACTACTTCAAACATTTATATATATCCTAATCCTAAGTCCACTCCTCATATGTGAAGTCAGAATAATTTCAAATTATGCTGAAAACATATGTCATTTGAATAAACCTTATTATATAAGAATTTTTAAAGATGGATCAAAATTCAAATGAAAAATACATAGATAGGTTCATAACAAAATCAAAACAACATTGAGAATATCTTTGATGGTTTACCTAAATAAAAAAATATTTAAAATCAAACAAGACATTGGGAAATATATTTTATAGGTTACCTAAATAAATATTCCTAAAAAAATAATGAAATTTAATTAACAGAGGTGCTTAGTAATAAAATTAATTGCTTAAATAAAAATATAAGAAATATTTAATTTGAGTAAGGGAAGGAGTTTTAACCACATCTAGAAATAATAAGATACATAAAATTATTTTAGACTTTCGGTGCCATGTCGTTTTCTAATTATAATCCTAACTACGATTACTATGAAAAATATATAACATAATGTCATACATTTTGTTATTATTTTTATAAATTTATTGATAAATAAAAACCATCGTATAATAAAGGGTTCGCTACATAATCTAAAACATCCAATCTAAAAAATGAACTAAAATCTATAATACAAGTAGGTATCTTGAAATGATTAAATCAAGGAAAAAATAAGAAATAACTAAACTAAATTAAATATAAAAAAGTAGATTTGATTTGGGTCAAATACATTTAAATAAAATTATTAATAGTAAAAATTAATTATATAAGATAACAATATATGTACAGTTAAAACTAAATGATAATAAAAAAGTAAATTTAATTTGAGTAGTAGTAGATTTTATTTGAATAACTAAAAAATAATTGAAAACTAAATTAAATTTAACATATTAAGGTAAATTTATTTTGACTAAAAGTAGAAGTTTTAAGCGGAGAAGCTAAGATATATAAAATTATTTTAACTTTTTTGCGTAACGTTATTTGCTAACTCTAATTCTAATAAAATATCTTATGAAATATAATATATAATTATATTTTTTGTAATTTTCTGAATTTTAATAAATAAAAAGCTATTTATGACAAAAGTTTTGTTATGTAAGCTTGAAATAAATTAATATTAAATCTAAATTAGATAAAATTTAAGTAGCTGAGGGTAGGAGCCTTTGTTTGATTGAATACAGAAATTATAGTATTTTTTTAAAAAAATTCATTATCAATAAGATTTGTATAGCTAAAAATAAAAGAAGCTTTATTCTAAAAAAAATTAAAATTGACTGCAAATAGAAGCCTTTTTTCCAAAACATATGGTGCATTATATAATTATATTTGTTATTTTAATCAAACTTATTAGGAGTCCCTTTATGATAGATTTATATTTTTCAAATTTCTTTATGTAATAAGATTTTTATTACTAAAAATACAAGTAGATAAAATACATAAAAATTAATTTAATTTTAATAAAAGTAGAATCCTTAATTTTTAGTTATTTAGAATCCTTAATAAATTTTAATATTTAATTTCAGAATTACTCATTATATAGACGAAATTTCAATTATTATCTCTAAAAAAATTAAGCTTAGAATATGTTATATTAAAATAGAAAAACCGTCTGAAAATAATTTATAGTATGTTATTATAGTATTTCTCTCAATAAATAGAAAAACCGTCTTAAAATAAAAGGTTAGTCATATAGAGCCTAAAAATATAAATGAATTAAGTTCAAAAAATAATTTAGATTTTGAATAAATGTTAGTGCTTATGTTTCAATAAATATTTTACATTTAATTATGTAATTTTATATTCAAATATTATTTTCTATGTCATTTTAAAAATTCATCAATTCATATTATCCAATGTAAAATATGTAATTTTCTATTCGAATTCATTTAATTATGTAATTTTATATTCGGATATTATTCGTACAAAAATAGAACAAGAATAGATTATTTTGTGCTTATTACCAGTTCTTCTTCCGAGTTGAAACCTATCATTCAGATAGATAGGGGTAAATTACATGATCTCGATTCCAGCTACGATTTCATTAGAAAGAATATATATATATATATATATATATATATATATATATATGTAGAGCATTCATTTTTATATAATCCATATGGTCCTATTTAAAATTTATTCCAATATTTTTAAGTGACATGATTTATTTATTTTTTATATCAAGTCACTGCTAAATATTAAAAATACTTTTAATACTTCTTATATATCATAGTTATATCATTATTAATTTTTGTAATATCCATGCGTTGCACAGGACTTAGCACTAGGTTATACTAATTAATTGAGTAATTAATCATTTATGTAATTCAATTTAATTCATTTTAAATTTAATATTAATTCATAATATAGCTAATTTTTCAAGATTTCAACTTTATTTTAAATTAAAATAATTTACTATACGTATAAGTTGAATGAATACTACTTGTGGAGATTATAATTTTACGTTATAGATTAATAATTAAAAATCATTCATTTATCTTTAAAACATTGAATTAATTTTTATTCATTCACATATTTATCACAAATTTGTCATCATCCCAAAGCCTTAGCTTCCTCATCATACAATATATAACCTTATTTTTTATTATCTTATTTTATAATTATGTTTTTTAAATCTTAATTTTATCTCTTAGATATTAGATAAATAATTAATAATTATTGTTTTATGTGTTTATGAGTGATTAGTATTTGCTACATCACTTTTATTCATCACATGCCTGAATGGAAAAGGTTTCCAATATAAGTACATTAATGCACTCAATTATTTTGAAGTCATCAAATGATTATATAAGCTAATACTCAAGAAGCAGGACAGATCCAAACAAATTAAACACAATCATGGGGGGATCAAACAAGTGACCTCCTGAGTCATAAATAAGATCTCGTATCATTTTACTGAAAGCACACGCCAACAAATAATACACAGAGTCACATAGCAATTAAGTTGACAAATGCACGCATGGCCTAGAGCTACATCAGTTCGCCACGCCGATCCAAGTCCTTCGTCAATGTTTATTATAAGTCGAACGGGCCATTGACAAGGACAAGCTCGCCAGCTTCCCAGTATGAAAATGCATGCATGGGGCCGGGACGAGGGGAATTAAAACGTCTGAGAACTGGCGACGACCATGACTAGGGGCACCAGCTAAAAGCCGATCGAGAGAACGGAGGAAGACGTCTAGAACTAGGGGTGAGCACGGGTCGGTCCGGCTCGATCCGAATTTTTTGAGAATTTTTTCGATCCGGTTCGGGATCGGATCTCATTTCCTTGAGATTCGATTAGATCCGGTCCCGACCAGATTAAATATATTATATTAATATTACATTATTTTTAAATATTATATTTATGCTTATTTTAAATAAAAAATCATATTTTATTTGGTATATATCTTAAATATATATTATATTATATTATATATAATTTAATTAATAGTTATCATATTTATATAATAACATTAATATTTTTACTATTTTATTTATTATTTTACTTTTTTTAGATTTTTTTATCTCGATTTGACTTTCGTCAAAAGAAAGGTTGCAGAGGGGGTCATCTTTCCTTGCGCTGACGTGCACCGACGGAGGTCGTAGAGGGGGGCAGCTTCGACTTTTCACAAATAGAAAAATTAAAGATAATAGAAAAGTTAGCAGAAGTTGACAGAATGATCTAATTGGAAAAATCATGATATATAATTTAGGGACTAAAAAAATTTCATAATTTAAAGTTAGATATGGAAAATCGTGATAGTTTAGAAATGATTTATTGAAATAGCTCTTAATAGAATCAGCAATTAGTTTAAGGCCATATCACATGAGTATATTATAATACTCGTGAAGAAGGACAGATCCAAACAAATTAAACACAATCATGGGGGTATTAAAGAAGTAACCTCTTAGTTCATAAAAAAGAGTTCGTATCATTTTAGTAGAAGCCCGTAAATGATTAGCACGCAAGTCATCAAGCAATTAATTAAGTTGGCATATGCATGCATGGCCTACACAGCAACATTAGGTCGCCATGCCGTCCCCAAGTCCTTCGTCAATGTTTATTAACGGGTCATTGTCCATTGGCAAGGAAGACAAGCTCGCCAGCCTCCGAGTATGAACAATCATGTGGCCGGGACGTACGAGAGGAATTAATCTCAGAGAGCGGTGGAGGCGACCATGACTAGAGGTACCGGCGAGAAGCCGATGGAGAGAAAGAGGACGTCGTGAACTTATTAATGTTTTCATAGGGCCCGGAAGGGGAAGGAAGAAAAAACAGAGAACAAGTGGGATTAATTTTTCTTCTTTTATTGATGAGGTACATGATCGGCAAAAGAAAGCAAACAAGATATTCAAAGTTGACGAGGAGGGTTGGATGAGTTTAATTCATTTTTTCTTTTTATTAAAAGATTTGATCACAATTCAATATTATTATTATTTTTGAACAAAAAGATCTGTGATATTGTGTTCTGGCATTTTCTTAGATTTTGTCTTACAATAGGGAGATTCCAGACAATATGTCATTTCAAAGCATCATGCCTACAACCGGAGGAGGAATCATGCCAATATTCAATATTATTTCTCCCGGCTATACGTTGAGAAAGGTTGTCACCGGCAACGGGAAGATAGACATGCACCAACTACAATCCGGCACACCGGTCCTAAAAAAATGTAGGATATAAATCTTGTTTATGTATCATTGGCAGCAGAATGTTTAACACGGTTCACGAGGTAAGATTTTTTTTTTCGGTAAGGAGGTAAGAATTAATTCTGAGAAATTAATTTACCAGTATATTTACACAACGTAGCCATCTATTTGTATTCGTCCGGTTTACCCTACCGACAAAATAGGATAGAAGAAATAGTTATATATAGTTTGCCAGGATTATTGTTTTCTTCATATTTTGGATTTCTTCATTTGTTATTCACTTCATTTTATTACAAAACTTGTACGATTATCTTCTTTCGTGGATTTTCTTTTTTCTAATGCTTTGGATCGTCAGGCTCCTTCTGAATTTATGTAAAAGTTGAAATATCCTCAATTGATTATCCCCCTTTGGATCACCTATGTAGGCCCTACGTTCCTAGCTGGTGAAGTGCGTAAAATATTATGATAATATAGAGTATCATGAACTTGTTACGTGAACCGTATGTATTACAACATGGAAAATCACTTTCTTGTGTTATAAGTTTAATAATATATATCCATAATTTCTCAAAACTTATTATAGTCGATGATTTAAGTTATTCTCAGATGACCTCCTAATTTTAACTACGAAAAGGAAAAGATTATATACAAAGCCATTTACACTCAATATATGATTGCTAACTAAAAATACAAATATGAAGAGAGTTCCAATTGGAAAAGATGTGGTAAATTAATATATATATATATATATATATATATATATATATAATATATATATATATATATATATATATATATATATCTTTACTTTACCTAGAAAAATATTGTGAAAAGACTCAAAACGAGTCAACTCCGCTTGCTGTGTATTTATATCTAACAAACTGCACAATTCCGGACACGCTTCTTCTCCAGGCAATCTTGAGCTCCGCACTCGACGGAAGGCAAATTAAGAGATCGATCAAGAGAGACACCCCGATGTCGATGCCGAGAGTGTTGCCCTTCCCATTCCCCGATGCACCCGGCGGGCTGTGCGACGCTGTTCTCTTGGAGGAACCGTGTATAGCGACATGCTTCTTATGCGGCGCTTCAGTGGACGGCAGCGCCTTCTACACCACCGCTTCCGATCCACGTCTCTTCCACGCCCACGCCGACTGTGTTAAGCGCCACCTTCAACAGCAGCAGAATTCACGCCTCAGCCACCCTCCTCCTCCTCCTTCAGATCCTGCCGCTTCCCCTGCACCCTATTGGGGCTACTACGCTGATGACCGTAGCAGTCTTCCTCGTCGAGGAAGTGGGTATCTCCGCCAAAGCCCGCAGCCCTTCAACAATTATTATTCTCCCCTTCAATTCTATCCTCCTACTCCTAGTTCAAAAATTGTCTTTCATGGTCATAGTAATTATCCTCCTCCTCCTCCTCAATCACCCTCATATCCTCCTCCTCTTCAATCACACTCACATCCTACTCCTCAATCATACTTTTTTCCTCCTCAACCGTACCCATATCCTCCTCAATCACACCCATATCCTCCTTTTCAGTCATACCCATATAGCAATAGTTATCCTCCTCCTCCTCCTCCTAATCATCAGTATCCAACAAACCAATTTGTACCTTCACTAGTTAGCGCTGCCTTTTTGGCCTTTCTTCAATCGCTCTTTGGATCCATCAATTTTGCTGATATCTTTAATTAACTCCGATGGAATGAACTGTTTGCACGCATGCCGGAATAAGCCTATGTTTTTCTTGCTTTCTTTCTTTTACTAGTTTCTTGAGGAGAACGGACGTCGAAGTTTGGTGCTTCTTTAATAATTTGTCCCTTGTGCTTCATTTTCGATCTATGCGTGTACGTATGTGTGATATATGTTGGATATGTGAAGCATATAATGCTTTCTGAGCCACCCCCTGCGCCCTAATTTGTACCGAATAAAATACATGCTTCTTATTGAAGAAAAAAATACATATTTGAGGCATATATAAGACAGTAAGAAAGATAGTGCATAACTTTGTTTCGGCATTAATTTTCATTCAGCTGAAAGATCTCGTTTTGCGTATTATTTGATTTCAGGAGTTATATACATATTACCCGAGTTATATAGTTATCTTCAGTTCATGATGCACATGTCATTTCCAGTGTCAGAAAATCTATATTAGTTGATAATGCTTTGAATTTGAACCATTATAATCTTAGTTGAACTCTTATGTAGTCAGATATTAAGAGAATGGAGCGGCGAAGTTACCCGTCCCTTACGGAGGTTTAGTTGAATTATTTCGCATATAAATTTTATAAATGAGTTATTTCACATTCTTATAATCATCAATATTATTTCATAACGAAGAGAATCGCCATCGTTTGAAGACGTAGTCTAATTTAGAATGAATTTCATAAATTTTGTGTATTTTTTTTATACTATTTCTCTTCCTTTTTTCCTAATAATATGTGTTAAGAATCACGACCGAACTCCAATGGTGAAGTCACCTGAGAAAGATCGCTGAGAGAGAGAAAAAAAAAACGAAATGCAGGAAGAAGCAGACTATTCAAAATGTAAAAGGATGATTACACGACGGCACACACCACCTATTTATACTACTAAAGTAAGTGTTACAATGATTAAACCGGTACGAGGCAGATACATGGATTTACAATTGCTACCGAACAAACAAGAAAACAGGACGATTGCTGCATTCACTTCACGGTAGCCGGAGATATAGACGATAACTGGGGATGTCGACGTGGTGTCTTCCAACAATATGACCTAATAAGCTAACTAATATTTGTTTTCAAAATTAATCAGGCCAAACCTTATTTCTTTAGCTTCGTGAAATTCTGATATTATCTAACTTATTCATTAAAGTTATTTTAAATTAAACATGCCCGATATACCAAAAGTATAGTTTGCAACTCCTGACTATAAGTACGTTAAGCCCAATAATTAATTAACTACCTTAAAGTCATGCATCAACCGAGCATATAATTAACACTAGAGAAGTAGAGAGAGCGAGCAGACCCAAACAAATTAAACACGCCCGATCCAACACAATCATTTTAACCCAATCACGCGGGCGATCGATCGAGAAAGTTACTTCCCCGTAAAAAATAGAATAAAATTTCAGGTCATTTTACTATAATTACGTCAGCACGTACGCGAGTCACGTAGCAAGTTGTTACATGCATGCATGCACGCACGCACGCACGCATGGCCTACAGCAGCCTCCAAGTCCTTCGTCATTGTTTACTATAAATCCAACGGGCCACCAATCGCCATGCAAGGACAAGGTCGTCAGCTTCCGAGCACCAGCATGCAATTATTGCTTAATTATATGGGGGGAGGGGCGGTGGCGACGACGACGTCGACGACGACGACTGGGGACATCAACATCTCTTCCAAATCGATGCTCCAAGTCATTTTTCCCCAGTTTCTTTCTTTTTTTTTTCATTCTTTTGTTTCTTCTTTTATTTTCTCTTTAACAAACAAGGCACCGGAGACAAGCCGACGGAGAAGAGGGGACGTCTCGCAGTCGCTTGAATTCAATTATTACTTTTTTTTTCCATAGGGGGCCCCGGAGGATAAGAAATTAAGAATGATGTAGTGCATCAATGACGCCAATTAAACATGGTACAAATCAGATTTGAGGGAAGGGTATGTAGGTTTTGTTCATTTTCTTTATGTAAAAGATATTTATCATAATTCGATTTTCTGCATACCTTAAAAAAACTCTGTATCAACAGAAAATTGTAAGTTGGCACTCGGTTACTTTTACTTGTGACGAGAGAAGGGGCATTTTTTTCAATATTTTATAAGATATAATATATATATATATAAATTATGTACTAATGTAGTTGGCCCCTCTCATACATATTTTTTTTTGTTGAAAGTCATTGTATGATACAAGACACACGATCTAACCTAATTAATTAAACTTGATGATAGATCGATCTTCTTTTGTTGATGTGTTTAGTTTTATTAACACTTTGATATATTTTAGCAATATACAAAAGAAATTTTATCATTTTAGAATAAATAATATATTATCATTAAAATATAAGAATCTAAAATAAATTAAAAACATGTCTTTAAAAAACAAGGTCTTCAGCCTCAGATGCTAAGAAAATCTTATATATTCAGTCCCTAGGCAGATCCTCGGATCTTTGCAAATAAATCATTGCCTGTTGTCAAAGACTCGTACGTAGTGTAATGGGTAATGCTTAACTACACTATGACAAATTAACAAACAGATGGGATTCTCCAACACGCATATATAATATTCGTTGATAACATCGACGCTATTAAAGACATATGCATATACCAACCAAAAAACAAATATTCGCATTACATTAATTATGGCGGTAACTGTTTATGTCGTGGTAGATTAATTATGTCTACGTCCGTTGACATTATATAATCCATTAGTAAATATTATTGAAATATTATTTTTTAAAAAATATTTAGTAATATTTAAGTGAAGTAATTGGTATAATATATAGTAAATAATTAGTGTTTAGTCATGTCTCAAAGCAGAAGACGTGTCAGCATGCCGGGGTAGAGTTGGATCTGCGCTTGTTACATGCTATGCAGTTTTATTCCACTGCATCATAAGCAATTTTATTCACACTAACGTCCATGTGTGCTCGTTAGCCCATTGAGCATTCAAATAAAATAATCTCTTACCGGTTGTCCATTATAGACTATAATTCATATATAATTACAGCAATTATTCATTATAGACTATTTATTAGAGATGCATAATCACATGAGAGTCATTAGAAATATATAGGAAAAAAAGATTATGACACATATAATTGCTTAATAACATGAGTTAATATTATATGATCTAAAGAATATGTTGGAAATTGGACGCCCACATTGGCTTTTTGCATTGGATGTCCCATCAAGCATATGCATGGACGAGACTGTGTCAGTAAACGCAATTAAGTTAATTGCAAGGTGCAGTTTAATGAACTGCTCCATAACAATTAGTTGATGCGCTATACAATGTATTTTGTGGCGTGGGACGCCCGACGATCACGCCTCAAGGCTGCTCAAATTTGAACGCATTCCTAGGTATTTGAATTATGAACTTGTGGTTCTTTTTCGTACATGATTAGAATTTCGAGTTTGAAATAACGTAGAAAGTACCGACCATCCGTTCTTTTGTTATAATGTATTCCGATAATACTCTTAGTTTATTTGTACCAATTACTTCAATTGGTATCATAGTTAAAAAGATTTTTCTCGTTTTCATTATTTTTGGATTGTTCAATTTTTTGCAACTTCGATTATAAAATCATAATTAAAGAACAAAAATGTTTAGTTGTTTTTTTGTACGAAATTCACCAAGAATTTTTGTACATTGATTTAATATAGATTTCCTTTTATTTAGAAAAAGAGTACACAGAGGTGCATTCTCGTGAAGAGAGGAGCCGTGATGGTCCCCTTCGGACCATCCGGGATCTCACGAGTGAATACATTGGATCTCATCAGAATCGCCCCATCTATCCTTCCATGGAGAAGTTTCGTCTTAAACTCCAACTCAAACAATAGGGCAATGTTTGGCTAGGAGAACAAAAGTTCTCGTGAGTTCTCAGAACATACTGAAGTAATGTATTTGTTCCCTATAAAATGTTTGACGATTGTGTAGAGAACAAGAACTTTTTCGCATGGGATTCGAGAGAAGTTTGCTAAGGCTAGCTAGAGTTCATGAATTCTAACTTCTGGCTAGAAATGTTTTTGACAGAACTTACGAGAACAAACCGCTTTGACTAGAACCTAAATCCTCGCAGATCCATCAAAACTCTGCCTCATGTTTGACAGAATTTAACAAAGTTCATGCATTTTGTTAGTAGGTAAACACAGCGCCTCGGAGTACGCCATGCTAGTGTACCTTGGAATTGCAACTTGGTGCATGCAAGTTTCAAATTTTTTATGCAATTGGATGTTACATGGTTGTTCACCTCACTGACATGTATTCCAAATGTTGTTCGGGATCTGTTGCACAAAAGATAGAAGTAATGTAATTTTGTGTGTGGTCCTACTATCGTATTTTGGGTAAATGACACGGATCGTCTTCCAATTTTAGGTCAATATTTCAACGGTCTCCTAATTTTAATTTGTAACTAAATTTTCTCCGAACTTTATTTTTTTTACATGTGTCATTGACCGATAATAGTTAATTTTTTGATTATATTACTAACGTGACATAATAAAAATTATAAAAATATTGTGAAAAATAAAAAATGAGGCTAGCGTGCGAGCTCGCAGACGCCGCTATTGTGAGCTCGAGTGAGAGAAAAAGGGTGCCAATGAGAAAGAAAAGAGGCAAAAAAAAAATGTCGCGACCCCCTGACCCCTCTTCCTCCCACGAGCCCCCCCACCCCCCAACCGTTGATCCCTCCTTACCGGACCCCGCGAGCACGTTCCCATGCATGTAGACCCCCTCTACCAGACAATAGCTCCTCCTTCCCATCTCCAACCCGCCCTCGAGAGCCCTGTCATAACTCCAACCCTAGCCGTTGAATCTCCTTCTATCCCGGTGAGTAAGCCCTCTTGGACAAATATTGTCAGAAATCAGTCGCGTGGCCGTGCTCCTGCAACAATATTGCCGAATCAGCTACGTAATATAAAGGAGGCGGTCACGAACGAGGTCGAGATCCCGATTGCAGACGTCTACGACCAATCAGCCGATCTGTAAAGCTGTCTCATTGCTAGATTTGTAAGTGATGACACCTTCGTGAGATCCCTGCGCCAGCAGCTCTCCGACAGCTGGAAGCTAAAGGCTCCTTTGCGAATCATCCAGGTGGGAAATTTTCACCTCATGTTCAAGTTCGCTTCTACTGTTGACCGTATTCAGGTGATTACTGGTGGCCCATGGACGGTGACTGGCCACATCCTCAATCTCTCCATCCCTCGATCATTTTTCCGGTCGGAGGAGGAACTGATTTCGTCTGCTCCCTGTTGGATTCGCATCCCTGCTCTTCCTTTCGAGCTGCGAAGTGAGTGTGTCGTCGTCCGCATTGCCCGGCACTTCGGAGAGCCCTTGCGCATTGACGAGCTTCGAGATGACTGTGATTATGCAAGGATATGTGTTGATCTAGACCGCTCTCTTCCAGTAAAACAAGGTATTTGGGTACGAAGTCCTGATGGTAAGCGATTTTTTCAGAGAATCATGTATGAGGGGCTGCCAGTCCTTTGTTTCAAATGCGGCATTCCAGGTCATCGATTAGAAGCTTGCCCCAAACCATCATCATAGGCTACTTCTCCAGCCAAAACGCGTGTCGTGTTACTGTTTGGTCCATGGTTGTAGGCACCCTCCGGAAACCTGCCTCGTCGCCCATACCAAGAGGGTTTCCGGCCGACGTTTGCGCCGCCGTCGCCGAAATCTCGGGCGGCGATTCTTGAACTCAATGATCCCGGGGCGGATGCTGCGCCTACCGTCAGATCGATCTCCAACGGTCCGTGGCGCATCTACCAACGGATCCTTGCTCCAACGGTCGGATGCCGTCCCATCCATCGGCTCGATCCTCACCCACGTGGAGGGTCCTAATGGTGCTCACATGGGGTCTTATACGATGGCACGCGACTTCTCCTCATGCCCCTCATGCCCTAATCGGCACTGCCCCATTAGGGTCTCATCCGTGCTCATCGTCGAGTAGATCTGTTCCTCCACCAACCTCCAGTCGGAACACTCATACTATGGCCTCCTCTCCTATCTTGGAGACACGGGATCAACACCAGCAAATGGTTCAGCAGGTGTTGTCATGCTTCACACTACCGAAGCGTCCTCTTGAGGAGATCCTAGTGTTCTCTCTGACAAGGAGGCCCTGGACGCCGATCTCCTCGGGCATCCGCAAATGTCACCTCCATCTCCCCGACACCGCCGTGCAACGCCTGTGCGTCCTCCAGACCTACAATCTAGGTGACCCGCAGCAAAGAAACCCCCTAAAGGTAAGAAAGTCACCCCATCTTTGTCAACAGACTCATGTTTGCCCTTATCTTCGTAGGATGTTGCTCCGGCCTCATCGGCAGGGCTCAGATGAAGATCATAAGCTGGAACTGCCGAGGGGTGGGTCATAGCAAGGCCAGGGACCACCTTTTGGAGATGCTGAAGTTGGACAAACCTGACATTCTGGTTCTCTTGGAGACACACACTAATAAGCAAGATTCTGAGCGCGTCATCCGCCGTATGGGTCATGCTTGGTCCGGACACTTCCAGGCCGGCATTAGTGCCTCTAGGGGCATCCTTGTCGCCTGGCACGGAACTGACGTCCAGGTGACACCTTTCCTTGTTTCATCTCAAGTAATGCATGTCGTTGTAACTCATCATAATACCTCTTTCCTATTATCATGTATTTATGCTAGCACATTCCCTCATGTATGATTAAATCTTTGGTCACAACTATATAATCTAAACATTGCTAACGTCCCCTGGGCCATCATTGGTGATCTTAATTCTCTTATTAATCATTATGATAAACGGGGGAGGGGGCTCTACTTTTAAATTAACTAAGTTCATCCTTGCACTTAGAAATCTCATTGATTCTCAAGGGCTCATCGATGTCAACCCCCATGGGTCTAAGTACACTTGGTGTAACAATCTCTCTAGTAATGGCAGAATTCTTTGCAGACTTTATCGGCTATTGGTAAACCATCACTGGCTTATGTCTTACCCTGCAACTGTTCTTAAAACTTTTCCCAGGACTGCCTCTGACCACTCTCCTCTTTTTATGACAACTGAGCAACAAATTAGGAAATCCAAATCTTTGAAATACGAAGCTTTTTGGTTTGACTACATCAAGTCAAGGGAGATTGTTAAACGTGTTTGGGCTCATCACCCACCTTCTAATTCCCTTAGTGACATTTTAGCTCGAGTCAAATTGGAAACCATCAAATGGAATAAGAATGAACTGGGTAAACTTGAAGACAAAGCCATTGAAACCCAAGCCCTCATCTCCTACTTGGAGCATAAAGATGAGATCTCTGGTCTCACTGATCAAGAACCGCTTACCCTCAAGGCCTCCTATAATAGACAACTGGCTTATTTAAGGCAAATTAGTATCAAGTGATGGTCTAAATTATGAGTAAATTGGCTAAAGCATGGGGACAAAAAATACAAAGTTTTTCACATGTCTACCATCATTAGATCAAAACACAATCATATTAACTCAGTCATAACTGATGAAGGTCAAGTTCTTAAAGATGAAGCTTTGATAAAAAAATTACTTTGTCAGTCACTATCGTTATTTCTGGAGTCCTGAAGCTCTCAACCCTGGTCCCTCTTCTTGGCCTACTCTTCCTAAGCTTAGCCACACTTGGTGGGATAGTTTGGTCTCACTTATCACTGATGATGAGATTAAGAGTTGTCTTGGCTTTGGCAAGGCTCCTAGGCCAGATGGATTCACAATTGAATTTTACAGAAATTACTGGGACCGCGTTGGCACTGACATCTGCCATCACATTCATTTGGCCCTGAACACTAATTCCATCCCTTGTGACTGGACCTAAACTGCCTTGGTCTTCATCCCTAAGAAAGATTTTGTCTTCTAAAGTGTCTGATTTCAGGTCTATCTCCCTCTGTAATGTGCTATATAGAATCACTTCTAAGGTCTTAGCCCAACGGCTTAGGCTTACTTTGGGAGGCCTTATTGACCATTGTCAATCTGCTTTCATATCCCATATATCTATTCAAGATAATATTATGGTTGCTCAAGAAATCACCCACTCTATATCTAAGGGTAGGAAGAAATTTTAAATGATTAAAGTTGACATGAAAAAGGCCTTCGACAAAATTTTTTGGACTGTTATTGAAGTCATTCTTAGGAATATGGATTTTCCACCGACCTTCGTATCCTGGATCCTTACTTGTATCAAATCCCCTACCTTCACCTGCACTATTAATGGATCTGCCTCCCATTCTTTTACTGGTCATAAGGGGATTAGACAAGGGGATCCTATCTCTCCTTATCTCTTCATCCTTTTCTCTCAAGTGCTGACCTCTCTTATTAATCATCAAGTTAATATGGGATCCCTTATACCTTTCTCTATAAACTCTTTCAATCCGAGCCATCTCATGTATGTTGATGATCTCCTCATATGCATTGCTGCTACCAAATCAAACTGTAGGGTTTTAAATAAGATTTTCAAACACTATGAATCATTGACTAATCAAAAAGTAAATCAAGCCAAATCTGAAAATTTTCCCCTCTAAGTTGGCACCTTCCAGGAAGAATGCTATTCTAAACATCCTCAACTTTAGGGTTGGTTCATACCCTTTCTCTTATCTTGGAATTCCTATCTCCTACAAGTATATTCCGACAAAATCACAGGGACTAATTATGGATAAAATCACAAAAAGATTATCTGGATGGAAGCAAATGTTACTGAACCAAGCGGGAAAGGCTATTCTCATCAACTCTGTGATAAATTCAATTCTTGTTTATGCTTTCAGCTCGTCTTTTATTGCTAATGGTATCATTGAAGCTATTGAGAAACCCAATAGAACTTTTTTTTGGACCCAAATGGTGGTAGACATGACTTGCACCTTGTTAAGTGGGACACTATCCAGAAGCCCAAGCTCTGTGGGGGTTTGGGTGTAAAAAATTTAAAGCATATCTGTAACTCAGTGTTTGCTAAAAGAACACTTGACCTCTTAAACAATAGGGATACTCTTTGGGTGCATCTTGCCAAACATAAATATGGAAATGTCCATCCTTGGTACCTTCCCACTCCCCCTAGATCATCTACCTGGTGCTGGAAAGCAATACTAAATACCTTAGATATCATTAAACTTGGCTTTATGATTCAGATTGGGGGAGGAAATAATACTTTTGTTCTCCATAATCCTTGAATTTTTTTCTATGCCTCTTGCTTGGAAACCTACTTATATTAACATCAATCTCATATCTGCAAATATGAAGGTAAGTGAACTTATAATTGACAACTGCTGGAGTTCTACCTTACTTGCTGAGATGTTTGGTCCTGACTTGCTAAACCGTATAATATCTATTTATTTATCTCATTCTGCCCGTGATGATATCTGGCATTGGGTGATGGATACCCATGGAATAGCTAACGCTAATTCTGTTTATAGATTCATTGTGGACAGATCTTTATTGCCTTCCTCTCCTGGACGGTCGCCTGGAGATCACCTTGGGTTGGGACAGCCTTCCAGGAACCACCTATGGCATCTTAGTATTGCTCAAAAAATAAAATTTTTCTTGTGGAAGTTGTTGCACAAAAGACTCCCTGTTGTTGGTATTATCCAATGATTTATCCCTTATAGTAACCCTCTTTGCAAATTCTGTGGCATTTCATCTTGAGACTGTTAATCACTTGTTTTTTGCTTGCTCTTTCTCTGCTCAATTCTGGTCTACTGTTCAAACTGAGCTCAAGTTTAATTTTTAACTCTTCTCGCATTGTCTTTGCGAAGGCTCCTCTTTGTTACCTAGTTCAAAAGTAAAGTTGAGGTCTTTCATTGCTGCTTGTCTCTGGAGTTTATGGTGTGCTAGGAATGAGGCTGTCTTTAGGTCCAGGCAAGCAACTGCGAGGTCAGTTTGGTAGAGAATTTTGTCCACATATGATGATTATATTATGAGCTAGGTTCCTGAGGCAATTCTCCCTCATGGCCATCACTTGGTTCGATGGGAGCCCCCAGCTGTGGGGTGAACAAATTTAAATCCGATGGTGCTTTCATGGGTTGCGGGGATGTTGGCGGTATGGGTTCCGTTTATCGCTCTCACAATCTCTCCTTTTTGGATGCAGGTGCGATCGTTAGGCGCTGCCGTACTGCTTTGGAGGTCGAGGCCTGGCCCATGCTCGAGGGTATCAAATACTGCATTCAGCTTCATATCTCGGCTCTTCGTATCAAATCCGACTCTCAGATTCTCGTCAATGCCATCTACAACATCTCGGACCCGCCCTGGTGTATTCGACAAATTTTTTTAGACATCAAAGCCTTACTCTCTCTTTTTTGCAAATTATAAAGTCTCACACTATAATAGGAAAGAAAATTATGTCGCTCACTTTTTTGCTCAGCATGCTCGTCGTCTTTTGTACAACATCTTTTGGGAGGGTCATCCTCCTTCGGAGGCTTTTCAGTTTCTGTATTTTGATAACTCACGCTGTTTTATTTAATGCTTAATTAATCTTTTCTTTAAAAAAAAAGAAAAGAGGCGTGGCGAGGAAGAAAAGGACGTCGACGCGTGGCATTGTAGAATATTGGTGGACAAAAGAAAATGGAAATGTTAAAAAACCTGTGCGCACGAGCCAAGGCTTGATGTACAAAAAAAAGGAAAAAATGTTGAACCACAGTGCGCGTCCCGTGACACGAAGCGCGAAGCCTCGCGGCACCAGTTCCGCTCAACTTATAGCCCTCGGCCGCTAAGCGCCGAAACAATGGAACACATGCAGCCGCCCCGCACTGCGTAATATTGCGGAGTATCAAGTTATCCGCCCTTAGGGCATTTATCTTGTAAGGCCGTCCTTATGAATGGCCAAGTAGGTGACGTTCCCGTAGGGTACGTCTTTTGCATCTTCAATATGTAACAAGACTCATATACCTATGGTACACTGGGAGGAGTTCACTAGTGCCTTCCGAGGCCCAATTGTATGTTATGTTTCATCATATTTGATACAAGTAAGCTTTCCTTTAATTCTAGTGTCATGGCCTTGAGCGTGGGGTGGCAACCCACATCGGTGTCCCTTCGTGGCGTCCCGTGGTCCCTTCGTCGCCCCTTCGGACTTTAAGCATCCAAGCGCCTACATTAGTGCCGCAACGCGCTAATGCCACGGTCTCGTGACGAGTAGTCCAATACTCTAGTCATGTCCGTGATTGAATGCCTATAAGAGCGACTCTCGGCGAAGTCGTCTCGACCATAAAACTTCCGCTGCAAACTCAAAACAGGCTTGGCTAGGTGTCTATCCGCCTAGTCGCCGCACGTGGTCTAGTGTCCGAGAATGACCCCGTGACAAGTGGTATCAGAGCAGTTCTTCCTGCTCAGATTATCCAGCGATGATGACTCGCTTGTGTCGTCGCAACGTGCCCTGGCGTAGGAAATGTGCTTCCGCTCAAATACTCCATCACGCCCAGGCGCACCGGTATCATGGTCTTTGATCGTGGATGCCAACGAGGAAGGCATGGCAAGCCTCCTCGCCGCACGCCCAGTCGTGCCCCGCAGCATGTTCCGCATACACCCGTGTCGTGTCAAGGAACGTCTGTCATGCATCATGATGGCGGATGGATCGCCCCACCTAACCGGGACGGTCATGCGTCGCTCACTCGAGCAGATCAACCACCCCAGGTATACAGTTGGGAATCCTGAAGTGTCGCGCTGCGTCAAAGAGTGGCCATATGCTCCGCATGATGGTCTTGCGCTGCTCATATCATGATATCGCTTACACGAGCGTCATGTAACTCGGAGGACCCGTGTCACATTCAGGGACGGTCGGTCGTGCACTATCATGACGACCTGGCGCTGCTCGGTATTTCGTGACGTCGCATCGCATGCCCAGTCATGCAACGTGAAGTGCACAACCGCTTCACGGGAGAAGTTGGCTTAAAGACAAATATCAAGGTTCATGGTCCCTTTTCGGCCAAAGAATATCATCCTTTCGGCCAAGGAACATCAATCACAAGCATATTGTCGTGTCGCAACATTGTCTGCCACACCACGATGACTTTCAGGAATGGAGCAAAGCGTTGATTACTTGCAAACACTCATGGACGAGCTGTCAGCCTTGGCTGCCTCGTCAAGTGTCGCCCCGCAAGCGGCGTGATGCCATCCATCGAGGAGTGGGACGAACCTGATACATGCCAATGCAAATCGACGCCTCAACTCAGCGACCAATTTAGCAAATGGTCTGAGCGTCGAGCATCGGCGAACCTTGGCATGCTGCTATCAAGAGTTCTGCCACCAACCGAAGGAAGGAGTGCCCTTTCCTTTCGGACATCACCTCGAGTAATCGAAGCAGCCTTCAAAGATCACAATGTGAAGGTTTTAAAGGACACATTGGCGATGTCGTCCCTTCGAATGGAGATGGAGGTAATGTTGGAAGCTCATGCCACGAGTTCACCAACCGCAGTCCGCTTATCTAAGCAGAGCGTCTTCACAAGCATCCGCACGGATCAGTGAAGGCCAGGAATGGCTACTCTTTCGCAAGGGTCAAGCCGCCCGGTGGACAAGTATGTCAAAGGTGTATGATCTAGGATGACAAGCACAGTGACATTACTTTGTCCAAGGTGCGGACGGACGAGCATCTGAGGTGCATCCTCTTCGTGAACGAGCACAACGATCTCTCCCCGTCCATACCCCAAAGGGATTGTCAAAGCTTCAAAGGAGGTCCCAGGATCGGAAGAAGACATATCCCAACAACCCTGCAAGATGTGGCAAACTCAGGATGGCGTTGCCATTGCGACAATGTAGAATGTGGCAAACATGCATCCCAGACATGGGACAGAAGAAGTGGCAGTTCATCAATTATGCAGACCTGACAAGTTGGGACTGAAGGCCAAGATCGCATTGTTCAGCATCGGCCAGATGGGCATGTTGAAGGAGGAAGTGAAAGGAATCACCGAGCTCCGCCTACAGTGTTCCCAAGAGGATGAAGACCCAGTGTTGGTGCTCTTCAAGCAGAGGGGTTAGAAGCTTTAGACTAGGAAGGAGTTGGAACGACCGGATCGTCCAACCTCCGCTCACTAGTCGACGCTGCCAAGTCAATCGGGACAAGTGCCATACCACCAAAGCCCTTGGGCAAGGGCAATGGTGGGGGAGAGAAGCTCAAGTCGCAAGGAGGAAGCTACTTATGCCGAAGATAAAGATCGCCCATCGAAGCAGGAGAAGCGAGTCGAACCACAGGCACATGTGGGGAGACCCCATCGTCGCTCACTATAGCGACTGGGAGTGGACAAGGTGCGGAATGTTATATCAAAGAACCTTGCTCCACCTCAAACCGTCGAGATATCTCTTGTCCACCAAGGGGAAGGTAGAGATGTTCTCAAGGCTCGACGGACGAAGGACTCAACGTTGCAGCCATCTGCAACTTGGAGATAGCGAGTTGAACCATAAGGGAACGTGGGGAGACTCTCGTCGCCCACTACGGCGACTTGGATGGACAAGGCATGGATTGTCATATCAAAGAACCTTGTCCCGCCTCAAGACTGTCGAAACATCAGGTGATCACCAAGAAGGAGGTGGTCCTACGCTTTTCGTTCGGCAGAGGTATGGAAGACTCTACGTTGCAATCATTTGCAACATAGAGACATTGAGTCAAGCCCACAAAGAGACATGAAGCGTCCCAGAGTATCCATGGGAAGACTCTTGTCGCTCATCATAGCGACCCCAGGCACTCGAAGCAGACAAGCTACAAGCATCGACATCGGAGAGTTTGTGCTATTTCAAGCCGTCGAAATTCAAGAATGATCATCGAGGGTGAGATGGTCCCATATTTTGCATTCGACGGAAGGGAGACCTTATGCTGCGGCCATCCGCAACATGAATGCATCGAGTCAAGTCATGCAGGTCGAATGGCGAGACTCTTCATCATGTTCTACACGACCCTGAGACAACTCTTCTCCGAGCTATTCCTGAAGGCATACAAGAGTTGTTTCAACCCCAAAGAAGCCAAACCACACAAGTTGACGCTGCGCAAGTCGAAGAGAAGTGAAGCCAACAGAGACTTGATGGACGGATAGTTGCTTGATGAAGTCAGACCGCACATGGCGGACTCCACTGGCGCTGCACAAGTGATGACCCCGGGTTGGACGAAGGATCAGCGAGCGAAGCAGGCCTGAGGGAGGAATCCTCAGCGAGACCCCAAGGAGCGGGCATTCCTAGCGTTGCGTGATGCTGGTGAAGTTGAAGTCAAGGCAAAGAAGGCAGAATTGAACGAGATAAGCGAAGTCAAGACTCAAGACAAAGGCCCCGAGGAAGCCCGGACAACGGCGTTGGGGGCATCGTCGACTTTGGTGAGGGAGAATGTCACGGGGCGTTTCCCGTGACACGAAGCGTGAAGCCTCGCGGCACCAGTGCCGCTCAACTTATAGCCCTCGGCCGCTAAGCGCCGAAATAATGGAACACATGCAGCTGCCCCGCACTACGTAATATTGCGGAGTATCAAGTTATCCGCCCTTAGGGCATTTATCTTGTAAGGCCATCCTTATGAATGACCAAGTAGGTGACGTTCTCGTAGGGTACGTCTTTTGCATCTTCAATATGTAATAAGACTCCTATACCTACGGTACACTGAGAGGAGTTCACTAGTGTCTTCCGAGACCCAATTGTATGTTATGTTTCATCATATTTGATACAAGTAAGCTTTCCTTTAATTCTAGTGTCATGGCCTTAAGCGTGGGGTGGCAACCCACATCGGTGTCCCTTCGTGGCGTCCCGTGGTCCCTTCGTCGCCCCTTCGGACTTTAAGCGCCTACATTAGTGCCGCAACGCGCTAATGCCATGATCTCGTGACGAGTAGTCCAACACTCTAGTCATGTCCGTGATTGAATGCCTATAAGAGCGACTCTCGACGAAGTCGTCTCGACCATAAAACTTCTGCTGCAAACTCAAAACAGGCTTGGATAGGTGCCTATCCGCCTAGTCGCCGCACGTAGTCTAGTGTCCGAAAATGACCCCGTGACACGCGTTGCACTGTCCGTGCTACAGTACACGCACAACACTATAGTGCGCGGCCAGGCCCGCTGTGCGACACCCTATGCGTGCTACAGTTACGCGCAGGCCGAAACCCCGTTGTGCATCTCTGCAGACGTGCGGGCCAACGGCTTGCGGTTCCATGCCGCCGCATGAACGCACGGGCTCGGTCGGCAGTGCTGCACAATAGTGTGGACGTGCCGCAGTTGAACAGGGCGAGCGCCTTGGCCCGCTCGTGGCCCAAATGAACACTACAAATTTTTTTGAAAAATTAAATATAGAAAACCGGGGAAAATAATAAAAAATGAGAATAATATGCTTTTGAACTCATAAAATTCTATTTTTTCCTGCAAAATGTGTGATATGGGTGACATAAATGTATGCATTTTATGCTATTATGCATTTTATGTGTATTTTTATATCATGATAAATATGTATGACGAATTAAATTATTTCTAATTTATGCACATTAATGATTAGAAAATTATGAATATTTTTCTGCAAAATTTCAGAATATTTAATATGCATATTCATTATTTATGAATATAGGTCATGTTATAATGTGATCAATTGATATGGAAACCTTTGTTTTTGAATAATAATCATGTAATGTTAATTAGAAAATTATTGAATATATTTTCTTAAAATTGTATGACATATGATTTTATGCATACTGGTGTTATTATGCATCTTTATTAGTACATGAAAGAGTTATGGTATTTCGTCATGCATTATATATTATTATGAATTTAAAATAAAATTCATACGTATATGTTATTACATGATGTTTTAAGTGTAGTACGTCATATTTAAATTGAATTTTCATATGAACTAAATATTTATGCACATAATTGTGTTATATTTACTTAAAGTATATTTAATTGTTATGCACATTATTAGTTCATTATGTGAATTGGATTAGATAATAAGAATTTGTTTTCTTTATGAAAGAACATGTGCATACATAAAATTGTGTTATATATTAAGAATAACATGTGTTATGTGAATTTATAAGTCATTAATTCATATAGTTATACTAAATTATGCAAAAAAATATTTTGTCACATTTATTAAATTTTCATGTGAAATATGCACACCATTTATGATAAATTAATTTTATTTATAAAAAAAATATGTGCATATATGTTTTTATTACACATGAAATTATTTGCATAATTTTACATGATGACAATTCTTGAAATATTTCTAATTAACAAGACATGCATGATATGATGAATTATTTATTTATGTACATAATTGGAACTTATGTAACATAAATGTAGAGTTATACATGTAATAATAATACTTTGATTATTTGTATGCCAATATCATGCTTATGTTAATTATAATGATGTGACAAATAATATTCATTTTATATGTAAATGAATTGTATAATTATTTGTGTGCATATTATACATTCATATATGTAATTTATGATATGTTTATTTGAGTGCATAAATATTTGTGAATTATGAATATGACATGTTTCATAAAATTTATGATTAAATAAGTTTGAAAATAATTATGAAGCATAGATACTCTAAATATGACTAAGACATCTTAATTATATGATTGTCATGATAATATTTTTGTTGAATGGTGCATGACATATTTATGTATAGGCAAATACTACAAGTAAGTAAAAAATTTAATACCCTCTTTATCTATGGACGTATCTTATAGTTTTCTAATTGGCACCTTGCAAATGCAAGGAAGAGTGTCATCGTAGAACCCTAATTGTCTTGATCAAAATTTTAAAAATAGTATATTAATCACATCATATTCTTTTAGATGATTTTGGATGTTTGTTTTCCAAAATGATTAGAATAGTATCTTCGCACAACATATTATTTATTATGAGTAATAACTATTTTTTTTAATAGTGGAGGATGAGTGGGAGCATAGCGATTATCTCGATGTCATTGTTTTAAAAATATTATTATATCATTATTTATGAATATATGTCACAAGTAGACATAAAAAAACTAACTCATTTCTCTTACATAATTTGACCATAGATAATGATATAAAATTAAGAGTCTTTGCAATACAGTCAAGTCAAAAGGAACAAGTCAAAAGTTGATATATCTCTCTAAAATACAATCACTATATGATTCTCAAAATGATGCAATTGTCAAGAAATGTATAACTCTTACATAAATTTTATTCATACCAAATATGTTATGTATCTGTGTTTGATGAGAAACTTGACGGCTAGAATTATTTGTCATACCTTTTAGAATGATCACATGGTAGTGTGATGCGTGCAATTTAGGCGCAAATATACTAGATCATATCAAGTAATAAAGAGTGAATAGAATATCGAACCCACAAGGACTAATTTAGATTTTTATCTTTCTAACTTAAGTTTATTAATTGCAATAATAACAAGAATTAATTTCAAATAAAAGTGATTCACATTGATGACAATAAGGGAGAATGACGCCTTTAATTAATGTGAGAGAAAGTTAAAACTTAATTATCAATAATTTAATGTAGACTTCTTGTAGAAAATAAATGGATAAAAGGTATATGACTAAAAAACTTGAGAACCTAACTACCCTAGTAAAGAATATAATCAGAGTACGTTGACAACTCAATCCACTTTAATATACTTTGAACTAAGATGCATTATTATAAAAAGTTGATTAAAGTAAATTATTCAAAAATTTGAGAACCTAATTATCTTAAATAGAAGTAAAATTAAAACATAAAAAACTAGATCAACTCTAATCTACTTTATTTAAGACGTCTTAAGTTGCAAACCTTCGTTTAATGACACAATTGTTAGCAATTAAAATTATTTTACGAACAAAAATATCAAAAAAATATAACTCGACCCGGGTCAGATGGAACTCGGCTCGGGTCAACGTCGACTCAAATCTAGGAAAATTAAAGAAGGAACCCAACCCGAGTTGGTACCTACTCGACCCGAGTTTTAGATGCAAGTGGTTTGATTGATATTTTCTTGCAGAAACTATGCAAAATTATATGAAAGTAATGAAGAAACTAATTAACTTAGATAAAGCATGAAACACACATCATAACCATGTTTGTAGAAATCTAAATGATAAAATGTATTAAGTGAAAATTGATGTTTAATGTAGTATTCCTTCAACAACTAAATTAATCCATAATTGGAAGAATTAACATCAAATTCGAGGGAGAAAATATAAAGTAAAGACTATAAATTATAAATCAAACTTCCAGGAAGTGATGGATGTCTCTAGAACAAGCCTTAACCGAAACAATGCTTCAAGTGATTGCCTGAAACCTCAAAATCGTCTAGTTCTCAGTTGATTTGTAGTGGCGCGCAATAGAACTTCGTCTCTCGCTTATGGTGCTGCTAGGGTTTCAAACTCCGAGATTGCATAGTTCTTAGGTTCATGGTACATTCATATTTATATGGGTGTCTGCCTTCTAGAGTTCCGAGTTGAATTCGCAGCTCAAATTCGAGTGAACTCGATCGAAAAATCACAACCGTCCATCAGTTTGGCTGATTGTACTGAACTCGGCCGGGTTTGATCTAACTCGGGCCAGATTCTGTTCAAATTTTATTTGCATGCTAAAATCGATTCGAAATTAATTTTTAACATCAATCCGGTCCGGGTATGATGCCAGCCATGTTCGGGTTCTACTAAAACTTGTCCATATGCTTTCTTCTCGCTTCGTTTTTCGTACTTTTCCAATCCGATCGCTTTGTAAAATAGAACACAAGTGGATAGCTTTGGACTCAAAAGAAATTAAGAAAATATATGCACACAATAATAAAAAAATATGAAAAATAGCTTAAATGATGTATGTAAAAAAATGCATGCATCATAGTGATCATAAGTTACTCATTTCTCATGAGCTTGTAATTGATGTTTAGTGAAAATATCAAATGTTTTGACAAAATAATCCTTTATTTGAAGAATGATGTGACATCTTCAATTGTGACATTTGTTCCACGTCAAAATAAGGATACTACTGCAAGTCTTAAAAAGATATTATGGTCTTAAAAGACGTATAGATACTCAAAAAGGCTAACATTACTCATATAGACTAGAGAAACGTGATGGCAAAAGTTAGTATAAACAAAATAATGTGCTGCACTTGTGGAAAATACAATATTTTTTGTTCGTGATTACACTAAGTTGAAATATATTGATATGATTGTATGTTAATTTTGTTTGATAAAAATGTCATTGCATTACTGTTACTCGTCTTTGTGGACTGTAAATTCTTTGAACAACTTATCATGTAGTTAAAGAATTATAAATTCTTTATAGTTAGAAACAACATGAAAGTGGGAATTTAAAAGATCGTGACTTGCAAAATTTCTTTTTGCGGTAGATGGATCTTTTTATCACCATTGTCCTATTTTACCACTATTTTAAAGTGAATATGTGCAGAGTATTGTATTTTTTTTGACAAACATAGTTGTGTATTCATGTTAAATTTCATATTTAATGAAGTCCCTCTACGAGAATTTTCTGAAAAAATATTTCCTATGTCTTCATTATTTTAAATCGAGTTGAATATTTATGTCATATATGATGTAAATAAGTATGTCATAAGTCTTGGCTAGTCAATTTGTGACATATTTTAGGAAATATAAATATGGCATAGCTAGAGAAATATATTTTCTCGCTAATTTTTTTTTGTTCACTTTTGTGGCAAATTTCCAATTGACAAAGAAATCATTTATGAACATAAACTTACAATAATTCATTTGTGTTTTATTGAACGGCTAAAGTTCTATATGATTTCTTTCATCACATTTTTGCATTATAAAATCATTCATATAATTTATCTAAGTTGGTAATATGAATTATTTTATACAAATTTATGAGCTTAGATAATCACAAGATCAATGCCTTGTTAACTAAATTGATATTGCAAAATGGCTAAGACTTATTTAAATAGTCGAGTGATAAAAATGATATATTATGCGGCTAACTATATTCTGCAATAATATGTGTTGTGAATACGATGAAACCAAAATTTACTTGATATATTTTTTGAAGTAGAATGACGTAAATAAAGTTTTAATTTTATATTTGGAATGTTGTTGTGTTTAGTACTGCCTATGACTTCTTAATCAATAAGAGTTACTTAAATAACAAGTAGAAATATAACATTCATATATATATTTTATAGGTTGAACGAGTTTAAGTAATATTTTCAATTTCGGCAATGTATGCATATTTATTTGTGGCTTGTCCATATTCTATTCCCACACCTCAATCTGAGTGGAACAAATTCACAGCCAACTCATGATTAATGATCATTTATTAAAAAATATGAGTTTTATGTTGTTAATGTTGAATGACTATATGAAATGAATATGAGCTTAAAATAAAATTAATAGAAGCTTTCTCATGCTTAGATAATGAAAATGGATTGATATTGCAAAGAGTTAGAGTCTAAAAAAGAAAATTAACTCAAGGACTTGCTAATTAAATCATTCACATTGTCGAAAGGCAATAAAAAAAGAATGTTCAAACTATATTGACATCGATGATAGGAGATTTCAAAGTGACGAAAAGTAACAATCGTAAAAGGAGTGTTGACTGTATAGAAATTATTAGATTTTTCTCTTGTTCGTCAAAAGTCTAGCTATTATTTCACATATATATTAGATGAAAATATATAATACTATTTGAGCGCTTAAATATAAAAGTATTGAGCGCAATATGTGATTTGCAACGGTATAATTATGAATTCAATATTCATCTAAAAAATGGTGTAAGTATCATTATGTGTATATCCATTTGTTATGAATAAATATGTCATCATTGTATTACATGTGAAACAATATTATGTATAGCTAGAAGTAATAAGGGATTTCTTCTATTAACGAAGAATTTAATGTCTATATAAATGATATGGGTGAGATAGCTATTCATATTGGGCGTGAAATTTAAATACGAACTGTTCAAATAAATTTGTTACTTTATAGCAAGAGTCGCATGTCATGAAGATGAATTGAACATTCTATGAAAAATTGAAACCCAATGATACCTTTTTATAAGAGATACATTTAGAACTCATAGCATTCCTTAAGTCTCTATAAAGTAACAAAAGGAAATATCCTTTTGTAAACATCATAAGTAATCAAACATGCATAAAAAGTTGAATATTCTAATTGTTGCGTTTGTATTATTGGTCAAATGAGAAGTTTACATATCCATGATGTGTGGCTATTGTCTGACTCTCGTTTTGCGCTATGATAGACAAGCTTAATAAATAGACATCTATTAAAATGACAACTAGTGTGATGGACCGCGCGATGCGCGGATGATACAAAATTGAATGAATGATATATTTATAGAATAATTAAATATTAGTATGATATATCTTAATATTGATCATAAAGCAATGGCGATGAATTTTTTTATGGACAATTTTTTTTTGTTCTATAAAATAATTCCTTTTGATTTATTTTAGAAAATTGTCATGACTGATTATTTTTTATTCATTGTAAATAATTCTACTTTATTTATCTTTAAACATTATCATATCCATTTATAGTCTTTTTTAATATTATTGCATTTCTTCTTTAAATATTATTAGTGTACAAAAGTAAACATTTTTATAGTATATTATTTATTTCTATAATGATAACCCTCACTCTGAGTTATTTTATTATATTCTTATATTTTTCCTAATTATTTTTGTCATATAATTAATTTTAATCGGCTAATTTATTCTACATCAAACACCATTTTATAAAATAGTCCTAAACAATAATCAATTCCGAAAACTTGACCTAGAAATAATCCTAAATAGCAGTTTATATGCTTGCATGCATTCCCCGTGTTCATAAAATTTAGGAAGATGCTCCCATAATTTGCGAACTACATAATTAATATGCAGGACAATCCAATTATACAAATAATTCAAGAAGCTTTCAAAAATGCGACCTCAATATACTGGAAACTAAAATAAATGTTGTTAAATTTATGCAAATATATATATTTGATGAACAAAGATAAAATAAATTCACCATGGGACCAATGTGATTTTTTTTAGATTTTACTGGAGACATTCACCAAAAATAGTAATTATAATGTTTACACCATAAACATGTACATTTTTTGGTTATTTTGTCCCTTGTCATTTTGTATATTTGATAACATTTAACAAATATACTAATTTTTTTTACATGTAATTAACTTTTTAAAAACCCAGACTCATTTTTGCGATAATTTCTTGAATATCATTGATAACTACGTAACTCCTACCTTTTATATATTTATGCAATACTTTGAGAAACCTAACATGCATGAAAATGCTACAGCTTAAGGAAAACATTTAGTATGTAATTAATTATCTTAGAAGCATAAGAAAAAACATTTGGATGATCATGAACTAATTAAATAATCATGCCTATTATGTAATCTTGTTGATCATGAAAAGAAAAGAACGTCTCATGTTAACCCTATATATTCAATGCTTAAGAAATACTACTAAGACCTCATGGATAAATAAGATGGTGGTTTTGAATTTCAATGGTGGTTTTGACCTCATGGAACCTACTACATACTTGAGAATGAATATATATTTGATGAACAAAGATATAATAAATTCACCATGGGACCAATGTGATTTTTTTTAGATTTTACTAGAGACATTCACCAAAAATAGTAATTATAATGTTTACACCATAAACATGTACATTTTTTGGTTATTTTGTCCCTTGTCATTTTGTATATTTGATAACATTTAACAAATATACTAATTTTTTTTACATGTAATTAACTTTTTAAAAACCCAGACTCATTTTTGCGATAATTTCTTGAATATCATTGATAACTACATAACTCCTACCTTTTATATATTTATGCAATACTTTGAGAAACCTAACATGCATGAAAATGCTACGGCTTAAGGAAAACATTTAGTATGTAATTAATTATCTTAGAAGCATAAGAAAAAACATTTGGATGATCATGAACTAATTAAATAATCATGCCTATTATGTAATCTTGTTGATCATGAAAAGAAAAGAACGTCTCATGTTAACCCTATATATTCAATGCTTAAGAAATACTACTTAGACCTCATGGATAAATAAGATGGTGGTTTTGAATTTCAATGGTGGTTTTGACCTCGTGGAACCTACTACATACTTAATATGGGTGATCTTCTCTCACCGTATTTATATTATTATAAAATATAAATAATATAAAATGCAGACTCATTTTTGTGAGACTGGCTTATAAAATGTGAACCCTTCTTATATCTATATTATTATACTTATCATTTCTTTTTTGGATCTATATTATTATACTTACGATAGTGTCAAATGTCATATTCTCTTCATATTCCACTTTGTTTTTAACAAAGTAAATAGAAATAGATATGTATATATTAAATGTTGTCTAATGATATGTATTATTAATACTTACATAATAGTAGAGATCCAGTAGACCAATTTATTCATCATTTATTTAGAACCAAAAGTTATTTAATAGTGTGCTCGATCTAATAGATAAATTATAATAATTTATCGATCACTAATTATTTTATTAGATGGTTATGGATAATTGTTTTCACTACTATTATAAGTTTATATAATTATATATTATTGGTATTTAGTAACCAAGTCATTATCGGTTATGGAACTCATCGATCATTTTAAAAATTAAAATCAAATTAATATATCATGGACTTGTGAATTATTATTTTAGTTAGTTATAGCATGTTAAAAAACAATTGTCTAAATATAATGTTTCAATGGAGTCCAGGACTTTTGTTTTAGATTAATCTGTCAAATAACTGTATTTTTAAATAATAAAATATTCTTACCAAAGTGATGTATGATTCAATAGTTTAAAGATATAATAATTCAAAATTAACAACTCTTGAATTTTTTGAGGTCTAGTAACTTTATTAATCAACATGTACATATATGTAGAAAACATACATGATCAAAATATAAAAGATGGATGTAAACCAATATGATTACATGTGTTTATGTTGGACATTATATATGCATATATATATAGGCCACGCCATGCATATGACAAAGATAAACTAAACAAAATGTAAGAACATCTATAAAATAAAAGAAATATTAATATTTCTTTTCTTCTTGAAACATCAATCATCTCCAATACATCAATATCTAGAAATTATCACGTGAGGAAACATTAAACTTCCTTTGCATGAAGTTAAAGATAAATACAACATTTTTTGCATATTTTATAATTAAAATACATATTATAAATACACTACATTTATCCATGATTCTATTCATATTTTATAATAATAAATCTCTTACTCGGAAATACAACTAATAAAATGCATTAGAGTAGACATATAGAAAGAAAGACTATGAAATATTTATATAAGTTATAAGAATAGACCATATTAATTAAGAAAAAGAACTACCTTGAACACACAAAAATTATAAAAAAATAATCATTTGAAAAAAAATAATCAGCTCATTCTGCAAATGAAGAAACAAATTCAACGTAAAGATATAAGCAAGCAAATAATATTGATGATATGACATTTTTATTCAAATTTTAAAAGTAGATCATCCTATATAAAGCTGTAGGTTAAAGCTCAATAATTGAAGATAACAAATAAACTTTTTTTTAGTAAAATCACACAAAGATTCAGTAGTGTAAATAGCACTTCACTTTACCACACACCAAAGAGAACCCATTGTGGGTAAATGTCATCTCCTCCATACACTATTCAAAGTCTTGTGATTACATGAAGTTAAGTGGAGAAGCATTTGCTTGGGAGTATTTATAGACAATTTGAAAAAAAGAAAAAAAAAATACATACATGGAGAGAGTTTGGAGAGAGTTGTTCATGAGTTGAGTCAGTTGTTGAGCCTTTCCATTATTCTAATAACGGATAGCTTTTTAATGGTAAGTTAGGCAGTTAGTTACTTTTATATTTAAAATAATGCTAAATTTTTTATTGTTAACCAAGTGAAAACAAATGAAGTTAGCAACTTTTATCCCTTTATAATACCCAATATAAATTACGAAACCTAATATTAATTTTATTGGACACCTGCATGGGCCATTAAATTTTTTTTTACATGAGAATAGGCTTTGCCATGCAAAAAGTAAAAAAAAAATGTTGTAGAAATGTTCTTATATAAAGAAATAAAAACTTGAAATATTGTTGGCAAAAGAAATGTTCTTATACATAAAAATTGGTGTAGAAATTTTTTTGAAGTAAATTGAATGGAGAACTCCAAGGTGGATTTATTATTACTACATATTTTTTCCAATTCATATAAAATAATAATTTTCCAATTAACATATGAATAGATATTTTAATTAGTTATGACACGACTATTAGAACCAAAATTTTAATTAGTTTCGTCATTGTTAGTTTTGCTTTTGCCAAGTATCATTTTTTTCCTTTCATAGTACTTTTTGTTTAACATAGATGCAGATAAATAATTATAATTATGATATGCTATAACTGTTTCATATATATATATATTAAATATCTAGTGAGAACGTGCAATAACCACCATTGATTTTTATTTCATACCATAACTATTTTTTAATTATTTCGCATCATCAATATCTTAATTTTACAAATTTCAAATCTAAATATTTAATTCATTCTTAATTAAATACTCGCTAAGGATAAGTTATCAAATACTCCAATAAAATTATATATTGATGGATATTATAACTAATTCTCGTGATTAATCATTAAACAAATATATTTAGAGATTAATATTTAATATTTTAATCCATTAAAATAAAATTAATAGTTATTATAACTATAGAGACAATAAAATTATATTATTATTGTATTTTATAATCATAATTGATCAACAAATGTTTATTATAATTAAGATGTCTCATCGTACGATAAATTACTAACTGTATAAATTACTAACTACTCAAAGGATCAATAAATTATATAATATTTTAATTAGTTATAAACTCTAGAGGACACATGTCATCATAACAAATTGCCAAATGTCATCTTCTCATCAAAAGTACTCTCCTTTTAATATAATATAGATATTAATTAGAAAAAATTCATCTTCAATTATGTCTCCATGTAATAGAATGACATTTTTTGCAAATTTTACTAAAGCAAAACTATAAAGTTGTCAACTATGAACGTTGAGTTTGATACTTATTAAGTCATGTTCGACTTACAATTAATATGCACAATGCTTATGTGATGATGTATTCTAAATTTTCTTGTGATGAATAAAATTATGTTAATTTTTATTTTGAAATTAGTTAATGATAATATATGTAGAGTATGTCAATCAAGCATGAGATTATCAGTCATACGAATAATCGCCTCTAACATTTAATGTATATGAGTAGAGATAAAATGATTTAGATCTAAATGTATGATGTAAAATCATCTTGATATGTTCAGGAGGATGACACGAGTTTATACTGACTCTGTGTAGTTTAATAAGAGAAGCCAAATATGAAACATTGTGGTGATAATTCTTGGATGACTAGAGGGATATGTCATGCATAGATGTCTGGACTTCAATCTATGTGCACATTAACCTATTAAGCATTCAAATTTAATAATCTCTTACCTATTGCCCATGATAGACTATAGTTCATATATAATTGCAGTATCATTATGATATATGTATGACTCACGAGTACACCCATGATTTAGAGAGAACTAGTATTATTAGAGATGCATAATCATTCAATCACATGAGAGTCATTAGGAACATATAGTTGCTCATTTAATTTGAGAGAAAAAAGGTTATGGCATATATAATTGCTCAATTAATATGCGAGTTCACACAAACTGTGAGTTAATATTACATGATCTAAAGAATATGTTGAAAATTGGATGCTCATATGGATTTTTTTTGCATTGAACGACTCATCATGCATATGCATAGACGAAACTGCAAATGCAATTTAGTTAATTGCAAGGTGTAGTTTAGTGAACTGCTACATAGCAATTAGTTGATGCATTATATAATATATTTTGTGGATAGACTTCAGTGTATGTGACGTTTGTGGCTCAAATTTTGACGCATTTCGAGATATTTGGATTGTGAACTTGTGGTTCTTTTCGTATTGATTAGGATCTTGACGAAGAGTCTGAAACAAGGTAGAAAAGTATATCTATTTTTTCGTTTTGAGGTATTCTGATAATACTCTTACTTTATTCGTATCAATTTCTTCAGAATACATAATTATTCAAACAATAAGTCATATTATAAAATCATCATGATTGCATACTACATATAACACACTTCTCATTGCACACCAAACTTACCATATTTTTATGCATGCATAATTAGTAAATTGCATTACAAATTTATGTGGCACCAATGAATTTATAATTCACTATCATATTTCTTGATTCCAATTTAGTTGATCTTCTACTCATGTCGACATGTCGTTTTCAATTTTGACCATTAACTATCTCATTAAAGCAGCAATACTAATCCATTACCTTAAAAATAAGTCTAAGTGCAATCTTCACATTTCATTCAATCTTTGAAAACTCATACTTTGATAAATACTATTTTTTTTCTTATCTAATGATCGATTTAGCATACTAGGTATACAATTCAGTAATGCAATGAAAATTTTGATTAAAGGAGCATATGACGTGCACTCCTCGCACAAACTGAAGTTTCGATGTTTACCCATGGTGCTCAATAAGAGTCCTTCCACTAATCACCCAAAAATAGTCCCATGGGTTCTCACATTTGACTTCTTCCATTATGCTACCAAGTTATAAATTCTTGTCTATATCATGCCAAACATGTCAAAACTTTAGACCATACATATGGATCAAAACCATTTCCTTCTTACACTCGTTGTACACTAAGTGTCAAAGACAATTATCCATGTTAACCCAATCTACATGCATTATTAGAAAACATTAACTAACTCTATCATATAATAGATACAATTTTATTCATCAAAAGAAAATTGGATTACAATTTTCATTTAACACATAAACCTTGCTCACTTACATATAGATAAATCCATTGAAAAGTGACTTAATAAATGGACTAGTAAACTTCTCATTCCTTATATATGTAGTCACAAACATTATCTCCTTCACATTGACGTGCCATACTATATATTAATTTGTTTTCCTCTTATAATGATTTTTTTCCTCAAGCACTAACTTCGTGTCTATTTTGTAGTAAAGAACATACGCAACCATTGTCAATAAAAGAGTTAAACAAAATTTACTTGACCGAAGGACTTTGTATTATCATGGGGCATACACAAATTCAATTTTTATAATTGACAATTTATATAGTTTTTCTTAATCTAAATTTACAACAAAGAAGATTGATTAGAGATGGACTTTACTTATTAGTATCACTATCTTAATTAAGTTGAATGATCTTCTATCAATATTTGACATGTGAAATATATAGACTTTACTTATTAATATCAATCTCTAAGCAATGTGAAATATATAACAAGTCGTTGACCTATTTTATCTCTTAAATAATTTAGTTCTTTGCTTTCACCCATTTTCTTTATATAAGCATGACTCACGAGAGAGGATCCACTCCTTGTTTAGTCTCATATCCAATTTATATAGACAATTACATAGAATTGAGAATACGAATAACTTAATATAATAGTTAAATAAAAATAAATGCATCATATATCCATTGGTGATGACTTCCCACTGAAATTAAGGTGTGATATCAAAATTATAAACATAGCCGCAACTTAATTCCCACACATTTTAGCAATTAAAAATCTTCAGCTTCTTAAATGAATGTATAATTCATCTCATTCAATCTAAGATATATTTTTTAATGTCACATCTTTACTTGTTATTTTAGTAATTCTTTTTTATTTAAAAGTTGTAGCCTAACAAAATATAATAACATTCCAAAAATAAAATCAAAGATGAACTTGTACCATTCTATTTAAAAAATATGATAAGTAAATATTAAATATTTGTAGCACATATTATTACAAAAAAATCTGGAGTACTATTAGTTTTATCTAATTATAATATTTTCATCCCTGGAATCTTTAAATAAATATAAACTAATTCACCATTTCATTATGTTCAATAAGTCATTAATTTTGTAATCATAATTGATATTGCATTTAAGTTAATAAGTTTGTATAAAATAATTCATGTTATTTACTTAGATAAATCATATATATGATTTTGTAATGTGAAATAATTGTGATGAAAGAAATTATGTCCAAACTTAGACCTTTGACAAATCACAAATGGATTATTGAACATTTTGTCTTTAAAATAATTCATATTTCCTTTTCAATTAGACATTTTCATTAAATAGCTCAAATAACTTTAATGAAAAATACATTAGCATGTACCTAAATAGTTATATTTGTGTTGTTTCAAAATATCATAAATTGAATATTCAAGACTTTTGACATATTTATTAATGTCATACATGCTAAAAATAATCAACTTGAAAATTTAATAGTGATGAAGGCATGGAAAATCATTTTTTTAGAAGATTGCCACACAGAGGAGCTTTATTAAATATTTTATTAAAACTCAAAAGTGAATACACACTATATTAGTCAAAATCAAATGTAAATGCTATATGAATTTCACTTTAAAATGGGGATACAATGGGATATTGAAGATAAAAAACATCCATTTATTAGTAATTTTGTAAGTCATGATATTTTAAATTTCATTTTTTTTGTTGTTTCAAAACTAAAAACTTCACTTTGTCAACAAAATTAAAAAAACATTTTCCTCAGTTGTTTTATAATTTACGATATACATGAACAACTAAAATGACTATCTATGTTATCAATGGAATATTTTACTTTTCTTTTATGAATATTTCTAACATACTTCCCACATCTAAATATGTGACATGAGCCCTTCTCCATGTCTGCATTTTTTCTAATTGGATCATAATACCTTTTAATTAATTGTAGTATTATTCTTTTCTTTGATTTAGAAATATTCTTAAATTAATTATTTGAATATGACACATGATTCTTCAAATTAAAATGTAACTTATGAAATATCTTGTATTGAAGAACTCATGGTAGCTAGCTATGTGTTAACTTTCTTAGCACACAAACTAATATTTTTGTTTATTGTCTAGGGTAAAAAAATTATATAGAATGAAAATGAGTCATTTTTTTTTCATGTCTTTTTATCGCATATATTTATAAATTATGATATAATATTTTTTAAAGTAGTGATATCAAAAGTTGCTATGCTCCCACTAATGGCGTAGTATTATATGAAAAAATAATTATCATTCATTAAAAATAATATATTGTCCAAGGTATCATTTTAATAATTTTGTATAACAAAAATCCAAAATCATTTGAGCATGTGATGTGCTCAGTGAATGTTATTTGTCATATATTGCAAAATATAAAAGATGGATAACCATATTTTTATTTAAAACAATAAAATCAAAAGTCATAAATTAACATGTGGCTCTTCCTTGTGTGCAATTTTTACACATTCTACATTATTGTAATAAGTGTATTTAAAAATTCACCCTAATAACTATCTTCCATATCACATGTTGTCCAAAAAACACTTGAATATATAAAATAATAGGGGAGAGCAATCTAGTACTCCTTCAAAATTATTTATATTCAAACATTCTATTTTCAATATAACTTAATCTAATTCTAATTAAGTTTACCTCAAACGTGCAAATGTTCACATATATGCCCATTCGTCCATGAATGCCCACCCAAGCGACTCTTCGTGAGACTGCTCAAGAGTAAATTGTCCTAAACAACTGGCCTTTGGCAAATTGCTCATAATGCACCTGTTGACATCAATAGAAAAAGCTTCAACATGATTGGTACATTCAGATGCTTTGGGTCATTGCCAACAACAAATGATCTTGTGACAAGTTGGTATTAAAACAATTTTGTTGGCAACTGTGAACAAGAAGCATTCAACAACCAATTACAAATGACATCAAAGTCAGAGGTGTCTCATGAGCATGCCATTGCTAGGAGAAGGCATTGAGCAAGGCCATGCAAGATCGAAAATCATTATGATAATATTTATACAATGCCTAGGGAAATTCCAATTGAATTTAGGTGGGATGCAAAATTAACTCATGACAAATAAGCACATCAATTGGCCACAAATAGTGGACATTTGGAATGATTCAAGATGAAATTATGCTGCTTTATGCATGACTTTTATCGATGGAGGGGATAATCATGAACTTGAGGCGTCCATGATGAACTGATGCCCCAACCAAACGAGATAGTCTACAGGAACCTTAATTTCTTTTGAGCAAAATTTAGGCAATAGCCATTTTGGGATTGTCTTCATGAAGTCGCCTTCCACAAGCCAAGAATAGAAGCGCCTAAGACAAGGCCATATAAGTATGAACGATTTGCCAATGAGATTAATTTTTGTGGAACATCTGACGATATGTGGAGGCTTTGGACATGATATCAAAAGTGAGAATGGTGAAGGCCGCATCATCTATAGGATGCAACCAATTTTTGTTGACATTGGCATTGCAACGATGTAGATGGTGTTGGATCATAGGACCCTAACAGTGGGAGGAGAGAATTGATGTTTAAAACTGAATGATCAAATCAACCATAGCACCATAGCATCAGCCATATTTTGGTCTAATTCATGTTCCAACTTCTCAACTTCAAAATCATTAAGGATTCACTAACTTTTCCTTCATTTCAAATAAGATAGAGAGGCAAACACTCTCATCCTTGAAAGATCACGTGTTGTGTTTGTGCTCAAGAGGTTGGCATATCTTTTATTAGAATGAATTCAATCACATCACACCTTCTTCTCTATCTCCAAAGGTAAAGTTATGTCCTCTCATACAAAAGAAGTACGCAAATTTGATTATAGATAACCTAATATGTCTTTTACAATAAACATCTCATACAACAAAATAAAAGAGAAGGAGATAAGAAAATATATGCCAATAAAGCTTTAGATAACCTAATATGTCTTTTATTTCAATGAGGCAATCTTTTATTCTCTTATTTACAAATATATTCACTTTCTAATCAAAATATAAGAGAAATATAGACAAGAATTAAGTAAAATTTTAGTACATAAAATTATTCATTCTAAATTAAATATTTTTAATACTACACTCTTTTGAAAATAACCTTTCACATATCCAAACAAGATGATTATTTATTCTAAAAAAATAACTTCTTTTTTATAACTTTCATATTTATTTATCAATCTAAATATAAAAAAACATAGTAAAATATTGAGAGAAAGTTAAACACATAAAATAATATATTACAAATAAAAAAATTATACGTCAAATTAATAGTTCTAAACATTGAAGATGTGTATCGTAAAAAATATAATTAAATAAAGGCATGAAGCTTACGTTCAAATAACCTCCCCTCTTAATGATATGATAGTCATTCAATTATACTCGTATTCCTAACATGGTGATAAAGATATGATCATCATGGTTCAATAATCTTGCAGTTATTGTCATCCTAATTAGTAATACAGGGTTAATCTTAAATGTTGATGTGACAACCCTATAGGTCAAATTTAAAAAATAATAAAAATGTCATATAAATATTTTATTCTCTCCTTCACTAGAATTTTTTTATGTAACCACATGAAAATTTTAACTTTTAAGAGACTTAAGTTATGATTATCATTAATAGACTAAAATAATAAAAATGAATAATGAATAATAAAAAATAAGAAAGGTTATAAGGGTCATTTAACTTTTGTACCTGTCTATTTTTTTAGAAAATGATGATATCATGTCAGTATTTTCTACTTATATTTTAAATAATAATAAAAACAAAATTTAAAATAAAAAGGGGACGAGAGGTGTCATCCCTTTTTACCCTTTTTTATCTTTATTTCTTTACTATTTTAAAAAATTAAGTAGTTAAAAAGGTTAATGACCCTTATAGCACTTTTTATTTTTATTTTTAAATTATGTATCTTTTTATTATTTAATTTTTTTTAATGATGATCATGAGTGAAACTTTCAAAAGTTGAATGACTAGGTGATTATAAAAATGAAGTTTGTGTAAAAGAAAGAGAAAAATATTTATATGAAATTTTCATTTTTTTTAAAATTTAACGTGGATGAAAAAGAAAATGTTGACATGTGTGATATGCGAAAACATTAATCTACCTTTTGTCACCGGTTGGCATGGCTATTAATGCAAAATTATCACAATTTGATGACCGTTATGTTACAAAGTAAAACTGGATGACCGTTTTGACACTAGGATATAGTTGGATGACAAAAAAGAATAACCGTCAGTGAGATTTACTTTATAAACTCTTCTTTACAATATACATATATAAATTAATATTAAGTATTTTTCATACACGAGTTATTTTTCCGAGGTACATAATATTGCTAAATGATTTTACTATAAAATGAAATACATATATTAATTTTAGGTATATAAGTTTGTGGTTTAAAATTGAATTATTTGAATCCCGTGGGTTGACAAGATGAACTGCTAGTTCTTCGATATGAAATATGCACCCAGCCATTTGATAGAATTGGACTTATTGGATCCTTTGCTATTCATGTGAGCATTGGTCATGGGGATCTATAGAGAGTTTGTTAATGAAAATTTTGTTTTTAATTCCATGTAACCTACTTGAAGTAACAACTAATAGAGGAAGGGTTTTTCTATATTTGTCCACTTTTATCTCAATGAAAAAAGTTTATAGGTAAGACATATATGTGAGAGGAAAATAATTTACTTCACTTAATCATGTACTTATCCTTTTTAATCATTTATAACTTTATGTGCTACACATAAACATACAAGATTTAGATATTTAATAATTTTTCATTTCTTCTCCAAGAAAAATGTGAGTATCTAAATTTATTTTTTTTTACTATATCTTTTCATTTTTGTATACCATGAAGAATATGCAATTTTGTATAAAGAACATAGACAACGAGTTTCATTCTTTTGTCATATAAAAAATAACTCAACCTAAGTTCATGCATGATTTATAGGAAGTAAATATGAAATAACAAATTCTAGAGGAAAAAGTAACATAATGATTAAGAACTTATACAAAATAAAATATTATATAAAATCTTTGACATGCTACTCGATGCACAAATCTTCTCCAAACTAGACCTTTGAAGTGGCTATCATCATATCATATTACTACATGCATGAAAGAAAACAACTTTCAAAATGAAGGAGGGGTTTGTATGGAATCTATGGATGACTAATAATGCCTTTTGGGCTCTTCAACAACTCAAGCACACTCATGAGGTTGATAACACATGCGCTTAAACCATCCATTGGAAAGCATGCAGAAGATATGTAACACATACATGACATGCTGCAATCTTTATGCATATACATGTCTTGACGCATGTGCTTACCTTTGGCTTGACACGTTTATGATGATATATAATAATTGCTTCAAGGTTGGAAATAGACAACGGAAAAGTTCAAGCAATTCACACGACCAATTCTATCAACAAAGTGAGAGGGGCATAGTTTTATGACCTTGGGGTCCTTCTATTGACGATTTGTGCATAATGTCAGCTCAGTGACGACTGCAATTATCATTTGCCTGAAGTGAGGACATTTTTTTAGGGACACATGAGGCTACAAAAAAGTTTGAAGAACAAGCATGCAACCCCTTACTTCATCCCTTGTCCTCACTTTACCTAACTTTAATAAAATCGCCCAAGACAATTGTGATGCATTTGCAATCAACGTTGGTGCGATTCTTAGAAGTATGTCTATTTGCATTTTATATTGAGAATCTTAATGAGTTACAATATTAACTTGAGTTTTATGTTGTTCAAGCTCTCAATCACTAGGAACATTTATCATTAAGTGCTTAATTTGTATTGCACACAATGATGTCTAATTGGAATCAAATATCATTTATCAATAAAAATATTAATCAAAATGATGTCTATGTTAAGAAAATTCAAATTACATCCAGATTCAATTATATATTTCATATGTAAATAATAACGTATTTCAATATATATGCCATATTTCCATAGAAATAAAAATTCAAAATAATTCAGATGAATAGTTCTAAATCTAAATCCGATTGATATGTATTAAAATATTTAAGATTAATAATGTAATACTAGTGATAAAATGAAAATAAGATTAATATTATATTTTTAAAAAATTATAATATATTTTGAGAAGGAGCCAATGTCTTAATATTTTGAGAAAGATTAATATTAATTTGAATCAAATTGAATTATTTATTTAAATTATTTAATTCCGAAAATAACAAATTATCTTTGAAATAGAAATTATTACTTACTTTCATATTATCTTTTGAAAAGAACACATTATTTATTTTAATCATATTAAAATTGATAAAAAAATTAATCTTATTTCGACTCAGATTGAATTATTTATTTCAAATTATATTTTATTAAAAAAATTACCTTTTAAAAAAGAATTATTTTTATTTGTACATTATCTGTTAGAAAGGAAATATCATTTATTGGGGAAAATGGATATACAACTCACTTGCCCACTGCAATCCACAACGCACATCCACACCGTTCATCTCGTTCAATCACAACGCTTGGATCTATTCGCTTTTTCTTCCCTCTGCTAGGCACTAATCGCACAAAAGACCTCTCCCCCTCTTTTTTCCCTCTTCCTTTACGATTTAGGGATTGCTTTTTTCTTCTTCCATTGCAATCTCTTCGGAAGACGATCTCTATTGGCTGCTTGTCTGAAGAAGGCTCACGATCTCTGCTGCTGGTGTGAGGAGGCCAAGCAAACACAACCTCACGCTCTCTTACTGCTAATGTGAAGCCACGAAAGTAAAATCTATTCACGACAAGGATAAAAGCTTCGATCTCTGCTGCTGGTGTGAGGAAGCCAAGCAACCACAACCTCATGCTCTCTTACCGGTGTGAAGAGTCCATCTCAATTTTTCCAAAAGGTTGTGATTTGTCATATTCTTTTCCGTTGATAGCTTAATCATTAGATGATCTCCGCCAAACTTACGATTTTTTTCTTTTACATGCTGCTATCTTTGATCTTTCTTTTCCATTCAAAAGGAAAAAAATCCATTACCGCATGGATTGAATTTGGATTTTTTTCGAATATAGCATGATATATCTGCATTGATTTCATGGCGATAAGATGATAAGATTTTTTATTTTATTTGTCTAGATTCACAGAGCTTCTACGGCTAAGGAGGATTCTATCTTGATATATTATGTTTGATGTCTTTGCAGTCTTAAAGAGGTACATATGACTCTACTCAATGTGCATTCAATTTATATAATTCCTTGGCACTAATTCCTTTGCCGTATCATTTCAACTCTAATTAGATATTGCCATGGCTTCATCTGAAGTCAACGGTAAGAGTGCTAACCATGAGGAAAATGGCAACAATATATATAATTTAGAAGACGAGATAATTGATATCCAACCACAAGATAACAACTTTCATGAATATCGAGATGCACTCAGGTAAAATAAATTTATTTTATTTACCTCAATTGATCAAATTGTTCCTTACATGTTTGTATGTATTTAAAACAGTATGGCCAACTCTAACAATGATGCCATTGAAGACATGCCAGTCATAGAAAAGAATTTTGAGCATAACAGTCTAGTTACGAAGCTATATATTGGAATGAAATTTGAACAGTTGGAGGATGCATACTATTATTATGCTAAATCCGTTGGTTTTTTCAGTGCGCAAGCATTATGCTCATAAGTCTAGGAAAACCAAAAAAGTTCTATCAAGTATGTTGGTATATTCGAAACAAGGGCACAAACCTCTCAACATTACAATTGGAAATGAAGTGAATCGTAGACGAGGTATTAGAGAGTGTTGTAATGCTCATTTATTTGTTGACATTACAAATGATGGAAATTGGGAGGTCAAAAAATTCCTTGAGGTACATTCAAATGGTCTAATTTCTCCATCGAAGGTATCGTGGCTACGATCTCATCACAAGATGTCAAAGACTTCTAAGGATGTTATTACAAACTTATGGAATATTGGAGTTGGCCCCATCAAAAATAGCCCATGCTTTAAACTTTGATGGTCAAACATCAGTTAAACCCCAAAATTGCACAGATCATTTGAGAGCAATACGTGAAAATAATATTGGCAAAGCATATAAAAATTTGATATTTTATTTTCAAAAGAAACAAAGAACTGATCAAGGGTTCTTTTATCGATGGGAGATGGATGAAAACAACGTTGGAAGAAGTTTTTTTAGGCAGATGGTAGAGCAAAATATAACTATATGACTTTTGGAGATGTTATGATGTTTGACACAACATATATGACTAATAAATTACAAATGCTATTTGCACCATTTACTGGAGTAAATCATCATATGCAATTAATATTATTTGGATGTACTTTGCTTGTCGACGAGATAGAAGAATCTTTTATTTGGCCATTTTAGACATGGTTATAGTGCATGTATGACAAGCATCCTATTTGTATTATCACATATCAAGATATCGCAATGGGAAATGCTATTCGTAAACGGAAATGCTATTCGTAAAATATTTCCAAACACACGACATAAATTTTGCATATGGTACATTCAAAAGAATGCCATTTTAAACCTTAAAGATTTGATGGTAAGAGGAGGCTTTGCAGACGATTATAATAGTTGGATAAAAGATTCTTTTAGTGTCGAAGAATTTGAAGAAAGATGGTTCCATGTGAAACAAAAGTATAACCAGATGGCCATTGGTTGGAAAAATGTATCATAAGCGTCATCACTGGATAAAGTTATATTTAAAAGATGTTTTTTGTGCTGGTGCTCAATTCACGCAACGGTATGAAAGTATGGATTCGTTCTTTGATGGCTTTGTTAATTCTAATACCTCATTACCTCAATTTGTTTATCAATATGATCGAGCCCTTCAGTCTCGTCGTGATGCTGAATGGACTTATTGAAAAGTTGGAAAGTCTACGAGTTAATGATGTAAGTTCAAATCAAACTAGTGAGGTTGCATCTTCCTTTCTCAACCAAGATGGACCAAGATAACATATGTGACCCAACTTGTGTTAAATCTAAAGATAGACTACAAAAATTACAAAGGATTAAATCTGGTGCAAAGATTTCCATGTCCCAACCAAATAGAAGAAAATGTAAGAAGTGCTTTAAAGAAGGTCATAATGCACGTACTTGTCCATTATCTCAGGTGATTATTCTTATTAGCAAGTTCTATTATTCTTATTTAGCAAAATGTATTCAATTAATGAGTTGTTCTTTTCATATGTAATCGGGATTTTTGGTGGTCCATGATATACTTAATGTAGCATTTTCTCCACAACCACAAGATGGAGCACAAAAATGAGAACTTGGCATGTAGGAAGCAGATGATGACATCTTAGACTAAAAAAACATCGTAACAAAAAGATTAAACTTTACATAAACACAAAGAAAATTCTCAAATTGAGCAGTCTCATGTACCAGAATGGAGAGATCTAGGAGGCACTCACTAGTCATTGACCTACAATCCATGTGGCGAAAGGAGTTAGAAGTTGAAAATAATAGAAAAATATGTTGTTCGATGGTGCCAAAAAAGGGCAAACCATAAAAAAATGTCGCACAACAACTAGTAAAAGAAAAAAAATTCACAACCTTATGAGAAATCATCTTTAGCCGACAAATTTCTTAACATATGAGAGAAAGAGAAAAAAATGAGAACAAAAAAAATGTAAACATGGTGGCAAAAAAGGGCAAACAAAGTGAGCAGTAAAAGAAAAAAAATCATAATGTTGTGGGAGATCCTCCTTAATCGTGATGCTGCCAAGAGGGGTTGTGGGAGATGAACCCTCGGCAAAGCAACCTAAGCAATCCCTAAAATGAGGGAAGAATAAAAGGAAGGAATAATAGGAAAAAAGTGAAAGAGAAAAAAAATTCATATGCATTGTGTGAGACCCTCCTCAGTAGTGATTTTACTGTCAAAAGAAAAATAAAAGAGTAGATTATAACCTTCTGGTAGATTTTTCTGGAAGATTTTGCTTGGCCTCCTCACACTAGTAGCAGAGATCGAAGCTTTTTATCCTTGTCATGAATAGATTTTACTTTCGTGGCTTCACATCAGCAGTAAGAGAGCGTGAGGTTGTGGTTGCTTGGCCTCCTCACACCAGCAGCAGAGATCGTGAGCCTTCTTTAGACAAGCAGCCAACAGAGATCATCTTCCGTAGAGATCGCAATGGAAGAGGAAAAAAGCAATCCCTAAATCATAGAGGAAGAGGGAAAAAAGAGAGGGAGGGGGGAGGTCTTCGTGCGATTCGTGCCTAGCAGAGGGAAGACAAAAGCGAATAGATCCAAGCACTGTGATTGAACGAGATGAACGGTGTGGATGTTGCAGTGGGCAAGTGAGCTGTATATCCATTTTCCCCTTATTTATTTTAATCATACTAAAAGGAACGTGCTTGTAATCAAAATATGCTCATAAATTCAATCTTGTTTTATTTTTTTTACCTTATATAACAAACAATCATAAGATAATTTTTCATTTTCTTAAAAGATATTAAATTAAAGTTGTATACATACATATATATATATGTATATTATCTTATACCCAAAAATAATCTATTATTTTTTTAAAAAATTACATATTATTATTTTTATTATATTTTGTGGATTACCTTTTAGAATGGAAAGATTATTTATTTTAATCAAATCCAAATTGATAAAAATGAAAGATTAATCTTAATTTGACGCAAATTAAATTATTTATTTAAAATTAATTTCTAAAATAACAGTTATCTTCTAAATATGAATTATTATTTACTTGCATATTATCTTTTGTTAAGAAACTATTATTTATTTTAATAAAAATCAAATTGTTAAAAGGAAAGATTAATCTTAATTTGATCCAAGTTGAATTATTTATTTTAAATTATTTTTTTAATTTCTTAAACAAAAAAAATATCTTTTAGAAGGAAATTATTTTTACTTATGCATTATGTTTTAGAAATAAAATATTATTTTATTTTAATCATATTAAAAAAATATGCTTTTAATCAAGATACACTTATAAATTTAATCTTCTTTTATTTTATTATCTTATATAACAAACTATTATAAAAAGGATGTGAGGGACAAACTTGAGCTCCGTCTGTTTTTTGGGTGAATCAGGAATGATCGGTTCGACGAGTCGCACAGGACCTGATCTGCTCATCAGTGTGATTCGCTTACCAGTCACGGGTGCGTTTCCTCAATGACGCGCCCGCCCCTACGTCGTGACCCGCGGCAAGCGGGTGTCGAGACCCCCTTTCTCTAAACTCTTCCAAATACCTTTCTTTTCGATTAAACGTATTTCTTAACCCCCCACCCACCCGTCTTAACACCGCAATCCAATCAAAAGCCTGTAACATGTCCAGTATCCGACGCCGCCACCCTCCCCCTCCTCCGGCCATTATGCCGTCGCCAGACCGCCGATCTCCGGCAACCTTCGCCACATATGTCTACGCCTCCTCCCTCTTGGTCGTGGCCCTCCTCCTCTCCGCCACAGGTACCGCCGCCTGGAAGAAGGATGAGTTCCGGAACTGCCAACAGACCCCCTTCTGCAAGCGCGTCCGAGATCGCTCCCCCCACTCCGCCCCTTCCCTCGCTGCCTCATCCGTCTCTCTATCCGAAGGCTCCATTTCCGCCCTCCTCGTTCCATCATCCTCCTCCTCCTCCCTCCGCCGCTCCTTGGACGAGGACTCCGGCGATTCGTCCGGTGAGGTCTCCACCGAGGTGAGGGACGATCCCGTTCGCCCCCTCCTCCTCCGGCTCTCTGTCTACCGTGGCGGCGTACTCCGCCTCGAGATCGACGAGGACTACTCCCACCCGGCCTTTCCTTCCTCCAAGAAGCACCGGGTCCGCGTCCCCGACGTCCTTCTCCCTGACCTGGACGACCGCCGACTCTGGATCTCGCGCATTTCCCCACTCTCTGATGGTTCCGCCACCGTTTTCTACCTCGCCGATGGCCTTGAAGCCGTCCTTCGCCACGATCCCTTCGAGGTCATCGTGCGGCGCACCGACGGCGGCGAACCCGTTCTCTCCCTCAATTCCCACGGGCTGTTCGACTTTGAGCAGCTGAGAACAAAAAAGGAAGGGGAGGACTGGGAGGAGCGGTTCCGGAGCCACACCGACTCCCGGCCGCACGGGCCGCAGTCCGTCACTTTGGACGTCTCCTTCCACGGTGCTGAATTCGTCTACGGGATTCCTGAACATGCCCTCGACTCGCTCGCGCTCCCTGCAACCAGAGGTCCTGGCGTCGAACATTCGGAGCCCTATCGCCTCTTCAATCTCGACGTTTTCGAGTATCTCCACAATTCGCCCTTTGGGCTTTATGGATCCATTCCTTTCATGCTCTCTCACGGCCAGAAATCTTCTTCCGGGTTCTTCTGGCTGAATTCAGCTGAGATGCAGATCGATGTGCTTGCACCAGGGTGGGCTAACCAGTCTACTCCTAAAGGGGAACGGATCGACACCCTGTGGATGTCCGAAGCTGGCATTGTGGACGCATTCTTCTTCGCTGGACCAGGCCCCAAGGATGTTCTAGAGCAGTACGCTTCCATCACAGGCACACAGGCGATGCCACAAGAGTTTGCTGTGGCTTACCACCAGTGCCGTTGGAATTACCGTGATGAGGAAGACGTGGCAAATGTGGATGCCTCATTTGATGAACACGATATACCCTATGATGTGTTGTGGCTTGACATTGAACACACTGACGGGAAGAAGTACTTCACCTGGGACAAGTTGTTGTTCCCGAACCCAGAGGAGATGCAGAAGAAGCTTGCAGCGAAGGGACGGCATATGGTAACCATCGTTGATCCCCATATCAAGCGAGATGATTCATATTTCATTCATAAGGAGGCATCTGAGAAGGGATACTATGTGAGGGATGCCTCTGGGAAGGACTATGATGGATGGTGCTGGCCAGGATCATCATCATATCTCGACATGGTGAATCCAAACATACGTGAATGGTGGGCTGAGAAGTTCTCCGTGAAGAATTATGTAGGATCAATGCCATCATTGTACATATGGAATGACATGAATGAGCCTTCAGTATTTAATGGCCCTGAGGTATTGACATTTTCTAATTCTGTACATTTGCATTTTATTATTCCAAATTCTAGCTTTGTTCATTTTGCTAAACTAAGTTGTGTGAAAAATGATTTCGATTGGCAATTATTTTGAAGAAAATAATTGGTTTATCTATTTAATTTTATATGAAAATAGAAGTAATAAATAATTACTTATTTGATTGATGACATGTGAGACATTGTCTTGTGGAATAAATATTTCTTTCTGAAAGAAGAAAAAAATATTTTCCTCAAAATTGTAGACAAGTCCTTTGATGAATGTGGAAACAATTATTACCATATATAAAAAAAAGTAGGGAATTTTTTTTGGAAAATTTTTCATCTGACTAAATAGTCTTTGTGTTCATGTGACTACTTGTACTAGCTAGTTTCTTGCATAGGGATTCAGAGACATATGGATAATAGTTCATTGCAGGAGAAAATCATTATTAGGATGAGGGTCATCCTAGCAAATACCTTTTTCCATGACTAAAATGTAGGTATCAACAAAGGAAAGTTAAAGAAAAACTAAGGCCTTCTCTTCATCTTCGAGTTATTATGACCCTAGAAGTGTGTGTTCACTATTGCCCGCTGATAGAACTGGTGCTTACTCGCGATGGCGATAGTGCAAATAGTATTCTTATACTTTGGCATCAAGAACACATCACTTCGTCCAATACTTGGAACAAAATGGGAATTGGAAACCTCCATTCTATAGCATGGCAACAAAAGAATTGTACATAAGAAGTTCACAAGAGTTAAACCTTGGTTCCTGTTCAACTTCAAATTATGAGCATGTTTCCTTACAGAATGCAGACCTGGCTGTTCAGTCCAATGACCAGTTGCCTTAGGCAGTTACATGACAGAAGTTGAGCAAGTTTTGGCCTTGGTTGCAACGTCTTCCATGTTCCCACGACGACGGTTGCATGCTACACAGCTATCCATCTTGTGACTTTAGTAAACCCCAGAGTGATTGTGGTAAACTAACCGACGCTCTGGAAGCAAAAAATCATTTGGTTTAAGCCTCTTCATTTGAATAAAGGAAATCAGAGCAATTTCCAAGGAGGAGATATGGAATATACACGATGAATTACATACTAGCCTCTTTTAATTTGAGGGAAGATTACGAATTGCATCTATAATATCTATCGTCAACAGAGTATCATAAAGTGATAGCAACTCTGTGATTTTCTTTCAAATCCTATCTCATCATCATCCTCTTTTTGCCAGCTATATGATCAAACTCCCATCATTTTTTTGCTATTTCGTGGATCAATTTTGGTATAAAAGTCCTCATTCACTAATGAAACAACAACAACAACAAAGCCTTATCCCACTAGGTGGGGTCGGCTACATGGATCATACGACGCCAATTCGTTGATCCATGTTCATAAGATTCGACATGATTTTATGCTGGCTGTCGGGGCCTAACACAACCCTCCTCCTTTATCCGGGCTTGGGACCGGCTATAAAATATAGGCGGAGTTCATTCACTAATGAAACACTCGTATAATTTATTGAAACAGGGAGTTGTGATTAATTGGGAACATGCCACTGCATTTAATATTTTGAGTTACATGGGAACTGCAATTGGTAATCTCAGAGTTGTGCACACTCATGCAGTTGCATGATAAGAGTTCTCTTTTCTTTTTTTTTTCTTTTTTTTTTTTTTTTGAGAAGATTGCATGATAAGAGGTGTTTGCATGTTTCTCTCTCCCAAAGGAAAAAAAAGGGGAAAAAAAAGAACAGTTCTTTGCATGTCATCAGTCAGTAGTGATTTTAACTACTTCCAACCTCAGTTACAGCTTCTGCACTTCCAGGAGGTTCCATGGGCAATGTTTCAAACTTCCTGTCTGCTTCCTTTTATTTTAAGACAAGGAAACTCCTCTGTTGGTATTATCTGATTCCTGTTTCTGGTTGCATAAACTGATGTCAATTACTTGACTGGTTGTTTTACAAAGTTACACCAGTGTTTTAACGGCTGATCTGACCGGGCTCCAGCCAGTAAAATGTCCCAAAGCCATGGGGTGGGCCCGCTTTGACCCGATCAAATCTGGTCAAAACTTTAGTCCAACCGTCCCGGCGGGTTTGGGTGACCCTGCTGGTTGGGTCAAGTTGTAAAACAAGAAAAAAGTTTAAACATAAAAAATAAAATTTTCTAACATATTATTTACATATGCCTTTGATTGAAATTTATGCTTCAATGTCAAATCTTATATATATATATATATATATAAGATTTCGTCAATATTTCTAACTACTCCATAAGATTTTTTTTGTTTAACTGCTATTTGATTGAGACTTAATTTATATTTACTTTATTATGTTATTTGCTCTAAAAATATGTTATTTAATTTGAATTATTTTATGCTACTTTATTATATTGTATATATTATTAAGTATTTTATTATACAAGACATTGTATATGGACAATATTTATAACAATCTCTTTAACTTATTTTATTTTTTTTATTAATTTATCTTTTCTGGTCCAACTTGGTCGAGTCCGACCGGGTTGATGGTCGGGTTGGGTCTTACAATATTGGGTTACACATGTTTGCAGGGTCCATGAGAACATAATTTAAAGTTTGTGGTTGCATGAACAATTGAGGGGCATTTGATGCATGTTCGCATTCGTCCTTTTCCCTCTAAGAAAATGAAAAAGAAGGGATCTTTGGATGCACCTTTTTTCAGCCTTGGTTGAAATCTCTTAAAAATTTATTTGCGACTGTTGCTGGCTAGATGATCAGTTTTTTTTTATTCGAATAGCCTTGGAGAATTTTTGCTAGATGATTGCTCAGTCTTTTTCATTTGAATAGCCTTGGAGAATCTTGGTTTACTAATTGAGGAGAGATGCCAATGGCTGAGAGAACTAGAAGCTATTTGTTTGAACAGAACAGACTAGAAGCAAAAAGGAATGTTTAGGAAATAATAGAATTGTGTCATAGCTTGTTGCATGTTGAATGGAAAACCAGAATAGTTATTTGCTACCTATTCAATTTGAGCAGAATATCACCAAATTCTGCAGTGTGCAATTATCCTTTTCTTTTTCTTCAATTTAAATTCTTATTTCTGTTAGAGTTATTTCAGTGAGCCTTGTGGATTATCTGTTTTGGTTGGCCATGTGGGCAATGGAAAGAAACGAAAAATAAATGAATAATATTCTGCATAATAATATGATGTAATAGCTTGTTTTTATCTATATAGAGTGGGAATAGTTTTGAGAAAAATGTATATGTACAGAATTTAATGTCAAACGGGTGTAGAGCATTAATTTTATTTATTAGATTAATAAAATAATTATATTAATTTAAAATATGTGTTAAATAGTAAATGTGATTAAGATCAAGATCATCGGATACACGATGATCATGATTAAGTCATTTTAACAAATATGACTAATTCAACTATAATTTATTTTTCCCTAAAAAAACTTTAATTTATTTAGCCTTAGATGATGCTTTTTAATTATCAAATTACCCCAATATATATATATTATTTCATCTAAACGATATATAATTAATTTAATCATGAATTGTAAGTATTAAATTAACTAGATGATAAAAAGTAAACGCTCAAGTTGTACAGCAGGGTGCCCTACATATTCATTAACCTCAATAGTTTTTTCCTTTACATGCATGTAAAATTATGTTGATGCTGTTGGAGTTGAATTTTGAGTTATTTAATAGCATCATCTTCTCATATTATTTGCTTCAGTTTCTGTTTATCATTTCCTGTAATTTTATGGTTGTTTTCACTTCTCCTAAATTATAGCATGTTTCCACTTCCACTCCTAAACAAATAGATTAGTCATTTACCTCTTTGAACTACCAAAAGTTTTCATTTTTCCCCACCTTAAAATTTTCAATGAACTTCTACTTTTTTATCCAATTGCACTTTTACCCTTCATCATTTGCATAAACAAATCACAACAAATTTTGGGCATTTTAAAAGTAAAAAGAAATAGAAAAACCATATCCTTCCATCTCTTAAGTATATTTTATTTTTGGTTCTTTTTTTGTGAATGATAATGAAGGGACACATGTAATGAGACAAATAGAAGAAAAGATTAGTTAACCAAAAAAAAAACAGTGGGGGTGAAGTGGAAAACTTTTTGGTAGTTTAGGTGAGGTAAGTGACCATTTTGTAATGGATGTAATATTTGGATTGGATGTTAATGATACAAGAACAGAAGACTGTCCTGAAATTTGTTTTTTTATGATAGAATACATCACTAGGACCACTCTGCATTGCCTTTTTTTTTCCTTGTATCAAACTAATATTACATCATCTTCCTCAGGTAACAATGCCCAGGGATGCCTTACATTATGGAGATATAGAGCATAGGGAGCTACACAATTCTTATGGGTATTATTTCCATATGGCCACGAGTAAGGGGCTAGTAAGGCGAGGTAACGGAAATGATAGACCATTTGTCTTATCAAGAGCCTTCTTTGCTGGAAGTCAAAGGTATGGGGCGATTTGGACTGGGGATAATACTGCGGACTGGGATCATCTTAGAGTTTCAGTTCCAATGGTTCTAACTCTTGGTCTTTCCGGAATGTCATTTTCTGGTCAGTGTAATTTCAGTAGTCATGCTTCATTATTACAGTGTTGCAGTTTTCTTCAAACAAAATCTATGCAGGTGCTGATGTTGGTGGGTTCTTTGGTAACCCGGAACCTGATTTATTGGTACGATGGTACCAGCTTGGTGCATACTACCCATTTTTCAGAGCTCATGCCCATCATGATACTAAGAGACGAGAGCCTTGGCTATTTGGGTAAAGTTGCAAGTACATTTCTAGCATACTTTCTTTTACCTGCAATATCTATCTACAAGAAACAACCCAAACAATATATGTATACAGTCCCTCAAATGGAAAAAAAAATCTGACAAGTTTGTGTTCTTTGAGTTTCTAGCCTTTTTTTGTTGTCAAAATTAAGTGGATACATGCTTCCACATGTCAATTTATGTACTGGAATTCTAATTTTCTTTTTCCTTCAGTTTGTGCATCTGCATGCTGAATTTTTTTTTTTGAGGAAAAAAAAATCTGTATGCTGATATTTTTAGTCACCTTGGCAAATTCCTTCAATATCTCCTTTGTCTGGAATATTTCTGTACCTTTTGGATATTAAGATCTGGACAAAAAAATTCATTTGTTTTCTTGGTTTTCTTTTGCTTTTATGTTCCTGTTCTGGTTTTGCATGCTTGGGGGTATATAAGTTTTTCAGTTGATGTTATATGCATGATCATATTATTTGACATATGTGTTCTCCGTATCTTTTCTGGTACGATAGGTTATCAAACTTTTTTATCTACTTCGTGTAGTTTCTTCAGATCTAGAACTTTGTTGTCATGGAGAATGTTGTACATCACATGGCATTTATTTTCTAGAGAGTGGGGCAATTGATAAATTCTTTTTTTAGGATTCATGACCCACTTGCTTTTGATCCTTGTCTCTTTTTGCGTTTTACACAAATTTGGTAAATCGACAGAGTTTTTCAGCTTAAATACAAAGTGGATGGTGACATCAGCTTAGTAGTCATCCTTTTTATTACTTCTCAGAAAGGCTTTGTTGTTATGAAGAGTAAAAAGAAGGTTTTGAATTGTGAATGCAGGGAGCGAAGGACAGCTTTGATTAGAGAGGCAGTGCACATTCGCTATTCTTTGTTGCCTTATTATTATACACTATTCAGAGAGTCCAGCATATCTGGCATCCCGGTAATGCGCCCTCTGTGGCTGGAATTTCCTTCAGATAAAGAGACATACAACAATGGTGAGGCTTTTATGGTTGGACCAAGTCTGTTAGTCCAGGGAATTTATGAAGAGGTACGTGGGCACTATTTTTATTTTTGATGTAATTCGGCAGCTGACTGACTGAACTTTTGATCTTGGACAGAGGCAAAAGTCAGTGTCAGTGTATTTGCCTGCTGGACAGTCTTGGTATAATCTGAGAAATGGTGTGGCCTTTAATGGAGGTATGTCCCACAAGCTGGAAGCTTTGGAAGATAGCATACCCAGTTTCCAGAGGGCAGGTTCTATTATACCTAGAAAGGATAGGTTCAGGCGAAGTTCTACTCAAATGGTTAATGACCCTTACACTCTGGTATGCCATTTAAGCTAATATTCTCTCATAGTTCTATTTATTTCTAATTCTTTCTAATGTTGTTGCTGTATCACCATTTGATAATAAGTTCTTTGTTCCACCTGCTTAAACTGTGATGACACTTGTCCTTTCAACTTGAATATCTCGAATGAAAATGAAGATTCCAAGCTTTCAAGTTCCCTTCATCTAGGAGTTCAGGATCTCTGTGTCTGACATAGTTTCGCATTTGTTGCATAACAACAACAAACAACAACAAAGCCTTATCCCATTAGGTGGGGTCGGCTACATGGATCACACGACATCATTCCGCTCTATTAGTATTCGTTGATCCATGTTCATAAGATTCGACAGGATTTTATGCTGGCTGTCGGGGCCTAACACAACCCTCCTCCTTTATCCGGGCTTGGGACCGACTATAAAATATAGGCGGAGTTAAGGAAAAAATAAACATATCATACATAATTTTATTGACATCGCGTGAAACTTATTTCTATTTATCGAATTTTAAATTTATGTTTGTAATCCATTAATTCCCTATAAAGAATTACACCATACATATATCCACCATTCGCATTTGTTGCACATGTCAGCTAAAACATGGTGTCTTCTATTCCATAGCATCTAGGCATTACTGCAAAAAAGCATTAATAATTGAACTTCAGTAGCCTGATAGTTCTATTAGATGTCCCCTTCTTTTTCACCTTGAGTTTGCTGCACAGTTTACATTGAATATGTTGGTGTCATCAGGTGATTGCTCTCAACAGTTCGCTTGCTGCTGAAGGGGAGCTTTATGTCGACGACGGTAAAAGCTATGACTTTGAGAAGGGGGCTTACATCCATCGCCGCTTCGTCTTTGCCAACCACAAGCTGACATCAATCGACCTCCACCGCTCCAGTTCAGAGAAGAAATTCTCTTCCTCCTGTGTTGTTGAGAGGATCATATTCCTAGGGTTGCCATCTGGAGCGAAAAAAGCTGTTGTTGAGCCTGGGAATCATGAGTTGGACGTTGAGCTCGGTCCGCTGACCCTTCGAGGAGGGTCCAACCCTGTTGCCATCACCGTGAGGAAGCCGAATGTCCGCATTACAGATGACTGGTCTTTGAGAATATTGTAATTTGCAGTTCAACAAAATTTTCTCGGATGATTAGTACACAAGTTGCTCCTCAAGTCTATTTTCGCAGCGACATTCGATAGGAACAGTGCACACAATCACTCCACTCGAATTTTGTTTATGGGCGCGAGGTCGCTGGTGTTTGTGTGCGTAGTTGCTGTTATTTTGTATCGTGAAATGTTAGATGTGAACAGTAACCTATTACACATCCTGTAGTCCTTTTTTCGCTTATTGCAAAAGCCAACTGCTTTCGTGCTCTGCTCCTTCGCCTAGGATCTGTTTTAACGTTGTTCCTTTTTCCTAAGTAAACATTGATAAGGACACAGCGCAAAACAAATTGTCCCTGATATACCAACTACGACTCTGCCCATATTATTTATGCCTTATTTTCTTCTCGTAGGAGCTGTCAAACTGTTCCGCCTTCTGTCTGGACAACACTGTTTCAGTAATCGTGAACTGCACTGTTTCAGTAATTATTTGATATTTCCTGATTAACTGCAAAAGTTTTCGCGTCCAGGACGTTTCATAAACGATCCAATGTTTTTTTCTTTTTCTTTTTTTTTGAGAAGGGAGATCAAAGCTTTTGTGCGCATATGTTTTTCAGATCAATTAGTTTTTGAAAGCACAATCAAGAAGTCCAAATGATCATTTGGACAAGTGACTTCATAAAGATAAATAATTCAGTATATAAAATCAGCTTGCAGTAGTATTCCTTGAACCCTTCCATATTTGTTTCCAAAGTTTTCAGGAGTTACTGAAATTGTTTTAATGAACACATTACAGGAGGAATATAAAACGTGTGATAATCCACGGATTCACCAATTTCACAGCTTTGCTGCTCCATACAAATATAAGTTCAAACCAATAAATAGGTTACAAATAAACGACAGTCAGTGTGATCAATGCTGCCACAGAGCATATCAGAGCCTGCAAAAGGCAGAAAAGTTTCAACACAACTAAATACAATCACACACGATAAATCCTATTGATCAGGAATGTTTATTTCAGCTTCACTTACAGCAATTGCAGATGCCGCAAGGCCTGCTCTCTCCCTTGGATCCTTGAGGTAGTACTTACCTAAGTAAAGAGCAGCAGCAATGTACCACAGTAAAGGGAGGACAAATCCCAATATGAAGCTGACCATGAAGAATGTGTTAAATCCAGGAACAGTTTGACTAGTAAAAGTAACGAAAAAGATTAACAAGAAGATGACCAATTACCAGAACCATCCAACTCCACAACCAAAGCACCCGGGAGGCCTGTCATAGAGCCCAAGGCACCGCTCATTGTCCTGAGTTCCAAATAGATGGCAGTTCCCTTCATCAGGTTGTTCCTTCATATGCTCTTCGCTCTTCTTATCAACTCCACCTACATATTAAAGTTAGAACAAACAGTTGATACTAACGAAGAAATCACTCATAGTACTGTACTCTACTAATCTACTTATTGATGCATATCTAGAAACACATGTTTTACCTACCTGGATCTAATGGCTGATCTCTTTCGCTTGATTGAAGATTCATATAGTATTCTGCATTTACATCATGAAGGCCAACTGTCATGGATGCTGCTATGATTAACTCATAATACAAACAGTTTGGTGTTGCTATTAAATTTTGCTTTTTTGAAGGCATGTGGCTCAGTGGCTGCACTCCTAAATGATTTAGGTGTGTGCCTGCATTACATCAGTCAATTATCTGTGCCCGACCACACTAGAATGGCAGGGTAAATTGGATTTCATATGAGGGCAGTGAGCTTTCAACAGTTTCTGATACCAGCGTTCTTGAAGTAGCATTTCCATTAATCCACAAGGATGCAAGTACACTAAGGATTTCGAAATGGTCTTGAATTCACAATGATTAAATCATTAAAGTCATTTTGGCATCAAATGTTTGCATCGTCGCATCTAATTTAAAAAAAAAAACACTTGTCTGGTAGTAGTATTATGATTCCTTCGAAGGAATCATGCCATTATCATGGATCTCTTTTGCTGCCTTTCAGCACCTGTCTCATCCTCTTATGCCAGGAAAAAAAAAAGAAAAGAAAATTCTTCTTCCGATCCCTAAATTCATGGCTAAACATCCACACTGATTAAAAAACCAGGCTTTGCAAAAGAAAAAGTTATCAGTAGAGGATAACATGCAGCCACGGCGGTAACATGAATATACAAGGGGATCAACACATGCAAACTGCAAAAATATAGCAGTAAAGCAGAACAATGTTTTAATTTGAACTTTAATCTACGAGAAGAAAAGAGAAGAGAATTCCAGTAAGAAGGCGATTGTGTACCTCAAAGGAGATGCGGAACCGAGGAAAGGAACTACACGTAGATTGCTTTGGCCTGAAATCTCTTAAGGCAACCGTCCCAAATAATGACGTCACCAAAAACTATGATAATATTATTAGTGAAATCACTTTAACAAATTTGTACTAAACTATTACCCATTAAATCAACTAATCAAGTACTCAATATTAACATTTTTACAACTACATTACTTATAAAAATATCTAATGAAGAGTGCTTAATACAAATATTTCAGAAGAATACTATTTTATAAATATTTAGTAAAATGTGTTAAGGAAATAAAACGTGTCGTTATCATGATTCTTGAGTCATGGTTATCAAATGGCACCTTGTTTTGTTTGCTAGGGATTTGATCCATCAATCACAGAGTTGATGCTTTATTTATAGAGTAGAGCATTTGATTTGTTTAACTACTCTATCAATTCAACTATTTACAAGGATTTCGGAAAAACCATTGCGAAATGCATCCTATCAAATTTTAACTGTGTTTAATCATAAATAGTACCCCATTGTTGGAAAACACGAGAGCTTCAAATCCAATTGCAGGAGGAAGCAGATCTGGGGTGGATGTCCCCGAAGTGAAGAGAAATGAAGAAGAAAGACACGAGGAGAGAGAGAGAGAGAGCGGAGTAAAAAGATAAAACAGATAAAAGTAAATTCTATTTGAATGAAAAATTATTACAATTCCGTCCTATTCACTACATGACTTTAACACTTATTTATAAAGTAAAAGTGTTATGAAGTTGAAGAAAATGTGAGATCGTCTGCAACAATTCTGCAATATGCCTGGAGAACTAACATGAGGAAGACGCCGAGATGTTGGTCTTCAACATCCATTAGTTTATCATGATGGTACGATGGACGGCCACTACTATTCCGGCACCGGCTGCTGCTCCCTTCGGCAATGGGAATCGGTCCTTAGGTTCATCTTGTCAAAAATGAGACGAAATAAAAAATAATAATAGAATTAATTTATCAAATTAATCATCTTTTTCACTTTTAATTTTTTTATCATTATATTTAATCTCATCTAAACGTTACTATAATTTCTAAACTTATCTGTTCAATTATTTATTAAAGACTGAGAAGAAGTACCATGCATTTCACTTAGATACCGGAAGGCCAGTGAAGCACAACAGGATAAAAAGCACGAATGTAAAATTATACTCGATCGCTATTTTTTTCTTTAAAAGAAAAAAAAATGGCCCTTCTAACTAAATTAAATTATTGAGTTGAGATTCAATTCAATGAGGTATCTGTATAAGTGATCATCATCTTAATTATAGATAGATCTTAGAGGGCTGAGTTCATTTTCGTGGCATTATTAACATATGGCCTACGTACAGTCGCTCAGGCCATGCACCGTGAGCAGAGTCCTCCTCGTCAATGCCTTGCCTTTAAGTAGTAGATCGATCAATTCTCTGCCCAATTTAGGACACGTCTTGGCATATAGATGATGGAGATGATGCCAAGGGAGCTGCTGTTCGAGCACAACGGCGGGCATTTCAAGGCCACTCTGGTCGATCGATGAGTTCCCGCGGTCGCCGCCGGAGCCATGCCGGCTGTGCGGTCAGCCCCTGCACGGCCGCGCGCCAGCCCTCCCTTGCTAAGCGTCCACGCCGACTGCATGTGCTTCCTCTTTCAGCATGCATGACTCCCGTTCCTTGCGCCCGGGGGGTGTACAACGGCATCCACTACTCCCACAGCAGCTATACCACTACTCCGGTGGTATGGTACGGCCGACCGCAAGCCCTCCCACCACCTGCAAAGCAACTATTATATTTATGCTCCGGCATGGACGCACGGAGGCCAACAGCAGCAAGCCTTCCACTACTATATACCCCCCAAACAACAATGTTCCTCCGACGAGGTACGGCCAACAGCAGCAGCAGCAGCAGCAATCGACGTCGGGAGGGAACCATGCGTCGCCTCGCTGGGTCAGCTCCTCGGCGTAACTGCGATTGGAGCTTAATTTACTGCAAGCGTTCATCTCATCCATGATGGGAGCTAATTAATTATGTAGTGATCATATACATGCATATGTTAATTGTCCTCCTTTTCTTTTATGATTCGCCCATAGATTCAGAAGAAGTCTTTATTTTCACTTCGATGAACGGAAGAGAAAGTTTTTAGTATCCTCTTTAGTAGGATTATAGTTTGTTTAAATTTTTTTTGTTTGAATCAATGTATCAATTAATGTTTACCACGACCCTCAGTCTTTTAAATACATGCATGTGGGCCCGTGTGGGGACGAGATCGCATTTGATGAATGTATATGCACATTACATTTAGCCATTTCTACGATGCATATTATGTAAAGTCTCTCTCTCTCTCTCTCTCTCTCTCTCTCTCTCTCTCTCTCTCTCTCTCTCTCTCTCTCTCTCTCTCTCTCTCTCTCTCCCCTTCAACCTTTCACACTTTAATTAAAGGGGCTTGGATACTTTACATAATATGCTCGTATTATAAGGGGCTTGGATATGAAATCAGTTAAATAGTTCCTTTTAGGATCATTAATTTCAATAACACTTGACGCCACATTTCAACATATAATACGATACATGGTAAGTTCATATAATTACTATTATTTTTACTGATATTTACCATTTTTTTGTCACAACCAGTGAATCAATACAACATTTTTTTGAATTTCTAAAAAAATTAGGAAAGAAAGATGCTTAATATTAAATATTCTAAATATGACAAATTAAAATAAAAAAAAAACAATTGAGTAACTCGATGATGACCCAATTGGGTTCAGGTTGGATATATATGATTCAATGTCCTTTCTATATACCATCCATCCAACCTGATCAAATTCAATTAGGTTGGATCGACTTTGAGTTTAGATTAGGTCAAATCCGTACATGTGATAACTCCTACTATTTCTATTCCATAATTTTTTAGTAACCATTGAGTTTTATTTTCAGCAATACTTCAATCGATGAGTTTATCTAGAAACCGCATGAGTTATCAAGAAAACTTTAAGTTTTGCAGTATTATATTTTTTTCTCCTATCTAAAAATACTCTAGTTTAAAGCAATTTTTCATATAATTCATATTATTGAAAATATCAATTTTGCAGCATCATTTCTTTTTTTGGTGTTGCAACTAAAACTTTTTTGACAAAAAAATAAGCCATAACAAAATAACATTTTGGGTATGAACAACAATGACAGTCAATGCATACTTTAAGAACTCTATCAAGTCAGTACAATTTAGACTTGTCACAGTCTAGTTCAAATTTCTAAATGCACAAAGTTAGCATAAAGTATTGAAATTCATCGGTGTTTAACATAGGTGATTGACTGCTATGCTTGAATACATTTTCAGCCTATGTTTCGTGGCCTTCCTTTGTCGCAACTTCTTCGACCATGAAATCATCCGACATAATTGCTACAATGATGTATGGACCTTAACAAAAAGAAAAAAAAAAGAAAATGAATACAAAATCAGTAATATATTCAATGAAAACCGAGAGTTATAATTTTTAAATTATTACAAGAAGAATAAAAAAAAGTATGAGTATTTCTCAAATACTATATAAAGATGTTACTTACAAGTCGAAATCGACAAGATGATAGGCAAGTTGGGATCAAACTCTGAACCTCAAAATAGGTTACAACCTTTAAACACAGTTGAAGTCTTGAGAAAATCTAAGTTTTGAGACCAATGACTCAATCTTTCGTACATCTTTTTTTTTTTCATATGAAAGATCTTCAAATAACCTTAAGAAAGGGGATGAGGTGCAAAAACTAATAGTTGGGCATCCCTTTTTATAGTTTAATGCTTACATTTGAATTCACTGCACGTGGAATGGGAGAATTAATGGACATTGATGCATTATCAAAATCAATATCTATAACTTAATGACCATCCAAAATTGGCTAAAAAAATCATGGTGTATATCTCATGCATTCAATGTAATGATATTACATATCAAATGCATTCATCACTAATATTCACATTTTAATTCTCATGATAGATATACATTGAACAATATGAAAAATAAACAATCGTGGAACACATATATAGGTAAGAACCAAAGAATGATTTCTAAAAATGTTTTTAGTTGAAAGAATTTGATGTTGCAATTTCAACAATTTGTTCTTATGTACATCAAGAGAAATGTCACATTACTAAATGTTTTCTCGCTTTTACTTGTAAGCTATAATTTCATTGTCAAATAAGTTGAGCTTAAATGTTTAACTCAAAACACATCCTGAATAATAAATGTTGTATCATGGCATTTTTGGTTGGATACACTACAAGATTTTCAATGATTTTCGATGACTAAATCCTTCGTAAATCTCATGGAATTCGTCAGAAAATTTGATTTTCGACGGATTTTCCGAACGGTCGTCGGAAAACCTCTCCTCGGTGATAAGTTTTCAACAGATTTCAAAATCCGTCGTTGTTTTCGAAGGAAAATCCATTGGAATGCGTCAGAGCCTCCGACGGTGAAGTCTCGTCAAAGCTTTTGACGTCCCGTCAAAGGTTCCAACTAGGGATGACACCTGACCTTGTTCAGGATGGGGGACGCTCCCTCGTCCCGACCTCATCGATCGGCCCCCGCCCTCGACCCCGTCCCGAATCCCCGATGTGGGGGAATTTTATCCCCCGTCCCGATCCCTATGGATCTTCGAACCTTCATGGTGACCCGATTCTCCGAATTATAAACTAAAAAGTATAAAATATTCAATATTTATAACATATATTTAGTGTAAAAAATATTTCAACATTTTAATAAATAAATAAATTATAAAAAAATAAAAAAAGGTGAGGGCAGCACCCTCACCTCTCTCATCTCGTAGAGGGGGCAACTTGCCCGGATTCCTCTGTGCAGAGGGGGAATCCCCCTTCATGCAGAGAGGGAGGGGCAGCTTGCCCCCCTCTTTGCACGACTCGAATGTGAGAGAGGGAGGGAGGGCACCATCCCTCGCCTTCACAAAGGGGGTGGCAGCCGTTGCGGCACCGCCCTCCCATATGCATGTGGCCAGCCAGCCACCCAAGTTGTCTTGGAAGGATTTTGGAGAGAGAAAAAGAGATGAGGAAGAAAAGGAGATGGCTTGGAGGGATCGTGGAGAGAGAGAGAGAGGATGAGGAGAAAGAGGGGTTAGATGAATTTAGGGTTTAGGTTTATTGTGATATATATATATATATATATAGATAAGATTGAATGATTGAAATTTAATAACTTTAATTTTTAATAAATTATGTATAAAAAATTTTGGGGTGGAGATTCAAGGCACCGCGGGGCTCGCCCTGCCCTGATACGCGAGAGAAGGCTCGGGGGCATTATGCCCCCCATCCCCACCCTCACGGGGGCAAAATTCTATGAAGTCGGGGCCCCGTTCGGGGATTCTTCATGGGCCCATAGGAGTGGGGGATATTGTCATCCCTAGTTCCGATGAATATCCCACCACCGAAACCTATGACAGGGTTTCCCGTCAAACCTCTGACGGGGAAGCCACCGAATGTTCAGAAGCATTCCCATCGGATGTTTCCCGTCGGATGTTTTGATGGATTTACTCATTGGAATTTATTTTTAAAATATAAAAAATCCACAGCAGGCAACCGCAGTGACACAACGACTGAATTTGAGAGCAGGTCGATCTTTGTCAAGAGGGGAAGTGGGAGAGAGGTGGGAAAGAATCGGTCGGCCTCTCGGCCACCTGTGGGTCGGAACCGGCCGTGGGCGCCCCGACTGCCTGTAGGCTAGGACCGACCGCCGATTGGGACCGGCCCACCTGCCCCGAATTCGGATCGTCGGATCTAACATCCTACGAGCCGGGACCGACTGTCGGCATGAAATCTGGCCACTATGGGTTGGGACTAATTTTACTTTTCATAATGAATTATAGTTAAATTATTATTATGGTGTTAAAAAGTGTTAACTTCTTATCCAAGATATAACTAATTTTAAGATGTTTAAACTGGGTATAAGTATAAATTATAAGTATGAAGTCAAAGGCAAAAAATATATAAAAATTTGAAATACGTTATGCAATTTAATAATAGATTTAAAAATCTAAAAAATCTGGCCAAATGCTAACAATAGCCTTTTTTCTAGTCACACTACACGAATAGTGGGGCTGTTGGATAGTAGATACCATGATCATAATGATCAAGTGGAAGATGTTGGTAATGACTATCACGATCATGGATGAAATGCATTGACGAGAATCACGACACTAATTTGGGATGCATGCGATCGCGATGAAGGTAATTAATAACTAGATATTATCGATTACTGCATGACAAAATTATCGGAGTATCAGAGGCGCGGATGGAGGACTTTGTGGATCACCCAAATGCTATTGACTTGGATCACCCAAATGCTAACAATAGTCTTTTTTCTTTACGATCGAGTTCCACCTGTGTCCAGGACTATTAGCATCAACTAATTCGATGTTTGGATGAGAGCGATATGGATAAATCCTATCCTAAATGATGACTCTAAGAATCAAACTGAGGCTATTAGCACCAAAAGGTTCAATTGTGCCAACCATTCTTGATTAAGCCTTTTTATCTTTCTATGGTTGACGCATTTCTCTATTATAACCCATAGAATATTTATGACTATGATGACACATTTATCCGTTATAACCCATAGAATATTGAAATATGAAATATGAGCCATCCAAAATGTTGCAGAATATAAGAAGAAAAAGATGGCGGAATAAAGAACAAGACATGCATTCCATAATTAATGACATTCGTAGCGAACATCTCGATAAGATAAATAGATAACTCAACTTGCACTTAACAAATCATTCCAATGCATACGAACACGTGTCTCCATTATTGTCTTTGCTTATGACTTGTGACGTGAAATAAATACGAAAGTGTTATTTTGAGAGAGAGAGAGAGAGAGAGAGAGAGAGAGGAACAATTATAAGGGCAAGAGAAGGTCTGGAACAATTCCAGGGGCATAAAAATAAAAGTGATTCAAAGGCAAGCTGTTGACGATGGTTGCGCTGCCGCAATACAATCAATAAGCACACATAATGGGATAATGTAGATAATCGAGAAATTGTGTTCTAAATAATCATCTTAATTATCAATTATTTTATTTAAAATTTTTAGAATTCATCATATTACCTTTTTTTTCTCAACCGATTATTAATGATTTTAATTATTCTAATAATCATATTATTAATAATCTCAATAGCACGTGACTTCCCAAATTACTATTTTCTTAGAATATAAATTGACAAAAACATTCTTTCAATCAAACTTTTAATTTTAAATATTTTATTAAGAAATAAATATCATTCAACTTTGTCTTTTTTATTATTTAAAATCTGAATAACTCTTAATTTTGCCTCATTATTTTTCTATCTATATTGATTTTTCTATTTTTCTTTATTTATTTGTAATAATATGCGATTAAAATATAAAATAATTTTAGGAACATTTTAGTAATTTGCTCTCTAATTATTTTAATAATTATTAATAATATCAATACTTATTAAATAATATTATCGATAATTTAAATAATACTAATTTATATAAGTAATGATTTAAATTAACTTCCGAACATTGAATTAGTCTCCTTAAACACCGATACATCTCGATAGAAAAAAAAAGCGCGCACACAAAAAAATAACCAAAAGGCATAATAATAATAATAAGACTAAAACGCAAGAAAGAGGCGGAGGACGAAGAAAAATGGAACAGTTCTTTTAAGTTTTTAACTGCTGTTGTTTACCAAGGGAACGCCTCCCAGATGGCCGCCTTCCACTGTTTCTTCCTCCTGTTCAACTCCCTCTCTTTCTTCTCTCCTCCTTTTTCCTGATCTCTCCGCCGTCTCGCCAACAGTTGGCTGCCTCTCTTTGCCGAATTCAAGAGGGAGATTGGCGTTGAAATCTCGGTTCAGACACTGGAATAAGGCGGGGCAAAGGTGGGGGTTTTTTGTTGTTAGATCCATCGCTTCCGTGGGATTCGGAAGGAAATCAGGCTCCTTTTCTCTTTCTTTCTTCAAGCTCGGGGCCTCGCAGTGGCGGCCCGACGACTGGGGGAGAGGAGATGAAGGTGGTGGTGGGGAGCCCGGGGACATGGAGTGGGCTGGCGCTAAGGATTGGGCAGTGCTTGTTTGCAGGGGCTTCGATCGGCGTCATGCTCTCCGCTCTGGGATTCTCCAATTACACCGCCTTCTGGTACGATCTTCAGCTTATAAGGGCCACGTAATTACTACAAGTGTTTTTTGTTAAAAAAAACAATTATTGGCAGCTTTATTTGTTCAATCATGTAGTTTGATCAGTTCTTGCTAGATTCATTGTTAATGTTCTTATTTCGAGCTTACTGTTGGCCGTGCACTTGTCATTCGGTAAGAAAACATCCATTATTGGGATGGATGTTATTTTGGGGTTATATTTCTGATGAGTTCCAACTGGACGCATTATTAGTCTTCTTCTGCTGCGCTCATGTTTGCTTTCAATATCTTGCAAATTTGATGTACGCATTGATGTCCATTATTCATGGTCTATCCGTAAATTAATTAGGAAACACACCAGTCATGTGCGGCTTAAGGTCATTATTCTGGTACCAGTTTCTTATAGCTGGCGCTATTTAGATTTGGCTTCCCTTATTATTGTTCTTCCACTTTGTAGTTTGATGTGGGTTGGGATATTCAGTTTGTATTGTGAACGAGGGCATAATGACAAATCAAGAGATCTCGAGTTCATCTATGGAAGTTATTAGCCCTTCTATTTTCTAATTTGCCTTTTCTTGGAATAGGTCTTTGGGCTTCCCTTTGTAAATGAAAAAATAAAATAAAATAGAAGAGATTCAAGTTATATTGCTTGCCAAATCCTTGTTCTCTATGTCAAGTGGTTTTAGAACAAGAAAGGTTCATAAAGATAATCACTGGATCTGGAAAATACAATTGCAATTACATGTGTCATTTGATTGATGAACAAATATTGAAGCATAGTTTCATGCATTTTTTAAGATGTAATGGCAGCATTATGCTGTTATAGTTAGAGTATGCAGATTTTTTTTTTTGAGGGGGAGTATGCAGATATGTAAGGTTAGGTGAGTAGGATTGCATGATGATGTATGAATATTGCTGTGCTTATTTTTTATTCTGTTTTGTTGCAATCTAAGTCATTATGCAGCATGGATAGATCATCAATCCCTTTCGGAAAAAGGAAGATAGGCTGGATGACGTCATCATACTTGGCCCATTTTTTGCACTAGTACATATCCTGCATGTATTTAAGTATTTGTTTGGTATCATGTTGCTTGTAGTGTATAATTTTGGTGGGCATACTTATTGTTGATTTCCTTTGCCCTACATTGGTGATACAATGCTTGAATTTCATGTAAACTCTGTTTAAACAGAGCAACCCTATCCTACATTGTCATTATTTAGGTGCCACTTTGTAGGTCATGCTTAGAATTGTGTTATTATTCATGCTCAAGTTGTTATTGACTTTAAGATAATTTACTGTAAGTAGAAATTGCACATTGATCAAATACTTTTACATCTAACCACACATTAGAAATATTCCATTTCTAGTCATGATCGTGGTTTCAATATCTTGATCTAGATCATAAGATTTTACGATTTTACAATCTTACTGTCTCTAACCAATCTTATCTTGATCTTAATTTTGATCACACGGTCTTATCAAATTCTAAGGATCTCATATGATTAATATAATCATTTTAATATTTAAAAAATATATAAAAAATGTAGATGAAGTTTAATATATTTTCTTCCTTTTTAATATGTTTTATGTAATTCGGCTTAAGAATTGATAAAAAAATAACTTAGTGAGGTGTAATTAATATTTAAGTGTAGTAAATTTATAAAAAAATTATTCTTTTAAAATATACTTATTTTATTAACAGGGAGGATCAATCTTGTGATCTTCAATCTTATGACTCATCTCCGATCTTATGTAAGATGTCGATTTTAACAACCTCGGTCATGACATCTTTCAAAATTACACTTGCTCACCAGTAACCAAACAACCTTCACTTCTTTTTTGAGTGTTCATGATTTTACGTGAAAAAGGAATCTTGTAATCACAAAGCATAGAATTAAACGAATAAACAACTGCTATATCAAGTAAAACATGTAGGTGTTCCTTGAAAAAATGATGTTCCTTTTATGCTTAATCGACCAAAACAGGATACAGTTTAGATACAATGTCTTTGAGGAATTTTTATTTTCTGAAAAGAGTTTGAGTGGCCCGCTTTATGAATCCTATTTGTAGTTCTCGTGTACTCTAGCCATATGTATTAACAGTTTATCTAACTTTCCACAGATATGTTTAGACGGTTAGATCCTGGAACGAGATGCATAGCAACCAAGTGAAATTCCTTATTATTATTGCACATCACATAATTTGTTGTATCTCTCTTAAGGGTTGCTATCAGTGTCGTGGAGTGGCACTCCACCTGGACTTGACTTTTAAAAGGAAAGCTCCAATCTTAGGGAGAATTAGATGAGCCCTAATTGCTTTTCATCACATTTATTGTTGGGAATAATATGCTGAGGATCGATAAATAAATTTAGAACATTGATGTAGACAAGTAAAAAAGTGGTTCTCTTTATTAGTGTGAACAAGGGATAAACATCCACGAACAAAAAAATTGCTAGCCAAAAGAGTTCCTACATGAACAAAAAAGAGTATATGATAAAAAATCCTAATCCTGATACATAAAAATATGAGTCCTCTGCTACCGTCATATTTTTCCAATTTTTTTTCACAATTTTGGGTACAAAGGATATTACATCAACATGTATTAAAGGAATTTTAGCGTGTAAGTAACAAGTACTTCTTTAGCATATAGTGTACTAGGTGATATATAAATGTCATTGATCATCCTCAGGGCTCATAATGGAACTTAGAAATTGAGTGTCCTCTCCAAAGTTAGCCTTTTATGATCATTACATTAAAATTTCCTGTCAGTATTTGCCTAAATGGAGTGTCTTTAAGATGTTGAACTTCCGTATAGGAAGGAAATAGTGTACTCTGGACAATAACATTACAAGCACTTATAATTTTCCTTTTTCCTTCGTAGAGAAATCAACTATCTTTTATTTGTATGTTTAGGATATGCGGAAAACAAACCCCCTTTTTAAATACAGTCGCACATTTCTATTAAATATTTTTTTCCGAACTGGCATTGTTAGCAGAACTCCGCCTATGTTTTATAGCCGGTCCCAAGCCCGGATAAAGGAGGAGGGTTGTGTTAGGCCCCGGCAGTCAGCGTAAAACCCTGTCGAATCTCATGAACATGGATCAATGAGAGCGGAATGACGTCGTATGATCCATGTAGCCGACCCCACCTAGTGGGACAAGGCTTTGTTGTTGTTGTTGTTGGCATTGTTAGCAGAAAAGCTCTTGAATTTTGGACATCAGTTACTCTTAGGGTAAAAGTATTAAGAGAATAAATGGTGTTAATGTTGTCTTTGCTTACAAAATTTTGAATATATTTAATCTACTTATCCTTTCATTGTTTCTTAGCAAAAATTTTTCAAGTTAGGAATGAACAGTTGCCATAACTTGCATCAAAATAAAATCTTATGAGGAGTATTTTGTGACACTTCAGATTTAAAAAAAAATATTTTGATTTTTTTACTTTTTCAACTTACTCCAGAGTCTGTTAGACTGTAGATTGTCATTATTCTATGATATTTTGTTTGTTCCATTTGATGCATTTTCATAAAGCTTCTGTGCATTCAGCTACTTGATTGCTTCTATGGGACTACAAGCATTATGGAGCTTGGGACTCGCATGCCTTGATATATATGCCATCAAAGTGAAAAGGGATTTGCACAATCCTTTGCTCGTAAGCTTGTTTGTGGTCGGAGACTGGGTAAGCATTGTCATTCTATTTTTTTATCTTTAATTACTTTAGTTAGGGATTGAAGTAATTGCACATTATTTTTTTTTCTTTGAGAGAATGATTTCACATATGATTTTTTCTCTTCTATATTTTTTTAGCGAGACTCTATTTAATAGTTAAGCCCAACAAAAATAATATGGCAATATTTTGGTACAGGTAACAGCGACGCTCTCACTTGCAGCGGCGTGCTCTTCAGCAGGTGTGACAGTGTTATTTGTACATGATGTGGGTTTCTGTAAAATGTACCCACTGTTTGCATGCGGCAGATATCAAATATCGATTGTGATGGCTTTTGTGACCTGGCTGTTAGTTGCTACATCTTCTCTAGTGATGTTCTGGATCTTGGCGTCTGTTTGACAACAAATGTACATGGGTTTTTTGAGTCATCAGCCTCTGTAAAGTCGGGAAGGCAATCAGTATAGTCGAAAATTGTTAGTTTTTTTCTACTTTTCTTGTGAGTGCATTGCAAATGTTCAGTGTCGGGTCGGGATACCTCGGACTGATGCTTTTTGAGGAAGTTTGTGCTGACAGGATGGGTGCTTTTCTAGGATATATGTTTGTACTGACGATTTCAGGTAAACAACATGAAATACTATACCTCTTATAATGTAATTCTAATGTGAGCAAAGCTGATGATTTTTTTTTTCTGTTGCCCCGTCGTATAAATAGATTATTAAAGTTGACATGGTGAACAAAACACTGCTTCTCAATAGTATGATTTGTTCAATCGAATGGTGTTGAAAGCTCACTGATACAGTCTTTTGTTCAGCCTAATTGGATCTCTGAAAATTTTTAGAGTTCACCGCAGTGGGAAGCCATTCTAGTTCCACATCAATTCTCTGTTTGTTCATCCGTTTCACTACGCTTGATAATGTTTCTGAATTTATTTCTGTTTCTACAACATCTAACAAAGACCATCAATAATGTTTCTGAATATATATTTTATTTTTCTTTCCGCTAGTTGCATATGAGCCATTGGAAGCATTAAAATAGTCGATAAACATCAGCATCAACAACAAGGACGCAATAATACTTGAAGCTAAACTTATGGTAACATGTGGCTTATTTCAAGGTTACTAATTATTAGATTAAGACCCGATGGAGATGCAACATGTCACGTCGGTCTGACCGTGATGAATTAGTATTTGTGTGAGAGCATGACTTTAATGGCTCCAATAATGCAGTTACTATGCTACCAACTAACTCATTTTTTAAACGTAATTACTCTGACTTTTCTTTCTTTTTTTTTAAAAAAAATAAATGTACATATTTGCATACAAAACATGTTTGAGCTACATGTTCAATGTTACATTTTCTCTCATTTCCAGTTGTCTTTGGAATGGGTAATCTTAAAGGTCTCCTCTACTCTACCACTAAAAGTAAGAGGCTTGTCGTTGGTTTGGTCTTCTCACAAGTCTTTGATGTCAAAATCGAACGCCAATGTCACATACATTGAACTGTCCAGGAATCAATCCAAAGGGGTACTTTCCGGCTGCTCAAGCAATCCAATTGCCGCTAACAACCAATGCGCACAGCGGCACGAGGCTCTGACTTCTGACTTGATTCCATCATCTTGTCCTCGTCAGAGTTTCATGGCCATATGTTTCCTCCGGGCTTCTCGTGGTTGGCCCGACTCCACATGATTTTGCATTCTTCTTCCGCATTTAAATGTTAAAAATGATGTCCTGGAAAGTTTACTGTTTGTCTTTCAATCAGGCACGCTTTGCTATCAGTATCTTTCATCCTAGATCTATCACTGTTCTGACCTGCAAGTGCCCTCCGGCCACAGCTCACAACCAGAAACCTTTAATAAAAAGTAGAAGCTACATTCTGTCTGCATCAGATATTCGCCACTTTTGACAGTATTTGATAAGAAGATACACATTTAATTCACAACATGGAATAAGCACACCTATCTCAAATTCAAATAGAGTTGTGTGGTTCTCATGTGAGCAGATGATTCTGAAGCATACACTCGAAAGTTCCTTGACATGTCAGATGAGAAAAATGCATTAAGAAACAGTTTTTATTGCCTATTGCATGTGATTACACTTTACGGACGACCAAAATTACAACAAAATGAAATTTAAAGATTGAACGAACTTCTCACATGGTAACAAACACTGTCACTTCATGGACACCTGCCAAACTGATATCTACAAACTCTGAAATAAACTTAAAATGTAATTTACTAAAGGACTGTCTTACAAATATAGCCTGATAGACGCAACCTGATACCAGATTATCTCATACTAACAAGGAGAGACATTAGTGTCTCTATATTCTCACATTACAATCTCAGGTTTCAGAATGCTGGACTTGATCTCTTTGTGGGGGAGGACGACACCTCCATTGCTGTACACCTCATCTCCCACATGCACATCCTCCCCTAGGATAGTCATATTCTCAACCCTAGCCCACTGTCCAACTGTGGAGTGCCATCCAATGATGCTGCTGGAGATGCAAGCATGTTTCTTAATGCGGACTCCTCGCATGACGGTGCACCTTGACAGTCTAACTCCCGACTCAACCACACATCCTGGGCCTATGGCAACATCAGGTCCAATCAGACATCCTTCGCCAATAACAGCAGTCTCATGAACTAACACATTTCCAACGATGTGCGGACCGACAGCTAATTTAGAAGCTGTTTTCTTCCTCAGAGAATCCAAATAGAGACGCAAGCCGGTGATGTAGTCCCTTGGTTGTCCCACATCCATCCAGAAACCAGGTAGGACCATTGCATGGAGCTTTCCATCTGCTGCAATTTTTGGGAAGATCTCCTTCTCAATTGAGGTTGGCTTTAGTTGAATACGGTCCAAGACAGAAGGGTTCAACAAGTAAATCCCAGCATTGATTTTGTTTCCCACAAATATTTTTGGCTTTTCCACAAATCTTTCAACCTTTCCAGTTTGCTCCTCCATCACAACAACACCGTACTTGGATGGTTCATCAACCTATTGAACAAGAACTATAAGACCTCTGGGAATGCAAAGCTAAAAGGAAAGAGTGACAAAACATTGCTATACCTTGGTAACCATTATTGTTGCTTCACCACCTCGGGATTTATGGAACTGGATCAGTTCAGCAAATGGGTATTCACTGATCACATCACTGTTTAGGACAAAGAAAGGCTCGCCTGAACCATCCACTAACTTGTCTCTGGCTAAAGCTAGTGGTCCTGCTGTTCCTAATGGTTCTGTTTCTTGGGAGCAGATGATCTTGATACCAAGCTTACTTTCGAAATCCTTCAAAAAGCTAAGCATCACCTACAAGATTGTCAACATATAATAAGTGGGTCAAATAAAAAATTGAAAAATAAAATGACAGGTTGTTTAAGAAAGATGACGAATGTTTCATGGTACCTCTGGTTGATAGTTTATCGCCAGAACAACTTCTGTGACTCCTACTTCTTTCAGGGCTTCGATCTGATCATAGGAGTGAGAAACTATGATGAGCACGTAAGATAGTACTAAAAAACAAAACTGACTGAAGTCGATTTTTCAAACTTGTTATAGATCTGATTGGAACAAACTCAAAAAGGAAACACCTAATAGCATATTCACGAAAGATCAACGACATAGATCTTTATAGGAATTGATGTCGACAAAAGAAATACAAAGCTATTCAAATTATTTTACTGCATTGGTTGGAACTGGCCAGCAAAACCTGTTATATACTCTTTGATAATTACATCAAAACCATAATTCAAGAATTTGGTTGTGAAAATCAGCCCTTTAACAAAGATATTCAGTTGACTTACCAGACAAGTGAAATAATAGAATATAGAAAGAAAGTACCTGATGGAGGATCATCGGTTTGTTTGCAAAATCAACAAGTGGCTTTGGCACACTGAGCGTCAAAGGACGAAGACGGGTTCCAAAACCTCCAACAAGAATTAGCGCCTTCATGGTGGAGTGTTTAATTCACCTGACAATCAAATGATAGGATTTATACCAGAGAACAAGACACAAATTCAAAGAATAACATGATATCCATGCTTATAAGGCTGTCACCGCTAAAGGAAAGAAACACCTTTACGCAATGTTGACATCCTTAAAAGTACTGTGGTCGAAAGCTTTTCATAAAGGACGAGGAAAGATAAAAAGTTATAGAAGATGACCGTTACAGCTCAAAAGATAAAATGCCAAAGTGCTGAACCTAGAGATAAGGATTGCAGATGCTTACAAGTAATTAAGAATATGTAACCAAAAGCTGCTGACCAAATGTAGAAGCAACAATAAAGTGAATGCAAGTGTCATTTGATGCATAGATGGCGTTGTAGTTAAATGTACTTGTCGTTATTCTCAATTGAGAATGTACAAAGAAATCCCATTAGAAAACAATCTTGTTTTATCAATAAGGAAAGAAATTTTATGTAACATTTTTCCTCGTCTTTCGTGGATATTGATGGTGAAGTGATCCAGTTTGAAGAGGCTTGGCAGAAAGGATCCTACAACAAAGGTAATAACTAAGATACATGACTTTTGATCATGATTTGTGGTGTTGTAAATGTAATTTGTTTTATATGTGGGCCTCTTGAACAAAAAATAGTATTTACGTAGATCAGTATTGCTCTTTCATCAGTTGTTTTACTGCAAAATGTAATTTGTAGAGAGGAGCAGCTTTCCGGCTGCATTCACATCTTTGCTGCATTTGTTTTCTTCGTTTTTGTGATTCATATGATTCTTTATTCAACTCCGCCTATATTTTATAGCCGGTCCCAAGCCCGGATAAAGGAGGAGGGTTGTGTTAGGCCCCGACAGCAAGCATAAAATCCTGTCGAATCTTATCAACATGGATCAACGAATATGACGTCGTATGATCCATGTAGCCGACCCCACCTAGTGGGATAAGGCTTTGTTGTTGTTGTATTTTTCCCTTTCCTTTTCATGACATTATAGTAAGTATATTAAGTCATTGTTAAGATGTCAGATACTTTATTCTCACAGGTACATGAGGTAAATTAATTCCGCTCATCATTATTTACATAAAGCTTAGGCCAAGATTTTGGGTGCCTTTAATTATTTTGTCCATAAACCTCTTTCACCAACATGACTCATGTATGTTGTATGAACCAACTGGCAGAGGCACAAATCAACTCTCAATAATATAGTGTGTTGCATGAACCAAACTAGAAAATGTCCTGAATGTGGCAACTCTTATTAGGCAGGATTGAGTAGGACCACGTCATATGTAAAATATAAATCCTATTAGTCAAAGGAAACATTTCAAGTCTTTGCCATCGTTAATTACTCACACAATTATTTCTCATGCCTAGTTTGAAAACTGAACCATTTCAAGTTTTTTCTACGTTACTGACAACGATTTCACATCCCTAGTTATTATGATGACAAAGCTAACTTAATGAACAGAGAAAGTTATTACAAAGCCAGCAACTCAAAAATTTATTGTGTCAGACAATTTTGAATAAAAGTACAAGCCCACGAAGCTGTAAATGAAGTAACGACTTCAAAAACAGTCTTTTACATGAAACATGAGAGGAGAATTTTGAGAAACTGAATCCAAGTATTGTGGGAGGAAATAAACAAGAAAGGAAGCAAAAGATCTATCAGAAACTTTCTTTATCTCAGGATCCCAACAATCAAAGTGCAGAGATGCATCAAACAAGCATTAAAGTACTAGAAAAAGATTTAGATCCAGACGAAAATACTAGAAAGAGGGCAGAGAACCAAAGGTTGCATAGAAGCATAATAGAAGCACGGGGAATATCACCATTAAACCCACAGAATTGGAAAAACAGCAGTCAAATCACTATAAACCACCCAACAAATGAAATCGAATTAGAACTAGGAAAACATATTCGATCTACGTGCAAGTCAGAAGTGAAATTTAAAAAAACACTCAATAAAGATCAGAATGGTCCCCAAAGATCTAAAATCACGTAAATGGTTGCTTCCAATCAACAGTATCACAATTAGAATCGCATAAGTAGAACCGCGGAACAAGAACGACACAGAAGGTACGAAAATCGCAGGAAAAGGGCATCTTCAACAGGAAATCCAACACAAACGACGATTCGCGGAAAACCTAAACGACCACAACCGCGAAGGTTTCCGATCGAAGAGTCCTAAAAGCACCCCATCCCGGAAACACAACGGCGCAGCAGATCTCGCTGATCCGAGACAAGGACGAGATTTGAAGCGAGATCTGGCGGGAAACCGAGGGAACCAACGAGTGTCGGAGATTTAAAGGAGGATAAGGAGACAGAATCCTCACCAAAAGCTACGAAAGATTCCGCGGGCGATGCCAAACGCTGCTTCTGCTCCCTTCTGTCCTCCTCCTCCTCCTCCTCCTGAGACAAGGGGATGGGGAGAAAGGAGAGAGCTTTGACACGAGAGGAAGAGAAGAAGAGCTGCTGCTGCTGCTGCGTCGTCGTCGTCGTCGACTCAACGGCTGCTTGAGATCCAACTCCTCTTATAACACCCGCCTCAACATTTTTTTAAAAAAAAAAACACCTTTTTTTTTTTCTCAAGTTTGACCTTGAAGTGTGAAATAATACGTGTGTCCTACAGCATATAGGTATATATAAATTTTAAACAATAATGATACGTATATAATTATCTATATTAATAAATTAACCATACTTTAGATATAAAATAATATAATATTTTTATTATCATTTTTTAAATTAATTATTATGCTATATTATTATATCTGACACATATAGACTTGTTCTCAATTTCTCAATACACATAAATAGAACTCATTATACACAACATAGAACATAATTTAATGTTGGTAATATTATTGCGAGTACGATTGAAAGATGGTATCTGCTCTCTCTCTCTCTCTCTCGATTCATGTCTTTCATGTGGAACAGATAGATATAATTTTTTTAAAAAAATGATAAAAAAAATATGTAACTGAAACGTTTGAATCACATTAAAATTATTTTATCAAGTTCTGAGATGAATCGTTTTAATAATACCCGGACAGACACATGTGATTTATGTGAGTCCTAATTTGAATAATTTTCTGTAATCCAATTTTTTAAATAATTTTATTAAGGTATATCACATGCTTGAACCTTCATTTTTTTAATAAAAAAATTGTATGTTTTATTGGAAATTTCGAGATTTATCGTATCCATTTTTTGAAAAAAGAAAAATCTATTTAATGATGAGACATGTGGATAAATATTTTAGCTGGATTTGGTGGCCGAGAAGGTGTCTGAATTCCCTCTCCGACGTGGCCTTGAATTTAGCAGGATAAAAAAATGTCTCAATTATTGGTGGGCCAATACAAAAAAAAAAGTTTAATAAATAAAATTTTAGTATCCGCGTTTTAGCAAAAAAAAAATCGCCCAAAATATTCCTTTTGCCCCATTTTTAATTATCATATATACGCAATTAATTATACGCGTAAATATATCACCTAGTAAATTTCGCTTAACGCATTCTTGGAAATAATAGTGAACAAATTAATAAATGTCCTTTCTGTTTTTAAATAAAAAAGACGCTTAAATATGCATCCAAAGTTGCACGGAAGCTGTGTTCTTGACTTTTTTATATATATGAATCAAATGCACATCTAAATCAAGTAATTAATTATTGTCGCAAGATCTTAAATATTTAGTTATGGCTCGTGATTAGAGTCATTCATATAAAATAAAATTTGCTCCGTCCATATAAAAATCATTCAAATATATGGATGGCTCTGATTATAAAATTATAATCATAAAATTTAAATTTTGATAGTTAGAAATAGACTTAACATCATGTCATAAATAAAATAGTCCACACAAACATTAAATTATATATATATATATATATATATTGGTATTTCTGTTTAAAATATTTGTTCACCAACACGCGTGATGTAAAGTTTACCGGTCAAGATGAAGCTGCAAATTAGGTCCAAATTCTGATTCAGAAGACGTGTTCGAGCCACAAATTAAAGGGGTTGTGGTGGTGCGATTGCACCAAATACCATCCATCCTGCACAATTTGGCTCTGTTGCATTATTTGCTTTTATTTTTGTGGGAAAATAATATCATCAACTTAAATTATATATATAATTTGTTTGCGACGTGTTTTATATATTACGACTTGAATATGAAAATAGGAGTGAGACATTTAGTAGCTTCTAATTCTTCCCATTGAGGCCTTGAGAAATCAATATCTTGCAGCTCCTTGAAGCAAGGCTTTTTCAACTAAAGGGTTCTTGATACATTAAACAGAAATTGAAACATGGAGATGATTTCTTGCAACTTTGTTGATTTAGATTCCCATGAATGCGTAAAATCAAAGTGGGGACAATATCTAATCTCCAAAAAAAATAATAATAAAAAAATAACTTGTGCTAAGAAAAACAATCAATTTTGTTTATTTCTCCTTTTTTCCATCATCATCATCATCATCATCATCATCATCATCATCATCATCATCATCTAGATATATATATTAAATCAGGAGGACAGGAGACATGTGCAAAGTGCCATCTTTAAAGGATCTGAATGATTAGAATACTCGTGGCCTCCATATATAATTGAATTCCACAACTTTTACTTGGATCCTAAGAAGCTATATATTTTACTTTTTTTTTCTTTTGGGTTTGGTGATGGAACAACCTTGATGCATATTTATCTATCTCATAATATGATGACCATGACCATGCCCATTGTATTCGCTAGGGTTTAAGTGGTCTGCAACCTAAACACGTCTTCGCCTAATTTTTGTGATTCCACGAGATCATTTCTTTGTGACACCTTGGAGCTCAAACATTGACATTCTACGTGCAAAATATCCAACTTTGGGAAGACAAGATTATGTTTGTCTCCATTAAAAGTATTATTTCCCTTTATTTCTGTTTCAAATCTTCTCAAAAATCAGACAAGAAGTCTCTCACACATCCGAGAGGACATGAAATCAAATGAATTCATTTTTTGCTGAAAGAATCCAAAAGCAATTACAATAATTCACATCACTCATAATTCTAAGTCCTACATAAAGTATTTTAAAATAACAAAAAAATTAACTCATAATGTGAATTAAAACACCTATCATAAATATTATACGTCACGCTATTATTGTAAGGACTCCTATTAACACGATGAAGCCATGAATTGTGGAATATATTAATTAGAATTTTTAAGGCTTAAACCAGTGCGATCCCTAGGGTCGGAGCTTCACTATACTATATCATTGTTCAAACTACCGATGGTTGAGATAGCCAATTAGCAGGTTGGGTTGTGTTCTGAGGACGTTGAGTACTAATAGTCAGAGATTCAATCTTTGTAATCGTTATTATTAGTTAAGGTATACCTTTCCGCTCAACTTCGAATATTAAATTAATTGGATGTTAATAGTCCGGATACCGGTGGATCAATAATCATAATCGAAAAAAAAAGTGTTCAACGTACCATTTTCTCTTGTGACCCTTTGGAAAGTAATATATATATATATATATATATATATATATATATGAGCATTTGCTTGCCAAACTTTTACCATGGAAGCATATAAACAATGCTGGAATCTTCAGCAGAGCAATGTGAAAATAAAATAAAATAAAATAAAAAATCAAACAACTGTGTGCACATCAAGACATTGCACTGCGGTGGAGAGGTACTGGCTGCATGTGAAGCATTCATCCATGTGCATGAGGAGGGGGGAGGGGGGCATGAGATGGTCCATGTCTTCGTCTTCACCTGCCCACTTTGGCCCTGAGCTACGAGGACAAGGGGCGTGGCCTGCCCCCGTTGTCGTCAACACAAATGACGAGGCACAGTGATGAAGTGTACTGCGTTGGGTTGGGGAGGCACTGCATGCCGCTGCTTGCAATTGCAACGAGGACTAATAATAATCCAAAGACAAGACGAGCCCATTGATTCTGTGCGTGGAGCAGTAATTATTAACTTTAACTTCTCCGGCTGGCTTGGCTTTGCTCATTTTATCCACAGTGTCAATGGCCATTTTCATGCATCTTGCTTCTGCACATGGATATGATAAAATCAAGGAGAAACAGAAAAGAAATGTAACAAATGCATGCCATGGAGGACGACTTTGTACACAGTTTCTGTGACGAGGACAACTTAGGATTCTACTTCTACTCTTACAAGTGTACAGAATAAACGGCATGCAAGGACGAACGCATCAATTTCAACTTTCAAGTACCAATGTTGGGTGAAGGTCTATTGATCGCCAGCACTGTTGATAAGCCGAATACATTGGACTAGTGATTTTAGATGTAATTGTGCTGCTATTTTTGAAAAAAAAATAAAAAATACAGGTGCAGGATTGTTCATAGATATTTCTTGCTTCTTAATTAATTAAGTTGAATCTGCTCAATTTTAAGTTTGACTTTGTGCATTCTTAGTTTTCTTCTGCAAACTGCGTTCTTTCCCTTGGTGCCACATGCATACGCTGAGAAATTAATTAAAGCTTATTATCTCCCATTCGGGAGTGGACCTAAGCCTTAGTTTATTTTTTTCTTTCTTTCTTATCCTTTTAGGTATTTCTACTTCTACTGAGTGACTCATTCGATTTACACATTATCAACAACCTTGACGCCACGTGAAAAAAAAAAAGAAAAGAAAAGGCTAAAAGTGCAGGATTTTTCTGAAGTAATTTGTATGACTAGCAATTGTTTGAGCTGTTCCTTCAAATTAAAAAGATTTTGAGAACACTCATTTTTTTCCCAAGGAAAATGCATGATTGGACCGTAACGATTAACCGAGAGTTGTCAAATTCCAAATGGATCGATGAGTCTGACACGGAGTCACGGACCAACGGTCTAAAATACTTTTCAAGCTAATCGAATTAGTTAAATTTGATTAGGGGTTAATCTTTACATTGTAAGCAGTGCACTAATAGCATCACGCAAATTAGGTCATCGGTCATCATTTTTCAAATACAGAGAGAATTGACTACCTAAAAAAAATTCTACTCCTCAATAGTAATAATTGAGAAAATATAGGAATCAAGATTTGAACAACCCTTAAATAGGTCAGACCTATATAAAAACTTTAATAAACAAGTTATGCCCTCAGTTTATAATAGGTCAAAAAGATTAAATTGGCTTGTACATTAGATTTTAAAAAAATCTAGCCAAACTTTATAGCCTATTAAATCTTAATTATTCATTATTTTTAAACATTATAATATAAAAATACTTGATTATATAGTTTAAAATATATGTGTGTATTTCGGACTTATAAGTTAACAAGCGAGGCTTAGCATAAATAATCTAGCCCTATTTAGATTAAAAGGTTAAGTTCTATATTAAGGTCTAGCTTATTTATTAAATAACTTGAGCTAAGTAAGATCCTAAATAGATTGAGCCATGACATGCTCAAGAACTGCTTGTCTTGTGAACAACCACTCTACACTTAATTATTTGGCTTGTCAAGATGTTTAAACTATGTTATATAATTATTACCATAAGTCACTTCTCAAAAAAAATTTGGCTTTTGATATTTCTTAAATACAAAATCTAAATATAAAATAAATTGGAAACTTATACAATATATTATATTATTAATTAATAATAGATTATTTACAACATACTCAAAAGAAACATTGTCTTCATCTTGGATTCCAAAGTCCTATGTCATGATTCAATTCAAAAGTTAATTCACGCACAAGATCATTAAAAGCAAATTAAGAAGAGAATTATATATTAAATATTTTTATTGTGGTTTGGTTCAAACATCTAAGTCAACTACATATCTTTCTACTCTTCGACCTCGAGAGGGTCGATATTTTACTATAGAAGACACCTTTAAGCACATTCTTCTCCATCATGACAACGTTACAACAAAGAACTTTAGCATATTACAAGATCACAAGTAAGAATGTTTCAAATACTATAACATTACAAATAATCTCACTAGTCTAGAATAAGAGAAAGAGACTTGCAAATGAGGCTTAAAGTATTGCTCCTAAATAACTATAAGGTCAACTTGTAATGAGTATTAAAATTCATTTGAAGCTATTTGATGTCAAATTTTTGCAATTCATTGAAAAAAATTTAATCACTGACATTCGGATTGATCAACCATTTAGGTGAAGCAAAAAATGCTCTGATTCAAAGATATTTGATGATCGGGGTCGACCGATAGAGTGATGGACGAAGTTAAAAATGGAGCAGTTGTCCGACTGTTGAACTGATGAGAAGCAACAATCGACTGGTATGATAAATGGTTGACTGGTTAGTGGGGTTTTAACATCCACCAATGGTCGACAACTATGAGGATCAGTCAACCAATGGATTGAACGATTGATCTGTTTGTAGGAAAATACATAATAACGTTAATATTTCAGCCCAAAGAGTGGGAAACATATCCTGATAGCTAAATGAAGTTAAAAGATTATAAAAGAGATCCCAAAGATAAAAAAGATTTGGACTTTTAAATAAATATGGAGAGAATACTTGTAGAAATTTTTCCGCCTTAAGTTTTAAATCTTGCATTCTTCACTTTTATTCATTTATGAGCCTGACTTGTAAAAGAGTTATTTCACTTTATTTGAGATTTGGTCTGAACTCATTTGTAATAGAGATTTGATCTTACCTCTCAAGCTAAAGAAAATATTGTAAGTGCACATTTGTAAGAAAAAGTGTAAGTTAAAGTTTTTACAAAGAGATGTTGTCTTATCTCTCGAAGCAAAAAGGAAGGTCGTATAAATAATTTCTTTCTTATCCTATTTAGAATCAAGAAAGGAGCTATGTAATCTCTGATAATATAGAGATCGAGAAGTCAAAGTAGGAACTTAGGTCAAAGTGTAATTGAACCTCGCAACAAATGTTTCACTTCTTGTCTTATAAACTCATTGTATGAACAAGTTACGATTAAGAATTACATCAATAATCACATCAAAATAGGATTGTAATGTCGTGTCAAAAGTATAATTTTGCACAAAATTACAAAATCCAGCCCGAGTTCTGTAGAACCTAACCTGGGTTTAATCAAATCTGAGCAAAGCTCGAAAAAGATTGGAGCGAATTTGAAGAACTAGGCCGGGTTTTTTTACTACATATCTTGAGTTTCAACAATGTAAGTGCAACTTGGCCCGAGCTTTTTTCATACCACGATCCAAATAGACTTCCAACTTACCCAACTTGGGTTTCGTTGAAATTGGAAAGGGAAGAAGTGTGAACCAATTTGGCCTGGGTTCAAGGTATGACAGCTCAAGTTTTAGTAGGGCGAAGTTGAAAATTGAATTGAGGGTCAAGACCTATGTTTCACTCAGTGTTGTAAGACCCGACTCGGTCAGACCGACACTAAAATGACCCATGGGTCATTCAAAATCCGACCATAAAGTTGACATGTTTTGACCCGACCAAACTCGACTTCAGCAGGTTGATCCGACGAGTTTGATCGACTCGGCTGGGTTAAATTGTAAAATGTAAAAAAATAAATAAATGTACAAAAATTATTAATTTTTTAGAATATCATTTATATATATATATATATATACTTGAAATTTATGTTTCAAGATTCTTCTTTATCACATATATAAAATTTCATTGATATGTTTATTTTTTTATAATTACTCACAAGATTTTTTATTTAGAAAATATTCAATTGATTATTTAATTTATGCTTACTTTATTATATTATTTGATCTGAATTATTATATTATATTACATTATATTTTTAAAACAATATATTAAATATTAATAATATACAATAGTCATTTTAACTTATTTTATTTTTTATTAATTTATATTATCCGGTCCGACCATTCGATTCGACTTGGTCCGACTTGACTTGTTATGACCGGGTCGGGTCTTATTCACTTGATGCAGGCCAGGATTCCAAGGTAAAAATGAAATTTCATGACATTTTTTATGATTAATTTTGATTATTATCTTATTGATTATATGCGATCATATTATTAGTGATCTCATGATGATGATGATATTGAACTTATGGTTATGATTGATTGATTGATATCTTGAGCATTCATGATTGTAAAGTAAACTAAAAGAAACCAAAAATAGATATCATATTTAAATAAGATAAAATTTGAAAATGGCTAGTCTCCATTATTGCGAATTGCAACTAGGGTTGAAGTTAATAAAGTCAATTGAAATGAGCATATAGGGTAACGAGGGAATTGGTAAGCCTTTCTCTAGAAAAATAGATGGCAATACTATGGTATACGGTCCCTCGTCCCCATTGTACAATGAATCCAAAGGATCCTTCAGGGATATGCCCCACGGAGCCGTCATAGTGTGCACGCTACTTATGAAGATAGGCATGAAGTAATATGGTGTTTCCATGATAAAATTGTTGAGAACTTTTAAAGCAGTCTTTATAATTGAAGCATTCCTTGTCATTGAAGAATAACTTCAAAAATTAAAAAACAAGTAGAAACTACCTTTATCCTAGAAGTTAATTATTGAAAGTTAAAAATTAAAGAACAATTAAAAACAACCATTTATGGTTGAAGTTATAAGATGAAAGTTAACTGATAAATAATTAAATGGGACTAAAATTATTGTATGTCCAATTAATTATTGAATTAAAGTGAGAATTGTTATTAAATGATTATCTGGGTAATTTTCATCATGATCGTATATTATTAAATGAGAATTGTTATTGATACGACAAAGCATAAATTGTATATTAATGATGGTTCATATTGTTATTTGTTATGCTCATAAGTTTTTTTGCACTTGGGTCCATACAAGATAAGTAAGATAATGATGATAAAACAGTTGTTGGATGAGAGACATGCTCATAAATGTGGACCTAATATCATGTAGGTCTATAATCTATAACTCATTGCAAATTGTATCATCATCTTCATCATGTATCATGAAAGTTGAAGTTGTTTTATCTTTAAGGTTTTCTTCCTAGTTGACATTTGTTGTCCATACACATTTGAATTTTGTTTTCTCACACTATAAACTTATTGCATTTTCTTCAAGTGTCATTAGGGAACTTATAAGAATAAGTAAAGTTTGAATCATTTGCCCCTTAATGTATCATAAAGAATATCTCTTTCTTGCAAATTAAAATTTAATAATGTTAATTTTTGAATGTGTATTAAGAAAGATCAATGTTCATGAAAAGCTCAAAATCATTTAAAACATCATCCATAAATCAAAATCAATTTGCGCATGAAAATGCTTGCATGCGAATTTTTTAATGTTCAAAAGTATAATAATTAGAACATGAGATTCAAAATGACTTTTTCTTTGCAAAATAAAAGAAATTTTTTATCACAAAATTGGTTTTTTAAAATTGATTGAAAACAAGAGGAAGAGTTAAACTTGTTCTGATATCAATTATAGGATTGTGAAATATTAAGAGGAGGGTGAATTAGTATTTAATAAATCAATACAAGAAGAATAAAACAAAAAAATTAATTCATTGAAAATATCAATTTACACATAAGGGAAATGCAAGCAAATTAACAAATGAGGTAGAAAGCAATATTTTAATAATGGCTCAGCCCAAACACTTAACTTACACTACATCTTTCCTAGTCTTGGGACCATCAAGGTTTCAATATATTCAACCATTTTTCACTTGGGTGAGAGAAAACCCTTATAATCATCTTTCTCATTGTTTTAGAGATGAAGATCTTTACATCAACGAACTTCACAAATTATAAGTTCATAACTTAGAATTATCCAAATATTGTCCTATCACAAATGATTTAATTTATTAAGAACAAAATATAGAAAAGAGATTTGCAAATGAGGCTTAGCCATTAAATAAAACTTTCTTAAATCATTTGGGATATTATTTTACAGGCTTTCACACTTGAAATAGCACTAAAATTCATTTGAAGCCATTTAATATCAAATTAGTCATTTGTGTACTGTCAAACAATGTTCTTATTTGATTCCTAAATCATTTGTTCGAACTTGCTTAATTGTTGGGATCAATTGATCCTTGATGTTCGAATTTGTGGAGTCGCCTCAAATTATCTATCGATTGATGACTCAGTTGATAACATTCTCATTGTTCTTCAACTAATGCATCTTTTAGTCGTCAAACAAACTTCAACCAACCTATCTTTTGAACTTGGTGTTGTACATAATGTCCTTAATTCATTCTACAAGTCCTATGATAGATTAAACTATACTAAGGCTCAATACAATCGATCAACACATTAAAAAGCTCAGTCATTGCCCTTAACCCGATCCACTGATAACATGTGTTCATTGACGGCCTAACTCCATATTAAAATTGATGCTTTCGATTTATAAGTGCTCGAAAATTGTTGCTCACATAAAACTTGAAGATAAGATTATATTAACATAATATAAGGTAATTAATCATGATTTTCAATTCATATGATAATATTTTTTTTGACAAACATTATAAATGGAATTTCTTATCATTAAAATATAAAATGAGGTATGAAACATACAATCTAACTCCTAGTCTTAAAAAGTTATTAATGTTAACAGATAGGATCTAACTTAGCAGTCACTCCATGCAAACTTTAGCTATCCTTAAATATTTAGGAAGGCTAGTTTCCATGAAAGATAGCCTAATGCTATCTCTTTAGCAAGTTTGGACTAATGTTATTAAAACTAGATCGGACCAGTCAGTTCAATCGCGAATCGGCCAGTGAACCGATTCAGTTTGATGTCAAAATCATTTTTGACATTGAATAAAAAAAATGATTGAAGTGATTGAACCTGATTCAATTCAAATTCTAAAAAAAATATAAAAACAGGAAAGTTAAAAAGGAAAAAAAGAAAGGAATATAAGAAAGGTAAAAAAAGGAGGGAATATGATAGGTATAAAATTAAATGGGACTTGAAATAAAAAAAATGTAAGTATTTAAAATTGAATAGCATTAAAATGAAAAATTATCATAGGGCTAAAATAAAGGAAATAAAAAGGAAAGTGTTAAATAAAAAAAGAAATAAGAATAATTTAAGATAAAATTTATTAATATAGCATCTATCATCATTAAATAATAGGTAATAAATTAATAATAATATATTTATATTTATATGTTAATCATTATTATTTATTACTATTAAAACTTTTAATAAATAAAAATTATGTTATATTAATTTTTAATATTATTAATAAGTTATTAGTACAATGTTCATATACTTATATCATATAACTTATATTATATATTTATAAGTATTATAAAGAATATTATTTTAATAAAATTCGATTCAATTTGATCGAATCCTCAGACCAATCTAACCGACACCCACTAAGAAGTCCGGTCCAATCATCGGCTCCATTATAAAATATTGGTTTGGACCACCAATTATCATCCAATCTCCTCAAGGTTGACAGCGGTAACAGATTCCCCAAGAATGAAGAACACTTGTCTCTGCAATAAAATTATAAAAACCTACAAACAGACCTCTCATAAAGCACTTAAAAAAAACATGTTTGTTTACCTAGGTCATCAATTATGCAGTTGACTAGCCTAACCTTGTGAATTTGGAAGAACAAAAATGTCCAAAAAATGGAATATTCCTGCAACTTGGCACGGTGTATGAGTTATGTAAGTTCGCTCAGCTGAGCCATTGAGTGAATGTAGCATCACATTGCTTCATGAATTCATGGACTCCACTTTTTTAAAAAACTTTAAAAATATGCAGAAGAGGGCTTACAAGTAAAATTGCATTTCCATTACCACTATATAGTGTCTGACACTTCTGCAAGTTGGAGGGAGCAGAAGCACACAGTAGGTTCTGCATCTTACATGTTCAGATGAATCGTTGGGCCGAGATCTTAAACTCATGAATATGGCATTAAATTCCTCATCTCATATGTTGGTCGTATTATAAACATGCTTAATCAGTTGGAGTTTTAAACCAAGTGGGATGATAAGAAAACAAAGGACATGAATAATGCTATGCATTTTTCCAAAATGTTATACTATTCGATGTGGATCCACCTCACCGACACCATCCTCGCAAGAAAAGTTTTGGTTGCCCATGTTCACTGATAGACTTTTGGATCAAATTCTGAACCAATTCGGATGACTCCACTCAGTCTGACCCATCAATTTTTTTCTTTCTGGATGAGGTCTGAGAATGCTTGGAACTGACAACCCTCGATCCAATCCAATATCACCCCTAGTTCAAATTCAATGAGAAGATACAAGTAATAGTTACAACAACTTTACAATAATGTAAGTATTTGATATATAAAAAAACTTAAGAAAAACAATCCACTTTGCAATCAATACCTGGTATTATCAATCAATAAGCGGCTCACATTAAAAACTTCTTTACAATGTCTCTGCTCGTCAAAAGAATCAAGACTCAACATAGAACTCAAACAATGCGATATACCGTAAAATCCGCCAACAAATGTAGAACATGAGACATGAAGCAGATCATTTCTATGTTCATTTGCTTTGCTATATATTGATTAGTTTTTTTCTTTTTTGTTAACTTTTTATAAAAACTATTGTTCTGGCCGTTGCAAAAGTTAATCAATGGCCATCATCGAAAAGAAAAAAAATAAATGGACCTTAATGTGCCAAGGCCCATGTTGGGGCCGACTAATGGGTTTTGATGTCCATGGGCCTTAATCAGCCACAACGTGTATAAATTGCTCTCTCTCTTCTTTTTTTTTTTCACACCAAGAAAACAGACCGAACCTTCAAACAAAAATGGGGAAAGAAAGAAGAAAGATACTTCAAAACAGTAACTTCACTATCTTGAATTCATACATATTTTACAACTTCTCTATGCTTCCATTTTGGAAGGCATCAAGGCCTGATATTCATATATACACTTGATCATACTCCTACAAGCTGCTGCATGCAAGCTTTTTGCTGAAACTCACTAACAGTTTTGACATGTAATTTCATGCCTTATTTGCTACAATGTAAGCCAGATGAAACCAGACAACTTTCTCATACACACTTCCTTATATATATACATATATATATATATGACATGTAACCACCTTCTAACAATACGATCCATGGCTAGCCAGGCACACATGTAGCTCCAAGGTCGTGCCTTGGACTATCGATCACCTTCGTGATCGTCCTCGGGCAATCAGCACGAGGCGACTTGACGGACCGGAGACTGCGCAGCAGCTGAAACAGTAGGAGAAGGGAAGAAGGGCCTTGAATCACGTGTCTTAAACCTTTCTGAGTCGCCAAGCAACCGCATGTATTGAGTTGACTCATCAAACCATGAACTTTGCAGATGAGTACCGTTCCCTCCTCCATTGGCATACTGCAGTATGGCTCTGTAGACAAATGGAATGAGACCCTCCATTCTGATGAGAGATGTGAGATGCGAGAGAGCGAGGGGAGAGAGAGAAGAATGGAGACTCGGAAGGCTTGTGCCTATGGACAAAGAGGAAAGAGAGAGGGAGACTTAAAAAGAGGGAACTTTGTAAGGTGGAGCAGGTGGGCACTCGATGTTGCCTTGCAACTAATGGATTGGTCATACAAGGAAAAAAACTTGTCAAGCAGATGGATAATTTAATGGGCATTTGGCTTCAGCGGAAAAGTACAGATTAGAAGTTTTCAATCACTATTGATTCACCAATTCAAGGTTTGATTCAATATTACCTTACCAACTCTTACCAATGGGTGTCAGTTTCAGATCAATTTGGTAAAATGTTGTTTTCTTTGGCATGACTTTAATGTTCCAAAGACAGTCATTTGGTACACATTGCCCTCATAAAAAAGAGGAGTTTCCAGCTAGAATATAATCAAAGATATTAAAGATCACGATTTGACGACTGCAATTATTTCAGGAGAAATACACTTCTATGAGTTTGAATTCTTGAAAGATTCTGCCATTATTGCATAAAGCTGAGCATATTAAATTAAGTTGTAGATTTATCACCTTGTCAAACTCTTAAGGCTGCCACATCATGAAGACAACAAATTTTTTTTTTCAAATGAATAATGAGATCTAAGAAGCTCATTTATATAAGGAAATAATAACAATTGTTGCAGTTGAGAAACAGTAGAAAGGGCCTTCGAGTTCCACCTTCTTGCAGATTAACTTTGATTAAGAATAACAATTTACTTGCATGTAAACGAAAACAAATTATTGGAGTTCTGAAAAAAAAATGAACTTATAATGTCGTGCAGACCAAAGATTATCACAAGAATTATAGAGTATTAAAGACTGAATTGCAAAAACAAAAAATAACAGAGCAATAAGATCAGTTTTACTTGAAATCCTGCATCCACAGGATTAAACTTATGATTCTATGTGCTACTGATTGCTACATCTCAACAAGTGGTGAAGTTAGCAGTTCTTATTTGGACAGGCTTATATTTTATCTCAACAAAATATCAGTCACTAATAAATAAACATATCTGTTCCTGTTTTTCAATTGCTGATGTGATCAAAATAGCTGACAACTCAACTCATTAGATATTTCTTCTGATGCAACAAAGAAAAGAGATCAACAAGAAACTAACACGAATAAGAAAACAAAAGCAAAAATATTTAATAAGAAATTTTGAACATAGCAATTTCTTATTGTGTTAGGCCCCGACAGCCAGCGTAAAACCCTGTCGAATCTCATTCATGTAGCCGACCCCACCTAGTGGGATAAGGCTTTGTTGTTGTTGTTGTTGTTGTTTGAACATAGCAATTTAGAGAATAATTTAACATGACTAGTTTATTTGTATGTGGGGATGGAACCATATTAGGTACCTAATAATGTGTACTGAATTGTTCATAATTAATTCCTACAAATTGTGAATAGTTGAGTATGTAATTATGTATGATGACATCAACTTAATTTATCATGCCAAATTCAAGTACCAACCTGAGCAAAAAATAATGGTGATTTATTGCTTGTTGGTAACCAGCAAGGTGTGTCATCCTCTGCAAACTCTTTTTGTTATATGAGAGGCCTAAGGGATTAGTATGAATTGAAAATAAAATAATCCAAAAATTGAATATGAGGCCTCTTGAATCTATGAGTAAACTTGTGTACAACCACAATCTTGCCATTGTTATAACTAGAACTTGGGGCACCATCTAAGTGAGAGATATAAGAACAAGTTACAGTTTTCCCATTAATCGTTGTGTCAACTCTAACTTTATAATACACAACATGAACTCTGAACATAAAATCTAAAGCTGGGATAATTGTTTCCCTCACTCGTTATCCTGAGTTTGCATATATAAAGAAGGATATACAAGCAACTATGATATGATTCCGAAGAATTTCTCAGGTGGATTAATTTATTACATCCTACTAATTTTTAGAGGCTTGAGCATTCATGCTTCAAGGTCAATGACATTTACAAGTGAACAGGACACAAATCAAAGGATACTAGAATACAAATTAATAAATAATTTTTCAGATAAGACACCAATAAAATATTTGGTAAGATAGAAATCTCTTCAGTAGCAAGTTATCTTAGAAGAAGTCAGGATACAAATTATTAATCACCTGACATTAACTTATGAGTATAATGAACCTATCAATTATAAACACATTATATTAGGTTGATCATAGGTATAATATTTTTTGGACAACAGTTGCACAACAAGAAACATGCAATTTTAATGCTCAGAAACATTGAGATGTATTCTAATGGATGCGTGAACATCTACGATGTTTGACATGCAAAAGATTTCACAATAATCTTTATTGCAAATATGGAGCAAATTAATCGGATGAGAAAACAAAAGAACAAAGACAAGATACAACATCAGCAGCTACGAAATGATAAAAGAACAGAAACAAATCTATCATGCTGGTATGTGTGAGATCAGAGTTTGTAGCAAATTGTATCTAGCCACACGAATCAGAAACACGGACGAAATTGATTTCATCATGCCCCAATATTTCTAACCACCACATCAAATATTTAACAAAACAGAATATGATAAATTAAGAAAACAGATTCAAGTTTATTAGGTTTGGGATTGCCGAGATCTATTAGTGTCGAGTTCGTCGTCAATTTGAACAGGTTTACCAATTCGAAAGAGGAATACCAAATTAGCCGACTGCTCTGAGAATCATCGATGGTCTAGATCGAAAAAGAATTAACAAAACAAGAAGAACAATCATAAAACAAAACGAAGCTGATCAAATCGTCGCGGCATGAAAAAACTCACGGAAAAAAAATGAAGAACAGACAACGGAGGACAGGAGAAGAAACGAACGTTCGGAGGACGGCGGCGGCGGGGTCGAACAAGCAACGACGGCTGCTCGCCACGACGCCATGTTTACGACCGCGGAGGCAAAACCCGTTGAACCGGCGGCGGCTCCTCCATGGTCTCAGATATCCAAATCTCGGGCACGGTCTGGTGAAACGGCGGCCTTTAACATGCGCAGTTCCATCGGATGCTCGGCGCACACTCCATGGCCGTCTGCAGCACCTTCACTGCATCGTTCGTGACCGCCAATCGACAGCGGCTGCGAAGTTGAACTGGGCCGCGAGTCACTGAACGGAGGAATAGCGGAGTTGAGGATGGGCAGTAGCGCACCTGCTTGGAACAATGGGGGTCGCCAGAGGATGGCCGGCGCCGGACGGACGTGCCCGCCGACGACCGTGAACGGGCGATGTCAGGCCGTTTGCCAAAATGGCGTCACCATACGAAAACTAACTACGGGTAAAACTGTAAAAGTATCACAGAGAGGGAACATCTAATTTTATGTCATGAATATTTTTGTTTTTAGATTCATAAAAGAATTATCGAGTTTCGGGTTATGTTTTGGGAGATACTCTTATATTTGTGATCATGTTTAAGAATATTTTGTTCTTGGCATCAACCGCATGTTTTAGTCATTACTTATGATTTGTGCACTTTTCTATCGGGAAAAGAGAAAAGAGCGCCTTTTAGCGCTTCCGCTAAGAAGACTGCTCAGCGGCCCTATAGAGATCCGACGATCATAATTTCATCTTTTTTTTATTCTTCTGTGCGTGATCTCCATTGTCTTTATCGCATTGGACAGACACGATTGAATCCGCTATTTTGAAAACCTAATTTTTCAATCACCTACAATCGCGCCGCTCTCGTGCATCCATCATCGCTTCCACCGGACAACGTCTCGCCGCTCTCGTGCATCCGTCATCGCTTTCGCCGGACGCGTCTTGCTGCTCTCGTGCATCTGACATCGCTTCCGTCGGAATGTTCTGAAGTTGCGATCATGAAGTCGCTCCGCCGGCGCTTCTTTGCCATGGCGAGAAATCGACTGAGAGGTCGAGGCGTGCCACGATGACAAATCTAGTGAGAGGTCGACACTTTCGCCCATGACGACAAAAGGGCCATTTCGGCAGTTCTCTATCACGGCGACAAATCGGGTGATCTCAGCCACAACAATAGAGCGGGCGAGAGGTCAGCGCTTCTCGGCTACGAGGTCGACGATGATGGGTTGAGGCGAGAAGTGTTGTATAGGTCTGTATAGGTGCTTCGACGGCATTTCCACTAGTTTCTCTGATGCTTCCATGATTCTTCTCTAATTCCTATTGATCCATCAAGTTTTGCCGCCACTATTGATGTCGCCAAGCTGCCAAAGGTACTCTGGCGCATCCAAGATCATTGGTGTGGATCTGAACTTGGCAAGATTTGAGGAAGGTGAGATCAGTTCGTACATTTATAGTCTTTTATAATTAGATGATTAATCCTTGTTTCTATTCTTCTATTATAGTCTTATGTTATGAAAGCAACATGTTCGTTTCCATTACAATGATCCAGTAAGATGACAATAGCAACACCATTTAACTTGGTAATCACGCCCTCAAATTTTAGGAATCCGAAATAAAACATTAAAGCAGAAATTCATTGTATGTGGGGGAAGAAGTGAACCAAAAATTCTTCAATATAAGAATCACATTTTCTCCTAAGATATGGATGCAATTACAAGTAATGAACCTTGCGAAGACCAAGGCATTGAAGAACTTGGATACACACATGAATGGTATATACATTAATCTCTGTACTGATTATAAATGATTAAACTTTGAGAGTCAAAATTTAATAATTTTCTTATTTTAGTTTGCACGAGGTCGAGGAATCTATGAATGAAGACATGCAAGCCGATGAGGTGCCCCCGAAGTCATATGAAATTAGTAAAACTTGTCTTGGAATGATTTTTGATACAAAGAATGATGCATATGCACATTACAATCTTTACGCTAAGGTGGCTGGTTTCTCGATACGAAAAGATTATCCTATGAGATCAAGAAAAAATAATGAAATCATAAGAAGAAGACTTGTTTGTTCTAAACAGGGTTATAAGAATCTCAATGACAAACGAAGTGTGGAAAGAGAAGTGAAGCGAAGAAGCGATGTTAGGGAAGGCTATAAAGCACACTTGATTGTTAGATTAAATAATGATTCTAAGTAGGAGGTGAAATCATTTGTTGAAGAGCACTCACATTCTTTAGCGACTCTGTCGAAAGTTCACATGTTGCGTTCTCATCATTCATTGTCATCATCTTCTAAGACGGACATGGAAAGATTACATCAACGTGGGTTTGGTCCATCGTCAATAGTAAAAGTACTCAACTTTTGTGACGATTCATCTGTTACAACACAGAACTGTAATGACCATTTGAAAGCAATAAGACGAAACAATATGGATAGACATTGCATGAATGTGATCTCATATTTTAAACAGAAATCTGAAGAAGAAGAAGAAGAAGCATTCTTTTCTAGTTGGGAACTAGATGGGGCTTATACAGCAAGAAGTTTTTTTGGGCTGATAGTAGGGCGAGGGATTCTTATATGACATTTGGAGATGTTCTTATTTTCGATACAACCTACAGGACTAATAAATTTCGCATGCCATTTGCACCATTCACTGGAGTGAATTATCATAGACAATCAACATTGTTTGGATGTGCGTTATTAGCTGACGAATTAGAGAAAACTTTTGTTTGATTATTTGAAGCATTTCTTAGGTGTATGTGTGGTAAACATCCTGTGGCCATTATCACAGATCAAGATATTGCCATGGGTAATGCAATTCATAAAGTCTTCCCTAATACACGACATAAATTTTGTATTTGGCATATTCGAAGGAATGCCATGTGTCACATTCAAGATTTATATGCAAGGGATACTTTTAAAAAGAACTTTGACAAGTGGATATATGAGTCAGTAGATGTTAAAGCTTTCGAGGAGAAATGGATTCAATTGAAGCAGAAGTATGGCATTTCAGATGGTCATTGGTTAGAAAGCATGTATGAAAAGCGACATTACTGGGTACCTATATACCTGACTGATGTTTTCTTTGCAGGAATGACAATCACACAGAGATCCGAAAGCATTAATGCTTTCTTTGATGGTTTTGTAAATTCAAATACTTCATTGACTGAATTTGTTGTACAATATGATGTAGCACTTGCTTCTCGCCGTGAGGCTGAGGAACGAGAAGACTTTAGAAATTTCAACTCAAGAAATTCTACAATTACAGCTAGTTTTTTGGAGAAACATGCAGCTGAAGTCTACACCAAAAGGAAATTTCTATTAATTCAAAATGAATTCAAAGAGTTTTTGAAATTTTGGTCGAGAAAAGTATCTGAGGACAATGAGAAAGAAATGTATTCCATATACGAAGCCGGATACGAAGACAAGGAAAGGACAATAGTAGAATACACTAATGTGCCAAGTATTTCAATAGGTTGTTCATGCAAAAAGTTCGAGCAAGAAGGAATATTTTGTGCTCATGTTGTGCTTATTCTTAATGAGAAAAGAGTCACTAGCATACTAGAGAAGTTCATCCCTCACCGTTGGACAAAAAATGCACGTTATGCACATGCACGTGTTTTCCAAGATAGTGCTTTCATGAATGAAAATGGAGTTGCTCCATCAGAGATGTGGACTTGGCAGAGAAATATATGGAGGGCATTAGAATTGGGCGTGCGTTCTCGCAAACAATACAACATTGGGATTCCAATTTTAACTCATCTTATCAATCAATTGACAATTGCTGGAGAAAATGACAACTCAAGTAATGTTGCTCTTGTCCCTGAAGTAGCTACTGAACACTCAATTGGTAACCTACAAGGACCCGAGTTTACGATACATGACTCAAATCCTGTGAAAACTAAAGGGAGACCAAGAAAATTAGCAAGAATAAAATCTGGAGTAGAAATTTCGTTGTCCCAAAATCAGCCAAAGAAAAGAGCTTGCAAAAAATGTGGCAAATAGGGTCATCTTACCAAACATTGTTCATTGCCCATGGTAATGTAATTTTTCTTACTTCAAATAATTTGTCCACTTGATCAAGATTGTGAAAGTTAATAGTACTTTTATGACAACAGGTTGAACGATTTAACATGACACAATAGTCTCATGCCTGGTTCATATCATGGTAAGTTTATGGTAAGATTATAATATTCAATGTCATTCCGATTTCTTTCTTATAAGCTGATATGCTTCAATGTGGCATCAACCAATTTTTCATTTGTTTCCTTTAGTTTTTCACTGTTTGCATATTCCAATAGATCTTGTTATTGACCATTCAGTGTACATGATCATATCTATTTTTATTTGCACCATGTTATATATACAATTTTTTACACTTATAATATGCGATGAACCATATCTTTTGCAAGTTTGAGAGATAAAAAATAGTGCTGGTCATGGGAGATGGTTTGCTAGAATGATTATCACAGAAGGCCATTCATATGTTTTGTTTTTTATTTGGAAGACTAGTACTGTAATTTGGAAGACTATACATTCAAGTTCTAATTTGGAAGACTATGCTTTATTCTTATGCTCCTGTTCACAGAAGGCAGTTCATATGTTTTGCTTTTATTTTTGCAGCTTCTGTTTATTCCAAAAATATGCTTTGTTCTTATGCTCCTGTTCACAGAAGGCAGTTCATATGTTTTGTTTTTATTTTTGGACTGAATTAAATTAATTTGGAAATGATCTGGTCTGATCGATTGCTGCTCCACTTTCCCTAGTTTCATATTTCAACTGACTGCTGGGATCCTCTCGCCCCCTCTTTCATCTTCCTCGGCCGACCAGGGCTGATAGCACAAGCCTCGAACATGTCTGCATGGACATCTCGGATGAGACCCTGAACTTTTTCCTCTAGTTCCTAGTCACTAGTGATTCGTTCCCTCTCATATTTGTGCTTCTTTTGTTTGTTTTTTTACATTAGTAGTCCTTCGTTTAGTTGCTATTGCAATTAGTTGTGTTTACGAAGGGCTTGTAGTAGAATAGTTCTTGTTTCCTTCCATAATGGAAAGAAATTTATGTGGTATAAGGAATTGCGAGTAAGGATGAGAATTGGGATCACCTCATGTTTGTATCGGGTATGACAAGGTTTCCCCAATTTTATCTCAATGAACGAAGAAGCCTGACCATGAAAAAGGAGGAACACAAGCATCGTTCAACCATTTTAGATGTCTTAGATTTTTTATTTATCTAAGAAGTAAAGATACTTTTTTGCATTAAACTTGTGAACTATTTTTCATGAAACAAACTGCACTGGACAATACGAGCTATGATAAGATTAATTTAGATCAATGAAAATAAATGAAAGACACAAGATGAACTTCAATGACAGTGTTCCATGAACACTGTATAAGCGTTTCCTGTTGATCATGAGAATTCCATTTGCAAGGTGCTCCATCTTATCATGGAAATTTTGTGAAAATGACAATGTCCCATTGAAGCAGATGTAGATGAATTGAATCACATGTTAACTAACAAATTTGTGAAAATAACAGTGCTCCATCCATTTGACGATTACTACATATCTAACAAGTTAAGCAAAAAATTACTACATATCCAACAAATGAGGCGAAATTAACTAACCTCCTTCAAACTAACTATGCCATACTGCTGAGATTAATAATGATTAACAAACTGCATTCATACACACTGCTTCAGTGGTTACCACATTCATTCTCGTTTTATCGAACTAACAATTTATTTAAAAATAATACAAAGGATCAAAAGAATACATAATAGTGTCATCCATCTAAACATTGTTCGATATTGTTGCTTTTTCCGCTTCAAGTTGATTTGCCAATCTATTGAATGCAGCCATGTATCGAGCCTCAAGTGGTGGATCCAACCAGCGAAAATAATCACATGATATTGCTTTCTTGCAAAAAAGTAAAGCACAATTTAAGTTTACATATCAAATTTTGACCAAACTTATTTAAATAGATGAAATAAAAGTAAAATCTCTAAAGAAACATACTCCGTAGTTATTACAGCCATAAAATCTCCGGCCGAGATTTTTTTTTTTGTTGACGAAGTCTTAATATATGCTACTTCTCCACAAAGACATATTGGTGGATGCATTTGTTTACCTAAAAAATGCATCGTTACAATCATTAAACAAAAGAGCAATTATGGAGCACACATGATAAGTAAAAGAAGTGCAGAAAGCAGTAAGCAATTATAAAAAATCACGCCTTCAAATCCCTGGTCGACGGCGGCTGGCATCTCTTTGATGTCGCTGGCGGCGTTCCATGGTCGATGTTGGATATCGAAAGTCTGCGACGGAGATCGGCAGTCAAAATGTGTGAGTCCTTCTATTGATGTCGCTCTTTTAGTCGTTGAAGCCATAGCGCTCTTTTCGACTAGCTGCTCGCCCGCTCGCCGCTCAGCCTTGATCGCCGCTCGTCCTGCTCACCGCTCAGCCTCGGTCGCCGCTCGTCCCGCTCGCCCGGTCGCCTCTCAGCCTCGGTCGTCGCTCGTCCCGCTCGCCCGGTCGCCGCTCAGTCTCGGTCGTTGCTCGTCCGCTCGCCACTACAGTTGCCGCTCATCCCGCTCGCCTCAGCATCGATCGCCGCTCGTCCCGCTCACGCTCGCCTACTCGTCGCTTGCTCGCCCCGTTCTGAGAGAAAGTTAGGGTTAGATCACACACAAGGCGATCAGAGAGAAAGTTAGCCTTTTATTCAATAGCGGATTCAATCGTGTCCGTCCAATGCAATACGGACGATGGAGATCACGCACAGAAGAATAAAAAAAGATGAAGTTATGACCGTCGGATCTAATCCGACGGTCTATAGGGCCGCTGAGCAGCCTCCTTAGCGGAAGCGCTAAGGAGGCGCTCTTTTCCCTTTCTATTGATATGTATTCACATAAGTTTAATATTAATTGAATATTTTTAATGTTTTAAATACATAAATATTTTTATTGTTTAAAATGGGACAACAAATCTATATAGATTAGAGAGAGAGAAAGACAAAAAAGGTTATGGAGATTGTGACAGAGGGCCATGAAAATCGCGGGAGGGAGGGAAAGAAACACTGGAGGGATGGGGAGAGAGGAGAAAGGTCGAGAGAGAGGGGAGAAGAGAGCCGGCTATTTCGTTTGAGCTGATTTATTTTTTTATTGAATCGATCAGAATTAGTTTTTTAAATCCAAGCCAAATGTTTTTCATCTAAAGATAAAATTAGGGACACCTCCATTATTTCCTATTTATATATCTATAGGATTTAATATAGGTGACACACGCTTTTCGTGTCAAACGTGTGTTAAGCGGTTTTACAACTACTTCTCTTTATTTTTTTTCAACTTCTTTTTTTATAGGGTCATTGATGAAACAACAAATTGATTCAAATCATCAATATTAATTATATTTATTATTTTTAAAATTTTACAATTTTATGTGTATTATTAATTTTCATAATAGATATAATTATTTTTTATAACTTTTTATACTATAAAACTATTTTTCATTATTATCAATTAGTCTCCTTCTTGTTGTTTATGAATTTTTTTCCTTTGATAATAATGATTTCATTTTCTGGTGATTGGTGCGTAATATCTTATTCGTTCTCTCTTTTTTCCTTTAGCATTTTTTGTTGAGTACATCATTAACATATATTGGTAAAAAATAATAAGAAGAGGTGTCTCACACTGGATAAATATTAGCAGCAAGGAGGGTTGGACATAAATTCTCAATCCGGTAATTTGTGCAAGTAAAACATCTGAAAACTCCCCTCCCTTTACCACATATCCATTATGATTTTAGAAAAGAAATGAAGTAAAAAAAAAAAAGGAATTGTAGTGAATGGAAACTGATAAGTAGATGTGCAGACATACACCTCCAATGACAATAAAGGCTTTCTTTCAGGAGCAGGATGAGCGTACTTCTTGATGTTATCAGACGATTATTATTGGTGGTCGTAATTTACAAAATAGTTGAGCTATATATTATTTTTACCTTATATATATATATATATGTAGGTAAAAGGAAAAGGAATATGAAGCCACACTTTTAACTGTAATTTATAGCTTAAACATCACGACCGTTCATTCACATGTTGATGTGGGCGATACATCATGGCGATACCAAAAAAAAAAAAGAAAAAGATGACATGACCAAACTATTACAATGGGGGTGAATTGTGTAACTGCTAACCATGAAATAAAATCTCCTTTATTCCAAATCCCAAAATCATGGACATCAACTCATTAGTTATGACCATGACTTCATTGAAATTTTCTTTCACCTCTCCCTTTGCATTTGGGGGAAAAAATCAAGTGTTGAATAGTTTCCTATTAGACTAAATCAAGTTGAATATGATGAGCCATGACATCATTTATAACCAATTAGTATTAGTTAGCATTTAGAATAACTCGAGTTCGGGAACTAATCAAAATCAAGTTCATTAACCTTCAGGATTCAACCTGAGTTTCCTCAGGCTCAACATGTGTTGATCGAACTTATAGATAGCCAACGTGTCAGAACTAGGCCGAGTTCCCTATGCACTTGTCCTAAGTTCAATTAGACCATGTGAACATTGAATTGTAGAACTTCATAATTCCGGTCGTGTTCCCCTCCAATCTAGCTCAGACATGTCCAATTGATTTTTTTTCTCTAATTCTAAAGAAATAAGAATCTGGCATGGGTTCTCCTGTAACATGGTCCGAATTTTAACGTTAGACGACTCCATATTTGATTTCAAATTTATTGATTTTTAAATCTAATTTCGGATAAAGTCTATAATTTACTGTAGATAAATTTTAAACTAAATGATGTATGTTCAGCCAATTGCATTGAACATTGAACTTTAAGTTGGATGCATATTATAAATTTATACAAAGATGATGTATAATTTAATAAGATCAAAGACAAACAAATGAGTCGTCGTGTTAAGTCGAATGCAACATTGTCATTGTTCATTGATAAGGGTTCCAATTAAGCTATGTGGTGGACCCTTTCTTGAAAATGACAATGAGATTGTATTATTGGCTCGACACCACTAAGCTAATAGTTAGGGGATAAGAATTTGAGAAGTCATTGGTGAAAGTCATATGCATTGAAAAAACTAACGATTTTCATCAACGAATCATCAAATTCGTTGTACCTCAAATGTTATTCATTTATTAAACTCATATGTATAAAATAATTGTCATTGTATCGATGTTTTCTTTAAGAATATTTCTAATATGTTATTTACTTCTAATTTATAAAAAATATTAATTCGTGGTGTTGATTTATTTGTTTATTCTTATTTGAAATTCTATTTAATGTTGCTTGCTTACATTAAAATTGCAAAATTTATCTCTTGTATCTGGTTCCTATGGAACAATAATTCATTCTTTCATGGGTTACAATATTTTTTTCTTCAAATGATTGATTATATATATATTCATCTAAATTGTTCCTCTTCCAAAAAATTTTTATAAATAAATAACAATAAACTATAATAAAATTATAAAGTACCCTATACTTTCAACAATTATAAAATATTTTGACATAAATTACTCTCGCTTCATGATGTTCATTTGCGACCAACGTCAGTTTCATAAGTATACCAATGGTATATAATATCTAGACATACATATAATCAATCATTTTTAAAAAAGTTGAAATCTATAAATGGATGAAACGTGCAAAAATGACTAATTGTTTTTTTAAAAAGAAAATCAAGGACAGAAGAAATATTTAATCAGAAAGTCCAAGAATTTGTGCAAATTATCTCAGAAAATAAACAAACACATGAAAGTTCAAGATGGCAATAAAATTGTGACCGCCATTTTAATAAAAATTAAAAAGAGTGACACTCTTTTTTTTAGTCAGCCCCATCTAACTTAAAGGTTGAAAGTTGACCCATCATCGAGTCTAATTAATTTAATAAGATCATCCCGAATTACATACTTATGACGGATGATATTTTAATTTTCTACGTTCACAATAATCAAATTCAAGTGTTTGATTAAGTGCCGCTTCCTATTTCACCCCAACGGTGGAATTGACATTTATTATAATTATCAAAGAAGAGGCCCAATTGGATAGATAAAAATATCAGGTAAATAGCTCTTAATTAAGAAATGGACAAAAGAAGAGGGAAATAAGGGAAGCCCATGAGATGCAAGGCCCAATAGGACCCAACAATAACAAGTTATTATTATTACACTATTATTATAATTATAATAAATGATTTCTTCCTCTTCGCTCGCTCCGCGTCCCCTTCGTTTCTTGTTCTTGTTCTTCTTTCTTCTTCTTCCGTCGCCTCATTCTCCCAAATTAACTTCCCTAATTCTCCAATCCATTACCAACACTACCTGGAATCGGTCGCTCGCAGCTCCGGCGACAGCGGACGCAGGAGAAACGGCGGACGATGGCGGAGAACCCTTCCTCGATCTCCGCTCCTTCCAACAGCAATAAAACCCTCCAACAGCAACAGCAACAGCAGCAGAAGCAAAACCCGAGCGCCTCTGGCGATTCTTCTCTCTCTCAGCAGAACGCCCACCAGAGCGCTCCCGCCCTCTCTTCCCCCCAAATCCCCCCGTCCCCCTCCATCGCCCCCGGCGACTTCTCCAACCACATATCTTCCCCCCAGTTGCAGCAACAGCAACAACAACCACAGCAGCAGCAACAACAGCAACAACAACAGCTATCGCAATCCATCCAATTGCAGCATCAGCAACAACTTCAGTTGCAGCGGCAGCAACAGCAGTTGATGGGATCGGGGTCGGCTGGGTTCCAGATCCAACAGAACCTGCAGCGGGCAGGAACGGTGACGCGCCTCAGCCAGATACAACAACAGTTGGGTGCCGCAGCTGCCGCCAACGTCATGCGCCAGCAGATGTACGCCGGCCAGATGAACTTTGGTGGTGCCGGTAGCCAAATCCAGCAGCAGCAGCAGCAACACCAGCAGCAACAGCAACAGCAGCAGCAACAGCAGCAGCAACAACAACAACAGCAGCAGCAGCATCTGGCCGCCGCCGCCGGGATTTCACGGGCTGGGATGATGGCCCAGGCTGCTGGGCAGCTTCCGATGCTTCCAAGTCAGACAGCACAGCATTTCAATCTCCAGTCTCAGATGCTCGCCCAGGTAATGCACGACTTCTGTATTTTTCTGGTAATACACCACTATTAAAAAAACGTTAGCGGAAATTTACTGATTCTTGAGGACAAAATTGTTTTCTTCTGTCCAAGAGGTGCACAACTGGTGATGCAAAATTGATGCTTGCCCTTCTAAATAATGTGATAACTTCAATAACTAATTAATATTAGTAATTGGTGTACAAAACACCGGAAGAATTTTCAGGACTTCTACTGCAAGTTTTTTTGTTTCTGACAAAAAAATCAAATGAAGGTGGAAAATTTCGAAATGTTCTCCTTGCTATATTGTCTCTTGATAATAAGTAAGAAAGAACATTGGCTCTTGATTCTCTTGCTATAATTTCTTATCCATGTTTTACTGCCCTTTACTATGCAGCCAAGACAAAAGAGTTTGGTGCAAGGTGCTCAATTTCAAGCAGGTAATTCATCTGGTCAGGGTTTGCAAGGAATGCAGTCAATAGGAATGATGAATGTACTTGGTTTGAATGGCCAAATGAGAGCAAATGGTCCTTTGACATATGGCCAGCAACGCTTTGCACAAGGGCAAACAAGACAACAACTTTCACAGCAAGCGGCTCTTGCATCACCTCAGGTATTCTTATGAGTGTACACTTTTACCTTTCACAATGCTGTAGGAGAAGAAAAATGTTTTCTTCTATGCCACAACTTCAAACTACCAAAATTGCTAGAATTCATCTAGATGCTTTTAACACCATTACCTGCTTTCCCCATGTGGTGTGCATAGCACGGTTCAGATGTATGCTACTCATGCAGTGTGCTACGTCAATCCCAAAACTTATATATGGAAAGGGCTTTGTAGTTTTCCTATGAACTATGGAAAAATGACGGAGCTTAATTGAGCAATTAATGTGATACATTTATTCTCATTTCTTCCTCTTAGGCAAGAACTATCACATTGTCTTGGTTTCCAAATCATTTGTTTTTAATGTATTTTCTTAGATCATGTTTGGTTGCGGAATAAGGCATAGAATGAAGCCTTATTCTATTTCATTCTACCACAAGGTCTTATCAGAAAATAGTTTAACCCAATGCATAGTAGTAAAATGAGAGCACTATTCCACCAAAATGGTTGGTAGCTTATCCAACCTTACCTCTATTGGTTAGTTATTCTACTCTGTCCTACACTCCAGCCAAACGGCACCTTAAGGTTAAGCTTTCCAGTCAATTAAATTTCACGGTACATTATACTTACTGTAAGTGTGATTTGTTGTTTACATTATCAGAAATCAATAGGAGCATTTACAATGTGACCTCACTTTTTTTTGTCTTACATTGCAATTCCTGAAGAGAATTCAACAATAGTGCGAAACACAAAAGCTTTAAGTTCTGCTAATGCTTGGTCTTATGTCTTCGCATAAACATGTGTTTTTAGTATTCACAGATTGTCAAATGTAATGTTGCTGTTTTAAAGAACATTATTATCTTGATGCTTCAATGGATAACTGCTAGCATTTAATTGACACATTTAACAGAAACTGCCTGATCAAAGCCTACAAAGGACATCGTCAGTTGCATCACTGAACCCACAAATGTCTGGTTTAACTCAAAATGGACAATCACCATTGATGCAATCTACACTCTCCCAGCAGCAGCAGCAGTGGCTGAAACATATTCAGACATCAATGGGCACACCAGGTTCTCCTTCATACCTTCTCCAACAGCAAAGGCAACAACAAACATTTTTGCCACAGCATCTATCTTCATCCCAGTTGCATCCCAAAACTATGGCTCTGGCCCAACAACAAATATCTCAACTGGTTCAGCCGCAACTAGCTGCTCAGCAGCAGCAAAATTTAATTCAGCAGCAACAAATTCAACAATTGCAACAGTTGCAACAGCAGCAGCAGCAGCAACAACTACAGTCTCCAAGGATGACTGGACCTGCAGTCCAAAAATCCATAAGTTTGACAAGTTCACAACCGGAAACACCTGCATCTGGCACTACCATGACTGGTGGGAGTTCAAATCAAGGAACAGAGGCAACTACTCAACTTCTTGGAAAAAGAAAGATACGTGATCTGGTTTTGCAGGTACAATATTTACAATCTTCTTGGCATTGTCATTATCGGAGTGAATTGTTTATACTATATTTTCCTTTCAGTTTGGAATTGCTAGATTGTTTTCAGTTGTTTTCACAGCTGTAACTGAGCATACATTATAGTTAGAGATGCTAACATAATCTAGAAAAGAATCAAGAGCTTAGTGTCTTACAGCACAAAAAGGATCTATTCCTTTGACCTCAGTTTCATAATATGGACATGTAACCTCGCTGGGTTCGTAATTGTCATACCTGTATAGCAATCTGATGGATGGAGTTGAATATGGTTTATGCATAACTCGCGATATAATGTAGCATTGTCACATAAGTTTAAGAACCAACAAAATACCCAATGTTGTCAAACACGTAAAACGGACACGACACGGAGAAGCTGAGAAAACACGAAATCGTATACACGTAACACGGCACGGCCGATTCTACCAGAAAAATATTTTATATATTAATTAGCATAGACCCAAATAATATATGACATTTTTTTAAAATGAAGCAGAATTTTCTACTTGAAATCATCAAACCATCAACCAAGTTCATACAAAATAGCAAATTGTCAAAACCAAGTTCATACAAAATAACAAATTGTCAAATGTAATATGCCTAGAGGCTACAAGCCAGATGCTCCACTTCCAACTTCATTTGAATTTCCAACTCCAACTCCAGAACCAGAGCCAGCACCAGTAGAAGCTATTAAAATTTTCTACTTGCAAACTATTAAGTGACAAACAATCAAAAAACCGAGGGAGGTTTCGTTCATAAAAAAATAGATGGAGGCACAAAGAAATAAGAATCCTCTGTTCGCAAACAAATAGAGGAACTTGTTCGGCTGTTCGCACATAAAAAAAAGAGGATTTGCAAGAGGAAGGACGGAGGACGAGCACAATCATAAACTTGTAGAGAAAGAGCACGAGGAGGAGGGCATACCGGCAGAGACGAACGGCTGTAGGAGGTCAGCAGGCGAACGATGTGAGCGGTGGCTACAGGGTTGAACACGAGCAGAGCATCCTTAGGCAAAGTGAGGTCACGCATAGAAACGAGAGAGATGGTCAGTGAGCAGCCACATACAAAGAGAGAAAGAGACAGACGGAGAGAGAGAGCGAGGGACTGAAGGAGAGTACCAGGCTACCAGCAGCGGAAGCAAGAGAACGCCGGAGTTGGAGCAGCACGAGCAGGGAGCGAGGGCGTAGCAGCACGAGCAGAGAGCGAGAGAGTATCAGAAGGAGCAGGGCGCCGGAAGAAGTGAACGCCGGCAGTCGTCGACGAACGGCGAGAGTTGGAACGGCGGCGTCGTGGTGGAGGTAACGAAAGTTGGGGCAGACAAAAGAGATTAGGGCATATGCGATTTGGGAGATAAAAAGGCAGTCACGTGTCTCACGTGGGCGAACAAGCGGGAGGAGAAAAAAAAAATGAGACGCGATTTTGCCGATTCTATGTCCAGACGCGCGTTTCTACCGCGTCTCGGCGAAACGCGATTCCGGGTGGAATCGAGCACGTTTCCCCGGGGTAGACTCGTAGAATCGTACGATTCTACGAGTCAAAGCGCGTTTTTGACTACCTTGAAAATACCTATTGTTTCCTTGTAATTTGATTGTTTTTCAGTTTTCACAAACTTAAGATTATGATATTTTCATTTAAAAAAAAAAGATTATGAATATTTAGAGGTTTGGAGGCTTATAGGTGTCGCAATGGAGAGAACCTTTTTGGTGAGATATTGGTGGGTTAATGTAACTCAATTTAAGTGGGCTACAAAATGTAGTTTTATTAATGATGATTTCTTTTTTTCTGAAATGAAGAGGGCTTGATTCTGTGAAATAATCCAACTTTTGGTAATCCACAGTTGTAACCGTAAGTCTTCACTGCTCAAAAGGAAAAGCTATAGTTCTCAAAAAAAAATGGAAAAGCTATAACATTTTTTACGTAACAAAACTGACAATGCAATAATAGGCAGTTGGTTCTTCTATCGTCAGATATATGATGTATTTGTTCTTTCTTTTATTTTTCAAACTATACAACTCTTCATGAAATATGTACTTGCTGGTGAACTTATTCTTATGAGTTAGGATACCATTTTTGTTTGATAATATGTATATATATGTAGTTTGCATGTGGACCATTGGATGTGCTGGGCTACACATATATTGTGCTCTCATTTTTTGTTTGGAAAATGTACTATGTTTTCTATCTTTCTATCTGCATCAAAAAGAACAATTTGGCATTGTCTTCTATTGCCTTTGTTGATTGGCAGGTGGATCCACTCGGTAAGCTGGACCCTGAAGTTGAAGACCTCCTCTTAGATATGGCCGATGGCTTCATTGACTCGGTGATGCACAGAACTCAGTCTCTTTAATTTTCTTTGGCAAACTAAAAGCATTGTGGTGTTTGGATGTAGAACTTAATTTGTAGCTAATCCTATTATTTGAGCATGACTAATCCTTTTACTCTGAGTTATTAGTAATTTATTAATTCCACAAATTGCAAATATTTTTTCTCATGTTAGTGGTCTATGATCTCACGAATTCCAGAAGTCCAAATTACTGGATTTTTTTATGGTATGGATTTCATATTGGGATTTCTAAGTTGAAGACATCCCTTGTCTCTAAAGAAGGGGGTAAGGAGGAGTTATCCTCTCTATAGGTTGTTTATACTTCTTTCTTTTTTTCCTGAGAGGAAGGAGGATGATTGTTTATACAACGATCCATTATTATTAATGAATGATTATGTGCATGTATGCCGCAGCCAAATCCAATTTGGTTTATATGCCAAATGATTCTCTGCACATCTGGCTCTCTATGCAGTATTTCTATGAAGCACTTCATTGAAAAATGAAGTCATTCCTTTGAGACCATGAACCCATAGAATTGCAAATGACTTTGCCTGCCTACTTCTGCTTAAGTACATTAGAGTATCCACTTGTGGCCCACCAAACCTGCAGTCAGTAGTTGCCCATGCTTGTGCAATCGCACATTAAAAAAGAAGATAATTGATGTTCTCCGCCACGTTCCCAAATAAAGCACAATACAAGTCTGAACCTGAAACACTATTTCCTATATATTCACGTGTAAGTAGCCTTTGTCTCCTTAATAGCCACATGAAAAAGCGAACTCTTAGGGCCTGTTTGGTATGGAATCAACTACAAGAACAAGTCGTTTCTACCTTTTTTAACCAAACAACATATTTTGAACCTGGTGAGCCCACTGCATTAATTGCAGGAACAAGAGAAAAACAAGGCTACATCTGCTCCTGCTCCCTCCAAGAACTTGGGGGCTCCTACTTTGTTCCAGCTGCGGGAGTACATCGAGAGCAAAATTATTTGTTCGAGGTTTTGTTGACCCGCTACCAAACAGCCCGCCCCTTAATAGAGAACATGTCTGCCGTATCAACCTACAATCTTCAGCATCTCATCATTCAATGTATCTCCAGAGCCTAGTAATTTGTAGGCCTCCTGATATGTGAAACGTCATGGAGTCCGTTATTGATCTCTAGAGAAAATCCAAATAGTTTCTCGGAAAGGAGGAGCTGATTCACCCTTTGATCTGATAATCGAGAAACAAAAATGGGTGCTCATACCCCTTCCAAAGTGTTACTTGCCAAGTAATAAGCTAATGTGGCATTCTTATTTTCTGCGAGTCTGAAAAATCTTCAAATTTGAGTTGCCAGATATCCGCTTGATTTACAATCATCTGCCCAGAACCAAATGTCAGCACATGCCCTTAATACAACAACAACAACAACAACAAAGCCTTATCCCACTAGATGGGGTCGGCTACATGGATCATATGACGCCTGATCCATGTTCATGAGATTCGACAGGGTTTTACGCTGGCTGTCGGGGCCTAACACAACCCTCCTCCTTTATCCAGGCTTGGAACCGGCTATAAAACATAGGCGGAGTTACCACGCCTATCTAAAATGAAGGATATCTAGGTAGAACTAATCTAAATTCCATGATAGGTCACACTCATAACAAAAATTGAAAATAAAACAACAAAGATCAACTTGTGGGCCCATAACATGCCACACCCACTTTGTAAGAAGAGCATCATTCGTTCTTCTAAGCACCTATACGCCCAAGCCTCATTCCATAATTGGCTGACAAACATCGCTCCATGCTATCAAAATTAATATCACTATTCGATTTTTCAGAATGTTGTCTTAGAAACCTTCATCTGAGTGCATCAATTCACATCTCCACACTTGTCGGCATTTGGAGCATCTGCATATAGTACACAATCAAGGCAGATAAAATACAATGAAGAAGGTTCAATTGACCCCCTCTTGATGTTTGAAACTCCAACCTTCCAGTTTACGGTCAACACACTTTAGTAGAATGCTCCAATAACTCCGCCTATATTTTATAGCCGGTCCCAAGCCCGGATAAAGGAGGAGGGTTGTGTTAGGCCCCGACAGCCAACATAAAATCATGTCGAATCTTATGAACATGGATCAACGAAGTTACTAATAGAGCGGAATGGCGTCGTATGATCCATGTAGCCGACCCCACCTAGTGGGATAAGGCTTTGTTGTTGTTGTTGTTGTTGTTGTTGTTGTTGTTGTTACAAATATCTGTTTGCAACTCTGTTGCACAACAAGTTGCCTTTGGATCTCATTCCCAATGGAATAAAAGATGATTTAGTGTGATTCAGCCAAGGCCTTAAAAGAATCCCTAAAGTTATCATCCAAAAATGTAATTTCCCGTGCCTCATCCATTGAACCATCAACAAAAAACGATGAATCATTTGCATATTGTAGGAATGGAATGAGAGTATCCTGTCCATGAATCAGAGTGAATCCAGCTTCGATGCTAACTCAACAGGCTAAGAATGCACATCTGGCCATGGTGTTTCCACCGAGCACAAACGGCATGATCATCCCTGACACATACCTCGTTATGGCTGAACCCAACTTCCTGCAGGTTTGTCATTTCAATGATGATACTTTTGGCAATCCCCTTCGGCATAGAGAGAACCATAAAGAGGACTAATCCACAAAGTCATTTGCCTTTCAAAAATCAACTTCCAAAGAAAAATTTCCTGTTTGTACGTCTACAGAATGAGTCAATATCTGTTTCCATCACCACACTGTCTATCGATCACCTGGAGATGAAAGCTGATTGTACTAGGTGCACCATTGTTCCAAGAACATTCCTTAGTCTATTGGCCAAAATTATCGTGACAATATGGTATATCCCATTGGAAATGCAATGGGTCTGAAATCCTCCATTTTCTCCGCAGCTTCTTGTTTTGGGGATGAGAGAACGAAAGAATTTGTTAAGTCTCTGAAAACCATACCTGAAGCAAACTCTTGAATGGAAGCTATAAGATCTGTGCTGCTGCCAACCACTATCCAAAACTCTCTCCGCATCCAGGTCTTGAATTGCATGCATAATCTCTTCCTCTGGGAATTCCCTCATTAGCTCAGTGCTTGTTCTGCATCAAGTCTTTCCTTATCTCTCCAGTGCTCAACAGCCACGGGGATGACGTCTCGTGAACTTTTTGAAGTATGAAGCATTTGCTTATTCGACCTGCTCTCTACCAATGAAATCTAGGTTGTGTCCTAAATAAATATGCATACTAGCAATTTCTGTACTTTTGCATGGTGCATAGTTACGGAAGTAGAAATTAGCAGTTTGGTTTTTATTTTGTGTTTGCTCATTATATCTGATAAAATATCCTTCCATCCAATCTGACAAGTGTAGTTTAGAGAGATCTTTTGTGGGGAGCGATGTCAGGGGGAGGGTGTTGTACATCACATATGTTTTCTTCTTCGGGAGTGGGGTTTTGGTTAGACACTATGCATCTACTTTCTTGTTATTCTCTATTTGAGAGCCCACATTTGTACATGATAACTTTTCCATAGATATATATACTTGGATGACAACTGCAAACCCGGTGGTCATCCTTTCTCTCCTAAAAAAAAGTGTAGTTTAGAGAGGATAATTAAATTATCATCACACTTTAATTGTTTCATTGTAGATATTATTGGCAATTTGAAATCTGAAGGATGGAAAATGAAACAGGATATCTTTGTCAGACATGGTTTCAACAATCAAACTTATTGCTGAATAAAAAAAGCTTCATTAGTTTTATTGTCATTGCAAAATAAGCAGGTTTATTAATGGCCTGGAATGATTAAACAACGTGACATTTTTTTTTTTTTTGGGGGGGTGGGGGTGGGGGGTGTGCACAAGGAGTTCCAAGGGCCTAGTATAAAAAAATATATAGATTAAGGGCACTTAACTTCCTCCAGTGAGAATCAAACTTGAAACCTCTTGAGAGGGGCTTGTCATTGCACCATGCCATTATCTTTGCTTGACAATTCCTGGTTGGTAGATGCCAACATGTAAAACCATGCTTCCTAATCTGTCTGTAACTGCAGCAATTTTCTTTTGGATACCTCCTGACGTTCTTGATATCAAATCCAGGTGACAACATTTGCTTGCAATCTTGCCAAACACCGGAAGTCATCAACACTGGAAGCAAAGGATGTATTGCTACACCTAGGTTTGCCATTTACCATGGACCATTCCTTTAGGTTTCTTATCTTGGTAGATTTTCTTCATCTTTTCTTGAGAACTGTCATTTTTGGATAATCTTTATGCCCTTCATTTCTTGCTTATCCTTCTTTTTTGTTCCGAGGTTGAACAAATGAGACAGCTGAAATAGTCTTTTTTAAAAGGAACTGAAATAGTTCTAAAGAAGAAAATTTTGTGTGTAAATATTTTCAGGCTTGCTTTCTGTATGATTGATTTTTTCCTTGAATTAACTTGAGAGTGACTTTTGCAGAGAAGAACTGGCACTTAACTATTCCAGGTTTCACAAAGGAGGAACAGTATCATCAAAGGAAGTCAGTAAGTGTTTCTCTAAATTTCTCTTTTACCATAGTTTTCTTTTTATCTTGGTAGGCAAACATGCATCCCTTATAGTATATATGTGTATATTTATATGTTTTCTTATGATTATTTGAATTTAATGATAACCTCTTCTATGTTGCAGTCAGCTATCGATGCCCACAAGAGACATCTGGAAATAGTAATGAGAATCTCATGACTCAAGTTTTAATATGTTTACAACTGACCATGATGCAATTGAGTATTGACCCTGGTATAAAATGATGTCAGATAAAAGAGTTGGTGGATTCTCAGCAACCAGAAAAAGATGCAGGTGGTGCTAAAGGGATAAATAATCATGTTTCTGGTGATCTGGTCAGTGACCGTACATTAAAACCATCGCCAAGCTCGGAACAGCTATCCTTTCCAGCAGCTACTTCTCAGATGATGCATAAACTCCATCGGTTTTAATTCAGGTGCATACAATTGACAAAGTTACCCTTTGAACTGATCTTTTAAATATTCTTGGACCATCCTTGGTTAAACTCTCTCTCTCTCTCTCTCTCTCTACTTTTTATATGAGTTTTTCTTGAGCTAACTACTTCCTACATGATGGAAATCCTTCTATGCTTATGATTTTTAACTTAATACATCAATTTAAGACCGGCAACAAGTTGCAGTAGCATCCTTGGTTGTCATGATTTTATAAGATTTTCAAGATTTCCTTAAACAGGTTTGTTTTTCAGCTATTGTATTACTGTATTTGTAATAAGTTTGTTGTCCTCTATATCATTTGGAAGCTGTTTTTCTCAACAAATGTACCCATCTGGTTGTGATAGCTTGAGAATGCTTAATGATGGAATGATACCTATCTGAAGTCACATAATTATTCCTTCATATGATTACAGCTTACAGGTTGCTTTTGCTTCCATTAAGTAAGATATGGATTTGTATCAATCTCAGCAATGAAAGAAAAATGAAGTCAATTTACTCTAACAATTCGAAGATTGTGTTCTAAGTTCTAATTTTTCCTTCGCATGCATTTACTACCAGGTAATGATTGCAGATACAGTAATTTGCCCTGCATAGTAATGATTTCTTTGGACTTCTATATGAAGTGAAGTGCATATTTCGAGGTACGCAGCAACACTGTTTATTGAGTAGGTAGGTATGAGAAGCAGCAGGGCTTTAGATTAATATGCGACAATGCTCTTCACTCTTGTTGTTTGCCTTTATTTCCAGTGACAACTCGAGAATATAATCTCACATTTAGTGCTCTGAAAGGTGTACAGTGAAAATTGTTTTAGTTCAAGGATGGAGATGACAGATTTAGTGGGTATGGACAAAGCGTTTCTTGATTGGTGTAACTCTAAATGCTTACTAAGTTTTAACTATTCTCCTGTATATAAATAAATCAAAAAAGGCGATGAGAATTAATGAATGACATCTTTTGATGATGTCACATTCCAGGCATGCTATGCCTTAAAGTGATTATAAATTCCTCAATTTGTGAGGTAAAGACATGGTTGTTTTTACTTAGGTAATTTATGTCGAGTAGGAACAGATAAATCTGTTAGATCTGGTGTTTCTTCCATGTGCTTAGCGGCTAATATATTGGTCTGCCTACTTCCCCGGAAGGATGAGTATATCTTATGCTGTGGCTTGATGGTTTGAAGGTGTGGGGTTCCCGGTAGGCATGATCATGCATGCACCTAGCAGCATGATATTTGTAAGATCTTTCGTCTTCTAGGCAGGTAACTTATCGATATTCCTTGCACAAAATCACATCGTTCAATTCTTTCTTGTGGAAATGAGTCTTTTGCATCTGTCACACTGTTGCAATTCTTTCATCTGGTGCCCATAACCAGTGTTCATGCATTCTGATGCAAACTGAGTCCTCTAAGTTAATATCATCCCTTTTATATATATATTCACATATGGGTGCATACAGGTGCATACAATTCATCATAACTGTTAGATCTAGTATCGACGACTAGGATGGATGCGCTTGAACCGGAGGTGTCACGATTTCGATTTAAACAGCGGTTTAAATCAGAGCTCGCGATTACAGACGATCAAATAATTTTTTTTAAAGAAAAATTGTGCATAACTTCTCTATATAATACAAAAAAATGATAATACATATAAGCAAATCACGTAGTTTATATTGATCATTCATGGCATAAACAACCCTAGGGTTTACACCATCATATAGTCATAAAAGATTTACATTTTACAAGATACAAAATTATTTTTCATACATAGTGCATATCAAACTCTCTTCATATTCCAACAGAGGAATATGAGATTTACATGTCTTCTATCTAACACGCGCGGTGGGCATATGACTTCTCAATACTTTAGCAGCAAAAATGATCCACATCCTGCTAAGACTGTTCTCGCGATTTCAAAAGTTCTACTGATTTGAAAAAAATGTACAACAATACTATGAGCAAATAATAGCTCGGTAAGTTGATAAATTCGAAGAAACACAAGCATACATGCAAACAACAACAACAACAAAGTCTTATCCCACTAGGTGAGGTCGGCTACATGAATCATATGACGTCATTCCGTTCTATTAGTAACTATATTCGTTGATCCATGTTCATAAGATTCGACAGGGTTTTACGTTGGCTGTCGGGGCTTAACACAACCCTCCTCCTTTATCCGGGCTTGAGATCGGCTATAAAGCATAGGCGGAGATAAGGGTGATGTATGCAATTAAAAAAAATACTTCAATCCACGCACAATATTACTTTTAATGTTTATCCTATTTTTGTGGAGTATGATTTAATCTTTTACCAGTCCTTACTGCTTCGATGTTCATCTCACATTGTGCACTTTCATCTTCAAGATGACGCAGTTGCTGAGTCTACAAGACGGGAATGATTAATCACTCCATTTGAAGAAGTTTGGAAAGATGAAATCTGGTCAGAAAAGAACTAATTTCGAATGAAACTAGGGTGATGATAAGAGAGAAGATACATACCAAATCATCTCTCTTTCTCTTAAGAAACCGTAAAGAAGTCTCTTGAAGTTCATCTTTCTTTGATGTCATCAGGTGATGGAACTCATAATCTTCAGGGCGTAATCGAACTAATTGATGGTCAGTGACTGATACAAGTGTTGCATCTTGAACAATTTGACTGCCTTCCCTTCTTAAAAACAATTATCCATCTTTGCTTTGCATTATGTAACTCCGTCTATATTTTATAGCCGGTCCCAAGCCCGGATAAAGGAGGAGGGTTGTGTTAGGTCCCGACAGCCAACATAAAATCATGTCGAATCTTATGAACATGGATCAACGAATATAACGTCGTATGATCCATGTAGCCGACCCCACCTAGTGGGATAAGGCTTTGTTGTTGTTGTTTGTTGTTGCTTTGCATTATGTGTGGCTTCTTATTCAAACCACTTGTACTTACCTGCTATGAGTAAATGGTGAATTACAGAAGTTAAATACATACAAATACAGTACATATGAAACTAAAAGCAAAAGACATGGATATTTTCTTCCAATTTGCTGATAGGTTACATAACAACAGGTTCTTATCAACCAGTCCATTCACAAATTACTCGAACAGAAAATTCAACAATTGGAAAATCCTACAGTAGATTAGCATAAGTAGCTCAGACAAGGACAGGAGTAGGATCGTGATGTTAACAATTCATGCTAGCACTATATTTGAACTTTTACATGTTTCAATGAGACATGCACTTTGGCTTTTGCAAAAACAAAACAATTGATGAAGCTAGATAACATTCTCCATATATTCTAATACTTGAAAAAAACAATCAATGAAGCTAAATAACATTCTCAATATATTCTAAGGGAATAAATGATGTTTCTGATTAATGAGCTTTTTCTTATAGCGTGATAACTGAAAGCACCAACAATCGCTAGTTTTATCACATGATTATGCCATTTATGTAAGAAACAACATCAATGGATCTGTTTAGCTCAAAACTAAAGCAACTAAATATCTTTTGGATGCACTAGATCTAAATACTACTATATTCTTTTTCTGATACATTAATCATAATATCAGGATAAATATCTTCATACATTTACTACATACATATATAACATCACAATCATTACACAATTTACATTCATTGTCACTTAAACATATCAAACATGTGTATGCAATGCAACACTCTCATATGTATGCACGGATCACCAACTGGCCAGTGGTCGATAGGTGGATTCTAAAGGTGGCTCCCATCGTGATCAGCGATGTAGCACTTAGCTCCACTCTACCTCATCTCTTTCGGAGAATAAATCATATAACAATAGGTGGATTCTAAAGGTGGTCCCTACGGATTCTAGAGGTGGCTCCCATCGCGACTACTCACAATGTGGCACTTAGCTTCGCATGACACTTAGCTCCAGTCTATCTCATTCTATTATTGGGGAACATAATGATGGATTAGATTCTAGAGGTGGCTCCCATCGTGATCAGCGATGTAGTATTTAGCTCCAACCATCATATATGCAAGTACAAATAGATGTTGATGCACAATTCATCATATAACAAACATCTTCTGCATATCGAAAGATAAATCATATCCAATACCATTTCAAAATGAACAAGATTGCACTCATCGTAGTCGATTTAGATCATATCACATAAACTTTCCATAATTGCATTTCTCGAAACCAATTCATAGAATTCCAAAACATATTCAATGCATATAATAATTGATGTCACACCGAATTCAAAAGATGTGAAAACATAGAGTAAGAGAAATCAACTTATCTATAAGGGCTAACAAAATATTTTCCTTTCTCTTTCACTACTTTACTCGTCTACTCCTATAACAATAATAGTAAAAAACACATTACTACTATGATATGAGCACAAGCCTATAACACATGAAACATCATTAATTGCAAAGGGTATATGAATCTTAAATGTTTACTCTTATAATTTAAGTAACTATTTAACATAAAGATTGACCTAATAATATGATAGATTGCACACATAGTAAAGAAAAATTTATATCTTCTTATATACATAATCAAATAAAATCATTCCAATTTTAATTTTGTTAACTTTCATATTACAGAGACATTAATTTGTAAAAGTTTCATTTCCTATTTGATTATGATTTGTTCTCATAAAAATTAACATTCAGCCTAATTTTTATGATGCTTCTATGTCCTAACAGACTGAGTAATCTTACTTTTATGATTTATATAAAATAGAAAGCATTCCCTGTTCTGGTACTTTTAATTTTTCCAAATAGTACACATCCTAGGGTGCAACTCATAAAATTACTTGAATTTATATATGCACTCCATTCTGACAGACTGAGTAAGGCTCGGTATAATATTTATAACTTTTGCTACACATCATTTTCTAGTGATTCCAATTCTCAATGAGACCTAACATCATTTTCTATAACACCCTAAACTATCAAATAATTTCACGACATATTGAATTTAATACATAATTTACAAATTCGGGTAGCAATTTCGGCGGACAGAGTGATAGTACTTTAAAAATAAGAGCATAATTTTATCTGCAAAAATCATATTAACTTGATTCCAATGCTCAATGAAAGTAGACTCATATAGGATCAATCAAAATAAATTTCATAATTTTTGATCACTTGAAGGTATGGAATTATATAGCTAAAGATTCGTGAATCAATTGAACATAGCTAGGGTTAATGTTAATCTTACCCATGAACAACATGAGTTTTGCTCCATGTTCAAGTAAAATCCGAAAATGAATGAGATGGGAAAGGTTCACATAAACCCTAATTAGAAAGGTGTGTAATTAAAATGAAAATAAATTAAAGTATGAACTCATCACAAACGAGAACTCCTAACTTCCTCTTATCTTTCTCAAATTTCCTTCAACATGTAGTAAGTGGTTTACTTAAGACATTACATTAACCCTATTAAAGTAAATGGTTTTGTATCTTTTATTTATTTATTCATTTACTTAAGACATTACATGTAAATAAGGAACTACCCCCCATTTGGTTTCAAATAAAATATTTAGAAAAATAAATAACTAAGGAATTGAAATCTAAATTTTTGTCCGAAGAACAAAAAATCGCGATTTCACAGATTTTTCGATTTTGTGTCTACGTTTTGCCTAACTCATACACCTCCTAAAAATTCTTAAAAATCACTTTTAGAATTCTTTCATATATAGAAACAATTACCAGGACTTTAATTTTCCAAATTTTAACTTTTTCGAAAATCACATTTTCATGCCTTAAATAAATTTCCATCGCTTTCGCACTTTAGTTGATATTGAAATGTAAGTCTTAACATCACATTCATAGAAATTATCAATAAGATAATATAACATCACATTCATACAACTAATCATGCATGGTTAACTTAGGGATATTATAAGAGGAGACTCTGACCCTACAGTGATTCATTTTCGGGCGATGGAGCTTGGGCGCTGGATCGGTGTGGGAGCTTGGGCGATGGATCGGCGTCAGGAGCTCCGACGAGGCTTGAGATGCTTGGTCTGCCCCCCTCACTTTTGCACTCGCCGGTGAGGTCGTAGAGGGGGCCGACACCCCCTTTCGCTCTCACCGACGCAGGAGCAAAAAGGGGGGCGTCGGCCCCCCTCTGCGACCTCGCCGACGATGTGGCAAAGGGGGGCCGATGCCGCCCTTTCATGCTCGCCGGCACAAGAGCAAAAAGGGGGGCGTCGGCCCCCCTCTGCGACCTCGCCGGCGAGGTCGCAGAGGGGGGCCGACGCCCCCATTTTGTGTTCACCAACGCAAGAGAAAAAGGGGGGCCGACGCCCCCCTTTTGCTCTCGCCGGCGCAGGAGCAAAAAGGGGGGCGTCGGCCCCCATCTGCGACCTCGCGGGCCGACGCCCCCATTTCGCGTTCGCCAACGCAAGAGAAAAAAGGGGGCCGACTCCCCCCTTTCGCTCTCGTTGGCGCAGGAGCAAAAAGGGGAGCGTCAGCCCCCTCTGCGACCACGCCGGCGAGGTTGCAGAGGGTGGCCGGCGCAAGAGCAAAAAGAGACGCCAGTCGTTCCTCCCTCCTCGCGTAGGACGCCAATGATCGACGGCTTCCGCCGATGGTGGAGGCGGATGGCATTGATCGGCGGCGGCAGCGTGCTGGACAAAGATGGAGAAGACTGTGAACCGGGCATTGTGTGTGAACCAGACGTGCCCCAATCTCATCCGTTGGATGCGGATCCTATGGCTTAGATGTGATGATTGCACCTATATGCACCTAAATGTGTATGCACCCTAATATTCCTATATATATATATATATATATATATATATATATATATATATATATATATATATGATGTTTGGTTAGGTCTGTCCTTTTTTTCTAAGGTTTTTTGGATGAATTGGATTGGCGAATGACCTCATTCCTTGTTTTTGTTACGAGTGGGAGAAAAAGGTGAAAGGGCCCTTTGCAATATCCCACTCTAATGTCTCTTGCATTCTTTCCCTTTTGTTTATGGAGGCACATGGAGATGCACGAGGTGGAGCATAATGCCCTGTCACCTTCCAGAGCCCTGTTCTTCTCACTTGCGCCCAAAATGATAATAATAATAATAATAATGGTCGATTAGTCAAGTCAACTCATGGTGGTGATGATTGTTTCTCTTTGCTTCCCTGCAAGAGAGAGAGAGAGAGAGAGATATATGACGATATGTTTGGTTGGACACTGCATTGGCCGACCAAGAGTACAATAATCTTATTTCCTTTTCATATGTGCATTGGATTACATTTTTAGGCCTTTTCAGAGGAAGTGTTATCCATCTAGTGATGTATGTTCATTGCACTGAAGAAACAATAATCTTTTGGTGCCTGTGCATGTCAAATACATGGTTGTCTAATACTGGACCACATGTTCTCTTGCATGAGATTGTTGTTTAAACATTTAAACATCTCAACCTTTTATTTATTTATGCGTTGATTGATTCATCGATTGAGGAGAGAGAAAGGGATACTCTTGATGATGGATGTTGTAACGCCCCGAGACCCACGTGACTTTCACGTGCTCAGAGTCGCCCCAAAGGCGCTACTCAATTTTCTATAAAACATTTTTGCGGAATATAAACAATAAATGCGGAAGACTTTTTCAATAATAACAGCTAATAATCCATTATATTCAAAATAATTAAAATATTAATAAGTTCACAATTCTAATAAATGCGGAAATAATAAAAATTAGACAACTCAATCTAGAACATGTGCAACATCTATCACCGAGCATAGCCACCTGCAGGATCATCCTCTATCAAAGTACTCTCACCTGCACGGATCCAGGTACAGGGAAATATCCATGAGTATAAAAATACTCAGTACGTAGGGTCTACTAAACAATCAATATGCTCAATCGAAAATAAGATATAATCAATGATGAGTCAATTGAGCAATCAATACAATAATCAATTTACAATATAACGATTTATCAATATGAGCAACTATATCAAGTTATGGTCAAAAGACCAATCAATAGAGATAGCAATTAATAATTGCTTAATCAATTGGATCGGTGATTCAATATAATAATAGGACAATAAAGTCATAAATCAATAGGAAGGATCATAAAAAGATCAGATGATCGATCAATATTGATTTAGCAATTAAATGTCTGATCACTATGACACTATTCGATTCAACAATTTTCAATTCAATATCAATGGTCATTGGTCAATTACAATTCAATTCGATTCAATGGGCGGAGGCAATGCCAGTCAACGCCAGTATCCAAATGACCATGATCTATTCAATTCAATTCGATTTCAATCCAATTCAATTCGATTCAATTTTAATTCAATTCAATTTAATTTATAATGTTCGGAGTTATCCAATTCAATGAGGAGCGCTCGGTCAATTAAGGGGCACCATGCCACTTTCATGCAGGCCAGTGGGGGATCAGTGCCACGGCAAGCCCAATACGATTCAATGGGTTTGTGTATGGTGGGGGACGAGTGACCATACACAGGACAGCCATAGCTTTTACACTATCTGCCCCATTCAATTCAATTCAATTCAATTGGTCCCGGCTTAGTGGCAATCAGTAGACATGGGCCCAGTAGCTTTCGACTTTTATCTTATTTACCTAAGATGTCTATCTTTTAATAATTTAATTTAGGTAAAACACAAGACCCAATCAGAAAGACTACTGGATCAGTATCATAATCAATGATAAGATCGGATAGGATAATAAAATATGATCAGATATGATGACAATACGATCATATGATGTGCTAATATTATTATCAAGTATGATAAATAATATAATCAGGCATGATAATCAAGAGCGATCAATAATAATATAATTAATATATCACAATATTAATAAGGAATGATAACCATGTTATCATAATAATTAACAATAATACAATCAACATATCGTACTCCGTCATAATGATAACAAGATAATTACTATAAAACTGATAATTAAAATAAAATCAACTAATAAAATAACACTCAATTCTTCTTTTTTTTTCTTTTCTATTTCTTTTCATGTTGGCCTATAAAATTCAGTAAATAACTTTTCTCGTCGGAAAATTATAACCGAAGGAAATTACAATCCTTCTTTTCCAGCATGCCAACTAATTATTTTTTTTTATCCTCTCTCACGTTTCTCTCTCCACTAGCAGCACGTTTTTTTTTATCTTTGCCATAAAAATTTCTTTCCATATTTTTATTCTATTTTTTTTTCTATGCTTTCTCTTATGGTAAATCTAATTCCTATTATTTACTTTCCTCTCTCCTATTCACGAAGTGCCACACCCTTTTTTTTTCTTCCTTCTCTCTCCATATCACCTGCACACACGTTTGTTTATTTTATTTTCTTTTTCCTTTTTTTTTTCTCCTTACATCACGGCCGATTTCTCTCCTTCAATCTATCTCTCTATTTTTTTTTCTCCCGTGTCACGGTCTCTCTCTCAATTATTCTTCTACGCCCGAAAATCTCCTTTTCTCTCACTTCCCTCTCTAGATTTTTCTCCAATTAATTCGCGCAACGAAATCAAAATGAATCATTCAATAAAATAATTGTTGCAATAATAAACCTAGGGATTGTTGCAATAATAAACCTACGGATCCCCCCTACATACCTCGTAGTCGTTCGACGTTGAATCATGCCTTGCCATGCCTCTGCCGTCGGACACCAAGAACCCATAGAAAAGAAAACTCTTTTGACGATCGACTCTAAGGATTTATTTATAGGGCTCTTAAATCTTTATCTCCAATTCATCTATAACTTACAATCCTAATCAAATTTAATCTTTTAATTAATCCCTTTTAACAATTTTGATTTGTTTTAATAATTAAACAATTCCGAATTTAAATAAATATCCCATAATACACTTTTATCCTTAATTAAACTCCTCCCATATTTTCCTTTATTTTCGGAATTATTTATTATAATAATATTAATGGTCATTTTTCTCAAAATATTATTTTTCTAACTCTCAAAAATTAGGGTCGTTACATCATAACCTCCTTAAAAATAAATTCGTCCTCGAATTTGCGTAAACGAAACTACATCATCTACCTAACGGATTTGAAAAATCTTTTCTGATTTCAACTTTCCGTTTTAAAATGTCATCTTCATCTTCATGATGTGTCCTACGTATGTTAGATCTCCATTTTGATTCAATTCTTGTAATCTCACTACGTCAGCCTACTATTTTTGTCTCATGTGGACTACCTTCAACATTTCTTGATGAAGCAAATTTTGTCAACATCCTTTTGAATGTGCGTCAGTTATTCTCATGACGAGAGTTGTCATCAACGAACTGTCCATCAACCTCGCTCCAGCTGATAGGTGAGCAATAATGCTTTCCATACATGACTATGAAGTGGCATGCCTATGTCAGAGTGACGACTATTGCCACATACTAACTTCGCTAGTGGGAGCTGATTGTTCCAACTATCACTCCGGTCTAATGTAAGTCCAGAACATTTTTTTTAAGGTCTGAATTGACCATTCAGACTACTCATTCGTCTGTGAATGGAATGTGATCTAGAAGTTCAACCACATCCCAATTGCTCTATAGATGCTCCATCAGAATTGGTCTATGCATTGTAGATTCTTATCCGACGCGATGGATATCAACACTCCATGTAGTCGGATAACCTCCTTAAAAAAATGACCATGAGGCTTTCGATGGATTAACATTTTTCTACTGAGTATGACATTGGCTATTTTAATATATCGATTCTCTATTACTCATATCACATTGTGTCCATGTCAAGACATCTAATAACATCCATCGTTATCTTTTTTTTTAATGCTATTGAGGATTTTCAAGCTCTAGTAGTACACCATGTGACCTCTGATGCTCCACTTTCATTTTTCGACCTTTCATAGTAATTTCGATTGCATGTAAGATGTGTTGCTATCCCTGCACCATCATTACTGGTTACTAGACTGACTTGGATGATACAATTGCTCATTGTTCATATTCTATCGGCTCACCGCCAAATGAGCAAGTGACCTTTCTGCTTAAGATATGCTCCACTGAGTTTGCTTTGACAAACTCGTAATCTTTCAATAATTTGATCCCTTTTTTTCGACAAATGTTCGGAAGTGTACCTCAACTTTGGTGGTTCGTGGAGAATTCAAACTCTTCGCCCTACACATTGTGTCACCGATTCTCGGGGTGAAGATCACAATTGCTAATTCGATATCTAATCGTCTTAATGTGTTGGCAACTATCTTCTTCCTATATAGCATCAAGACTCATGCCATGCGGGGGTTGTATGCATGGTTGTGGGCGACATAACCTCGGCCTGAAGGTCTTTTCAAAAGAAGGACATCGTTATCAATTTCTTCTCCAATTCTTAAAACATATTTTTAGCCTTTCCTGAGCCATTCAAATTTTTATATCTTTTTGTCCTTCTTGGTGAGGTTCGTCCACGGCAATACTATCGTGCAGTAATCTGGTGCGACTCTCCGCTAATATTCTGCAAGTCTAATGCGACTGTTCAAAAAGATCTTGCAAGTCTAAGGAAGTTTTTTTTTTCTTTAACACGTCCATTGGTTGAATCCATTTGATTATAGCATTCATCTTTTGATATTCCATCTATGCGATAATTCTGGAGAACATTATCTCATTCTGCCAAAATTTGTATTTCGATAATTTGGTGCATACTCATTTCTCTTAATGTTTGCAGTGCAATCTGCAAATGTTCTGCATGTTCCTCTAGGCTTGACGAATATATTGGAATATCATCGATCTTGGGTTAACCAATGTAGTAATAACTATACTATAATTTTTCAACATACTTGGATGTTGTCCTTCTTCCATACCATTATGTGTGCACTTCATCACTTTTTCTATTGAGTTTGAGTGCTCGACTTTTTACGGTAAATTATGAGCACTAACTAATCGATAACCTCCTTAGAAATATTGTCATATGAGTGCTTCCATTAAACACTCTATTTTTCAATGGTCAAATTTTTTTTAATGAAAAGTAAACTATAAACTATATTCATTCCATATAACACATGCTATTTGGATATATAAAATATCTAAGGACTAGTTGGAGTGGAGATTACAATTTTGACTTGATTAAGCTTCAAGTCATATGTCATAACATATCAATCTATTTGGGTGATTTCAGCACCATTCTTGGAGGCCTATTGTTGTCGTAGAGGTTCGACCCATTTTGATTCATCGCAATCTCTTGCGAAGTGACTCATCTTGCCATAATTTAGGCATGCACCCATCGCCCAATAACATTCACCGAGATGCATTTTGTGGCAGTAGTTACATGATTCTCTATGTGGTGGAGGATCATTCCGTGTTGGATATGACCTTCCTCGGTTGTAGTTTTCGTGATGCCGCTTCTCTCTTCTTTGATGTCTTCTATCTTTACTCCAAATATGATTATGATCATTATCTATATCCTCTTGATTCGGTTGAGTTGTGTTTGTTATGTCATCATTTTCACGCATGGTAGCAAACTCTTTCGCAACTTGAAGGGTATGATAGTTACAACATTTTACCCGTCCTCAGGGGCTTGGCTTGAGACCTTCCACCCATTGCTTAACGCGATTTCTCTCTAATTGACGTCGAGTAACATACTTCTCCAACTTTAAGAATTCGATCATGTAGTCCTCGACTGTCATGGTATCCTGTTATAGATCTCGATATTCCTTCCATTTTCTCGCTCTTCGGGAAACAGGTAACAACGATCCTTGAATATCTTTTTTAAACTTTCTCCAAGGAATCAGGTCATTTCCGGAGAATGTGCCAGCCTTTGTTGCGTTCTACCAATGCCCAGCGTCACCTGTTAAACACCTCATAGCACATATAGTCTTGCAGTTCTCACCGTAGTCCATCTTCACTAGAGTTTGGTCAATTTCTTTCAGCCACCTATAGGCTTTCTCGAAGTCGCCCTTCCCGTCAAATTGGGGAGGCTGTAATCTGAGAAAACTTTTAACCATCTCTTTTCAATCATCGTGAGGAGAAACGTCATCACCATAAGTATTGCTATATTCTCTATATGTTGAACGAGATTCATATGTTCCTCCTGATGTGTATCGGCCCATTCATTATCCACTCGTGGGCCTTGGATCGCTTGACCATCATCCTATGCATTTTGGGATTCGATCATCGATATCTATTTCTCGATCCACGATAAAATTGATGAGAGGTCATCAACTTGGGAGACATCTGTGCTCACCCAACAATAAATAATACAATACAATTTAATAAGTAATAATTCAATATCAATATCATAATGAAAACTTACTTGACCCTACTGGATGGTTGCAGTGGTTGCTCGTGACAGTTGCACATGGACTCAATTCTATCTATTAGAGACAGCTAAGAAGTGTCTCTCCTTAGGCTCTGATACCTTCTGTAACGCCCCGAGACCCACGTGACTTTCACGTGCTCAGAGTCGCCCCAAAGGCGCTACTCAATTTTCTATAAAACATTTTTGCGGAATATAAACAATAAATGCGGAAGACTTTTTCAATAATAACAGCTAATAATCCATTATATTCAAAATAATTAAAATATTAATAAGTTCACAATTCTAATAAATGCGGAAATAATAAAAATTAGACAACTCAATCTAGAACATGTGCAACATCTATCACCGAGCATAGCCACCTGCAGGATCATCCTCTATCAAAGTACTCTCACCTGCACGGATCCAGGTACAGGGAAATATCCATGAGTATAAAAATACTCAGTACGTAGGGTCTACTAAACAATCAATATGCTCAATCGAAAATAAGATATAATCAATGATGAGTCAATTGAGCAATCAATACAATAATCAATTTACAATATAACGATTTATCAATATGAGCAACTATATCAAGTTATGGTCAAAAGACCAATCAATAGAGATAGCAATTAATAATTGCTTAATCAATTGGATCGGTGATTCAATATAATAATAGGACAATAAAGTCATAAATCAATAGGAAGGATCATAAAAAGATCAGATGATCGATCAATATTGATTTAGCAATTAAATGTCTGATCACTATGACACTATTCGATTCAACAATTTTCAATTCAATATCAATGGTCATTGGTCAATTACAATTCAATTCGATTCAATGGGCGGAGGCAATGCCAGTCAACGCCAGTATCCAAATGACCATGATCTATTCAATTCAATTCGATTTCAATCCAATTCAATTCGATTCAATTTTAATTCAATTCAATTTAATTTATAATGTTCGGAGTTATCCAATTCAATGAGGAGCGCTCGGTCAATTAAGGGGCACCATGCCACTTTCATGCAGGCCAGTGGGGGATCAGTGCCACGGCAAGCCCAATACGATTCAATGGGTTTGTGTATGGTGGGGGACGAGTGACCATACACAGGACAGCCATAGCTTTTACACTATCTGCCCCATTCAATTCAATTCAATTCAATTGGTCCCGGCTTAGTGGCAATCAGTAGACATGGGCCCAGTAGCTTTCGACTTTTATCTTATTTACCTAAGATGTCTATCTTTTAATAATTTAATTTAGGTAAAACACAAGACCCAATCAGAAAGACTACTGGATCAGTATCATAATCAATGATAAGATCGGATAGGATAATAAAATATGATCAGATATGATGACAATACGATCATATGATGTGCTAATATTATTATCAAGTATGATAAATAATATAATCAGGCATGATAATCAAGAGCGATCAATAATAATATAATTAATATATCACAATATTAATAAGGAATGATAACCATGTTATCATAATAATTAACAATAATACAATCAACATATCGTACTCCGTCATAATGATAACAAGATAATTACTATAAAACTGATAATTAAAATAAAATCAACTAATAAAATAACACTCAATTCTTCTTTTTTTTTTCTTTTCTATTTCTTTTCATGTTGGCCTATAAAATTCAGTAAATAACTTTTCTCGTCGGAAAATTATAACCGAAGGAAATTACAATCCTTCTTTTCCAGCATGCCAACTAATTATTTTTTTTTATCCTCTCTCACGTTTCTCTCTCCACTAGCAGCACGTTTTTTTTTATCTTTGCCATAAAAATTTCTTTCCATATTTTTATTCTATTTTTTTTTCTATGCTTTCTCTTATGGTAAATCTAATTCCTATTATTTACTTTCCTCTCTCCTATTCACGAAGTGCCACACCCTTTTTTTTTCTTCCTTCTCTCTCCATATCACCTGCACACACGTTTGTTTATTTTCTTTTCTTTTTCCTTTTTTTTTTCTCCTTACATCACGGCCGATTTCTCTCCTTCAATCTATCTCTCTATTTTTTTTTCTCCCGTGTCACGATCTCTCTCTCAATTATTCTTCTACGCCCGAAAATCTCCTTTTCTCTCACTTCCCTCTCTAGATTTTTCTCCAATTAATTCGCGCAACGAAATCAAAATGAATCATTCAATAAAATAATTGTTGCAATAATAAACCTAGGGATTGTTGCAATAATAAACCTACGGATCCCCCCTACATACCTCGTAGTCGTTCGACGTTGAATCATGCCTTGCCATGCCTCTGCCGTCGGACACCAAGAACCCATAGAAAAGAAAACTCTTTTGACGATCGACTCTAAGGATTTATTTATAGGGCTCTTAAATCTTTATCTCCAATTCATCTATAACTTACAATCCTAATCAAATTTAATCTTTTAATTAATCCCTTTTAACAATTTTGATTTGTTTTAATAATTAAACAATTCCGAATTTAAATAAATATCCCATAATACACTTTTATCCTTAATTAAACTCCTCCCATATTTTCCTTTATTTTCGGAATTATTTATTATAATAATATTAATGGTCATTTTTCTCAAAATATTATTTTTCTAACTCTCAAAAATTAGGGTCGTTACAGATGTTGTGTGATGACAGACAATTTGATGCATAGGAACAATTAGGAACCTTCGTCAAACTATGTATTATGTATACGCCGAACTCAAGATGGTAGCATCAAATTGTATACCCACTTTCCGTTTACATGTTCCTTTGATGGCTATTATATTTTTTTTCCACTTTATCGATGATGTTTGTGTTGGGGACTGCAGGCATTTAGTATGTTATCTTGTGGAGAAAGGGAAAAAACATATTCTTCTCTCCTAAATCGCACCAAACAATTCCCATGAAGTCATGGAATCATTACACAGATGTCCACAAGAAAGAACAAATAACCAATTCTAATAATTTGGATGTTATAGCTGTTGTAAATCATAGCTAATAATACGCCTAAAACAGCAATTTATGCTTAAATGTATATATCACTTTGTGACTTTATTAAGAAAATGATGTTTGTTTCACACTTTTTTTCCAATATTGTAAAAGTATGTTCTTGAATCCACTAATATTGTTGTTACTTCGAATCTTAAGAATCAAGTCTTAAATGGGACTTTTTTTATTAGATCAGTGACATCCTTACTTGGCTTTTGAAAATTTAGTCACATTTAAATCATTTACATCTTTCACCCGATAATGGGATATTAAGAAGATGAAAGAGACTCATCTCCTCTCTCCCTCAATTGTTATAATTTTCTCTGCTACACAATAAAATCTCACCAAAGCATTATTACTCGTTGTGTGAAAACCTATTAGTTGTGTACTTTCGTCCTTAATATACTAATGAAATAAAAATGACTTTAGTACTAGATCCTATATTTAGTTGTGCTATATTAATTTTAATTTATTATACTGAAATAGAGTTATGAAAAAATCACTTGGAATAATCGGACTCGCCTCGCTATAGAATGTTTTTTTTCTAAAATAATTTTAAGGAGATTTTTCAAATTTATTTTGTGTTGCTAATTAAATACCTAAAGAAATAGTTAAATTAAGCTATCACCTGAAAACTCATGATATTATTATTTATTAATAAAATTTTATATAAAGTACAAATAATGAGTAATAAAGAAAAAAATGATCAACGCTAACTAGAGAACAAGATAGAAAAGAATAAAAAGATAATCTACATGTCCAACTCAATATCAATTGTCATTTTCTTATAGGTAAGAAAATAGAGGGTAAAATAAATAGTTATTCCAAAAAATCGAAATATGTAAAAGCCTTCATGTTCATAATTATCACTTCAATTGTAATTGCATATTACACCCTCATATAATTTTATGTATATATGACGATCGAACGATAACTCGGGACAATTTTTATCCCACATAATCGTTATTCCTTTTTATATAAAAGAAAAAAAAACTCACATAGTCCTTATTCCGTATATATGTGTTGTGTGGTGCAACTTTTTATTGGAAATTAATTGCAGCATACGCCGTGCGAGCGTCATCTGGGTTTATTTAATTTTACATACGAGCTTTTAAAAGTTTTCAAATAAATTTGTTGTAAAACAAAAAGGCACGAAATAGAGGAGCTCGTCATCGTCGTCGTCCGCTTCGCTTCTGCTCTGTTGTTTGTCACACGTTACCAGATTACGATCCCCATCTCCGCATTCGGATTCGCCTCCGTTTTCTCGAGGTCAACCCAGCTCCGGTTCTCCGATTGAGTCGACAGTCTTCGACCTCTGGAAACTTTGGTGATTTCTGGTGCCCGTACTTCCGTTTTCTCTTGAAAATTTGATATATTCCTGTTGCCACGACTTGTCGATACGTTGGAACTCTTGATCTTGCCGTATACTAACCTGGTCGTCCTCGGAGGTAGCGGAGTTGCAAAGATCGATTTTTGCGTCGATTTGGTCAAGAAATCAGAAGTTGATGGGATTGCTGAAGCTGGTGAGGAGTTTCTTGTGTCCTTGAAAAGAAAACATAAAGGTTAGAATTTTTCCTTCCCATGGAAATTGTGTACCAGAAGGCTGATTGGATCGAGCAATTCTTCGGAAACGTCGCCTTCGTGCTTTGAATCAACCGGTTTGCTGTGTTTCTGGAGACTATCGAGACCGCAGGGGAGGTGCTTGAAACCGAGGTGCGGAAAAGAAGATGTGTTTATTGCTGCTCAGTTCAGCCGAACCTCCGATAAAACGACGAGCTGGTTTGCGAAGAAAGCAGGCGGGGCGAGGGTCGTACCGAGGCAGCTAGATGAGGAGGCTGCTGCGAGCTGTAGTTGAGAATTTTGCCACCTTCTGTAGTTCGAAATCCGATTTAGATCAATGAGTGATATCACTGTGCTTGGACAACTACTGAGGAGCCTGTGCCGCAACTCGAAATGGGACTACGCTGTGTTTTGGAAGCTCAAGCAGAAGGACCAATTGTGAGCTGCTTTCCGAATTCAAAGTCCTGGCTTTGTCTTGTTTGAGTGTGCATTTGTTCTTTCCTGTTGAATAGAAAAAAGTGACTTATGTTGCGATTCCCAAGAGCTTATAATGTCTGGTTTATCCAGAAGCAAAGTTATGTGAATTAGACATTTTTTCATCATGACGTGACGTTTGCAACGTTCTGTTTCCTTTGCTTGATTTTCGTTATTTTACACAATTCAAATATGGGATAATTTAATGTCAAGATTAGTAATTGTCAGCTTGCTATTTGTCTCATGATATCATACCAGGTCTGCAATATCCCATAGCTTTGACATGCCTTTCATAGGACTAGGCAGCCATTATATGTAGTCGGACACTTTTCTATTCATTTGCAAGTATCTGAATATTTCGTGTTTTCTGTGAGTCTTTACCTTTTCTGTGAATATTTCTGTGAGTCTTTCATAGGATTAGAGCGAAATGGCGTCGTATGATCTATGTAGCCGATCTCACCTAGTGGGATAAGGTTTTGTTGTTGTTTACCTTTTCTTTTGGATTAAGGGATCCATTATAATTCTTTATTTTTTTCGATTTCTTTACCCCTTCAGTTGGCGCTGAGCCAAGTTTGAAATAAGTTGCTGTTCGTCTTCTTAAACTAACTAGAAGATGAAGCATTCATCTTAGTTCTTGAGCATACTTTTAGAGATTTGCATTAATTTACTGTCTCATCTGATCAGGATATTGACATGGGAGGATGGATATTTTCGTGATGCGGAAACGAGTATTAAAGTGGTAGATGCTTTGCATGATGGATCCTTTCCTGTCAACAGATCTGGGATTGTCTATCCTTTATTTGCTAAGGAAGCACAAGATGACCAATCTTGTTCAGTTAAAACGGCTTTGTTGTTGTGTTGCCATCAGTATCCACTTGGAGAAGGGTATGCAGAATAAGTAGTTAGCTAACTAATTTCTTGTCATAACTAGGAGCATGTTTCATCGATGATGTAACCTAGAATTTGGTATAATTAACTCTATAGTCTAGGTTTGGTATAAGTGCCTATGATGCATCAATATTAATTCAAAAGGTCACATTTAGTTAACCCATTGCACCTTTGGGCCAAGTTTGAATAAGTTTACTCAGATATTGCCCCATTGCACCTTTGGGCCAAGTTTGAATAAGTTTATTCAGATATTGCATTAATAACTGGGATGCTTAAGAAAACTACGTCTGATGAGATCCAGGGAAAACTAACTTTCTAGAAGAATGCAACTTATTTGATTGCAAAATAAGTAGTGAAAATAAGTAACACACTCCTTGTTAAGGTATCAAAAGTAGCCTCTTCCTTTTGAGATCAAACTTGCACCGTTTTCTGTATCTTACTTGATACACCAATAGCAAAAACTGTAGGGTTGTGTTTGGTAGGGGAATTTGGAGAGGTTCTCGAGAACTAATTGATTTGATAGAAAAGTTTAGGTTGCTGTTCGGGTGAAAAAGTGTAACGATGATGATTTAAAAAATTAATGTGATGGATAAATTTTAGTGGGTGTTTGGATAAAAAATGAGGACTAAGAATATAATTTATTATTTTATGAGGTATAAAATTATAGTAAATAAGAATATATTATTAATATTATAATTTACGTAAATCATTATATTATTAATATTATTTTTATTTAAAATATTATAAATAAAAATAATATTAATAATATAACGATTTACGTATATTTTAAGATCCAAATATGATATATATTTAAAAAAAATAATTGAATAGTTTAATTAATAAAATATTTAACTCCGCCTATGTTTTATAGCCGGTCCCAAGCCCGGATAAAGGAGAAGGATTGTATTAGGTCCCGACAGCCAGCGTAAAACCCTGTCGAATCTCATGAACATGGATCAACGAAATGGCGTCCTATGATTCATGTAGCCGACTCCACCTAGTGGGATAAGGCTTTGTTGTTGTTGTTGTTGTTGTTGTTATTGTTGTTGAATTAATAAAATATTTATTAATTATTAAAAATAAGTATTTTATAATTTTTAATTAATAACATTTATTAACTTATTATGTAATATCCCTAACAATGTATTAATATATTCTAAAATATATATACATACATTATAAAACAATTAAAAAATAAATGAAATTAAAAAAAAAAGTCAAAGAAGACGGCCGAAAAGGCATGGAGTTGAAAAAAAAACAAACATTCTTGCCTAAGGCAAGAAATTTCGGCCGGAATAACGCACCCTAGGAGAATCCCATTCTCATGGTTTCTGTTAACTTGCCATGTTACTCCTCTTTTTGTGTTTGTTGTTAATCATGTTCTCATGTTTGTTGATAATCCACTTCCCACATTAATCGTGTTTGCATATTCTTATCTGGGACAAAAGAGTATCCATGTTCTTGTTTCAAAAGAGTATCCATGTTCCCAAACATTCTTAGTAATGGGGATTTGTCAACGTATTGGAACTCAAGAAGTTTGACGACACTATAATATTATTTGTGCAAGACAAAATTAGAGTAGCAGAAGATAACCAGCACACAGTTAAACTACATTCTCCAAGATAACAATAGCAAAAGCTGTAGACAGGTCCTCTTGTCATTTGTGTCGATAAGCTACTTGCCACATTAATTGATACTATATGGCATGATCTCTATTTATGTTTGTGTTGTTTGTCATAACATAATTGCCAGCTTGCCTTTCAGGATTATTGGCAAAGTAGCATTAGCACAAAGGCATTATTGGATTCTTGTTGATGAAGCACATTCTAGTCTGCTGTCGGAAGTGACTCGTTAATAACTTTACGAAAGCTTATTGATTATTTTTTTCATTCATCTTATACCTAGAATCATGAACTGAAACAATCTCATAATTTCTAGTATTATGAGGAATGGCAAATTCAGTTGGCAGCAGGCATCAAGGTAAATGTTGACCCTTCTAACAAGAACATTAGTTAATTTTCAGGTATTGTTTAACACTATTATGGACACTGACAAAGTACATGATTCTGTTTGCAGACAATTCTGCTTATACCGACCAGGCACTTTGGAGTAGTGCAACTCGGCTCTTTGAATATGGTGTGTTTCAGTTTCTTGATATTATTTGCTTGTTAAGTGATTGAACAATGTATCAAGTGTCATTTCCATATAAAGTTCCAATGGAATATGAAAGAAGACACTTATCCTGTGATATTAAAAGCTTGATTAGAAGCATCTTCAACTCTCATCCATTCCCCCAATATTTGGGGAGATGAAGCATTAATGGCCATGCCCTTGTTTGCATGATGATTGAGCATTTCCCTTGTAGATGATAGAATGAAGGCAAGGCCCTTATCATTAAAAAACTTCAAAGCCTCTCCCTACCACTAGTATTTTAAGAAAAGTACGGAAATTGCAAACAAGAATAGTTGTGAATAAGTTATACACAGTTGATTTTTTTTTAGTAAAGTTTTTTCGAGAGATTTTTTTTTTCCAATAAACTGTCGAATCTCATGAACAAGGATCAACGAATATACGAAATGACGTCGTATAATCCATGTAGCCGACCTCACCTAGTGGGATAAGGCTTTGTTGTTGTTTGTTGTAAAGTTCTAAAAAAAATGACATATATAACGATCTTTCTTAATATGACTCACTTGAACCATCTTCACTCATACTTAGCGAAGAAGGTGCTTTTATTTTTTGAACAACATTGTTACTACCATGTAGTTAGGTTAGCATTCCCTCTAAAGAAAGTTCTGGGTCAGTGTCCTAAACAGTCCTCTTCTCTGTTATTCCAAATGGCCCATTATGTTCATTTCAGGTTGTATTGTGTCATAAGCTCAGTATAATGTCCATGTCATTTCCTTTTTCCTTTTTCCTTACGAGTGATTGCTCTTTTGTTCCCTTGAATCTACTGATGAAGAATAGAGATGATGCATCAAGCTATACGTGCATAGAGAACTATTATAATATCTTCTTGCAACAGTTTGTTGGTAGTTGAAATCCCCTACTTTATTCCTTCGAATAATTGAAACATGGTAATGTAAATGAATACTTTTAGGGACTTTGCATTATTTATTATTTTACTATTTTCGGTATTAATCCCTTGTATGATAACAATACCACTTACCTAATTTCATTCCTGTGGACTGTAGATTATGGAAGAATCCTTTTCGGTGATTCAAATTGAACAATTATTTTGTGAACTTCTCCATAACTTGGAGACATCCAATGTTTCAGGGACATCATTTGATGGTCTAAAGGCCTTACCACTAAATGACTCTGGGAACGACACTTCATCATCAATGGCTGACTATTTGAATCCAACACTGCAGTGTTTTACTATGGATCCTGACATATTCTCACCGCTAGAGGATGTTCTCTCTCAGATGCTCGATTCAGATACAATGGACAATAACTTATTGTTGGACTCCGCTGAAGCTTCATGTCTGTTTGACTACTCAAACAGCACATTTGAAGACAATAAGTCCATCATTGAGAATGAGTAAAAAATATGCGTACAACCAAATGTGTCATATTGTTATTGTGGGTCAGATCCCAAGCAATTTGTTTCCCATTCAGATCATGGAGTTCATGCTGCTTATGATGCTTTCAATACAAAGGAAATCGCATTGCAGGAAGAAAAAAAGGAACATAATTATGCAGCAAATTCTTTAATGAATTCCACTCTCTTTGGACATGATGACTCAAGAATGCATAAAGCATTAGATTATGCAACAATAGAAGAAAATGATAGCTATTTCTCAAATACAACTGTACCCAAGACTGAAGAGTCAGTATTCTCAACTACTAACTTTCAAACGAGAGTCTTATGAGCAATCATTGGATCAAGTTAATGCCCAGATAATTAAGAAAAGCCATGGAGGTTATCTGTTAGATGCTGTAGTGAGCTCTTTACAGTGTGCATCAACTGATGATGAAATTGAAGAATTAATCTCGCAGTCATGCAAGAGCTCATTGGATAATTTCGTAGAATCTAAATCAGCACTTGGCAAAAGAGATTTCAGCATTTTGGGATTGAACAATTCAATATCAGAAAAACAATCAAGAGATGAAAAATTTGCTACTTTAACCAGTTCATCCAAGAGAATTTATAGATCAAATTGTGAACATAAAGATCCCACAGCCAATAAAAACGCTGGCAGGAAGTTGTCGGAAACTACCAAAAGAAAACACAGTATTGGCACTGCTCTGAAACCAAGACCAAGGGACAGACAATTAATTCAGGACCGGATTATGGAGCTGCGAGAACTTATTCCAAATGGATCAAAGGTGAGCCATCTCAGAGCCGTATTTTTGGACATTAGCTGTAACATCATGAATGCTGAAGTTGAACAACAGTCAACCATCAATGTCATTTCGTTCTCTTTTTATAATGCAGTGCAGCATTGATGAGCTTTTATATAAAACTGTTCGGCACATGTTGTTCCTACAAAGCATTTCTATGCAAGCCAAGAAACTGCAGGAATCAGAAAACTCAGAGGTACATGATTCCACCAGGTCATTTTTTTTTTCTTTTGGTTTCTTGTAGGATTATACGTGACAGCTAATGGGTTCACCAATGGTGATATGTGGCATTTCACTGCATTGGAAGACTAGGCGTGTTTTACAGGTTCCACATTTTTTTGTTGCTTTGGACTTGACTTGATGTTTTACATATAGGCTTCATTATTTTGATTGCTTGAGGCGATGGCCCTTGTTCCCCGAAGTTTATAATGCCCTTTGTTCTCTAAGCGCTAAATCCAATCTAAACTGAACCTACCGAACTCGCAAACAATGTCCCGTGCTTTTGTTTCTAGAACTGAATTCATGACTAGAGAACATACAAGATTACAGTATTAAATTTAAATAGACTCAAGAGCATTACACATAACAGACTGCATTCCATGTATCATAGATCTTAAAGATACATCACCCCTTGATAGAATTAGGGGGGCCCTGAATGATCGTTAGCTTCCTTCCACAGTGATGGATAAAGATGCTTGGTCCTTTTCATAATTACTCTTAACTTGTTTTTATCCATGTTTTTTTAGATGTTTTTATCCATGCTATCTAAACACAAATGGACTTGGGGGCCAGCTTGATCATTCTTTGTATGTCTACCGTTTAAATTTTTTTTCTGGTTGCACAAGATCACCAAATGCAAATCTTATGCACTGCAAACAATGAAATCTTTTTCAGGATATAGTCGATTGGAGCTCCATTAGATCACAAAGCTGCCCTCCTGAGAATCAATCACGAGAAGACTACCCACTTATATTTAAAAACTCGCATCATCCCGGGCAGATCCTTGTAGAGGTAAGCGGACGCTTAATTATTCATCAATCCGTTGGCAGGCATTGTGGCTGATGAGTAACACATCATTTTGTCACAAGATGTTGTGCAAGGACTACGCCCTTTTCTTGGACATTGCCCACACCATAAGGCGTTTGGAGCTCGTCATCCTCGCCGGAGCGCTAGAAAGCCGGCAGCGTGCAGGTGGAGAAGACGTGCTGTGGGCGCATTTCATCATAGAGGTAAGCACACATTCCAACAACAACAACAACAACAAAACCTTATCCCACTAGGTGGGGTCGGCTACATGGATCAACGTCATTCCGCTCTCGTTGATCTATGTTCATGAGATTCGACAGGGTTTTACGCTGACTGTCGGGGCCTAACACAACCCTCCTCCTTTATCCGGGCTTGGGACCGGCTATAAAACATAGGCGGAGTTTAATAGAGGCTATAAAACATAAGCACACATTCCAAATTCAGATAAAATCCTATCATCTTTCCTTTTAAACTGACCCGGAGTAACAAATACTGCAAGTGATTTATTTTGACCAGGTTCCTAATGGCTTCAACCGACTGAGCATCCTCTGGCCCCTGATGCAGTTATTGCAGCAGAACTCCGGATCCGGTTCGAAACAAACTCTGATTGGATTGGAGAACTAAATTCACTTTTGCTGTTCTGGTTTCCAACATGTTCTGAATGTTAGAACTTTTCTTGTGCTGGAATAATCATCATAATTGTACAAGAGGAGAGTGACCGCTGGTCACTCCCAATGTAATAGACATTGTTTGTTAGGACCTTGAAATGAATTGCTAGAGCATGCAAGAGATTAGTATGTACATATTTATATGTTTTACACAGCTCGCAGAAGCCCTACTGCTATTAGTTTTTCCTAACAAAATTTGTGAAGCAATAACTTTTCCATGTACGAAATTTGTCTCATGTTGAAGAGTCCGAAATCGCCAATGTGTGCCACCAGCCACATGATACATTCCTGAGGCGATAGTTTTCTATAGGAACCAATGTTGGTACATTTCTATCCACCACGTCCCCTAAACCAAGCTGTAATATGTAGAAAAGGGAAAAATCATTTGCCTTTGTTACAATGAAAGAAACTAAGTCTTCACATGATGGTTTCTTTCACAAACAAAAGGCTAGTACCTGGCCGTATTTGTTCCATCCCCAGCAGAAAACCTCTCCTCCCTCTGTTACATCCAAGAAGAAGGCTATCATGTAGTTTATCAAACATAATGACATATTTTGCAAATTATCCATTGGCTTATTCTATTCACCAAAAATATTTTATATTTGTACATTACACATTATTCAATGGTATATAAACTGTATGGAGTAAATTTCATGCAGCATCATGTAGATGTGCAAATCTTCATGTATTCATACTTAAAACGCACAAGAAACTTTTGAGCGTCAGTCATGTAATAATGTTACCTGTCATAATCGCACTATGGCGAGCGCCACAAGAGACCATTTTGGCGTTTTTGTTTTCCAAAGATGACGCTTCCAACAGCCTAGGAAGAGTCTGCAACTAGGTACATTAGCTATATGGTGAATTTATACCATATGGTATTTTATAACTCGAAATCTTTCAGAAATATATTTAGTTATAATGAAAATGTCATTCGCATTTGGTCTTAATGTAAGTGTTTGAGAATTATGGAATAAAAGGTTCATAAGGATCCATAAAAAATGGTGCCTGAATCAAAATGACAATGACAGATCTGCAATCAACTGATATGGCAAGAAGATGAGTAATTCTTTGCAAACCAAGCCATGATGAATTCCATACCTCAGCTTGGTCAGAACCTGTACCCAACTGCCCGAACTGATTCCCCCCAAAAGAGTAGACATCGCCATCAACAGATATGCAGACAGTGTGCCATAAGCCAGCAGCTATTCCTTGAATCTTGATTCCCAAAAGTGATGACACACATGTTGGACTCAGCTCATCATCCGTGCAACCTTGCCCACACTGAAACAATCAATAATATAACAAGAGGATATCAGTCTATTAACCAAATATGTTGTTCTCAAACACTGTAGGAGAACTCAACAATGAGAAAGAAAAGCGAGTTCTAAGTGTAATAGTGAATATCATCTTCTCATTTTACATTGCTATACTGCATTCTGTGATATCTCCAGGTTATGCTGGAGAGCATTTTGTAGTTATGACATGGGACCAGTTAAGTTAAAGATCAACAGTTTCATTTCCCATCACTTTGCATTCATGAATTACAGTTGACAGAGAAAATAAAATTCGCTAGTATCAGCTGATCCAACGAGTAGGAGTGTTCACAGACTAGGTCACTCCCCTTTGAAGGGTTGGACCGAGTAACCCAACCACCATTTTTTCCTTTTATTTTTCTTATTTTTTTATTATTTAACATTTATTTTAAAACATAAAATAATTTGCTAAGTATTTAAATATTATTTTACACATTTAAAATATTTTATTTTAACATTTTTTTATATAATATATAAGCTGAAAATTAAATTAAAAATAAAAATTCGAGTTTTATGATCCAATCGACTCTTCCAACCCGTTCCTGACCTGACCCATGATTGGATTGAGGTCAGGTCGGTTTCACCATGTCGATCAGATTCGGTGAACACTCCTACCTATGAGATAATTCATAATTCAAAACAGATTGACCAAACATTTTTTATTCAGTAGAACCGAGCAATTTAGTGGTGCAAAAGGCACGATTCATTGAAGTGAAGACTTTAGTGCAATTATTTCCTTGTCTACCCTGAAAGATGATTCTGCCTGATAATTACCTTTCAAAACAAACGATGTACAAACATGACTAAATGATTTGTGATTATAGTTCAAGAACACTAACACTTAAATGCGTTGCAAAAAGTTTAAAGCTAATAAGTTATGGCAACATGCTCTTAAACTGCAGTTTAGATCATACTACTGCAGATGTTAAGTTAACTAGTTCATGATACGGAAACATACGCAGAGCATTTGAGACTAACCTGGCCATAAAGGCCCCAACCAAAAGTGAGCACTGCTCCTGCATCTGCAAAATGCATGACCAGAGAATGTCATCACTTAATGAGAAAAGATAAGTAATAGCAAATAGTTCATAATCAATTGCGGCTCTGCTAAGCTTTAAGTTATAATGACTTACCCGTAACTACAGCACTATGACGACCCCCACAGGCAATGGCCTTGATACAGCTGCCTGTAAATTTATAGTGTTGTCCACTCGAATTTTGTTTCACTTTTATGGTTGATAGTGGGTGGTCTTTACCATGAACAACAGACTCTATACATGGTACAGGATGTGGAGAAGAAACATTCCTGACGCGAGAACCCAGACCAAGTTGGCCTTCTCCTCCATATCCCCAACCCCACACCTGGCCAACATCTGAAAATTCATCAAGTATATCATTGTAAGACTTATCTCCTTTAATATTGAAAAATGCTAAGAATATAATATTAGGATGTGCATTGCTTGATAAACAATCACAAAAAAGCATAATTACCAGTCAACACTAATGTATGGCGTCCACCTGCGGCTACAGCAGAGATTCGTATGCCTGTATTAAGTGTCACAAGGCATGGAAGTGCTGACAAGGATTCTTCTGAAGATGTTGATGTTTCAAGTCCTGCTTTAGCTGAAGACAGTCTCCTGCGCTTTGTGTTCTCCTCGCTGCTTTTCGTTTCAAAACCAGATGTTGTCCCACTACTTGTTCTTAAGAGCTGAGACTTCGGGCTCACTGACATGAGGAATGAATAACCACATAAGTGGAAGTAAGCATTTGTTTTAGAAATATAAAGCAGCAACAGGGTAGAATGACTTCAATACCCTGATCACTTAGCAACCCATTATGCCTTTCCTCTTCCTCAGAAATGCAAAGAGTAGAGTGGTCTTCTACAATGACCTTTCCAGTTGGTACGCACTCTTTCCATCCCCATGTGTACACCTCTCCATAAGCTGGCCTAAGAAAACACAATTTAAAAATCCAAATAACTCCAAGAAAGAAAATTGTAGCCATATTTACACAATAGATGGACATCCCAAGTTCAATTACTTTATTAAATTGGGCAACCTTAATTGGCAACCTTAATTACTTTGTTCAGAATTGTCAAACAAAATTAAAAGGAAGAGAATACAAAATCATTAATAAACTATATGAATTGGCACCGGACCTGTAACTGCAACACAGTGAGCCCACCCAGCAGCTGCTTTTGTTAAGACCACCTCTGTTGGAAGAGGAAATGCCTCAGGAGTTTCCTGGGAGAAGCACAGGAAGGTGACGATCAACTAATTTTAAAGATCAAAATTTAACAAGTGACCTTCAATTGGGGACTACTCTCAAAGGGGAAATACCTCATGCTTTCCTGAGGTCAGATAACTCTGACCCATATCATCTGTTGAACCCCAGGTGAAGAGTTTTCCAGAATCTGGTATAAGAAATTAACAAAACTCAACTCATGAAACGATATAGTCAGCCATAAAAATTGGATTGGAGATACAAATGCACCAAAAGATCAACACTAAGTTACATGAATGTTGAGAAGGCTAGGCACAGGAGCTTAAGGTCTATTTGGCAATTAACTAATGGAGGAATGAGATGAAGTAGTGTAGTGAGAGATGTTGTGGCAAAGTATGATGTGTCATTACAAAGTCTATGTTTGGATACTTCGTTGTAAAAAATGATGGGTTGGAGAATGAAAGTTTTGTTTACTAAAAAGTCATTTCCAATATTATATATAAACAATTTATATATTTATTTACCAGTTATTTTTTCTCTTTTATTTTTTGTTTCACTTTTTTATTATTTTATTATATTCTTTATTTTCTTAATTCATCTCTTCTAAAAAGTAAAAAAAATGAGAGAGAAATATTTGTAAAAGTATAATTATAATAAAAACTATTTTATCAATAATATTCTTAGAGAGAGAGAGAATAGAGAGAGGTAGTTTAATTTGCTAACAAGAGAAAGATGGTTTAATTTGATAAGGATTAATTTGGTTTAAATTTGTTTATTTCTTTTCATTCCACCAATTTGATGGAATGAAAAATATGATAAAAGGAGTTTAGCCACTCCATTCCACCCCTCTTATCTTAAATAAAAAATTTAACCAAACATAATCTATCTAACCTCATTCCTCCGTATTCCACCCTACCCCTTCAAAACCATCAATACAGACCCTTAAGCTACCTATGCAGATTACGATAATAGTGTTTTCAACACCAGCTTCCTGCAAGAGAAGCTAGATCCGAAAAAAAATTATCTTTTCCTCTCCGGTTGTCGTACAATAACTCAGTGAACTAGGCATTGAATTATGTGCGTGTCAAAAGTTGATAGAACCATACAAATCACAAACACGATATGTAAAATGAACAACTTAAACCATCTCAATCGCTCCTAGCATCTTAAAATGACGGAAAATTTTCACAATGTTCGACTCTTACTACCAGTAGATGTAAAACGACTGAAGAACCCATCACAAATAGTAAATGATTCAAACTTTAAACAAAAACAAATAAAAATACCTATTTCCTTCTCTTTCCAAAATAAAATAACAATATATGAAGGTTCGAACTTTAAGATCCATGGCTTTTCTCTACGTTAATGAAAGAAAAAAATGGAGGTTCAGTAAAGACGAAGCAGAAAGAAAGAAGAATATAACAGTTCACACCGGAGATAGCCATGGCGAAGCCGCAACCTCCGCCGCTGACGTCCTTCCACCCATCTCCGGCGGCGGAATCCGGCATCCGCACGGGCACGGGATGCAGAAGAGGCGACCTTTGCGGCGACACCCCCGGGAGGTAACCCCACATCAGCACCGTCTTCTCCTTCTTATTTTGTTCCTTCTCTTCCTTCCCATCCTCCTCCATCTCCTCCCCGTCATCGATGCCGCTGTCAGCACCACCAGTCATCTCTTCCCTCCGAGGATGTTACAGTCCTTCGATCTCTTATCTCTACTGTACCTCCTCCCTGCCTGCTGCTGCTTCAGAAGAAAGTATGGCAGCCAACCTTGGGTCCGCTTCGTGCTCCGCCGGCTGTTCGACCAGAAGGACTCGATTGAGCAGAGAGACTTCGAAGTAGAAGTAGGAGGAACGGAGAAGATCTGAGGATTCCACGGGCGCCCTAATTCGCACTCGGCCCGTCCCACACAACAACCGCCCGTATCAATTGCTCGACAGCCATGGCATCCACGTAGGATTCCGCGGGTCGAAACGTGGCGCCGGCCTCGCCGCTGGATTCGCGCGAACGCCTCCCGACCACGAGTTCGGTCCGGACCCACGGGGGTCGACTCAGATGACGTGTTGAAGCGGGCTCTCGCCGCCTAAACTGGGATGAGACACCTCCGCAGCCGCGTAGGTCGACAGCAAGTAGCTTCCTTTTTTTTTTCATCGTCTCGACTTCTTTATTCTTCTTTGGTGGCATAATATTAATATAATTAGTCCAATGGCCACCCGCGCTAGCAGCATGCGCTGCTGGGCTCGGAAGGTTCCAGAAAAGAAAAGAAGTACAAATTGGGATTTGGATGGCTTTGGAATATGACGCATCGATTGTGAAAAAAACTATACTTTTTTCCTATTAGGATTGATTGATATTGATCGAATCCTTAATTATTACAAGCACACTCGTTGCATCATACAATCATAAACAGCAACTACTTGTCTTCAAAGATTTGCTCGAGAAAAGCAAATTATTAAAATGTTGTTTGCCCTTCTCTGTCACACAAATGATTGAATTATTATTTGGTATATATGCCACTAAAGTTCAACTTAGAAACTAAAATCAGTCACTCTAATTCGTTGCCATAGGTATTGTCAGTCAAGAACATAAGCACAACTGGAAGCAGCAAAGATGCTTGCTTGCTTGCTAGCTTGCTACTATAGTTATTCACAATTAGAATGGTGGTTAATTTGAAAATCTACAGACGTCTTCGCAGCCGCCTTCCACTCAAGTCGACGCTGCCTGTTAAGTTGAGTCCGAGGACGCTGCTACTGCTTCGCTTCCGGGACACTGGACCAGAGTCATCATCCGCGATTGCGACGGTTGCCAAGAGTTCTGCTAGTAGCCATGGGCAAGTCGCCTCCAAGTACGAAAATCCTTCAGTCTGCATAACAGCTGCAAGCGGATGATGCAGAAACTTTGAAAATTAAGAAAATGGACAGCCAAAGTAAATTCTACATCAATGGTAACATCAGTTGCAGAATCGAAGGGATTACATTGACCATAAAAATCAAATTTATGCCTCAACGAACTTAAATTGTCTACATCAATAAATAGATGACCATCTACAGCTGAAATCAAATGACAGAATGGAAACCTACCTCCCAAGTTATCTCGCTCAGCGGTAAATTTAAGGCATATGGACTTCAATTGAGCACAATGATGTTGTTCGGCCAGGGCCAAGGTCGTTGCCACTGTATCTGCAGTGATGCCCTCACATAATTTTGCTTCACATAACAACCTTAATCGTTCCAATCCATATCTATCAGCCGCAGCTAACAGATGTTGTATCAGTATTGTGGATGTGCACATCAATATTGATCCAATCAATTCATGGACATCTGGGAGTTCATCTGAGTATATAAACATAAGCATTGCCTGTACAAAAGAGAACTAAAATTAGAGGGTAAAAATAAAAACGAGAAGCTAGCAAACAGAATATTACTTGGACTCAGAATATAAATAGCATGAGGAATACAGGAATGCCTACCTTAAAAACAGGAGGTTCCACATCTTCTACCACGACTTCCTCCATGTTAGGATTTCCAATAAGGCCAAAGAACTGTGCATTAAAAACGGGAGAACGAGCAGCAAGAATCTGCTTGTGAGCTTGAAATGTCTCATCACCAACCTGGAATACTACATCAGAACCAATGCCAGATTTCAAGAGCTCCTTGAGACAATGACCCAAATCTGGTTGTGGTACAGAAATTGACAACTCCATGGGGATCTCTATTCGATTTCTAACAACACCTACTGTGCAATGCATAATAAGACAATCATCCTTGAGATAGTCTGAGGTTTCCAGAGAAGTCCTTCTGTAAAATCGTTTGTAACCCCTGATAAAGGCATGCAATCAACAAGAGTACTACTATAATTTGAGATTCAGGAGAAAAAAAAATAGATATCAGGAAAATTATAGGTTTTCTCAAGGTGGAAAGGATATGAGTTAATGGCATATGAAAAAAAGAAATCTATTATACAAGAATCCAATATGGCCCATATTACTAATAAAGAATATTTACTCTGCAGTACAAGAACTTGTAGAACTGATTTCACAAAAATGCGACTATTAAGCACAGGACCAGACATCTAGAAGCCTAAGGTTCGTTTCAGAAAGTCTGAGCTAGCTTTGGGTTCAGATAGCATCAAGATCAAACGAAAAGGTTCCAGTATCCTCCCGACTAACAATGAGATTCACACAAAGTCTGTACATGGAAAGGATCACATAGGATATAGGCAATGATCAAGAATTGTAGAGGTACCCAGCAGTGCTTCCCCAGTTGTATAACCAATGAAGAACATATTATATATTGGCCTTATACTGCAACAGGAGTGGACAAATTACTTAAACATCACATTGTACTGAAGCACCAACACTTCACAGACAGTGCAAAAGCTACACGTAGTAATTAAGGGAAATGAGAATGCTTATGCAAAATAAAGGACAAAAATGAAGGTACATGATATTCACAATAGGCATGCAGGCTGAAAGACTAATTTTCTTTTAGAGTCTTCTTTTCTCATGCATTCACTATACGAAATAACTTAAACAGAGATTTCTGGTCTCTCTCCTGACATATTGACTGGCTCAGAAAGGGGTCTGAGGAAGATTTCTGGACCTCATTCAGGCAGCCTACACCTCTATAGGTCCAGGTGAGAGCAGACTTTCATCTTTGCTACTCTTTGTGCAATATGGATACAATGCGACCATGTGATCTTTCAAGGTGCCTGATGCTATGTGGAGAACATCCTGGCTGCCCACACACAAGGTGTTTGGCCAGCGACCAGACATCTATGTGATTTTGGCAACTGATTTCCATTTCATTTTCATGTTCTCATTTCCCTGCCAAAACTTTTTGTACTCTTTGATCTTTATCAAATCAATGAAAGTTTAGATGGTTAGTACTTCTGGTTAACCATCCTCCTTTCCCTCAGGGGAAAAATAAAATTTAGAAAACGATTCAGCAGGAAAAATTGATAGCAAAATCATAACAACAAGAAGAAAATTATAAGGATTTCACTTGAGTGTATTCAGAAAATTATAAGTATCCCTACTACAGGAAGCTCATAGTAGTAAACTACAACAACAAGACGCTAAAGCAGCTGGAAAAAAAAAAGAACAAAACCTGTTGTTTGAAGGCAATAGTAGATAAGCTTAATAGAGAAAGCTAAAGTAATCCGTGGAAACAGCTTAGGTTGTGCATAAGGAAATGAGCAAAAGAAAGTTATTTTGGTTATAAAAAAAAGACAGCTTAGCTCTAGCAGATCATATCCATCCTGTACACGTTGCTGCTTGATCAAACCAATATTAGTTATAAATATTCATCTGTCAAATAATTCTCCAAAACATCCTTTTCTCAAGGGAAAGACGACAAATTCAGATGTTAAATATTTTCAAAGAATGTTTTTTTTATCTCTGTCCATACAAAAGCTTGGTCAACAAAATAAAACTAGTAGACTAACAGATAATAAAAATTCAGGAACAAAAAGAAGGAAAACATTTTTCAAACATTTCTAGTTATACTAGAATATTTAAACATTTAATATAATAAATATTTCAATACACAACCCATCAAGAGAACATTATCATTTTTCTGAATGAAATTTCACATATAACTTTATTTTCCTCCAAACCAACGCAACATAGATTCAGAATTTTTTCATTCAACTTTTCTTATTTACCTCAGTTATGCATGCCCTTCATATTAGATATTAAGACATCTAGTTATAGAATTTGCATGGCCTACTAATTCAGCTTTTCTATACACATGTATGAGTGAAACAAAGATAGAAAACACAATTAAATTACATATGCAAATACACATAAATATCAGACAGTTGTCCATGAAATTATGAGGACCGACACAACACATAATGACAACTGACATAAATAGGACTAGGGAAGGAAATTATTGTTTAACACATCTCAGAAAAAGTATTGTTGACATAATAAAAACAAATTAGTAGTAGTAGTCCTAGTTAGCCAATCAAATTTGAAAGTATATAATCTTGCCACAAATAGGAAATCCTGGAAGGGCAACAGAAGTCCTGATGTGTTATTCATTATATACAAGTATTCCTCAGCGATGCATTGCCGAATCTTGACATTTGGAATTGGCTCTTTACTCAGATATCGCCATCCTACTTGTAAATTGTCTTCTAAAACTACAATGCTTAATGTCTCAATGCCAAGTATTTCTATAGAAAAATTATATGAAGTGAGCTTTATAATGGCATCCAGGTTTTCATTATCAAATGCGGCATAACATGTTCCCATAACAAAAGGATCGAAAAGCTGTTCCGTTTAACTGAACCAATAGATCAAAGTTCCATGAATTTCGAAGTTGAAGAACTCTTATTTTACTGTATAAAAAGATCAACTTTTAATTTGAAATAGCATGTCATAAGAAAAGTCGTTTCACCATGAAGTGCACAGCTGATTTCCTTCAAAAGTGGAATTATAAAGTACAGCCGAAGATACAATTTACAGTTAACATTCATGACAAGATGATTGTATCAGGACAAGAACACTAGAAAGCCACTCACCACATGCTTCCCCGATACTTGAGCGTGTAAGGGCCGCCCTCAAGCGCACGCTCAAAATGGCTGTGCACCTTGTGTCGGCCCTTGCCGCTCTGGTCCACCATCGTAAGCTCGAACAGCGCCCTAACGTCAGTCCCCTCGCTGGCGAGGGCGATGAACACCGAAACGTACATTGAATTGTCCTCGGGGTTCTTCCCGTCCGGGTAGAAATAAATTGCCCACTGGTACCCGCCAACCGTGAAAGCATCGCTCGACATGTACTTCCCAGTCCCCATCCCCTTCGCCAAGGAGAAGCCCTTGATGGTATACTCGTGCGAGCCGTTCACCGTCTCGCACAAAGACTTCGAGGTCGTCTCGTTCTTTCCTCCACCGCCGCCACGGCCCTCCGATTTTTGCTTCGTCATCTCATCACAAAAGATTCGACAAGAAGGTCGAAGCCGACCCAAAGAAAACGTAACCCTACCTCGCAAGAAGGGATCTTTCCACCGGGCGTGTCGCGCAAACCCGCGGACGAGGAACCCTAACCCTAATTCTTGCAGCTGCTTCCTGCAAGGCGAATTGGAAGAAGGATGGGGAGGGGATTTGGGGAGGTGGTCTTGGGGGATTGGGGAGGGATGAATTGGAACAGGAATGGGCAAAGAGGGCAACAAAAGGAAGGCACGAGAAGGAGAATACAACAGAGGCCAGAAGATAGAGAGCCGAAGAGGGGAGGGGATGGATATATAAAAAAGAGAGGAGAGAGGAAGAAGGGGGAGGGGGAGGAGAGAGAGAGATGCGTCGCGCGTTGCGTGAGAGAGGGATCACAGCTAATCCAAGAATGATCGAGGTGGGTCATATTCACATGCGTGAGTCGTGGACTTCGATTTGAACGCATGCGAATCTCGTGGTAAAAAATGTATTAGGACTTATTGGTCCTCGAATTCACTATTATCCAACTAATTTATTAATTTCCTCTATTAATTAAGTCATATTTAATTCTAAAATATTTATGTTTCGAAGCTAAAACGTTATCTTTTTTTCTCTATTAAGTATTTTCAATTGAAACTTACTACGCCAATACTTACTATCAGTTATTATCATAGATCGCACCCTCACTTAAAAGAATGCGAAGTATAAGATTTCTCCGAGATTTCATAAAGATTAGGAAACTATTACTTTCGAATTTAAAAGAATTATAAACATGTGAAAAATTATTATTACAGACATTTTCCAGTGCTTACTCCATGACAACACTGATTCTTTAGCTAGAAAAAAAAACTAAAGAAGTCAAAGTACCTTTAAAAGCAACAAAGGTGCATAAAGGACTTCTCAAAATGAAACAGAATACTCAAAAGAAAAGAAATGACAAGATTGTTTGCTTGACTAATTGAATCCTCAAAATGAAAACAGAATGAATCAAAATGTTGTCGCTTTTGAGAAATAGTGGTCAACTGGTCATAAATGTTTAACACAAGCATTAAGACGAAATCACGTTTTTAGGGCTCGATTACAAGTGAAAGTAGATTCTGTGTTGAGACGGACGCCGGACAGCGACCCCTCAAATCTTCTCTCTGCCGAGGAATACGAAGGAAGCGACACGTGGAAGGAGAAAGTTTTATCGTACGCCCTTGTCGCGGCGTCTTACACGTGTCACACCAGCAGCTCTCGCCGTCTCCGCCCATCCAACGCCGTGTCTCCCGTAATGAAGCTCTCATCCGCGGTCAGAGATCTCACAGGAAACTGCTGCGTTGCTTACTTCCTATTGGTAGGTATCTTTCAGAATGACGTGTTTCCGGCCAATGGACGAACGAGGTATCATGTCCCCTGCGCCATTGAGCCCATCGGATCCGAAGAACCTGGACGATGTCGAAATGCGACGGGAAGGAGGCAATACAGCGAACACCGTTAACTTCGTCGGCTTCTTCTTGCTTGCGCCTCTTCGGACGAGCGGAGAAGCCGCCGGAGGGGCGAAATGAAGCCTTTAGGCGACTGCGCAGAGCTCCATCGAGCTCCGCTCGCCGCCTTCGCCCTCGCGGCCGTCGCCGCCTTCCTCCTCGGCTTCCACTGGTCTTCCTCCGCCGGTTCCTACCGCCTCCCCTTCCCTTCCTCATCCGTCTCCTCCTCCCCCCTCGCCGTCGTCGTCTCTCCTAACGCGAACCGCTCCTTCGATCTGTCCTCCCTCCTTGCTCCTCCCCCAGCTTCTCCTCCGCCGCCAACCCGCTCCTCTCCTCCCCCTCCGCCTCCTCCTGGTCCTCCTCCGCCGCCGCCGCCGCCAAAGCGGCTGGAGAGGTTCGGTATCGTGGACGAGAATGGGGTGATGGCGGATGACTTCGACGTCGGGGACGTCGACGGGAGCTGGGACCTTCCGTCAAGTGGGACGACCACCGGCGAGGGTGGCACGGAGGGGGCAAAGAAGGAGAAAGAGAAGAGGGCGGATGCTCGGATTAGGAGGTTTGGAATGTGCCCCAAGAGCATGCAGTCGTACGTGCCGTGCATGGACAATCTGGAGGAGATCGGGCGGTTGGCGTCCACCCAGAGGGGAGAGAGGTTCGAGCGGCACTGCCCGGGGGAGGGCAAGCGGCTGGACTGCTTAGTCCCGGCGCCAAAGGGTTACAGGAGACCTATTCCATGGCCGATGAGCAGAGATGAGGTTTCTTGCATCTTGTTCTTCTGTTTGTCGTTGACTTGTTTTAACTTAGTCCGCAGCAGAACTCACTTTAATTTCCAAGTCTGATATGATTCTGGTGGTTCATCTGCCTGTTTCATTTCTCTCGAGCTTAGTTTTATCTACTAGCAGCATCTGAGAGCCTGCAGAAAGCATAAAACTGATCAGCTTTCAAGTGCATATGTCAAATTTTGCTAATTCAGTTGTGCATCAGTTTCATGCCTCTTGACAAGAAGAGAACTTGGTTCTCTATTGAATCGTAATAGTCCATAGTGTGTGGATGAGGCGGAGGATTTTGTTGTTTCCTTGATGACTAGTATAAAAGCTGCAAATCCTGGCTGAAAGAGTTCGTTTCGGATAATTAGCATCTCAGGCATATCTTCAGATGATTATCATCTAATGGGCCATCAAGACGTGTAATATTTAAATAGATGGAGCTACCAACAATACAACAACAACAACAAAGCCTTATCCCACTAGGTCAGGTCGGCTACATAGATCGTACGACGCCATTCGTTGATTCATGTTCATGAGATTCGCTGTCGGAGCCTAACACAACCCTCCTCCTTTATCCGGACTTGGGATCGGCTATAAAACATAGGCGGACGTGTAATATTTAAATAGATGGAGCTACCAACAATGATAAAAAAAATTAAGTCACATAATTACATTCTTCCTGTTATCATTTGAAAAGTTAACAGATGAATATTCTTTTATAAGAGCTCCATTGGTTTAAACTCGATCCAGTCCTAAAAGATTAAGCCAGTCATCATTATATCTGTAATCTTAACAGGTAGACACAAAACATTTGGCATTTCTACTTTAGTCAGTACTTTTCAGCTTAATAGTTATTTTTGAATCATGAACCATTTATGGTGCATTACCTCTCAACTTTTTTGTTGACATTCGTTGTCATGATTTGCAGTTTACTGAGATCTTTCTAAATATTGTCACAGGTATTGTCCAGTAATGTACCACTTACTGGCGTGGTTGATGATAAAGGACATAATTGGATTTCAAAGGTTAAAAATAAATTCAGATTTCCTGGAAGTGGAACTGAATTTACACATAGCACGGATCAGTATTTGGATCAGATATCTAAGGTTCTTGGTTGTTGAAGATGCCGACTCTAGGGCATTGTAGTTTGAAACATGTTTTTCATCTGATCAAAGTATTTTTTTTTTACTTGCCTAACTTTGCAGATGGTTCCAGATATTGCATTTGGTTATCATACCAGAGTTGCTCTGGATGTTGGTTGTGGTGTAGCAAGTTTTGGTGCCTTTCTACTGCAACGCAATGTTCTCACTATGTCGATAGCCCCAAAAGATGAGCATGGGATTCAGATTCAGCTTGCTCTTGAGCGTGGTGTCCCTGCAATGATAGCAGCCATTGCAACACACAGATTGTTGTATCCTAGCCAGGCTTTTGACCTTATTCATTGTTCGAAGTGTCAAATTAACTGGACCCACAATGGTGAGTGCTCAATTGGACTGAAATATTATGTTTCATTTTGTCATCATAAATTTATTCTTTCAACAGACGTGTTTGCTCCATTGGACTAGAGTACAAAAAAACTCATCTATTTTATTTTCTCATGCAAAATATATTTCCTAGTTGTCATCAATCAGTGTATGTAGCTTATACTTCTGTATCTTTTGCTTTTGTTGAAATTGTGATACTTTTTATAGACTTTTCTTTTGTTGTCATTGCTTTTGTTGCCATCTTTCACACTGAATTATTCACGTGTTTCATACTTTTCATTTTGGAATAGTAATTATAGATGATTTTCCAATTAAGATTGTTGATGTTCCTCACTTGCTTTTCTAGATATCTGCATGAAACCTTTGAAGATGATGTGTGCATCAAACAACTAACTCTTCAAGGTGTTTCATGTTTCTGCTATTGGACACTTCAAGGTGTTGAAAATTTTCTTTTGGGACATCATTTCTTAGATTTGGGTAATGCATGCCCATGTACCTAAGGATATATGGGTAATAAAATTACAGCTTATTAGTTAGTCAATGAATTTTAGAGAACCAAAGAACATGTTAGTTTACTTGCATGATGTATTTGGCATAATCTTGGCCATGTTTCTTTACAAAGTTAATCATTGATTTTTAAACTTGTGATCAGATGGAATTCTGCTTCTTGAGGTCAATAGAATATTAAGAGGTGGAGGGTACTTCATTTGGGCTGCAGAACCTGTTTATAAACATGAGCCTAGGCAACGAGAAACATGGGAAGGTATCACCACATTCCCTTTATAACTGTTGGTTTCCAACTTTATAACCTACATCTACTTTGTGGATGGAAACTCCTTTGAAAAACAACTTTATGAATCGCAACAGTCTTTTTTTCATACACTGGATTTTTCTGTCCTCTTCTTCCATGATTTTCTTAATATGTTTGGCCTATATGTAGCTATGCAGGACCTGGCAGATCGGATATGCTGGAAGCTCGTAAAGAAGGAAGGAAACATTGCCATATGGCAGAAACCTCCCAACAATGCGAGCTATATTAGTCGTCAGTCTGGAATTCAACCTTCACTTTGTGATGAAGAAGATGACCCTAATGATGTTTGGTATCTATATTACGTTTTTTCTTAAAAGCAATCAAGGTGCCTGATATCTTTAAGTAGTCTAAATGTGGGTGGTGATATTTGGATCTATGGAATTAATTGGCAGTTCATAGTTTTAGAATCGGTGCTATGCCCTCTGCAGGTATGTCAACTTGAAACCTTGCATTAGCAGGCTCCCAGAGAATGGCTTTGGACCAAATCTTCCACCATGGCCTCGCCGTCTGCACCTTCCACCTCAAAGGCTTGCGTACTTGGCAAATAATGAGCTCTTTAAGGCTGAGTCAGAATATTGGAATGAAATTATTGGAAGCTACGTGGGATATTTCCATTGGAAAAAGATTGCATTCCGAAACATAATGGACATGAGAGCGGGATATGGAGGGTATTTCTTTTATCTTCCCTTGTTCTCTTTTTGGTTTATTCGGGAGCTTCTGTTAACATGTTTCATGTGAAGTTTGAATATTCAGCAAACATAAAATATTATTATGTGTTCATTTGGCTATGAGTGACAGTTGTGTTATAGGAGTATTAATTATTGAAGCCAACCATCCGGAGATCATCTTTGCATTATGACTAAAGATGCATATTTACGTTAGCTTTCTAATGCTGCATGATTATCTCAGCACATTTTTCTTTTAATAATTTTTGGTTACTAATAAAATAAAATGAAGAAGTTTGCTCTCTGTCAGGAGTGCAGCTGATTGTGCTTTCCCATTTTATAGTTCCATAGCAGCTCAGTGCTCACTTTTTTGCAGGTTTGCCTCTGCATTAATTAAGTGGCGACTTGATTATTGGGTGATGAATGTTGTCCCAGTTAGTGGACCCAACACTTTGCCAGTAATATATGATCGTGGACTAATAGGAGTGAACCACGACTGGTATTCTACACAATTTCCAAGTACTTATTGCGAAATAATCATTGAACTTCAATAATTTGTCTCAAATTCTTGGATTCTCACTTTAGACAACATTTGCCCATAACTTTAAAGCTTTCATTTCCAATGGAAAAATTTTACAGTTTATTTAATTTCTGAGATTATGATATCTATCCTCTTTATGCCACTTTGGCAACTATCTAAAGAATGCCTTGCTTATTGGCATGTTTTACTCTTATGCGTGAAGCCATTCACCATTATTTTATTTCTTGTAATGTTTTTTCCCCTCATGAATAGAACAGGAACATAGTTTTTTTATTTTCTCATTAAGAATTTGTTCCCTTCAGGTGTGAGCCATTTGATACATATCCAAGGACTTATGATCTACTTCACGCATTTGACCTCTTCTCCACTGAGTATAAACGGTAACATCCTGTACACTCTAATGAGCTCAAATTTGCATGATTATTTTGGTAATCATTTATTTTCTTTTTCACGTGTGCATTTTCTGTGCATAAAAATCTTAAACCTTTTTGTCCGTTAATCCAATGCACATTCTCTATCTGTTATGTTAATAGTAGTTGTACCTTCAGATGCAACATCACTAGCATCTTGCTGGAGATGGACCGAATATTAAGACCAGGCGGGTATGCTTACATTCGTGATTCAACATTAATCGTGGACGAGGTTCGTCGAATCACAGAGGCCATGCGGTGGAGGCCCAAGCTCCACAACACGTTCGAGGGGCGATACGCAAGCAGGAAGATATTGATATGTCAAAAACGCTGATTCTCTGAAACATGTCGCCAACTGTGAAAAATTTGCCCTCTCCATCTTTAATGGTTCAACACAAGATGTTATCAAACGTTTACTGAGATTATTCTTTTCATTCATCCAGCCAAGGCTGATACAGTACGAAGGCATCTCCTTGGTCTCTGGCCGTCCTTGAGGAGGTTCTACTAGGGAAGTTCTGCTAAAGCAATTTTTTTCCTTCATTAATCTTATGGTGACTAACTCATAGACATATGAATGATATGAACATTCTTATGGCAAGTTGGTATGTATGGAAAAAATGGAGGTGTCTCCTCTTTAAAGGAGGGATACCGTGTCCCTATGTTTCTATTCATTAGATTAGAAATTTATGGATTCTATTTTATTCATTTTCATTTAAAGATTTTAAATCTGATCCATAAAATCTTGATCTGATGAATAAAAAGAAGGGAGACATCGTATAAGAAGGGAGACATCGTATCCCTCATTTAAAGGAGGGTTACGCCCATTAAGTCCGGTATTGTATATATACACATGTACGATGCCTAGCCTACAATAAGTCATTGCAAGGGTAAGTCCCCTGGATCCATTTATTACTGTTTAAAACTTCTGTATACACGTGACTGACTACATGTGTGTGGTTAATATGTGAAATATGAAGCAATTAAAAGAGTGATATAAAATTATCAAATTTATTTTAGTGATTCAGGCGGTCAATTTTTAGAAAATGAATTTGGATTAGGTTCATATTAGTAATTAAATTTAAGTTAAAAAGGATCTCACGAAGGACTTCCAATAAGAATATATATATATAATGTAATGTAAAGTCATGATTCATGACAATTCTGTACCTACAATGAGAAGCTCTCTCTCCACCATTTTTCCATTCTTTTTGAATTTTTTTATAAAAAAAATATTAGCAAATTAATATGAAAGACACCAATTAGTTAATGTAATCATTTATTAATCAATATTAAAATTGTATGTTATCATAACATTTGACTATTCATATTTCATAACATTTTATATATTACAAAAAGTAAAATTTATTTAATAAAAAATAAATTGTCAATAAAAATAGGTTACTTTTTAAAAATTAGATGTCATATTAGTATCATATTTTTTTTACTTTATTAGTTTCTCTTTTGAATTTTTTGTGGGAAAATGTTAGCAAATTAATATTAAAAATAGAAATTAGTTATTGCAATCATTTATTAAATTTTATTGAATGGCATTTTTATTATTTTTAATTTTTAATTACATATCCTAATTATTAATTTCATAAAAGTTTATAATTAATGGCATACTTTTAATCCAATATCTCTACGATCAATCAAATTATCGCCACTATTTGCATGTATAAGTCCTTAGTATTAAACGTAATTCATTATCACAATTGTTAAAGCATCACATTTACAATTATAAATCACAAATATTTTATCATATTTCCTTTTTTAACTGATAAAGTCGTAACTCTTTTTTGTGATTATATTTTTCTCTTTGTGTATTTTGTTATACAATTGAATTATGCCATCTCAAAACAATAAATTTATTGATGGTATCAATATAATTTAATTATTAAGATGAATAAGGATTGTGTGTGCTTAATATACTATAAAATAATTTTTAAAACATTATTATGAATATGTAAAACAATTCATTTTCCTTTATGAAAAATCATTTTATTCCTACCACCAAACATGTTATAAAATTATTTATAATATATATTTCGAAGACAAATATCTTTCATTATTGGCAGTCCACCACCGTCCGATCTAATTGGATGGTTCCTCTTCGCTTGCAACCCCTGTGATCTCGTCACCGTCTGGTGACACCCTCGACACGGCGACATTTTCGTCGGGTGACACCCTCAACCCTCTCTTCTCCCTCACTCTCTCTGTCTCTTCCCTCCACCCATTGGATCTCACTGTCCATGAGTCGAGTGTCGTCGTTGTGCCCAAATCTACACTGAGCTCATGTCGTCGAAGGGAAAGATCTATGCCAGAGGAGACGATCCAGATTTGCGTCGAAGGGGAAGATCCGTAATTGATCGGACCACGCATGAGGGGGTCAGGAACCTTGAGGGGCCACGCGGCCGGTGCTCGCGAGGGCCAGAAAGATGGGGACTGCCGGTCGACGCTTGCTGAGGCGAAGGAAGGTGGGGTTGTCTGTCGGCAAAGGGGAAGATAGGAGGGGAGAGAGGGGCGCCGGTCGCATGGGAGAGAGGGGAGGCGGGGAGACGCTATCATAGGGGAGAGAGGAAGTGGGGGCATGGGGGGAGCTGTTGCAGGGAAGAGAGACGTCGACGCGAGTAGAGACGTCACAGACGACAAGATCGGTGGAGGTGACGGCAAGATTGGCACATGCAGAGATCGGCAACAAAGGCGACGACAAGATTGACGTTGCAAAGGGGAGGTGAGGTTTCTGGGGGAGGCGGCGCTCGAAAGGGGAGGTGAGGGGAGGAGAGCAACTCTCGATCATATCCCACTGTCCGATTAGATTGGACGGTGGGCGGGCCGCAATATATATATATATATATATATATTGAATGACATTTTTAAACACAAATTCCAATTACTCTTAATATATATATTGAAGTATGTAATCAGAAAATAAAAATTAGTGCATGGGACAATATATATGTATAAAGCTCTCATCATCCTCATATATATATATATATATATATATATATATATATAACACCATTATTTGCATGCACAACTTCTTAGTATTAAACATAATCCATTATCACAATTATTAAAGAACTAGGTAACACCATCGCGCAATGCGCGATTTAAATGGATAATATTGATAAATTTTAAAATATTGTTAAACTTAATTTGGAGGTATTTTTATTGCATTAATTTTTATTTGATAAATGTTATTTGTCTTCTACAAAGATTCATATGTATAATTCAACCAGTTATATCGAGTAGGATTAAACGAAATATAAATTACCTTTTATTTTTTTAATCATTTGAGGTAATTTTAATTGAGTTGCCTTAAAAAGTCTTATCATAATTTAATATTTTATCAAGTTTCTCTTTATTGTATTGAAACAATTAAATTCATGGTAAATATTTATCCCTTATAATCAAGCTTTTAGATGTATTCATCATGTTGTATTAATTAAGATATGATTATTGTTATTGTAATTTTATTCTTTAATAAACTACTTTCTATATAAATAGTTTTCTATTTTTAGTTATATTATATTTTTTTTCATTCTATCATTTTCATTTTATATTAATAAGATTATGAACATTTAAGAAAAAATATTGATATTTAACAATGCACTTTAAACATTTGCCTTCATTATATCAAAATATCACCAACAACGACCCAATCCATTTATACTTAGGTTAAGTTGAATTGATAGTTGCTTCAAACTTAACTCAATCTAAATATTTATCAAAACTGTATTCATTCATAATTTACTACATTATCAAGTAATCCGTAAAAAAATTATATATGAAAACATTTTGGACCTATAAAAAAATAAATTAATTTTGTTTATTAAGAAAGTAATAAAATAAACATGATCTTTATTCTTTCTTTCTTAATTTTTCATCTTCACTAATATTTTCAATAATATAAATAAATTATTTACAATATATAATGCTATTTTCGTAGAAGGAGGGTGCAATGCTGCCTTCTGTTTTAAAGCAAGGGTAAAATTGTTACTTCATAACTAATAAAATAATAATTTAATTTAAAGCTCGATCAAATGAGAAATACATATATCTTTGTGAATAAAAAAGTTTCTATTTTATATTTTAAATGAGAAAAATATGATATAGTAATAGCTAAATGAAATAATACTTATATTTAGCGGTGATCTTATTTAATTAGGGATTGATAAATATCATATAAACATGAGTTATGATTTAAAATTCTAGCTCAAATCCTAACTAACTTAGTAATGTTATTATAGCTCAAATCCTAACAAACTTTGCAATGTTAATTCTTTAATTATTTTTGTAAACATTTATTCTTTATAGATAGGAGAAACCAACCTTTTAATGTGATAATACAAGTAACCTCATAATCCAAGCTTTTTTTTATGTTCTTCAAGAAAAGTACATAACAATCTTATTTTTTCTTAAGATATTTGTAAGATAAGAACTTAATTAATAAAATTATCACATCAACTTTCATATGATGCCTTGTTCAATCTCCCATCCATACTGGAAGCCAATGTTCCTTGCTGATACATCATCTTGAATAGTGGCACGTTGGCTGTTGGTTGGGCACAAATGGCGTCTACATTGATTCTTGTGTTGCCCTGATGTCATGATAAATGCCATCGATGATCAAATAATAGTAACGCAAGACGACGTAGTTCCTCTCGAGAGCCTACAAAAATGAGCCAAAAGGTATTGTCCTATCTTGATTAAGTGCATGGAGATCCTCAATCTCCCTGCGTTTGAGGTAGAACTTCTACTTGGTTCCTACAAACACTACAAGAAAGTTAATTATTAGTGTCAGATAATTAGCATCTGATTAAGATCCAACGCAAAAAAAAAAAACTCGCTATTTGCATCCGTCCATCCATCTGCCGCTAAAATTGACTTATTGTTCATTCTCTGTGTCCGATCCATGATCTGCCGCGCAAGTTGGGATGGTCTAGATCAAATCATGCGTCCGATTTGCATTCTACGCTTAGAAGTGTCGAATGTTTCTGACGATTATCGTAGTTTTTTAGGGTTTTTTATTTTTATTTATTTTCATTCGAATGTTGGGTTCATCGTGCACAGACTGCTGGGATCGAACTTGCTCTTTGAATGCCGGCCATCGTCTTCGACTATCGACGATCATTTTCACGGCCGACTGCTGGCGATCAACCACACAGAGCCAAAATCATCTATCTTCACGAATTTGAAAAGGTATTTTTCCCCTTTTGTGTGTTTCCTAGTTTTTCCATCGATCTCATACTCCAAATCTCGTATACCTTGCGCTCACAGATGTCGTCATTACCGACATTGGAGCCCATCTCATCAGTACTATCGTTGGAGTTCCACCCTCTCTCTCCATCTCTGTCTTCTCTCTGTTGAACACCGCCAACGGCTTCGTCATCCATCCCTTGAATTGGGTGAAGCTTCTCCTCATCCACTTGATTGGGTGCCGTAATGTTAAAATTATGAATATGCAAAGCAGATTTTGTGTTCCTTGTATCCCTTGAATTGTTTTTTGTTCTGTAGAAAAGCTAAGGGAAAGCCAACTTTTCTTGGATTTTTTCCTCTCTCTTTTCTTGCCCATGCTTTCTCTTAATGATGGATGACAGAGGGAGGAATGTGGACGTGGTGCATAGATTTGAAACTCGTAGCCATCTACCCTAAGGCTTGTCCATTTTCATGATGTAATGCTTTCATGTCCCCCTTTTTTCCCATATCATTCGCTGCCGCAGGAATGATTGATGATCAATTTCAATGAAAGGAACCTGATGGGGTCAGCATGATTTTAGAACTTTTATTCCTCTTATAAAATTTTTAATTCCTTTCATGTATTCACGTTGTCTTCTATTGCTGCAATGCAAACTTATTGTGCATAAGCTTTATTGCAGTTTATTCCTAAATTTTTTACTCTGCCTCAGCAACTAGATTGTACTTTAAATCTTTTTTTCAGAAAAAAACATTGAATGATTCCAATGGTAAATTCCAAGTTCTAGATTTATTTTTTCCTGAAATTTAATTTTATCAGGAAACTGTAATATTTTCTAATGTATTTTTGTGCTAATGAAAGCATACTAAACATGATTAGACACCACCATGTCCCTATTTGCATGCATGACATGTACCTAAACCAGGAGCTCTCACATTCATAGATGGATCATTGCCGTTGTCTATGTTCAGCTCTAAGATCCAAATTCTTTTAAAACATGCTTTCACTTCTGTTGGTAGAGCTTAAGAGGAGTTGAATCCAAATTACTTTTTAGGATGGAGAACATCACTTGTTTATGCTCTTTAGCATTCTCATGTTTAATTATATTAATTTTGTTTCTTAAAAGTTAAAAGCTCTTAGTTAATGTGCAGTTTTCTCCAATATCTTGAAGAATACCCAAATTCAAGTACTTGCTGATTCAGATGAACAAGAAGTGGTCCAGCAAGTTCAAGTGAGCCTCAACATTTATGCATATAAGTACCATATAAAGTTCTTTCTTCATAGTTTTTATGCGATAAATTTATTGAGAAATAAAGACTTAGAACAATGTTGTTTAGACTGAACTCAACGGGCAACTGAAAAAGCTGGTCAAGTTGGTTTAGTTAAAATGATTGAACTGGTCAATTAAACCTGGGATGATATATAATATAATTTGATGTGCAATAGAAAAGATATAAATGTTTACATATTAAATATATGATCTTTTATTATTTATCCACTAATGTTAGTTGTTTCCAAAGCATATGGATTTCAAAGATTTCTTGTCTCAAGACCATCATTTATTGCACTTCCTCAACAACCCTTCTTCTTCTCTTGTTATAAAGTAAAATGACAACATGGCTTAATTAAGATGAGAGCAACATTATCCTTTGATTATTAGTCATATATCATGTTTTCATCCTAACATTTTTGGTTCAACATTGCAGGAGTTTTATGCTGATTTCTATGCAATTGATCCTCTCCATGTCACTCTAAATATACAAATGATGAATCATGTATTTATGCTTCCAATGGTGGCTGATCCTCCCAGTTCTCAAATCTTTTGTGATTGAGCAGTTGATGGCATTGCTGCAGTTTTCTTAGCATTTAAACATTGTCTTGTTATTCGTTATTAATGAACCTCAGATATCACAAAGATGATAGCACATGGAACTGCTACGAGTAGTTATGATTATGAAATTGGTTAAATATGTATGTGTGTTGGGTAACAGAAATCATTTTTTTCTCTATGCTTCTGACATCTGAAATTGGATTTTTTATTTTATCTTCATTTTATTATCATTCTCTTCCGGGATATATTTCATAAGCTTGTATATGAGCATGAAAGTGGTTTGTTCGATTTCATAAGTTCAGAAATGTCTCCATTGTTCCTTATATTTGATAGCAGTGATGATCTCGTTACACCATTACTATAATGCCACAAAATTTGAATTTTTTTTATCTTTTGTGATGAAATTTGCGTCAGAATGTATCATATGCTAATTAAATATTGTGGTGGAATTTACGTCTGAAAGGAGGATAATTTATGTCAGAATTTGCGTCAAGAAAAGACATCTTGTGTCTGAATTTGCGTCGGAGAGAAGGATAATTTGCGTCCGCTTCTATGTCAAAGTGAATTTGATGCTTGCGTCCATCATAGCGTCCACTAAAGTATTTGCGAAAGAAATATCCGACGGTGAAAATTTGCTTTCAAGGGTTTTGCGTTGGATTTAAATGACACTAATCTATCACAAATAGTATATTTGTGTCGGATAGCCTTTCTTTTGCGACAAATTTGTTGGACATAAAAATTGGTTTTCCTTGTAGTGAAAGAACTGAAATATTTTTGGGAATTTTCATTGCAAAATAATCCGTTCAAAGAATAAAAAAGGACAAATCACAAGTTCTAAAAAGTTAAGACATGCTTTTTAAGCCCAACTTTATATATATATAAGATACCAAGACTTAAGTGCATTTGATTTCTTTATATATAAACTCAAGGAAATTAAGAAATGAAAATTTTCCATGGAGCAACATAAAATTTTCCTATCCAACCTTCTCCACCTTTACCTTTTTCTCGACAAGCCGTGCTGATGGCCTTGTAGTTGTGCTCCTCTTGGCAAGTGAACCCCGCAACCGGCCCTATCTTCTTGTTGCACTTTTTGCACCTCAGCCACCGCACGCCGATGGCTGAAGAAGGGAACTCGGCAGCGGCAACCTCTTGCACTCTACTTGTAGCGGAGGAGGTTGTCCTAATGTCGGCATCACGTCAACAAATGGCGAGGAGATGAAACCGTGTCATGCTGATGATTCTTGAGATACTGAACGTAGCACTTGGCGCAGAGGCGTCCTGTGAGTTTACCTTCTCCATGTCCACGAACTTGGGATCGACGTGGTGGTAGGGGCATATGGACACCGCTTGAGGATGGAACAGGTGCTTCCACCCAAGCTTGACGTGTGGAGGGACTCATCAAAAGATGGTGCACCTGATTCCAGCGATCTTCTTGATGGTCAATACGTTGTCCACAGCCATCACGTATTGCACACCCTGCACATATTAAAACAAATATAACAATGTTTGTTTCATCCTTCCATCGAATGCATATCTATAATATATACATACGACGTGTTCTTTTCATCTGCTCCAAAAAAGAACTGATGCATTAAGTAATTGATTGCAAATGTTGAAGTTCTCATCACCTTCCGCCATAAAAAAAAAAACTGATGTGCTGCACAAAATTGAATGTAGTTAAGTGCATGTGGATGAAAAAAGAAGAAAAAATTCGGCTATTGAAAATTCAATGTTTTAGTTCGCTTCATCTTCTATCATAACAAAGGAAAAAAAGCGGATATAAATGAGATAGTGAATTGATGGTAATAATGGAGGTAGAGAGGGAGATGAAAATGCAGGAAGTAGAAGAGGTTACGTATTAAAAGAATAGTAATAATAGTAGGGAGAAAGCTACTAATAGGAGAGAGAAGGAATGAATGCACAAAAAATATAAAAAAATAGTAAAAAAAGAGAAATAAGAATGACTAAAAGATAGAAGTTTGAAACTGTCCATTGAAGTTCAGATGCAACATCGTACCGAGCAAGAGCAAAGCGACCATTCTTTTCCTCTTTCAAAAAAAAATTGGTGTCGTTAGGAAAAAAACTGATGTCATGATTACGATTTTGAAATCTCTTTAATAAGGAGAAGGCTATTTAGAGGAGAGAGAATATGAGAAGAAATGCAAGTAAAGTTAAAAAAAATAGCAAAAAAAGGAAAAATGGCAATGACTACATCTCATAAGTTTGATGAAACTGTCGTGGGAGCTTCATAATTATATTTATATATTTATATATATAGTCACATTACTTGGATGGATGAGATGGAGTTACACAAAATAGAAAATTAATGAATGCAAGTTACTCTTCATACAGGATGGAAGTGAGAGTCTATAATAGAGATAAAAAGTAAGTCTTTAGAAAAAAGATAAAGTCTAATGCTGCAAGGTGAGCCTCTCCAATGCACCGGTTATATATATATATATATATATATATATATATATATATATATATATATATATATATATATATATATATATATATATATATATATTATCTTTATAGTTATAAATCACAAACAATTTATCTCTCCTTTTTTTTCTACCTGATAAAGTTGTCAAGTCATTTTCTACGTTATTACATTTTTTCTTCTTTGCATATTTTGTGATACAATTCAATTATCCCGTTAAAAAAACAACTCTATTTTAAACATATCAAGACAAAATTTCATATTAATATTTTAAATCAAAGATGAGTATGGAATATATAAATATATATATATATATATATATATTGAACGACATTTTTAAACACAATTTCCAATTATTCTTAATATATTTTTTGAAGATATGAAATCAGAAAATAAAAAATTAGTGCCTAACTTTCAAGAAAGTATATTCCATCATCCTCATTTATATACTTTGTTATCTTGAAATTTTTATTACATCTCCTAATAATTAAATTCATAACTTTTTTTCTAATTAATGGCATAATTTTAATCCAATATCATTGGTATTAATGAAATTAGTACCATTATTTGCATAAACAACTCTTTAGTATTAAACGTAATCCATTACCACAATTATTAAAGAATCACCTTTATAGTTATAAATCACAAATAATTTATTCTCTCCCTTTTTCTACCTGATAAAGTTATCAAGTCATTTTTTATTATTATATTTTTTCCTTTGCATTTTTTGTGATACAATTCAATTATTCCGTTAAAAAAAACCAACTCTATTTTAAGCATACTAAGACAAAATTTCATATTCATATTTTAAATCAAAGATGAGGATTCCATGGAATTTATATAATATAATGTATAAAATATTTATTAAATTAGTCTAGTTGTATATATAATAAACTAAGATATTTTACATATTTATTAAATTAGTCTAGTTGTATATTATATAATAAATTATTCTCTCCCTTTTCTAGTTGTATATTTTTTTACTATTTTCTTTTAGTTATATATATAATAAACTAAGATATTTTAATTTTTATTCAATATAATTACAATTTACGTCATAATCAAATCTCATTTAAATTGAGATAGAGACTGGGACAAATTCTCGAATGAGTTAGATATTACAAAGAGAAAATATATTGATCGCCCCTAGAAAATATAATTTTAAAATAATTATTATCAAATTTTTAAAAATATATTTTAAAGAATATATTGAATTCCCTAGTTACATAAAAGATTTTGACTATGGATTAACTCATAATTCAATACCTAACATGACCTCTCTCATGTGGGTGCACCATCTCCCTCTTTTCGGTGTGGGCATATCTAGGCAAGGACTTCCGTGTGCCGTCCGACTCGGCATGCGGTCCATAGGGCATTGCATTGGGTTGAGCTCAAGTCAGATCACGTCGGACTGACAGCGAGATGCGACATTGCTCGACATGAGCCTGACATATCACATTTTTTATTTATATTTAGTATTTAATATTTAGTCATCTATTATAATTATATTATATGTAAAAATTTTATTATATATTTAAAAATCATAGTATCATATATTTTAAATTTTTATTAGTCCAAATCTTATATCATATTTTTTATTAGTCATATATTCAAAAAAATATTATATATTTAATATCATATATCGACCCAGACCAGATCATGCCAGTTTGACGTAATGTTGATGTGTCAAGACACATATCTATACGACACCATCCGTGACATGATCAAATCCAATTGGACTAACCAAACACAATCATGCACCACTCGTTTATCCATAACCAAACTCCCAAAGATCTCATAACATCATACCTCAACAGTGATCTTGTCATTTATGTATGTGAACGGGAGAGAAGGAATCATATTTCATCACAATTTTTTTAATAATAAAAAAATTATGAACGAGAGAGGAGGAATCATATTTCACCACAGTTTTAAGATATACATGGGCTCTCTAATCTACATTCACAATGTACGACGTTGATTTATATTTGCACTTAATGGTAAATAGTAAGGATGATGAGGTAGCCTTCGATTTTTTTATTGTTATAGTGCTAATATTGATAATGAAGATTGATTCACTTGATATTTTTAAAAAGATGATGTGTGCTTTGTCCAAAATGATGCTTAAAAAAAAAAGGTTGATTCACTTGATACTATTTGTATCTTGTGAGTCCTTAAAATATTATAATGTAAGTCTAAGTGTATTAGATGAAAGAAAAGAAAGATACATGCATATATGAAAATGAAATTTTAAGAAATAAGAATGACTTACCTTTGATTGAAAATTAATTTGGTATAATCCACTTGCACATCATGAGCTTAAGAATTCAAAAGTGATTAATTATATCACATGATACTTTCTAAAAGATATTTAAATAATCAACTTATCTTTATCTCTCCTTCAAAAGACAATATTAGTGGTGTCTTTCAAAAATCTATGCAAAAATGACAAATGATTGAAAAGTTTATTGTGGATACTTTTAATATGAAAAATGACTCAAAGAAAAGGTTTTTTTTATATTGATATAGTCATCATGTGAAATATCACTATATCCACATTGAACTTAGTTCAGGTTTTTAAGGACGCGGACCGGGATTGATTGACAATTGTCGGACGAGATTGTGATCGTTGAACAACATCAAGCTTATAGTTTTGAGTAAATTATTATTAATTGTTGTAGTTATTATTCCTATTTATCTCTGAATGTATTATTAATTATAAAAAGTTGATTGTTTATTATCATTATTATTTCAATTCATGTTATGGTTTATCTATCGTGTTCATGTTATCTATGCACTTATGATATGATTATGAATTAATACTTAATTAATTATTAGAATTCTTGATTGATATGATATAATACTATACAAGAGATAGTGATCACTAATAATCACTAATTTGTCAAAAAAAATTGTGACAAATTGCAAATTTGACAAAATTTTTGTCACCGATAAATTCATCCATAGTTTTGTCAACAATATTCACATATATATATTGAAAACTATTACATAATTCACAACACCGTACACATATCATATAAGCAATACAAGCCAGTCGAAAAGCTCCATACAAAATCACATAAAATTATACAAAATCACAAGAGATAGGTCAACATAGTCCTAAATACACAGGTCTCAAAATTGATCCGACCAAATTGATCATATTGGATAGAATTTGAATTCGAGTTTGGGACTTCCTGCTCGGACGGTGCGGATAGGTCTCCCCTCTTATGAACGGTATAAGATTCGCTACCAGAGCATCCCCCATAAATAATATCCCTTGATGACCCAGAACATGCCACCCACATGTATTATATTATTATTATTATTATTAAATCATATATATATATATATTGACAGTAATGGTATATATAATTTGGTTGATAATAATACTCGCGTTCTAGAGGATTCAGAGAGGAGAAGTAATCAGAACAAGGAGAGAAATCTGTGCCTCTAAAGGAATTGCATACTTCGCAAGGTGCGTTCTTCTTCCCTCCTCCTTTCTACATCCTCTTGATGATTGACTCGATGTCAATCTCCATGAGTTATTGACGTCTGATTAATTGAGTCCCGAGAATTGGAGCTCGTAATTTTGTTCTTGACATCTTGTCCTACCGAGTTCGATCGGATGCTACTTGACTTGTCCTCTATTTCTGATCTCCCCTTTTTTCCTTTTGTCAAGTTTGATGTGTTAATTCTGAATCGATTGCATATCTCGATGGCCTTTTTGTCTGCTGCGTGAAGTCAACTGCTTCAACCAGTTTGACAGGTTTGTTTTGAGAACGGGGATCTGGCAACGATATGCTAGAAAAATCTGCTTTGTTATTTTTTGTGTGTGTGTATTTGACAACTTATTTCCTGCCTGCTGCTTCTTCTTTTTGGTTCAAGATGGCATTCTTGATCCAAAATTCTTAGTCTAAAAAATGTTTTTTTTCCTGATAAATGAATGCGCCCGCAACGAAGTTAGTCACCGTAGACATCACTGTGCACGCAGGATGTCGGAACCGCCATTTGCGCCGAGGGAGAGGCTCGTGAAGCACCAGCAGTACTTTCAGAATGTTCACAAGCACACTTATCTCAAAGGTCGCTACGACAAAATAACATCTGTGGCCATCCCCCTTGCCATGGCTGCCTCTGCCTTGGCCCTCATTGTGAGCAACTTTGCTTCTCCCCTCTTTTTTTTTTTCTCTCTCTCTTCTTTGCTCTCTCTGTACAGTACTTTTCAGTTTTCTTGCTTGTGTTGTGCAATCTGTCCTCAATTTCCAGTGCACATGCAGGGGCGTGGAATCTACAACATGTCGCATGGAATCGGGAAGAAAGAATGAACTCTCGGACTTCTTCTCAGGGCATGCTGCCATGAGGGGAGTTATGTATCTTGTACGGGGTGGTGACTTTGCTCGAAACTCTTTTGAGAAACTGCTGGTTGTGTATAAATGGTTCCAGATCAATGGTTTGTCTTCTCGTTATTTCGTATATGCATACATATACTTAAGCTTCTACTACTCGGTACTAAGTAGATAACATTTTGTGAAGTTGCACCCTGTCTTATTTGTAGCTTCTAGTTTGATGAGTAAAGAAACACGCTTGGGGATTTATGCCAGCATAGCCTCAGCATTCAAGAATTCTACATGCTGAATTATCCATATAAATGACGAGAAGTTAAAGAGGGTTCAACAAGCAAATCAGCTGAGGTGTGTGTTGCATATAACTCAGCATTTTCAATTGCCGGCACCATTGTTCGACACCTGAGAATGAATCATGTATCACAGCACGAGTTATCACAACTTCGTCACAATTTTGTATCTATCAAGAAATAGAGCAAAGTAATTCCCACTGGCAGTTGCTTCATAATATTAGAGAGCACAAACTTTCCCTAAAAGGGAACTGGCAAGTTTACATGATTAGTCCCAAGCAATACAATCCATTACACACTACGCCTGGCACTCGGTAGATGCTCATGCACGGTGTTGCCCTTTTACTGCAAAGTTCTATGTTTAAGGTTGCAGATGAAAAATTACAATATAGAAAATGAGGCACTTAGGGGCACTTGCGACCTCCACTTCTGTTGTGGTGCATCTTGCATTCCTCTAGAAGCCACCAGTGGAGGAAGTTGGAGAATACCCATCAAGTCTAAGCAAATCCTGAAACCGGCTAACATCCAGAGTTCTTCCATGAGTATCAGAATGGTCATGAGATTTCAACTCTAGCTGTAGCCTGGTACTTGGCCTAGTTAAACAGGCAAACAAGGAGGTGCGGTTGCTGAGTACACCAGCGGAAGAAAGTTTCATGTATGCCTCCTGGAAGGCGTTGGATATTTTGGAGAGCTCAATCCAACCAACAGATCTAGCAGTATTTTCTACCCGCTCAAAAGGATCTTCAATCTAACAAATGACAACAAATATTAATCACAAGTATCAGTACACATAAAAGGATGTTGCTCAAACATATGGTTGTAGGTTACTAAAACTATTTTTGTATCAAAGACCTAAAGAAATACTTCGGGGTTCCAACATAGGTCGTTCTCCAAGTGGAAAGGATGAATAACAAATCTGGTAATGATCCCAATTCCTTCAACGAAATCAAGAATATATTTACCAGAATGGCACGCACTCTCCATCTTCTAGTGTAGAATCTTTCCCATCGACCTGTGTGCGTACAAATGCCATAATCTGAAGATCGACTTGTGATATTAGAGAACTGCAAAAGAGAAAAAAAAATCTTAAGCTTCCATCATTTAAGTGATTGTATTTGTACCAGCAAATTTGCGCCTTAACAAAAAAAGGCAACACAAACACTGCCACAAATGATATTTGATCACAAGTTTCAGAACAAAGGGAAGAGATGCGCAATGTGAGCAGGATAACAGGTTGGGTTACTTGGGAGCTAGCAAGTAATACTTGATCATAAGCAGATAATTAAGAAAATGATATATCCATCATTGATTAAATGTCACAAGGGTCGTGGGTTCAATGATGCACTCTTCATGGATAACAAATAAAATCTCCTCCGGAATCCAGATGTCGAGCCCACATATAAGATCAAGAAAAGCTTTCAGATGAAAATGCAAAACTCAACATTCGTGAAATATCCTAATAAACTTCTTTATGATAAAAGTTAACCAGTGGTGCTAACGAAATGCAGATGAAACTTTTTATCGGCAAATTCTGAACTGCTGCTCAGTATATGAATTAACTTACTGGTAAAGATAAAAAAATACATAAGCCAAGAAAATCTAATTATTGAAATTAAAAGAATCTTTACGTTGAAGATTTATCAACTTCATTTAATTTTCCAATTGATCCAATTCCAATGATCTGTGGTTGACAAATAGCACATCAGTTAGAGAAGTAGCTCAACTGTAACAAAATTAACAGAATGATGGAATTACCTTCTGAAAGAATGATATCAGAAGCTCCGAAAGACTGCTGTTGTTCTTCCCAAAATTTTGTGATTTAAACCTTCTTATGTTTGCAGTGCATATATGCTCAAGGTTTCTTTCAGAGATGACCTTCTTGTCTACAGATAAAAAAAAACACTCAAGAGGAGGAGAAATTGAAGGCAGCTTTTGAAATGAATGTATGTTAAAGTTATTAGAAAAAATGGAAACGAGATAAAAAGTTGTTTCCTATAAGTGTAAGACATGAATGCATATAGAGAATTGGTACACCCATTTGGAGGTTCGATATTAAGCAAAGAGGAATATGTGTTAAAAATTTCCATTATTAAATAACAGATACAATCTTTTTTTGCAAAAATGTCCATTATGTGTTAAAATTTTAACGGAAAATAGTCCATCTTGCTCTAGAGAAAAGAGGAATTTGTAGAGCACACAAAATGTACTAATAGAAAATAAAATTACCATGTACCTGCAATATCAACACAAAGATCCCCATCATATATTTCCTTCAATGGTGGGAAAATTGCAGGTTCACATGTCTAACAACAAAGTAAAGGCGATGAAATATATCAAAATTGGATGTCTGAGATTTCAAGTTAACAGTCAGAAAAGTTTCTCAGACGAACAAAATGCACAAGTATAGTTCTGAGGTAGTACCTGAAAGTGGAATATAATCAACAAACAAAGTGAATATGAATTAAAAGTCCTTGACTTTGCATCATTGATGTCTTTAGATTTTGCCCATTCTTTTATCTGCAAATAGGAAGGGCATAATATTTAAACAAGACAAGGGATTAACAAAAAAAATTGCTGGATGAATAACTGAAACTGACCAATAAAACCATATCACGAAAACGATTATCAATTTCACTGATCCAGAGGAGCATTTTGGACTTAAATAGACCCATATAGTTGTCAATAGAAACATCACAAGAGATACTGTTGTAGGTGCTTTTAAATTTAAGCAGAGGAACTCTTGTATGTGGTATGAACTCAATCTCATAAGCCACGCCTGAAAAAGAAATGAGAACGGAATCACAAATAACCTCAGAGAAATACTACATGATCACTACAGTAATAGAGAAATAGGAATCAACAAAGTGAAGTAGTGAAACCGTGACAGAACTGATTTAATATCATCAGTTACCAGTTCTGCTAAGCGAAAGTAAAAGTTACATTTAGTAACGGGAATACCTTCCCTTCTTATGGTCCTCATTATCTCTTTAAGCAAATTTATCATTCGAGTTCTGTCGTTAGATTCCATCGAACTGTCATCAAATTGCACAGAAATATCCAAATCTCCTCCTTTGGAATAAAGGTTGGAGAGAAAAGAACCAAATGGCTTCACCTCAGCACCTGTTACATTAATTGAAATTACAATTAGTTGAATTTGAAAGTAAGAAACAAGATCCATGACTTTAGAGTAGCACCTTATGTCAACTGGAACTACTATTAGATGCACTCAACACACAAAACATGAAAAAAACACCAACTAAAGCATAAGCATTGAAATCAGAAGGTTAAATTTCGTAAGCTCCTATAGAAATTGAGTTAAAAAATTTTGTAACATATTCCTTGTAGAAAGAATCAGAAATCGACATTAGTGCCCATCACTTTAAACAACCAAAAGAGCAAGGATCATTTGATACTCATCACCCCAGAAAACAACATAGCAACATAATTTGTAACTAAGGAGTGCAAACAAAATCACCTTTCAACGCATACACTGAACGCAGACAAGTTGCAATCCTCTCCATTGTATTCACACGAATTTCCCGGTCCCTTGCTGATGGTTCAAGCAATTCAAGGATGTCTCTCAAACTTTGCTCCACAACATCATAAGCACCAGCAGGACGATAAGGGACATCCATGAGGCCTAAAATCTGGTTTCTCAAAATACAAAGCAGTTAGGACAACTAATTCATATATTTTAACTTGGTTTGCGTAAATTTTAGCTTCAACCCAGGTAAACTGCAATATGTAGATGTCTAGGCAACAGGTATTTGGTTCATCAATCCCGTATGGTAGATTTCACAGTCATTATTTTACCCAAAGCTCTACATCAGAGACAATCAGAAGCGTTGAAAAATAGACGTAAGGGCCACGCAGTCCTTGGCAATGAATAACGTTGTGAAATTTACCAACACTTCTGATTAATAAAGATACCAGTAAAAATCTGACCCTGAAACAGAATACTCACGGTGTCACACTCAAAACCATAAATCTCTTAAAAACTTTACCAGCAATGGTGAACGAATCCAAGCCCTTCCTCGGCAGAAGCACAGTTGCTCTGGGAGCTAATAATGTTGAAAGCACTTAAGAACCATCAAGTTTCATCTTTCGCAGAAAGGAAAGAAAGAATCCATCTTTTATTTATAGATCGTCATCATGCCACACATGATGAGCAAAAATGTCTAGGGCTTAAGAACAGCATAAAGAACCCAAATTTTTCGGTCCAAGAAAGAAAAAAAAAAGAAGGAAGATAAATTTCCTCAACAGTCACGCTTGCTTCGATCGGAAGCAACTCACCGGAGGTTCCCAGGACCTAGCAACGAAACTTTTCCCAGTAGTCCAACTTTGCTTTCCTGTGGTGTTCCTCTTTTGCGAGGCCTGAGTGCTCTTCCTTCTCCGAGTCTCCCAGTCTTCTCTCTTTTGGCTTTTGGCTTTACAGAAAAGAAGGGAGTCCAATGGAGGAATGCGACGTGGATCGATGTACGTGAATGGAATACGAGCAGGAGCGGGAAGGCGAGGAGTCCCTCCCTCCCGGCGTATTTGTGACGATGACGGAAAACTACGTATTGGAAATTGTAATTACTCGACTCGATCATAAAGAACTTTTATTTATTAGTCTCATTTTAATATACTCTTTTAATTTTATACACTTCAAAATCTTCCACGTTCAAAATCGCCTAAAAAAAATCGCCCTCCATGCATATACATTATTGTTGCACACGATAATAAAAAAAAGTAAAATTATCAAAGGACGATTGGAGTTTTAACTACGGGTGTAAAAAACGTCGAAGAAAAATAAAATAGGATGATCGAATATGATTTAAGATAATTTTTTTGATAGTTTAAAATTCAATTGTTATAAAAATTCATAGATTCGCTTTTTATTTATATAATTAATTTTTAAATTATTGCTTTTTATTGTGGATATAATCATTTTTATATATAATTCGATATTTTTTTGTTACATTACTCTTATTTGAAATAACTTCAAGAGTTATTTTCATAAATCATTGTGAACTATTCTGATTTTTCACGTCTAATTTTAAATTAGAAATTTATTTTTTTCATTCTTAAACTATCGTAATTTTTTTAATTTTATCGTCCTGTCGACTCTTGTCAACTTTTCTAGTATTTTCGATTTTTTTTCATTTATGAAAAGTAAAAAAATATCCCTCCCTTCACGGTCGAAGTTGCATAGGTCGAAAATAAAGCCGAAGGGAGGGTATTTTTTTACTTTTCATAAATGAAAAAATTTAAAATTAACAAAAGTCGACGAAATGATCAAATTGAAAAAATCACGATAGTTTATGGATAAAAAAAATAAGTTCGTAGTTTGGAATCAGATATAAAAAATCGAGATAGTTTAAGGGAGGTTTATAAAAATAAACCCTAACTTTAAAGCTTTAGTAGTATATTTTATATTTAGCTATAAAATTAAATATTATAAAAAGTAGGTATCCAAAAAATCAACCAAAAAATGATACGTTAAATGGTGATTTTTTTTAAATATCGACTCAAAAAATAGAGAGTGATTTTTCTTATCGAAAAATTGACTTCATCCATACTACCTTTACTCCTAGTTTTAACCGAATTAATTCTGACATAAGTGTTTGATAATTTTTTAAAATAATATTTAAATATTCAAGCACAAAACTCTATAACTTATAAAGTACAAAATATAACGTTTGCATATTTTATTCATAATATACTCTCATTTACTTTAATAAAAATTTATTTAATTTTTAACAACTTTTTGTTATTTAGTGTTTCATATCTTTAATTTTACTTACAACATAAAAGAAATTTTATTTAATGTTTTATTTTAAAATAAAAAACTTTTATGTTAAAATGATATTTTTAAAAAATGTTATTATTTAAAATAAAGCATAACAAATTAATTATTATGAATATGATGCATATGAGAATGAGCATGAATTATTTTCTTATATATATATATAAGTTTAACCGCTATATTTATTAAATATTTTTTTTTGTAAACTTCACAAACAATTTCTATGTATTATTTATTAATATATAACCATTACTTTTAATCAATCGATATTGTCTAACCAAATTGTTAACTTCGACTCAGTTTGACAATGTTAGTAGTTCGATTAGCAGATAGCGATTCAACTGATTTAATTATATGATAGTGATTAACTATTAGCAGATAGCGGATATAAATTTATTTATAAAATTGATAAAATTATTTGATAAATATAGTGATTGAACAAAGTAATATAGATTTATTCTTATGAGCATCATATCCATAATAATTAAGTATAATATTTTATTTTGAATAACAAATTTTCAAAAATATTATTTCAATATAAAAATATTGATCATTTTAAAATATAAATCATGTTTGGATTTTAACTACAATTAAAGTGTGATATATAAAAATAAAACAAATAGTATATGATGTTTAAAAATTAAACAAAGTTTTATATTAAAAAGAATGAGAGTGTAATAGGAATAAAATACAAAATCGCTCTATTTTATACTCTATAAATTAGAGAGAGTAACTTACCAAGCACTATAATAGTGTTTTGTGCTAAAAATTTCAAACATTACTTTATATATATATATATATCAAGCACTCAAACTAACGTTTTGACTCGGTTAAAATGTTATCTGCTACTTAATACTCTAGTTTTTGTACGAGCCAAATAGTGCCTTTACCAAACAAAGCCTACATGTTTATTCTAATATCATAATAATCTCATTATTCCTATTACGGTTACAAGAAAATTACAATTTGTATTTTTCATACCATAACTATCATGTAATTATACATTCCGAACATATTTATTTCACTACATCATAGCTTCATATCTAGGATATATGATAGTTATAATATCTCCCATTATCTTCATGATGGTTAACTAAAGTTATAATATCTCATAATTTTGCATATCATAACTATTAACTAATTATACCACAAATCATGTTCCAATAATTAGCTAACAATATCCTAGTTGACGTCGATTTACATGAGACGATTGAGTTTCATTTGTTTTAAGCACAGACTATGGACAAGTACTCCTAACTATTTGGGGAAGTAAATTGAGATTGCACATAACTTTAAATTTTCTATGACTACCATGTTGATCAACATGAAAGTTGGATTCTTTGAACTTTGAATATTTTCAAGCATCAATATTTCAACTTTAAAAAGATTTATGATAAGATGCTATTTTAGTCTAATGTGCTTCGTTCTAACATGGAACATTGAATTTTTCACTAGGTGAATAACACTTTGATTGTCATTGTATAAACTCAAACTCTTGTGTGTGTGTGTGTGTTTCAACTCTTAAAGGAAACTTGACTCAATATCAATAACCTTTCTGCAATTGAGACATTCAATTTTTAGTTGTGCCACCTAAAGTGTACTCATCTTCGGCGATGCTTCTAGCAATACGAACATTACGACTTAAGTTTGGATCAATATAGTCTTTCAAATCCAAATTACTTTTTATGGAAACACAAACACATATCTTTGGTTCCTTTTAAATACAAAAAGAATTCACTTCTTGTGTGTTCTCCTTCCTAGGTATGATATGTATCTGCTCATATCCCATACTACATGAGCAATGTCTGGCCTAGTGATCACCATAACATACATACTATCTACTTTTAATGTATATGAAACTTTGTAGTCAAGCATGCTTTAAATATTTCTTGGTTGATTGCTCCTTAAAAATTTTGAAGTGACTTGAAAATGGCGCTTGCCTAAACTTGACATTTTGCATGAAAAATCTCTCATGCATCTTCTAAACATTTTGTGTCAAGTTAACATACTCACTTTTCTATCCCAAACAATTTTCTTATGCCAACATTGTATGTCGATCGAGAAACTTGTAAATATTAAATCATAATCGAAACGAATGTTGAACATACGTTGATACTTGATTGACATGCGGACAACTTTATAATGTAATGATTCAGTGTTTTATGTTGCATGACTAGACGTATGACCGATGAAACATTGCGGATGAATGAGCGACGCCTGATTGTCACGATTGGGCATGAGAACAATCCTTAAAGGTGATATGGGTAGCATGTAATATGACCACTTGGTATGAATGACGTAATATTATCATGGATAGATATAAGGACACTCTTCTTGATGTAGCATGACACTTTAGAATTCTTGACTAGATGTGAGGAATGGTGACTTAACAAGCGAAGAACGTATGATCATCCCAATTAGGCAAGACGATCAATCCATCATACTTGGGCATGACTGGCATTACACTACGAGAATATTGTGATTTTGCGATGGATTTATCCGTCGCAAATAGACCTTTGCGACAACTTTTTCGATGGATAGTGGTTAGTTGAAAATTTTATCGTCGGAAAAAATTATCGACGGTCCTCAAACATCCCTTCGGAAGTTTTCACGAAAGTCTGCAATGGAAAATTGGCCTTCAAAAATTTTTATGGGTAAAATCCGTCGAAAGTTCCGAAGGGAAGGTCGTCCTTCGAAACTTCTGATGGATTTTGCCATCGGAAACTCCTAATCCGGCTGTCGGAGCCAAAGGTAAGAGTCTTGGCCCCTTCACAAGTTTTGACGATTTTTGACGGGAAATTTCATCGATAGTTCCGATGGGAGAGCACACGTCGAAACCTTCGACGGGTTTGACTGTCGAAGGCTTCGACAGGTCGCACCCGCCGAAGCCTTCGACGGTTACACACCTGTCGAAATCTTTGCGTTGCCTATCGCAGGCACCGGCGGAGTGTGACGGATTATCGAAGGACTTAAAATCTATCGGTAATTCTAAAAGGAGTTACCCGTCGATAATTAAAATAATAGTATTCATTATCAATACTTATATATAATATAATATTATTAACATTAATATTATTATATGTGTTAATATATAGGATTAGAAACATTAATAATATCATATTATATTATGAATATTTTAAGTAAATATTATCACTTTTTATAATACATATCTATCTTTCAACATGTTTATATGTTCTTTTCTTAATGCAGTAATAAATATTATTATTTAATAATGTTATCATTATTTTTTAATTTCTCATATAACATCTTTATGTTTTTTTATCTTTTTACTCATTTTCCTTTAATATATTTATAGATATAGAATATAGATTATAAATAAATTTAGAATATGAAGTTGATAAATTTTAATATGAACTAAAATTTTAACATAATGATTATTTTTAATATTAATCACAATATGACTCTCTAAAAATATATTACATAAATATTATTATCAGAATTAATTACCGAAGGGTGGAGCCTTCGGAATTACCGACGAATTGATATCCCTCGGTAATTTCGAAGGCTAAACCTTTCAGTAATATTAATCATAAAATATTAAATATATACTTATATTATATCACATATATTATTATAAATATAATTATCGACGGGTATGGCCTTCGAAAGTATTGACGGATTTAAATCCCTCGGTAATTTCAAAGGATATTCTCGTCGGTAACGTAATGACGGGTATTTTCTGTCTATAGTGGTGGAGGATGTTTTGTCCCTCAGTATTTTGAAAGATTTTTTTGATCCATTGCAAATGCCGTCAAAAAATGCAAAGGATTCATGTCCATCGAAAACTTTCCATCACAAATTGACAATTTTCTTGTAGTGTTAGTTGGCGTAGTACGGGCACATGAAGAACTTGTTACGTCACTATTAAGTGTATGATGATGAAGCTTAACATGTAATTAGAAAGCGAAAGCATATTTGCACATTATGATAGCATGAGCGAGTCATCGTATAACTCCCAGCAAAAAAAAACTATTTTAGATTCCACTTGTCACATTATCATTCCTATGCACAGGACCACGTGCGGCAATTAGGTGTTATACAAGCTTATTTTGAGTATCCAGTGAAAGAATTCTTGTCGAGTCAACCCGCCGACGATCGTTCTTATAGAATTTTCTATCGTGAACATGCATGACGAGAGTGTTCAATGAGTCACCATGGCACAATCGTATTATTGTCTTGAGACATGAATGTGGAGGCTTGAGCATTTGACGATCACAAAGGTCAGGAGAGCCACGAGGCACTGTAAAAAGGTTCAATGTTGTGGATTGCCACCCATGCTCAAGGCACATGTACTTGAATAAAGAAGTTTGAATGTGTTAAATATAAATGCTAAATACATATGTAACGCTTCCAAATCGATCAACACCACGTGGCGAAGATAAACTTGAAGTCGCTACAAACACTATGGCAATGACCATTATGTTGGCCAAGACTCGGTCAAGAATACATGCACATCAAAAAAAGAATAAAAAGGGAAAAATAGAGAATGGCATAAATATCGGAAGACGAAGAGTTAATACACGATCTCAAAGTAGAATATTATTAAAAGTACATCAAGTTCATAAACACAGAAAAAATAGAACTATATAGCTAAGCCCTTTGATTCATGTGCTATATCGTCGCCTGAGCTCTGTCACAACACACCTATTCAACATCATCACTAACCTGACCCTATGAAAATCAAACATATGGGAAGAGGTCAAGTCGTAAGTTTTACAACCTAGTGAGGAACAAGTAAGAGTATACAGCTTTACAGCCTAGTGGGAAACTAGTAAGAGTATACAATGTATAACTTTTAAATAGAATAAAACATAATTTGAAGACATAACTTATATTGGCCAGAGATTGAGCGTGGAGACATAACTTATATTAGGGAACCTTAAACCCTAAACCCTAAACAATAAGATCATGATGATACATGGAAACTTGGAACCAATAGTAATCATAATAATCATGACAGAAATTATAACGATACTTGACTTGATATCATGCTTGCATTATTTGAACATGCTTCTTAATCTTGAACCATACTTATAAATCAGGTGACTTTAGGTGCATTTAAATTCTTGGGGTTTAAGTCGAAAAAAATAATACAACTTTGTGCGGGTCAATGGTGATCAAATCATGATCAAGGAAACGACCATTATCTTGAGGCGCTTAGCATAGGCTGACAATCCATTATTCATCTTCTATCTTCACCGATTAATCTCTTGTCATTTCTTATTCTTCATACGGTGGAAATAATTGAATCAATAGAGGGGTAAATCAGTAAAAGCATTCATATCATAAAATGGGAATGGATCTCAATAAAATCGTGTCTTTAATTCAGTCATAACAGAAGAAAAGTAGACGATATCTAGATCAAAATCAAGGATTAATAATAAACAAAATAAGGGTTCATAGTTTGGAGGCAGTCAACCGATTCAGTGAATTAGTCGAGCCTAGCACAGTCGTGACAATGGGGTGGCATGGCCGTGCCGATCTATTGTGGGAATAAAAGGGGGCTGGCACGGGGCATTCCCGTATGGTGTCACGGGCGTGCCTGGGCATATGGTCGGTCGACCGATTCAGTGGGCCGGTCGACGGGTTTATAGTTAGCCGAATTCACTCGGCCAAGTCATGGCACGGGCGTGCCTGTAAGGTGGCATGGGCATGCTTGGGTTGAGAGCGGATGACCGATTCAGTGGTTCGGTAGACCGTATCTATGGTTAGTAGAATTCATTTGGCTAAGTTACGGCACGAGTCTGCTTGTAGAATGGCACAGGCGTGCCAAAGGAATGGCACGATCGTGTTGGTCAAGTGACATATGCATGTTGGAGGTGACACAAGAGTGAAGGGATGGTCACGGCCGTGATGGCGGAGGTTCTTCGGTCGATTTTATTGCGAAAAATCATGCATAAATTATAAATCATTATCCTAAATGCATCACTACATCACAACAATCATCCAGGCAAGATAATGGCAAAAATAAACAAATTTCTACAAGTAATGAATGTATAATTTTGCAGTCAAAAAAGAAAATAGATCAATCCATGATTTTCTTTCGTTCGATCTTCATAATAGTTATTCATTAGCATGATCAAAATCATATCTTTTTATAGTTATACAAGGTGATTTCGATTCACCCACCTAATTTTTACATTTGTTCCCTGCCTTGATTCGTCGAAAAATCCATCGATCGCGTCCACTCAGTGCTCTCGGTGCTCCTTCTTCCTCTAGATGACCTTCTCGAAGGCCGAGATTGCGTTAAGATGTGAGAGGATGTTATCGAAAAGAGGTGTTCCCTAGCGCGTGGAGGCTTTCGAGCCTCCACCGATGGAGATCAACATCAGACCGATGCTTAGAAGATGCGAATCAGGGGTATTTTTCTGACAGAGGTACGTGAGATGGACTGGAAAGATGGAATGGACTTATGCTGGTGTGAAAAACGAATGGGTTTTCTTTTTTTTTTTTTACTACAATATTTCCTTTAATTCTTAGATCCCAATTTATCTCCCCATCAATGCCATGATCTCACCACTTATTCATCATCCCCCTTTTTAGGAATTTTATTTCTCGAGCTGACCGTTTCATTTTCTACATTTATTTCTTTTTTTTTTTTTTTTTGAAGTGTGGTTGAGGAGGTACCAATACACTTCTCCTTAAATATACCATAGATACGAAATTTGAGCTGGTGATATACGATTCAAAGAAAAGTTTTTGAGGGTGCAATTATACTTATTTTTATTTTTATAATATTATCATTATCCAACTCTAACTAAATCTAAATACAAAAGTAGAAATATAAAATATTTAGATTTTATTAGTAACTTAGATAATTTATAAAGATGACCTTACACAACTGTACCACAAACACAAATAACTCTTAATATGCAAAATTAGGCAGTGATGGACAATCATAGGTAGACATTGGATGACTTTGAGCGGCTACAAGCTTGCATTGATCGGCATTGAGGTCATTAAACTTTAATCTTTGTGTCAAATGCCTATTCCATATGGTCGTATCGAACTGAGTACCTAAGTCCTTTTGTACTTTATTCATAAAGAATAAGGAATACATGCATTGCATTACGAAGGAAAAACACAAAACTATTTCAATCACATCCAAGAACGGTATCGATCAATAGTTCAAGATTTTTGGAACACCTTCGTACATTAACTTTTGCTAGAAGTCTGCTTTTACTCAAAGGAAGAATGTTCAACTTCTAAAATAAGTTGAAATTTTGTTATGAAACATAGCCATTTTCTCCAAAAAAAAAAACAAATATTATTTTTTCTTATCAAACACTAAATAGTCGTTTGTATCTAGGTAGGTTATTGATTATTTTATTTAAAACTAGTGCTATACCCCGTGCGATGCACGGATGTTGTGAAAATTAATTTTTATATAACTATAAAATTATGAATTTTTAAGAATTATCAAAATTTAATTTTGAGAAATAAAAGATAGACAACTTTGGGAAAAAAATATAAATTAATAAAAAATAAATTATTACTAATAATATTATGAAAAAATTGACTCAATATAAAAAAATAAATAACATCGGTCAAATCACTTTATAAGGAATATTTGAAAGATGGCGGACTTCTATTTTTTATATATGAACATATACAGATATATATAAATAGACAATAATCTTTTATCATTATATTTTTATTTAGATTTGAAATCTAATTAATTTTAAAAGTTTGTGATTTTTTTTATGTTCCAATAAGTAATTTGGTCGGATCCAAACGAAAAGGGTTCGAATTTGAATTATAAAAATTTGAACAATGTACTAACCAGATATATTATATTAATATATAAAATTATTTAAAGGAATCAATGTACATTTTGCTATGAAGGGATGTTGAGCGCATATTAATTATTAATCTATTTATTTAGATAAATGATATTTTTAAATAATAAACTTTAATCATTTTTTATAAAATCCATTAATCGTTGGATTAACGATTAAAATGCGTTCAACATTCCTTCAGAACGGAAGGTGTGTTGGAGATGCATATTAATCCCTTATTTAAAATATTATATTTTTGTTTATTTTGATTATTTTTATTATATATTTTAAACATACATTATCCTATAAGATTATATATAATGATTGAATTGATAACTATTATATGTATATATTATTAAATATTTTTATTATCAAATCGGGACAATTGAGAATAACTCAATTAATGAGATATTTAGGTCCTGATCCTGGCCAGAACCGAGTCCGTAATCAAGATGATTTTTTAAAAATTTGAAGCAAACCCAATTGGGATGGGGATAGCCGGACGTGACCCTAAATCAGAAGTTTGCTCGTCCCATGTTAAACAAACGAATAAATTTACCTCTAATAAAACTTTTGAATATTATTATATTATATGACAAACATGTAACATAATATATTTTATATTATGAAAATTATGAAATTAATAATAAGTTATATTAGTGTTAGTTATGATTAGTTTAAAATAATTGTATAGCTTTATATTTTTAAAATCATTCCAGTAATGTATTAATTATAAATTAATGTTAGGATTATATATGTTTGGAATTAGAATTAGATAAGCCGCCAAAGTTTTAAATAGATTTATATATTTCATTTTTCTAAAAAAAATCACTTAGTTTTACAATGTTAAAATTTTAATTAATACTGTAAAAAAATTGTACAATTTCATTATATGAATATTACGACCTCATACAACAATAAACTTGTATTCTCCCTCCCTCCCTCCCTCCCTCTCTCTCTCTCTCTCTCTCTCTCTCTCTCTCTCTCTCTCTCTCTCTCTCTCTCTCTCTCTCTCTCTCTCTCTCTCTCTCTCTCTCTCTCCCTCTCTCTCTCTCTTATATATATATATATATATATGATATTGTAGTTTATGACGTTATAATATAATTAAAAATTAACTAAACAAAATTTGTCTAATTTCTTGCAAGAAAATTTATGATTTGGATACAGATTAGGTATTAGTATCGGCATTAAGATATAGATACGGATTGGGAGTAGTTTAAATAAATTATGATATCCGATTTATTTTACATGTAATCAAATAATAAATATTATTGCTATAGGATGAGTTTTAGAATCTTATAATATATATTATAATGTACAATCCAAAAAATTAAATAATGAAATAAATTTCGAAAATCCCTACTACTACTCAAATTAAATTTGTCTTTATGTTAAATGTAATTTTCTTTTATTTGTTCAATATTTTTTATTTGGATACAGATTAAGTATTAATATGGATATTAAGTTTATTTATTTTACATGTAATCAAATATTAAATATTATTGTTATAGGATACGTTTTAGAATCTTATAATATATATTATAATGCACAATCCAAAATTTTAAATAATGAAATAAATTTCGAAAATCCCTGCTACTACTCAAATTAAATTTGTCTTTATATTGAATGCAATTTTCTTTTATTTGTTAAATATTTTGTTGATTTGATCCTATCAAAACTCCTTAAATTGTCTTTATATTAAATGTAATTTTTTATTTGTAATTTTTTGTTTATTTTATTTTATTTCTTAATTTAGTCTTATTAACATTGTATCGTGAGAGTCCAATAAATAAATAGATATACTAACTGTAACTAAGAAATACTTAGTTTTATCATTTGTTTTCCCTCTCTATACTAACTTTAAGAAAATATTAAATAGTATTTGGTATTAAATATTAGGATATAACAAACATATGATTTAAGAATCAGGATTAGGATATTAAAGATCCACTTTTTAAAATATATTTTATGATTAAAATTTAGTTGCGATGTTTAAAAAAGTATTAAATATTAAGATATGTATTTGTATCTCATCAAAGATTAACAGTATTTATTGTTAATATGTGCACCACAACTCTAAGAGATAAACTAAGACTTTTAATGTCGATTGGATCTCATCAAAGATTAACAGTATTTATTGTTACTATGTGCACCTGTTAATATTAAATATTATTATTAATTATTAAACTTCGTATCCTAATTCTAGAATGTATTATAATGATATAAAAAATGTAATTTTTTAATGTAATATTATAATATATATTTATAGATTAAGATGATACGATTAGTCTTGTTTAGGATAAGTATTAGGATTAGTTAAATTGCGATTAGGATTAGTTACATTTAGGATATAAAGTTAACATATATAAATATTTTTTATTATACGTTCGAACTTTGGAGGATTTTGCTTTTATATGGTTAATAACTAGTTCTAAATTCCGCACGAATCACGAATATTACAAAAATTATATACTTTCTAATTATAATATTATAATATATAATTATTATCAAAAGATTATTGATATTATAAAAATGTAACACATAATTATAATATTATACTTTTTAATAATTATCAAAATTAATTTATTATCACTTAAATGTGATAAATATGTAACAATGAAATTTTGTCAAGCCCGGCACGCGACTTTCATGAAATTCTACCGAGCCAACCATGCCCGACACGAACTCGGTTCGGACATAATAATTGGGTTAGGCTCGGCCTAGACCGTGTCGGGACGCCCAATAAGATGCTAAGGGCCAACACCAGGCCAAGGAATTGAGCCTAATCCGGTGAATACATTATTTATTATTACTTTATTTTTATCACATATTTAAATATTTAATAATATGTTATAACTATATTATATTTAAAAAGTTTATTATATATATAGTTATCATAATACAATATATTACTTTTAATATAATATATTATAATACTTTTATTTTATTATTAATATAAATTAACTATGGACAAAATAAATGAGTCATCCGACATGACATGAGCTAACTCGGTTCGGTCTGATCATGCATCAATCATGTCGAATTCACGTAATGTCAATTCAACATGACACGATTTATTTTTAAATGGGTCATGTCACAATTATTCAAACATGATTTAACCGACCCAGTACGGTATGACACAATCCGTTGTTCATCTCTACAAATATGTTAATTTTTTTAAAAAAGTTCAAAATTAAATTTGAATATATCAAAACTGCAACATCTAATTAAATTATTTTTCTTCTTAGTAATTAATTTATTTTTTCAATACATAGACTTATTTTATTATTTATAATATTTTAATTACTTTTATAAGGAAATATTATTTTTATTTGACTCAAATTGAATTCTTTGTTTTAAATTATTTTTAAAATTTGAAAATAAAATAATATCTTCTAAAAAATGTAATAGTATAATCTTTTATTATTCTTGTACATTGCCTTTTAGAAAGAAAAAAATATTTAATCATACTCAAATTTAATATTTTATTTATTGTAATCACAATAAAATGGAATTATTTATTTTTTATTACTGAAATAATACAATATTTTTTAAAAATAAAATATTATTTATTTTATTATACTTGTCCACTATCTTTTAGAAATTAAAATTTTAATATTAACTGTACTCAAATTAAATTATTTTTACTTAAAAACAACAAATTATGTTTCAGAAAGGAAATTTATTAGTTGTACATTTTGCAAAAGAAATTTATTTTTTAATAATAGTAAAAAAAATTCTAATTAAATTCTTCTCATAAATTTAGTATCCATTTATTTTTTTAGTTCATATAACAAACCATTATAAGATAATTTTTTTGTTTTCTAAAATTATATACTTGTCCATTGTCTTTGAAAAAGAAAATATAAGAATAGATTAATCTTAATTGAACTCAAAATTTTAATTCTTTATTTAAAATTATTTGGACTAAATTATTATAAAAAATTATTATTATTTTTACTCAAATATTAATCTTAATTTGACTCAAATTGTATTATCTCTTTTAAATGATTTTTTATTATGAAAATAACAAATTAATTTTTATGCAGAAATTATTGTTTACTTGCAAATTATTTTTTAGAGAAAAATATTATTTATTTTCAGCATACTCTAATTAATAAAAAAGAAAAATTAATTTCAATTTGACTCAAATTGGATTATTTATTCTGAATTATTTTTTAATTCCGAAAATTTTAATTATTATAAGATAATTGACTTTTTTCTAATCAAAATATGTTTATAAATGTAATATTATTTTATTTTTTGTTACCTTATATAACTAACTATTATAAGATAAGTTTTTATTTTGTAAAAATAAATTAGATTTGTATATTATTATATTTTATAAGATAATGACATGTGCCATCTTAGATTAGTAGTTATTTTTATTGTAGTCATACTCAAATTGATAAAAATGATAAATTAGATTTGTACATTATCATAGATTTTTATAAGATAATGACATGTGCCATCTTATATTAGTAGTTATTTTTATTGTAGTCATACTCAAATTGATAAAATGAAAGATTAATCTTTATTTGACTCAAATTGAGTTACTTATTTTAAATTGTTTTTTAATCCATAAAATAAATGCTTATATTTTGAAAATAAAATATTATTTTATAATATCATACTCAAATATTAATCTTAATTTGACTCAAATTGAATTATCTCTTTGAAATGATTTTTTATTCTGAAAATAACAAATTATGTTTTAGACAGAAAGGATCGTTTACTTGCACATTATTTCTTAGAGAAAAAATATTATTTATTTTCAACATACTCTAATTGATAAAAAAAGAAAGATTAATTTCAATTTGACTCAAATTAGATTATTTATTTTGATTTTTTTAATTCCGAAAATTTTAATTATTATAAGATAATTGACTTTGTTTCTAGTCAAAATATGTTTATAAATGTAATATTCTTTTATTTTTGTTACCTTATATAATTAACTATTTTAAGATAAGTTTTATTTTGTGAAAATAAATTAGATTTGTATATTATTATAAGTTTTTATAAGATAATGACATGTGTCATCTTGGATTAGTAGTTATTTTTATTGTAGTCATACTCAAATTGATAAAATGAAATATTAATCATTATTTGACTCAAATTGAATTACTTATTTTAAATTATTTTTTAATACATAAAATAACTGCTTATATTTTGAAAATAAAATATTATTTATTTTAATCATACTCCAATATTAATCTTAATTTGACTCAATTTGAATTATCTCTTTGAAATGATTTTTTATTCTGAAAATAACAAATTATGTTTTAGACAAAAAGGATTGTTTACTTGCACATTATTTCTTAGAGAAAAATATTATTTATTTTCAACATACTCTAATTGATAAAAAAATAAAGATTAAATTTCAATTTGACTCAAATTGGATTATTTATTTTGAATTATATTTTAATTCCGAAAATTTTAATTATTATAAGATAATTGACTTTGTTTCTAATCAAAATATGTTTATAAATGTAATCTTCTTTTATTTTTGTTATCTTATATAACTAACTATTATAAGATAAGTTTTTATTTTGTGAAAATAAATTAGATTTGTATATTATTATAAGTTTTATAAGATAATGACATGTGTCATCTTAGATCACGTATATTGATTTGTTTCCATGTTATTTAAATTATAAATATTTATCTATAATTTGAAACAAAGAAATATTATTATTATCTTAAATATTAATACTTTATATAGATGACACATGTCATTTTGTCATGAAGTCACTTGTCATGTACTTTTACCTTTACTTATATATATATTATTAATAAATGACACATGTCATCACTGTAATAAGTCATTTGTCATACTCTCATAACTCATGCTTTTACCTTTACTTTTATATATATATATATATATATATTCTCAAGGTTCACCACATTTCTCGTTTGACTGACTGAAGTAATTTCCACCTCAATGGTAATTTAAATAGTAGGCATGAGATATGATTTTCTATATTACCAATTTCTTGACATGCATTTTGACAAATATATCCATTCTATCAGTTATTTTAATTAAATTATTTTATTAATAAATAAATTTCATTTAACTAAATCTTCTCTATTATTTAATTTTTTTTTATAAATAACTCTTAGTTTTGCCTCATCTTATTTTATATATATTCACTTTTTTATTTTTTGCTTTGTTAATTTATGATACTACACATGGGCATGTAAAATAATTTTTAAGGTATTTTGGTAATTGCTCTCTAACTGTTTTAGTCATTATTTATAATATCAATACATAAATATTATCGATAATTTAAATAATAGTGATATATTTAAGTTGTGATCTAAATTACAGGTAAATTAAATCGGTAATACTAAATGACCCTAGCAGAAATCTCAAGCATATCAGTTGCTTTGTATCATTGCTCCCGTTTTATTTTATATGAAATAAAATCTACAAAGATACTTTAAGGTAGACAATGAAACATTGCTTGTTTGCATTGGAAAAGAGATACAAAACATTCATAGGATCTGACGTTCTTTGTAATAATGCTCGTTAGGATGGATTCATTCGAGATCTTATGCGAAGACACTATTGGAGATCATCTTGAAATCGTCCGAGAAAAGAAGTCCTCCAAAAGCTTCAGTTTCCTGGAAAAAAAAAAAGAAAAAAACAGACAAAGATTGAAGTCAGAGTTTGAGTTTTTTTTTTTCCTCCTCCTCTTGTTGATTGTCGAGTGTGAATTTGAAGTTTACTTAGCATCAAATATTTCTTTTCTTCTTTACCTTCCACAGACCAGAACGAGGATCCGAGAGAACACCCACTTCAACTACATCAATGCAAACTTTGGCAGCCTGAGTTTGCGCCTGCGATCTGGCAGAATTCAGCACCTCCTTAATCTCATCAACGGGCTCCAACTTGTCTGTCCTGTAAAGAGTCTTGTTCCATGGCTTTCTTGATTCAGCTATATCCAGCGCCCACCTGCGCGCGGTCTCGAGCAATTCATCCGGAGCAACCACCGCGTCGACGATGCCGAGTTCATGAGCTTCTTCTCCACTTACTATCTGCGAGGACTATTTGAATTGCAGGTATACACAACTAATTAGATCGACAAGAAGTTTCTGATTTGTAAACAAACAGCATCAACTTTGTAAAAGGTGCATGAATTTACCAGCAGCATATCGAGAGCTTTCGCAACTCCAACTAGTCGCGGCAGCCGCTGCGAGCCTAAAAACAAGCAAGGACAAGTTAGTTCTTGATACGGCATTCATGAAGAAGAGCAATGCATGAAGTGTGCAATCACCAACAGTACCTCCAAGTCCTGTTATCAGACCAACTGAAAGTTCTGGCAGGCCTATCTTGGCCCCTGCAGTCGAAACTCGGGCATGGCAGGTCTGAATGAAAGGAAAAAGAAATATGGATTTTGCATCATATCAGTCTGTCATCCAAATACGATGCAACCTACATGCATTACAGAAGAAGAATTGCTCGTACCATTGAAACTTCTAGTCCGCCGCCGATACAAAGGCCATCAATAGCAGCAACTGCTGGCTTATTCGAAACTGGCAATGAAGATACACAGAATGACAGTTAAATTTCTCATTTTGCTATCAACATTTTCATGATAGATCGATTGGTGTTGGTGGAACCAATTCAAATCTTTACTTGGCTAAAACTGACTCACAGAACAAAATGGTAGATTGATGTTGGACTGTTCATGGATTTGGGTTTTGATAGTTACTCCTAACATCTATGCATTTTTCAGACCAGAGAACTAAATGATTTTACTGTTAGTACTTGGTAGCTTTCATGGAAGAATTACATAAGATAGTTGAGGTTTTTTATGCTTATATGCTTTCGATCTCTCAGAATGCTGACCCGCATGATGCAATTTGTTCTGCATCCATGTAAATGATGTCATATGCTTGGAGATTAACAATCAGAGACTTTTCAATTGCACACCTTCAAAAATGTCGGTCATGACGTCAATGCCGAAAGAACCAGGCTTTGGCAGCTCCACTGTGGAAACAAAAGGGATGAAATGATAAGAATTCCAAGTTGCAGGGAAGTTGGTGTGTGGATGCAAGGAGAAAAGAACTGACCCTTCCCTTCTTTAGCAGCACTGAATTCATTGATGTCGAAGCCTCCTGCTAAATTTCCTCCTTCACCTGTTAATTTGGGCAACAAATCACCAAGCTTTAATCACAGTCCAGTAAATTAGCAGCTTAATTCTCATGCTTTTGCCTTGATTAATTTGTACCTATAATCACAATTGCTTTCACGTCGTCCCTGTCCAGAGCTTGACCGTAGTTGTTTGCCAAACTCGCGAACACTGTAAAAACCCAGATATTATCAATTTAAAGTGCCATAAAAGCAAAAACCAGAAGATCACGCATATATGCATAGATAAAAGTTTTCTCACTAGAACAAGACATTAATTAGGATTAAGTGAATATTTAATCATCTCTAAAGATTATGACTAACAAATTGTTCTATAAACAAAGAAAAATAATGCCTAGATATATTGTGCATATATCAATGAGAAATTACTAAAGGAAATAACTAAAATGATTATGCTTTCCGGTTGACAAATAAATAATTGTTTTAAAAGTTGGGTTCCTACTTTTAGTAAAGAATACAATAAAAATTGTTCGGATCTCAAATTTTCAGTATAAAATATTTTTTTTCTGCCGGATTAAACTCTTAGAATCATTGTAAGGCATTTAGTTCAACATATATGTTATAACATATGTTCAAACCTACCAAAGTTGTTAGCGAAAGAGACCATATTAAACTTTTAACACAATTAGTAGCACATTTAACTTAGCAAAGAAAAAATATGCAAGCTTTTTCTCGGGTTGATTTTTGGGAGTAAAAATATTATTCTAAGATATTTATGAAAAAAGACTACACTCTTACAAACCAATTTTTTATTTGATTTTATCAGACAATATTTCAATATAATAATAATTCAACCACCCCTCTCCTCCCGCCATAAATTATATATAAAAAATTACACTAATAACGAATAAATTGATGTAATTAAATAGTTAATTTGTTGAAAAATTATCCTGTAATTAATTTGGGATTCTTAATTTGGATTTTTAATTCTATTTTTTTTACACGTTTTCATTTTCTCCATTAACCTGTTCTTCCCAGACGTTCTGGTCGTCACTTTTCCTCTTCCTCCGCCGCTTTCTCTCCGTTTCCTTCCTTGCTTGCTTTGGGTTTTCTTGCATCAACTATGCGTCTTTTTTCTTTTATTTGTTCCCCCATTTATCCGATGATCTGATGAACTTAGTAATCTTCACCAACGGAGCAGAGAGAGAGAGAGAGAGAGAGAGAGAGAGAGAGAGAGAGAGAGAGAGGAGAGGGGAATACGTACTGTCGAAGGTGAAGCAGTTGATGGGAGGATTGAAGATGGTGATGACCGCCACGCCATCTTCTCCGACCTCCAACCTCGTTCCCCTTGGCCCTACTGCCTCCATCTCTCTCTCTCTCCCTCCTCCTTTTCGGTGTCGACCTGCCTTGAATTCCTTCTCGCTATTATTATTAAGCTGTTGCTAGTTGCTACTCCTGTCCTGTGTTTTTCAGAGCTCACTATAAATAGCTCGGTTTAATTAAGCAGCAGCAGTGCAGGGTTAGGAACTTTGGGAGGGTTGGTGGCGATGGCAAATTGGCAATGGTTGTAGAGAGAGAGAGAGAGAGTGTGCAAAAGTTGACCGAGGAAATGGAGGGTTGCCTTGCCTGTTGGAGTTGGTGACTTGCTGAGCGAGTGAGGGACGTGGGAGAGAGAGAGGGCGGCAAAACTTTGACTCCATCCAGAAGAAAAAATGAACATGATCACGTCATACTATCATTATATGATCATGATTCATGTTCATATATATATATATAATTATATAAAAACAAAGAATGGCAAAGGTTAATTGATATTTTTTGGTTAATTGATCTTTTAATGTTCACGCAGAATGACAATGATTAGTATAATCACATTAACATTCTTAATTAATGTATTGGTACAATTAGATAAGAGAGTTATATAAGTAATTTCAAATTGGATTCCTAAAATCATTAATTCATGTATGCATTCTTTCTAATTAGATCTACCTACTCCCATGTAAATGAAAAATAATTTATGCCACATCTTCAAGGACAACGACGCATTACATATTTTCTTTTATTCTAAACCATAATAAACCATTAAGGAAATAAAATAATATTTAGCGGTGTCATCACGGCACCATTCTGCCTGAGTGACTGGTCACGGTCAAGCTTGAAGGCTGCTGCTATATGCACATTTGACCAATCCAATTCCAACCACCACATTTCCTTCTCTCTTTTTTTTTTTTGAAAAAAAAATTAATTACACATTGACTTATTTTTTTTACCTCAAATAAATTAATCAAATACATACAACTATATCAACGTTAAGACTTATACCAAAAGAAATAGAGATATGAATCGCAATTCGTAGTAGGTTGAAACTTGTTAAGATCAAGTTGCAAGTGAAGAAAAAAAACCCTCCGATATCATGGGTTTTTTTTTTTGGTATTGTAAGGGATAGTAGACTAGTATCATTAATTTGATATGTGAAATCCTAATTGAGATAAAATATGATTTAAGTCAGTAATTAGCGCACGTACGTATATTTCTGACTTGAGTCCTTTTTTTTTCTTTTCGTCATGGACTAGTAGCTACGTTTTGTATAGTCATGATTGAAACTATAATTATGAATTAAGCAAGTGAAAGCTAGGTGTGACCTTTCTATCTTATTTTTTAATAAACTTGCATATAAGAGGACTTCAGTTATTCACTGGGACGGAATTACGTATGAATTGAAAACACATTTAGATGTTATTTTATTTATCTTTTTTATTTATTAAACTAAAATTAATTAAATTTTTATTTATTACTTTATAATATACGTCGATCCCGCTAATTTTTTTTCCTGCCCTGATTATTCCTTTCGAGCCATTTCCTTCAGTATATTTATAAGATATTTCATGCAGCCATTTCCTTCAGTATATTTATAAGATATTTCATGTAGGTGTAGGTAAAATGAATTTCTGACACTATGAAAAAAAAAACAATTAATGATAAAAAAAAATTCGGCACAAACCACATGAAATCAGTTGAAAATAATAATGTCTAACTAATTTTTCCATCGAGTACAACTGAAGTGGATTACAAGATCAAATTAATTTTTCTTTGAACCTCTAGAGAATTTATATAGGCACTCCCTTTAACAGATGATAGGAATTAGAGACCAACTAGGATTCTATATTAATTTCAAAAATAGGACACCTACCTTGTAATAAGGAAATAATTAATAAATCTCCACATTGAAGGTATTAATTAACAAATTTCCACATTAAATTGAATCCTACAATCAGATATCTAACACTTTCTGTCGCCGCCAGTCTCCTGTTCTGATTTTGCATATGCGATAGCATCCTTGTACCTTGATTTGACGATTCCACCTCTTTAATTACTTGAAATGCATATACAACTATGTCCTCAAAGTCATAACGCTTAGGAGGATCTACTTGCTTATGAGCACGTCCTGCAACTAGATTTGTCGTTTGCTCCTTAGACTCTGGTTGCTCAACCTGATGAAATTTTTCTGGTCCATTCTGAATTGGAGTTAATCCAAATTCCACCTGTTTGTTGACACTCTCTTCTGTTGAGTCAACATCTGATTTCTGCTTGAGCATAGACATCTCATCAAAAGATACGTTTCTGTTGTGAATAACCTTGTGCTCTACGGGAGACCAAATTCTGAAGCCTTTTTCACCAGCACTATATCCCACAAAAACTTCTTCTTTAGCCCTTAGTTTCAACTTTTCTTTGTTGACATGATAATATGCTGGACAGTCAAATATTTTCAAATTGGTATAATCAACAGAGTTTTCTGATCATACCTCAATGGGAGTCTTCAGATCGATCGCGGTTGCAGGATTCCGATTGACAAGATAGCATGTTGTGCTAACAGCCTCAGTCCAGAATGATTTGTTCAGACCAGAATTAGAGAACATGCACCGTACCCTCTCCAGAAGAGTTTATGCATGTGTTCTGCAACATCATTTTGTTGTGGTGTATTTCTGACGGTGCGATGTCTCACAATGCCTTCATCCTTGCAGAATCGATCAAATTTCGACGAACAAAACTACAAGATGTTATCGGTATGAAGACGTTTTACTTTTCTCGATGTCTGATTCTTCACCAAAGTCTTCCATTGCTTGAAAGCTTCAAATGCCTCGCTCTTATGCTTCATCATAAATACCTATGTCATCCTTGAATAATCATCTATCATAGATATGAAGTATTTAGAACCTCCTATAGATGAAACACGAGAGGGCCCTTAATAGTCAGCGTGGATGTAATCGAGTGTTGCCTTCGTTTTGTGCACGATTTTGCTGAATTGATGTCGTTTTTGTTTGCAAAAAATATAGTGCTTGCATAATCCGATTTCAGATATTTTCTGATCATCCAGAAAATTGTGTTTACTGAGGATGTCTATCCCTTTCTGAATCATATGTCCAAGTTGCATGTGTCACGAACTACATACTGCAGTCACGCTAGAAATTATTGTGTCTTGTAGAATGTAAAATGACTTTTGTCTGACTCCTATCATGTCTTCAACATCACTCTCGGCGACCGCGAGAACATCTCTTGCAGCATCCATCCGACATCCTTTGGAGTCTAGAACACCTAATGATATCATATTTTTTTTTCAGTTGTGAAACATGACGGACCTCTCTCAATGTCCTCACCTAATTATCATGAGTTTTGATCTGAATTGAGTCGATTCCAACTATTTTACAAGCTGCATCATTGCCCATGATGACGTATCCGCCATCAATATTCTGATAAGTTGAGAATCACTCTCTGTGCGGAGTCATATGATAAGAACATCCTGAGTCGAGAATCAAACTCTTTTCTGAACATCTCTGATCAGACACCATAAGAGCCAAATCATCATCAGATTCGCTATTTTATTAAGCTACTATAGCAATCGTGTCTTTTTCTTCTTAGGGCAATCCTTTTTTCAGTGACCAAGTTCTTTGCAGTAGTTGCAGATGTCCTTCGGATTGATGTTCTTGTTCTTCGACTTATCCTTTTTAGGTTTATCTTCTCTGTGGTTGTTACTAACCCTGTGACCCGAGTCTCCACAGCCCTGTCAGACGCTCTACGTCGAACTTCACGAGTATGTAAAATCGATCTTACTTCTTCCAGAGTAATTGTGTCTCTAACAAACTGAACAAAATTTTCGTATGACAGAGGAAGAGACACCAACAAAAGTAGGGCTGCATCTTCATCATCAATCTTCACATCTATGTTTCGTAATTCCTTCAACTGAGTATTCATCTTATCAAAATGATCTTTCAGAGTGGTACCTCTTGCATGCGGAGGGCGAACAGACGTTGCTTCAACATTAACTTGTTGGTCAGAGACTTGATCATGTAGAGACTATCAAGTTTTGACCACAGACCGCCCGCCGTCTTTTGATCGATGATTTCGATAATCACCTCGTTCGCTAGACACAATAGAATTATAGAGTGTGCCTTCTCTTCCTGTGCCACCAAACTTGCGAGGTCAGACTCTTTTTCTTTGTCCTTCGAGTCTCCCTCATTTGATTTGTTCTTCGACATGTTCGTAAGTGACACCCAAACTCCTTGTTATTTTAGAAGTGCCCTCATCTTGATTTGGCAGAGACTAAAATTATTTTGTCCTGTGAATTTCTCGAAGTTCACGTTGTGCGATGTCATCTCTACGCCTGACGGAGGATCGACGATGAAGCCTCGCTTTGATATCAGTTTGTTAGGATTTTTGCACGAGAGAAATTATGCACAGCGAGAAAATACTAGATATTTAAGGTGACGCAGAATTTTATTAAATAGAAGAAACATAAGAGGATTACAAGATCATATTGATTTTTCTTTGGACTTCTAGGGAATATAAGCACTCCTTTAATAGATGATAGAAATTAGAGACAAACTAGGACTCTATATTAATCCCAAAAATAGGATACCTACCTTGTAATAAGAAAATAAATTAATTCCTTAACAATCTCATGATAAGAAAATATACAGAATATGCCAGACATGTTTTCTTTTACTTCTTTGGATCCAAACAGATTTCCAATTAAAATAGGATTCAAGACATTAATTAACAAAAAAATATTTTATTTACGACGAATATTTTGTTGGCTTACACCCGTTAAAAGAATGATAGCCATAATAAATTTGGGAATGGATTGCGATATCCATCACACGTTGCAACCGATTAAACCATCGAAAATTACAAAGGTTCCATGTTAGTTATCGACGATTTTTTCTTCCAAAATTCTAAAAAAACATTGGAAATTATAAAGGAAATGAGGTCCAAGAAAATATATTTAAAATTATCTTTAAATATTAATATTTAAATTAAATTAAAACTTTTCTTTATACAAAATTTGGATTTTTGTACATCATTATACAAAATTATAAATATTTTAGCAAAATAATTGTATAAAAATACTATTGGTCACGTGACTCAGATAGCCATACACTGATCTACATACAAATTCTTTTTTACGCTGATATAATCTGTCCAAAATTCTCGAGTACTTATCAGCATGATTCCCTCCTATCTAGCCACAGTAATATGCTCGATTTCTTTACTTTTAAATCCTTCATGATTTTTTATATTAAAAGGTTGATATAGAATAATGTAAAGATAAATATTTTGAACAAAATGTCTTGGAGAAAATGATGAAACTCATTTTGTTTTCCTTATGGGTTCTTAAAAAAATCATCTTGAGTTTACTACCTAACTCTTTTTCTAAAATTAAAATAAACATATAGAAAAATTTCATCTTATATATGGCAAGATCAGGTGAATCTACCCTTGTAAGGCAGCGGATCCATCCTTGTGGAGAGTAGTGCCGTCGACGTCGTAGGAGGAGTCCGCCCTTGTCGGGAGCATGCCGCCAACATCGTAGGAGGGTAAAGAACTTGCTAGAGGAGGAGATCCCATCATCGGAGGAAAAGATCAAGGTGCAACGCCAAAGGAGAAGATTAGTGCTAGAGGAGGATATTGTTGTCGTCGAGGCTGGAGGTGAGGTTTGCCGGAGCGGCAAGCCATCATCAAGGTCCCGTAGTTCTTCTATATTGTATTTTAGAACTCTTATTTGACATATTTCGAAGTTTAACATTAAATGATATATTTTACTTATAATATTAAATATATATATTAAGTTTTATTTTAATATTTTAATTTAAAAATATTTTTGAATCAAAGTTGGGGTTGAAAATATTCGAAAAATGATCCACTTGTCTTTTCGTTTTTCTAACCAGTTTAAATATTTATTTTCAGAATCATCCAAAAAAGTAAGGAGGTTAACTAGTATGTAGAGCACCCCGCTCTACATCTTAGTGTAGAGCGCTTATTTCTCATTATTTAATTGAGTTAATAATTATAATTAATGACTAAATTAATCATATACTTATTATATGAAGTAATATATATTTATTGACAGATTTTGATAATAAAAAAGTATCATCTAAGGTTAAATAAATTTCAACCGTTGAATTAATCATATTTGTTAAAATAGCTGGAACATCATCATCGGATAATCCGATGATATTAATTTTAATCAAATTTATTATTTAACATATACTTTAAATTATTGTATATTTATTTTATTTATCTAATAAGTAATATAAGTGCTTTCCTCCCGTTCTACGCCAAATGTTCTATATATACATTTTCCTCATAAAAGATATTTTTTACAACAAAAAATTGATCAGAATCCATTTGCACTCTAACTTTCAAAGATGGAATTTTATGCCCCCAAGAGCATTCCTTGCCATGTAGATGCTATAAAACATTTATGCCTTTGACCAATATATTGCCTAAGGCAACCTTTGGCTAATGCAAGTTCTTGCCTTGCTTTGGATTAGTTTAGCCAAACACAAATGATAAATTAAAAAATGGAATTTAATTTTAGATCAAACGGTCATGTGACCGGAATTTAAAGATATACGAGCTATTTAGTTCTTGTGAATAGTTTGAGTTGACAGATTAGTTCGAGGTGTGTTTTGATGGAGTAAAATTTGATGATGAGTAATAAGGTAGTTGATGTGATAGGAAAAAGTAGATGTGATGGTTTAATATTAATAGACGATTGAATTAAAATTATGTATTATAAATATAAATTATAAAATTGTTAAAAAAACAAAATACATAATATATATTAAAAAATTATATAAATTTTTTTGCTAAAAATATATTATTTAAATATAAAAATCATTTTTAATAATTTATAATGAATGAATTATTGAATTTTTTATATTAATATTTATTATTCATATTTTACACATACTAAATAAATTATTATATATAAGATAGCTGAAAGAAGACAAAACTAAAAGAAAAAAAGAGTTTGCAAAACAAAAAAGGGTCACGTCGTTTGTCAAAACAAAAAGAGAACCAGTAGTAGCGGTGTTCATCGGGTCGACAATCCGACCAGACCCGACCTATTCTGGGTGGGATCGGGTTGGTGGTCAGGTTGGACCCGACCTCGACCCGACGGTCGGATAAGAGTTGGAAAAATCCAACACGAGTCGACCCGACCCGACCCAATGACTCAATTTTTTATTTATTTTTATTTTTTTCCTATTTTTATTTGAATCTAGGCCTATATTTGCTTTAATTTTTTTTAAATGAAATAAAATGATATAAAGATAGAAATAATATTTAAATAGTTATAAAACTTATTTTCTACTTTAATATAAATATTAAATAATGTATTTTATATTAAAAAAATATAAAATTAGTAAGTTAAAAAAAAGAAAAATTGGGTGGTCGGGTAACTCGATCACTCGACCCGACCCGAACTGAGTCGGGTTAGGCCGGATTTGGCCCCCAAGGGGAGTTTGACCCGACCCAACCCAACCCGCGGGTCCAACCCGACCCGTGAACGCCTCTAACCAGCAACACTAGCTGGGCGGAACCAGGGTCACGTAACCCTATTTCGGTGGTTCCGCGGCATTTATTGCGACTTGGTTTCGCTTCGAAAATCAAATCACGTCACATTGTTTGAGGAATCTGGTGGAACCGCGGGGTGGTTCCACCTTGTTCCAGTTGCCAAATGCAGCCATAAAGTTCTTGCTTCAAGCAAGTGGTTTGTGGTTCTTGCTAGAAGAACTTTTGTTTTTTTTATTTCATCATAATAGGCCTATTTATTATATATATTTATATATAATATAACATCAATATATAAACATTTAGTATTAATATTAAATAAACATTTAATTAATTAATTTAATATTAAATATTATATATATGATACTACTTATTAATCTATTTTATTATAGTTTACTTAGTATTATATTGAAATAAAATGTTATTTTTAATTAAGTAAAACTAATGTAAATATTATATTAATAATTTTATTTAGTTATAATAGATTTTTCTTAATTAAAATTGTAGTTGTTTATAAAAGAAATTCTACATAATCTAATTTGTATTATTTTTGAAAATTATAATATTAAAAACTTATAAAAAAGAAAATTTAAATCGAAATTCATGTCAATGTATCACAATACAACTTATTTTTAATAAAAATCCAAAATCTTAAATTAATAATTTTTTGTAGTACTTTTATATTATAGTAATTTTTATTTTAAATAAATAATTACTTATAATAATATTTTTATTCATTATAATTTTATACCTCATAAAATGATTAATTATATTTTTAATTCTTATTTTTTATTCAAACACCTACTAAAGTTTATCTATAAAATTAATTTTTTAAATTATCATCGTTACATTTTTCTTTCAAATATCAAATCTAAACTTTTTTATTTAATCGATTAATTCGTACTTAAATTCTAACATCCAAATACACCATTAATCAACACTATGACACACATCAACAAAGCTAATAATTAGATTAAGCTTGTAGAAAAATAGAGATAAGATAACAATCAATTGCGGAAGTAAAAAATTTTAGTATAAAGATGTCCCAATCTGGCGTGACCCAATTCTTCGATATATTTTTTTCGGTCCGGTACATAACCAAGTTGAAATCGAGTTTCATATATTGAGTCTGGGCTTGGACAAATTGGGTCAAAGTTATACTAATATGGATATAATCCCGACTCAATCCTATATATTAAATTATTTTTAAAAAAATTATATTATGTTATATTAATTAAAGGTTATATTTTTCTATATATCTTAAAAATGCATTATATGATATTTTTATATATTTAATTTAAGCGATAATTATCATACTTATATAATAAAATTATTATTTTTTAAATTACTTTATTGATTATGGTCAACACGGGACAACAGCGACCAATCCGATTTTTGTGCTGGATCGAGATCACTTTTAGAAAAATCGATATAATTGGTTCGGAATGGAACAAGTGGGACCTAGTTCATAAATAAAAAGTATTATTTTTATTATATCAAAGTTCATAAACAATATAAGGTAAAAGACAATAAATTTGTTAAATTCAGTGTGTGCTAGCCGTTCAAGCATCATTGCTTGACATCTCTTAATTCACCTATCATTGCAAGAGTTATATAAGACAAAATTCTTCCCTAAACAGGGACGGAACCGGGCCCTTTTAAGAGGGGCCCAATTTTTTAATTTTCTATATAAATCATATAAAAACATAAAAAGGTATATTAATTTTGCATATTGGCCCTCTGAAAAATTCACCTAGTTCCGTCACTGTCCCTAATATAAATAAAACATTAAATGCATAAATTTTTGCATTAAAATAAATAAGTAAATAATAAATAAAATTCATTAGTTTCTCCATGGGGTAAAAGTAAAGGTCAATAATAACATATCAGAGATATTCTTGAGTAATAAATCAGTCAAAATGGGACACATTTTGAGATTAATTAATATTCGATTATTCCATAACAATGCCCATCAATTTTATTATGTTCAATGCTAACTTTGATGGATGGAATAACTTCTGAGAGTCGATGGATTTTGTAACGCCCAGAAAAATGTAATCAGACGAAACGGTTAGATGGAGAGATAAAATCCCCAATAAAGTGAGAGGTGATTAAGTAATGGGATTATGAAAATAAAGGAGGAGTAAAATTTGGATCCGAGAATAAATGCCAAAAGAAAACCCCTCTCATCTTCTACACCTACAGAAAATTTCCTCCCCTGCTGTCCATCTCTCGTATCTTTGCCAAGAAATTACTACTGGTTTGCATCTAGTAAGCAGCGATCAGCTTTTCTTCATGCATTTCCCTATCTTCCTGTAGGAGAAGGTCGTTCAGGGGAGGAGACATCGGCGCAGGGTGATCGCAGAGGGGCGCATCCAACAAGGACAAACATGAATTAGGTGAGTGATTTCTGAAATCACCTTGTATAATTCTAACTAGATTAAATATAAATGCTATCAAAATCTGAACATGCCCTATGTACGGATAACATGGAGAAAACGATAAGAAGGTGAATCTGATGATTGATCTATTTTGAAATGTGGTTGTATTATGTAAGGATCTTAGTTTTCGTTAAGATCTACTGTGCCTAGAACTCATAATTGTTTGCTCAGACGTCATGATTGGATTACTGCTTAGGTACTGTGAATGATCCATCATTTGATTTTATATTTGTCTTATGCATTGTTGTGTGGTAGGATATCTTAACTGCAACTATGTATAACTTTCGACATGTTAGAAAATAGGATTGAGATGAACCTGACCCGAGTTCATTCTCAATCCGATCAGGTAAAAACACTACTCGACTTGTGTTCGTGAAATTCGACCCGGTTCACCATGAATCCGCCCCGGATTAGCAAACGACATAATAGCCGACCTCTCGACATTTTGTCACTTGACCCGAGTTCCATTGAACTCGGCCCGAGTTCGTCCCACTACAAGAAAATACATCGTTAAAGAAGGAAAAGCTAGTCATTAATATTTAAATTTTGATCATTATTGATCATTAACGACCAGCATTTCCCATCGTCAACCGTCGTTATAGATGCTACCGTTAAAAATGCTTAAAAGTGTCAGCCGTTAAAAGTCATCAACGACCAAAAATCATTCGGTCGTTAAAACTATATAAGAACAATTTAGTTTGTCATCGAATAGATTAATGGCTAAAAATATCTTTCTCATTGATAATCTTCAACGATTAGTAATCCCGTAGTTAAAAGTCATCAACGATCAGAAATAATGTGGTCGTTAAAACTATATAAGGACCATTTAGTTAGTCGTTGAATACATTAATGATTAGAAATATTTTTATCGTTGATAATCTTCAATGGATAGTAATCTTGTTGTTATTAGTCATCAATGACAAAAAATAATCAGATCATTAAAATCAATGTTGTCACGATCGAATCGGACCGGCCAGTCCGACCGGTCGGACCATGGTCCGATCACTAAAACGGTCCTAAATCACCCCTAAAACTGGAGTGAAGATTGGATCATTTTGAACCGGTCAAAATCGGATAGAAGTGGCCAAAATCGGTTAGAATCGACCAAAATCGGTCCGAGTGAATCGGAAGTTAATTTTTTATTTTTAAATCAAAATTTGTATTGGCCCATTGTTTACTTTTGAGACCCATTTTATAGAGGATGTGTTGCTTTCACTTTCTTAGTGTCTTCAATGTGGAACTATTCACTTGTACATATATTTATTTTGTTCTACTTATTTAATAACTTAATTTTTTCTTTACTTTTTTATAGGATTATTTTCTCTAACCACCCCTAAACTATCGCGAATTTTCACATCTAATCTCAAACTACGAACTTCATTTTTTGGATAGCTAAACTATCGCGGCCCGAGTGTAAGTTATACTCGACCCGGACTTACACCACGAACCCGGCCCGGGTTATAGTAATCCGAGATCGTTTATCACGTTTTCTATTGATCCTTGATTCTGACCCGAATGCTACCTGTTCTGATTTTGATTGATCACGATTAATGACATATGATCTCACAATGTTCTATTCATGATTTAAGATATGGGCCCTTATGATGATTCACTCTATTATTGATCTATTTATTCCCACACAATGATGAATAACGAATAATAAGATTCTAAAGTGATTAATAAATTAAGATGAATGAATAATGAGTTGTCAACCTATGTCAAGTACTTCATGATAAGGGTCACTCCCTTGATCATGATGAATTTTTCACATTTTCTTATAGATAGACGAAGGGGTTCGATAATCAATATTCCCTTTTTTTTTATCAATTATGTAAGAACGATAAGTCAGGCACCTAACGACGAGTCTGATCCGCACAACGCTGTATTATTTTGCTCGACATACCACATGAAGAATTTAAAGACACTTAAAGTCATTTGATTTCTAAGCAAGATTCATAATTAAGAAGCACGTATAAATAAAGAAAGAATGAACACTAGTCAAATTATCGTTATCACTTATGATCATGATTATGAAGTGTACTATTGATTCCAAGCCTATTATGTATCATGTGATCTTATTGATATTGATATTTATTGATTTTTTTTATTCATGATCTATGATGACTCCATGCCCTATTTTTCTAATCAAGATAAATATCTGTCAACATTTTTTATTTATGCTATTTAGAGTTATGCATTGTATATTTTTATTGGTTCATCACTAGACTGTAAAACTTACGGAAGGACTTCTTCCCTTATGTTTGATTTCCAGGGGACCAGATTAGTTGATGGTATTGAGTTAATGTGCTGCGATGATGTTCAGGCGATAATAAAGCACATGAATCAAAGGACCTAATCATTTATTTTATTTTCGCATTACGAACTGATGTAATCATTATGATATTGTTATTTTAAGGACTCTTTGATTTTCATAGTTATTTATTATCTTCCATTTTTCTACGTTATTCTATCTTTTCTTTTGCTGACATATCATATTTTTTTGATCGAGTCTTCGTCAATATTGTGGTTAATGCCATAACGTTTGTAGTGTCTTCAAGTTAATTTTCGTTACGTGACGTTGATCGATTAATGAATAATTTGATCTATCATTATTTTTGTCTAATACATCTGACTTGATAGATGTCTCTTCAATTTCTCCACATGATATGGATTCTTAAGTTAATTATAAGGTGCGTACAAAATATAAATGCGGTCATGAATTTATTAGCATATTATTTTTTACTTTTCATGATAGTATTAGTCCAAAATTCAAAGCAAATAATATTTTCAAAGACTAAGAGGTGATATGTTTAAACTATGCAAATGTATTCGCTATTTGATTCGGTTGTACTCACCTCCTTGACGAAATCGACCAGGGCTATCAAGCATGACCTTCGCCCCCTTCCTCGAGTGCTAATGCAGTCTCCCCCAGTGTTCTTCCTCCCTCTCGTTCCCATGTTGAGCTGGTCCTAAGTTCAAGTCCATGGAAGGTCACGTCAAAGTTGCCAGTGAAGAAAGGAAGAGGGAGGGGTGGTGAAAAAAAAAAAAGAGGAGTTAAATATGAAGGGAAAGAATCGAGAGCGTACGTAAATGCTCATATTATGAAATTGTAAGTAAGAAAATGTTGCTTTTAACTCTTTTGCGGACTGTTAAAATAAGGTGGGATGTGCTGGTGCAGTACAGTCTGGCCTTTTGATGCATTCAATCTTTTTTGTGTGGTTGTTGCATGCATGCATGGAAACTGCATTTCTCATGAAAAGGACCACCACGAGACGAGAGGATGCTCAGAAAGGAAGAGGGATGAAGAGGTTCCTTATATTAATGCAGCATTCATATGCTGCTTCTAAGTTCGTTAGTTAGTCTCCCCCCTCTAATGATAATAATGACAACAATGGGATTAATGGAGTAGTGTTGTCTTGCTAATGAGACAAATAAAAGGCGATCATGTGCAGAAGTATTTTAGTATCATGCATATGCATGCACCAACAACTCCATTGGTTCCAAGCGATATATGCGTACGTACATAACTGTGGGCGCAAACGAGGGGCAAAACCTCTGAAGGCGCACACACACACACAGACAGAATTGCACTTGTTCCTCACTCCTCAGGCCACTTGTTGCTCAAACAAAAAGCCTTGCACCTGCATGTACATGCCACATGTGCGCAGAAGGGGCTCGAGGTCACCCTGCAACGACCACATTTACACTTCCCCATTTTTTTCATACTTGTTTTCCTCTCTGTGCTAAGTGAGGGCTCCATGAGATGATACAGCAGACACGTAAGAATAAGAATCCGAAAAACAACAGGCTACGTGGTCCGTGGAGATGGAGACAGAAACTAGTGGTAATCCCAATGTAGTCATAAGTCATTTGATCAAATTACACTTAGAAAACATATATAAGAGTTACTAAGAATACTTTCATATTCTTATAGAAAGATCGGTCTCTGTCATAAGTAAGATCATATTATTGTTCTCATTTTAGAATAATTAATTATGGTTTTAAAATTTTTGAGGTAATCTTTTAATTAAGCTCGAAAAGTTAATCAGAATAATTTGTTTTAAAGCGTCTCGAGATGTTCTCGTACCAAATATCCTCTCCATATATGACTAAGATGGATGATAGAATTTGATAGCGAGATTATATTTTGAAATTTTAATATTCAATTATAATTTATTTATATTGTTATCGTTCAAACATCGAATTAATTTAATGTTAATAATTCTTAAAATGAGTTTTGACTCGAAAAAAATGTTCAGAGTTTCGACTGAAAAAAAAAAACCACTATATATATGTTAAATTTAGTTTGAAAAAGGTCTCCTGAGTTATATAAATTAACGATGTTTAAATTTATAAATTTGTGTTCTTGCATAGTTTTGCAGTTGTCTTCTTAGAAGCAGTTGATTGAAGAATATATCTAAGTGAAATAAAATAATAGAGTAATATATTCTTAATAAATAAATATATTTTTATTTTATCTTATGTTTATTTTTTTAAATTTCGCCTATATTTTATAGCCGGTCCCAAGCCTGAATAAATGAGGAGGATTGTGTTAGGCCCCGACAGACAGCGTAAAACCCTGTCAAATCTCATAAATATGGATCAACGAATTGGCGTCGTATGATCCATGTATTCGATTCCATCCAGTGAGATACGACTTTGTTATTGTTGTTTATTTTTTTTTAAAATATAATATTTTATAATTAAAAAATTTATTATAAATAGTCTATATTTTATTATAAAAAGTATAAAACTATGATATAATAACATGTGGTTAAAAATAAAAAAAAAAGTAAAGTACGGTTAGAAAAAGGGAAAAAATATAATACAAATATTCTTACCATTTATAAGAATACACGTATGCTTGTTGACAACAATATATATATATATATATATATATATATGTATAATATGAGGTTAAGTATCATCTTAACCAATTTTATACAATTAATATGTAATCAATAAATCGATGATTATAGTATCAAGATTTAATTATTATTAAAGATTTAATATTAATTTGATAAATTTAATATCAATCATCAGATTTATTATATGTATTTTGTTATATTTGTAGTTGCATATTACTTTAACTATATATATATATCATTTTTATATGTGTATCTCACTGATTTTAAATGAAAAAATGATAAATCAGTGATTTACAAATCACAAAGAACCTAAATTTAATATATGGATGTGATAAATCTCTGTCACACGTTTATTATACATTCATATAGTAATATTATATATATTTATTTTCATTACATTAGGTTAATGGCTTCTTTCTAAAATAAAAATAAAAATAAAAACAAAAGCCTTATGATTCAAATATGCATTGACTATTAAAAAAATATTATTTTGTAAATTATTACATTTTGAAATTCAATCTGATCTAACTAAATAATATTTAAATATGGTTTTGTTTTTATTTTTCTCGACGTTCTTTGTTTTAAAATGAAATTTTCTTTTATTTGTGGGAACAAAAGAAGAAATAATGGCGCGAAAGAAGAGGACTAGCAAAAAGTTGCAGAGGGGGGCAGAGCTCCCGAGGGCCCACGGGGTGCTCTGACGACGACGACGTGGGGGCTTTAGACAAAATCTCGTCCCACGAGGGGGCGCGATCTCGGCCACGACCAAGATGCCATCCATCCCACCACCTCCACCACTTTTAATATGTATACACGCTCTACATGAAGCCGGAGGCATCAGCAACAGCAGCAGCAGGAGGAGCTGGAGGCGTCACGCTTGCATCCGCAATAAAACAAACACATGGTGGCAGCCTGTTCTCCTCTTCGTCCTCCCTCACATTGTTACTGCATCTACCTCCACCGCTTCCTCCTCCTCTGAAGAACCGGCTCCCAACCATCCCGCTCCATGGCTTCCGTCCTCGAATCCTGCTGGCTGGTACGCTCCTATCTGCGCTTTCTCCCTTTTTGCGGTGTGATCTGCTCATCGTCGCTGTACGTAAGACTGGATGAACAAGCACGCTCAGGTCGCCGCCCGGTGCTTCCCTGCAGTGCACTCTGCCGCATTGGGGCTTTTCTTGTTTGTTTCCTCTGTGGGGAGGATTAAGGGTTTAGGAAATCGGCGATTCCGTGTGTCGCAGTCTGCATTGTGACCGCTGGGTTGCTGCGCTGTTTCCAGTTGCCAGTGTCGGCGTAGTTTATGGTACCGGACGTGTGGGATGGAGATTGGGCGCGCATAAGCGCTTGAGTAGCATTTCGGCGAGCATGTTGGCGTCAATTTAGCATGTTCTCTATTTCTTCTTCTTCTTCCTTTTTTTTGCTCCGATGGGCGCATTTTTATTTTGTAGCAGAATGTGGTTGGTTTCCCTTTATTCGTTAGATCACAAAGGACCAAACTTCTTTTTGTTAGATCAGATAGAACAAAGGAGCAAACTTTCTTCTTTCATATTGGTCATCTCAACAAGTTCTACGAAGACGTCCTTTATCTGCATTCTATCTCGCAGGAATTAGTTTTTTTTGTGTGTACTCACCTCTCACTACTCAGACTCGAACTTTTGGGGGGAAAAGTTAAGACACTAGACAATGGTGACTAGCCTTTTTTAGTGAGCTCCGTGCACTTGCATAGATTTCATCGTGGGGTCAACTGAGATGTAACAAGTCAATGGATTCTTTTTTTTTTCGATAGGAGTCAATGGATTCTTTTTTGTTGGTGAGTTTATGGATTCCAATATTTCTATTTGGACTAAGCTAACCGAATTTAGTAAGCTCTCTCTGTAACCCCTTATTTCAAATTTTACCTTTTGACATCGTAAGCCAAAAAAATGGATATCCGAGGGTAGGACAGAGTTGTATTCTAATATTCAGCAAATTTAGAATGAAAGATAAATCTTGGAAAGATAAGATAACAGAAGTTTGATACGTTGTCAGTAGAAGATGATTTGTCTTTATTTTTTTTGCCCATTTGCTTTTCTGCCGCAGTAACTGAACAAGTAGATATGTACAATAAGCTACTAAATTACATGCCTATCTTCTCAATTATTTATTTTCTTTAAGTGGATCTCATTATCAATTGTCATGAAATTTATATAAATCTTAAAAGTTTTCTTTCTGGTGGGCAGTATCTGATCACTCATTTCAGTGAATTCCAATTGGCTACCATCGGGACTTTCTTAATACATGAAAGTGTCTTTTTCTTGTCCGGATTGCCATCACTGTATTTTGAGAGGTCAGGAATTTTCAGCAAGTACAGGATTCAGGTATGGTCTGCCTAAAGAGGGAAGTAGCTTCTTTGTTTCCGTGTAGTATATCGTTTTATCATTGAATGTTATATGCACTGCTACTCTCATTAGCTTTTAATTTGTTCAAGATGCACCTGTTTTCGTTCTATGAAAGTGAATAGTCAAGCATTGGTTTCGGGAAATACCATTGTTAATTCTATCATGTTTTATATATTACGTAACCATGTGCCTTGACGTTCAGTCTAGTTGGGGTCTGGTATACTGACCCTTCATTTTCCATTTTGCTTTATCTGCGCTCTTGGATTGTTGAAGCTGCTGAGGCATGGTTCTTTAGGATGCTTGCTTATAAAAGTACTTGTCATCATGAGAAAGAACATTGTCTTCAAGACATTTTGTAACAGAATATGCTTTTTATTTAGCTGGAGAATTTTTATTTCTTCATATATGCATCAAATTATGTTTGGGCTAGACCGAATCTGGTATATTGTCCGACTCAGTGAATTACATGATGGATCAATCTGAGTGAAACAAATGATTTCATTTTAGTATTTATTTATTTTCTATATGATGGTCTGATATCTTAAAGATCAAAATGTGTCTCCGTGCAGAAAAAGATTAACACACCAGGGACACACGAGAAATGTATTTCACGGTTAATCCAGTATCATCTATGTGCAAACTTGCCAGTTATGCTTGGTTCTTATCCTATGTTCAGATACATGGGTCTGAGGAGCAGTCTTCCTTTGCCACACTGGTATTTGCTGGTTTCTTTTAGATTTAATTTTTGAATTCAATCCAGATTTTTAGGATATGATATTCTGGTACTTTTGGATGACTGGTCCAATTTGTTAGTTTAAATGATTTCTTATTTCAAGTCTATTTTGCAGGACTGTCATTGTAAGTCAAATTATTTTCTATTTCATCGTGGAGGATTTTGTGTTCTATTGGGGACATAGAGTACTGCATACTAAATGGCTTTACAAGCATATTCACAGCGTTCATCACGAGTAAGTCCTAAATTTATTACAGTAGTACAGCCTTTAATTCTTTCCTTTTACCAGAAAGTTGTTTGCAGGCATGCTACTCCATTTGGACTCACTTCAGAGTATGCACATCCGGCCGAAATCTTATTCCTCGGTTTTGCCACCATTATCGGTCCAGCTTTAACTGGTCCTCACCTATTCACTCTCTGGTTGTGGATGATATTGAGGGTTTTGGAGACAGTCGAGGCTCATAGTGGATATCATTTCCCATGGAGCCCTTCAAACTTCCTGCCCCTGTATGGAGGGTATGTTGCTGGATTACCGCCATTAGAACTTCCAGACTTGCATTTACATGTTTCTGTTGATCATTTCGGAATGTATTTCCTTTGTTGCAGAGCTGAATTTCATGATTATCATCACCGTGTACTGTATACCAAGTCAGGCAACTATGCATCCACCTTCGTCTACATGGACTGGTACGCACAGGCCTTCATACTATATGAATACTAAGAAACAGTCAGTCGATAGAAAACCTGCTCTATACTTAAAATAGTCCCGCACGCTGTGTCTGCCATCCTATGAACTGGTTTCAGAATCGTCACCAATCGTTAACACATGAAGCACATCTCTGTTTCTGGCTACAGGTTGTTTGGCACTGATAGAGACTATCGGAAGCTTAAGGCAATGGAGGAGGTAGAAGGAAAGCATCAATAAGTGGCATGCCCATTTCTTGGCATGCAACTGACAACATCACCATCTTCTGAAGTTTTCACTGACGATTTTCATTTTTAATGTGGATGAGACAGGTGATGTTCATATACTAGCGCGCACTTGTAAAACGAGTTTGTTAATCATGTTATGGGTTTCGTGTGCTTTTTTTTTTCTTAACTCAAATAGATCGCTAGACTTGTCAAACACTGTTCCATGAATTGAAGAAACACATTGTACTTGGGTTATTATATATTCTAGAGTAGAATGACTTCAAGCCCATCAATAAATGACCTCGCATGAGATCCATTTCTGATTTCAACTTTTGCTTTCGTTTTCGGTTAAGATTCCATTGATACTTAGGGCTCCATGTGGCTGCAACCAAAATGGTTCAAGGTTAGTGAATCTAATTGAACCTCAGAAACTAAATTGTACATGGACTAAATGTTCTTGAGTTGCTGCACTCGTCTCAATCTACGGATGATGATGACTTGGCCATGGACTTTCGGTTATTCATATGGACGTGCAAAATGCCGCTCAAAATCAAAATATTCTCTTGGTTAAGGTCAAGATGGACACATGATGATGCAATGGGACTCCACGTAGGTAGTTAGGTTGATTCCGGAAATATTATACTACCTATTACACTATTGACCATGATCATTCAATAAAATGTACACGTGACATCAATATTATAAGAAAATTTAATCAAAGACTTTAATGCGGAAGTTCAAATGTTGGAATATCATACAGTTTATAGTAAAATAAGAAAAGACTACAATTGATAACCAGATCAGGAATAACATTATGTTTTTAGAAAGTAAGATCAATTGATAGTTTAAAAGCAATTGGAAGACACTGATAATGTGGACTAGTCATGTGCAACATCCTCTAAATTCTGTGCACTCTAACTCCTCTTCAAGCATATCTCTCACCTGCAAAATTCCAATGCAGTGGAATCGAATACCCGTGAATAACAAAAATGTCCAGTACAATAGAAGCATAGACGATGAAATAAGGATCAATGATAGTTATAAACATATCAACACTAATCAATAATATGCTTTGATTTTCATACATTGACTATAATGGGTCATATGTCATGCATCGACTATATCATGTATGTACTCTGTTCTTTACTGTAATTGTACTTTATCTTTGTTATACTTTGCTTTGAACATTATAAGTTCATGTATTATCTTTATCATACTGTGTTCCATTCTTTACCATACTATACTTTGTACTTTGTTATATATTGCTTTATTGTGAGTTGCACTACGTCTTTTATACTATGATATCCTTAAAGTTGATTGTCCTATGCGAGCTAGATTTTATTAAATTGGGATGCCAAATGTGCCTCTCTGAATCTATAAAGTCAGTAAGTTCATAATGGGGATAGGAGTGTGACAATGCATCACCTATTTCGAAATGCAGGTGGGAGAGGGCCTGCTCCCTATGAATAGTGGTCATTTAAGAACCTGTAGGTTCACTGTCTCCTCAGCTAGCTACCTGTCCCTCTGGCTCGGTATTATACAATATATTTTTTGGGGGAAGGAGTGTGACCATGCATCATCCTTCTTCGAGACACAGGTGGGAGAGAAACTGTAGTATCAGGAATAGTGGTCATCGAAGACTAGTATGTTCGCTGTCTCCTCAGCTAACTACATGTCCCTCTCTATACCATACTATGATCTGTATTCCGTACATTGGGGCGGCACGTAGCAATCTCGTAGCTTTATGTTTGCTTTACTTATCTTTGCTTGTCATGAAATCTATGAATCAAAATTCAAATGGGCATTAATGTCTTTACAACAAGACTCGACCAATTATCGGTAAGCCGGTTCGAGTCTTCAGTTAGGGTTCAAGAGTGTAACTCCGATCGAGGTTGGAGTTCGACTCGGACCACATCTATGTTCATATATCAAAATCAATTAATGACTTACTCATGGGTTTGAGTTGGTTGAACCGGTCAACTCAAACCGGTGGGTTGAACAAAATTGGACGATCTGAATCGGCTGATGTCTGGACCGATTGATCGTTCTCTTGACCGGTCGACCGTTCCCGTCGGTTCGGTCGAGTCGAACCGATCGACTTGGACCAGTCGACCGTTCCCTGTGGGCCGGTCAACCGTTCTTCGTAGGCCGGTCGACCGTTCTATGAGATCGATCGACCGACTTTTTTCTTGGGAATTTAGTCGGACCGGTCGGCCGCGCATATGAGGCCGGTCGACCGATGGGGATAGAATCCATCATTTGGTTCGGTCGATCGTTCTAAAAGATCGGTCAACCGCCCTACGAGGCGGCGGCTCGGTGTGCAGCCGGGCCGGTCGACTGTCCGATCGGATCGGTCGACCGACCGTAAGATCAGATCTCTCAGGGCAAACTCTAGATCGGTCGACCGCCCCTTTAGAATCGGAAAGGCGCGATAGTGCGAAACCTTCAAGAGATCGGTCGACCGGTTCTCACGATAAAACATGGCCGCCGATCATCTTTTCTGATTTCGGCGGCCTTCTGGCCATCAAAACCCGGCGATCAAAATATGAAAAAGGAAGCTACACATCACAGGATTATGATGGACTCCTTGTATGCATCGAAAGATCAATATTTCTTCGTCTAAGGGATTTGACATTCTAAGGTACCTTTCATTCGATCGTTTGATTTCTCCGACGATCTGTTCGTCGTTCTCCGGCGTCGGTTGTCTCTGGTCGATGGGAAAGGATGCGTCTGTTCTTCACGAATGTCGAAGAGGGGCAGCTGTGCGTCGGTGGGGAGTGGATGCGCGTCGAACAGCCGTCGAGTCGTCCGTGCTCTGGTTCGTCGGCGGAAAAGGAAGGAGAAGTCGAAGGAGACTGAAGGGCGGCGGCCGGCAGGGATCCAAGGGGACGCGAGGGTTGTCCTCGCGTTCCCTTTTATAGCATTGGCCGGCCAAGGTGGCCGGCCGATTCCGAACGAAATCAGGGGAGGAAACTCCTCCCCTGTCGGCCGTTTTTTCTTTCTTTTTTTTGGAATCCGAATTTGATTTCGTTTTGTTTCTCATTAATTGTCATTGATTTCGATTTTTGAATCGTTTCCTTGTTTGAAAAAAAAATTGCATGCGTTACATTTGTTCTTCAGGTGCTGCCTTTCGGCTTCGATGTGGAGTTCGATTGGGATTGCAGTGCATTGTGAAAGTAGTTTGTGATCATCTTTCAGACATGGCCTTTGCTATTTTTTGGAAATATTTTAGGCCATGGCTGATCATTAATCAGTGACTGGTCGATTATTTGGTACCTCGGTGGTTTGGAGATGCGAGTTTCACAATATGAGTTTCTTTTATTTCTCATCTCTTTTACTTGAACGATGTAAAGACTTTATGTTTCATATACATGAAATAGAGTTCTCATTCGAAATTGAGATGTGAAAGCATCCTGGCTTCTTCTTTTTCATAAAAAAATATTATAAAACTCAAAAGTCAAGAAAAAAGATATAATTTTTTTAGTAATGAATTTCTGGATGGTCGTTAGTCATTCTTTTTTTTCCTAAAAGAAAAGGATATGTGCATGCCTACCTGTCTACCCACCTACCACACACACATTTACTTGTTATCACTTTCAAAAAAAAATTTTTTGAGGAAAATATTTCATCTATTAATTAGTAAACCAGAATTATCCTGATACATGATGTTGGAGAGATCCTCCAGAGGATCAATCTCCCAAATATGGTCATGATTCGAGGTACGACCAAAATTAGTTAAAAAATCTACTATCTCGTTAGCTTCTCGATAACAGTGAGTAAGTCGCCAAAAAACAAAATCATGTAAAGCAGCCTTGATATCAGCAATAATAGTCCTAACGCGCCATGGGACACTAGAGGTTATTTGTACCAAATTAGCCGAGTCGGATTCAATAATAACAGTAGTAACATTCATCCGCGGACATCTTCTAATGCTAATAAGTGAGTCCCAAGCTTCAAGCTCTAAAACCGAATCGGCATGACATTTAATAGCACCTGCAGAGACAAAATGACTAGTGTAAGATGGATAATGAATCCTGACCCCCCTTCGGATCGGCCCTAATAAAAGAATCATCTGCGTTAATCTTAACACAAGAACCCAGGGGGGCTCCCACCAGACTCAAATAGGGACTTGGGAGGCCATTGCCTCGGGTATGTGGATTCTGACATAATCGTTGTACTGCGCAAGGACTTCTCCCATACGACCTGTTGGGTTGCTCGAATGAAGTGAAAATGTGCATCATTCTGACACTGCCAAAGCTCCCAAAAAGCAAAAGATAATAAAGAAAGGAGATGAGATCTACCAGATCGGTCAAAAGCGGTGCCTTCATTAAGCCATGTGCCCTCAGGCCAAGTATGCAAAAATTCAGACTTTACTTGTAATTTCTCTTGAACTAGATTCCAAAATCGTATCGAAAAAGCGCAATAAAAAAATAAATGAGTTATTGTTTCCAAGGCAGACTCGCAAAAAACACAAGTAGGATTTAAATTTGGAGTAAAAACGAGTTACAAAATCAAGAGTGGGACTTTTTTATGTAAAAGCTTCCACGAAAACATATGGATCTTTGGCATAGTCGAAATCCCCCACATTTTTGTCCAGGTGAGCCATCCATCAGTAGGCATGAGCAAGGGCTTGTGACATGAGCAATACCATGGGAATCCATCTCCCATATCCACGTATCATCCTCGACACGAGCAACAATATAAATGTTTGAGATGAGATAAATAAGTTCAGAATCAAAGTAAAGATTTAGCATATGTAAGTTCCATTGTCGATTCTGGATAAAAGCATCCATAGTTAGGTCAATGTAAGTCGGCTTATAAGTAAGAGGAATATTAAAAATCCACATACCAAAGTACACAAGAGTGGTGGAACCCTAATTGGGTGGACCAAACTGTGTCATAAATTAGCTTCCTTACGAGAGAAGTAAGTAGTCCTAGGATGAATAGTGTCATATTTGTTTAGAATCAAGCTTGCTCATATGGAGTGGTGATTGTTCTTAAGTGTCATTATTCCTTTGATTAACAGAGTTGTTCGAACAAGTTTGAGGTTACTAAGACCAAGACCTCCATCAGATTTGGAGAGTAAAATTGTGTTACAATTGACAAGATGGATTCCTTTGTTTTCTCGTTAGAGTTCCACACTTTGTAAATTTTGATGTCACTCCTTTCTTACTTTTATTTCAACAATGATAAACATAAGGAGACATAAATAATATATAGGAAATTATTTAATGATATTCTCTCTCATCCTCCATGTGTTCGTCATATTTTAATTATTAATATATATTGTTGAATTTAATATATCATTGAATTATATGAGCGATAATACATCTTCCAACTACAACTAATTAGCTAACTAACTAACTAACTAACAATATTAATTATCAAGAAATGCTATGCTCTTCATTTTTAACCATCTTTATTTTTGCTTTGGTCGAGCTACTATTTTGTAGCTACTTTGTAATTATATGTCAAAATAAATTCATGTCACATTAGTTGTAACTTTTACTTTATTATTGTAGAAGTTTAGAATTGATTCATTTTTTTCAAACAACTGTTTTGGTGGTAAACATAGAAAAAATTATAATTAATGGTAAATTGTCAAGTAATAGTAATATTTAATTTTAAGAGAAAAAATACTCACTGACATTTTCTTTTTTGTATAAAAAATAACAAAGAATAAGATGCAGCGGAGGGGCAACAGCATAAATATTTTTAGTTCCTATTTTTTCTCTACTAACTACTAGTAACTTACTGTTACAATAATGGTACCACAATTTTTTTATACCGGCCCAATTTTTAAAAAAAAGGTCTCCATTGTACTACCATATACCACATAAATTTATTTTCATGATACTGTGATTATGTGAACCAAATACAAAACAAAATTTAGCTCAACTAGTATAAAATAAAATAAAAAAATTATTAAAATATTAGCTCAACTAGTACAAAATAAAAATTGTTAAACAATATAAACTATACACAGCATATGATTCGATCCCATAATATTCTTGGAGAAACCTTTTTATAGTCATATTCATGTACGATCAAAATAATGAAATAAACACAGAATTCTATCATTTGAACAGATGTAAATATTATTGACGAAGATAATACACGAATCCTCACTTTTTATTTTCGCCCAAGTATACAACAAAAATCAAAGCAGTATTCATCGTGCTCTCTCTCTCTCTCTCTTAACTCTTAAGCACATACAAATTTTTATATATTGATTTAGTTATTTATTTGAATATTAAATTGTCACGAGAAACAGGGGAAGTAGAACAGAGTTGGTGGCGTTCTCCTTTTTTTTCTTCCTTGTTATGCTCTTCTTAGCAGCCATTGATGGAACGGCCTCCATCCATGATTACGATCTCTCCGGTGATGTATCCCGACCCCGGCATGCAGAGGAAAGCCACCGTGGCCGCCACCTCCTCCGGCTCGCAGATGCGCCCCAGCGGCACTCGGGAGAACTCGTTGTCCACGAACTCCTTGATATGGAGCAACTGCGTCGATCACAAAGAGCAAACTCACATCAGAGTCGAGTTATAAATCTTCGATCAGAGACTACGTATGGTAATGGAGATCGTGTGACGGCCCTTACCGGCTCCATGAGGGGCGTTCTGACCGCACCGGGCGCCACGGTGTTGACGCGGATGTGATCCTTTGCATATTCGCAGGCCAAGCTCTTCGTGAGGTGGTTCATGGCAGCTGGTGAAAGAGAGATTTGTGAGAATAAGAAGCAACCGGGCGGAACTAAGCAGGGGAGATTGAAAGCACGCACGCACCTTTGGTCATGCCGTAGAGGGCCAAGTTCGCTCTGTAGACGATGCCGGCGACGGAGGAGTTGAAGACGATGCTGCCGTTGCCGGACGCCGAGAGCAGGGGGTGCGCCAGCTGGCTCAGATGCCATCCTGATTCCAAGTTGGTCTTCAACAGGAAATCGAATTCCTCCGGGGTGTACGCCAAGAAAGGCTTCACTATACCTGTGCCGGCATTGTTCACCTGAAGAGCCAATCCAAAGCTCCGTTCAGTTCAGAAATCAATGGTGATTTCGCCTCTTGATATCTATGAAACTGTTAGAATTCAGCTGCGCTGTTGATTAATCAGTGGCAATTACCAGGATGTTGAGCTTTCCGTCGAAGACGGACTTGACGTCCTCGATAAGCTTCTCTCTGTCGGCCACGGTGGAGACGTCGCAGACGGATCCAGTGACCTGGAACTTCTTGGCCTCCCACTGTTGCAGCGCCTTGTTCAGCTCCTCCTGGTTGCGAGCGCAGGTGTGCACCTTGGCGCCGAGTCCGGCCAACTCTTCGACGATGGAGAACCTGCGCGCAACGCGGGCGAATGATCAAGCACAGGTCTTAGAAACATCGAGCACCTCTGTCGTGATCCTGCTGACGGCGCCATGAAAGTTTTTGCATAGAAGGCGGACGTACCCGATGCCCTTGGTGCCGCCGGTGACGAGGGCCGTGGAGCCGGCGAGAGTCCACCTCTTGGCCAAGCTCGCGCGGAAAACATCGCCGTTCTCCATGGTGTTCTTCTCTCCCTGTTTCTTACCCTCCCTTCTTTCTCTCTCCTCAGCTGTTGTTCTCAAAGTGCAGGATGAAGAGTACAGGATGAACTACTTCTCTTCTTATAGAGTGTCTGTGTGAGAGAGAGAGAGGTAGGGGTGGTAGGTGAAGTTGAGCTCCGGTCAACAATGGTGGAAGTCTTACTATGACATATTGCCAATCGCATACGTGTCACTTGTTAGCCGGACTCTCTTTGGTGCAACTTCAACAATGTTTAAAAATTCATCATTCCCTTATCGAAAAAAAAAATCATCAAGAATATTTGTGGATCCAAAAAATTTTTGCTGAGAGTTTCACCTGTCATAACTAAGTATGTTATCTGAGGTAATATAAGAATAGTCAAGCTCGATGATAAGCTGATATTTCACCCGTGATCAATGCACATAACTATTAGCGCAAGCTAGATTGGACGATCGGTGTTGCTTTCCGAACGCTAGGTTGGCAATAAAAAAGAAATCACCATTCAATCATGCATGTATTTAAATTACTAGATATTCTAACAGATATAATTTAAATCATACATATGTTTAAATGTATTTATTACTATTATATATATATATATATATATATATATATATATATAGGAAAAGTATACTTTTGAGATTTGAAAATATAATTAATAAGGATATTAAAGATGTTACCCCTTAAAAGAGGTATCGCGATTATTTATTATTTTTTAGGTGATGCAATTTCTCAAACTCATAAGAGGTCGTGGGAATCAACATGTTAAATTTATATATTCAAAAGACGAACGCTGTCATCTTAAAAGAGAAAAGAAAGGTGAGATAACGATACGTGATCAATGAAACCTTGACATTACAAGAAGCCCTGCAATCTCGGGGTGCCCTAATATTTGGTCAAAATTGGCTGCTTATTTTTTGTTTTCTATTTCTATTACTTTTCCATATTCAATGAAGACGTCTGATGTTGATATTAATAAGCCAGATAAAATTATAGTCTCTAGACAAAAAGTGTTTTCTTTTAAGAAAATAAATTTAACTATATAATGAAGAAGCAAGCTTAATATAGTTATTGGATTGACTTTGACACCTGGGGAATAAAAAGGATTTCAACTTCGTACCCCTAAACTTCTTCCCCCACTTTCACTATGGCCTTTTTTTATTTCTATGATTTATATTTATATTTATATTTATATTTATATTTATTAAATTAGTTATTTATAAAAATCTATTCCGTCCAAAAAAAAATTGAATAATAAATATAAAGAATTATGAGATCGAATATAATTTTTTAATAGGGCAAAATCGACCCACTTAAATTAGGACTTCATCTGCTTATTATTTATATAAGTAATTAATTTCTTATTATTGGTATAGTATTTTTATATAGTTTAATATGTTATAATGCTATATCTTATATTTAGTTATAAAATTAAATATGTTAATATTAATACTAATTTATTGTTTTTTAAAAATATTCTTGTAAAATAGATATTCAAAAAAATTTATCCAAAAAATGACTTGTGTTTTTTTAGGCTGCGTTTGGCACGGGAACATTGATAGAACTTTTGTTTTCGAGAACTAATTGATATGATAGAAAAGTTTGGGTTGGTGTTTGAATGAAAAAGTATAATGATGAGAATTTAAAAAATAATGTGATGGATAAGTTATAGTGAGTGTTTGGATAAAAAGTAAGAATTAAGAATATAATTTATTATTTTATGAGGTATAAAATTATAGTAAATAAGAATAGTAATTATATTGATTTTTACGTAAATTATTATATTGTTAATATTATTTTTATTTATTTTGATTAAACATTTTAAATATTATTAATATTACAATTTACGTACATTTTAAAATCCAAATATAATTTATTTTTTAAAAATAATGGAATAGATTAATTAATAAAATATTTATTAATTATTAGAACTAATTATTTTATAGTTTTTAATTAATAACATTTAATAAATAATTTTATAATATCCTTAATAATGTATTAATATATTATAAATTATATATAAATTAAAATTAAAATAATTAAAAAAATAGATGAAATTTGAAAAAAAAAGATTACAGCTCGAGAACAAAAAAAGGGAAATGTTCTCGCCTTCGGCGAGCGAGAACATTTTGAAAAATATTCTCGTCCAAGGTCACGTGTTTATGTTTCCGTCACGGGGTGCGTTTGGGAATATTTTGCGAAGTTCTCACGAAATATTTCTATCCAAACGCACCCTTAAAAAAATAATTTTAAGATAATTTTTATAATTAAAAAATTAATTCAAAAAATAGTGAATGTTTTTTTTTGTGTGGATAAAAATCGATTGGATCTCAACAACTTCTCCCGTAGGCAAAGTAGCATGTAGAGAAAGTTGACTCAATGAAAATTTTTCAAGTTTAACAAGGAAAAATGGAACATTGAGAGCGATAAAAATACATGATGATTGTGATAGGTGATGATAGTTCATAGCACTAGAGTGATTTAATTGAAGTTGTTATGCTTCGTCTTCGCTTTAATTAATTTCTAATAATACTACCAGTCGGGGTTGTTGAACACTGGTGCTGGATAGTTGGTCATTTTATTAATAAAAATTATATATATGTACATATATATATATATATATATATATATATATATGTATGTATGCAATGTGATGGCATATATACAGGTCTCAGTCAAAAGAGGTGGAGACAAAGTTGAGTAGGACAAAGAAGGAGAGAGGAAAGCAAGTTTGAACCAGCCTTGCAAGGAATAGGAGTAATTAGTTGGGCATTGCAGGTAGCCATCCAAATGGATCATTTTGAACAAGGAAATTGCTTATCAATAAAAGGATTTAGCACAATATTCATGAAATTATGTATTTTTTTATACTTCACGAATTTAATTGTACCAATAATATTTATATCTCCTTTTATTTTTAGTTTGTTTTTATTTTCTTTGTATAATTGTATTAGGTATATGAATATGACCTAAGGCCGAGATAGAGAAAAAAAAAATCATTGGATTCACCCAAAATCTAACACATGCAGGCATCGAATCGAAAACATCCTCTTATAATAAAAAAATATTAAATATATTGGGACAATGAGAGGCCTTGTACAAAATATCTTTTTCCCTTTTTTTATGCGTCCTTAGGTCTCCGTCTTCAGCGCTACGAGGACTAATATGAAGTCGAGATAAAAGAATGATAAATGTATATATTTCTAATTAAAATGATGATTTTAAAAATTGAATATGAGACTATTAATATTATCGAATCACTTGGAACACAAACTCAACAATTGTGCATACCAATCTTAGTTAAATATATCTTTTTCCTTTTAAAAAGTAGAAATTCAGTGATAAAGGTCAGTTAGGTTAATACCTCAATAGTTGATCAGTGCAACTGTTGATCCGAAATAAAATATAAAAGATGAGAAGTCATCGCTCCATTTGCACAAGTACAACTTTTGGCACTCCAACTTTTGAACGGACCACAATAATTGTCCAAGAAAGTGTAAAAATATACAAAACTCATGTCATAAAGTGTTAATCGAGATACTCTTTAAATTATTATATTATATTTTTTTATTAAAATAAAATACACGTGTCCAATTTATCTGTCTTTAATTGTTATTTGCCTGATATAATTTCACTTTTTTGGACATCCCTGAAGTTGTCGAACATATAGTTTGAAGTAGGACTAGATTAATTTTAACACCATGGACTCAACAAATCATGTTTTTATTACTATTACAAATTTAGGATTATTAACTTTCTTCCTAAATCCAAAACTCATCTATAGTTAATTGAATCTAACTCCGGTAGGTAATGAATTTTAGTATTGGGAGAATTGAATTTAATTTGTCAAAATCCTAGTGGACGTGACAGTAGGTATTGCAAGATTTTATTTATTTATTTTTAGGAGCTATCGCATTCCGATTTCAACTTATTTGAATTAGGTGAGGAAAATGTGGGATAGTTGATATTGTTTATCGAAGTTAAGAATTTAAGTTGAAGTCCGTCTCATATCTTATGAGCTACAAAATTTGGACTCTTTTCTTGAACTTTTTTTAATAGAATGCTACTAATTCATTGAATAATTTGTTCAATTGTGTGCTAGATTTTACTAAAAGAACATTATGATATGTTTTGGTATAATTACCTATTAAAATATATATATTAATATAATATTTGTTTAATATTATATATAAGTAATACGAATTAAAATTAATATTAATAAGTATAACATTTTTCATATTATACAATATATATAAGTGGGTCGATCGAGTTTTTGTCCCCTTGTTTATTGGGCCCAAAAGAATATTCGAAATCGGGTCTTTGCAAAAATACATTACATTTTTATTTTTTTTTTTGTGGGGCTTTTATGATTTGATACAAAGTACGAATTAATTTCGAATTGCTAGCGGAAGGGATGAGTTGCTAGCATCGACATGATATTTGCCTCCACTTTCATTTCTTTTATTCCTATTTTAAACAGTTACTAACGGTTTTTTTTCTATTAATATATTTAGTTATAAGAATATATTAAAATTAATTGACATTACATATTGTCACAATAAAATATTTATTATAATGCCATATTATGACAGATATAATTTCTCAGTAGAAAATATATTTCTTTCTTGATCACTCATATTCAAATCCAGATAATTTATATCAATTACTAACATAAATAATTATATATATATAGATCTAAATTATTGTAATATTTTTATTGTCATTTCAATAAAAATTGAAAATATTACTTTACAATAAACATATTTATAAACCAATCATGTTGTTGAATTATGTAAGATGAAATTGCACGAGAATGCGATTATTCAGATGCAAATCTTTAATACTTGTCACTCTTTTTTAATTGCCCATAGAACAGTACTGATGGGATTCCTATTGGGTTGAATCTCTAGTGGGCCCAAATAATGATTGGATCGGTGATAAAGGCCCAGTCAGATGTTTAAATTGTTAGTCTATATGTGACAAATTTTAAGGAAAATAAAGTAACATGAAAGACTTGCGAAGAAGTCTTTAATAATAATAATAATAATAATAATAATAATAATAATAATAATAATAATAATAATAATAATAATAATAATAATAATAATAATAATAATAATAATAATAATAATAATAATAATAATAATAATAATAATCCAGAGATTATTGAAACATTCACTGTAAAGTGTCTTAATAAATTCTTTATGCAATGAGTCAACATTTAAATTATTTGAGTATCCTCTTGGTCAGCCCAGCTTCATGAAGGTCATATATTTCCCTTCATGAGATTCGCAATTATGAAATATACAAATATATAAGAAGCGAGCCATACAAAACAACATTAAACATCCCGCTGGTGCTTTTTTTTTTTTTTGAATTTATCGAACATTTGAAATCTCCAATGGGCATCACAATCATTGTTTCAAGTTAAGCAGAGGGAGAATACTACATCAGCAAACTTTATTTTCTCCACAACTGGAAGTTGGGGTGAAATATAATGATGTCATCCTTGCTTGAATTGTCATTGTCAAGTATGCGACTAAAACAGAATATCAAATTAGTGACTCGAACCAAATATCAAATTAATTGACGGCACTCGGACAGCCAACTCCCCTTTCTCTAGAGGCTGATGTTAGCAATCGGAAAAATTATTTTCTCCATTTGATTCATTCAATGAATCCTCCTCATATAGTCTTAAAAGTCACTAGATTTTGCCACAAATTACTATAATATGTAAAACCCAACCAAATGTAATTGACGCAAATGAATAGCCAACTATATCATAAAATCAACATAGTGTTGGAATATAATTTCAACATTGGGTTTAATATGAAAATAATTATACAATTAAGAATTGTCAAAATATATTAAGGTCTAAATAAAGTGATCAAAATATTTATGGGCATATTCATTAATATGAAATGACATGAATTTATATGTGTAGAGATCAAAATATGTATATACCAAAAAGTTAAAGGATGAATATATATATATTTATATATATATATATATACAAAGAAAAGGGGAAGTGACTTGGACAAAAAGAAACTAGTGTGCATTTAAAATCTTCATGACGGGTAAAATTTCAAACTCCTTGTGCCTATTATAAATAGATGATCGTGATTTTCAAAATACATAATAATTTGGATGAAATCTATTTGGTGAAAAATTTTTCTTTTGCATTTCTTATTCGTGCTAAGAAGAACAAATTTCTATAGTGTCATTTTGAAAGTCCATTTCATTAAGTGTTCGTTAATATAAGAAATCGATGAATAACTCATTCGTAATCGAAAGAGATCGATGAAAGATTGTTTCGTGTTTAGTTTATTAAATTTTCTAATGATTCGTGATGATTCGATCTAATTTTAACGGTTCTTTCACATAGCCCCGAATTCAATTTTTAAAATCTGTCAATTGAATCAAAGTTTATCATTTATCTTTTCATCCACTCATGTGATAACAATTCTTTGTACATCATGACCGAAAAAACAATATTTAAAACCCGTGCAAGTACAATGCGTGTCAATGTCTTTTAATTCGCGAGGAAAAATAATTTTACAAAATTCCTAAACTATTGAACTCTAGCTCCTGCAGATCTCTGTGGGCACATTGCTGCTTATAAATTGTACCTTGCTACTTGGCCCTCCAAGTTGTCCACAGTAGGAGGAGCTGATGGATGTGCTAATAATGATGTGGTTCCCCACTGTGCTGTATGTGATGAGCCACAAAGCAAATTGATCGAGTGAATGCACGCAACACCTCTCTCTCTCTCTCTCTCTCTCTCTCTCTCTCTCTCTCTCTCTCTCTCTCTGAATTACAATCTGCATGGAGTCAGAGCGAGCATAGAAAGAAAGAACAAAAGCCTTAATTTGTAGCCCCCTCTTTTCATGGCAACTTGCAGTCCACTTGCATCCCATCTTTGAAACAAGCTCCAAAGGCACTACTACGTACAAGGGGAGGAGTCACCATCCGAGGCCTTCTTCCCCCACACAAAACCTACCAAAATGGACGTCGCATCCCGGGGGGAAGGCGGTGCATGCACCATTTTGAATTCAAAGCTTCCGGGCACATGTGTGCATATATGTAGCTGCCCAGACATTGCCTGGCCAGATCTAGTGCATGATGAGGGTTTAGCTACATATAGGTGCACTGCAGGGAGTGGCCCCATGCAGTGCAACTGTGCGATTGATGAAGAAAGAAAGGAGGAGGAGGAGAAGGTGAAGGAGGAGAAGAATGGAGAAGATGATATGTAGATATGACGGTAAAGGCCAGCAACAAATGGTGCGTGGGGGCGATGCCACGCGCTTACACGTGACGCTGCAGAGTTGGCTCTGATTTCATCAGCTCATCGGCTGCATGCAGCCACCTACGCGGCCCCAGATGAAGACATGGAAAGATTTCATGCCAACTGGCCTCACATGAAGCTTCATATGTTGCATATGCAGATCTTGGCGCTGCCACTGTTATAACATATATGTTCATGTGCAAATCCTACATGTAACTCATTTATGGGAGACGTTCTCGACGTGCATTTAAAATGAACAAAAGCTGATCTGATGAGATAAACGAAGGATGTCATTGTTTTGATCAATGAGACTTCTGTAACCAGTGAGATTGCTCGACCCTTGTGACTTATTTTGCTTAATTGGAAGCACAGAAGACTTCGGGTACTCTAGATTCCAGCTAGGTGTGTATGCTTCCTGATTTGATGTTTCCTTTTGGAAGTTGGATCCTTTAAGGAAGAACTTTGGCCGGGGAAACTTAATTTGCAGACCTTTGGTCATGAGTTGGCATGCAGCAAGAACAAGCAAGGAATATGAAATTCCACCAACTCGTATGGAAAAAGGGGGCCAAGTCATTATCCATCTCCAAATCCATAGGGAATTCAATTACCTGATAATTGAGGATATATATATATATATATATATATATATATATATATATATATATATATCATAAAGTAGCCTGCGGTACAATTAAATTTAAAAGAGTTATTTCCTCTGACCACCCCTAAACTATCGTGAATTACCACGTCTAACTCCAAATTACGAACTTTATTTTTGAATACCTAAACTACCACGATTTTTTTAATTTAATCCTTCCGTGTTGACTTATCCGTTATTTTTTATTTTTCGCATTTGTGAAATGTCTATTATATCCCTGTGCTAGTCCACTTATATATAAAAAAAATATGAAAATAATTAAAAAAAAAAGAAAAATCAAGACAGGGGGCGGCGAACTCCGACGCCGGGAAAGAGGGGGGGGGGGCTCCTCTGCGTCGTCGTCGCCGAAAAAGAGAGGGGGCCCTTCGTCTATTTTTTCTTTTTTTAAAAAAAATATTTTTATATTTATTATTATATTTTTTATGTAAGAGTGGACTAAGTTGGAGTATAATGGACATTTTACAAATGTAAAAAAAAAATAACGGATAAATCGACGGAATTGAACGGAAGGATCAAATTGAAAAAATCGCGATAGATTAAGTACTCAAAAAATGAAATTCCCAATGTAAAATATCCAAAACTACACATATATGTAATATATAATAGTATCATCTGCAAGACCTTTTTGTTTTCCATATTGATGAAAATAAAATATTCCAGCAACAACTTTATCGGTACTCCCACATGAATCCTACATAATCAGCACTCTGTTGCACGGAAAAACGATTAATTGGAGATTTTATAAGCTATCACAAGTGGATGAAGAGAGAAAGGATAGAAGTAGCACAAAGTATATTAAGTTGACCAAAGGCAATATAATATATATGTATCCTCAGAAGAACAGGATAAACTCTCTCTATTTTTTTTCCTTTTATGTGATGTTACCGGTGCTGAAAAAGCTAAGAAAATAAGACAAAGAAGATCATAGCTTGATAAGGATGGCTTTAAGAATCTAAGGACCATCCGCCCAACTTACACTGTAAGTACTGTCACATTTGACAAAGATGTAAATTCATGAAGTACAGACCAAGACATTATTTGAATAGTTAGATTTGAATACCTACTATTCATCGAAGTCTCATGATTTCAGATTACCCTGCATAATTTTGTTGTTCAATCCACAACAAAATGTCACAAGTTACACTTCTTAAATCAAATAAGATTAACATGCAAGATATGTAGAATACTAATTACACACACAAAAAAAAGATGTATAAGTTACTGTCTTGGTAAACTTTTCTTGCTCGGTACATTTCTTTCTGCCAATGAACTGCACAAGAAGCAACATGGGACTTTAAACGAAAGAATTTTATGTTTCTTGTCATCTAAACCAGTGTATTCCAAAAAAAAAGTTCATATCTAAGATTTTCAACGAAAAAGTTCACACTTCTTCAAATAAAAGAGGGTGAAATGGAAGAGGGTAACTTTTGCATGTCATTGACACATAGGTGTAAGATGCAAATGGCTTCTTTTGTTTTCGAAAAAGGAAAAATACTTCTCGACACCACATGAAAGACTAACTTTTGTATACGTGATGAATCTGACCATATGAGAAAACTTGGCGTATGAAATTCACCAAATTAATCCCCCAAAAAAGCATCATTGATCTATCGCACCCTTATCCTGTTGGCAAGAATAAAAGCTATGGCCTGCCTCTGATATCCATTTTTGGTCTGATGTTACTGTCTCCAATCTCTTTTTCCCACCATGTACTTGGACCATTTGACATTTGTCATGTATGAAGTTACAAAACCTGCTTTCAAATCTTAACGTATGGAGTTGGTTGTTTTTGGATCATCTACAACAACATACAAAGGCTGCAATCACATCTAATATTTCAGCTTCAAGTTAATGAAAACTCCTGCCATCCATCCGACTACTCAACTACATGAAGCAAAGTAACGTTTATTCTTTCTCTAACCTCCCCCACTCTACAGACATCACGAGCAACCAATAAAATGCATGCAGTGACAAGTGACAACTTAATTAACAATACATATCACTAGATATGTTATAACTAGAACTTGCAAGGCCAAAGCATATATGTATGTAAAACAAAGAGCAATGATATATGAAGAAGACAATTAATATAACACCACCCATAATTAATTACTATCCAAAGAGCCTAATTGAATCTAGGACTAGTTTCACTAACATATCTAGGCCACTTACAGAAACAAAGTAAACATGCAAAGATCTCATGAACATGGGAATAGTGAACAACACAAGTATCCTTCTTCTTGTCCTTGTAGAAATGGTAGCGCGCATGAGAATGGAGAAAAAGATAGCTGTGATCAATATGAAGGCCGGGGAGCGCCCCAGGCACCAAACACTTCGTGCGGCATTTGGCCATTGGGCAGAAGGTTCTGAGGAAGGTTATACAACGGCATGGACGCCGGATCCAACCCAACGTGCGGCTGCTGCGGCGTCGAGCCGCCGTTGCCACCGCTCGGGCTGTGCTGCAACTGCATTCCCTCGGAGCCTGGCGGATTCCCAGCTTGCGCTGGCGGCGGCTCCTCGTCCTCGAGCGCCAGCCGCTCGTACGTCGCATTCGTGAACGTCGCCGCGACCACCATCACTGGGCCCGAGGCCACCAGCTCCCCGGCGACGGCACCACCAACTACCTGTCCCTGCCCACCGGCGAGGTAGACCGTGAGCCCGCTGGCACCCGGGGGCGACGGAGCAGGGAGGAACGCGCCGGACAGGGATAGGATCTCAAAGCGGCCATGGAGAGTTATGACGGCCCCCGCCGGCGCCGCAGGCTGCCGGAGAGTTACGTTGGTGACGACGCCGCTTCCACTGAGGACGGACACGCCGCGTTGCCTGCGACGGGCGAAGACAGTGATGGCTTCCATGACGTCGGCGCCGCTGGCGATCTCCAGGACGTGCGACCGGAGTGCGTTGGGGCTTTCCTTGGTGATGATGATAGGCGGCTTCGGCTTGTTCTTAGACCCCGGCGGCCGACCGCGCGGGCGCCGGCCTCCTGAGCTGCCGCTTCCTAAGCCAACTGCACCGCCAGAGCCGGCCTCGGCCAAGTCGAGGCCGCCAGCTGATTGGTCCTCGGCGCCATTTCCTTCGTCGTTGTTGCTGCCGCTGCTGTTGGTGGAGGTGGCGTTCGGGTCCGGGTCTCGCCTTTGGTGAGGGTTGAAGTGGTTGCGGTGCTCGTCGGGCGGCGCAACGTTGGAGTTGCGGAGATGGAGCGCGGTGGCGGCCCCAGGGGAGGAGGTGACCACCCGGTCGACCCCGCCCATGGCCGCCACGCTGCTCCCAGTCCACCACAAGTTAGCCATCTCTTTAGCTAATCAAATCAGAAGGAAAACTGCACTATTTATGAAACAGCGATCTGTTGGACGACGCCGGAGAAAGAACAAAGATTATTTAAGCATCAATCCTCCTTTCTCATTCCTCCTCGTCAGCCCTTTCGAACAAATTGCATATTCTTCTTCACACAGAGGCCGCGGCAGATGATGGTCTCTCCAAAGAGCACTTCTTCTTGCTTGATAAATTCTTTCCTAGATCCTGTAACAGTACGTCCGATCGAGATCTATTCCAGACAGGCAGCAGGATCTAAATGATGAACCCCAGATGCCATACACATGCAATAATTCTCTCTGGAGCTGTTTCCATACCTGTGCATTAGTCAATAAGTCATATGTATACAGGAGAAGCACATGAAACCCCCTCACGATGGCACCAAAACTGAAAGAAGATTCAAAGTGCGAACATGAAATTTAACGCGGCAGAATTACCTCACCAGCTTCATCAACATGCAGCAAAGAGAGGTCTCAAGCGCACAGCAACACGTCCTGTGGCCTGTGGGGATGTCGATGCTCCGCACAGTTAGTGGAAAGTGGTACTGGTACTAGACTCCTAGGAGTACCTGAAAGGGAGGGAGGGAGGATTCACTCGTTCCAAATCCTACCCAAAAGGGAATACAAGTACTCTCTCTCTCTCCCTCCTCTCTCTGGTCGAGTTCCTCCTTTATGCGCTCCTGCCGCTTGTCGAAAGCTATTCTTCTCCTGCAGCAGCTGCAGCCGTCTGTACAGATCCGTCTCTCATCATTGCATCAAAAGATCAGCAAGGACCGCCTTCCTCTTCCTACTTATACACAACCACCCGCATCATGTACCTTGCTAGGTGCGCTTCTAGAAATAATATATTAAAGAGATATATCAATAAGTCTTCTCTCGGGCTTCGAGCATAATGCCTTTGTATGGACCTTCACTAGGGTTTGATGTGTTGGGGACTTGTGGGGAGAGTAACGTGCGCATGAGGAAGTGGGGAGGGGGGGGGGGGGGGGGGGGGAGAGAGGGAGAGAGAGCGAGTAGTGGGAAGGCGTCAGTGTCGCGAGTCCCGACGCAGTATCGAATGCCGTGGTCATGGAAAGGAGGAGAGAGAAAGAGACTCGAGGGGAGGGCGTTTCGTTTGGTTCCTCTCACTCTCTCTCCTCTATGGCAACTGTAGCGGCATCTTATGAGCTCCAGGACAAAAATCTCAATCACCGTTTCTGAAGCCCAATGCGGTACGTGTTCCACACCCCCAACATTATGTTGGAGTGTGGCCATGGCTGGTGAGGGGGACGGGGAGAGGAGGAGGCCACGAGCCCCTGCTTCTACCGCTACGCAGCTCCTTGTTGTGTTCCTCGTGCGTGCCCTTGGCTTCAACTACGCGCGGTGGCCCCTTAATTTGAGGCCCTCCCCCTGTATTTATGAAACTGTTGCTGCGTCAACAGTCTCTTTAATCGTTTTTCCGATAAGAACAGTCTCTTTAATTTGGACCTGCACTTTTGGGCAATCACAGACGACCCGGACAGACAGGCAGAGGGAGAGAGAGAGGAGAGAGAGAGAGGATGCAACGTTTCTAGCATAAAAAGACAATTTATAAGATGTGAAATGACGCTGTTCATGGATGTCGCCATTAATTGCAAAATCTAAGGATGGATTATTTTGCGGTGAGGGATACCTAAAGGTTGCCAATACGTTCAGCTGCTTGCTGCGACTTGTTCATGTAATTTTATCTATACAAATGTTATCATAAAAAAAAAGTAGAGACAAAGTTTACCTGCACAGAATCTAAGTACACCTTGCAATATGCAATAAAACAGACGTGAGAAACACATGACCGATTACAACGTTGGTACAGAAAATTAGTATATACCATATGAATATTAAAAATTTCTACTCAGAGTCTCGAGTTTCACATGTCATAATTAGATATATTATCCGAATTTGATGATGAATCGAAATTTTAACTCGTGACTAGTATGTATAATTTTTAGCGTCAGCTGAGATGGACGACGTCGCTTCCTGCGATGACAATCGAAAAAAAAAGAGAATATATATATATATATATATATATATATATATCACCTGTCATAATTAGATAGGTTGTCCGGACTCCATGATGGATTGAGACTCCAACTCGTAATTAGTATGCATAACTTTTAGCATTAACTGAGTTGGACCACGTCGCTTCCGGATGTGACAATAAAAAAAAAGAATATATATATATATATATATATATATATATATATATATATATATATATATATATATATATATATATATATATATATATACATAAGAAACACATGGGCAATAGCAACCTGGGTAAAGACTATATATAAGGTTTGAAATGAAGTCAGAGATCAGAGAGTTGCACATGTATTTTGCATGTCTACATGTCCAATATAAATCGTGATAAGAGGGGTCGAAAGAAGCTTTGTTAGGGGCGACCAAAATGGAAAGATGTGTCATATATGAACAAATTTGATTTGATATTGTTTTTCGTATATTTGATCGCTCTTGGTTGAATTTTATTCAATTTTAATTTAATAGATTCAATTTTACTAGATAATATCTAATTCTCTTTTGTTTTTATTACGTTGATGTTTTCATTTTAAGTAATTTCTTTTATGAAATAAGCACTTGAAAGAAGTAATTTGAATAGCATGATCCTCCGATTTTCCTTTTTTTAATATTTCCATTCAATAAAAAAATTCTTGACATTGAGGATTTTGAGTTGGTCCAGCTCAATACGAAACTTACGATTAATTATTCTTCTAATTATCCTCTTAAAAATTCTTCTAATATTTCACAATGGCATGTATTATAATTTCATCGACTAAAGTTTAGGATGTTTTGCATATGTGAGTGGTAGAATGATTTTTAAAGGAGGAAGCATTTTTCGAAACCCTAATCATAACAAAAAAATTTGCATCGCTGTAATTTTATGATATGATCATGAGAAATAATCATGTGAGGGGGAAAATAAGGCAATAAGGAAAAAAAGAGATTAAATTTGGGCGTAAATATTCCACTTGACATGATCATGCTAATGTTTCAAACATGGCAACTAGTACTCGATCGAGCTCGATCGACATGACGCGTGCATCGTGGTGCGGACCCGACCTAATTTGTCTCCTCGCCGCGCATGAGAATTGAGAACTGTCCACCCCGTGATTTGACCCCCTTCGACTTTTTAAAGGTATATTCTCCATTCTCCCTTCTCCCTTCTAAGAAAAATGTTAGATTTTGATTCTTGCATGATAAATCACTTGCTGTATTCTAAAACAAGTTTGTACATTGTAAACTTCTTGGCTCATTTGGTTGCATTTCTTTTGCTCCTGGATTATCAATAAATATTTTTTAAAAAAATTCTTGTAAGTTATTCTTTGTTAGTTGATCACTTCAGTCTTAAGATCAAAGTGTTTGGATGCTGTTAGATTAAGGTGAAGGAGAGAAATTTTTTAAAATGACCTCTGATAACCTCTCCTCTACAAATGTTGATGGGTGTTTGTACATTTTAGCCACTGTAAACATTTGTTTATTTTTTTAGCCACTGTAAAATTTTCGCTCCTTCTCAGAACCTATTTTAATGATTTTTATCTTTATTTTATTAATTTTTCCAGTTACATTTTTAACATCTCTTATCTTTCTAGGGGAAAAAAATATAAAGTAATGTATTTCATTTTTCTTTTCATACTCTAATTGTCATCTGACGTAAAGTTATCACATGTACCTTGACTGGTGGATCATTTGATCTTTCATTCAAGGCCCAAAGAAAAGCCTGCTAACTGAATAAAAAGTTTTCTTTAAACGATTTTATATCTTTTTTAAAAAAAACTATATTTGCCTTCGTGACCTAACATAATATAACTACACTTTTACTTAGTCACCAGCTAGTATATATATATATATATATATATATATATAGATATATATATATATATATATATATATATATATTATAGTAAAATGATGTATGAAGCGGCTACATTGTGTCACACGCAATTCAAACCGCCTGCTAATGACTATGTGTTTGCGTGATGAGTGTCCTTTAGATTTAATCTACCAGTTAGCGTAGATCTTGTGAGTTTTTTGCATTTTTCCTCTCGCTTGATGATCTCTCTCCTCTCGAACGCCACTGCCATCTCGGAGATCTCTCTCATCTTGAATGCTCGCTGCCATCCTCTCGGTGATTTCTCTCTCTCTCTCTTGATGATCTCTCTCCTCTCGAATGCCACTGCCATCTCGGGGATCTCTCTCCTCTTGAACGCCCACTACCGTCTCTCGGTCATTTCTCTCCTCTCAGTGATTTCTCTCTAATGTCGCTGATGTTGCTGTCTGAGAGGAGGCAAAGAGTGAATCGGAGGTTTTCCCCTCTCTTTCTCTCGAATGTTGCCTCCACTACCATCGGAGAGGAGGCGAAGGGCAAATCAAAGGTTCCCCCCTCTTGTGATATATCTCTCTCTCTCTCTCTCTCTCTCTCTCTCTCTCCTCTCTCTCTCTCTCTCTCTCTCTCTCTCTCTCTCTCTCTCTCTCTCTCTCTCTCTCTCTCTCTCTCTCTCTCTCTCTCTCTTGAAAGGTCTCCCTTGGAGAGGAGGCCAAGGGTGAATCAAAGGCTTTTCCTCTAACTCTATCAATGATGCCAGCGGAGAGGAGGCGATGGGTGAGTCGTCACGTAATCTCTCTTGCTCCTCGATCTCTCTCTCTCTCTCGCGGTATGGCCGATGATCGAGCTGCGATGGAGCGAAGGATGCCGAAGTGCTTCACATCGGCACCCTGGGCATAATGTCGGAGAAGGAGAAGAGTCTCGCACGACAAAAATCTTGTGAAACATAATATGACCGTATGATATGATCTGGACAGGCACCTGAATCTCCACTATTGGATTGTGATTGGTCGTTTGTAATCACATGTGACAGTGTGCTAAGCAGCAGCAACTTCGTACACCCGTTTTACTCTCTCTCTCTCTCTCTCTCAGCACACACACACATATGTATATATATATATATATATATGTTATATATTACTTTTAGACGTATCTATATGTTATATATTACTACTGCTCGACATTGTGTCACACACAATTCAAACTGTCCCATTGCAATCTAATGGCTTAATGTATTCGTGTGATGAGTGTACGTCCAAATCTGATCTACCTTCAATTGTAGATCTCCTGAGATATTTTGTTTTCATTTTTTCTCTCTTTCACTCTCGGGGATCTCTCTCCTCTTGAACGCCCGCTGCCGTCTCTCGGTGATATCTCTTCTCACTATAAGAAAACTGTCAAATAGCGACGCAAATTAGTGTCGCAATATTACGCGACTCTAAATTGACGCTAATAGCGTTGCAATAGCGTCGTTATTGGGTCGACAAGAGGAGACACTAAGTGCCTCTCTATAGCGTCACATTAGAATCACAAAAAGGAGGCGCTATTATCACGTGCGAAAATTAATAAACACGCGACAGATGGTAGCGCTATATTGGCGTTGCAGGTTTGCAACGCTAAATTAGCATCACAAGCAAAGTGACACTAGATCGACGGAATGTAAGAGCTGATATTAGCGCTGGCATCGTGCGTTGCATTGGCATCGTAAGCATGAGACGCTGTAGGAACGTCACTATGACCGCGACTCTAAGTGGACACTAATATCATATAATGTATATATAGTATAGTCGACGCTGTCTTTTACGCTCTTTTTAATATAATCTATATAATACTACATTATACAATACTATATAGTACTAACTATACTATACTATACTACACTATACTATACTATACTATACTATACTACACTATACTATATAATACTATATTATACAATACTATATAGTACTAACTATACTATACTATACTATACTATACTATACTATACTATACTAAAGTATACTATACTATATTATAATATATTAAACACCATACTACACTATATTATTCCATTATATAGTATACAAAAGTTAATATGCCATGCTATACATACATTATACTCTAATTCCCAAATTCCAAAATCGGAGAAATAGTGCTTCTTCATTTTTTAAGAAATTCAAATAGCGATTGTCGGAGATCCGATCGTTGGATCATCACAAAATTTGTTCTTCTCATAGGTCATGGCAACACAGATTTTTCGATATTTTTTTGCGATTTTAGGAGGCCGTACGACAGAGTTAAGAACTTAGGAAAAAAAGTTTTCCAACGATCTTTGATGAGAGCCCGACGGGAATTGATCAAAATGAAAATTACGAATTCGTAGAGATCGACACGAGCTGTCCACCCACACAAGAATCGTGGCGATTGGAGGTCGGAAGAAATTCAATAAAATGGGCAAAGTTTCAAAATAGAAACGGTCGGTTTCTCCATAGTCCTAAATCGGATTGCTACGAAAAAATAGGTGTTTCGAAGGGCTCGAGAAGGTTGAGCAGTGCAAACATTTTATGTTTCACGTGTTTTTCTTTTCCTCTGATTCTCAAAATATCTATTTTTCATAATTATAAAAATTCCTCAAAACTTCCATCCCCCCTAAGAAATCTAAAAATGCACATTCTTCAAAATCGAACTTTTCGAGAGGGCTCAAAACAGTCCCATTTAGTTGACATAGAGTTTTCAATTTTTTTCTGAGAAATTCTAATTTTTTTATATTTTTTGTATCCAAATTTAAAAAGTATTCAAAATGGTCTATTTTGCTTCGTGCGCTTAAAAAAATACATACATACATATACACATACATATACACATACACATATACATACACATACACATATACATATAACACATATACATATACACATACACATATACACATACACATACACATAGACATACATATAAACATACATATACACATATACATATACACATACACATACACATATACATATACACATACACATACACATACATATACACATATGCACATACACTTACACATACAAATACACATTTAATCAATTTATAGTTAACAAATAACTTATAGTTTGATGCCACTTAAGCGTCACAATAGCGACGATATCGTTTTAGCGTCACAGTAGCGCCACAATAACGACGCAAAGCTGTGACGCTAATTTAGCGTCTCGAATGCGCGGCGCCAATGCGACGTGATACTCCAACTTAGCGTCACAATATATTGAGTCACTAACATGAGACGCCATTTGGCATACAACATGGCGCCATATTAGCGACTCAATAGCGTCACATCATTGGCGTCGCTAACTAGCGATCCATGTGCTCATCAAGGAACAAATCATGACCATCCGTTCTTTTAATCCGAAGATTCGTAACACCTTTGCCAATTTCTCTCCCTCTTTTAATGCCTGCAACATCCTCTTCTACCGATCTGCCTTCTCTCTAACCCTCTGATGGCTTCTCCTGTCGACGCCTTCTCCCTCCGACACCTTATCCTGCCGACGCGTCCCCTTCTCCCCTGTCGCCGCCTGCCTCCCTGCTCGAGACTCTGCTTTCTCTCCTTCTCCCCTGCCGCCGCCGCATCTGCCACAGCCTCCGTCGCCGCGTCCGTCACCTTGCCTCCCTAGTCGAGACATCGCCTGCTCCCCTTCTCCCCTATCGCCGCCGCGTCCACCGCCGCTTGCCTCCCTGCTCGAGACACCGCCTTCTCCCCTTCTTCCCTGCCGCCGCCACGTCCGCCGCCGCGTCCGCCGCCTGCCTCCATGCTCGAGCCGCCGCCTCCTCCCATCCGATCCCTTCTCCCCTGCCGCTGATGTGTCTGCTGCCGCTGCCTGCCTCCATGACGCCGCCCACTACCACCATTATCGTCTGCTTAGCGTCACACAAAGAATTGATAAATCCACTGATGAATTTGAAATGTATATGTAAACTTGATGTATAATGTGTAATTTGATGAACCTGATTAGAACGTGTACATGTAGTTAAACTTGTGTAAAGAAATGTGAAAGGTAAATTAAATTGTACAAAGCATGCTATTTTCGTTGGACGAAGATGTCGTACTTAGCGTCACATTAGTGTTGCACAATTAGCGCCCATTAGCGTCCACTTAGCGTCACACAATTGCGTCGCTATTTAGCGTCGCACTGACATCTACGTAGCGCCACAACCAACGATGAGAATAAACTTAAGCATTGTTTTAGCATCATACCAGTGTCAAAATAGCGTCATATTAGCGTTATGTTAGCGTCAACCCGGTGTCGCCTTAGCGTCGCACACTCTAATGTCATTTTAGCATCGAACGAGTAACGACGACACAAATAGCGTCGGACCTTTGGCGTCGCCATTACTGTGGTCCTTAGGCGACGCTAATTCGTCGCTACATTGTTCAGCGACAAATTAGCGACGCACTAGAGTCAGTATACGTGTGTCGCTAATTCATTAATTTCTTGTAGTGTCTCTCTCCAAAGTCGCCGTCGTCTCTCAGTGATCTCTCTGGAACGCTGCTAATGTTGCTGTCAAAGAGTAGGTGAAGGGTGAATCAGAGGTTTTTCCCTTTCTCTTTCTCAAGTGACCTCTCTCGAATATTACCGCCACTACCGTCGGAGAGGAGGCGAAGGGCAAATCAAAGTTCACCCTCTCTCTCTCTCTTTCATGATCTCTCTCTCTCTTAAAAGGTCTCTCGTTGCCGTCGGAGATAGGGCCAAGGGTGAATCAAAGGTTTTTCCTCTCTCTTTCTCTCTCTCTCTCTCTCTCTCTCGCTCGCTCTCTCTCTCTCTCTCTCCCTCGAACGTCATCGCCGGTGCCATCGGAGAGGAGGCGATGGGTGAGCCGTCATGTAATCTCTCTCGCTCCTCGATCTCTCTCTCTCCCTCTCTCACCATAATTTTTAAATATTTTTTAAAATAATATTGTAAGTTATTCTTTGCTAGTTGATCACTTCAGTTTTAAGATCAAAGTGTTTGGATGATGTAAGATTAAGATGAAGGAGAGAAATTTTTTAAAATGGCCTCTCATAATCTCTCCTCTACAGATGTTGATGGGTGTTTTTACATTTTAGCCACTGTAAGAATTTTTGTTTATTTTTTCAACCACTGAAAATTTTTGCTCCATCTCAAAACCTATTTTACTGCTTTCTTTTATTAACTTTTCCAGTTACATTTTTAACATCTCTTATCTTTCAAGGGAAAAAGATATAAAGTAATGTATTTCATTTTTTTTTTCATACTCTAATTGTCATCTGACGTAAAGTTTCACATGTACCTTGACTGGTAGATCATTTGCTCTTTCATTCAAGGTCCAAAGAAAAGCCTGCTAACTGAATAAAAAGTTAAAAAAACTATATTTGCCTTCGTGACCTAACGTAATATAATTACATTTTTACTTAGTCACCAGCTAGTTTACGTATAATTTAATGGAAGTGTAGATCTACATGGTGTAAATCAACTTTTTTTATATAAGTTGTTAATTTTTATAAATAAAGTGTATATAAAAAAGCTACCAATATGTATCTTTGCAACTTATCTAAAATAGTTGATTTCACACCAACATTAATATATATATATAGAGAGAGAGAGTAAAATGGACGTACGAAGCGACTGCTCAGCATTGTGTCACAAGCAATTCAAAACGTTTGCTAATGACTGTGTGTTTGCGTGATGAGTATCATCTAGATCTAATCTACCGATTAGTGTAGATCTTGTGAGTTTTTGCATTTTTGCTCTCTCTTGGTGATCTCTTTCCTCTCTAACGTCACTGCCATCTCGGGGATCTCTCTCTTCTTGAATGCCCGCTGCCATCTCTCGGTGATTTCTCGCCTCTCTCAAATGCCGTCGTCGTCTCGGTGATCTCTCTCGAATGCCGCTGATGTTGCTGTCAGAGTGGAGGCAAAGGGTGAATAGGAGGTTTTCTCCTCTCTCTTTCTCTCGTGATATCTCTCGAATGTTTCAGCCACTGAGGCGAAGGGAAAATCAAAAGTCCCCCCTCTCTCTCTTGAAAGGTCTCCCGCTCCTGTTGGAGAGGAGGCCAAGGGTGAATTGAAGGCTTTTCCGCTCTCTCTTTCTCTCTCTCTCTCTCGAACACCATCACTGGTGCCATCGGAGAGGAGGCGATGGGTGAGCCGTCACGTAATCTCTTTTGCTCCTCTCTCTCTCTCTCGGTATGGCCAGCGATCGAGCTGTGATGGAGCGAAGGATGTCGAAGTGCTTCACACCGGAGCCCTGGGCATAATGTTGGAGAAGAAGAGGTGTCTGGCATGGCAAAAATCTTGTGAAACATAATATGATCGTGCGATGCGATCTGGTCAGGCACCTCAATCTCCATTGTTGGATCGTGATTGGTCGTTTGTAATCATGTGTGACACTGTGGTAAGCAGCAGCAACTTTGTACACCCAGTTCACACACACACACACACTATATATATATATATATATGAGTTATTTTCTCTAATCACTTCTAAACTTTCGTGATTTTCCACATCTAACCCCAAACTACGAACTTCATTTTTTGGGTCCCTAAACTATCACGACTTTTCCAATTTGATTCTTCCGTCCAATTCCATTATTTTTTAATTTCTTCATTTATGAAAAGTCTACTTTTATATAAAATAATATATAATAATGAATATAAAAATAATTAAAAAGAAAGAAAGATGGCCACGTGCGGAAGAAAGAGCTGGGGGGGGGGGGGGGGGGGGTCGCCGCCCCCTACTGGCGGTGAACACCCCCCTCCCTCTCCCTACGCTGGCATGCGCAAGGAAGAGCTCTCCGCCCCCCCCCCCCCCTACGTCGATCGTCGACACAGAGGGGAGGGGAGGGGTGGCGAACCCCCCTCTTCGCTCTTCCTTGTGCATGCCGGCGCAGGAAAAGAGAGGGGGGTCGCTGCCCCCCCCCCCCCCCCCCCCCTCTTCGCTCTTCCCTGCGCACGCCGGCGCAAGAAAAGAGGGGGAGGGGGGTCGCCATTAGTTTAGGGACTAAAAAAATGAAGTTCGTAGTTTGGGGTTAGATTTGAAAAATCTCGATAGTTTAGGGGTGGTTAGAGGAAATAACCATATATATGTTATTTATTACTTTTAGACGTATCTATATATTATATATTACTGCTGCTCAACACTGTGTCACACACAATTCAAACTATCCGATTACAATCTAATGGCTTAGTGTGTTCGCATGATGAGTGCACGTCCAAATATGCAGCGTAGATCTCGTGAGTTTTTTTTCATTTTTCCTCTCTCTCGGGGATCTCTTTCCTCTCGAATGCCCGTTGTCATCTCTCGGTGATCTCTCTCCTCTCTCCAAAGTCGTCGTCGTCTCTTGGTGATCTCTCTGGAACGCCATTGATGTTGCTGTCAAAGAGGAGGCGGAGGGTGAATCGAAGGGTTTTCCCTTTCTCTTTCTCACGCGATCTCTCTTGAATATTGCCGCCACTGCCGTTGGAAAGGAGGCGAAGGGCAAATTAGAGTTCACCCTCTCTCTCAGTCTCGTGATCTCTCTCTCTCTCTCTCTCTTAAAAGGTCTCCCATTGCTATCGGAGATGAGGGCCAAGGGTGAATCGAAGGTTTTTTCCTCTCTCTCTCTCTCTATGTATCTCTCCCGCTCTTTCTCTCTCTCCCTCGAACGTCATCGCCGGTGCGGTGGTGCCATCGGAGAGGAGGTGATGCATGAAAAATCATGCGTAAGTTTAGGCTATTTGATTAGCATATTAAGAGCCTTTTGTGGTTAAGAAAAGAGAGAATTGATTTATTTTTATAAATTTTTTTAACATTTGATTTCTACCTAAGTTTGAATAATTTCATTGCAGAAAATCAAAACAACAAGAAAATGGTCGAAAACACATGGTGCAACAAAACTACTATCACGACCATGCCTAAGTTGGTCACGGCCATTCCTTTACAAGCAAGGCATCGAGGCCACTATCATGGTCGTGCCAATTATGTCACGGCCATATCTATTTTGGGTCAGAAGAACATTCTATCACTGTTGTGCTGGAGTTCTTAACGGCCGTAAACTCGTTGGCAGAAATCACTCTGTCACGGCCATGCTACACTTGGTCACGGCCATGACGGCGGACGGTTAGAAGCCAAATTTTATCCACTTTTGGATAAATTTTTTGTTTCTTCCTTTGGGGATGGGAAGACCTATAAAAGAAGGCAAATGAGGACTTGGAAAAGTATCCCTGGAGTATAGATTTAAAGCCTACAAAGAGGAGAAGAGCGAGAGCAATAGTGAAGCTCTTTCGAAAACTCGCGAGAGCACGTTTCTTTTCCCAATATTTTTTTATTAGATTTGATGTTATTATTCTCATATTATTTCTTTATTAGGATCATTCTAGTTGAATTCTATTTATGTTTTGAATTCTTTCTTAATATGTAATACGTTCCAATTTCATGTTTAATGCTTTCCATTGATTCCATGATTTATGATTTGATTACTATATGAGAAAAAGTGATTATTTTCATAATAGTTTGTAGGGTTGATTTTATTTATTGCATGCCACAATAAGGAAAATCGAAATAGACCTAATATGTGTAGTTATTAAGGTGACTTGAGAAATCCTTTAATATTAATTCTGTTTTAATGCATCTTATGATTAATCAAGTAAATTAAAAACCGAAAGGATTGATTTATTCTAATTTGCCATAAGATAGTAGTTAAAGGCTGAAAGATTGGTTAACTAATTTTGGTAATTCACTTTATTATTGATTCAACTAATTCTAAATTGAGAAAATTCATTACATTCTAGTGGTGATAATTAGATGTCTTAATCATCAAATCATTATTTCTCCAGGTGATCATTTTCTTTATTTTTATTATTTTCTTTTTATTCACATCTAAAATCAACTATTTTCTTAATTTCTTAATTAATAAGGTTAAAATAAAATATAAATTATTAATCATCCTCATGGGAACGATAACTCTACTCATTCACTTTATTACTTGAGCGGCTAGTACACTTGCTAGCGATTGCTATCAATTTTACACGCATAAGGAGGCGATGGGCGAGCCATCATGTAATGTCTCTCACTCCTCGATATCTCTCTCTCGCGCCCCAATCTCTCTCTCTCTCTCTTTGTGTGGCTTGACAAATCTTTCGCAAGTATACAGAATCAACGTTGTAGTATATAAAATATCGTCCCACAATGAAGAGTTTAAGTATTAGAACCATATGATTCTAAATGATATTTAAATGGTTAGAAATAAGGAAATAATAATAAAAACTAAATAAAAGTGAAGTGCCGAAATGACTGCAGAAAAGTAGAACGACGAGAAAAAATGAGAACTGATTATGAATAAAATAAGAATAAAAAGTTTAGGATTTTGAATCCACCTAGGGTATTGATCATATGGATTTTAAGGATAATAAAATCATAAGTGTTCTACTCAATCTTCAAAAGTCATGCATCTCCTTTTCAGGCAAACACAATTCTAATTAAAATAATAAACATCCACTTTGGTGGCCATTTAAATTATTTTAATTGCATTACAAATTAAGATTTATGAGTAAAATTATTATCCATATTTCTACGAAATAATACATTTCATGTCATTCATTTTAACTAATCTTAATGAACTACTTTCGTAATCAAGAAAATCTTAAGTCACTTAATTAGGTGATCAATCTAATATAAGCATTTCGTCAAGCACATGAAAGGCAAAGAACACATCAGAACAAATAAAAATATTTCCTAATGATCAAATCCTAGGTTTCATCAAACCCTAGAAAAAGAAGTTTAACCGAGCATAGAGAAAGAAATCATCATCAAAATACAAGATTTCATGAAAAGAGAATGAGATTAAGTTTAAGAAAGGTACTGAAATACAATGAAAAATAAAAGTTCATCCTAACCATCTTCTCTCCCTAGAAACGATATCCAGATCCCTTTTTTTGTCCTCTCCCAATCCTTTTTATAGTTCCCAACATTAGGTTTACAAACATGAATAAAATGCCCCTAAATCGTGCTCAAAATATGATCAACATGTCTTTAAAACTATCCGTTCACTATCGCTACGGTTTGGGCATGTGAGCTACGATTTTGGTGTTTGTGCTACGGTCTTCTAGTATTGGTTCAATCAAAGGTGTCTTTTGCCTCCTCTTCTACTACGGTTTGCATCAATTCATTATAGTTTGGTCCACTCCATTACAGTTTGACTGTAGGGAAGCAACAAAGAGTGTCTTCCAGATTCATTTCTCATCCATTTTCCTCGTGGTTCCTGAAATTCAAGTACAAAATACTATACCAAAAAATTCAAATAAGCTTATAAATAATTATAACTCAACAAAATTGATAATGCTTAAATATAATAAATAAATATATGATTATCAATGGTCGGTGATCGAGTCACGATAGAGCAAAGGCTGTTGGAGTGCTTCACATTGGGCGCCCTGGGCATAGTCGGAGAAGAAGAAGAGTCTCGCACGACAAAAATCTTGTGAAACGTAATATGATCGTGCGATGCGATCTGGATAGGCACCTCAATCTCCATTGTTGGATCGTGATTGGTTGTTTGTAATCATGCATGACTGTGCTAAGCAGCAACAACTTCGTATACCCATTATATATATATATATGAATATTATATATTACTTTTAGACGTATCTATATATTATATATTATTGCTGCTCAACACTATGTCACGCGCAATTCAAACTATCCGATTACAATCTAATGTCTTAGTGTTTTCGCGTGACGAGTGTCGTCCAAATCTCATATGCCTGCTAGCGTAGATCTCATTAGTTTTTTTTTCATTTTCCTCTCTTTCTCTCTTGGTAATCTCTTTCCTCTCGAACGCCCATTGCCATCTCTCAGTTATCTCTCTCCTCTCTTGAACACCGTCATCATCTTCGATGATCTCTCTCGAACGCCACTGCCATTGGAGATGAGGCGAAAATGTCAATCGGAGGTTTTCCCCTCTCTCTTTCTCTCATGTTCTCTCTCGATTGTCATCGCCGTTGCCATCAAAGAGGAGGCAAAGGCGAATCAGGGTTCTCCCCCTCTCTCTCTATTTCGCAATCTCTCTCTCTTGAGAGGTCTCTGGACCGCTACCATCGGAAAGGAGGTGTCGAAGAGGAGGCCAAGGGTGAATCAAATGCTTTTCCTCTCTCACTCTCTCTCACACACACACACCCCATCGCCGGTGCTATCGGAGAGGAGGCGATGGGCGAGTCGTCGCATGATCTCTCTCTCTCAATATGGCCAACGATCAAGCCGTGATGGAGCGAAGGATGCCATAGTGCTTCGCATCGACTCCCTGGTCACAATGTCATAGAAGAAGAATTGGAGTATGACGTGAAAAAAGTCTCGTGTGGTGTAATCTGACCGTGCGATGCGATCTGGATGGATGCCTCAATCTCCATTGTTGGATCGCGATCGGACATTTTGAATCATGTGTGACACTATGTTGTACACCCATTTTACCCATATATTATTATTATTATTATTATTATTATTATTATTATTATTATTATTATTATTATTATTATTATTATTATTATTATTATTATTACTTTTAGACGCATCTATTTCAAGGATAATAAAAAGTTGTAATAGTTTTTTTCGATTACACAAGTGGTTTAACACTATAATACAAAATAAAAAAACAAATTAAAAATAAAGGAGCACATTGCACTAATGTTGTTAAACCTAGAGTCAATGTAAAAATTAATTTATAAAAGTTCATAAATTATACTTTATATAAATTTTTTACACAAGTTTACATGATTTTATATGAGTTAATACATTATCACTGTGTACAATAAAAAAGATAGGAGAATCTTAAATATTTCAGTTAACGAATATAGTTTATGATTGAGAATTAAATTAATACAATGAGTAAAAATTTTAATTCAACCACATTTAGTCATATTTATTATTTATTATTTTCTAATTTAATAAAATTAGTTGTTATTAGTTACTTAGCACTTGAGTTGTTAGTGATATTACTTATTTTAATAGTTATCTCATATTAGCATATGTTAGTTATTTATTATTTATGGGTCATAGATATGTACATAATATTATATTGTGATTACATAATAATTACTTTATAATTATTAGATATGTGCATAATATTATTAGATGTGTACATATATTCTACCCACCAAAGCAGGATTTTGGGCAGTAGTAGGGGTGGGGAAACATAAAATTTAGTTCATGCCACGACAATTTATATGGAAGGGCAGTTTCGTTGATGCTTAACTATTTTGAATGAAGAAGAACAAGAACAGATCAAATATTTTGAGCAAGGTCACGTAGATCTTCTCTTTCATCGGAATTCGCTGTACTCATTTACAATGGAAAACTCTATTCGTTGTAAGATCAGTCCTAAATTTGGCTTCTACACGGCCCACGTGAACAAACAAATAAAGGAAAGGGAAAAGGGGGAAAAAGTAAAGTCTAAGCGCCATATGGCACGAAAAGAAAATCCGATTTTGGTAAGACTTGATCTGAATCGTAGTTCAGATCCAAGTCGATTCAGTGAGGGTGACCGCGAAAGTCACCGAATGGATCTGGTCCGTCTTTTCTTGATCTTTTTTCCATATGACAAAAAGGGCGTGGGAGGACGTTGCAAATGTTCAGGGTAGACATGACTTCTTCTAACGCTAGAAGACCACTGGATGAAACCCGGGACCCGAATATGTCATGAAAGACGCGCACGGGACAGGTGTGTTTCGAGCGAACGAGTTCACGATATAATTTTTATGTGCAATTATGTCACCACAAACTTTGTTGACATACACACCTCCATTCCTACTTTGTAATAACATATATTTGTGACATTAAAATACAGAAAAATAAATTTTCAAGACCAAGAACATTTAGTATATGAAATAATAAATGAATATAAATTCATAATAGAAAAAAATAATCAAGAAACAATCATAAAAAAGTGGTTAATAATCATATGCTTCGAATATAAATGCTTTCTTTACTTATCTTATTTTTGTTCTCATTCATATTCATGTTCTAGTATAATATTTATATTCATGTTCAAGTTCACATTAAACATTGTTATTTTATTTTTAATGTGTTTCACTACATCTTTAAATTTACAAGCAAATGTCTCAAAACTTCTAGATGTGTTGTCCTAAGTGAACCTTTTTTTATCTTTTATTAAGAGTAGTGATGATACTTTTTATTTAGTTTTTGAGATCATGATGGATCAAGTGAACACCAAAGAATACCTTTGATCCTCTATGAGTTCTTATAGGGGCTCTTTTATGCAATTCGATACATTCTTGTAGATTTTTTCGCAATTCCATGCATTCTTATAAGGATTACATGTCAATCCTAAAGCAATGTATTTTAAATTAAAAAATGTAAAACTTATATTGTTAAGGACAATCAATACATATGACTTCCCATTTTTACAACTTTTATCTTATTACCTAATTATTTAGGCTTCAGTTTAACAAAATCTAAAAAAGAGTAAGATCACTTAATATGGATAACAAATAACCAACTTGTTCATATGCATCATGGAAACTTTGTTCTGATTGAGTCAAACTTGGGTCAAATAAGGACACATGCCATGCTCTAATGAAACATGATCCATGTCCTAACAAAAAATCCCTAACTTCAACTTTGGCAAAACCAGGGTTGAGCATTGTAGTGACACAGTCAATGTTGAAAAAAAAAGGCCAAGGGCCTCGTAGACAGTTTTGAAGAAAGTGAAGGAAACACGAGCCTTGAAATATCTCAAGGGCTGCTTTCATCTTGTCCTCGTCATGATTTTGAAAGATGACATATTTAAACTTCTTTCACAAAGGACTAAATTGTGAGTATTTGCTACATCAACATTGAAGATGTCTATAGACTTTGTATTTATGCACAAAAGAATTAGAAGATTAGAATCTAGACAATCACCCAAGACAATTGATTTAATTTCCTCCAAGATCCAAGAAGTTGTTAAGAAGGCTTCGAAGAAATTGAATTTTGCTGCCCAAGTGAATGAATCAGTCACACTAGAACTCAAGTGTTTCAATTGTTGAAATGTAGGTCACACTTTTGAACATTGCACGCAAGTTAACTATACAACAACAAGATAATTGAATTGATAAGTTCATGACTTTGGAGTTTTTCATAAGCGTAATGAGCAGTACAATCTTGAAAATAAAATTCACTAATGTCTTACAGAGGTAATTATTATCAAGCTACTCCATATCAGAATTAGAGTTCACAATCAATATTTCAACAATTACAAACTTATAAAATTTTATTCTTACGAGCAGATGAACTTCTTATAAAGATAATCATTATCAAGCTACTCCAAATTAGAATTAGAGTTGATAATCAATATTTCAACAATTATGAACTTTAATTTATTCTTACGAGCTGATGAACCTCCAAAGTCTAAAGCAGTTGACCTTAGGAAAATAATGAAGAAACATCAAGAAATACTCTAGCTATACTTTAGTTGTTAATAGGGACAATTGATGGCAACAAAGCAAATGTTTTTGAAGACTCAATATGAAAATCATGCAAATATCTCAATACAAGATTACCTTATACTTTTCCATCTCAACCTGAGATTAATACTAAAGAACAAGTCCTAGTTATAACCTTGAGGAGAGGAAAATATATCTTTATAAGATCAATGCCATTTGAATTGAAAGTACACTAGAAATCAGTTCAGGAAAGTGGTCTAGCTCAAATGTCAACTCAAAAGCAAATTGAACGGCCAATTGGAAAATCATCAAAAAATCATCGTATCTTTCACAACCATATTTGGTTCAAGGAGTGCTGATGTACATACTACATATCAACAAAATTTTGATCTTATGCATTTCAAGAGATATCCTTTCTAGAAAGGATGTTCAAAACTAAATCATGTCAATAAATTTTTTTAACTCATTAAATTATTAAAGAGACTTCAACTTAACATTCCATTTGTTGAAGTGTCCCAACAAATGCTAACATATGCTAGGTTTCTAGAAGATATTTTGTTTGAGAAAATGACATTTAATGTAAATGAAAATGTTTCCTATACTAGACATGTCAACGCTATTATATTGAATAATATTTCTCCTAAGTTACACTTATAGTAAAAGACAGAGAAATATTTTAATAATTTATCTATATCTTATGATATTGCACATAGTAAAGAAGTATTATGTGTCTTAAGTGCTAGTGTCACCTTGATTTCTTTCTTTTTATGTAAAAAGTTAAATATAGGAAAACTCCAATCTACCAACATGATACTCCAACTAATGGATAGATCAATTAAATATCTAGAGTGATTTTGAGAGATCTCCAATTGGAAGTTAAAATTTTTTCATCCCAATTAATTTTTTGGTTCTAGACATGAAATAAGATTCAACATCCTCTTTAATTCTAGGAGAATAATTTCTAACAACAACCAATTGATATGAAAAATAGAAAATTGAATTTTCATATTGAGGAAGATAAAATTGAATTTACTTTAAATCAATATTGAAATGTGTTGAACCTATAGAAGAAATTGTGCAAGAATTTTTAGTAAAATTTCATAAGATAGATTCACATAAAAGTTGTCTCATACAGTCATACTTAAAGAGCATAGCCATTCTAAAGCAATTGTGTGCAACCGAACTCCAAATAATTGTTCCAGTAAATTGCAAAAATCTAAAAAGGAAATGTGAGAGACATTTCACAACCCATCAATTAGGTTTTAAAAATAGTTGAAATAATGACTAATGAAAAGTGATTCATTTAAATCGTAACTTTTGAGATTGTTCAAGTACCCTTGGTCAAATTATTTCCCTTTATTCCACAAGTATGACTTTTTGGTTCCAAATTCTACATTTCCCAACATTGTTAATGATGTTTTGAAGATATGTTGCGTTATACATATATGAAGATATGAGGTGTTGAAATGGAACTTACTCAAATGAAATTTTAATTAAATAGAATCATGATAATTATTTAATGTTGTCCAAAGTAAAAATATGATGAAATTTCTCATCGAATTTGAATGATGCCATCTATTTGTCTGATTATTAATAATAGTAGTCACTTATTGTATCTCACAATGTAGCTCTAGTATATCTAGCTAAACTTTTAAATTAAACAAAGTCCATGATTTGCAACTTAATTAATTGATTAATTATTTAAACCATGGGGATGCACATTCATTACTAATAAATATTTCCACAATTCCCACACCATGTGCAATTATGCCGCAATCAATATGTATAGGATGGCATTTCGATCTCAAAACTGTTTTACATGCATAAATGGGTTACAAAACTCCTTGTTCAATGTACTCATCCAAAATGAAAGTTTTAATCTCAATGTTATGTATTTGTATCCATATTAAAGGCTTAATAAATTATATAACATGGTTATATAAGTGCGACAAGTAATAAAAAAATGTTTACTGTTGTTTAATTTATTTTCTAGCAATTTAAAATCATTTGGTAATAGAACTATGGGGGTGATTGATAATGAAATTCCATATTTCTAGCAATTCCTTGAATTATATGTAACGACCCTGATTTTTCAGGATTTAATAAATACATATTTTATTATTTTATTTTGAAAAATATTGTTATTAATATTACTATATTTAATAATTCCGAAAATAAAATAAAATTGAGAGGAGTTTGATTAGGGATAGGATTATTCAATTAATTTCATAATTTATCTAATTAAATATTAGAATAAATAGGGAGTGGTTAAAGGGATAAATTAGAGGATTTAATTTGAATGAGATTAGATAATATGGTTAGAGAGTAATTAAAAATCTGTAAACACTATAAATAAGAATAAGGCGGTACGAACGTTTTGGCTTCGTCTGCGTGATTTTCGGCTTCGTCTTCGGCGACGTCAGAGAACAAGGCGCGCAGGTACGTAGGGGGGATTCTGCTTGGTTGTTATTGTGTCGTGATGTTTTACGACGCAATTTAGTTTTTAAATTAGATTTGTTACGGCCGAAATTTTTTGGTCGTAATTATTTGTTCGACACGTGATGTTCCTGGCCGAAAAGAGGAAAGAGTTTTACGGATAAAAAGAGGAAGAGCGTTTACGCCCGTAAAAGAAAAAAAAAGGGGCGTAACGAGAAGGCGAGATTCCTGTAGAGATAGAAAGGAGTAAAAGCAAATAAAAAAAAAGGTGTTACGGCCGAAGAGTTAGGGTTTTCGGCCGTAATGGAATAGAGAAGTAGAGAGAGGAAGAGAAATAATCTATTATGGCCGAGAAGTCGGGAGAGAGAGAAAAATAGAGAGAGAAAGGGAAGATGGATTGGCCGTAAAGGAATTAAAAAAAATGTTACGGCCGAAGAGTTAGAGTTTTACGGCCGTAACGGGGTAGGGCGTAAAAATTTGGAGAGAGAAAGATGAAAAAAAGGGGATGTTTACGGCAGAAGAGTTAGAGTTCTACGACCGTAATAGATGACTTTCTACGGCCGTAATAGATGATTTTTGCGGCCGTAAAAATCAGAAAAGATGGAGAGAAAAAAAATGGAGAGAGATTAAAAAAAGGAAATTGATGTTACGGACGTAATGAACAGGGAGCACACCGAGGGTTATTATTTATTTTTTTGAGTAAATTCTAATTACTGATTATTATTATTGTTATTAATTAATTTGATGTATTGATTATATTGTTGATGATTGATCTGTTTATATTATGACGAACTTTGATTTTGATTGTATTGTTGACCTACTTACTTTTGAGTTCAGAATTTATCTGATCAAATTGATAATTTATTTAAAGATAGACATTTTAGGTAAACAAGATAAAAGCCGAAAGCTACTGGGCCCATGTTCATTGATTGCTACTAAGCCGGGACCAATTGAATTGAATTGAATGAGGCAGATAGTGTAAAAACTATGGTTGTCCTGTGTATGGCCACTCGTCCCCCACCATACACGAACCCATTGAATCGTATCGGGCTTGCCGTGGCACTGATCCCCCACTGGCCTGCATGAAAGTGGCATGGTGTCCCTTAATTGACTAAGCGCTCCTCATTGAATTGGATAACTCCGAACATTGAAAATCGAATCGAAATGAATTGAATTGAAATTGGAATTGAAGTAAATAGAATTAAATCATGGTCATTTGAATATATTGACATGGAGTTTGCAATTATTATTGCCCTATTGAATTGAATTGTTATTAGTCAATGACCATTGATTATTGAATTGAAAATTATTAATTGAATATTGATTTATTAATCAGACAATTGATAATTAATAATTGGAATAATTGTTATTGATTTACATTGGTCTGTTGACCATAGCCTGATATATTGTTAATATTGATAAATTGTTAATTGATTATTGTATTGACTGCTCAATCGACTCATTATTGATTTTATTTTATTTTCGATTGAGCATATTGATTGTCTTTTAGACCCTACGTATTGAGTATTTTTATACTCATGGATATTTTCCTGTACCTGGATCCGTGCAGGTGAGAGTACTTCAATAGAGGATGATCCTGCAGGTGGCTATGCTCAGTGATAGACAGATGTTGCACATGTTCTAGATTGAGTTGTCTAGTTTTTATTATTTTCGCATTTATTAGAATTGTGAACTTATTAATATTTTAATTATTTTGAATATAATGGATTATTAGTTGTTATTATTGAAAAAGTCTTCCGCATTTATTATTTATATTCCGCAAAAAAATGTTTTATAGAAAAATGAGTAGCGCCTCTGGGACGATTCTGAGCACGTGAAAGTCACGTGGGTCTCGGGGCGTTACAGAAGGTATCAGAGCCTAAGGAGAGGCACTTCTTAGCTGTCTCTAATAGATAGAATTGAGTTCATGTGCAACTGTCACGAGCAACCACTGCAGCCATCCAGTAGGGTTAAGTAAGTATTGAATTGTGCTACGTATTATTGAGCTCACACTTATGAATTTTATTGTTATTGTTGTGTGAGAACAGACTCCTCCTAAGATGGTATTTCCGAATCAGATACCACGAGCTCCCAGAAGTGGGCTACAGCGGGCCGGTCAGGAGGCCCAAGGTTCTCAACCTAATAATCAACGTGCCCTGAACCAAGAAATGAGTAGACAACAAGTATATGGCTTCCAAGTGGATCAGGCCCAGGCTAATGGGTACCGAGAGGAACAACTGAGACAGGGACTACTACAATCGGAGTTCCACTCTGTGCACACTGAGTACTCGAGTCCCAATGTGCCACCACATCATGATCGTAAAGACACCATTGAGCGGTTCCTCAGATTGCAGCCCCCTCGGTTCAGCGGGAAGGGTGACTTCGAGAATGCAGAGGAATGGATTGAGGAGATAGAACAGATATTCCTTGAGATGGATTGCGGCGAGGATCGCAAGATAATTTACGCCACCAGAAAACTGACGGCAAATGCCAGAGATTGGTGGAAGGCCACCAAGCTCACTACGTTCTCCGGCCAGGACAACATCACCTGGGGAGAATTCAAGAAGGCGTTCGAGAATCGCTACATACCAGCCTATGAAAGGGGCAGGAAACAGAAGGAGTACCTGACACTCCAACAGGGTACTATGACTATAAAGCAGTACCTTTCCAAGTTTCTAAGCCTAGAGAAGTACTCCACCTTACAACAGTCGGAACTTGATCGAGTGAAGCGTTGGGTGGATGGCCTGAAACCCAACCTCAGAGAAAGGGTAAAGGGGGGTAACTGCCAGACCCTCCAATTTGCTGAAGAATTTGCCATTTATCTAGAAGATGGTGATAAGACAGTCGACAAACAACAAAGCCAAGCACCGGCCAATCAGTATCAGAACAGATATGGAAACAAAGGTAGAAGACAGGCTAGGCGAGATCCCCGCCGCAGAGATGATCGCAATCGGGGAAGACCATATCCAGCAAGGAATGAGCCTCAACCGCCTAGAGCACCGTGCAACTACTGCAACAGAATGCATCCCGGTGAGTGCTACCGGAGAACTGGAGCGTGCCTGAACTGTGGTAAGATGGGCCATTTCGCTAGAGACTGCAAAGAGCCAAGGCGTGCTGGACCTCCGCCGCAACATAACGACGGACCACCTAGAATGGTGCAAGGTCGAGTATACAACATGAAGCCTGCAGACGAGCAAAGGGCGAATGACACCATCCAAGGTACGCTAAAAATTGATGGTGTTCATGCTAATATTCTCTTTGATTCAGGTGCTACACATTCGTTCATTTCAGAGCAATTCGCTCCGTTATTGAGCATAAAGCCACAAGCGATTAGTTTTCCACTTGACATTGGCACACCTCTGGGATCCATCGTTACCCAGAAGTACATCCCCATGGTGCCGGTCGAAGTGGAAGGCAAGGACTTCTCCGCAGACCTTATCATTATCCCGATTAGGGACTACGATGCGGTGTTGGGTATGGACTGGTTGTCCTACCATGACGCCTACCTACATTGCCGAGCAAAGAAGATACTGATCGAAACGCCAGGAGGACCTCAGACTATTGTCAGAGGTCACCACTAGAGAGGGGCAAGATCCTAGTGTCAGCTTTAAAGGCACAAAAGATGCTGAAGAAAGGATGTCGGGGTTTCCTGGCAAGTGTGATCAAGACAGACAGAGTTGAAGTAGATCGAGATAGCATTGCTGTGGTGAAGGAGTTTCCAGACGTCTTTCCAGAGGACGTTTCAGGATTGCCACCACGACGGGAGATTGAATTCCACATTGACTTGGTGCCAGGCACGACACCTATATCAAAGGCTCCTTATCGAATGGCTCCAGCGGAAATGCTAGAATTGAAGACCCAAATACAGGAATTGCTGGATAAGGGATTCATTCGACCGAGCGTTTCTCCATGGGGCGCTCCGGTATTATTTGTCAAGAAGAAGGACGGGTCGATGAGGCTGTGCATAGACTATCGGATGTTGAACAAGGTCACAATCAAGAACAAGTATCCACTACCAAGAATCGACGACCTGTTCGACCAATTGTCTTCGGCAAAGGTATTCTCGAAGATTGATCTGAGAAGTGGCTATCATCAACTACGAATCACTGATGATGATGTGCCGAAGACCGCTTTCAGAACAAGATACGGGCATTATGAGTTCTTAGTGATGCCATTTGGGCTGACCAATGCCCCCGCAGCCTTCATGGACTTGATGAATAGAGTATTCAGGCCGTACTTGGACAAGTTCGTAATCGTCTTCGTCGACGACATTCTTATATATTCGTCGAGCCCAGAAGAACACGAAGAACATCTAAGGGTTGTGCTACAAACCTTACGGGAGCACAAATTGTACGCCAAATTCTCAAAATGTGAGTTTTGGTTGAAAGAGATTATGTTCCTCGGGCATATTATCAGTGAAAATGGAATATCGGTAGATCCTGCAAAGGTGGAAGCAGTTGCCAACTGGGCACAACCGAAAAATGCGTCAGAGATTAGAAGCTTTCTTGGACTTGCTGGATATTACAGGAGATTCATTCAGGACTTTTCCAAAATTGCATCGCCATTAACAAATCTCACTAAAAAGGGCATCAAGTATGAATGGTCACTGAGGTGTGAAGATAGTTTTCAAGAGTTAAAGAAGAGACTGACAACGGCGCCCATTCTGACCATACCTTCAGGCCAAGGAGGTTATATCATATATAGCGACGCATGCGGCACTGGTTTAGGATGCGTCTTGATGCAACACGGGAAGGTAATTGCATATGCATCAAGACAATTAAAGAAGCATGAGAAGAATTATCCGACGCATGATCTCGAATTAGCAGCTGTGATCTTCGCCCTCAAAATTTGGCGACACTATTTATATGACGAAGAGTTCGAAATCTTCATAGACCACAAGAGCTTGAAATACATTTTCTCTCAAAAAGACTTGAATATGCGTCAGAGGAGGTGGATTGAGTTTCTAAAGGATTATGAGTTTGTTATCAGCTATCATTCAGGGAAGGCAAACTCAGTTGCTGACGCACTTAGTAGAAAATGGGGAGGATCACTCGCATGCCTGAGAGTGAGTCGTTGGAACATGATTGTCTGCATTATCCAGGTCAGTCCAGTGACCAATAGTGACGGTATACGAATTATGGCACACCTCGGCATGCAACCCGAGCTACTATTGAAGATAGGCAAAGCACAACCAAACGATAATGAGTACAACCACATACTCAAGTTGTGCGAAAAGATTCCTACAGATTTTTCGATCACAGATGGAGTGATCAGATATAGGGGACGATTGTGGGTTCCTGAGTATGAAGCATTGAGAAGACAAGTGTTGGATGAGTGCCACAAGTCAGAATTCGCCATTCATCCTGGAAGCACGAAGATGTTCAAAGACTTGCAACGGACCTTTTGGTGGAATAATATGAAGAAGGATGTGGCTGAGTATGTTGCAAGATGCCCAGTATGCCAACAAGTGAAAGTGGAACATCAGAGACCTTACGGTGTACTACAAGAACTTGGAATCCCATAATGGAAATGGGAAAAGGTGACTATGGATTTCGTCACTGGGCTTCCAAGAACTCAACAAGGCCATGATGCAATATGGGTGGTGGTGAACCGGTTTAGCAAGGCAGCCCATTTCATCCTCATCAAATGGAAACAGTCTGTCGAAAGTCTGATGGATATTTATATTCTCCATTGTGTCGGATAGAGATCCACGATTTACGGCCAAATTTTGGCAGAGCATACAGAGTGTTTTTGAAACAAAATTAAATTTCAGTACTGCGTTCCATCCTCAGACAGACGGGCAATCTGAACAAACGATTCAGACATTAGAAGACATGCTCCGTGCATGTGCATTGGACTGGAGTGGCAATTGGGACATGCACCTCCCACTGATCGAGTTCGCATACAATAACAGTTATCATTCCAGCATAGGCATGGCACCATTTACAGCCATGTATGGAAGGCCTTGTCGCTCCCCCATATGTTGGAGTGAGGTGGGAGGACGACAATTCTTATCAGAGGAGTTAATGAAGCAAACCAAGGAAGATGCTGAAAAAGTTCGCCTTATTAGAGAGAGGTTGAAAACAGCATTCACAAGACAGAAAACATATGCTGACAAGAAGAGAAGAGAACAAATTTTTAAAGTGGGAGATCGAGTTATGTTAAAAGTTTCTCCAATGAAAGGGGTAATGAGATTCAGCAAGAAGGGTAAGTTGAGTCCAAGGTATGTTGGCCCCCTTCGAAGTACTTGCATTGATCGGAGATGCAGCTTGCAGGTTGGCATTGCCTTCATCATATGGACACGTGCATAATGTCTTTCACGTGTCAATATTGCGCAAGTACCAACATGATGATGCTAATGTGGTGAATATGGAGGAACCAAATTTGAATGTAGATCTAACATATGCTGAGCAGCCTATAGAAGTGTTGGAGTACCAAACTAAGCATATGAAGAATAAAATGTTACCCATGGTGAGGGTGGCTTGAACACATCATAGAGATGAAGATGCCACATGAGAACTGGAAGAAGAAATGAGAAGAGATTTTTCAGAATTATTTAGATGAGATAATATAATTTCTTTTATTCAAATTCGAAGACGAATTTATTTTTAAGGAGGTTATGATGTAACGACCCTGATTTTTCAGGATTTAATAAATAGATATTTTATTATTTTATTTTGAAAAATATTGTTATTAATATTACTATATTTAATAATTCTGAAAATAAAATAAAATTGAGAGGAGTTTGATTAGGGATAGGATTATTCAATTAATTTCGTAATTTATCTAATTAAATATTAGAATAGATAGGGAATGGTTAAAGGGATAAATTAGAGGATTTAATTTGAATGAGATTAGATAATATGGTTAGAGAGTAATTAAAAATCTGTAAACACTATAAATAAGAGTAAGGGGGTACGAACGTTTTGGCTTCGTCTGCGTGATTTTCGGCTTCGTCTTCGGCGACGTCAGAGAACAAGGCGCGCAGGTACGTAGGGGGGATTCTGCTTGGTTGTTATTGTGTCGTGATGTTTTACGACGCAATTTAGTTTTTAAATTAGATTTGTTACGGCCGTAATTTTTTGGTCGTAATTATTTGTTCGACACGTAATGTTCCCGGCCGAAAAGAGGGAAGAGTTTTACGGGTAAAAAGAGGAAGAGCGTTTACGCCCGTAAAAGAAAAAAAAAGGGGCGTAACGAGAAGGCGAGATTCCTGTAGAGATAGAAATGAGTAAAAACAAATAAAAAAAAAGGGTGTTACAATCGAAGAGTTAGGGTTTTCGGCCGTAATGGAATAGAGAAGTAGAGAGAGGAAGAGAAATAATCTATTACGGTCGAGAAGTCGAGAGAGAGAGAAAAATAGAGAGAGAAAGGGAAGATGGATTGGCCGTAAAGGAATTAAAAAAAATGTTACGGCCGAAGAGTTAGAGTTTTACGGCCGTAACGGGATAGGGCGTAAAATTTTGGAGAGAGAAAGATGAAAAAAAGGGGATGTTTACGGCAGAAGAGTTAGAGTTCTACGGCCGTAATAGATGACTTTCTACGGCCGTAATAGATGATTTTTACGGCCGTAAAAATCAGAGAAGATGGAGAAAAAAAAATGGAAAGAGATTAAAAAAAAAGGAAATTGATGTTACGGCCGTAATGAACAGGGAGCACACCGAGGGTTATTATTTATTTTTTTGAGTAAATTCTAATTACTGATTATTATTATTGTTATTAATTAATTTGATGTATTGATTATATTATTGATGATTGATCTGTTTATATTATGACGAACTTTGATTTTGATTGTATTGTTGACCTACTTAGTTTTGAGTTCAGAATTTATCTGATCAAATTGATAATTTATTTAAAGATAGACATTTTAGGTAAACAAGATAAAAGCCGAAAGCTACTGGGCCCATGTTCACTGATTGTCACTAAGCCGGGACCAATTGAATTGAATTGAATTGAATGGGGCAGATAGTGTAAAAACTATGGTTGTCCTGTGTATGGCCACTCGTCCCCCACCATACACGAACCCATTGAATCGTATCGGGCTTGCCGTGGCACTGATCCCCCACTGGCCTGCATGAAAGTGGCATGGTATCCCTTAATTGACTGAGCGCTCTTCATTGAATTGGATAACTCCGAACATTGAAAATCGAATCGAATTGAATTGAATTGAAATTGGAATTGAAGTAAATAGAATTAAATCATGGTCATTTGAATATATTGACATGGAGTTTGCAATTATTATTGCCCTATTGAATTGAATCGTTATTAGTCAATGACCATTGATTATTGAATTGAAAATTATTAATTGAATATTGATTTATTAATCAGACAATTGATAATTAATAATTGGAATAATTGTTATTGATTTACATTGGTCTGTTGACCATAGCCTGATATATTGTTAATATTGATAAATTGTTAATTGATTATTGTATTGACTGCTCAATCGACTCATTATTGATTTTATCTTATTTTCGATTGAGCATATTGATTGTCTTTTAGACCCTACGTACTGAGTATTTTTATACTCATGAATATTTCTCTGTACCTGGATCCGTGCAGGTGAGAGTACTTCAATAGAGGATGATCCTACAGGTGGCTATGCTCAGTGATAGACAAATGTTGCACATGTTCTAGATTGAGTTGTCTAGTTTTTATTATTTTCGCATTTATTAGAATTGTGAACTTATTAATATTTTAATTATTTTGAATATAATGGATTATTAGTTGTTATTATTGAAAAAGTCTTCCGCATTTATTGTTTATATTCCACAAAAAAATATTTTATAGAAAAATGAGTAGCGCCTCTGGGACGATTCTGAGCACGTGAAAGTCACGTGGGTCTCGGGGCGTTACATTATATGTAAATTATTTAGGACTATATTTAGGGTTCAACCATGTATGTGTATATAAGATTCAATGCCATGTATGCTTTTGGTTTAGTGTCATTAGAGTTACAAATTGCTTTCCACCGAATCACAACGTTTTTAAATTATTGAGTCAAATTCTTAAACTCTTATGAGTTCAAGAGTTTATGTGAGTACAATGAGTCAAATCGATATAATATCGTAATTAACATAGACTCTTAAATTTTACAAAAACACCAATTTAAATTTTTTTGCAGAAATTATATAAACTAGAGTTTATACGAGTCCATACGTTTACATATAATTATTTATGTTGTACAATAAAATTATAAAATCTTACATATTTTATTTGATTAATGTATTTATGATTGAAAGTGAAATTAGTATCATGATTATAAAGTTTAATGCAAACAACAACAACAACAACAACAAAGTCTTATCCCACTAGGTGGGGTCGGTTACATGAATCATACGACGCTTCGTTGATCCATGTTCATGAGATTCGACAGAGTTTTACGCTGGCTGTCGGAGCCTAACACAACTCTCCTCCTTTATCTGGGCTTGGGATCGGCTATAAAAGATAGGCAAAGTTATAAAGTTTAATGCAATCATTTTATTAATTTTTATTTTATTTTATAAATTTTCTATCTTATTAATCATAGTTAGTTAGACATTAATTAGTTGTAAGTGATACTACTTTTTTTTACTTTCATGTTTATTTCATATTAATAAAATATATTAGTTTTTTGTGATTTATAAATAATAAATATATGTTTGTAAGTACATATTAATTACTTAAATAATTAATATTATTAGGTGCGTAAACTCTACGAATTCACCTAATATGAGTTTACGAAACAGAAAATAAGTTTACTTAAACTCTCGAACTTAACAACATTAGAGCCAATGCCGGCAACATAAGGAAAAATGAGCATAGAAATTGACTGGTCATTCCTATGAGTACTATAACTACATTCTTGTGTGTTTGTACATATTTTCTTATGTCACCATTCAACGTCCTTGCATGTGAAGGGGAATCTCAATTTGTGTTCTTTTTGTCCCTCCTTAATGCCTCTTCCTAGCTACATAACTCCAAGTCAGGATGGATGACACAAACTAAGCTTGCACAGGATGAACATCTCCTATATTTCCATTTTCTAATAAAATTTATAAAATTGGAAAGCAAAGTGAAAGTAAGGGTTTATAAAATTGGATGATGGGTTGTATTTTAGGAGATCTAGTAGTGCCGAACTCAATTCTTAAAGTTATCAACTTAATCAGCTTTATCATTTACGCTCTCAATGAAGATAGAGTAGCTCTAGACATTGAATGGCGAAAACCAAAAAAAAAAGGGAGGATTTTATAAGAGATATGCTGGCTATCAATCAGTATTGCCTCATATCAGTAACTAAATAATATTGTCATTAAGTTGGTCATAAATTTATCACAATAAAGAATAATATGCTTGTTAAAGTAATGTGTTTAACAAATTTTCAATTTTCCACTAATCCATCCATAATTTTGAGAATTTTGAAATTTAAAACATTAAGTCGATTTTGATAGAGAGCGACTGATATTAGATACACAAATTATTCATCACTGCCTTGATCATAAATTCGTCATCATAATGATTGTTGTACGGTTGGAAATAAGGTATTACATGTGCCTTGAACTTTTTGCTAATATATCACTAATCGTAACGATTTAGGGAAATTAAAAACATTAGTAGCTAATGAATTAATTCCTTGTAATGTCTGGAGAAAAATTCCTGAAAAGGGAATCTCATGCATGTAATCAGAGCATCCGATGCAGTATTTTTTTCCTGTAACAGATGCACATTCATGTCTTTTAGTTCCACTACCATGCAGAATGTCACTTTGCTAATTAAGTAATGTGTTCATGTCTAGGGCATCCAACACTGACTTTCACGCACTTAATTTTTAACTCCATGCATTCGTTACATTCAAAAAAAAGAAAAAAAGAAAAAAAAAAGAGAACATTAATCACAATCAAGTTATGAGCTTTCTCAGCTATCCATTTTTTCTTTTGGCGAAGGTACGCTGATAAGCTCTATTTTCTGGTGCAAGTCAACCTCTTGTTTCGACTATTTTCTTAGTGCATGTCAAGCGCTTGTTACTAGACAATTTCTATTCTCTAATAAAAATTTAAATACTTGAAAGATAAATGGTGTCAGGAGTGAAAGATAAATGGTGTCAGGACTGCCAAATACAAATATTTCTGATAAAGCAAGCACATTCTGAAGAAGAATAAACAAAAACAGAAGGCATAATACAAAAGGATGAACTGTTTTTATGACTTGTGGTAATTAAAATGTATCCAACCAAAGCCAATGCTTCCAACGAAGATAAACTCTACTTAACGTGTGCATATATTTATATTTATGTAACCAAAACGCATCCAGTATATTATTAGACTTTCCAAATTGAATTTATCCGCAATAAAATAATTGTTCCTTCTAATAGTTGCGAACAATGAGAGAAAGTTCAAGAAGTTCTCGTCCCATGAATTTTTTTTTCTCTACAATGGCGAGTGTGAAGAAGTTTATGTGCAAGACGTGATTCTTATGTTACGAGCTTGGCATGGATGCATATGGCTGTCTGTGATCAATCATCGAAGCTAAAGAAGAGAACTGCTTGCAACTGAAAACTAGTAATCTTTTCGATTCATCACATGACCATTTGTTATTTGCAACAATTTCTGATCGATCTTTGATCACTGTATGAGATACATATATCTGGGCAGATCGATGAAAAGAACACTTTTGGCCGGAATCAAAGGAGCAAAGCAAAGTGCGGAAACTGTAACACATGCAGGAAGAGCTACAAATTAAACACAGCACAGTAGGGAGAACTACGCTAAATTCGATAAGCACACGACAGCCTTGTAGGTTGAAGGGCCTCCAAGCCTAAGCTCAAGATCTATTTCTTCGACAGCACTAGGGATGAGTTTGAGTACCTCAGTTGGCCTCCCAAGCTGGATGCTTGAAGAAGGGAACGTACCGCCGATCCGCTGCCTCTTAATACTCTCGATCGCAGCTTCGTCATCACGAGAAAGATTTCTATGCACGAGGAAATCCGTGTCTTTCGCGATGAGATTCTCATCGTGATTGATCGGTTCATGCCGCGTGTTGATACCCTTTGGACGTGCTTCAGCTTCACTGCTTGATTGGACATGTTTCTCTTGGGTTGCAGATGAGGAGGAGGGAAAAGGCAAGGTGCTTGATGAGAGAGATGACTGCACAAGAGTGGTGTAATTGCTAGGGTTGGACGTCGGTTCAGCATCATATGACAAAGAGATCTGATGGGGGCCGTTTGCGTTCAGGCCTTTGCAGTGATTCCGGTGGTGGTCATGATCAGTATTAGTAGTAGTAGTAGTACCATGGCTGCCGCAGCTTGAAGACTGCTTGAGCCGCGCACGGTCCCTCCGGTGCACGTTCATGTGGCCGCCGAGTGCCTGCGCCGACCGGAACTCCCGTCGGCAGAAGCTGCACGTATAGGACCTCGGTGGCCATGTGCAGCCTCCTAAGAGGCCCGCAGAGTCCTCGGCGAAGGCCCGCTCTTCCCATGACTCGGCATAGTACAAAGAACTGGGCGGGGAGATCGCATGAAGCATCCGGGAGCCGAGAGCAGGTCTCTCGCTCAACCTACTTCTAGTCTGCAACCAATACTTGGACTGTTCCATATCAAAGAGGAAATCAGGGATCAAATTAAGCTGGGGTAGTTGTGATTCGCAGATGCTTTTTTTTTCTCTCAGAGATATATTAGGAATGCTGGATGTTGATGGAGTGTAAATGTGTATATATCTGATTTACATCTGAACTGTTTCCTGGAAAGGCATGTATGACTCTAGAATATGAGAAGATCCAAAAAGTCACACTGATTATGTAATCAAATTAAAGTAGCCCCCAGAAGGGTGGTGGATTCTGGCTTTTCTGGTAGATTTTAGTCTAGGAATGCATGCAATTTGTATATAGTCAGCTTTCTTCTCTAGTACTCTACTGAGAAAATTCCTTCTCAAATGGAGACTACTACATATACACATATATTTATATGCACATAAATACTTACCCATTGTTAAAGTAATTTCATTTACTGAATCATAATTCAAGTAACACACAGGAGGGAAAAATTCGATCTAGTACTGAAAATATAGTACTAATTTTGATGGCTGTTGCAGAATCACGACCACAGTTATTTGGAGTACTATCTTCACATGAGTAAGGCATGATCCTACAGTACTTTGGACATGTAACTCGAAGCCAGTGGGGCATGCAGTGCATGCATGCAGCTGAGTTTGTAGTACTGTTCCATGTCGGAGATTGTAACCTCTCACCATCTGGTCCCCCAATCAGAATGACAGCATTCAGTCGGTGGCTGCAGTAAACGTGCGGGGGGATGGTGCAATGTTTGATCTTTTTTTCTGGTACAATTCCCCCTGAATTAACCTTCAGGATTTCAGTCATCTGATCAAGAGTAGTTTCCCTATGATCTTAGACGACTGCAGTATGATTAAGTCTACTTAGCGTTGAAGTGAGAAATGCTAACGAGGGGCTATCACGTACGTCTTAAAGAAATGAAAACATATAACTGGCAGTTTCTTGATGACTAACGCGTTTTATATTGTGGCTCAATTATTCCTCCTTAAATGTTTAAAAAAGAACCAGCATGCAAGAATGTGACAAGTCAAATGCGAAAGATTTGCGACAATTTTGTGGACCATGGCACATCATTTTAATATGTATCTTCTAGGTACTGAGTGCAGGCATCAAATGTTCTCTCTTCCTCTTTATTTAGTGTTCATATGCAGACTGATGCAGGAAAAATGATGCGTGCAAAAAGTTGCAAGAGGAGCTCAGACTATGAGCTTTCATTACTCAACAGGATATGAAATTAATGTTCTTAATTTGGCGAAAGCAAAACTTAACATATAATAATGCACTAAGCATGAAATTAAAACTTTTCTGTGCATGGTAATCCGAGGCAGCAACAATATTACACAATGCAAAGGCTATGTTGGTCCCTGCATGCTTCAAACATTGGGGCATATCAAAACTGTCCCATCATGGTATCAGAAAATGTTTACATATCAAGCAATTTTGGTACCTACTACCTTTCCAGTATTTATATATAATAAAGCTTACAACTCTGGCAAAGAGTAGTTTTTTTTTCTTCTGCAAGTAAATTATTTAACCCATACTTAATCGGTCATTTGTCATGGATTCCTGAGGAGATGTCTTCATGCTCCACTTGTTCTCAGGAAATGCAAGACACGGCCAATTCATACGTGACACACCGAAAAGGACTCTTTACAATCTGCATAATTGATAGAGAAAAAGCTAACAACAGGACTGATGTAAACAATATATGGTACAAAGTCATTCAAAAATCACTGGAATCATTCAAAATCACTGCGGATAGAGTTAGAACACGAGCCAAAACCTACACCTTCCAACGAGCACTGTTCCAACAACATATAGTTCACAAATCACTCGAGTAATCTCACTACATGCAGTAAACTTTTGCTTCACTTCTTTGTCAGCACAATCCCTACTACGACAATTAATTTGATCATGGAAGAGTTCCTCGGATAAGCATGGGGGTTGGGATTTCAGTCTAAAACCAAGATCCGAAACCAGGATTTAATCTTACTTCTGCTACCGTCTTAAATTTTATCAACTACTACAACAACGACAACAATAAAACCTTATCCCACTAGATAAGATCGACTACATGAATCATACGACGTCATTCCGCTCTATTAGTAAAATTTTATCAACTACCAGACCTAAAAATATGAGCTTTTTGTTTATGTTCCTGCAAATTATTGCGTCCTTTTCGTGTGCGCCAGTTTGACTGAAGTCAAATACAGTCCAGAATTCTTGTGTTCCTCAGGTTGAAAGATAGATATGTCTCGAACTAAGCACCAGACTTAGAATGTTTTTGCAAGCATTGTTTTCTGATATAAATAAATTTGTTTTTCATAAAGTTTGAGTAATGTATCTATGTTCCCTTGTTGGCTACCGGGTTTGCTGAAGCTTATTAAATATCTTTCTTATGTCCTGCAGGGAGGCCTTTTTAATTCTGAGAACTAATGGAATATATTCTGGAATCAGCAAGGAGACATTTTACAGTACATACTTTATTCTATTATTAGGACAACAGAATGTGACAGGGTATCCTCCACCTCCCCTGAGAGGCTTATCTTGGCGTGGGTGCAAGAACGAGTTGATGCCATGACTGTGGACATTGCTTGGAATGCCCTCCTGTGATTTTGGCACCATTACCTTTTGCGCATTGTCCTGTTCATGGTTGCAGAAAATCCTATCTGCTCAATCAATCGATATCGCACACAGGATAATTAGTTATGATTTAGCCATCTGTCCAAGTCCTTCCACTGCAGGAATGGACCCGGTGGCATGCATGCCTTGGCTCTCTCTCTCTCCTTCTCTCACACACACTCACTCGCTCGCTCGCTCGCACACACACTCTCTCTCTCCCCCTCCCCTTCTTCGTTTAGTTGTGATGTATTTCGAAATGAGTCTCCAACTAACAAAACTTGGAAAAAAATATTTCACTGTTCAGAAATATGTTCTTATGTGAAAATGAATCATTCTTGTGAACTGAAGATCAAGAGGGTCCCCAGAAATTGATTAGACATATATCACGCATTAAGGTTAGTCCCTTTCTTCCGGCACTATGATTGCTGTCATAATCTCCACAATAATTGGCATCAACAAGGGATTCATTGCCTTACCTTATATTTCTTCCAGGTGAATTTCACAAGAAGCATGCGCATTACTGCGAGTTGCACCTTAATCAACCTCTCCTCAATCTCCAGTGATGTGTAAGCATGCATGTCAATATAATTCTATCTGTATTCCGTTGGGCTGTTCAGATTAGATTCAACTGCAGCATCCAGTTTGATAGGAAATGAAAGGAACGATGTTTAAGCTCGTCAAACCCACAGTTGAATCTAAGAATATCGTAACACTTTACCAAATCAAGAATCTGCTCAATCCATAAGAGTTTACGTATTTACATTAAAATAACTTGGAACTTCCAACGTTTAATTCCAGTAACATTAATGGTGTTCTAACTACAAGTTTGTCCGATTCAAAAGTTTAAGCCTATAAGTTGATCCGTACTTGTCTCATATATGCTTATCAGCAGTAGGCAGCACAATGTTCACTTCGCTGCAGCTGTGTCAATGGTGCAAGGAAATTAAAGTAGAACCGATCATTAATCCTTCTAGAAAGGTCTGCTACAGAAGGCATTCATACCTTTCAGTCTTCCTAGGCTTTGACAATGGCTGTTGCTGACAGATGAAGAAGAATCTCAGTTAGACATTAGCCACAGTAGTGGCCACTTTTCTGCACAAGGAAAGAACATCTTGCCTTGACCATTTAAATGGTTGCTTCTGGGGTCATTTCAGAAATGCTCCAACAAATCTGTATATGTTGTCCCACTTTGATTGCTGATAATAATGTAGGTTTGTGCAACTTTGTCAAGCACATGAACAATCTAAACAAGCTCTTATACTGAGTACCTAGGTCAACTTGTTGACATAACCGGATCAGTAGTGCCATAATCTCAAGAAAATGTTGGGAGGTTTGGACTCTAGTTTTTAGGTTAGGTTGTATTAAAGGCCAGCAGTGATAGCAGCAAATTAAGCATGCATGTCTAGCCACATCAAGCATCTTTTTTCCACACTGTACTTATAGCATAGTTGTATCATTTCATGTAATAATTGAAAATGTGTAGATTTCCCTCCTTTAATGGAACAATATCCTACAGCTTTTACTAATGTCTTTGGGATATAACCAACAAAGATAGGAAATTAATTACAGGATGGGTTGCAATAAAACATATCTTGATACATTTTGCTCATGTTAAAAAACGTTAGGCGACTGTTTCACGACTCTCCTCTATCTCAATTTGGAATACAAAAAAGGAAAAAAAAACATTTCTCCTGTAACATCGTGTAATAAGATTTTTATCTTGATTCTAGGATCATAATTGATGATAAAAAAATTTGCTAAAAAGAAGAAAAAAAACGATATAATTGGGCTGTTCTTTTAATACGAAGATGGAACGGTCATTGTCCATCAACAACAATGATGAACTGAACCCAGTTGCATTTTTTTTCGAAGTAACTCCAACACTTTGACTTCAATTATGAATAGACTCGTCTTTATGGGCCGCCCAGTTTTTAGACATCTCAAGCTGTTTTAGGTTTCGTTTTATGATCCTCTTATCAACTAATTTTCTTTATTTTTTTTTCTTTATTATTTATTATTTTTTTGTTTACTTTGAGATGGTCCGGTTCCGAGGATCTGAGTGGTGACCCAGTGCATGAGCCAAAGTAGAGTAGATCACCCAGTTAACCAAATTGGTTGACACAATTAGATAACTTGAAGTATCTATTAGCATGTCTTCTCAATTTATCACAGACCCAACTCTCTTATTGCCTACCCTTTTGCGCATATTTTGCAATTGGTCTTATAATTTTTTTTTTATTCTCGTTGGGGCATTTGAGCCCATTTTTTCTTTCTTTAGGAAACACGCATCATATTTTAAAACTATCCTTATATATATAGGGTAAAATTTCCTAAGCCCGGATAATTTTTTTTTTCGCATCAACATTTGGATCCTCATTAGGTGTTCACCCCTTTCAAAGGACACAGTGTCAAACATCCAAGTTAAGATATAAATCCTATAAAATATTATGCATTTCATCTTCACTTTCATTCTCTTGTTCAACATCATTATCATAATTAAAATTATTTTTGGCTCATCAAACACTACTCCATGATGATATAAAAATGTATAACTTTAGATAATTTCATACACTTTCAAATGTGACTCAATTTTCCACGTGTCCTTAAATATGAATTGCAACACTTGACACAAGTACAATGTATTTCTCTAGCTTCTATTATTTTACTAAAGGCATAATTCAAAATTTTTTGTATTTTGATTATGTACTCTTCACTCCGTTTGTTATTAACAAGTTGCTCCCATTGTTTTGCTGCTCCCATAATCCCATTGTTTGCTAGGTGCCATTAGCTTAATGTGCATGCACAATATAAAAGATATCAATATGCAATAAAAAGTTATTAATAAAATTTAAAAGAGCAAAATTTAAAATAACATTTAAAGAGTACACTTTGCAATTAAATGCGGTCTCGCATTTCAGACATGCGATCTATAATGAAATCCTAATTTTATTTAGGACATGCCAACTTAATCTGATGGTACTTGTATAATGAACAATCCATTTGAGATGAGAACAACAAGACAAAAATCATAAATTACATAAAGATCCTATTCCTTATCTAATAGGAACATTGCATGATAACAGGTAATGTTAAAAAATATGATAAACTGATAGATCAAACGTGCAAGTCAACCTATGATATGTTCGAGCAAAACACCTTACGTTATCCAACACAAGTTTCGACAAATGATATGGAGGTCAAGAGGAGGAACTTGAGTTTTAATTAGGTAGCCTTTGCGGATGAAGTCGATCGATCACCGATCAACCATGGCGACGTGAACATGGCAAGAGATTGAGCACGAGCAGAATGTTTCTGTAACGCCTCCAAAATTCGGCCCCAATTGAGTTATCGAACCCTAGGCGACGTTACTTTTCGTGACCTAATTTGCATAAAATATTGCAGCAGAAACATAATGATAAACATAAATAATAATATCATAAATAACGAAAGACTTCTAAATATATAAAATCTCAAGATAATAATCCAGCTCATAGACCAAGTAGGCTCTAACATAGACCCAATAAATGGGTTCATAATACACAACGAGTTCAAGTAAAAGTACATGACTCCAATGAGGCCCATAAACCATATATAGTTCACTCTTATAAGAGTTCATCATGACAACATAAGTAATATAACTTGGATCGTAACCCGATCAACCCATGTACAATGTCACCATCATAAGGCTCTCGCCGTCGAATCTAAGCCTCGTACATACTTGCACGGATTCATGGGGTGCAGGGAATTTCTCCCGTTAGAATATTTTGAGGCCCATACATGCTATGTTCTTATGACATAACCTTTACATATTATGGCATATGCATTTCATCACCATAACACATAAATCGTATGCATGATATGAACATATTGACATATCATCATGGTAATATAATATAAACATGTGACATCATGGTCAAAATAAGTTAACATATATCATCATTAATCTTTATGCCAAAACATATCAAGAAGCTACAGTGTATTATTCTCAACTTTAACATCTTTATTCATATCATGATGAGACAAGTGAACATTCATGTGCATCATTATAGGTGCATACTTCTTTATACATTCTTTATCATCTTGAACTTTATGTTCCAAGTCATTCATCATTTATCTTTTCGTCTTTCATCTTTACTTAGATGCTTTATTATCTTGTTGATTGGGAAGACCATGTTGAATTCGTGGAAAATGACTAGCTAAGTCGAGATTGGGTTCACGGGTAGCCAATAGAGACGCCACACTCAAGGGTGGAACTCGCATCAATCTTGGTTCCGTAGGCTCAATTGAGACGCCACACTCAAGAGTGAAACTCGCCTCAACTTATGGAAATGTCACACTCAAGGGCGGAACTCGTATCTCCGAGAAATGCCACCACCTAGGGTTAGAACTCATTTCCCCTCCTCGACTACAACAAGACACATTCACGTCAATCCGTCTTTTAATTGCGTTCACCAATACATACAATTATTCAATACACATTGTATGTTTTAATCCTATGTAAGGTCATACATACCTCAAATCATGCTAAATGTGGACATTTAATTATAACCAATCATTAGTCTAGAACGGACGATCATTTTATTTTCGGTCGACCGTTGGACTAGGTATCGGGTGATCGTTAGGATTTTCAGTCGATCGATATGGTCCTTTCGGACAACCGAGCTGAGTGTCGGATCAACCGTTAATCACAGAGAGCAACGACTGCTCTACACCGGACGACCGTTGGTGTATCGATCGACCGTTACTTGACTTTCGGACAACCAAACTGGACGTTGGGTCGTCCGTTAATTCCAAAGAGCAACAACTACTCTAAACGAGTGACCGCCAGGATATCAGTTGATCGTTATTGAACCGAAACTGTGCGTTAGGTCGATCGTTAATTACAGAGAGTGTCGACTGCTCTAAACGAGCATCTGAATGGGTTTCAGACGACCGTTGGACAAATGTTGAGACGACATCATTCTCAGAATGGTCGACCGTTAAGATATCGGTCGCCCATTCCGGACTGACATAATACATATTTCTACATTCTTTTCTTTCCAATCATACATACTTTGACATATTGAGCACATGTTTTGCTCTACACATTACATAAATCATTTATCAACATTATTAGTACACTAATAGTGAAACGAAAGGAGTTTTCACATAAGGTATCCAACACATTAATCACATTCATACATGTACTTGCATTAAGCAATTTCATTAAAAGCTAACATAAATAACAATAAGCCTTCTAGTTATAGACATGTTTAGTAATAGAGCATTTATCTTAATAGAACATGAACCACATTGAATTTTAATCATGATTAACAATGGAATAGTAATCAAGAAAACATGAATCGTCAAATGTACATGCCCTAAACCTTCATTTAAAAACAAAGGTTTATTCTTTATGCCCTAATCCACTCAATCAAATATCATTAGGGAGGATTTAAGGAGGTTTGGATCCTCTCAAATATACCTTTAAAATTTAAGTTAAAATCTTCTTAATCTTAAACCTTCTTCTTTCCTCTTTCTTCTTCCTCTTTCCTTTCTTCTTCTCTCTTCTACTTTTCCCAGCTGCCCAAGCTCCTCCTCTTTACATGTGATTGTTGTCCACAATGTGTCACTCCCCATGGTGTTGCTTCCTTGGTGTGTTGCACAGCTTGCTTGAGTGGGGGTGCTTGATGCCTTCTCGTGATGTGTTGCACGGCTTTTATAGTTTAGATTTAGGACTTATTATGCTAATAGGCTTTATTATGGACTTTTAAATATTTTTAGATCTCTTTTTATCTATTTTCTTTTCTTTTATTTTATTTTGAGGATATTACAGCTTCAAGGAGAAGATTTGAACAAAGATTAATGGATAAGTACCCTTGAGCCATAAAGAAAAAGAACTTCATAGTGCAAAAAAGATATATCCATGGCGATTAGAAGAAGGTGATGAGAAGGCTTAGAAGAGGTCCTATAGTTGCAAGACGAAGAAGACAACCAGAAGATTGAACACCAACATGATGTGAACAAGAGTCGTGACGCCAGAAGAGTAGTTACGCATCATGCAAGATAATGAGACCTCTAATAGCAAGAAGAAGCCCTAGGTCATGAGAGCAAAGATGAGAGATTGTAAGGTCAGTTGTTCAATTTCTTGCATAGTTTTTTTTAATCCAAAGGCTATGATATCACATCGTTGCCTTGATTCAATGGGTGAGAGTTTATCTTAAAATATTAGAATATTTTTTTCTCAATATTTGTTATAAAGATTTTTTTCATTGGCCAACTCAAAATATGAACGAGAACATTCTAATCACAAAGTCGATTAGTTTTAATGACATCCCTGACCTTGTGGTTGTAGGTAATTTTTAGCGACCAGTACCATTAGTTTTAAGCGACATTATTCGTCTTGTCATTATTGTTGATGATCTTTTTTGTTGTTAAAAGCTAAAACCATCAACTAGAAGATAATTTAGTCATTAGTCATGGGCACTAAGGTTGCGTTTGGTACGGAAATATTAAGAGAACGTTAGTTCTCGAGAACTAATTGATGTGATAGAAAAGTTTGGGTTGGTGTTTGGATGAAGAAGTGTAATGATGGGGATTTAAAAAGTTGATTTAATAGATAAGTTTTAGTAGGTGTTTGGATATAAAGTAAGAACTAAGAATATAATTTATTATTTTATTATTATATTATTATTTATTTGGATAAGTTTTAGTAGGTGTTTGGATAATTATTATATTATTATTTATTTGATTAAATATTTTAAATATTACTAATATTATAATTTTAAATATTATAGTAAATCTAAATATTCAAATATAATATAATTTTTTATTAAAATAATTGAACATTTTAATTATAAAATATTTTTGAATTATTAGAACATAAACTTTTAATTAATTACATTTAAAAATTTATTTAATAAGATGACTAATTGTATTAATAAATAACTAAATTATATATACTTATATTACATAATAATTAAAAAATGGATGAAAGAAAAAAAGGTCAAAAGTTGCGACTGAAAAGAAGAAAAAAAAATTCTTACCGAAGTCAAGAACTTTTGGTCAGAACATTTTGCAAAATGTTCTGGCCAAAGTCACATGACATGAACTTTTCAAAGTTCTCGTCACGTAAAACGTTTGGAAACTTTTCACATTGTTCTCGCAAAAAATTCTCCACCAAACGCACCATAAAAGTAATATTTATTTTAGTGTATGGTTTGGATTTGCACATATGGGCCAAATCCATACTGCTTTTCAGCAACAACTTATTCGTGTTGCCTATAGATGACTTCGTTCAATGACAGAACGTTGCACATGGTGTTAGGATCGAGTCCTAATGAATTTTATCTACTTTCTATCTTTGTTCGGCACTTGTAGTATTTGGATGTTATGAATGTTAAGTTATTTTGAATATTATGAAGTATTAATTATTATTATTGAAAAGTTTTTCACATTTAATGATTTATATTTTGAAAAATTATCTTATAAAAATTATGTAACGTCTAGAGCACAGTCCTCGAGATGTTACATATTCTTCAAGCAAAACGGTTGGATTATTTTGTTTCATGGGCTACTTATAAGTAACTTTTCATAAAACTTTAAAATCAAATGTGAAATATTTCATAAATTTGTAAAAACAAATATTAATTCAAATATTACGAATGATATATCGATAAAGAGACATTTGTGTTCCAGCAGCATTTGTGCAGACAGTGTTAAAAAGAGCAACAGTTACAAATATATGGGACATGCATAGTTATCAGATTTGTGATTTTTTTTTTTGAAATCACATACCTTAGTCAATTATTTACACTTTTGTGAAAAAAATTATATATCTATAAATAAAGGAAACATGTATGCTGCTTACCACATGCAGCAGCATTACTGCAGACAGAGTGTGGCAAATGGAGCTGCCAACACTACTAGAAAAATGCGAATTACCGACGGTCCGAATCGTCGGTAATCAGCTCGAAAACCATCGGTATCGCAATTACCGACGATTTTTCAGTCGGAATCGATCCGTCGGAAAAACGCTCGTCTCAAACGGATTTGCGACGGTTGAAAAAAATTCGTCGAAAATATCGACGGTTCTGGCCGTCGGAACAGTCCCCGGCGGTTCGACCCGTCGAAATTTTTCGACGATTGCAACCGCCAGAAAAGTCCCCGGCGGTTCGAACCGTCGATATTTCCGACGGTTGCAACTGTCGGAAAAGGCCGGCGGTCCGAACCGTCGATATTTCCGACGGTTGCAACCGCCGAAAAAGGCCGGCGGTCCGAGCCGTCGAAATTTTTCGACGGTCCCAACTGTCGAAACTTTGGACGGGCGTCGCAACCGTCGATCTTTTGATGGTCGCAATCGTCGCAAATAATTTTTTAAATATAAAAAAAATTAGCGACCGGATCCGACCGCCTGGCGTTCGGATCCGGCCCGCCTGGCGGCCGATCCGGCGCCAGGCGGCCGGATCCGGGCGCTGGAGATCGGAACCGGCAGGCAGGCCGATCCGGCGCCAGGCGGCCTGATCCGGCCCGCCTGGCGGCCGGATCCAGGCGCTGGAGATCGGAACCGGCCCGCCTGGCGGCCGATCCGGGCGCTGGAGGCCGGATCCGACCGCCTGGCGGCCGATCCGGCTACTGGAGGTCGGAACCGGTCGCCTGGCGGCCGCTGGAGGCCGGAACCAGCCGCCTGGCGGCCGATCCGGCCGCTGGAGGCCGGATCCGACCGCTGGAGGCCGGAACCGGTCGTCTGGAGGCCGGATCCGGCGCCGACGCGGGAGAGGGTCGCCGGTGTGGGAGAGGGTCGCCGACGTCCGGCGCGCGGGAGAGGCCGATCCGGTGCTCGCGGCCGGGAGAGGGAGAGAGGAGAGGAGGGAGAGAGAGAGGAGTGGAGGGAGGAGGGAAAATATATAAAGGAAAAAAGTGGAAAGAAAGCGGGAAAAGGAAAAAAAAATGGGATAACGAAATTTTAATTACCGACAGTTTCGGTCGTCGAAAACGTAAATAATAAATATTTTTATTTTATTTAGTTATATATAATATTTATTTTTTATTTTATCGACGATCAAAACCGTCGGTAATTGCGACGGTTTGGACCGTCGCTAGTTATATTAATAAAATACTCTTATATATGATATTATTATACATTTATCGACGGTTACGACCTTCGGAAATTACGGCGGATTTTGCGATGGATGGATATCTGTCGGATATATCGACGTTCCTAATCGTCAAAAAATTAAATAATAATATAATAAATTATATAATTAATTTTTTTATTTCCGACGATCGTGACCGTCAAAAAATCTGTCGAAAACATTTAATAATAATATTAAAAATATATAATTTAATTTTTTTATTTCCGACGGTCGTAACCGTCGGAAAAGTCGTCGAAAATTGCGACGGATGGATATCCGTCGAAAATATTGACATTCCTAATCGTCGAAAAATTAAATAATAATATAATAAATTATATAATTAATTTTTTTATTTCCGACGGTCGTGACCGTCGAAAAATCTGTCGAAAACATTTAATAATAATATTAAAAATATATAATTTAATTTTTTTATTTCCGACGGTCGTAACCGTCGAAAAAGTCGTCGGAAATTACGATGGATGGATATCCGTCGAAAATATCGACGTTTCTAATCGTCAAAAAATTAAATAATAATATAAATTATTTCCGACCGTCGAAAAATCCGTCGGAAACGGAACCGTCGAAAAATTCGTCGCAAATTGCGACGAATTTAGAACTGTCGAAAATTATCCGTCAGAAAATCGCGATTTTCTTGTAGTGCAAGATGTCATGCATCTACTTCTTGACAACATCATTCGATGAAAACCCCGTGTGCAGTTCTGATTTCTGAAGAGGGAAAAAAACTTGAAGAAAAAATAAGCAGGTGAAAGTGAAGCAGTGTTCATGCGAGTTCCTGCATCCAACAAGCTCCGGTGTGCCTCACTCATGGTATATATACGCATTATAATTACAGTTCCATCCCCATAACATGCATGCATTGGATTAGGATTCTATCCCCATCGTTGCTGATGATGTGCATTTTGGTGGTTTCAGAGCTGTGAAATGCAGATTTGACCATGGCGTGTTTGTCCAGACAAAGAAGGGAATTTATCATCATTGTGCATGGTTTTGTTTGATGCTCTCTTTCTCCTCTTTCCTTCCTGTGCGCAGATGCTCTTCCAACCCAGGAAAGATTGAACGCTTGCACACGTCCATGCATGAGTCGTCGCTCTATCGAACAGTTCGAAAGGAGGAAAAAGAAAGGTGAAACTGTTTAAAAGAAGGTGATGGCCCTTTTCAACTTCCATTGTGTGACCTCCAAAGGCGACATTGCGTAAGTACATGGGCACTGTTTGACGAATATTTAGTAGCGGATAACGTTTTGTTAGAGTCAAAACGTTATAAGCGTTTGATAAATATTTTTTCTGAGTAGTGTTTAAAGATTTGAGCACAAAATATTATAAACTATTCCTACTAGCTTATGAAGTATAGATATAACATTTTCATATTTTCTTCCTATTATACTCTTATTTTTAAAATAAAAATAATTTAATTATTAAATATCATATATTATTTTTATTTTATATATCACATCTTTAATTTTACTTACAATCCAAATAAGATTTTTATTTTGAAATAATCAATATTTTTATATTAAAATAATATTATAAAAGTATCAATCTTTAGAATAAAATATTGTAAATTAAATTTTATGAATATGATGCATAGAAAATAATCACAAATTATATCTTATGTCTATTTTTATCATTTTGTACAATACGCTAATTTAATCGCTATGCTTATCAAATAATTTTTATTGAATTTATAAACAAATCGCTATCCGCTATCCATTAATAATTAACCGTTATACTCTAGTCAAATTGTTATCCTCTAGTCGAATCGCTATCCTCTAATATAATCGCTAGTTTTGCCGAACAGAACCATTGTCTCGTTCAGTCTTTGGAAGTTTTAGCGACAATTTAATCATTTTTTTATTATCACACAATAGCTGCCAAGTAAATTAATCAACTATAATATCGATGTAAACGTGAAGAAATACCAAGGAACGTAAGAAAACAAATGGGAAAATCACCATCGCATTTCGACGAATTTTAGTAAATAAAAGTTCGGTGGATAGTTCTTCGCACGTTGATCATGATTTTTGTAAAAGTTTTGGTTTACCAGACAACATGTTGTTTCAATAAATCGACAAATGCCAAAGTTTCTCAGCCGTCGATTAGATTCTTGAATCACGAATCGAACGGCCGAGCACCTTGGCGGTTCAAAAAATGGATGTCCAGCGTCGTTATGTAAAATGCACCAGAGAGGCGTCGACGAGGCACGGCCGCGAATGCTTTTCCGCTCTCTCCACCGCCAGCCAACGCCGTTGACCTCCTCCCATGTCTAAAATCGCCACCTTTCTGCTCTTCGTACGCTGTTTCTGCCTTCATGCCGCTGCCCAGTTCGAGGAGTTCTCCTTCGCGGGCTTCGCGAGTTCCGCGGCCGGCAGTAACATAAGCCTCAATGGCATCTCCGAGATCGACCCCGGCGGCCTCCTGAGGCTGACGAATGAGACGAAGTTCATCATCGGCCGGGCGTTCTACCCGACGCCACTGCGTTTCAGAAACAATACGGACGGGACCGCCTTCTCCTTCTCCACCGTCTTCGCCTTCGCCATCAAGCCCAAGTACTCCAAGCTCGGGGCCGGCAGCGGCCTCGCCTTCACCATCGCCCCGACCAAGGAGTTGAGAGGAGCGCTGCCGAGAGAGTACCTGGGGCTCCTCAACGCCTCCGACTTGGGAAACGCCACCAACCACGTCTTCGCTGTGGAGTTCGACACTGTGCAGGACTTCACGTTAGGCGACATCAACGACAACCACGTCGGCGTTGACATCAACAGCCTGAAGTCCAACTCCTCGGCCGCCGCCGCGTACTATGGGGACGACGGCATTAAGCACGAACTCAACCTTAAAGGCGGCAGGCCGGTGCTGGCTTGGGTGGACTACGACGGGGCGGCCAAGCTGCTCCATGTCACGCTCTCGCCGTCCTCCACGAAGCCGAAGGCTCCGCTGATATCTTTCCCGGTGGACCTGTCGCCGGTGCTTCATGACCGTTTATTCGTTGGATTCTCGGCGTCCACGGGGCTGCTGCCCACCTCTCATTACCTCCTCGGCTGGAACTTTAAGATGAACGGCGCCGTCGAGTCTCTTGACCTCTCATCGCTGCCTTCACTGCCCGAACACAGAAATACAAATGTGGCCTTTATTCTCGCCGTCACCTCTTCCACCATCGCCCTCCTGATCGTCGTCGTCGTCGGGGGCGTCTACGTCTTCTACAGGATCAAGAATGCGGAAATCATCCAGCTATGGGAGTCAACCTTCGGTCCGCACCGGTTTGCGTACAAGGACTTGAAGCAAGCCACCCAGGGATTCCAGGACAGGAATCTCCTTGGCTTCGGCGGTTTCGGCAAGGTTTACAGGGGGACGCTGCCGGAGACGGGAACGGATGTGGCGGTGAAGAGGTTGAACAATGGATCCAAGCAGGGGCTGCGAGAATTTGTGGCTGAGGTCGCCATCATCGGCCGTCTGAGCCACCGGAACTTGGTCCAGCTACAGGGTTGGTGCCGGAGGCGCAGCGACCTCCTCCTGGTTTACGATTACATGCCCAATGGTAGCCTGGACAAGTTCCTCTTCTCCAACGAGGAGGATATCCAAAGGCGGCTCCTTTCATGGCCGCAACGGCTGCGGGTACTTCAGGGCGTGGCCTCCGCTCTGCTCTACCTCCACGAGGAGTGGGAGCACGTCATCGTCCATCGAGACGTGAAGGCCAGCAATGTCCTCCTCGACGCCGACCTCAACGGCCGCCTCGGCGACTTTGGCCTCGCGAAGCTCCACCCGCACGGCTCCGATCTGACCACCACCAGAGTGGTCGGCACACTGGGGTACCTTGCACCGGAGCTGACGCGCACTGGGAGGGCAACGACCTGCTCCGACGTGTTCGCCTTCGGCGCGCTGGTGCTGGAGACGGTCTGCGGCCGCCGCCCCATCGAGCCCAAGGCGGTCCCGGAGGAGCTGGTGCTGGTAGACTGGGTCTGGGAGCGATGGAGCGCCGGAACGTGGATAGAAGTCGTCGACCCTCGCCTCGCCGGAGACTACGACCGGGAGAAGGTGGCGGCGGCAATCAAGGTGGGCCTTTGGTGCTCGCACCCCTCTCCCCCGGCGAGGCCAACAATGAGGGACGTTGTCCGGTACCTCCAGAGCAGCCAGGCAACGGAGGTGCCCGACATGCCCAGTGCCTTCCCGGCGTCCGGAGACGTGGGCGCGGACGTTGGGTTCGAAGACTTCGTCAACTCGTACCCATCCTCGTCGGAGAAACCATCGAGGACGCTTTCTCCGGTGATAGGTTTGAATGGTGCGGGGCCCGCCAACGCGCCACTTCATTGCGACGGTGTGTAAACAAGTAGAATGTCGAGGTGCGACGTCGTTGGAACTTGAATTATTTTATATTAATTAAGAGGCGTAGAGTGAAATAATTCTACCTATGTATTTGCTCATTTCACCGAGAAGAAATTATTCGAAATAGATATTTTGATACAACTAATTTTTATCTATATTTTCCTTAATAAATACTTATTTTTCATTTTTTAACTTTCTAAAATATATGAATAAAATAATTATAGAATAATTAAATAATACAGTAAAACATAAAAAATAGACTAAACAAAAAATTAAGTGATCAAGAACTATATGATAAATATTTATTAATCATTAAATACTACAAATAATTAAATTTTTGTTTGTTATATGCCGGGCAGTTAGATATTCATAAAAATGAACATATTTTAATTTCTTTTCTAAGTACACTGCATTGGTTCAATGGTTTTTCAGAATAATAAATATAATATTACAATCAATCATTTAATTTTGAAAATAATATAAGATCTTTAAAATGATTTCAAACAAAATTTATATAGTGCATTATTTTTTATAGTAGAGGGATACATATTATTTAAACTTTAGTTACCTTAACCAATTAAGAAACTTTACTTTTAAACATTATTTTTAAAATTAGTTTACGAAATAGTTTATTACAAACATTTTTTCCTTACCACGTTCATATTTAAGTATGAATTAAAGTTTTTTTCTGAACTACATTTTTTTTCTATGACTATGTTTGACGGGCGATTTCACAAACAATAACAATCTCATTCCAAGATATGGTCAAATATTTGTGGATAATGGATAGTGATTTGATTGTAAAGTAAATAAAAATTGTTTACTAAATATAGTAATTTCACTAATATATAATTACAAAATAAGAATAATAGATATAATATTATAAATACTTTACAATCAATTTTATACGCATTGATATTCATATTTATTAATTTATGTTACTTATGTTAGACAGTAATATTAAATATTGGTTTATTATAGAAATATTGATTATTTCAAAATAAAATATAAAAATATTTTGTTTATGTTGATAAATAAAATTAAGAATGTGAAATATTAAAAATGATGCATGATATATTTAACTTTAAAAAATGGTGTTGTATTAAGAATAAAATATAAAATCATTACACTTTAGACTATATAAGTTAATTAATGGGAGTAAAATATAAAATTTTGTACTCAAATCTCTAAAGTCTACTTCAAAAAAAATATTTACCAACTGTTTTAACTAGAGTTTGCTGGTTAAAATTTTATTCGTTACTTGAATTATTCTTTCCATATGCCAAACAGTGTCTATTTGGGACCTATGTAGCGATTCAAACCAATAACACCCTCAAGTAATGGGGATTTATGTAGTTTTTTTATTATTATACTTGCCAAATCTATTTTTCCAATATTGATCTTGATATCTTAAAGAAATGAATATTCTAATTAATTGTTTACTCAAGTTGGGGTATTAAACACGTTCAAAATAAACTTATTCCAATGAGATGTTTGATCATGCAAGACCTGTCATCTGACACGAGATCAATATCTTTTAGGTAAATCAATATTAATTTATTCTCAAATATAGAGATAAATTACACGAATGGTCCCAACTTTGAGTTGATTTTCAATTGGTCCCCAACTTTAATTTATAATCAGAACGTCCTCCATCTTTCATTTTCTTGCACACTTAGTCCTCTTGACCGGTGATCATAAATTTTTCGATTGCCTTGCTTACGTTGTTGACTTTCTCTCTCATCCACGTCAGCTTAAGTCGGCCACGTCATTATAAAAAATTTTAAAAACAATAAAAAAAGATGAGGTTGTCCACGTCATTAAAAAAATTTAAAAAATAAAAAAAAGAGAGTTGTGGGAAAGAGAGGAATGGGGGCCATCGCCGTGCTGGAGAGAGGAGGGGGCTCCCTCTCCCGCACGGCGAACACGCGCAGGAGAGAGAGGGACAGGGGCGACCGCCCCCCTCCCATCCATGCCGCTGAGCACGGCCCACTCGTTGGCGCTCTGGTCGCGACCTTTCTGCTACATGATGCATCCCTTTGCTGGGGCCGTCGACCACCATCCCACTTTGTTCGTAGGACTTCACCATGATGGCTGAGTTGTTGGGGAGCGCCGCCCCCCTCCCATCCATCCGGCAAGCTCGATAGGAGGGGGCGGTCACCCCCCTCCCCTCTCTCTCGCCGTGCGGGAGAGAGAGGGAGGGGAGCGCCGCTCCCCTCCCTCTCCCCGTGCGGGATCGCCCCCCTCCCTCTCTCTCCCGCACGCAAGGAGGGGGGCGACCCCTCCTCTCTCCAGCACAGCGAGAGAGAGGGAGGGGGCGGTCGCCCCCCTCGCTCTCTCTTTTGTAACTCATTTTTTTTATTTTTTATTTTTTTAATGACGTGGACAACTTCATCTTTTTTTATTTTTTAAATTTTTTGTAATGACATGACCGACTTAAACTGACGTGGATGAGAGAGAAAGTCGGTCACGTAAGCAAGGCAATCGGGGAACCTGTGATCACCGGTCAAGAGGACTAAGCGTGCAAAAAAATGTAAGGTAGAGGACGTTCTGATTATAAATTGAAGATGGGAGACCAATTGAAAATCGACTTAAAGTTCGGGGACCATTCGTGTAATTTACCCCAAATCTAGCCCCAAAATTTTTTTTTGCGTAAAAAATCACAAACTTTGATCTTGTTCTCAAATCTAACCTAAACTTATATTTTTATATAAAAAGTCATGAACTTTAATTTAAGTCTCAAATCGAACTTAAAGTTTTATTTTTAAAATTTTAAAATTAGTTGTAAATGTAGCGTATTATTGTATGATTATTAAAAATAATAATTGATCATTACATAGACAAGTCATAAAAAATAAAAAGAATAAAAAATAAAATATTTTTTACAACTTTAATAATAAGTTAGTTTAAATTTTTAGCCTACTGTATTAGATATTTTAAAGCAACTAAAAATTAGTTCAATTATAAAATAGGTTAAAAGTTTAAATTAACTTACTATCAAAGTTGTCAAAAAAATTTTAATTTTTAATATTTTATTTTTTCATGACTTGTCTATGTAATGATCGTTGAATTATTATTTTTAATAATAATACAATAATAGGCAACATTTATAACTAATTTTAAAATTTTAAAAATAAAAGTTTAGGTTAGATTTGAGACTTCAATTAAAGTTCATAACTTTTTATGCAAAAATATAAGTTTAGGTTTAGATTTAAGAAAAAAATAAAAAGTTTGTGACTTTTTACGCAAAAAATAAAAGTTCGGGTTAGATTTGGGAATAAATCGAAAGTTGAGACTTTTTATGCAATTTACCCTTAATTTTTTGTATTAATTTTGATTTAATGTGATTTAACTAATGTATTAGTGTGCAACGATCACATCTTTTTCGATGGCTCTCTGTCATTTTTTTTATTAACTCTTTTTTTATTAGTTAATGTGGTGATCAGATATATATGATATTAGCCCATTTTTGGGGAAAAAAATTCAATATGGACACAAGTTTGATCCATTTTTTTTCTCAGCTTTTCACTTGATTTATCTTGACAAAGGACTATGATTTTTTTTTAAAAAAATATACAAGTGATAATTTTATTTGTAAAAGATAACAAAATAAGAAGATAAAATAAGCAGGGGCGGAGCGGATTTAAAACCCTAAACCTAATGGGCGCAATTCATAAATGATAATTATCTTAATTTTTTATTTTCATAATGTTTATAAAATGAATTAAAGTTAATAGAGAAGTGACTAAACAACCCAGTTTCATATGTTAATCAATCAGTCATGTGAGAAACTTAAGGCAAGGAAAAATGCAAAAACAAATAAAGATAGAACAGGTTCATACCTAAAACATTTTAAAGAGGATGATGTCACACACACACTGTGTTTTTTTCCTGATGTAATTTATAAGAAAGGGAAATGAATTAAGGATTGAAAGTGGTAATAAGTATTATAAATAGCAATACAATGTATACAAATCAATAGAGGAATTCAAATAGATAAAATATATGAATTTTAAAAAAATATTAAAATAGAATATTTTAAGTAGGAAAATAATGTTTAAATATTTAAAAAAAAATAACCCGATCGGATCCGATGATCGGATGGTCACCTGTTATCTAACCTCGACTGCATAGGAATTTGTCTCCTCCCCCTCCCCCATTCACCCACCCAAAGGGTCTTGACCCGCTCGGACCCTATGGTTGGATTAAAATTTTCACATATTGGATCCACTAAACACCCATAATGTAATTCTCAAATTTAATGAACTTAACTGAACACATAATATTAATGTTGCTCCTCCTTTGAGGTGGTTTGAGCAAAGTAGAGTTGCTAATCCCTGTTAGGCTTTGGTCTGACCTCTGAAATAAATCACGGTCGAGTCTCAAATTAGATTCTTGAGTTAATCACAAATTAAACCAAGAGCACCTTGTTATCCCGATTTAATTTATTATATTATATTAAAATATTTTAAATAAAAGATTAATTATAATTAGCTTTATATTATTATTATTATTATTATTATTATTATTATTATAATACATTAGTATTTAAAGTAAATTTTATTAATATAATATATACATATATGTCATATATATTTGCATTTGATAATATCAAATAACTAGATTGGAAATAAATTCTGATCTAGTCTCGATTTGGACTAAGATAATTTTTGTAATCAAAACTAGTCTCAGACTCAAATATATTCTCCACTAGAAATACACTCAAAGAAATCGAGGAAAAATGTCTAGATCTTTTCAATTCAAGCTCGACTTTACTTACAAATGTCTAGATATCGAGAATTGGCAACCAAAAAAAAAAGGAATGATTACAAATCGTTAAAAAATAATTTGAACTAGGAAAAAATCGATGAACAAGTGCACTAGAGCAAAATTGGTTCATGTTAAAAAAAATTAAAACAAGTGCACAAGTGCCACCATGGAGCTCTGCCTCATGGCGAAGCACAGCTAGGAGAACCGCCTCCGCATTGCCGGTGCCGACGCCATCCCGTTCCTCGTCGCCCTCTTATCCCATTTTGGCATGCAGCTCCTGGAGTACGGCGTCACCACCATCATTAACCTCTCCCTCTCCCTCTCCCTCTCCCTCTGCAACGAGAATAAGCCCCTGATCGAGGTCTTAGGCGCCGTCTGGCCGCTCATCTGTGACCGTCAAGTCCAACAACGACTGCACCACCCCTGGCCCCCACTATCCGAGCCTTATTCTCCCTCGCCGTCAGTAGCGCGTAGAGCGCCATCGCCAAATCGTCGGAGTGAGAGAGGGAGGAGGCAGGCACCCCCATTTTTTTTTTTATTATTTTAGCATTTAAATATTTGTATATTTATTGTATTATTATATTAGAATATTAAAGGGGGAGTGTTTTGTCACGTTAGACAATGTTACAGGCGGCGGAGGTAAAAATGCCATGCGTGATTACTATCACGTAAATCACGCAATCGGAATCCGAAAACGAGTAATCATAAGTTTTTTATTTGGAAGACAGTGTAATTATAAAAGTAAAGTTGGATGATAAAATTAAAAAAATGGATAAATTAGAGGGCATTTAGTAAAATTAACGTTCGATTAAAAATTAAAGTCGACGAAAAGTGTTAAAAAAAGAGTAAAGTTGGAAGACAATGCCGGCAATAGAATTAAATATTTATCAAGTGTATAAAGGATAAAGAAATAGAAAAGGAAAGTGAAAACAATGAGAAAGGATTTGAATGAAGAATAAAAAAATGGTATTAGAAGAGAAATATGAGTTCTTTATGAAAAGAAATTAATATATTATGATTCACCAGTATTAAAGAATAAAAATAATTGATTTTGTCTTTATCTATTTTACACTTTTGTTGAAAAATTTGATGTTTGGATAAATAGACAAACGTTTGCGTTCCTTACAACATGCAGCAGCATTTGTGCAGACTGAAAAAATATAGCCACAACGCAACTGGAACACAGAAATCACATTGAATCACATATCTTAGTCAATTATTTACACTTCTTTGTAAAAAAAAATGATATATAAATAAATAAGGAAACATTTATGCTGCTTACCACATGCAGCAGCATTTCTGCAGGGAGATTGTGCATGGCATCTACATGAGAACATAATTTGATAAAAACCCATGTGCAATCCTGATTTCTGAACAGGAAAGAATAAGTAGGGGAAACAGTGTTCATGTGAGCTGCTGCATCCAGCAAGCTCCTCGTTCGTCGTGTATGCACATTATAATTACAGTTCCATCCCCATATATATATATGTGCATGGTGCATACATGGATTAGGATTCTGTCCCCATCATCGCTGCTCCAATGCATCCAATTTTGCTCGGCCATTGACGAGCATTTCGGTGGTTTCAGAGCTGTCAAATGCAGATTGACCACATCACGTTGGTCCAGACACAGAAAAGAAGGGGACTTAGTATCATTGTGCATGGGTTTTGTTTGCTACTCTCTTTCTCCATGGGACTTAGTATCATTTAAGGTTCTTAGCATACATCAACATAGTGACTTAACAAATCTAATTACGATTCTAAAACACAATCCTACTAACCAATTGAACCTTCTTCTTTAATTTCTGTGCAGATGCTCTTTCAATATAGCCGATCCCTAAGATTTTATTATTATTATTGTTATATGCACTTTCAACTCAAAAAAAAATTTAACACCACGTACTTCCATTAGAAGAGTCGCTCTATCAACAGTTGGAAAGGTGAAAAAAATGTGAGAAACGGTGCAAGATCCACCAACTTTTATATTGCTTTCTTTTTTTTTAAAAAAAATTGCTTTCTTTTAACAGGAGTTGATGGCCCTTTTCAAGTTCCATTGTCTTTTGACTTGATGGGCATGACTCTTTTGAAGCTACATTAAGTAAATCCAATTGTCCAATTCCGTTTTGTGAAATTATTGCGATAATTTAATCATTTTTGTTAGAATTTATAATAGATATAAATTTTAGAGATTACGAAATACTTCTTGCAGCGGAAGCGGATCGTCGGGACTTTCTTATGAACTCTTGACGAACACACTTGCACATCGAGATCGGGAACCGAATCTCTGGAGAACGGAACTCTTTGCCACAACACAAGTACTCTGGACAAATCTTCCCAAAAATATATTTGGGACCTATATATGCTATGGGTCCCCTTTTATAAGGTAAGGAGACTTGGACGACAAGTTAAGCAAAACGTATTGCGCGCGTCTATCACGCGTATAATGATGTGTCTGCACAGGCATACGTCTTACCCATGTGGGCCACGTGTCTGTGCGGCCCATGTGCCCAAAAGGGCACTATTCCAACCATTTTGTATCACACATTAGTTCCCAGTTAAGTTGAATGGCTTAGGTGATTTGTTTGCCGGACATTTTTTTTACTATTATTTGTTTGCTGGACATTTTCTAAAAAAATCACTTTCGATTTCTGATTTAATGATTCCAAATTTGACATTTTATATAAAAAAAAAATCACCTGAAACTTCTCAATCCATCGGTCGGAGGCCGATTTCGACCGCAATATTTTAAAATCATTTGATGTATATTAAAATAATCAATCATTGATCTCGATGTAAATGTGAAAAAATACGAAGGAAACTAAAATGGGAAAAAATCATCACATGCATCAATATTTTTAAAAAATGTTTTAAAAAAATACCAAGGAACAATTTTTTTACGCTTTTAAATTTAATTGAAAAAAAATTTATATACATTAGACAATATTTAGATATATATATATATATATCATATGTATAAATATTTTAAAATTTTAAAGTTGACCCTCTCAAGTTAACTTGAAGTTAATCTAACTTACGTATCTTATGACATAAAATTATATGAGTTAATTAATATTTTATTCTGATTATTTTTATAATATTAATTTGGTCCTTTTAGGAAAATCTCAGATCCATTCGAGTGGATAATTCTTTACAAGTTGATCATGTTTCCTTTCTTTTTTTTAATTAATTCTTTATGTTCAAGTATTTTTTAATGCTGACTCATTTTTATAAGAGATCTCCAGTGTTCAGAATTACTAACATTTAAGTAATTCGAAACCGAAGAGAAAAAATGATAAATATATATTCTTTTAATTAAAGTGACGATTTTAATGATTCGATATGGGACTAATAACATTGGTCGAAACACTTAAAGCACCACGGCTCTAATGATGCGCCAACCAACTTAGTTTCTTTACGTTCAAGTTGATAACTCTTTGTGAAGGACCATGAACTTTTTTTTTCTCGTAGACGACAACTTTGTTTTAATTTAAATCGACACCATGACGTGACACTGTAAAAAAGTTGCATTAAAAAGTTGACATTTTTTATCTACCGAAAAAAAAGTCGACATTTTTTTGTACAGCGAGTCCGGCCATCCTCCAACAGCTCCACTGCGAACGCCACCGCCGCCCACAAGCAGGGGCGCACCAATGAGTGTCGCAAGAACGAGGAGAGACGACCAATCACACACCTCCAGCTCATTCTTGTACGACGAGCGGCCCCACATATCGCTCGACCGGGCGGATCTTTAAGTTCTTAACGTGCCCACGACCGCGATCCCCAAAACATGTCGAGCGTCGATTAAACTCTTGAATCCCGAATCCAACGGCCCAGCACCGTCGCCGTTCAAAAGATGGGTCCAGCGTCGTTCGATAAAATGCCCCCGAGAGGCGTCGACGACGAGCCACGGGCGAAAGCTCCACTGCCAACATCGTCCTCCTCCTCCTCCTCCTCCTCCTCCGATGTCTAAAACCGCCACCTTTGTGCTCGTCGTACTCTGTTTCTGCCCTCCTGCCGCTGCCCAGTTCGATGAGTTCGCCTTCGCGGGATTCGCGGCCGCCAGCAATATAAGCCTCAATGGCATCTCCGAGATCGACCCCGGCGGCATCCTGAGGTTGACGAACGAGACGAGCCGCCTCATCGGCCGGGCGTTCTACCCAACGCCGCTGCGCTTCAGGAACGATACGGACGGGGCAGCCTTCTCCTTCTCCACCGTCTTCGCCTTCGCCATCAAGCCCGAGTACCCGAAGCTCGGAGGCCACGGCCTGGCCTTCACCATCGCCCCGACTAGGGAATTCATGGGGGCGCTGCCGAGCCAGTACCTGGGGCTCCTCAATGCCTCCGACGTCGGGAACGCCACCAACCACGTCTTCGCTGTGGAGTTCGACACCGTGCAGGACTTCGAGTTCGGCGACATCAACGACAACCACGTCGGCGTCGACATCAACAGCTTGAAGTCCAACTCCTCAGCCGCCGCTGCCTACTACGGGGACGACGGCGCTAAGCACGAACTAAATCTTAAAGGCGGCAGACCAGTGCTGGCTTGGGTGGACTACGATGGGGCGGCCAAGCTGCTCCATGTCACGCTCTCGCCCTCCTCCACGAAGCCGAAGGCCCCACTGATATCGTTCCCGGTAGACCTGTCATCAGTAGTTCAAGACCGAATGTTCGTCGGGTTCTCGGCGTCCACGGGTCTGCTCGCTAGCTCTCATTACCTCCTCGGGTGGAGCTTTAAGATGAACGGCGCCGTCGAGTCTCTTGACCTTTCATCGCTGCCGATGCTGCCCGAGCCAAGAAATACAAATGTGGCCTTTATCGTCGCCATCACATCCTCCGCCATCGCCCTCCTGATCGTTGTCGTCGCCGCCGGCGTCTACATCTTCTACAGGATCAAGAATGCGGATGTCATCCAGCCATGGGAGTTGACCTGCGGACCGCACCGGTTCGCGTACAAGGACTTGAAGAGAGCCACCCAGGGATTCCGGGACAGGAAGCTCCTGGGCTTCGGCGGGTTCGGAAAGGTTTACAGGGGGACGCTGCAGGGGACGGGAGCGGATGTGGCGGTGAAGAGGTTGAACAATGGATCCAAGCAGGGGCTTCGAGAATTTGTGGCCGAGGTCGCCATCATCGGTCGTCTCCGCCACCGGAACTTGGTCCAGCTTCAGGGTTGGTGCCGGAGGCGCAACGACCTCCTCCTGGTTTACGACTACATGCCCAATGGTAGCCTGGACAAGTTTCTCTTCTCCAACGAAGAGGATAACGAAAGGCGGCTCCTTTCCTGGCCGCAACGGCTGCGGGTGCTTCAGGGCGTGGCCTCGGCTCTGCTCTACCTCCACGAGGAGTGGGAGCACGTCGTCGTCCATCGGGACGTGAAGGCTAGCAACGTTCTCCTCGATGCTGACCTCAATGGCCGCCTCGGCGACTTTGGCCTCGCGAAGCTCCATCAGCACGGCGCCGATCTGAGCACCACCAGAGTGGTCCGCACACTAGGATACCTTGCACCGGAGCTGACGCGCACCGGGAGGCCCACGACCTGCGCCGACGTGTTCGCCTTCGGTGCGTTGGTATTGGAGACGGTCTGTGGCCGCCGCCCAATCGAGCCCAAGGCAGTCCCGGAGGAGCTGGTGCTGGTGGACTGGGTCTGGGAACGGTGGAGCACCGGAACGTGGACAGACGTCGTCGACCCTCGTCTCGCCGGAGATTACAGCCGGGAGGAGGTGGTGGCAGCAATCAAGGTGGGCCTTCTGTGCTCACACCCTTCGCCCCTGGCGAGGCCGACAATGAGGGAGGTTGTGCGGTACCTCCGGAGCAGCAAGGCAGCGGAGGTGCCCGACGTACCCAGTGTCCCGCCGGCGTCCGGAGACGCTGGCGCTGACATTGGGTTCGAAGACTTCATGCACTCATACCCAGCCTCGTCGGAGAAAGCATCGAGGACCCCTTATCCGGTGATGGCTTCGAATGGTGCGGGGCCCACTAACACGCCACTTCATTGCGACAGCGTGTGAACAAATAGAGTCGGTGTGCGACATAGTTGGATTCGTTCTCGACAGCCGTCCGATTTGTTTTTGACAGTTCACGTAAGCCTGATTTTGACACCATGACGGTGTGGCTGAGATACGCCATTTACTGAATCCTGGAGGAAATCTTTTTGTGAATTCCTGTAAATGAGATGTCTATTATTTAATATAGTTTATGTTTTTAATTCAGCCATTTGGTCACATGATAATTGCAAAAAAAAAAAAAATTGATCTAAGCTCTAATTTTTTCACTGTTAAAAATAGTTGATACATAATGTCTCGAGCCGCATTTATTTGAATTCAAGGTAACTGCCATTCATTTTTTATATCTAATCTTCTTTTTTTTTCTTAGATATTTTTTTTATCATTTCTTTGACAAGGATGCATGTAGTAGAAAGTTGATGTACAGCTTCCTGAGGATTGGTTTGGTCCTTAGTGAGAGGATTAACCCAACATAAAAAAGAAAAAAGAAATCATAATTGAGCTTGTTCGAAGTTTAAGGGTTCCTGCTGCTGCATTTTTTTTTCAGTACTGCAAATACTGGTTTGCTAATGACAATTCTACCATCAGCGATCTTCCACCATCACCCCTTATTTGATTGATGCTGATTTTATTACTATACTTATTGTCAAGTGTTGACTCCTATACTCTTTAACAAGAATGCATGTAGTGGTAACACTGCTAAGCAACGTGTGTTGACTGCTTATTTTCGAGTTTCTTGCTTTCAAAGTCATGGACTTTTATGAACAGGTTACAGCCATCTATTGCAGAATGTTTATTGTGTTTATCCTCGATTATTTTTTTAGTTAATATTCAGAGTAAATATTTCCTTTTACTTTGTCAAAGAAGACAAAGCTTAGGAATGATGCGCACTTAAGCATATTACTCAAAGGTCATAATTTACGGGTTGATCTGGTCCGATTCGTGGCATCTGCAAAACAATTCCACAATGGCTTCTTGAGCTATGCCCAAAGGAATATAACACTGTATCAAACACAATGGTAATTAATAGGGGTTAACAGGATTTCTGGATATCGGTTTTTTCTATTACTCAATCGAAGTTTACAGTGTCCAAAGTTAAAGCTAGTAGATAGATAATTAAACAACTTAGCACGTGATTTCACATATTAATCAATCAGTCATGTGAGAAAGTTAAGGCAAGAAAAAAATGTAAAAACAAATAAAGATAGAGCATGTTCATATATGGGAATGAGGATCGTAGATGACTCCATATATATGAGATACATGAGATGTCTTTGGATCGTGATCTCATAGTTCACAAATAAATAATCGTTTATAAAGATTTTGAGAGTACTTATTTATGCACCATCAGATGAACATCAAATGGTGACTCATAATAATAGTAATAGTAATTTGTTCCTTACCTAAAGATCTAAATATAGTCATTTATTAATTTTAATATATACATAATTTTAGAGCGTGCAAATTAAAGGGGAAAAATATGAAGTTATAGAGAAATTTTGGATTGAATTTAATATTTTATCAAGTATATAAAGAAAAATAAATAAAAAAGGAAAGCAAACCACTGGATTTGAATGAAGGATGACAAAAAAATGAAAGAAAAATTTTGATTGAAACGGAAATATGAGTGAATTGTGAAAAAGAAATTCATATATTACCATTCACCAATATTAAAGTATAGAAAGTAATTAATTATGAAACATCCAGTAAGTAATTAGTTATGACTTCAATGTTAATTATACAATCTTAATTTATGTTGTAATTTTAACATATTATTTCAAAAACATCCAGTGAACCCGGTGGAATTTATATTGCGAGCCTTCCATCCAAGTTTTTATTCGATTCTTAAAGCATCGGCCAACTCCCACCAAGACAGGGATTTGCTCTTAAGTCTTAAGGTCAGTTGGTGGATCATAATGTCATATTGTTGACAAAGTTTGAGCCTTGAGCTAATGTCAACTCCCAACAACAAGAAAATGTAGAGTCAGACTTGCCAACATAGTCAGAGTCAAATATGTATATTTATTATTTAATAATGAGATAATGCACATATAACGAGAAATTGCAGATGCGACGTAGTTATCGATTTCATGCAGCAGCATATTTTAATAACGAGACAATGCACATATTGTTGACAGTCGCATGCATGCCTTATTGTCCTCAACTATTTCACACTCTTGTGAAAAGCAAATGATATATGGAATAAATAGGCAAACGTTTGCACTCCTTACAACATGCAGCAGCATAACATTTGTGCATACTGTGAAAAAAAAGGGGCAGATTGCAACTGGGACACATTTATGCTGCTTACCACATGCATCATATTATTTGTGCAGACAGATTGTGGCACCAAAATGCCGTGCATCTACTTCTTGACAACATATTTTGATAAAAAAAACTTGTAAAAGATAAGTAGGGGAAACAGTGTTCATGCGAGCTGCTGCATCCAGCAAGCTCCTCATTCACTGTATATGCACATTATGATTACAGTTCCATCCCCATATTGTGCACGCATGTGTTAGGATTCTGTCCCCATCATTCCTTTGCTCCTCCATTGGTGCATTTGGGTGGCTTAAGAGTTGTCAAATGCTGATTGACCACACCATGTTTGACAAGACAAAGAAGGGAACTTATCATGATTGTGCATGCATGGGGTTTTGTTTGCGAGTAGCTTTCTCCTCCTCGTTCCTCTCTTGTGTGCCAGATGCTCTTTCAACTCGGAAAAGAATGAACACCACACACGTTCATGAGAAGAGAAGACTCGCTCTATCCAACAGTTCGAAAGGGGAAGAAAAAAAGTGGGAGACGGTGCAAGATCCATCATCTGTTACATTGCTTATTTTAAAGGAAGTTGATGTCCCTTTCCAAAGTCCCATTTGTCTTTTGACTTACGAGCATGACGCCTTAGAAGCTACATTTGAGTAAATCCATTTGTCTGGTTCAGAGTTTTGAAATGATTACCGATAATTTAATCATTTTGTATCGCACATATTACTCGCCAGTTAAATGGGGTGGCTAATTAAATTGATTGATGGGACAGCTTACTATTATTTTGTCAAAAATCATTTTATTATTTCATGGTTTGAAATTTGACATTTTATGTAAATATATAAAATCATCTAAATCTTCTCGATCCTTCAACTGACGGCCGATTTCGACCTCAACAATTTAAAATCATTTGTTGCACGTCAATTATTAATATCTACGTAAATGTGAATAAATGCCAAAGAATGTAAAAGGAGGGAAGGAAAAACATCACCCATTGTATTTTCAATGTTTTAAGAAAACGATTTTTAATAAATAAAAGTATGGTGGATAATTCTTTACACGTTCGTCGTGTGTTTTTTTTCCTTTTATGGGAGTGTAACAACAACTTTGCTTTAATTAATCGACTCATGCAATTGTCAAAAAGGTGCACTCTGCCATAAAGTAGGCTTACATTTGCTAACCTCACCTCCGACTGCCCTGCCATGGGGTCCATCCTCTTCGGCGACAGGATATCCGTCCTTCACCTTAGATACTTTGGGTCTTTTTAATTTACTTTTGAGCTAGTTTGTATCCCGGGGTCAGGCCTTTCTTCAACCATCGAAAAAAAAAAAGGTGGACCAAAAAATTGACCTTTTTTCTGCAGTCCGGTCATCCTCCACTACAAGCCTCTACAAGTGCCGCCGCCGCCCAAAAGCAGGAGCGCACCCCTGAGTGAAGCGGGACCCAGGGAGCACACCAATCGCATGCCCCAGACATCGCTCCACCTGGCACGATGGGCGTGCGCTTCCTCTGCCTCCAACGGCCGAGCACCCTCGCCGTTCAAACGATGGGTCCACCGTCCTTCCATAAAATGCACCAGAGAGGCGGTCGACGAGCCACGGGCGAAAGCTCTCTCTGCTCTCCGTCCTCCTCCGATGATGTCTAAACGCGCCACCTTTCTGCTCCTCCTACTCTGCTTCTGCATTCCTGCAGCCGCCCAGTTTGAGGAGTTCGTCTTCGCGGGCTTCGCGGGCTCGGCGGCCGGCGGCAACATAAGCCTCAATGGCGTCTCCGAGATCGAGCCTGGCGGCATCCTGAGGCTGACGAACGACACGAACCGCCTCATCGGCCGGGCGTTCTTCCAGAAGCCACTGCGTTTTAAGAACGCCACGGACGGGACCGCCTTCTCCTTCTCCACCTCGTTCGCTTTCGCCATGAAGCACAAGTACCCGAAGCTCGGAGGCCACGGCCTGGCCTTCACCATCGCGCCGACCAAGGAGTTCATGGGAGCGCTGCCGAGCCAGTACCTGGGGCTCCTCAACGCCTCCGACGTCGGGAATGCCACCAACCACATCTTCGCCGTGGAGTTCGACACCGTGCAGAGCTTCGAGTTTGGTGACATCAACGACAACCACGTCGGCGTCGACATCAACAGCTTGAAGTCCAACTCCTCGGCCGCCGCCGCGTACTATGGGGATGACGGCGTAAAGCATGAACTCAACCTTAAAGGGGGCAGACCAGTGCTGGCTTGGGTGGACTACGACGGGGCGGCCAAGCTGCTCCATGTCACGCTCTCGCCGTCCTCCACGAAGCCGAAGACCCCGCTGATATCGTTCCCGATGGACCTGTCGCCGGTGCTTCGAGACCACATGTTCGTGGGGTTCTCGGCATCCACTGGGCTGCTCGCCAACTCTCATTACCTTCTTGGGTGGAGCTTTAAGATGAACGGGGCCGTCGTGTCTCTTGACCTCTCGTCGCTTCCTTCGCTGCCCGAGAACAGAATTATAAATGCGGCCTTTATTGTCGCCGTCACCTCTTCCGCCCTTGCCCTCCTTATCGTTGTCGTCGCCGCCGGCGTCTACATCTTCTATAGGATCAAGAATGCTGATATCATCCAGCCATGGGAGTTAACCTGCAGTCCGCACCGTTTTGCGTACAAAGATTTGAAGCGAGCCACCCAGGGTTTCCGGGACAAGAAGCTCCTCGGCTTCGGCGGCTTCGGCAAGGTTTACAGGGGGACGCTACCGGGGACGGGAGCCGATGTGGCGGTGAAGCGGTTAAACAATAGATCCACGCAGGGGCTACGAGAATTTGTGACCGAGGTCGCCATCATTGCTCGTCTCCGCCACCGGAACTTGGTCGAGCTGAAGGGTTGGTGCCGGAGGCGCAGCGACCTGCTCCTGGTTTACGATTACATGCCCAATGGTAGCCTGGACAAGTTCCTCTTCTCCTCATCCGAGGAGGATAACGAAAGGCGGCTCCTTTCGTGGCCACAGCGGCTGCGGGTGCTTCAGGGCGTGGCCTCCGCTCTGCTCTACCTCCACGAGGAGTGGGAGGACGTCGTCGTCCATCGGGACGTGAAGGCGAGCAATGTCCTCCTCGACGCCGACCTCAATGGCCGCCTCGGCGACTTTGGCCTCGCGAAGCTCCACCAGCACGGTGCTAATCTGAGCACCACCAGAGTGGTCGGCACACTGGGGTACCTTGCACCGGAGCTGACGCGCACCGGGAAGTCCGCGACCAGTTCCGACGTGTTCGCCTTCGGCGCCCTGATGCTGGAGACGGTTTGCGGCCGCCGTCCCATCGAGCCCAAGGCGGTCCCCGAGGAACTGGTGTTGGTGGACTGGGTCTGGGAACGGTGGAGCGCCGGAGCATGGACTGACGTCGTCGACTCTCGCCTCGCCGGAGACTATGACCGGGAGGAGGTGGCAGCGGCAATCAAGGTAGGCCTTTGGTGCTCGCACGCTTCACCCCCAGCGAGGCCTACAATGAGGGACGTTGTACGGTACCTCCACAGCAGCAAAGCAGCAGAGGTGCCCGACGTGCCCTTGCACTCATACCCATCCTCGTCGGAGAAAGCATCGAGGACGTCTTCTCCGGTGATGGGCTCGAATGCTATGGGTCCTACCAACGCGCCACTTCATTGCGACAACGTGTGAAATTAGGAATGGACACGAGTTAGGCAGAGCCAGGTTTTTAGCTAAATAAGTCAGACCTGTTGTAAAATAAAAATATTTAAGTCTGACCTATAGTCTATAACAAATTATGAATATGAATTTAGTCTGACTTATTTTATTAATTTTTAATACCTGACCTAACTTATTAAAGAAACATCACTAATATATTTCTTCTAAATATATAATAAATATTGAACTCAAAATTGATGATTTAAAAAATGAAAAATTAAAAATTATATATATAATATAATATATTAATAAATCTTGGTCTGATAAGCTATAATATTAGATCAATTATTAAAAGACTAAATTTCTTTAAGAAAATAAGCTTTATTTAATATTTTAATCTAATTTATTTTGATAATAGGTCGAGCCGAGCTAGGTCAAAAATAAGTCGAGCCACGAGTTGCTCACGAACGATTCGGTTCATTTCCAACCCTAGTGTGAACAAATAGTGCGCAGAATGTTCTCACCGCAAAAAAAAAAAAAAAATAGTGCGTAGAATGTTGAGGTGCGACATAGTTTGATTCCTTCTCGGGCGGCCGTTCGATTCATTTTCTAAGATTCACGTGCGCCTGATTTTGACATCCGATGGATTGTCAAAGAATTTGAATGACGATGCGACTGAGAAATGTTGATTCTGCCGGTGTGACTGAATCTAGGAAGAAATTTTTATGTGAATTCCTGTAAATGAGATGTCGATGATAATAGCAAAAGATATGATACAATCTTCAAAAGTGTTCTAATGGCAGAGGACAATTTGTTTTCTGTAAAAATAGTTAATATTTGATGTCTCGAGCCAAATTAACTTGAGTTCAAAGTAATTGACCATTCATTTTTATGACTGATCTTTCCGTTTTTTTTCTTCTGTTTCTTAGTTATCACTTTTTTTTATCATCTTCTTTGACAAGGATTCATGTAGTAGAAAATTGATGTACAGCTTCCTGACGATTGTTGGTTTGGTCTTTAATGAGAGCATTACCTCAACATAAAAAGAACAAAAAAAAAAAAAAAAACATAAGTGTACTTGTTCAAAGTTAAGAGTCTCTGCTGCTGCATTTTTATTCCACTGCAAAGACTGGTTTGCTGATAGCATTCTACTATCAGCGATCTTGCATCATACCCCTTAGTGACTATGCTTATTTTCAAGTGCTGGTTCTTACACTCTTTGACAAGAATGCATATCGTGGTAACGTTGTTAAGCAACGTGTGTTGACTGCTTGAAAGGTCGTTTCTTCCTTTCAAAGTCATGGACTTTTATGAACAGGTTGCATCCATCTATTGCAGAATGTTTATTGTGTTTAGCCTCCTTGTTTTGTTTTTTTGTTCATTTTCACTTTCTTCTTCCTTTTAATTTTGTGTGCGAGTGTGAGAGAGAGGGAGGGAGGGAGGGAGGGAGGGAGGGAGAGAGAGTAAATACATCTTTTTATCTTGTCAAAGAAGACAGCTAGGAATGATGTGCACTTAAGCATAAGTTTCCTCAAAGGTCATAATTTACGGGTTGTGGTCTGATTCGTGGCATCTGTAAAACAATTCCACAATGGCTTCTGAAGCTATGCCCAAATGAATATAATACAGATCAACACCAGAGTATATCAAACACAATGGCAATTAGTAGGGGCTAATAGGATTCCTGGACATCAAAGTTTATACCGGAAAAAAAAGGAAGAAAAGTTGCATGCAGGCTTTCAAGTTTCATTGTATGTCAGTCAATACGTCCATTTCATGGTTAGAAAATGTTCTGCACAGACACAAAAAGACATGCAAATATTTACAGCAACAAAAGACATCTGGTCCATATGAGTCGTGTAAAAGAAATTTTAACCAAAGGAAAACAAATTTCTGACCACAGAGCTGAAGGTTTAGCATAACACATGAACTCCTTTGAAGCTAGAGAGCTGAAGGTTTGAAAATGTGAAAAGATTCTTGGCTACTAATAGATGGTAGGCATTGTTTTCCAACATTAACTTGAGATGAAAACCTACTTGACCTTCAATTGAGCTGCTTATGTTAAACAAAAAGCTGAATAATTACAATACGCATGAATGGTCATCCTATGATGGATCCAGCAATTTTCTATGGACCTTTCAATTGACATATCTGGTTCCTTCTGATGACATATCAACCTTCGTTGAGGGGAAATAAGTTATCAAATGATCTGAGCATAATTAAGATTCTTTAGATCACTTGTTTCTAACTAAGAATAAGCAGATATCATTGCAAATACTCAACAAATGATAGCTACACTGCTTTTAAATTAAAATACTGGGACAAGATTCTTGTTTCAGGAACCAGCCAAGCTTAAATATGAATCAATTTGTTTGTCGGCAATTTAAATATGGTTCCGACAATAGGAAAGCACTTTCAGATGACAGCAGAAAACACTTGCCTTGAAATTTCTGGATTTATATAGTGTAAAGAAACAGAAGCAAGTAAATTGCAAAAGGGTTTCCAAGGAATGTTACTGCCCAAACTTCTGGACATTAAAATGAATTAGGAAATATACATTTATTCTACATCAATCATGTAATTAAGGTCTCTAAGCAACTCACACGAGTGAGACCTCAACAATTCAGTGAGGGTAGTCAGAGCATCAACTGATGATCTGAAGAAATTAATTGAATAAGGTTTAAACACCAGAGCCAAAAGTCAGTGCATGCTTTGTTATGCCAAAACTTAAATGTACAGTGAGCTGCATCTCTAAATGCTACTTCTTCATGTTGGATCCACCTTTAGCATGATATACTCACAAGTTTTCACTTGACAGTGAGGGAAAGATTTGTTACAAAAGGGTTCTCCTACTTTGACTATCAGTTCAAAAAATCTGGTATCATATGAAGCATTCATAATGAGTGATAAAGAAATACAGGCATCAATAATGTACTGAGCGGGCACTCCCTCAAAAAAGATGCCCTGAGATTTATATAAAGGCTTCTTCCATTGCAGAGAATCATGTCAAACTACAACCCAGAATCCACAAGATATACATATTCACTATTTATTTTTTACCCAATTTCTAATGGCTAATGCACTACACACCTCAGATGCTAAATACAGCTATCTATTTGAGAGGAAGGAACTCACATAACAATTTCATGAAAAGGAATTAAGATTATGGCCCTCATCCTCTTCCTCTGTACTTTGTTGACCAGCACCTTGGATCACCTCATTGCCAAGTCCTGTGAAAAGTGAGGATTTGTTACATTTATAAACAAAAGATGAATCAGATCAGTAGATCATCTGCAGTGAAAAAAACATACCTGCAATAAATATTTCATCTTCCTCATCATTGATGTATCCTGATGGCACCATATCTGAAACTGGTTGGTTTAATAACATCCAGTGATCACTTTCGGAGAGTCCAGATAGTAGATTATTTTCCTCCACAACCCAGTCTCCAAATGTGTCGATGTTGTCAACGGATATTGGATCAAAAGGCTTGCAATTTAACATTTGTCTGGACATATTCATTGTTCAAACATCAATTATTAACATTGCCTCAAGTTATATGAAACTTTATGAAATGAAAAAGAAAAGTTATATGCACCAAAGTTTTGGCATCCAAAAGTTAAGATTTACCTTTGCTGTAGCCGCAAGTTATATCGGACATAAGTAATGTCACAAAGTCTCTGGTGTTCCAGAATGCTCATTTTTTTGTTATATATGTGTTCAAATGGAATGTGAACTCGCTCGCAGCCTCTAGAACTACAAGTTTGGCTAAGAATACGTATGGCTAGGCGTGTCAGGTTTGGGCAAGCTCCGCCATATGTTGACCACCATTCAGCTGTCAAAAAAGGGCATCAACTTTTTCAAATAAATCATTTGGACTAAAGATGAAACATCCATCAAACAACATTTAAAAGCAACTTGCAGCTCAATGATTAGTTTAGCCCTACCAGGAAGTAGAGTATCCCTTGCTCTGACAGCCATCTTTCGCCCAAAATCACCAGCAGCAGTTTTGTACATATTAAGCTCCTTCTGGATCTTATCTTGAATTTTACCTTCAGGCACTAATCTTTCAATGCAATCCAACATCCCTGATGATATATCATTCGATATCTCCCCTTGGATGTTATAGAAGAACTTGGGGTTAAGGAAGAAACCAGCTGCATAAAGAGGGTGAGCCAACTTTTGTTTCAATCTGTAGTCGATATTTTCCAATAAAGGTGAGTAAACATTTTTCCCCAATTCCTTTTTTATTTGTTGTTTCATGTAATACATAGCAACATAAATATAACCAATTGCAGGTCTCTTGTTACTTTCAACTAAATTAAGAACTCGTAAAGCTGGTTCTGTTATCCGAATAATGTCATCGCAGCAAGACCAGAAGTCCAAATCACAAAAAAGTTCTTTCAGCAGAATGCCTCCGGGCTTCTCAGAATAAGGGGAAGCCATCCACTCTGCCGAACCAATCATATTTCCCAGCTCTTCTTTCATGCTGCTTATGCTTTTCAGCGTGATAAAATTCATTGCAGTCCGATTCCCTCCAGGGAGCAACAAATCTCTGCCATTAGTATACTTCTTCATTATATTCAATACAGCTGCATGATTATAAATAAACCTTGTGATTGATTTTGCCTTCTCCAGGATCTCACTTATGGTCGCCAGTTTCCCAAGTTCTTCTAGAATCTCTTCTATGAAGTGAGAGGCACATCCCGTCCAAAACAATGTAGGGTAGACTGTATTCAACTTCTTTGCTGCACCAATATGACACTCCTTGTTATTGGTTATTACTTGAACCACATTCCTTTCACCAACCTGTTCCACCACTTGCTGAAGCAGATGATACAGGGTGTCTTCAAAGCCGTCTATGTTGGATGCATCGAAAGACCTCAGAAACATTGTCCCTTCAGGACAATACACAAAAATGTTAATCATTTTTCCAGCATCAGTAGTCCATTCATCGGCCAAAACTGAGCACCCTGTCCGGCTCCATGCAACCTTGAGGTTTTCCAATGTGTTGTTCACTTCATCAATGGATCTCTTCAAAATCCAGCCACGAAAATCGTGATACGAAAAGGCTCCAATCCCTGGCCCGGCAGCTGCAATTGTGTCTATCATGGGCTGGAAATAGGCTGAATTCACAGCGTCCAGAGGCACCCCAGCCTCGTACAGAAAGCGACCTATGGCCATATAAACCTGGTCCCTGTCCACTGCGGTTACAGTATTAAGTTTGACATCGTCGGGTACAGTCGCCGGAGGCTGGTGATAATGGAGAAGCTCCTGAGGTGGCGGAGGAGACGCAAATTTCGCCTTCCTCTTGCGTCCGCGCTCTGTTTTAACTGGGGTCTCCTCCCTGACCTCCACCTGTACAGGTCCGAGCTCCAGCATGCCATCGGGGGGCAGCTGGATCAGTGGGATCCCAGCGTCCATACTCTCCCCACCTTCCACCTGGCCTGGGTTGAGCTTCTTGACCTCCTCCATGAGCTTGATCTTCTTGCGCTTCCTGGCGGCCGACCCGTCTAGGCTCTGCTGCATGGCGAGCTGGACCTCGGGGGGCACCTTGGGGCAGCAGGAGGCATTGCCCTTCTGCCTGGCGAGGTGCTCCTTGATCCGGTGGATGCCCCCGCCCAGGAAGAGCTTCATGCAGTACATGCACTTGAGCTTCGTACGTCCGGCCGACCGTATCATCAGGCAGTGCTTCCACGCCGGGTCGTGCTTCTGCGTGCCGATCGGAAGTATGATCTCGGACGCCGAAGCCATCCCGCCCCTGACAGACAAAAGCAACAACAACCTCAATAACAACAATAACGCACGCCCGATACGACAAAAACGATACGGCGACTATAAACCGGGAATGAAAAAGAAAACGTATACCTAAAAAAAACCGAACTATGTAAATAAATTGGTTTTGAGGGGCATACCTGTAAAATGCCGCTCTGGTGCCTATGGCCGCTGGGAAACCAAAACGAAGGTGAGGGAGCGGTTCGGTTTGGCATTTATAGGGCGAGGTGAGGGGTCGTAGGAGTGACCGGCTACGCCAGTGAAAATATTAGATTCGTCGGTTTCTTAGGTGACGTGGCACCGGTCCAAGCAGCGGTTCACGGGTGAGAAGCTGCCCGACCGGTCGATTTCGATTCGTTGACCGGGACTCCCGGTCGCCCTGGGGACCTCGTGACCCAGCCGTTCCCTTCCTATTCCGGCTCAGGCCGGTCGCCCGGCCGCCGGGCCGGCGAGTTCACTCGCCCTTCGGCCGCCCCCACCCTTTTTTTTTTAATTTGGTTGCTATGTGTTTGGTTTGGTTTTCTCGTCTCCTGCATCGTGTTCCTCTCTTTCTTCTCTCCGTGCTGCGCGTTCGTGTTTTCCCGTCCTTTGGTTTCAGGCTCTGGTCGTTTAATATTCCTATGATTGTTGTTGTTACGATCGGTATCGGGGGTGGATTTGTAATCGTAGATGGGAATGGTTTCGGCGTTTTGAACTTGTTGTGTGTTTCGAAATGGAGATTGCAATGGAGTTGGATTTAGGGTTCCGGCCCAAGAACGCCAGGAAGATCGAATGGCAGGAAATGGCATTCCCATAGCCATACCTGAACGCCAGGAAGGTCGAACCGGACTGCCCTCCAGGAAATCGCGTTTCACCATGAGTTCCAGTTGCCCTCCAGGCTGCTGCTCCGCTTGGTGAAGAACTATGCTATCTTCTATATCACCAATAAGGGGGTTCGCAATACTGTGTTTCCTAAAGAAGCTTATGATGGGAGTAATCTTATTGAAAAGTGCCCTCTTTGGAGTCCAGTGATAAATTTGTAGAACTCATTGTCAGGAAGACTTGTCATGATGTAAGACATGCCACGGTACTCTGATGCAATGTTTCCATAGCCTCCAGGTGCTTGGTCACAGCATTGCAATTAGCCTGCATGTTTCTCTTCTTGTCAGGTAAGATTATCCATACACTGAACCAACAAGATTTTTCTTATCATGTTATTCCTGTCCTAACATAAGCATGCTCTCCTATACTGATATTTCCCTCGCATCTGACAATAATGGACAAACTAAGTTCTTCAGTTGCTCAAATTTTACGTAACTGATGTTCAAATTGCAAATACTCTATGGCTCTGCCATGAAATGAATGTAGAGCTGGGGTTTTCATATTATTTAAATTTGTCATAATGGTAGTATACAGATAACTCCGCCTATATTTTATAGCCGGTCCCAAGCCCGGATAAAGGAGGAGGGTTGTGTTAGGCCCCGACAGCCAGCATGAAATCATGTCGAATCTTATGAACATGGATCAACGAATATGGCGTCGTATGATCCATGTAGCCGACCCCACCTAGTGGGATAAGGCTTTGTTGTTGTTGTTTGTTGGTAGTATACAGATAATATGACGGACTAGTTTTGTGTATGAATCACCTTATTTGGGTTGATGCAAGCTATGGGAAAATATTTCCTCACATTCAGGAAACCACTGACTCGAAAATTTTGAACTTGAAAATAGAGTACGTTAAAGCTTATATCTTGTTGGCTTGGTGTATGAATACTTGGAGCAACCAAACATTTTTTGGAAGATTGAGCAACCAAACATGAAATAGACTGAGAAGAATCTGAATAAGGTAATGTAAGTTGGATGGCTCAGTTTGATGAATCCTTATGCATTTATGATTCTGCCCTACTGATTTGATATCACTAGCCTAAATGAGTAATTTGAAACATCTGTTTGGAAGCATTGAAAGTTATGAATGCATTTAAATGCAGTGCAACTCCACCTGAACACACTCTCCTTGCAGACATAGCACCAAGAAAGCTTGATTGATCAAGGCTTTAATTTTTTTTGAGAGAATCAAGGCTTTAATTTAAACACATCATTATATGGACATTGGAAACATGCATGTGTAAACCCATAAAAAATTACACATGTACACCAATCGCTGGATAAAAACTAGATGATGAATTTTAATCTAGAAAGTTCTTTTAAAAGTGAATTTTAATCTAGAAAGTTACAATAATTTTATATGCTTCATGTCATGATTACATAATTAAATAATTTAAATGATTCATCTATCTTTAAATATTGACACATATAATGTCTTTTTGAGTTTACGCCTCCATATATCTCTTATTCTGTTCATCCTGTGTTCTTGTAACAACGCCTCAACGAGTTTTGTGCATTACTCCATAGAAGATACAAGAATATTGAAAAAAAATCGATCCAATACTTCAACTATAATCAACCTTTTTTCAAGAACATCTTGAACACTTCTTCATTTGTATTCATTTATTACATGACACTTATCTCTCATCGCTGTGAGAAATTACTTGGACATCACCTTGTGGACTCGTTGAGATTCTTTTTTTCAAATTAAAATTTCTTTTGCGTCTTGATCTGAGGATAACACCCTCATGTTGTGAACTAATATAAGTAGGTTGTGATTGTCCAAGTCTTCTGCAGTTACTGCGACCAACTGCTCATCATCTTCTGACCATCATGATCAAATTCAAGAGAGAACAGAACAACCCATGGGGGAACACTGCTTTTCCCAGTAATTATTAGCATGTTGTTTATATGCTGTTTGATCAAATAAGTCTATTCTGCCAATTGAGTAGCATTTGATTTTACAATGGACTCACCTTCTTGGCGGATACCAAACGATATGAGATGGAGGTCTCGGTGAGTAGGTTACATTTGATAAAAGAAGGAATCTATTGTGTGGTTCTAAAAGTTTATCACCGGGACCAGTCACCTCTTGTTGGAAGCTGGGAGTCTTGGTGATTAGCAGGAGTGATCTCAAAAGCTTTACTTTGGGGTATTATCTTGTCTCATGGCTGTTTGTAAGTATCTTTTTATTTCTAATTCAGTTCAAGATGGAGAAGAAAACAATAATAAGCATCTAATAGGACAGTCATTATTTAATTAGCTGAATCTTTGTGCGCGCCAACACTTGTGGCACACTTCATGGAAAAAAGAAGAAAAATGTTTATCTTCTGAAACTTTTGTTCTTGAAGTTTCCTGGAAAATAAAATTCTACACCTAACTTGTTTGGCGGATCATTTCCCAACTCTCACAGTTTCCTCATTCTCGTTCTGTTAAATTCTCTTAATGTCATAACTTTTCGAACATAATGAATCACCTGATGGACTGAATTCTCAAAACTTTTGAATCAAATTGGATTAATCAATGTTAAGATTAATACGGGTAAAATAAAAATACAGTTTTGTCGATTTAAGGATTTCATTTCTAGCTGTTACGACCAATTATTAAATCCCTTCATTATATTATTTATGACTTAGTGAAGATTAAATTATTATAGGTTTTATCAAATGGCCCCTTACAGCAAAAATGCTTTCTTTTTTGTACTCGCTATGCCAGTATGTTTTGAATGGATTATTGAGTTGTGTGAAACAAAACCCATAAATTGATCTGGGGTTTCTAACTAGGAATACTCAAGAAGAGTTTGCTTTATGCTTTCAAGGAGACTTTTTTTCTCTTTCTAGGTTTTGCGATGTTGACCAGAATGATCGAACCCAATATTTTAGTGTTCCATCTACATTTTCCCTTTCATATAAATTGTTGTAACAGAAATGAGGATCTGAAGGTTCCTGTGTCAGAAGACGGAACATGAGATGAGTCGTTTGTTCTGTAACTTGCCTTGTCACAGTTCATTAGGATTTGGTAGTACGGGTATTTGTTTTTTTTATGCTTGATATGTGAAATGTTCTTTTACCTCATAATAGCATGCTGCTAACATCTGAAAGGGCATCTTACTTGTTTGCATTCAAGACAGGATTTTGTGAGTGACAAACTGAGTGCTTTCTCCCTTTTGAATGAATGAATTTGCTTCATTATATTATCATGAATTCCTTGCACACATTTGTATAGTTTCACTTGTGCATTCTATTTTGTTATAACATACTTGGCCAGTGCACTGGCATAGCCATCCCCCCTGATGTACAAGTGAGTTTTAGTTATCATGATTAAAGTTCTGGTTGATGGTTTTATCCAACCTAACAAATGGTAAAGTAGAGTAATTTAAATGTATTATGCATTGGTTTCCTTTGCCACCTATGTGATTTTGATTGCATTTAGTGGACATGAATTCAACCATGAAAATCATGCCATTTTTTTTTTTTTTGAAGGCAAATAGGATGACAGTCATGATGATTAGCATCCATTTTATTAATCAATAGATCTTTACAGGAGCACTATGTACAATGAAGATATCAACTATATTTAGACCATTCTAAAATATAGACACGCGCCATGGACACTATATTTTCAATATAGAAATGCTCGTTCTGAAATATGAAAGCATTTCGCTGTCGCCACAATAGCCATAGCAAGCAGATTGAAGTAATCCTTCTTTTGTTAGAGACATATGTGTAGGCACCCCCATCTATATATATCTCCTCCTCGGAATGATCTCCAGAAGCTTGTTTCTGACAACATATTCAACACAGCTGTCCAAACCTCTCTTGTCATAGTGCAGCAAAAAAATAAGTGATTTGAATCCTCCACTTCAATCTGGCACAGAGCACAAGATGCATCATTGGTTGTATCCCACCTCATCATATAGGATCTTGTAAGCAGCTTTGTCTTCGTAATAACCAAGCAAACATTTTGACCCGTAAAGGAATCTTAAGCTTCCATATCAGTCGACAGTCCTTTTTGAAGTCTTCATCACTCTGAGCTCTATCCTCTAAGAGTTTGTAGACTGCACGAACTGAAACCTGGCCAGAGTTCCACTTCCATCCATCCCTTTTTGTAAAATCCAAGGAGAAGTCATTAGCAATCTCTAAGAGTAGCAATAAGTCTTCCATTCTCTGATCTGACAGATTGGACTGAAAAGAAGGCATCCAATTCCCTCCTTGACTGGAACTATGCCAGCAGTGAGCCAAAGACTGGTTCAGTGCCAGAGCATATAATCTAGGAAAAACCACAACAAATCTTCCCCTTGATGTCCAATCGTCTTTCCAGAAATGAAACTCATTACCTGCACCAATGGACATTGAGAAGAAATGTTTGATCATGGGTATAATTCCAGTAACACTCGTCCAAAAGGATGAGCATCCATTAGTTTCCAGCATCCTTGCATCCCAATCAAGATTTCGACCATGACAAGCAAAGAAAACTGAGCAACAAAGGTCAATGTCACATCCCATAACTCGGCACACCCATTTTGAGAGCAATGAGATGTTCATTGTCCTCAACAAGAGAATGCCCAGACCCCCTTCCTTCAATGGCCAACATACCTGGTGCCTTAATAGTCAGTTATGATTTAGTTCTTATGTTGACTCTTCATCTTTTCTGGAAGAGATTAGGAAGGTGAGACGACCACCAAAGTTCCTAACTTGTCTGGATATGCTTGTGCTTTCCTAGATGCTTGATTTCTCCTTTTGAAGTTATCATTACATTCTTTTTTATTTAATTTGTTTAATGTGATATCAAAGAAGCATAACTCGAAGCATCAAGAGTGAAAGGAAAAATGAACTAATGTCTACAGAGCATCAACTGACAAAAAGCAAAACATCCATCCTTGCACCCGAAGACATGAAGTCCCGTGATATCTTTTGGGTTTTTTAGAATTTCTTTTTTGGATTGTCTTCATGGTTTTAAATCGTGTATGTTTTCTGCTTATATTCCCTTTTGCTGGACCGTGCAGAGACGTTAGTAACATGACTGAAATGGGGTTTCGATCTGTTGAGCTGATGCAACCAAAAATGCTGTCATGCATAGAGACCAGTCCCATGACTGAAGCATCAGTGACTATTCTGAAATAAAGCAACTGCAGGTATCTCCAACATTATGATGAGAGACTTCCGCATTAACAGTTCAAACATCAGATTGTTGTTAAAGGCTACATGAAATGCTGGTTCTCTTATTTTTCTCTAATTTTGCACGACTTCCAGGTTAAAGTAAAGATTTCATATCCTTTTTGCAACCTTCATGGTGCTTCAAATGTGGATAAAAGCAATAGTTTCTGTACGTCCTAAAATTTCTTAGGATTTGTTGTTGCTTCTTGTTTTATTTACATAAACAAAGGGCTATTACATTTTGTGATTGTTTTGTTTTTTGTTATTACAAAGGCCAAAGCCTAATTCAACATCGAAATTGAGAATTAAATCAGGGTTAGCTAGCGCCTAAAATAAACATCCTATAGGAATTGAATCCCCCAACCACTCTCAAGAGTTTATTCCTATTTTGGACCATGTATATGGTAACATAACTCACAGAAATGCGGTCACTCTCATATTCGCATTATCTCTTTGAATTCCTATTCGAAAAGGTGTTTTGGCTAGAGACATTTTTTTAGAAAATAAATGAGAAATAAATGGCTGTGTTGAACCCCAGAAAAGACTGCATTTACCACTAACTAGTAATTCAAGAAAAAATTATAGCTATTTCTATTTTATACTTGGTTGGTGAATTTCCATCAACATTTACTTATTGATCTTTTGCATATGCTTTGACTGGATTGTTTTCTCTGCAACTGATAATTGGTAATTTCATCTTTCGTTTTCAAAATTCCCTTTGTGTTTTTCTTGGCATTGGATGGTTTCACATCGAGCTCACATATTGTCTCTTGTATAGATGATTGGGGGATTTTGAAGACAAGCTTGGTCACAAAATTTCATTCTTCTAGAAAACAGCTCTCCTAGGAACAGCTGCTCTGCATCTTCCATGAATCCATCCAACAACAAGGCACATTTTGTTTTTCTGCTAATCAAACTTGCATAGGTTTTTTTCCCCAGAGGATTTCAAGTTGATGATGACAGCGGACCATATGAGCCAACAAATCTTTGAGGTGTGTTTTCAAAAGAAAAAAAGAAAAGTTTAACAAAGAGTTGCAGATTAGAGGCTTCATGCCAGTATCTCCATTGACGATCTACACATCAGATTAAAACTAAGGAGTTTCTTAAGAACCAGATGCTGACTGTGCTTTGTTACGGCAAAAAGGACTACGGCACGAATGGTTGCATGCCTTGTCCACAAAGAAACTATAAGATAAATTAGCCGAGATGTCGAACTAACCAATTTCGACATTTCATTGTTTCTCTTCCTGAATGTTCCAAATTCCTAATTATGTGAAATGTCCATCTTTTTTTGCTTATTTGTAACTGAAAATTATTTGTTTTTTGTTCTATTTACGCCAAGGTTGCTTGTGTCCGGTTAGGACAGGGGTCAGGACATGTATGCATCGCTTGGATGCACATTGATGTTAGCAGAATTAATCAACTCTTTTTTTTTTAATCTTCCAGTGAGTAAACTGATAGGGACTGCCTCGAATTTAACTTGTGGTAGTTTGTCAGTAGTGGAGCTTATTATATTCTGTTCGCTACTTGTCGGGCAAGAATTTGAAGAATCAGTCTGGCCAATCCAACCCCTACTAGACTGTTTATAACTAAAACATATTTGTTTCTTGTTCTGGGATATGATTGTTATGCATCAGGAACACACCTTTGGTCTGAAATATGTTAACGTTTCTCTTGTAATATTTATGTGACACAGAATTGAGCAAATCCTCACTCGTGGAATTATATTATTCACGCATGAAGCAGAGCAAAGTGCGTGAATGGTCCCTCCCTCGCCCTCATGATCTGCCCATAGTTTTCTTACCTCCCCCTCCTGTGAAATATATAGTAGTGGAATGGCCCCACTCCGCCACTACTTCGTCTGTAATACCTCATAAATACTACTAGACAAGTCAATGTACAGCTTAGCTGCATGTAGAGTACGTAGACCTCTCTTTTAGTTAATCTCAATCTAATATATTATAACTGCTATGCTAACCAGTTAACAGTATTAATGGTTAGGAGTGGTGGCAGGGCCCTTTCCTCGTGCAGCATCACGCCACTGGTTGAATCGAAGTCAATAAAAAAAAAAAATTATACACCATGTCATCTCTCTCTCTCCGTCCTCTCCTCTCTCCATGCAGCATTTACCACAACTCATGAGGTCTACCCTCCCACGTCTTAATGCTCCCCACCAACCCTAACCAACTGTGCCCCACTTTTTGCATGCATGCCCAAATTTTACGTTGAAGGTGCTGCCCTTAACTTCCACGTCCATCAACACTAATTCTTTCACGACGCATGCTGTTTGGAAAAACAAATGAATTTTTTTATAACGTTCTTGATATTATATATATATTGTATGCATACGGGGCCCTAGTGTACTTATTTCTCGCAGAAGATTCAGAGAGGAAACAGAAGAATCTGCAGCCACTGTTAGTTCGCCTGATATGGTGTCAGAGCGAGCATACGCCACAAAGCTATATATCTTCCTCCCGCCCCCCTTGTTAGTTCAACCTGTTGTTTCTTGATAAACCGAGAGGATCGATGGTGGAGAGCAACATTGCCGACAGCCTCTGCCTTCTGTGTGATGAGGAGCCGTTCTTGTCCAGTCCGGTGGCGGCTTCGTCGATAGCCAAAGGCAGCCGTCGGCTTTGGGATGTGTCTTCTCTGTTTCCGGACATGGACGTTGCCGGAAGCAGCGTCCATGATGAAGAGCGAGAGGGATACGTCAAGGATTGCCTTCGGCGGGAGACGGAGTTCGCCCCACCCCGTGGATACTCGGATGCCCTCAAGAAATCCCCGTTCCTATCCGCCGCAAGGTTGAGAGCAGTCAAATATATCATCTTGGTAACAATCAATTTATTTACTTCCTTCTTATATTAATTATATATCTGTATATATATGTCATGTATTTTTCTGCTGGACTGGATTTATATTAGTTTAGCTCTTAATTCGTTCGCCATAATTTTAAATTCTGCAGGCGTGCAATCGACTTAATCTAACTATTGGCACAGCATTCAGTGCAGTGAACTATCTGGACAGGTTCATCTCTTTGAATTGTGCAGTGGTAAATTGTCTGTAATTAGTTTGAATCATGATCATTTATGATTGAGATACCACTGACTAATACCTGGTAACGTTTAATGTGATAATTCTATGGTACCAGACATGGGAACAATGGATGATGGAGCTGCTCTCAATTGCGTGCCTCTCTATCGCCTCCAAGTTGGACGAGGTCTCCATCCCTCCACTACATGACCTTCAGGTGATCTAAACATTTTACTCATTGGCCACTTCAACTTAATTAGTATATGTTCATCATGCAAATAGGTTTACATCTGCTACTGTCATCATCAATTAATCAACGCAGACGGAGGATCACGACCACACGTTCCAGCCCATCACGATCCAGCAGATGGAACTGACGGTCCTCAAAGCACTAGACTGGCGGCTCTCCTGCATCACCCCTTACTCTTATGTTGCCGACCTCTTTAGGTGGAACCACATCAACAGCTTCCACTTCCACTCCCTGCTTGGATCCATCACAGAGCTACTTGTCTGTGCACTACCAGGTACGTAGGTGATCCATCTCTGCATCGTTTAACTATTTCGATATACTGATAATTGAACTGCTTGATCGATTCAGATATCAAGATGCTTGAATTTGGTGCCTCGACGATCGCAGCGTCCGCTTTGAGATGCGCAGCAGGAGCTGACACCTCTGATCTCTCCGATGTCTTCAGTGATCTGATTCCTGTGCATGACATGGTACGCAAATGCGGTCCCATAAGAAAGTTGAACGAAAGGTCAACGTATAATAACAAGTGGACTAACTCAGCTGCTCTAATGTGGCATGCAACGTACAGAATGCAGTGGAGGAGTGCGAGAAGATAATGAAGGATGCAGCCGCTGCAGCAAGACGCGGCGGCCGCGGACAACTTTGCTCTAACAAGGAGAGATGTAATGATCTGTCAAGTCCTGATTCTGTACTTGTTCCTGTTCAATGGGCATCTCATTTTGTACTTGGAATCGCACAGTCGGACCCCAAGTGTAAGAAGCGACAGAGAGAAGGCGGCGGCGGCCGGGACGGTCTCCACAGATGATTGATTAATCGTAGTGCTACGTACAAGAGAAACGATATGATTAATTAATTGTTCGTATTAATTTGCAAAACTGTATATAGTATACCATGTATTGAAGCAAGTGTACTTAATTAACTAGCGTCTTGATTTGATGCAGTAATTTCTTGTTTATGTGTGTGGTACATCTATACTATTATAACTTATAGAGCATGTCGATCACAAACTTCTCACATATAATTGACTGTGTTTGGAAATCATTTGTGGCATTGTTCTCTGGCCTTACATCCGACGTCCCCGCACGCCACTCTGCCGGACTTGTTCCTGTTCACAGCCTCGGAACTCGGCCGGCTTTGAGACTGGTGCACCGTGTCCTCTTGCTTCGGCTCCATCACATATTCCTGGCGAGTCGCACCCATATATTTCATCTCCAGCAGCTGTACATTTCGCCTTGTCCAACAGCCGGAACATATTGTTGCCGAAATGCCGTCGGTCATTCATCGTCCGGCAATGGCACGAGTGTCTCATTGATGTAATCATCAAGCTGAGCCTGCAACTTGCCCCAAACCAGTGTGTTCACTGTAATTTCTGATTCTTATGGTCGGATCAAGCGCAAAGATGGATCATTAACAAAACAGGTCAAATTGGAAGGTGCTGTAATGCTCCCTTACTGTACTGATCACATATGTATATAATCTCATCATATTTTAATGCTCTCAGAAGCAATGAACAGGAACAGAAGGAATAAACAATTACTGTTGCGGATGTCCATGCTGCTGGCGGTTCTTCTCCATGCATTCATATGCGTGCGTGCTTCATCTTGGCAACCGACTGCTTGAACTTTTTGGCCAGTGCTTCACTTGCCATTAATTAGCTCCAGCGCTTCAAGATTTGCGCTTTTTCATGGTCTATATATACGTCTATAAACTAAAAAGTTTAAATGATCGCCATGTTGTAAATTTTGATCTCTCTAGTATTATTAATTAACTGAATTTAAAACAAAGCAAAACTTGATGCTTTTGATACTGTTATTTTTAATCTGGGAGATCGATTGGTTCTTTTTATTTACATCCAACTGAACGACTCACGAATGTGGAAAAAGATGCGTAAAATATGATCTAATTATGTATCACTATGCCTTAATTAAAAAAACGAAAAGGAAAACAAAAAGAAAATGGAGTAAAAAGAATAAAATAAAATAGCGACTATTCAGAATTCACACGAGTGTTTTGTGGCTTGCAACGGTGAGCTTGGAGTAAATGTATCCACTACTTGCCATCTAACCAGACCAACCAACTGTCGACACATGGACACCTTGTAACACTCTAAACAGATAAGGCCAGCCGGCAGAATCCAGCAGCACGCTCAGTACCCACAGCAAAAACTTGGAGGAACAAGAGATTGGGAGGTGCTCAAGCTTCTCAAGAACTGCCCATGGCGGCAATGGTGTCAACAACAGTTCCATCCACCTTCCTGCCTCGGCAATCACCGTATTGCGACATTGGGAGGTGCTCGAGCTCCCGCCTCCCTCTCAGAAGTCCAAAAGCTTTCAGGGTCAGAGCTGCCAAGCTGCCAACTGGGGTAAAGTCGTCTGCTTGCTCCCATTCTCCACAGTGTTGTAAGGTTTTCTTTCTCTGCTGAGGAGCTTTCCTTTTTCTTCCAGGTTGAAGTCCCCAGAGTGGAGCCAAAGTTGAGTGAGCCATTCCTGGGGTTCACCAAGACCGCTGAGATATGGAATTCGAGAGCCTGCATGATTGGCCTAATTGGCACCTTCATTTTGGAATTGGTTTGTTCCTATTTCCTGCCCGATTCTGAAAGGATTAGCTTCTGAAATCTGATTATCTTTTTTTCCTTTGTGTGTCTGCGTGTTGCGTGTGTGGTTCTGTGCTGCCAGATAACTCACAAGGGATTGCTTCAGATGATTGGTGTGGAGGTGGGGAAAGGCCTCGACCTGCCTCTCTAAATCTGAGGATTCAGACCTGGGACTCCTGTGGGAATTGTCTCGCATCTGGAGTAAATTGACGCTCAATCTTTTTCCTACACAAAGAATTTGCTGAAATACATGAAAGTTCCATTGTTTTGCCGTGGAATTTTGTCTTTCTGAGAACTGCTATTGCCTAATGGTGAATCCGTATATAGTTAAATCAGTTGATAACTAATGTCCAAAAATATATGATTTCAAGGACAAAACAACCTAGTTACAAGCTGCAAGCTATTGTAGCATTCATTTTCGTATATTTTCTCCTTGCAATGCAATAGATGCTAATATCACTCAATGTTGACTATGCAAGGCACCGACATGCTGGTTCTTACATTATTATGTTCGTGCACATCATGACATAGTGTTGATACTAGAGAGACAAGAATCCTGTTCTTGAACCACCACAAAACACCCACATTCTGATACCTTCTTTATTGAGATGCTTCGTCCAGTGCAGGTTTACAGTAAACTATCCTATGACATATGCACACCGAAACATAAATTTCTGAAAAATTTAGACAAAGCTTACTAAGTATGTTGACGATCTTGTTCAATCGGTATTTCACCACTTCTAGTTACCTTCGTCTTACAAAATTAACTATTCGACATGAAATGTTCTGTTGTGTCCCCGCGGAGAAAGCTAATGGTTCAAAAGTTCCAGGGTTTGCCGGAGAGACATTCTGCGCCCACTTTTTTGTCCACTCGCCTTCTCCTTTTCTCTTTTGCTGAATGCACAACAATTCTGCATACCACCGGTGCATTAAAAGGTTAATGTGTGTAATGCTTACTCTTGTTTGAGAAAGGGAATAAAAACAAGAAATAACCTCCACATCAACGAAATGTGAATTTTGTTGTATAAAAAGATCTATTGATGGAACAAATACCCAAGCGATCCCCATCATGCTATAGAATAGCTAAGGAAAAGTCTAATCTCTTGGATCACACCATAGAACTCGAAGCTTCCATCTTTGCTTTGTCTGTACATCTTTGCCATGCACATTAGCACAACCCCAACTTTCGGATGACAAAAAATTTCAACGATCCAGAGTGCACATATATATATCTAGAGGAGTGAAACCAGGAAAACCAGATGAACAATTGAGACAACTGAAAAGATCGTCAGCCCTGAAGAAAGCTCTTGTCAGTAACTCTTCTCAAATCCACCAAAGAATAAGCTTGCTGCCATATGAAGTCACTGTCATTTCTTTCATATACTTAACTTTGCTGCTAAACCACAAGTGCAAGTAACACTGAACACATGGATAAATAAAAGCCTGAACTACGATCTCCGAGATCGACAAGCCCCTTGATAGCTTGAGCCTGTTATTTTTTATGTTTTAGTGCAGATTCATTGTCCTCAGTGCAAGTCCTATTAAAATTCAAGCAGACATCAGTGAGCATTGATGAAGTGACACCCTATGGAATAATAACCTTTAGATGAATCTATGTCAAAGTAACACTGAGAATGAATGGGATTTGTGAAGACTAACCTGCCCAAACTCAAAAACTTATTCCTAACACACCTTCCCGTGCAGGAACTACATACTCATTCCAAGAAAATAATGGCATAAATGCCGATGTCAACCCTTTAGACCAATCCCACCAATGCAACAAACGATTTAATTGGTCTTTCCTCAAGGGCACATGGGAGCCAATAAACGAAATACTAAGTCAACTCAATATCCTAGGAGCCAACACTAGAACTAATTTTTGGATAAACGAAAATAGCTACAAGCATTTAGTCAGTCATGAAATGCAAAAGCAGAATTTTTTAGGCATAAAAAAGAATCAATTCAGGCCTGCCCGAGTTAAAGTTGTTTTCACATTTTACAAGAAACATCACTTCTCAGATAAGGAATTGCATTTATAAATTAACTACCTTTGACATCTAAAGAGGAGCTGATCAGCCATCTCCACTGCATTTTTTTTTTCCACTGAACATAACTATTCCTCAATTTCTGTCAGCAATTCTCTTCCCACTGATCTCCACGTCCAATCTCAACAATGCAGAGGAAAGAAACGAACGCAAGAAGAGTAGGCACGAACCTCGCGTAATGTAAAATTGGCCATAGCATCAACAGAGAGAATTCCTGCCGCTTGATTCAAACCCAAACCCCACCACACCACCACCAGCTAAGTTAGAACAGACCCTTGCTCCAGCACCTGCTAGCAATGAGTGTGCATAACCATCACCTGCGATTTGTCTACATACAAAGATCAACTAAACTAAAGCACAATAAAATCAACTGAAAGAAAAATAACAGTGTAAACATACCATAATCCAAAAGGAAAAGGAAAAAAAAAAAGACCTCGAAAACCCTAAATTTATTCAACCAAAGTTGAAGCAGAAGTGGGTAGAAAAGTGAGAATAATCGCAAGATACAATCTTGAACAGATAAAAGTAATTAATTTATCTGGCCCGCGAGAACACTTCCTGAAGGCTCGCACTAGAGATGGACAAACGGGCCGTGTCAGGCCGTGCTCTGGCTGGTCAATTCGTGTTTGACCGTGCCGCGGGTCGTGTCGTGTCAACACGACCCGTTTTGAAAACGGGCCGTGTCGTGCCACACGGTCCGTTTTGGACCCCGGCACGGTCTGAGCCCGGCCGGGTCGTGCCGGGTCGGACGGCCCTTTTTTTTGCCTTTCATGAACTTTTATACTTTTAATTTACTTATAGATTATTATATAATATAATTAGTATTATTAATTATTCTATAATATAGGACTTAATGACTAGTGAGTCTAGTGAGTAGTTACTACTTTAATTATTATATAAACAATTATATAGTTAAATTTTCAAATACATTAAGTCAGTAATTTATAATTATTAAGTAAATTAGTATTTAATTATCTTATAACCAAGATACTATATAGTATAATAGTATATACTATACTATGTTATAACTAAACCAAATTATACTAAGTAAATTAGTACTATATAGTATAATAGTTTAATGACTACCGACTACTTTAATTATTATTATATAATAATTATATAGTTATAATTTTCAAACTCTCATTGAGTAATCATGGTATCTTATTCACAACAGTCGCTATTTAGATCAATTTCAAGAGAAAAGATAGTATCACTCGAAATGAGTCTAAGAACGACTATTGTGAAAAGGATACCTTAATTATTTAATGAGAGAAGATGAGATTGAGAGAAAGGGAGGGATGTAGACATGTAGCCATTTGGGGAAGGAGAGGAGAGGAGAGGAGATTGAGAGCGAGAGTGAGAGTATGAGAGAGATGAGGGGAAAAATAATGAGAGTGATGAAGAAAAGGGAGGAGTTCGGCCGCATTTTATAAGCGGTGGAGGGGTTCAACACAGTCCGCGTTGATTTAAACATGGTCCGTGTTGTACTTGTAACGCGTCCGTGAACTCGGCCCGTGATCATGTTGTCAAATCGAAATAACATAGACCGTGTGATTTCAGCGCGGACCGTGTTATGCATCATGCACGGTCCGTGTCCGTGCCAAAACGGGCTGTGCCGGATCCGTGTTCGCCGTGCTCGGGCCGTGTCATGTTAACAGTGCGATAGGACGACCCGGCACGGAATGGCACGACACGGTCCGTATTTTCGTGCGTGGCCGTGTCCGTGCCGGGCTGGGCGGGCACAGCTTTTGGGCGGGCCGGCGGCGTGCCGGGCCGTACGGCTCGCCCGAAATTCTATCTCTAGCTCGCACTGGTTTTCGAGGAAGACTGATTGTAACACCCTGTTCACCAGGGGGTGTATTGAATAATAATTAATTTATTACTGAGAATATTTATCTTAAAAAATAAAAAAAAGAATATCTTGCAATAATTATATACATAGTTAAATAAAGCAAAAAAATAGATATAATACATTTGAATTGTATTGAATTAATCTAAATGCTTCCGAGTTTCATCCAAAATGACCATATATTTCATTTATTAGTGAGTTAGTTTAGAATTAATTTGAATGGATGAGTGACCCTTATTCAGTCTGGACTCATAAATGCTATCTCGATAATTATTTTTTTCAATATTACATACCAGAAAAGAGAAACAATAAGAATTTTTAGATAATAATAATGTTTCGAATTATAATATTATTATACTTGTATATATTCGAAAAATTGTGATTAGTATTAATATTATATACATTAACACACACAGTCACATACACACACATATATATATATATATATAATTTAAATTCTGGTTGGATCAGTAGTAATATTAAATGCATCGAAACGTAAAACATATAGTTTGGATTAATTTTTATATATGGAAGTTTCAGATGATATATTAGTTAGGGGATGCCATCTAGTACCATTAGTGTTAATAATATAAAAAATTTTAGGGAAGTAAATTACACGGATCGTCTTCTAATTTTATGTCAATATCTTAACGGTCCCTTAATTTTAATTTGTAATTGAATCATCCCTGAACTTTATTTTCTTCGTCCACTTGATCGGTAATAGCAGGTTTCCTGATTAGATTGCTGACGCAGTCCAATAAAAAACAATAAACTATTATAAAATTAATAAAAAATATTATAAAAATTAATAAAACAAACTACGGCCGGCGCTAGCTCGAGTTCCGACGAGCTCGCAAGGGGGCGGCCGGCACCCTTGTGTGAGCTCGCCTCGTCGAGGGGGCCGGCGAGAGGAAGAAGATGCCTCCCTTTTTTCTTCCTCGCGACGCCGGCGAGCTCGTACAGCCCCCCCCCCCCCTTCTTCCTCGCAGCGCGCGAGGAAGAAGAGGGGGGCCAACGCCCCCCATGCGAGTTCACCGTTGGGGGCGCCGCCCCCCTCTTCTTCCTCGCGGCACGCGAGGAAGAAGAGGGGGCCGGTGCTCCCCTGTGCGAGCTCGCCGACGGGATGTCGGTCCTTCATTTTTTTATTATGTTTATAATATATTTTATTAATTTTATAATATTTTATTAATTTTTATTATGTCACGTCAACAATATAAGCAGAAATTTTACTATTATTAGTCAAGTGGATGAAGCGTGAAAAAAAATTGAAGTTAAAAGACCGTTAAGATATTGACTTAAAGTTGGAAGATCATCCGTGTAATTTACCCGACAAAATGATCTACCTTGACGGCACCTCAATATTCGTGCGGTGAAGCGATCCCTGAAAACTCACAACACAATAAATTTATCTTGTTGTTTCATTAGAACACAATATTATTATATATGTTGATAACTTTTATAGTAAAAACATGAATCTTATGAATCAACTTATCTTTATATATAGCCATGTGCAAAAAATTGCATTGTCATAGACTACTCCAAAAGTTAGCACTTTCATTAGCAATCACTAAAGAAATCTATCCCATATATTTGTGCCCAGTATGTAAGGTGATAAAAATTTAAAAAACATGCATCATTCTTTAGTTCTAATTTAACACTCATTTAATTAGTCATAATTAGAGCTTATAACTTAATTTTTATCCCATATGAGCATAAGAATTAATTCTTATCATGACATAAAGCTCTGAACATTTCATGTATAAACACAAAACATTATGAATCTTCTTCAGTCTTCATATCCCTTTCACACATTTCACTTACAGGCATTTATGTGAATTTCATAAATCATAAGAGTGTTTTGTTCAATCATATCATACATTGGCATACAATTCATTTGCATTAGCCTTTAAGCATATCATGATTATATATATATATATATATATATATATATATATATATCCTTTAGTGTCTTTTCGTACATAAGCACACAAAACTTCTAATTCTTGCATTTATCATCATGGCATAATTACATTTTTTTATACTTCCATATTTCATCAATATCATATTCTTTGTGTGTTTCATCTCTTCTTTAAGTCATACATAAGATATCATTTTCATATTCATGATTGAAGGATTTTCGTCATACATGTCATCATCATACCTTTTTTTTGGAAGATCATACTTAACTTTCATCGAAATTCATCTTATCTCTCGTTGGGTACTGGTCATCCTAAATTTTGCCAGGCCAAGTCATTGGTCTTCACATCTCAAGACCGTCGATCAACCCTTATGTTCATTTTAGACCTTTGATTTTTTTACGTGACTGATCAATATCTTCAATAAATCATCCATTTTTTTATTAGATATTCATAGGTATTCAGGACTATTAGTAAAGTTTTAGCACCTGGTCAACATGATGACTCCAATGATCGATCCTGGGGCTGGTAGCACATGTCGAATCACTTGGGACGCAACCCCACTAACTAGTTGCGCCAACCAAGGTTAGTTAATAAGTCATCCCTTTAGTTGCCCTATTTATGACTAAGTATGCTTATAGTTTATAAGTTGCAACATTGACATCATATTATTAAACATAAACATGCATACATGTTTTGAGATCACAAAAATATATCACACATAACCATCACTTGGTTTGAAGGTCTAGATGTCCGATCGTGCCTCACTAGTTGTCCAGTCAAAGCCCATTTGAACATTTAATTGCAATTGGTGGGTGTTCATTCTTGGTTTTGAACTTTCAAACTTCTAAATCTTAGTCTTATCAATAATAATACTTTGACAACATTCTAGATAGATTTGACTTACATTCGTTCTTCAAATTTTAATTTATGTACATGTATCACAATTTAGTAATTTTATTTTTTCCCCTTTAACATACACTCTCACAAGGTTTATGGATAAAATCTTAAAAATTTATCCTTTTATCATTTGTATAATGTGATGTTCTTATTGTGCTTGTTATGCTGACAACTGAGAAAAGAAAGATTCATAACTTTCTCGATGCACATCCAAGTTAAACAATTTTAGATTATTTTTCAGTGTTCATTCTCACTTCATCTACAAATTAAATTATCATCTTGTAATCTTATTTTTATAGTTTTAAATGTATTTTACAAATTAGCTTAGGTGTTGCTTGGGTCAATTCGATAGTAGTTCAATTTTTAAACTATAACTTTCATTACGCATTTATCTATAAAATTTAGACTCCAACAATTACTCATTCATGTATGATTCATAATTTTTGGACAAGGACACATAAAATTGAAATTGGATCAGCATCTTTATTTGATTATAACTTTCTCTATGTAACTTGAATTAGAGTGATTCTTATTTTCACATATACTAGAGTTCAATATATATAGAGAGAGAGGTATATTAGGGTGTTACCACAACTCTTGGATGCAGGAATATATATATATATATATATATATATATATATATATAGAGAGAGAGAGAGAGAGAGAGAGCTAGTGAGTGATAGAGAGAGAAAGAGAGGGGGATATTAGTGTGCTACCATACTTTTGTGGTAACACCGTATGCCCACACTTTCAAGGTCGTCGGATATGAGATGGAGAGATCAGATCTGTGTGTGCCGGGTTCGAGCACGTCGACGTGCGTCTCCTCCCCTTCTCTATGTGACACCAGAGGGAGAGAGCAAGTGATTTGACGATCGACGCGGATCAGCCATGAATTGCCGAAGGGAACAACGTGCGACGACACCCGTCACCGATGAGCTCGCGGAGGGGTCCGATGCCTCCTTTTCCTTTGCGCACTTGATCGCCGCTCTCCCGCTTGATTGCGGCCCTCACTCATAGAACCGCGCAAATATCGTTGATCCCTGCCCTCGCTCACAAATCGCCCCCTCTGCCCTTGCTCGTATATCCTATGCCCTCGCTTGCCGAATCGCGCAAGATCGTAGATCACCATCACCATCTGTCTTCCACGCAAGATCACCCATCGACGCCCTCACTAGCAGATCACCCCCTCTGCCCTCGCTCGTAGTTCCTCAACCCTCGCTCACGGAACCGCACTAGAGCCGACTCACCAAACTGCCCTCCGCCCTAAACCGCATGCTGAACCGCCTCTGTCCTGCCAAGCTGCCACTTGAATTGGTGCGCACACATATGATCTTAGATCGGACTACCCTAGAAGCATTGGCGCACAATACTACCACAAAGGTGTGGTAGCATACTAATATTCCTCGTATATTATATTATATGGGAAAAGGTTTGTTGTGGCCGGTATAGATGGCCTCAACAAACGGCCATTAAATCTCGACAATCTACTTTGCGATGAATGACGTGAATGGACTCAATTGTGCAGTACACAAGCGATTTTAATCTGGGTCGTCCAATCACCATTCAAGAGACTAGATTCAATATAGTGATAATAAAAGTCCCAAGTAGTCATCGTTCTCTCATTTTATTTCATTTATTCTATCTCCACCGATCTGCTCTTCGAGTCACTCCCCTCTTCTCGGCCACCTTCGAGTTGCTCCATCATGAGATCTCTCCCTTGTCAAACGAATCAACAAGCATTGTGCCTCATCTGACGAATTTATTGGGCACCAATATTTTTTGTCTTTTTGTTTATTTTAACGAATTCAAAATATTCAACAGCAATATTAGGTTTATTTGCTTTTGTTGGGTCTGATTGTGGGTTTCCATTCTACTCATATAACAGGAGTTCTATGCCTTTCTATATGAAATTTATTTTCAACTATTTTCCCCTTTTTATGGTTAGCGAAGGTGTCGATGATCAATTTATTATATTTTACATATTAAAATGTTAGCATTTTAGGAGGTCAACTTAAATCGATTATCATTGGAAATAATATACAACGAAAAGAAAAAGGGGTTGTGGCATCGATATCCCATCAAGATAAGGTATCTTTAAAGTTTATTCTGGAATATGTTGTAAAGAGGATTGCAACAAAATATTCGTTCATTTTTTTTTTGTCATTTATCTTGGACAATGCTTAAAAATACATATGCGACTTTTTATTTATATCTTGTACAAGATCAACTTGTCCATCTATTAACGTTTGAGCAGAAAATTGGACTTGTTCAACAAGTAAAAAAAATTGATAAAATGACTCCAATTCACTTTCAACTATAGGCAAACTTTAGTGTTTCTCTAAGGACTGCAGCAGCAAAAGAGGAGCAACAAGAAACATGCACATCCCATTTCTCACAAATATTATGTTGAATAACAAAAAAGAAACCAAATAGAAGTCGAACATCAACCTTTCCTGCCTGAGTGTAAATAATTGAGTTTGTAATTAACATTGCTGGCATTTCTTTTTCATCAATTAATCGTCTCATTTCTCACAACAACTCAATCAGGTTTGAATCTCCTATTTTCAAAAGAAGACAATTGAATTCAGTAATCTCACAACTAAGTTATCAAGTAGATAAAAAACTTAAAATTCTTTAACTAAATTTGGTTCATGGTCACTGCCACCTAGGAGAATATGATGGTGTCTATTAGGAAGAAGATGTTGAAGCATCGAAAAAATATCTCGTGACTGCCATGGAGGATGATCATATTAGATCATGTCCTCAAAGCCATCTGAGAGGTGGATCAGAGGGGATCTCAACGTCTGAGAGGTGGATCGAAGAGATATCATTGTCTCATAAGTGGAATTTAGAGGATATCTCATCTACATGTTAAGGAGAGAGGAGAAAGGGATCCGAGTATGGATTGTTGCTGCCCCTGCACAGGAAGGGGGAAGAGGAAGGGATCCCGCCACCGCCGTATGCGAAGGAGATAAGAGAAAGGTTGGAGAGAGGTCCTTGATGATCCGAAAGGCTAGAGAGAGAAAATGGCATTTTGTCATGAGTATTTGGATTCTTGCCTTTGATATTTGATCTAACGTATGAAAATTGAAACCACTTAACTTTTTAAAAACCAGATGTCAAAAATTGGGTAGGATGTAGATCTAAGCGTAGATCTTCTAATGAACGACCCACCACAGTTGGCCATTTGCTGAGGCCATATGTACTGACCGCAACAAACCTTTCCCCATATATATGCATATATATATATATATATATATATATATAATCATATATGATATTACATGACTATAAATTTTGATAGAAGTGAAACAAAATCATATGACTTCCTTTTAATCACCATAGAGTTTATAAACATAATATTACTTATAATTCGCATAAACAGTTCATTGTCATTCAAATATGAACCAAACAAAAGGAATTGACATCTCCTTATATAAAGCTTAGATATCCTTAAGTTTCTTTCTTTACCTTGTAAGCTCCATTCTCTTCATCATCTTTTCCTTTACGTTGCACCTCCCTTGAAGTATTACTCTGTGATTGGGTTATTATAGCCAAACATTTGTGGGGAACAAGTTTGCGGCCAGTTCTGGATGAACGGTGACGAGTACAATGAGGGGTCGAAGCCACAAGAAGAAGAGAAAATAAATTAAAATGCATAGTAAATCATCATTCAAATTATATACAGTCACTCCGCATAGATCCCTGTGCATGGTGGAATGTAATCGTTCAACGAGGACATTGAGTTTTCGAAGGAGGAAAGGATGTAAGAGATATGCTTTGGATTAGTTCCATGCATAAGTCACAGAAGAAATGTTAGGTATGAGAATATGGCTTTGTTCAGGTGTTTAGTAAAATCGTACAGGTAGGTGAAAAGTGGACAATATCACATGTTGATCGAGAATATTACATATTAACTTGGTGGGATGTGTTTTGATAAAACTATGCAGGTCACAATCCAAAGTGAATAATATTCTATGCAAATGCAAAGACCTTACATAAGATATCAATTTCTTTATCCTTTTTGTTCTTGAAGTTTTTTAAAATATCTTTTGTGCAAAAAGAAAATATATGCAACGGCATTCAAAACATATACAACTAAATTACCGTGCATTTTCTAAAAAGAAATAGTTGTGTAGTAAAGTTCATAGATATTATCCCAATCAAATAATTATGTAATATTGGATCGAGTTATTCGGGTATCTTATGTATTAAATATATATATGTAAACGTAAGTCGAGATTGTGGCCTTGTGGGGTTGTTAGTTGCGACACCTTGGCCACTCCACCTTATATGATTTAGAGATTAAAGAAACATTTACCATTAGAGATAAATGGATAAGGTTGAAATGAAGGCATCCATTTATATAATAGGGATAATGTATCTCTTATTTTTCTTTTAATCGTTATAGTTAAAAATTTATAGATTCTATTTGATATATTTTTTATGACAAAATTTCAACATGATCCTCATATGTTCGACAATAATGTCTCATGTTAATATCAATATTCAATTATCATATCATTTTTTTATCAACTTTATAAATATTTTTTATAAAAATTTCTTGGATCCGTCAGTGGACCAATTTAATTGAGCCGATGAGACTGCACTATAGAAAAAAAGTAGACAGTGAGTGAAAAAGGTGTAACAATCCAAAGGGCAATAAAATAATTTATTAAATTAAAATTAAAATTTTTATTGGGTTAAAGAAGATTAAGGGAGAATTTGACAATAAATAAAAATATAATTAGAAAAAAATGAAGAGAAAGAAAGGATTAATCCGACTTGAATAAGGAATTAGAAGTTGAATATGAATAAAAGTATGATTAGAAAGGAAAAAAGAAAAGAAAGAAAGTTAAATTCTAATAGGAGTAGAAATTATAATTAGATTGGAATTAGGGATTATTTAATGGATAAAAGACTTCCAAATATTGTAGGATTAAGAGTTTCATGGTTTAGAAATATTTAAGTCATTAAAATAATATTTATTATTATAAATGATACAATATTATTATATTAAATAATTTCAAAAATTAGAGAAAACAAAGAAATAAAGGGATAAAATAAAAGTATAGTTTGATTGAAAAAAGTTAAGGAAGAAATGAGAAAATTTTGAGTAGAGATGAGTTGTGATAAGTATGGTTCGAAAATAATTAATTAAATTTATATTTAATTAAATAATGATAGTTGATCAGGATTAATTCAAGATTAGTCTAAAGCCCAATAGAAGTTAAAACCATAAGCTACAACTATAATTAGGCATTGAAAAGTGATTAAAAATTCTTATTAACCTTCATAATTTTCTAGACACGAATCCACTCTTTCTTCCTCATCTGCACGTGAACCGAGACATTCCAAAGCACAAGGTACCACTGATTTCGAAACCCTCACTTAGGATATCATTATCACAGTGACTGACACAAGTTTCCGAACTACATCGAAGAGAAATCATTGATCAAAGTTTGGCGTTCGTACAAACAATAGACAACAGAAATTTTAGTTGATATTTTAGCCCACTTAAAGTATATAAGGGATCCCTATATCGATGGTGTTTGTTTGTAGGATTCTTATTAATAGAATTGCATAGATTACGCATAAAAAGTGTGACTTCGTGATGGCGATAGAATTTGGCCCGACTTCTGCACTACTCGATCTGAGTTCCTATGAACTTGGGTGCAAATAGGAGTAATCCGAACCGAGTTCAATGAACCCAGCTGGTGTCATAAATAGCACAACTCGAGTTCTATTGTCCGAGTGTCTCATGAAGGTGAAAAACAGATTCGGACTTGGTTCCAAATTATTCGGCCTAGGTATTCGAATGTGTTGTGAAATCGGCCTAAGTATCAAGATTCGAATGTGTAGTGAAATCGATTTGATCGAACCGGCTCGAGTTCTAACATTAAAGTATGGATTGGAGTGAATCGAACCGACCCGACCTGGGTTCACATCACACTTGATCTGGATTTTACCTCGGACGAGGTTGGAACGTTGAATTGAAATAGAACCCAACCCAGGTTCTACCTAAACCAGTTTGGGTTTTGACTAGCAAAAGAGAAGAATTGAATCGTTAGATGCGGGTTGAGTCTATCCTAGTGAGGGCTGGATTTTGAGAGTTTTAAATGTATTTTTAACTATTTATTTATGGCTAATGGTATTATTGAATAGTATTGATTGTTTCTAATTATGAAATTGATATGTATTTATCTTGATATTGATTGTGATTATTATATTGATTAATGGTAATCAATAATTGAGAATTGAAACATGATGGACAACGATTATGAATTGATTGACCTATTGTTTAATTGATTGTTGCGGCCAAAATTGATAACAACAAGATAAACATCTTAGGAAAATAATATGAAATTGAAAATTGTTGGGCTCGTGTCCATTAATTGTCCCATCGGGACTTATTGCGCCTTCGTGGTTGATATATAATTAAATTGAATGTGATAGATAGTGTAATTAGGAGATTAACATGTCAATCTCTAGCGAAAACTATGGTTGTCCTGTGTATGTTACTCATCCCCCATCATATATGAACTTATTGAATAGAATTAGCCCTGTCACAGACTGACCCTCCATTGACCTGTATGAAAGTGGCATGGTATTCCTTAATAATAGAGAATTCTCATATTGCATGCAAAAGAATTAATTGTAACTCCAAAGATTAAATCGATAATTGAATTAAATTGTTAATTAAATTTCACTTTAAAGGTTGATGGATAATTGCATTGTGCCTTTAAGACTGATAGATCGATCGCGATCTTTGTACTTGATGGATGAATCGATACTTTATTAATAGAACTGAATTGATGATTATTAAATTATGGCTTTCATTGACCTATAGTCAATTGATGATTGATTAAACATAATTGAGATTGAATTGAATTTAGATATTATTGACAATTGATTATGGATAATTGAAATTGATAAGTTAGTAGTAATTGATTATGTGAATAATTGTTACGATTGATTATTGTACTCTTACTGTTATTTTAATTGATAATTGTCATGATTAATCATATATTATTTATACATAATTGTTTATTGATTTTTCATAATATCGATATTTGATAGATATTGATATATGGTTCACATCATTCTTGGGTGAATTATCTCATTAAGTTTTTCTCCTACACTTAGAATCCGTGAAGAATGAGATAATCGGGATGGTGAGCCAATTTGCGGGTGACGTACACATAAATATAAGATCAATTATTATATAGATGTTGGCCCATAATTTGCGGATCATTAGATGGAGTTTAAACTATTTTCATTATTGTAAAGATATATTATATTTTAGTCTTTGGCTGATGTAAGTTGTTGTCTGGTCAGAGAAAAATAAATTAGGTCTGAGCTAATCTATAAGGAACTTTAGTATGTCTATTTAATTTTATCATAGATATGGAAGGTTCCCAATACCTCTAGGGAAAATAATGAACTTAAATCGTGGGACATTATGAAGACCTTTTAAGGTAAATATATGTCAAAATTCATGTTCTTACATAATAAAAACTCTTTCCGCACGCATACAGATACAGTCGTTCAAATAGAAGTTTCATACATACAAAAAAAAAGACACTAATCAGCAACTGAACGCCAAGTCCCATGTTACAAAGTTAAAGTTCAAAAGAAAGATTACTTCAGACAAAGCGTCAAGAATAACATCCTCTTTATCATTAGCTTCGGCAAATCAATGCCATGCAAAAACACACACACACATGAGCATGAGCATGAGAGAGAGAAAGAGAAAGTTGCCAACTTGCCCAGTAGTAACAAAAAAAGAAAAAAAACTTGCCCAGTAGTTTGGTTAGTTCAGGAAAATAAAGCCTACAAAGCTACTAAGCTCAAGGCAAAGTTACAAAACCCCAGAAACATGGCAAGGTATATATGCTCCAAAAGTATATATCAGATAACTGATAAAGTCGGATAAAGAGAGAGATAGAGAGGGAGAGCAGAAAAAGTTGGATTGCAGAAGATCCAGAACATATAAGTTTGTGCCCTCCTCCATCCAATCCTTATAAACCATGAGTGCAGTTAGCATATCGGTACGCTTGATGCTAACGATATCAGAGGCCCAACCAAAACCCAATACGATCGACCTTTAAGTAAAGGAACAATGCAGCCTTCCAGGCACCAACTCATCCTCATCTGCCTTTGCCTCTGCCTCTTGCAGATCTCATCAACATGTCAGAACCAAATGCCAGAGAGAGCAGCAATATAATTTACTGATCACTCAATGATTGCTTCTGCAAGATTTTAGTTAATATTTCTTTATATCTCAAGGATCGATCTTTGCATGCTGCAGGTGGAATTCAACTCATACTCGTCAACAACTGCAAGCACAGCGTATGGCCCGGAGTGCTCGGCGGCGCCGGCAGCACCACCCCGCAGGAAGGCGGCTTCCACCTGGCCGTCGGGGAGGAGGCCGTCTTCGACGTGCCCAACGGATGGTCCGGCAGGATATGGGGCAGGCAGGGCTGCTCCTTTGACGGGCAGGGGAAGGGCTCCTGCGAGACGGGCGACTGCGGCGGGGTGCTGCAGTGCAGGGGTCTGGGGGGATCGCCACCGGCCACCGTGATCGAGATGACATTCGGGACCAACAGATCCCCACTGCACTACTACGACGTGAGCCTGGTGGACGGCTTCAACCTGCCGGCGTCCATGTCGCCGGTCGGGGGAGGGATCGGGTGCGGCGTGCCGGGCTGCGAGACCGACCTGAACGTGTGCTGCCCTTCCCAGTTCGAGGTCAGGAAGGGCGGCAGGGTGGTGGGCTGCAAGAGCGCGTGCCTGGCGCTGCAGGCGGACAAGTACTGCTGCACCGGCGAGTACGGCTCGCCGAGGGCGTGCAAGCCCACGCTCTTCTCCCACCTGTTCAAGGCCATTTGCCCCCGCGCGTACAGCTTCGCCTATGACGACTCCTCCAGTCTCAACATGTGCAAGGCCTCCAGATACCTCATCACCTTCTGCCCCCCTGCAAGAGATGATGGCAAGTACTAGATAGTAATAAGATCTATATGTTCTGCAGCTGCATGCGTAAAGATCTGCATACGGAAGCACTAAATTATTAATTAATACTAGTATTAGTTAAGATGATCACTTGCTAGATCTAACATGTATGGTTACTAAAGATTTCCCGGCAGATTCTAACTGGTAGGATATATTTATACATGATGATGTAAGAGTAAGAGAATGCCTGATCTCTCTCTCTCTCTCTCTCTCTCTCTCTCTCTCTCTCTCTCTCTCTCTCTCTCTCTCTCTCTCTCTCTCTCTCTCTCTCTCTCTCTCTCTCTCTCTCTCTCTCTCTCTCTCTCTCTCTCTCACTCTTACTAACCTCTCCTCTCTCACGCACTAACTTCTCCTCTCTCTCTAAACAAATATTATAATCAAATAATTTTTATCTATATTTATCTCTCATTTGCTAACTTCTTTAAAAAATGAATAAAATAGTTACAGAAGAAATAAATAATATAATAAAGACAGGTAAAAAAATAAATTAAATTAAGTGATAAAAGAACTGTATGATAAATACTTATTAATAATTAAATATTATAAAAAGTTCAATATATAATGAAGAGTAAAAATGACTTTTACTTAAATAAAACTTTTATTACCTCACCTCACATATTTTATACACACCAATACTTATTTGCCAATCTATCTCTCCCTCTCATAAAAATTGAAATGTAAAGATGCAGGTTAGTACCTGCTGCTGCCCATCCAGCTGAAAGCTTGCTTTGATTTTATTTTTTCTTTAAAGAGTTGTTAACATTAGTTTGAAATTTTTTGTTTCACCTCACGAAAGTCGATATCGCACTCGATCGCTCTAGTCCGTTTAGCAATGGAAAATAATCCAAAGAAGCTGAAATTTCCTTTAAACATGTTTCCTATTTTATCAATTTTGCAGTCTTATGCAGGCATGCACAAACACAGATTGATTTTAGAAATGGTTTCATGTGAAATATAGTTCTACAAAATCACATAAAATGCAGCGCCCACCGTCAAATTAGTTTTTTTTCCTTTCCTTTTTTGGCGGCATCAAAAATTGGCAAGGTCGCTGGCCACGAGGGAGACGGACGATGAGGAAGAGAAGGAGGTCGAGGGAGATGGACGACGGGAGGAAGAGTAGGCTAAGGGCAGAGCCGCCGGGGGAGGACAGGAGATTCGTGTTTGCCTGCCGAGGGAGGACAAGCCATCATACGCCTGAGCGGCAGTTCTTTCTTGTGTGCAATCTCTCATCGTTATAGCTTCCCCCACCGTCGATAAAAGAGAAAGGGAGAGAGTAGATCGCAGTCCTCGCCTCACCGAATCTCTCGCAATCGGCCGCCCTCACCTCATCATCATCGACGTCGCCATCGCCTGATCAAGGAGAAAGGGGGAGAGATCATATTGCCGCGCAGCCGCTCGCACCTCGCTGCTCGCGTCTCACAGTCGCCATCACCCACCGTCCGATTAAATCAGAGGATGGCCGGGCGACATATGAGGGTCATACGCTTATAAGGTGTATGACCCCCATTAAATCCTTTCAACATTATCAAGAAGAACGAGATATTTAATTATTCAAATCAACGACAACATATTGTGTAAATTGAAAAAAATAAATAAATACAAACATAGCCAGTAAGACTGCTAAAGAAAAAACTTTGATGATAACATTATATGTCTACTTGGTGCACTACGGCAGCTGATTCATAAACAAACCAAGACATCTCGCGGAAGTTTTAAAGTTGGAATGAGAAATGTACAAGATTATTATGAACATTCGATGTACAAGAGAGTAAAAAAGTTTGGCCAAAACAGATGGCAGAAGGGGTACAACCAGAAAGAGAGTTTTTGCTTTCCTCTTCTAGGTAGGATTACATCTATATAGATATAAATATCTACATGTCCCGCATGTAAAAGAAAGAGGCACATATTTCTTTGCATTGATCTATCTAAGAGCATGAAAAGTTGATATCTCATCTAATATTTGCTTCCGGCAGATTTGATAAAACAGGGGGGAGCTAACACTAGTATCAGTTAGCTGTACAACGTCGTCTGCCATCTGGGAGGGTTAAGAAGACTGAAGTCCAATCCTCTTCTCTGAACAAAAACAAACCAACAGAGAGTCAAAAAAATCTTGAAGTAATGAAATGATAAGGATAACAAACTAAACGCATCAGGTATTGATCATCTGATCATCATGTTAAATATGCATGTTGACAGACAAGATACAATAATCCAAGATTCCGAGAATTTCAGAATTGATAGATAAACAAATGTATCATCAGACACTTGTTGCATGAAGACATGTTTGGTGCCAATGGACTGAACACTACATGAAAATTCTAAAGATGTAAGATCTCGATGTGCCAGCATAACACAAGATGTTTCGGCGGAAATCACACACTAATAATCAATGTCATAATTTGTTTTTTGAGAGGAATAATAATCGATATCATAATTCTTTCTTTAACTTACTCTCAGAAAGCATCAAGTCCAAGAATCAGAAATCACTACAATTACATACCCAAACAAGTCCAAGAATCAGAAATCACTACAATTTAGCCGACCCCACCTAGTGGGATAAGGCTTTGTTGTTGTTGTTGTACATACCCAAACAAGTTTAAGAATCACAATTAAATAGCTTGCAGAACGAAAATGGAAACTTTCATCTTACCCCCAGCAGCGACAAGTTTCTCTACACGGGCAACTATATGCTTCCCATAAGTATACTTTTTCAGTGCATTTAGGTGGACCTTTATTCTTGAGAGGATCAGCTCACGTTGCTGATCATCACAGGTCTCCAAAACTTTCTGCACCACATAGTTAGCAAACTGATCCTTCATCATAGCCTGCCATTTGAAAAGGCACCAAAGAACAAGTTAACAAATTATCGAGTAAAAGCTGAAGTAACTCTCAACACTAGTTAAGTATCAACCAAGTAGAAACATGAAGCTCAACATCAACAATGCAACCCCCAGAACATTTGTTCACAAGGATATGCTCTTTAAGCATGCACAAAAACAATTTTCCTCGTCAATTTATTATATGCATCATTAACTGGAAACAGTGACACTTTTGACAGAAGCAATCTCTCATGTTTTCTTACAAGATCTGCCAAGGGACAGAGGGCTCTGATCTACTAACAAGTAAATCATCATCTACTAACAAGAACTTTCGATAAATCATCAATCTGGGTTCATCTCCCACTTTGAAGCATTAAACTCTTGACGGTGCTGATGAATATGATCGCAAAAAAGCACAACACAAAAGAAGAAAAATAAAAGACGAAAGATATCAGATTACCAAATGTACAAGGTTGCGTTACTTGCGCCATTCTCGATTGGCGCATCATGGCAACAGGTTTGCAAAGGCTTTTTTCGTATCAGGATAAAGAACCCTTTCTTATGACGAAAGAGTGGGACCACAACTTCTGTGTGTATTAAGTACCTTAATTTACTGTAATCAGTAGAAAAGAGTCTCATAGCCTAGGTTATTGTAAAATCTTCATTTGCAATAAATATGTACATTCTTACAGCATATTCATATATTATAGATTAAATGGATATAGTTGCTGTTTGGCTTGTTAGAGGAATAAGGTAGAATAAGATACGTTAATCCAGTCCTTTTGGGAAGGATAAACAATTCCAGCTATTTGGTGGAATAGCTTCTCTCTCAAAAGATCAGGAGTGTACTGCTACCAAGCACCAACTCAAAGAATAATCAAGCAGGTATCGGGCACTACAACAACAACAACAACAAAGCCTTATCCCACTAGGTGGGGTCGGCTACATGGATCATACGACGTCATTAGTTTATGATTTTGCAAACAAATCTTAGTCTCATATCTTTTTTTAAGGTACTTAGTCTAATTATTCTTTAATGTGTTTTCTCCGCCAACCTCCTATGAGTTATTTCTTATCTTATCCATAAACTATTGAAATACCAGCTTACCTTCCTTAAAGTATTCAAATTCTTTCACTTTATGCCAAAGTCAGCTTTCTATTATTTAACCTTTTTATTTATCCAAATACATGTATAACTTTTGTTTTCTCGAAAAAATGTATAACCTTTGTTATTATTTGGAAAAAAATATTAATGATAAACTATGCATGTTCTTGTTATTTTATTTTCTTATATAAAAATTATTTTTAGATTTTTATATTTTTCAGAAAGTTGCAATAGTAAAGGGTAAAATTGATACTTGAAATAGTTTTAGAGGAGGCAAGTGCTAGCTCATAAATCATAATTTAGAGGAAAACAACAATTACCCTCCTTTTATTCTCAATTCTGAACTGAGTTGGCATAACATTGCATCAAGCCATAAAATTTCCAAAAGACAGGTACAAGGTACTGACCTGAAGAGGCTCATTTTCATCAGTGGAACCAAGCATTTCGGTGACCAAAATCTGGCGTTCCTCCAAGCCACCAAATGTCAAACACTTTTCAACAACATTTGAAGCAAACTTCTGTTGGCTCATTTGAACTATCTGTCCAGCTAACTTCTTAATGATCACAGATCGTTCATGAGGTTTCCCATGTTCCAACACATGCTGCACAAATTTAGGTCACATGAAATCAAGGAAATCCACAATATTACGGCATAGAAGATATAGCTGTCGACCTAAACTTCAAGACATCAAAGGCAAACTCATGCAAAAGCCCATGAAATATTTCTGAACACCGTATTAAAAATAAAATGAATAATTGCCCAAGGGGCATAAAAAATCATAATGCATACCCATCTGAAATCTTGCAAGAAACACTTTCAAACATAACAGGCATGAACACCTAGTTTTCATCAAGAAACTAGTCGGCCTCACATGAATAAGTAGGATCATTGACAAACATTAGGCGAGTAATTGAAATTCAAATATATATTTTGGAGGGGTAATGAATTCAAATGTATTACAGACCTGGACAACATAGTTCCCATACTGATCTTGTGCTAACATGCAAACAGATTGCAATATCTCATCCATCACAATTTGTTGGGTTTTAGGATCATCACAGTGCTCCAGCACCCTCTGATATGAGCAAAATATCGTCATGAAATATTATAATACTAAGGTCAATATGTACATCTACAAGTTGATAAAATCCAACTAGAAAGGAGAAAGGCTAAACCTGTATAACACGACAACCATAGGGATGAGTCGAGAGAGTCACAACTTGATCATAGAATGTTGTGATGATAAATTGAATTGCTTCCTGAGGAATACACTCAATACATTTTTGAATAACATGGTTACCATTTTGATCACGCACACATCGCATCACGTGCCCATCAAGCTCTAAAACCATTTTGGTTTTCTGATCTAAGTCAGCAACTTCAATTGCCTAGAGAAACAGGATTCTTTTAGAGTTGGAAAAGGAGGTGAATTAGAAACAGCAAAACATGAGTTATTTAGAGGCAACAGAGGAAACTTGAAAACAGTGTAGTTAGAATAAAATCAATCACATAATCCAATGATGATCACGGATATGGGAAAAAAGATTCTAAAATTGTAATGAATCATGTTAATCAGGTACGGAAACATTTATTAAACAAACAACAACAAAGCCTTATCCCACTAGGTGGGGTCGGCTACATGGATCATACGACGCCAATTCGTTGATCCATGTTTATAAGATTCGACAGGATTTTATGCTGGCTGTCGGGGCCTAACACAACCCTCCTCCTTTATCCGGGCTTGGGACCGGCTATAAAATATAGGTACGGAAACATTTATTAAAAATATACGATAAACCAAAACAAAAGACATACAGCAATTTGGTAATAAAATTGGCAAATGAAACTTCATGTGTCCTATCTTGATTCCTAAATCATCATTGAATTGAATGAATTTAGTACTGCCAGAACCAAAATCCAAATGCTCTGTTCATATCCTAATTACCTGACTTTGGATTCAATCCTTTCCGAATACACATTTTAGAAGACAGTAGCATTTATTTATCAAATGCAGACAGGAGCACAAACATCAATTTGCTCAATTCAAAAGATAGAACTGGGATACCTTCAAGATATCAACATAGCGCCAGGAAAAAAGGATAAAGAAGTAAATTTAATGAAAATATTAACACTAAACAAGGCACATACATATTAAACCATGAAACAATAGTTTCAGTGAATATTGATTGTCCTCTGCAGTGTAAGATACTAATAAAGATAGCAACAGTAAGAATCCCATAAATTAACCATGATGGAAAGCAAACACTAGGATTCATATTAGATGAAGTTCATTAGTTAATAGAGATGTAGCCCCAAAGAAATTCTCACTTATATGGGCAATATATCCTTGTGAATGCAACAACTGGAAAAGCAAAAGTGACAGCTTTAAAACAAATGTTCTTTTCAATAGTCCAGTAAAACAAATGTCAGCGTTTAAAACAAGAAATAAACATGTGACTAATATGCATTAGTCAGCAAAAAATACCTTTTGGATCACACGACAGCCATACATCTGGAGGCTGAGTTGCAAAACATGCCCATTAAGCTGATCCGCCAATTCCCTTCTTTGAGCTGCAGACCCATGCTCAAAAAACTGAAAGAAGAACCGTAAGCATTAAAGAAACGAAGCCACATAACAAAACAAGTTAAAAGAAACTTATGATAATAGGGAGAAAAGAAATTACCTTTTGGACCACATAATTCCCAAACACATCAGTCATCAGAGCAAGAGCATGAGGCATGATTTCCTCAAAAACCATGTTTTTCTCTTCAGTTGTGGCTGTCTCAAGTTTTTGTTGAATGAAACGACTACCATATTGATCAGCACTGGACACGGAAAACAGAAGAGAAAAAAAGGTCAATGCTTGGTATTTATATCAAGGTTTCCAAAATAATGGAAAATAGAAATTTGATGTAAATCATATTGACAAGTAGTACAATTATGAAATACAAATAAAATACTGCCATTGATATGCTAAGGCCAGTATGGAAGTTTCAAATACCTGAACTCAACCACATGACCAGCAATCTCAACAAGTTCAAAAGACCTCGCCTTGCTGCCCTTAAATTCCTCCAAAAGAGATGAAAAATGATCATCCAATTTACCAATAGAGTCAGAATGCCATGAACTTAAGGCTCCGCCATTTAAGTTTCTCATGTTAGAAGGAAGACGCATGTTGCGGTCACCGAGTCTGAGGGGGCTTCCAGGGCCGACTGAAGAGGAAATAGGGCTAGCCAAAGGACTACCTGGGTAAGTCACACCTAGACCAAGGGCTGGATTACCATAGTATCCATGTCCTAAAGATCCCATTTTGCCTAAAAGTGGCATACCATACTGTTTTTGCGATTGAAGCAATGATTCAATGTAAGCTTTTTGAATACCAACTAAATCTGAGTAAGAGTTACCTACATAACCCCTTTCCAAAGAAGGATCACTAAAGGTAGAAGCAAGTTGTGTTGTATATTCTGCTGCTTTCAAGTACTGAACATAAAGTGGATCGTTAAGAGATGTTTGAAGAGCACCCCCTCCCACATGATTACTTATTCTACTGCGACTATGCATGTCTGCTGTTCCCACAAAATTTGGTGGTGCAAAAACACCACCTCCAAAGCCCATGGTATCCATACCAAGAGATGCTACAGTTGAAGCAGCAGCAGCTCCTTCAAATAAAGAAGGCAAACTTCCTGATCCAATATGATTTCCCAAAGCTGATGTTAATGCTGGATTAAGGGAATATGCATTCAACCCATAATTTGTAAATGCCATATCTGGGCTATCCGGATTCTGGTAATGACCAGGTGAACCACCAGGACTAGTACCAGAAGGTGAAGATGCTTTCAGATATGACTTAGAGGATAGAGCAGTAGACCTCTGTGATTCAACTAGACCACTTAACTTCGATCCAGAATTTCGCAATTCTATATGGCTTCCAGAACTCTTGCCAGAATCAGAATAAGAAGACTTCAACGGCTGTGGAAAAGATGAAAAATGTAGATATTCTGAATCAGAAGTCTTCAAAGCATAATGAGCCTTATTATTGTTGTGTCCAGATTGTGAGGCGAAGAGATAATTCTGCTGTTCATCAATTCCTTTTTGAAGTTTGGGTTGCAAAATGCTCTCATCAGTTCTTGTATCGCTACTTGATAGACTGATGTTGGACATAGCAGTTATAATGTCATCAGATTCAACTGTGAAAGGAGAAGCACCATTGAAAGAGGATAAATTGTTGATAACTTTCTTGTCTGTGGTGTTAATCCTCACACCAACAGGCGGAAGTGAAGGACTTGGAACTCTTGCAATAAGCTGGGCATCAGGAGTATGATTTCTTCTAAGAGATGAGCCCACAGCAGATGCTGACACTGCACCAGTATTTTGTGTAACATTAGCACTGAGGAGATATTCATCATGCCCGTGTCCATCTAAGCATGGCACTTCATTGTGCAAAGTAAGATGAGGATCAGCATAACTTAATGTTTCAAGGTCATTGACAAATGCATTACGACTTGAAGGGCGAGAAGAATAGCCTGGGTTTGGAGTTCTGCGGCCAAGGTCATCCTGAAATCACCAAAATTCATATCTCAAAAAAAAGTTTAGCAATAAGAATTTGTGGTTTTGAGGAAAAAGGATGATAGCATATTCTTTTAAGAGAATGACAATATGTTATTTTAAGAGAATGATGCATATTCTTTTGTGCAGGATATGCCTAAAAGGTCCTTCAGTTCCAGCAAAAAGCCAACAAGAGGCTAGAAGTAGAGTAATTGTCAAATTTGGTCATCCGCATACAAAGTTAGTGCTCGATTCTATAGTAAGTTATACAAGTTCAAATGGTGCCAAGCAGATAATAATTTATTCATTTAATTGGAAAAAATGGTGACCATAATTGCAGAAACCTTAATGCTATTTGCATGCACCACTAATTGAATAAACAAAAGAATATCCAGGCATGATAAATATATATTTTTTAGAGAGAAAATAAATATATCATGACAAACATAGGGAACAATAAATTATAAGCTTATATACAAGATTTGCGCGCTACTATTCTTGCTAAAATTTACATATAACTTGGGAAATGGATCTAGAATTCACATTATTAGATGTGAAGTTGCAAACATAGCTAAAATCTGAAGTCCTTTTTTATTTTCAAATGTTAAAGTCTTGTCATTTGACATGTTTCCTATCATTTCATCATTGACATAGTTAACATAAGCCAAGCATTAGAAAATGCACAAGGCAGGTGGAACTCAAATACTTCTCTTACATTGACATGTGCATTAAGTACCATAATGGACATGAATCAAGTGCAACGCTATCCTAATCCTATTAATGACTAAAATACTGCAACATGTGATTTGCCTATAGCCACATATCAGCCGATTTCATATCCTATCAAAGCCTAAAATATTGCAACACAAGATGGACTATGACCATTTAGAAATCAATTCCAAGAAACCTATGTGTTTTACTACTCATCTAAGCACTCGTTTTTCCATTTAAGTTTTACTCCGAAGATGCTAACTAAGCAAAATATTTATTGTCAAGATCGAAAAATTATTCTTGAATGTTTCCTAGAAAATAACAACTTATTACCCAAAACATAAAAAAGATGGTTGTAATTGTTTCTCCAAAACCGGAAAATAAGGATCCTATTTATGGCATAATAGTGCCTTCCAGAAAAGATAAAGTAGACAGTCATACAAAGAGTAGTAAAACTTCAAGTTTTTTTTTAAAGCAAGTAGTAAAACTTCAAGTTATAACTATAATAACAGGATACCATGTAAATATTGCATGTCATTACCATATATGTTTAACAAGAAAGGACCTTTTCCATCCCTATAGAAAATTTACATCATTGATTCAAGAAATGCATGTGAATGATACATGATTCTTTTTATGAGAAAAAAGGATGACTACATAGTTGATGCATGATTAGATGTCAATAGTTCCAACAATTAGAAACTGATCATAAAGTTAGAGGAACAGACTACATGCATCAACAGGAGCCTTACAAATTCAGGGAGAATTAAATAAAATTTTCAATAAACCATATTATATTTACAAGCTTTAGACAACAGAACATTCAACCACCAACAACCAAGAGTTACACGAATAATGGCACTTGCGTAACGCCTGATTTCCCGACATCTGCATAACAGAGAATAATGCAGGAAGCAGCATGCATGTGAGACAATAATAGAAATACATCATGACAACCGTTCGCTTTTAAAAAGAAAAATATATCTGACATCCGACAAAATGAATTAATATCACGGACAAGAAAATCATACCAAATATGTCAATATGAATTGATATTTAATGCCATTTGGCATCAATAAAATAACTTTTTGTCATGAATAAATAGGAAAGAAACATTCTACATAAATGAGTACTCTTTACAAGCAATGCTGCAAATAATGAATTCAAGAGGCACTAGCAACAGCTAGTTAGCATACAATCATTGTGGCAAAGATTACCTTTTTGTTGTAGATATGAACCTACAAGCATTGAACAAATCCCAAAAAATAACAGTTGAGAATTATTAGTCAAAACAATCACCTGAAGGACATCAACAAAGCTCTTTTGGCGCCCTAGTGACAGCCCAATCAATCCATCTCCTTTATCTATCCACTCGCCAGATCCAGGAGCTTTTCTAGGATCCATCACATGTTCCTCTTGTGAATTAAATCCTGGTTGCTGTGAGAAAAGTGATCTTGCGGCCCCTTCCTCTGGGCGGCTCACTTTCATCCTATCACCAATACCTCCCCAAGCAGAGTTCCCAGCCTGGAGCCTCTGCGTGGACCTCCAATCCTCTTTTGAAAGCAGTGGTGGAGGCAACCGTGGATTAAGATTTGCATGGGAATAATAGTACGAAAGATAAGCCGGACAGGACCTGAGCTCCTCCTCGCTAAGAAAACCATTTCCATTCTTTGCCTCTGAAAAGTCTGGCGCACCATGTGCAACGTCCGGGCCGAACAGCCCTCCCACAGCGTTCAGGGCCCCTTCAACAGTCGGTGGGGCGGAGCCGCTCCGGAAGATATTGAGCTCCCTCTCTCGATCGCTGGCTTCCTGCCTCCTTTGTTCCCGAAGGAGTGATGCCAGCTCCTTCTCCAAATCCTCACCAGAAAACCCATCGCCGCCACTCCCCATCATCGACCGAATCCCCATCTCAGACAACATCGTGCGTCTACTTTCAATCGCAACTCCACGAACACTCAATCACAAAAGATACTACCCACGGACTGCAACAAGATACCGAGAACAAAAGGCAAAAATACGGTTAAAAATCCGCAACTTTCGCAGAAATATATATAAATACCAACATTGACAGTTCTAACAATCAAAAACATCAAAACCATTAGGGTTTACCCTAAAAAATTCAACCTTAGACCAACAAGTTCAATCCATCTACCAAACAAAAATAGTAACTTGTAATTCCGGACGGACAAGAAGAAAAGAACTATGAACATAGGAGTTTCCGACGAAATTAAACATAAAAAAAACGGGAATCGGGGAGATCGGACAGAAAAGTTACGATCTTTACAGTCCAGAGATCAAAAGGATCGGCGATCGGCCACCGATTTCCCCATGTTTTCCGATCAAGAAGGCGAGTTCTTTGAAGCCTCCAGTCCGATAGTTTTAGTTCGCAGTGGGGGAGGAGACGCAGCAGTCTTGGGCGCTGATAAGCACAAGGAAGAGAACAATCCAGCCGTCCAATGAATTTATCAACGGTGTTGGCAGATTGGAGCTCATGCAGAACCCTTTTAGGGTTTTATTGCAAAAAAAATATTTAATGAGGAGATATTGATGAATCTAATGTTTCGAAATTTTTAACTAAAACTATAACTTTTCCTCTTTTAAGTTCAAAATATTTTTTTTGCTTTTTGTTTTGTAATATACGTGTGTATATATATACGTAATATGTTTTAGTTATCTTCTTATAATGAATTCTTCTAACAATTTTTGTCCTTTTTCTGGGAAGTATTTACATTTATGGCAAAGATATAAAAAGCATTTCAATTTATATACAGCCGCTCACGTGGTTATTTGAGGGAGATTTCACGTGCGAGGAATTGGATTCGCACGTGCCTGAGTGGTCGGCAAGGAAAACTCAGAATTGGAAATCCATCCATAGATTTCTTCTTGTTTTGGTCCCCATTTTTTTTCCTTTTTTTTTTACTTTTAAATTCTTGCAATCATTTTTTTTCCTTTTGTTTACTTTTAAATTCTTGCAAATGTGAGTGAATAAAGGTGAAAAAAGTAATTTGGGTCCATAAATTTTTTTTACACAAAACATATCTAGCAATACAAGTACAATGTTAATTGGGATAAATTACGCAGATCATCTATTAATTTTACCCATCAACTTTACGTTAATATCTCAATAGTTTTTCAATTTCAATTTTATTTTTCTTGGATGCTTGATCCTCAGACCGATAATAGTCAATCTCCCAATTAATAAAGAAGACTTGGAAATGATAGGATTTAGACACCTCTATATTTAATATTAGGACAATGTTATAACCTTCTAAATTAGGAAGATTTAGCCTCCTAACTCACTCATAATGACACACTATATAAATTTAGCATTTGCCTGTTCAGAAATTAATGAAATAGTAAATTCAAAATTAAATATAGACTTATTGGCTCCAACTAATTCTAGGATATACCTTCTTTAATTAGTTGTGCCAATAACTAAACAAATTGGAAACATACAAAAATCATATTTTGTTTTACTATTTCTTCTTCCTTCTTCAAAGATAATATCGTGTTCTTAAAAGATGCCAAAAATGTGTTTTGTAGGGCCTTTGATTTTTGGTATAATTTTAAATGACATTTTAGGATCTCAAATTAAATTCAATGCAATTAATTGAAACAATATAAATTTTAGAAGTTTGTCATGACCCCTAAATACATTTCACGAACATTGATGGGATGAAATATAACATCTAGGACAATTCACAACCCAAGATGCAAAATAACTTCTAGGAAAATTCATAGCCCATAAAATTCATAGAAGTAATGTTTTTGCAATATTACAAAAGATGGGAGTAATTTTAAATAAAAGGTGATGACATATATTTCAAAACTAAAATTTAACATAAAAGTATGAGTTTAATGACCTCCTACCCACTGAATGGGTAAGAGACTCAACTCCTTCCTACTGTGGCAATTGTCCAAATAGAAATGGATGGTGAATTGGATGGAACATAGTTCAACATTGGATTATGTATGGGTGGGAGCAATTCAATGCTTGTTTAAAGTAAAAAAAAAGTGTCGTTGGGTTCAACCATGTAAGATCTTGTGAGAAAAATCAAAGTCATACTCTTCAATCGAGCATTTCTCTCTCCTCAATGCAATGACACACGAATTGCCTTAGTTGTCAATCTCCCCAAAGTTTAGGCTAGTTGAAGCTCTCTCTCGGCTCCTCGCTTTCATCGTTTGGCTCCTTCGCTTGTGCTGCTTGATATCCTCGTCTTTGTCACTCACCCGATTCTTTGCCTTCATCGCTCGAAGTGAATCTTTTTGTTTGTGCCGTCCGAACCCGATCTCCTTGCCTTCGCCACTCACCGAGTTCGTCGCTTGCACTAGGCGATCTACTCACCTTTGTCGCCCGATCTCGCATATCATGCCTTATCTCCTCACCTGCAATGTTTGATCTCCTTGCTTGTGCCGCCTGATCTTAGTGTGTTCTTTCATATTGATTTTGAGTTTATTAGGGACTTGGGGGTCTAAACTTTGGACCTTTAAAGGTTGTATGTGTATATACTTTGTCAATAGAATAGTTTAATCTTTTCTCATTGACATAATTTTGCAAACATTGATTCATTGTGCAAAAAAAAATAAAGATAATTATGTACTTTAAAAACTGAAGGAACATTTAACAAATGAACAAAGGACCCAAAAATAACTATGTTAATTCCTTAAATGAACTTTTCACAAACAAAGTATTTGATATTGTTTCAACCATAAAAAGTATATGGTTTCGGCACATCAAGATCAATTCTCTCAATCATAGGTGTCAAAGATGCATGGTTAATTGGACAATGCTCATACATCTCAGTTGACATTTCAGTGTAGTCTTTGCAAAACATCTCACGAGAGAGCTGTCAATATCCTTTGAGAAGTCAGAAACATAACCAGCTTATTGCGATGCTCAAAACAATTTGATACAATTCAATATATTGGAAGAATTCGAAAGCTCCTTGTAATGGCACAAGTGATATGGAAAGGCCTAAATCTAAAAGGGAGAGGAGAGACCGAATATGAAAGAAGTTGTTACACAACTACAAGAGCTCGAACTTAGAATAAAATACAACAAGAAGCACATGACTATCCAAGATGTGAAAGAGCTCGGGTTCTTGAAAGATAGTAATAGTTCAACGAACAACGTAAAAATATTAGAATAATAAAAAAATAAAGAAAATATTGTTAAAAAGCATTTGATGTACTACTCAAATCTTGGAACTCTTTGTTAGCTAAGACCAACAATAGTTGTCATTTTATCATGATTCAATTTAGACAAAAAATCAAATAGTGGCATTTCTTCCGCTAGAAATAGGAATTTCAGAAGTCAACATCGCACATATCTTGCTCATGGAGTCTTCATGCTTATCAAAGACAATTTTATCCCATTGTCACTTGCATAAGGTCAAGTAGAAAAGTATGTTACAAGAAAATCCTATTGTAATACTTGAATTGTTATTTATTGATATGTTACAACAAGTATTACAAGAGTCAAATAGCAACTTGCGAGGAAAGTTAGGCAACACAATGCAAAGTTCACAAAGGTTGCAAGAGGCAAGTGGCACATGGCAAGGTCGCACGACACAGGAAGTGGGGGAGGTAGCAATGGGAGCTTAGAAGATGTCGTTTGGCCGACGATCAATGTCAGAAAAAAAAGGTGGAATGGTAAAAAATAAAGAACAAAGAGAAAGATCAAACATGATTTAGTGTAAAATTTTAGTGTCGTAAGGAACCATGACACCACTTCAAGGTTATGAACACTTGAATATTAGGCCACACGATTCTCAATGTATTATGGAGATAGTAGCATTGTGAGTATTGGTGTCAATGATGATATTGATATAGCTTCATTACACTTGGTGACACTAATCTGACCACATAAAGAGGCAAATTAAAGACAGTTGTCCATTATGTCCATAAGTGTTGTAATTTTATTCATTGCATTCTCTTGTATCTATAAATACACCAGTAATTGAAAATTTTGATAAAAGAGAATAAATGTCTATTTAATGCAAATTGAATTACTTCTCCAAACCTTTTCTTCATATTAACAACTCGAACAAAACTAACATAAAATTGTAAAGATATTTTTTCATCTTCGTGGTCTCTTCGGTATACTCAGGAACAATGAATTCAATTGTACCCATGATGAAGGCTAGAAACAAGCTCACTCCTCGCAAACTCAAAATTGATAATGTGAAGTTTCTATCATTGTCAATTAATATGTTTGAAATATTCACATCCCTATGGATTATGTTGGAATTGCAATAAAGGTCGAGATACTCTAATTATTGAACTAACTCGATCAAGATTAGATGTAAAACTTGTACATCAGTGAACAATGAAAAGAAATGCAGTTTAGCAGAACTAGCTTGCTAATAAATAATTAATTAGTTAATTTATGATACCAATATCTTACAATGGGGAAAGTATGTGAGGCTTCCTTTTTATGTGTTCGTACATCAATAAATAATTAGATGGAAACAAAGAGCAACCATGAAGGTTTAACTAAGTTTCGATAGTTGGTATTTGTTATTATCTTTCATTATCTCTTAAATAGAGTATGTCATGAGACCTTGAACTTAACTTCTTGATGATAATCGATTTTTTTTATGTGTTCATACATCAACAAATAGATGGAAACAAAGAGCAACCATGAAGGCTTAATTAAGTTTTGATAGTTGGTATTTGATATTATCTTTCATTGTCTCTTAAATAGAGTATGTCATGAGACCTTGAACTCAACTTCTTGATGATAATCGATTTTGCAATTTGAAATAACACACTTGTACACTTGATGCATCCAACCAACTATTTGACTTTCATTCAAGTTATCGGTCATCCTTGTAATTTTGACATAAATATGGCAAGCCTAGTTGTCATTTAGGATAATTTGATAGAATATTATTAAATGTATGCATATATAAAAAAAATGTTGAGGGTTAGGTTTGTGTAGTGTACATCTTCGATATTCAAGGAATATCATCATTAGAATCATCAATAACATGAACCAATAGCATTAAATACTCCATTTACTATTAACAACTTAATCTCTTATACAATTTGGTTGACAAAGTATACTAGTTTCCTTGTAGCACCTTCTTCAATACAAGAACTAACCTCATACAAGTAGACATATCAGGAGGATAATAAGTGTGCCGTAGCAATGAATCAAGAGTTGCAAGCTTTGGAATTAAATGGAATATGGGAACTTGTTGATCTACCAACAATAATACAGTTCATTGTAAATGGGTGTATAACATCAAACTCACAGCCACGTGTGAGATTCAAAGGTATGAAGTCATATTAGTGACAAAAGGTTATAATCAACATGAATGTATCAATTTCAAGAAAACTTTCTCACTAGTTGTGAAGACATTCGAGCATTCCTTATTTCAGCAACCCAAAATAATTGTCCAATTTTCACTTGGATGAAGGTACTTAAGGGTTATACTATGTGGTGGGAACTCAAGAGAAAGTTTGTAGGCTCCTGAACTCCGTATATGGCCTTAAACAAACATTGAGACAATGGAATATTAAACTTATGAAAATTCTACTCTTTGTTGGTTTTACTCAAAATCATAATGTCTATACCTTATTCATTAAAATTCTTCTCATGTTTATGTATCTCCTAGTCTATTAGATGATATCTTCATGACTAGCAATTATACTAAGTTGATAGAGGTCAAAGTTTCTATTCAATCACATATCAGAATCAAAGATCTCGAAGAGATAGCTTTCTTTCTTGGCATGAAAATCTTAGGATTAGCAAGGAGCATCCTTCTAGCTCAACATAAGTACACATTGGATTTATTATTTGATATAAGACTCACTGCTCCAAAGACAACAAGAATACCTATGTAGCAAAGAATCACAAATATACACCATTTTATCATGATCAAGAGTTGAGGATGAAAGAGATCTTTTGCATGTCATATAAGTTACTTTAGAAACAAGAAAAGTTTCAAAGGCTTATAGGTCATTAATGTATTTAACTAATATCGACCTAACATAATGTATGTTGTCACACACTTTGAGTCAATTCATGCATCAAAGAATTGGCATTATCTCAATTGTTCAGGTGGTTAAGGGTATTTCTTTCCTGCACCGAAGAATTTAGTTGTTGTTGTTTACTGAGATGTTGATTGGCTGATGCAGCACAATGATGAAAGTTCTAGCATATATTGATAGATTTGTTTTAGTTAGTTGATTAGCAGATAAATTAAATTGGGTTGTTAGTTTAAACTTATTTTTCTCGTGTTATCTTCTAGACTTTAGTTAGTTATGCTGTTAGAGAATATGAACCTTTAAAAGGTGTTAGTTTTAATGGAAGAAGGTAATACTGATATTATTCTCCTAAAAGTTTCTTATTTCTCTTTCTCTGTTCCTCAAAGGATTGCAGAACTCTGGCAGGTCGCCTGAACTGTTGTCTTTTTACAACAGCCTACCGATTAGAGTAGTACTGTCCAGGGACGAACAACGGTCCTTACTGCTGCTCTTGTGCAGGATTTCCTTGTAAGACTTGTCTGTGCCTCTTGTTGAGTACCTCAAGGTGATAATTCCTCTCTTGTTGATCCTGCGCTGCGCCAAGTGGTATTAGAGCTGCAAGAGGAATTTTTTTTCTATTGAAAGGTAGTAAGTTGCTGCTTTATCAACATGAGTGGAACTCCCTCTCGCGCTGAATTCGACAAACTCAGTAACAGATTTGATGAGATGTCCTTGCAAATTCAAGCACTAACAATTATGATTGGCCAACTCATGAAGAGACCTGAAACAAATGATGTTGGGCAGTCATCAAAACAACAAGAATACTTTGAAGATAGTGGTGAAGATGAGCAGTAGGTTCCACGACACCAACAAAGTCAACAGAAACCATATGAGTACAAAATGAAGATGAATATTCCAAGTTTCAGTGGACAATGATTTTCTTGATTGGATTGAGGAAGTATAGTGCTTCTTTGAGTATATGGAAATTTCTAAGGCCAAGAGAGTCATCTCGGTAGCCTATAAACTTAAAGGTGGGGCTTCAACATGGTGGAAGCAACTACAAGCATCAAGACGCCATCTTGACAAACCACCTGTGCAGACATGGGCCAAGATGAAGCAACTCCTTCGTAGTCGGTTCCTGCCACCAGACTTCGAGCAAGTACTATATCGCCAATGGCAAGATTGCAGCCAAGATGAAAAATTTGTTGGTGTTTATGCAACAGAATTCTAAAGGTTATCATCTCGCAACAACCAGTCACTTCCATAAAACCAACATATTGCTAAGTTTGTTTGGGGTCTTCGACCTGCAATCAAGGAGTGTGTTGAAATGTATACTACTTACACACTAGCAGAAACTATAGCTCTGGCAGAGAAGGTTGAACGTCAAATGGACAAAGGCACAAAACTCATAATGCGAGGAAATAGTGCTCAATCAAACACAATTCTTTAAAGTAGTGGCTCATGCAAAGACATATGGAGGGACTCTCCCTCCCAACTCTGCTCCTTTGAATGCCAACACATAAAATGTAGCACCCAAAAGGGCACCCAACTCGTATGCCAAACCTGACCCGACTATTTGTTACAGATGTCGTCAACCAGGACATCGATCCAATGAGTGTCGGCAATGAGCTTCAGTGTATTTTACTTAATCTAAAAATGAAGAGAAAGGTGACGACACCATCCCAGAAGATGAGAGCAATGAAGTTTCCTATGGGGATGATGAAGGAGAGCTTTTAACTTGTGTGGTGCAACACCTATTATATGCTCTAAAGAAGGAAGAATCCAACCAGCGCCATAAGATATTTTGCACAAGGTGCACTGTGCAAGGAAGACTATGTGAAGTAATTATAGATAGTGGAAGTTCTGAGAACATCGTCTCCAAGAAGATGGTTGATCAACTACAATTGCCAACTGAACCACATCTTGCACCTTATCGAGTTGGCCGGATACAAAAGGGCATCATGAAACAAGTCACGCTTGCTGGTAGAATACCACTTTCCATTGGTAGGCGTTACGAGGATGTCATTCTCTGTGACGTGTTAGACATGGGTCATCCCACCTAATCTTTGGACGTCCATGGTAGTTTGACGTAAATTCCACACATTTTGGACGAGAAAACATTTACACTATTGAAAAGGACGGATATCGAACAACTTTGATGCCAACAATGGGGAGAATGAATCATGAAGCTCAAGTGGAGAAGAATAATTTTCTAATTACTAGCCAACAAGAGCTTGCCACCGAAATCAGAGATGATGGGTTGTTTTTTGCTATAATATTCTTATTGCAGAGTGATAAGCAACAACTTGAACTCTCATCTGAGGTGTCAGCAGGACTATTAAAAGAATTTGTTGATGTGATTCCAAAAGAACTACTTGCAAGACTTCCACCTAAGAGGACTATCCAGCATCAAATCGACCTCATCTCAGGTGCATCCCTTCCAAACATGCCCCATTATTGTATGAGTCCCAGGGAATATAAAATTCTGCAAGAAAGGTTGAAGAATTATTGGACAAAAGTTTTCTGAGGGAAAGCCTTAGCCTTTGTGCAGTTCCAGCATTGTTTGTGCCAAAGAAGGATGGTTCTTGGCGTATGTGCATTCATAGTCGAGCTGTCAAATGGATGACTATTAAATATCGCTTCCCTATTCCACGTTTGGACGATCTGCTGGATATGCTTAGTGGAGCACGCTTATTTTCTAAGTTGGACCTACGTAGTGGTTATCATCAAATTCGTATTGACGAAGGCAACGAATGGAAAACGACATTTAAGACAAAGGAAGGGCTATATGAGTGGTTCGTTATGCCATTTGGACTCTCCAATTCACCCAGCACGTTCATGAGGCTAATGAATCAAGTATTAAAACTATTAATTGGAAAATTTGTTGTTGTTTATTTCAGTAACATCTTAATCTACAGCAAGAACCCCGATGAGCACCTAGAACACCTGCGAGAAGTTCTGGCTACACTACAACGACATCAGTTGTATGTCAATTTAAAGAAGTGCACTTTCGCGACAATCGGCCTCCTATTTTTAGGCTACATTGTATGTGCAGAAGGTATTCGTGTGGATGAACAGAAAGTGCATGCGATCAAGTCATGGCCAACACCAAAAATTGTTAGTGAAGTTTAGAGTTTTCATGGGTTGGCATCTTTCTACAGACGATTTATTCGTAATTTCAACACCTTGATGGCACCCATAAACATAGTGTCTCCGGAGAGGGAAGTTCGATTGGGGAGCTGAGGCTAGTTTTACACTAATCAAAGAACGCTTAACAATTTTAGCATTGCCAAACTTTGAGAAAGTCTTCACAGTTGAATGTGATGCATCAATAACTGATAACGGGGTTGTTATGTCTCAAGAGAAATGACCTATTTCCTTCTTTAGTAAAAAGCTATCTGATGATAGAAAGAAATGGGCAACATATGAACTCGAGTTATTCGCCATCATTCGATCCTTAAGGCATTGGGAACACTATCTCATTCAGAGAGAATTCATCCTATTCACTGATCATCAAGCCCTTAAACACCTAAACACTCAGAGGCAGATTAATAGGATGTATGCTCGTTGGTCAGCATTCCTATAGAAATTCACCTTTGTTCTTCGACACAAAGCAGGAACACAAAATAGGGTGGCTGATGCGTTAAGTGAGCGTGCAGCTCTTCTACTTACTCTTTCGTTCTGAGATTGTTTCCTTTGAATCACTGAAAGGATTGTATGAAGATGACGCTGATTTTAAAGAGGTATGGGCAAAATGCCGAGAGCACCAGGCAGCTGTAGATTATCATATTCAGGAGAATTTCTTATTCAAAGGTAATCAATTGTGCATCCCTCAAGCATCCCTACGTGAACAGATAATTAGAGAATTGCATAGCGGGGGGCTTAGTGCACATTTTGGGCGAGACAAAATAATCGCAGCAGTAGAAGCTCGTTACTTCTGGCCACAACTCAAACGTGCACAAGGATGAAAGTTCTAGCATATATTGATAGATTTGTTTTAGTTAGTTGATTAGTAGATAAACTAAATTGGGTTGTTAGTTTAAACTTATTTTTCTCATGTTATCTTTTAAACTTTAGTTAGTTATGCTGTTAGAGAATATGAACCTTTAAAAGGTGTTAGTTTTAATGGAAGAAGGTACTGCCTGATATTATTCTCCTAAAAGTTTCTTGTTTCTCTTTCTCTACGATCTCTATTCCTCAAAGGATTGCAGAACTCTGGCGGGTTGCCTGAACTGTTGTCTTTCTACAACAGCCTACTGATTAGAGTAGTAATGTCCAGAGACGAACAACATTCCTTACTGTTGCTCTTGTGCAGGATTTCCCTACAAGACTTGTTTGTGCCTCTTGTTGAGTACCTCAAGGTGATAATTCCTCTTTGTTGATCCTACGCTGCGTCATTGGCCCACGTGTTCTTTCTCCCATAAACCAATTAATGCATTTTACATTTAGGTTAAGGTGCCTTGGTCTCTTGGAAATTGAAGAAACAAAATATGATCTCTCATTAATCCGTAGATTTTGAATACAAAAGTGTAAACATTGGAGGTAGCATAGATTATTTGGTTGAATTTTCTCTTTAATAGTTACAACTTCCTCTTGTTAAACCACTATATGCTTTCAATGACAACAAAGTAGCTTTGCAAATTGTTAAAATATAGTGTTCCATGGATGCACAAAACACATCAACATTGATTGTTATTTTGTATGCACAAGAGCTACAACAACTTATTAAATTCGATCTGTCGTGTTCATATAAAGGAGCAACTAGCTAATATTCTAACAAAATCGCATTAGCAAGTTGGGTATGGGTGTTCGCGGGTCGAGTTTGACCCGACCCGATCTGACCTATTTGATTTTGATCGGGTCAGGTCGGGTCATCCCTCTTTGAAGGCTTGGATCCGATCCAACCCGACCCTATTCGGTTCGAGTCGAGTTGGATTAGGTCGGGTGGCCGAGTTACCCGACCACCGTTCTTTTCTCTTTTTTTAATTTTTTTCTTACTATAAAAAATTGTATAATATTTATTTAAACATCATGAAAAAAAATTTTAATTTAAATATTATTTTACACATTTAAAATATTTTTGTTTTAACATTTTTAATATATATATAAGCTAAAAACTAAAAAAAATTAAAAAACTTCGACCCAATCCAAATTTGGGTCAGGTCATTGGGTTAGCGGGTAACCTGCTGAACACCCCTAAGTTGAGGCTTCTTGACATGTTCAAACCTCCATGTTGAGTTGTGTGTTGTGTATAGTGGAGGTAGGCATATTTGATGTTTGTGTGAATGTTCTATGTCAGGCAGATATTCTAGCTTTAGTGTAGTAACACTTTTTTTTATTTTTGCTTTGATATATTACACAAGATATAAGATAATATATTGATATAAAATAACACTTTTTTAATTATTTTTGCTTTGATATATTCTAGCTTTAGTGTAGTAACACTTGTTAATGGTATATTGATATAAGATAATATAAAAATATCAAAGAAGGAATCATACTACAAGAAAATTGCGACGTGATTTAGCTTCTCCATACTACACGACGCTAAATCGACGCCAATAGCATCTCAATAGCGACGACATTGGGTCAACAAAATGAGACACTAACTGCCTCTCTATAGTGTCAATTTAGTGTCGCATTGTGATGTTGATGCTAAATTAGGCACTATCACGATGCTACTTCACCGCTATTGTCACACATAAAAATTAGAAAACACACGGCAGATGGTAGTGCTAACTTAGTGTCGCAATCGTGTGTGACACTAAGTCGATCTAAAATAAAAAGGCGATATTAACGTCAACGTCTTGCGTCATATTGACATTGATAGTTGCGATGCTATATTAGCATCAAATGATTGTGAAGCTAAGTAAACACTAGTTTGTGCTCTTTTGGAAATATATGTTATATATTGTATAGTATAATATACTATACTATACAATAATATACGCTATACTAAAGTATATTATACTATACATTATACTATATTATACATATTCTATTATATAATATACAAAATTAATATACCATGCTATACATACATTATACTCCAATTTCCAAATTCTAAAATTGGGGGAATAGTGCTTCTTCATTTTTTTATGGATACAAACGACGATTTCCAAAGATCCGACCGTCAGATCATCACGAAATTTGTACCTTCCATATATCAAAGAGAATAAAGATTTTTCAATACCTTTTGGAAATTTTAGGATGTCGGACGACCGAGTTAAGAACCTAAAAAAAAAAGACTTTCGACAGTCACCAACGTGAGTCCGACGGGAGTCAATCGAAATAAAAATTACGAACTCATAGAGATCGATGTGAGCTATCAACCTGCACAAGAATTGTGGTGATCGGAGGTTGGAAGAAATTCAATAAAATGGGCTAAGTTTCAAAATAAAAATGGTCAGTTCGCCGTGGTCCTAGTTCGGGTTGCCATGAAAAAATAAGTATTTCGAAGGGCTTGGGAAGGTGGGGGCTGTGCAAACATTTCATATTTCATGTATTTTTTGTTTCCTCTAATTATCAAAATACCTATTTTTCATAATTATAAAAATTTCTCAAAACTTGTGCCCCCTAAAAAATCTAAAAATGTGCATTCTAAAAAATCGGACATTTTTGGAGCGTTCGGAATGGTCTTATTTAGTTGACATAAAGTTTTCAATTTTTTTTTTTTGAAGAATAATATGCTAACAAAAGCACTGGGTCATCGATCATCACATTAGCAAGTTGGGGCTTATCGACATGTTCAAACCTCCATGTTGAGTTGTGTGTTGTGTACATTGGAGGTAGGCATATTTGATGTTTGTGTGAATGTTCTATGTCAGGCGGATATGCTAGCTTTAATGTAGCAACATTATTTTCATAGAATGTTCTATGAATGTTCTATGTCAGGCGGATATGCTAGCTTTAATGTAGCAACATTATTTTCATAGAATCTTCTGTGAATGTTCTATGTCAGGCGGATATGCTGATTTTCTTACAATTTATTTTGTATCCAAATTTAAAAAAAGTATTCAAAATGGTCTATCTTTCTTCGTTCACTTAAAAAATATTAGAAATTTCTTTTCTAAAAAATTGTACCTCTAGGGACTTCTTAAAATGGCCTCATTTGATCGACATATGTTTTTCGAATTTTTCGAATGACATCGATAAACATATTATAAATATATGCATATATATATATATATATATATATATATATATATTACATGTATATACATATACATACACATACATTCAATTAATTACTTTGGCGCCACCTTAGCTTCGCAATACCGACAAATTCTTCCTAGTGTCACCGTCTCCTCATAATCGTGTCAGTCAACTATGACACCACTCTTGTGCCGTGTACAATAGTGTCACAATAGCATCACATATTTGAGACGCTAATTAGCGTCTGGAATTTGCAATGCCAATGCGACACTATTTCTATCTTAGCATCGCAACCTTGGAGTCGCTAACATGCGGCGCGAGCATACTTTATAATTAATTATCTATCAAAATTGAATTAAAATGGCATCACAATAGCGTCGCAAGTTTTGCGTTGCTAATTGGTGATCCATGTGTTCATCGAAAAACGAATCCTAGCCGTCCATTTTCTCTTATATGACTTCATCTTCTGCGCCCACATCATCTTCTCCTTCACATTCGTCTTCTGCATGTTCGTCCCTTCATCTTCTGCTCCTCATCGACCTTCATCTCTTCCTCCATCTTCTCCGTCCACCGAAACTACCGCTGCCAGCATTCACCTTCATCCTCCATTGTGAACTTCCAACAACTCGAGAGGGAAACCCTACGGATCAAGCTCCGACGATGGAGTCCTTGTGGTGCGCCGCATCTTTGCGCGCCTCTGCACAACTCTGATTTGGCAGTCGGCGACGCGAGCCCTTTGATGTTGTGCTCATCCGATTTCATGGGGAGCCGTGGCAGTCCTTGACCCTGTCTAGTGGCTCACCCGACGCCGCTGTGACCCACCTTCGGAAGGAGCACCTCCGCCACTTCCTCGACTTCAGAAGGGAGGCCCTTCATGCCACTTCCTCGCTCCAATGCCTCGCGTTCCTCCCTCTCCTCCGCCAGATCTCGCATCATTATTAACATGATTAACATGATTGAATGTGTAATGTGATTAACATGATCAAATGTGTAATGTGTAATTTGATGTGTAATGTCTGTGAAATGTATAATGTGTAATAGAATGTGTAATTTTGTTGATACTTGAAACCAAATTAGATTCTTCAATAATACGACTTAATCTTATTTGTAGGAATTTGATGTGTAATCTCTGCCAATACAACATAATCTTATTTGTAAGGATTTGATGTGTCTATGAAATGTATAATGCTATTACGCCAGATGAAGATATCATAGTTACTCACTTTAACGACAAATTGGCGTTGCAATAGTTAGTGTCACATTAGCGTCTAAATAACGTCGCAGATTAGAATCCCGTTGGCGTCTAAGTAGCGCCACCGATGTTGCCTAAGTGCCATAATAACGTCAAAGTAGCGCCTACCTTTAGCGTCACAATGGCATCGCGATAGCATCGACTACTTCAGCGCTGCTTTAGCGACGGAATCGTGACGCTCCAAGTCATTCCTAGAGAGTCCAAATAGTGTCACCATGGCGTCGGCTTAGCGTCGCTTGTCGACGGTAATAGCGTCGACATCATGTGGGCACGATGGTGATGCTAATAGCGCTAGAATATTTGCGTCGCCAAGCGCGTGACGCTAAATCGACGCTAATGTGTCGCTACTCATTTTAGCGCCTAGATAGCAACGTATTAGAGGCTGAACATGTTGCTAATCGATAAATTTCTTGTAATGATATGAATCAAACATATGAAATAAAATACCCGATTCAAGGTTTCTTCCCTCCCCCCAAACCGTCATCTTGATTCTCTTCTTTTCCCCAGCATATTACAACTACGGGTTAATTAAATCATTCATGGTGTGTTTTGTGCTAGGCGGAGGAGTTATATAACAATCAATCGACGATTATATACGAGTATTGATGCTGAGCAGTCAGTGGTGGGAATTGTCAATATGAATGATGGTTACCATCCAAGCGGCGAGGGTTGAGTAGCATAGGAGCCATGAGAGAGCTCATACAAAAATGGCAAACGAAAATGATGAAACAATTTCTTGCAAGTTTCTGAAGGGTCTCCTGGAGCTCAGACATCAATGAAAAAAAATGATGAAAATTATGAGTATCATTCTAGTGTCACATTATCTCGCTCGATAAGATCTATACTATAATGATCAAGTGCGTCTCTTACGTTCTCCATGATCCTAATGATTAAGATCATTTTTTTTAAAAGGTTATTTTCTCGTACCACCACTAAACTATCACGATTTTCCAGATCTAATCCCAAACTACAAACTTCATTTTTTTATCCCTATGACAATTTTTCAGTCGTATGACTTTAAGGCGTCTAAGGCAGGAGTATAATGGTCTTTTCATAAATTCGAAAAATCAAAGTTAACCGAGAAGTTGAGAATTGGACGAAATGATCAAATTGAAAAAATCGTGATAGTTTAGAGACTCAAAAAATGAAGTTCGTAAATTGAGGTTAGATGTAAAAAATCGTAATAATTTAAGAAAATAATCCTTTTTTTAATGACCATAATGGTCAACGCTAAGATGCTATATTTTAAGGCCATGTTAATATTTATAAGGCCATCAAAATAAACTGTTTTTTTATTTATTTTTTCCATATTCCATTGCCCAGACCTAGCAACTTTTTTTTAGTCAAATTAATGTTAACATGAACATCATAACATTTATATAACAAAAACTGTTGTTCTTTGATTAATTGACGAGTCCTGACTTGATAATCATGTCATGCCCAAAGGATTAAAATGAATTCAGAACCATGGTTTAATGTACAAAATCCTTCACGTGTATTGTGCACAATATATACGTAATGTAGCAATTAAATATGTCCATTGGTAAAGTAACCATTTATTTTTCTCCACTTGCTTGTAAGTAGTTGATATATGATGTTTTGTTTTGAACTCAACACCTCCGGATAATATTTTGGGACGACACTTTTGACACATCCATGAAAATGAAATCTAATTAAGTTGTCATTATTTGAAAACATCAATTAATTATTTGGAGTGTTCAAAGCATGATCAAGTCATAATGATAGAAAATTTATGATTGTCGTAATTGTACTGATGACATTAGATCCAACAAAAGCACTTAATAAAAAAAATAGAAGATCAAATTTTGGAAGGAGGGATTGCTCAAATATCCACATGGTCTATCCATGACGTTTTTTTTTTCAGTCACGGTTGGTATCTACAACTAATTAATGAGCTATCAGCTCCTAACAATTCAGTGTTGGTATAGGAGGAAAGAAAATCGACCAGAAATTTATATCAACACTCATCGATGTTAACACACAATTCCGTTGATGAATGATGCCACCGAAATTAATTTGATTTTATCCACAACGGTCTAACTCTTACTTTTTTTTATAGTTTTTCCCAATGTTATCCAAAGCACCAAAGGACCAAAGGCACAACATGTTGAGATTTGCAGTACTGGTAAAAATGGTTTAACTCGAAGTGAATTTTCCGACTAAAAGGATTACTTAACATTTCCTGAGTCATTTTGGAAAAATAAAAAAATAAAAACCGTCCTAAAACATTTAGAAAAATGAAAGCCCCTCCATTGGCCCTGTTTTTTCAAACATCTACTGTAATATTTAATATTTTTTAAAATTCAATCATACAATAAATTTATTATAAATATATTTAATATTATTAGTATAACACTAAACGTTAAAATATATGAAATAAGAGTTTGAAAATGTAATAGAAGAATATGAAACCAGATAAGATTATTATAAAAATAATTATTCGTGGATTGATATATAAATAAAGGATGGTCGTTTGGTCCTTACGATATTTGAGTTGGATCGATTTTAATTTGTTAAAAAAAATCACTCTAAGATTATCATATTTTTTTATTATTATCTGAGGTCCAATTTTTCTTGCCCTCTTAACGTACCTGCTAAGGAAATAAAACGCATGCAGCATCGAAAGTCCAATAATAAAAGGATAATGGATCTCGCCACCTTTGAGTCTATCAGCGTTGCAGCACTACGATGACCCTGTGGTTGCGTGCATGCATGCTTATCAAATGAACTCCAAAATTTTAAACCAAGTGTGATGTGCCAAGAACATGAACAAACTAACACACATATATACACACACACACAAACTAAGCTTCCTCCAGATTTAGGCTTCCATCGTGTTTCCCTTCTGAGAACCGTTTCCAAGCTCTCTAAAGAGAGGGAACATGAAACCAGCGGCGAATAATCTAACAGATGTCGTCTTCCACATCCAATAGAATGCATAATTAATCTCTTACAGACTTAGAAACCACACATCTTATTATCAGCAACGCCAAGCCTCTGACAGTGATCTTTGAGGATCTCATGAATTCTGCATGTACGTTCGTATCACACAATTGATGTTTCATGTGATAGATCATCACTTTCATTCCACATGTCATGTTTTTCTTTCTTTGTTTTTTTATTCTTGATTTGTATGAACACAACACATGTAACACACAGCAGGAAGGAATCCTGCAGATGTTGATTTCTCTGTTACGGACAAAGAGTGCACGTTTCATTAGTGGTTTCTTAGCACATAATTAAAGCAGAATTTGGTGCAACAGCAGTTGAAGCAACAAGAGCCGTAAAAGAAGGAAGAGGAGTACATAAATTCCAAGTAGATGAAGTTTGTTGCAGGTTAGGTTGGAAAGAGAGAGAAAGGGAGAGAGAAAGAGAGAGAGACTTTTTCATGTCTCAGGTTGGTGAGAGCCGTTAAACGGCACCGTTCCTCCCATGAACAGGTCAAGCCACCGTTGCCGCCTTTTTGTTCCTTTATATGACTGTCGTTGGAATTGTCCGCCGTCTTCCATAGTTGCACTAAAACTCATCCACCATTGGCCTCAATTCTGTACTTTTACAATATTGAATCCATCAGAGAGAGAGAGAGAGAGAGAGATGGAAGTCGGCCGATGCGACGGCCGCAAGCATCCCAGCTCGGTCGTGGCGGAGCTCGAAGGGACGCTTGTCAAGGACGAGGACCCATTCCCTTACTTCATGCTCATCGCGTTCGAGGTATCGGGCCTAGTCAGGTTCGCACTGCTTCTGCTCCTGTGGCCTGCAATCCGGGCGCTGGATCTTCTCGGCTTCCGAGGGCTCGGGATGCGAATCATGGTCTTCGTGGCGGTGGCGGCAGTGCGGGAGTCGGACGTCAAGATGGCCGCGCGCGCGGTGCTGCCCAAGTTCTTCATGGACGACGTGGACATGACGTCCTGGAGTGCGTTCAGCTCGTTCGAGCGGCGGGTTGTGGCAACGAGATGGCCAAGGGTGATGGTCGAGCACTTCGCCAGGGATCACCTTGGCGCCGACGAAGTTGTCGGATGCGAGCTAGACGTCAACCGGTTCGGCTACGCTACGGGATTTATCAAGACGGCGGAGATCAAGTCCGTCGTCGCCGACCGCGTGACGAGGATCTTTGGCGGAGAGAAGGCCGACGTCAGTTTGGCAAGGCAAGAATCCATGCAGTCATTCCGGCCATTTTGCAAGGTGAGTGACAAGCACTTATGCATGCGATGAGATGTGAATGCAATGACTATCAAGTTCTCTATAGTCTATATAGCTTGAATTGGTCATACCAATTAAATTTCTATATGCAAGCAATTAATTTTACTCGTTATACACAAATATATATATACACAAATATATATATACACATATATATATATATATATATATATCAGATAGCTGTTTTTAGTGTTTCTCAATCTACTATAAAAACTACATTTTTCCATCAACAGAAGATTACATCGTTTTCAATTAACAAAAATTAAATGTGCATCTTTGTGCATGAACAGGAAGAGTATCACGTACCCGCAGCCGCCGCTAGCCTAAAAGGCGCGAACGTTGTGAAGCGCCCACGTCCTGTCATCTTCCATGACGGCAGACTCGTGCGCCGCCCGACGCCGTTTACGGCGCTCATCATCATCCTGTGGATACCGTTCGGCGTCGTGCTGGCCGTCGTCCGTATGGCCATTGGCCTGATGGTGCCGATATGGTTCTTCCCTTACCTTGTCCGCCCGCTGGGCGGCGAGCTCATCGTACGCGGACGGAGCCCGCCACGCATCCCCGGCTCCCCGAACGGCGTCCTCTTTGTTTGCACCCACCGCACCCTCATGGATCCCGTGGTGCTCTCCGTGGTGCTCGGCCGCCGGATCCCCGCCGTCACCTACTCTATCTCCCGGTTGTCTGAAATCTTGTCGCCGATACGCACCGTGCGTCTGACCCGGAACCGCCAGGCGGACGCGGAGTCCATCAAGAAGGAACTCGCCAAGGGCGATCTCGTGGTGTGCCCTGAAGGGACCACGTGCCGCGAGCCGTTCCTGTTAAGGTTCAGCGCGCTCTTCGCGGAGCTCACGGACCGGATCGTGCCCGTGGCCATAAACTACCACGTCGGCTTCTTCCACGCGACCACGGCCAGGGGTTTCAAGGCCATGGACCCCATCTTCTTCTTCATGAACCCGAAGCCGGTCTACGAGGTCACGTTCCTGAATCAGCTCCCGGAGGAGGAGACTTGCGCCGCCGGGAAGAATCCACACGACGTGGCGAACGACGTGCAACGGATCCTGGCCGACACGCTCGGGTTCGAGTGCACCAACTTCACGAGGAAGGACAAGTACCGCGTGCTCGCCGGGAACGACGGGAGCGTCAGCTTAAAGACGGCGACGCCGTTGGCCGCACGCGTGAAGGAAGTGCTCGGATTCCTGCTCCCTTAGGAGATCACTTATATATGAAGGTTGCTACGTAGCTTGATACAACCTGCTCCTGCATGCATGACTACCCACTGCAACATTAATGTATATATGGCACCTTAGTATTGGACAGGCATTTCTTTTCCTTGTGATATGATTCATTTGATGTGATGTAGCAATAGGGTTTGGGTTGATAATACATATTTCATTCGAAAATAAACTAAAGAAGAGAAGATTAATTTTATGCATGCTGTAATATACGTATATGATTATACAATGATATGTTTTGTGCTACTGAATTGTAATTTCGTACATATATATATATATATATATATATATAATCTCGACATCTTGGTTCACTCCTGATCCCATCATCTACATGCAAGCTGAATTAGCAAGTTCAATTGTGTGGTACTACAAGAAGTTCAGTGGCTAACCGTAGCAAGTTTCGATAGCTCACTACAAGAAAATCGCGATTTTCTGACGGATAATTTTCGATGGTTCTAAATCCGTCGCAATTTGCGATGGATTTTTCGACGATTTCATTTTCGACGGATTTTTCGACGATTATGACCGTCGAAAATAATTTATATTATTATTTAATTTTTTGACGATTAGGAACGTTGATATTTTCGACGGATATCCATCCGTCGCAATTTCCGACGACTTTTCCGACGGTTACGACCGTCGGAAATAAAAAAATTAAATTATGTGTTTTTTATATTATTATTAATTTTTTTCGACGGATTTTCCGACGGTCATGACCGTCGGAAATAAAAAATTAATTATATAATTTATTATATTATTATTTAATTTTTCGACGATTAGGAACATCGATATTTCCGACGGATATCCATCCGTCGCAAAATCCGCCGCAATTTCCGAAGATCGTAACCGTCGGTAAATATATAATAATATCATATAAATAGTATTTTATTAATATAATTAGCGACGGTCCAAACCGTCGGGACCGTCGGTAACGATTACCGACGGTTCAAATCGTCGGTAAAATAAAAAAATATATATAACTAAATATATTTTCGATGGTCACAACCGTCGGTAATTATAAAAATATTTAATATTTACGTTTTCGACGGCCGAAACCGTCGGTAATTAAAATTTCGTTATCCCGCTTTTTTTTTCCTTTTCCCACTTTCTTTCCACTTTTTCCCTTTATATATATTCCTCCTCCCTCTTCTCTCTCCCTCCTCCCTCCACTCCTCTCTCTCTCCCTCCTCTCCTCTCTCTCTCTCCCAGCCGTGAGCACCCTCTCCCGTGCGCCGGACTCCGGCAACCCTCCCACGCCGGACTCCGGCAACCCTCCCACGCCGGACGCCGGCGACCCTCTCCCGCGCCAGCGTATCTCTCTGCCGCGCCGGCGTATCTCTCTCTCCCGCTCCGCGTCGGCGTCTCTCTCTCTCTATGCTGTCGGCCGGATCCGGAGTCAGCCCCCCTTAGAACTTCACGTAACAGACCTTGAACACTTCCTCACCGAAGCCTCCAAGTCAGCCCCCCTGGTTCTTACTTAAGATTGTTAGAACACTTGCACTCACACACTCACTTAGTTTTTACCTAAGTTAGTCACACAATTGCACATAAGGAGAACTCGAATGTAATGAGGGAAAGACAACTTTATTCACTCCCCAGAATGTGGGAGAAACACATGTATTTATACATGAGGGGTCAACCAACTATTGTCCCAATTCATATTCAAACATACACATTTCAAATTCAAATGCATAACCGCCATGTATGGCAATTGTCCATCCAATGGCCATGCGGCTTCCATCATCCTGATTGAAGCCTCCACGCTCTGGATCTCTTCCCTCCATCCTTGGACGCACCCGCCATGCGCACCCCGGCCATGCCATCTCATCCCGGACGAGATTGGCTCGTCCCAAACACCTGGAACTTCTTGTCAAGCCTCCTGCCTGATCAAGGAGTGTCGAGGTGCTTCAACCTGCTCCCTAGGATGCCTCGACGTCGCCCTGGTGACATTTCTCCCCCACTGAAGATGTCACCGACCCCGGCAACTGCTGACCACCTCCTGTGGTTGGGGAAGAAGACATGTCATTAACCAAACCTCGCGTCTCGGTCGTGGGCGCTGGTCCCTCAAGGTCAGCATGGTATGCCTTCAACATGCTCACATGAAAGATAGGATGAAGTTATCGAAGATGAGGAGGGAGGTTCACACGATAGGCCACCTTGCCTATCCTCTTCAAGATGATGAAGGGTCTCTCATACTCCCGCATGAGGCATTGGTGCAAGTGTCGAAGGGCCTTGAATTGTCTTGCCCTTAACTTCACCAAAACCTGGTCACCAACCTGAAACTCCAGATGTCTTCTCTTCCTATCGGCAAATTTCTTCATCTTCCTTGCTGACTTCTCAAGGATGGCCTTGGATTCTTCTAGGATTTCTTGCCATCCGTGCGTGACTTTGAAGGTACCAGGGCACCTCACCACATACCTGGCCATCAAGGCAGCCGGAGTTACTGGTTGATGACCAGTGACTAGTTCAAATGCACTTCGTTGTGTGGCTTTACTTCGCTGCATGTTGAAGGAGAATTGAGCAACGTCTAGAAGCTTCGACCAATTCTTTTGGTTTGCATCCACAAAGTGCCGAAGATAGATATCTAATAGGCAGTTTGCTCTTTTGGTTTGGCCGTCCGTTTGAGGATGGAAGGCTGTTGAAAAGCGAAGTTCAGTCCCCAAGAGCCTAAAGAGCTCTCTCCAAAATTGATCTATAAAACGAGGATCACGATCACTTATGATTACCTCAGGAATGCCCCACAACTTCATCACGTTGTTGATGAAAAGTTTGGCCACCTCCTCGGCCAAACAGTGCTTAGGGGCTGGAATGAATGTCCCTGATGCGGTAAATTGATGTAGTAAAATAGAATCGCTAGCAAGTGCACTAGTCGCTCAAGTAATATAGTAATAAGAGTAAGAGTGTCGAACCCACGAGGAATATTATTAATTCAATATATGGATTTATAAATTAATAAGAGAGGAAAATATGGATTTTTGGAAAGAGGTTTTATGAAATGAAAAAAAAAATAAGATAAAGATAAGATAGTGGTGTTGAAGTTAGGCCTTAGGATGAAAATAGATCAGGATAAATATTTGAACTATAAAAGATAAATTTAATCTTTAAAGATGGATTAGGAATTTTTCCAAGTTATTAATTTACAAGATTAAGATCACAGAGTCCACAAACTGGTAATTCTGCTATTTAATCCGGTAAATCAAACTATCTTAAATTTAATCAAAGCTAAAGTCCCACAAACTGGTATTCGTCAGATAAGATTAAAATTAAGATGCATTAATATGAAAATCCTAGACTATTAATCACTCCACAAACTGGTATAGATTAATAGACCACATAATGATTCTCCACACACTAGTTATCAAATTTATGTCAATTATTAATTTCACATAAAATCAATTAATTTAATTAATGAATTCTGAAATCAAATAGTCCACAAACTGGTAAGTACTCAACTCAGAAATCCAAATAATTAAATCAAAAGCACTAAGCACAATTAACTAATTGATCAGAAAAAATTAAAACAAATAATATAGGGTCAAAATAGTTTCCCTTCAATAATAATCTCCTAAATTAATAATCATAAAAATATGGAGTTCATCCTAGAAATTCTGGAGAGATAATAAAATAATAATAATAATTGGAAGAATTACACCCAAATAGATAAAAGTCGAAGCTTCGGATCATGGGCAGACAGTCGGGCAGCCTCTCGGACTTGCTCAGGGTCGCGATCAACTTCCAGCCATCGCACCTCTCTCCTCTTGGTCGTAACCTGCAGAGCTCACGACTCGCCGTGGAAGAAACCTGAACTTCAGAGCACACGTTGAAACGATGGATTCTCCACGTATTTATAGGTGCGGACGATCTTCAATTTGATCACGGTCGTAAAATATCGTACGGATGAATTTAAATTTACGAGATAAACTCGGTCAAAGATAAATCCTTTTAATTGTTACCCCCTTTGAATCTCGGCCAAAACCAACATTTCCTTGCCATGACCCCCTTCGAATATCGGCCGTAACGAAATTTTTTTATCTTTACGCCCAAAGAAATAAACCCTTTTACTCCCTCCAAATCTCGGCCGTAAGGAAAAAATTTAATGTTGTTACGCCCAAAAGATAAAATCATTTATCTTTACCTTTCATATCTCGGCCAAAACAGAGAATTAAATCTCGTTACGCCCAAACAATTTTTATCTTTACCCCCTTCATATCTCGGCCAAAAGGGTGATTTCATTTGAGTTTGATGCATGCAAAATATAATATATTTTAGATTATTATTTTAGTTAATTTTTCTGTAATTTTATCATGGCATGCATCATTTTAGACCACTTTTAGTCGTAATTCCGGATTTATTAATTTTAATTATTAATTCTCTGGATATTTTAATTGTGGATGAATTAATTAAATTTGGATAATTATTTTGCAGGAAAATTCGAACAAGTGAATATCCGAGAACACCAACGTATCGGCCGAAATTTAAAGAATTTATTTCTTACGACCGAGATTTGGCTTTACCCCCAAGACGTTTTGGCCGAGATTCAAAGGGGGTAAAGATAAAAAGATTTTATATTTTGGGCGAGATTACAAAGAAGATAATCACTTTTTGGCCGAGATTCAAACAGGGTAACAATTAAATGATTTTTTCTTTTGGGCGTAACAAGATTAAATTCTTTATTACGGCCGAGATCCATAGGGGTAAATATAAAAGAATTTCATTTTGGCCGAGATTCAAAGGGGGTAAAGATAAAAGGATTTATCTTTTGAAAGAATTATCATTTTTTGCCGAGATTTATCCCGTGAATTTAAATTCGGCCGTACATCGTGATCAAATTGAAGGCCGTTCGCACCCTATAAATACGTGAGGAAACCATCATCCCAAGTGTGCTATGAAGTTCAGGTTTCTTCCACGACGAGTCGTGAGTCTGCAGGCTACGACCAAGAGGAGAGAGGTGCGATGGCTGGAAGTTGATCGCGACCCTGATCAAGTCCGAGAGGCTGCCCGACTGTCTGCCCGTGATCCGAAGCTTCGACTTTTATCTATTTGGGTGTAATTCTTCTAATTATTATTATTTTGTTATTATCTCTCCAGAATTTCTAGGATGAACTCCATATTTTTATTTATTTCATGTTAGGAGATTATTATTGAAGGAAAACTATTTGGACCCTATATTATTTATTTTTATCTTTTTTTATCAATTAGTTAATTGTGCTTAATGCTTTTAATTTAATTACTTGGATTTCTGAGTTGAGTAATTACCAGTTTGTGGACTATTTAATTTCAGAATTCATTAATTAAATTAATTGATTTTATGTGAAATTAATAATTGACATAAATTTGATAACTAGTGTGTGGAGAATAAAGTTTATGTGGTCTATTAATCTATACCAGTTTGTGGAGTGATTAATAGTCTAGGATTTTCATATTAATGCATCTTAATTTTAATCTTATCTGACGAATACCAGTTTGTGGGACTTTAGATTTGATTAAATTTAAGATAGTTTGATTTACCGGATTAAATAGTAGAATTACCAGTTTGTGGACTCTGTGATGTTAATCTTGTAAATTAATAACTTGGGAAAATTCCTAATCCATCTTTAAAAATTAAATTTATCTTTTATGGTTCAAATATTTATCATGATCTATTTTCATCCTAAGACCTAACTTCAATACCATTATCTTCTCATTATCTTATTTTCTTTATTTTATTTTATAAAACTCATTTTCAAAATCCATGTTTTTCCTCTCTTATTAATTTATAGATTCAGATATTTTATTAATAATATTCCTCGTGGGTTCGACACTCTTTACTCCTATTTTCTATATTACTTGAGCGACTAGTGCACTTGCTAGCGATTTTATTTTGCTACATCATTTCAACGCATCAAGTTTTTGGCACCGTTGTCGGGGAATATTTTATTAATTAATTTCTGATTTTTATGAATTATTAGGAGATGTAAATAAATTTTTGTACATAAATTCTCTGTAAATATGTACTATTTGTTTTAATTGTTTTTATTTCTGTGAATAATCTAATTTTTTTCTTTTGCAGATAAAGGTCACAACATTTTTAAATTTGTCGACTTTCGGTTTAAAATCCGACGCCGATTGGATTTTCTGGATTACACTGTCGACTTATGGTTTTACGACTTTGATTTATTCTCTCGGCTTTATCGATTACGGCCTTACAATATCGATTCTGAGTTCTAATCTTCTATTTTACGACCGTAATGTTTTTATCCGAACGTTGTTTTACGCCATAAGTAATGGATATTGATTTGACCTTGTTTCGCCCGATTTATCCATGGTTTAAATTTTTTTTACGCCCTATTCGAATCAGTTTCGACTTTCATTCTCGGTCGTAACGTTTTAATTGTTTGAACTTTTCACATGGATTTGATTTCGTTTTGGCCAAAGTGGTTTGTTCTATTTGATTTGATTTCATTGTTTTACGACCGTAAAGAATCGACTTAATTCAGTTTCGGCCGTAATGATTATTTGTCGCCTTAACAGTTGAATTTGTATTTCAATTGCTGTTACGACTGAGACCTGGATAGCTTTTTGTTTTACGGCCAATTGAATCATGTCGATTTCATTTCGATCGTAATGATAATCTTCTGACTCGCTTCGGCTTTAATAGCAATATTTATCTGAATTTTACAGTCGAGATTCTCTTTACCTACGTGATCGAATTGATTTATTTCCCTTGCGCACGGATTGATTAATTATTCGATTTTGCAGCCGAGAAGTGTTTGCGGCTGACTTTGATGAATTCGTAATTTTAATTTAACGCTATCTCGATCGTAATCTAACGAGTTTTACGCTGCGTACCTATTCACGTTGATTAATCACTTTCGACACTGTTTTATGATTTTTACGGCCGAATGAGCCTCGGATTACTAATCTAATTTCGGCCGTAAATCTATTTCTGTATTACGGCCGATTAATCTAATTTCCTCTTTGAAAATAATTTTTGCTAATGTCTGATTATTAACTTTGCGGCCGCAAATTAGTTCTGATTCGTTTTGTGCCGTTTGTTACATCATCGTTAATTCTTCCAAGTTTTACGGCCAAACGAGCACATGATTTTTATGATAGTTCCGGTCGAGATGTTATTTTTGGCATTTGAATTGGTTTGAAGAGCGTTTGGCGGTCGTAATTCGATTTCGGATAATTATTCTCTGACCTAATGAATTTTTTTTTAATTCGATAATGGCCGAAAGATTTTTATCTTTATCAATTTAAATCTTATTTCTTCGTGACCTATTATCTGTATTTCTTTTTATTTATTTATATATATATATATTTTTCTCTTTTATTTTACTAAAAATTAGTTGTTGCAGGTACTATTGAAGATTTAATCACAACTAATCCTGGACTCGTCTGATAGTTCCAGACAGCACACTAGGAGTTCAAATCCAATTTTGAAATTTGATCCTGAAATTGAAAGAACTGCTCGCCGATTAAGAAGAGATATAAGAAGAATGGCTGAACAAGCACGCAACAATGAGCAACGAAATGAATTAGTTCCACCACAAAATAATCGATGGGAAAATGAAGAGGAACTCTCTATGAGAGAATATGTCTCGGCCAGATACAGTAATCGAGAATCATACATCGTGCTGCCTGATATTAACGCAAATAATTTTGAGATAAATCCTGCAATTGTGAGGATGATACAAGCATCCCAATTTGGAGGAGGATTTCATGAAGACCCTCACGATCACCTTGACAAATTTCTTGCTACTCTGAGCACCTTTAGAAATAATAATGTTTCTACTGAAGTTATTCGTCTTTTATTATTTCCACAATCTTTACGTGACAAAGCTTCCACTTGGTTTAAAACTTTGCCTGCAGGATCGATTCACTCATGGTTGGAGCTGGTAGAAAAATTTGTTGGAAAATATTGCCCACCACAAAATGCAGGCAAATATCGAAGGGAGCTGAGGGCATTTGTTCAAGACGATAACGAGACGTTATATGAAGCTTGGGAACGATATAAGGAACTGCTGGCCAGAGTTCCTGACAATAGAATTCCAAAGTGGCAAGTGATGGAAGATTTCTACCATGGATTGCGAGCTGCAGATCAAGACAAACTCGACCAATCAGCAGGAGAGATAGTACTGGGATTTAAACGTCCTAATGAGATACAAGATATAATTGAAGCTGTAGCCCTCAAGTCGAGACAAGAAAGGAGACCATCTTACCGAACTCATGATGTACATGCTATACAAGGAATATAATCTTCAGAAATAGTGGCTCAGCTGGAGTCACTTAATCAAAAATTCGAGCAGATGATGTCACTAATGGGATATTCCAGCAATTATAGCCCTACAGGTAACACTTCATATTCAAATCAAATTGAAAATGCTAACTTTATTTCCAATCCATTTTACAGGAACAACGATTATGGTTGGAGACATAATCCGAAGTTTGCCTATAATCAGAATCAAGGCCAATCTCCTGGTCCATCAAAAGATTATATACTGAAAAGGCAACCTGATACTCCCCAATATCAATCATAAAATCACATGCAGGAGACGATGGCACAGATCATAGACACCATGCAAGCATTGCAAAAAAATATGGAGTCTAGAGCCACTAATCATGATGCATCAATTCGAAATTTATAAAGACAACTGGGCCAGATGGCGGCACAACTGACTGAACGTACACCGAGCTCTCTCCCAAGCAACACAGAGAAAAATCCAAGGGGAGAAGAGCAAAATAGGCCTTGATTCTCGAATTGACAAAGTCAAGCTGAAGACTATAAATAAGAACTATATCTCTACCCTTTTATTTTATTTTATTTAATATTTATTTATTTTAGATTAGTCTAATTAATTGTTAATTAATATTTGAGTTAGATAGGATTAATTAGGCATTTTATTATGGAGTCATCTATACTATTGTATGCGCGAGGACATGCTATTATTTAGTGGGCCAGAGCTCCGACATCGACACGACAACTCCGGCCACAATCCGACATCGACACGACCACACCGGCCGCCACCTGACCTCGGACATGACAAGGCGAAACAGACGAATCACCTTGAAAATCGGCCAAGCTCTTACGACATGACCCTTCATTGCGCCATCACGTGGGAATAGGTAAATCAATCACCACAATTACGGCCGAACTTTTCTTCCTTACGATCGAAGTTTCAACGCTTCTCGCCCAAAAGCCCTTACGGCTGAAGTCTCATCGCCGGTTCCACCTGTTCCTTACGGCCGAGCTTCCACCAGAGCTGACTCCTTACGCCCGGACGAGCGCCGAACATCAGCGCCACCACCCATTCCTTACGGCCGATCCTCACACCACGCTCTCTGCTTACGGCCGAGCTTCATCAACTACGGCCGAAGTTCTTCATCAACTACGGTCGAGGTTCTTCATCAACCAGCTCTTACGGCCGAGATTGCACGGCTGAGATCTTCATCAACAAAATTTTGCGGCCAAGCTTTTACGGCCGAGACTCTCCATTATCGGCCGAGATCCATCAATTATCAGCCGAGATCTCCTCTCACCAACACCATTTGCGTCCATGAAGTTCATAACACTGACACCACAAGAATTATCGGCCAAGCATCTCTCCACCGAAAATAAATCCGGTTGTATCTTTTCCCTTTTCTTTATTTTCATTTCTAGCTTTTCCATATTATCTTTACTCTTTCCCTTGTTGGCCTAACACTGAGGACAGTGTCTAGTTTAAGCTTGGGGGAGTTTGCATTTCATGCATTGCATGTTTCTTCTTTTTATTTGCTTATGTTTGCATCTATTTGTAAAAAAATCTAAAAAATTGAAAAATTTGAAAATTTTCTAAAAAATACCATTGCATGCATTTATTTTTGCTACCATCTTACAAACTCGTCTTATTGTTTTAATTATCTTTTGGTAGAAGTTCAAAGACATGTCGTTAATTGATGAAATTTGAATGCTTTTCTTTCTTATCATTTGCTACTTCAGTATCAAACTTATAGACTGTATGCCCATGCTAAATAGAATTATGAATGACTAGATGACAAAATCATATTCATGCCTTTTTATTAATTTCTTTTAACTCTTGATTAGTAGTATCCTTCTTATTGACCATATCAAGTACTTTTTGAGCTTATAAAAAAGAAGGGTTAGTTAAACCCCAACAAATAAAAAAAAATGATGAATAAAGTTGTGTGTAGGTACAAAAGTGTTATCCGGAACCAAGATGTGTTCGGGTAATTAGATCCGTAGGAGTTCATGCCTAACGACCTAAGGGCAACTGCTCTGGGATCCGTCGATCGAAAACCTGCTACATGGACCATCTTGTGGAATATGGAGAAGCACAGGAGTACTAAATCATGGCTAAGTTCGAACTCTTCATTCAGAACCTTGGTTGTTCGGGCAAGTAAACTCGAGGGGTGCTTTATCACCTGGTGCCCTAAGGTCATCTAGTCTGGGAGTCATCAGTCTAAAGCCCGCTACATGAACTTCCTTGTGCAATCCTACTTGAAGATTAGAACTTTTAAAATGATTGAAAATAAATTTGAAAAAAAGAAAAAGAAAAAGAAATTTTTTTAAGCTCAATTAGTACTTATGTGTTCAATATTAATGCTATTATTTGACAGACAATTTATTTTTCTACAAGGCTGAATTTGAAATTGTTTAAATTTGTGTAGTATTCAGAACCTCTATGAAGCTAAATGCATGGAAAGTGGTAAGATACTAAGTAGCAGGTGTGCAGAAGAACTGTGTGAGAAAATTAGTCAGTTGATGATATAGATGATATGGAGGCTATGATGGAACTTTCTTGAGCCTTACTTTTGAATTTTTGCTTGAGGACAAGCAAGACTTTAAGTTTGGGGGAGTTTGATGCATGCAAAATATAACATATTTTATACTATTATTTTAGTTAATTTTTCTGTAATTTGATCATGGCATGCATCATTTTAGACCACTTTTAGTCGTAATTCCGGATTTATTAATTTTAATTATTAATTCTCTGGATATTTTAATTGTGGATGAATTAATTAAATTTGGATAATTATTTTACAGGAAAATTCGAACACGTGAATATCCGAGAACACCAACGTATCGGCCGAAATTCAAAGAATTTATTTCTTACGGCCGAGATTTGGCTTTACCCCCAAGACATTTTGGCCGAGATTCAAAGGGGGTAAAGATAAAAGGATTTTATATTTTGGGCGAGATTACAAAGAAGATGATCACTTTTTTGCCGAGATTCAAAGGGGGTAACAATTAAATGATTTTATCTTTTGGGCGTAACAAGATTAAATTCTTTATTACGACCGTGATCCATAGGGGTAAAGATAAAAGAATTTCGTTTTGGCCGAGATTCAAAGGAGGTAAAGATAAAAGGATTTATCTTTTGAAAGAATTATCGTTTTTGGCCGAGATTTATCCCGTGAATTTAAATTCGGTCGTACATCGTGATCAAATTGAAGGCCATTCGCACCCTATAAATACGTGAGGAAACCATCGTCCCAAGTGTACTCTGAAGTTCAAGTTTCTTCCACGACGAGTCGTGAGTTTGTAGGCTACGACCAAGACGAGAGAGGTGCGATGGCTGGAAGTTAATCGCGACCCTGATCAAGTGCGAGAGGCTGCCTGACTGTCTGCCCGTGATCCGAAGTTTCGACTTTTATCTATTTGGGTGTAATTCTTCCAATTATTATTATTTTGTTATTATCTCTCCAGAATTTTTAGGATGAACTCCATATTTTTATTTATTTCATATTAGGAGATTCTTATTGAAGGAAAACTATTTGGACCCTATATTATTTATTTTAATCTTTTCTGATTAATTAGTTAATTATGCTTAATGCTTTTAATTTAATTACTTGGATTTTTGAGTTGAGTAATTACCAGTTTGTGGACTATTTAATTTCAGAATTCATTAATTAAATTAATTGATTTTATGTGAAATTAATAATTGACATAAATTTGATAACTAGTGTGTGGAGAATCAAGTTTATGTGGTCTATTAATCTATACCAGTTTGTGGAGTGATTAATAGTCTAGGATTTTCATATTAATGCATCTTAATTTTAATCTTATCTGACGAATACCAGTTTGTGGGACTTTAGGTTTGATTAAATTTAAGATAGTTTGATTTACCGGATTAAATAGTAGAATTACCAGTTTGTGGACTCTGTGATGTTAATCTTATAAATTAATAACTTGGAAAAATTCCTAATCCATCTTTAAAGATTAAATTTATCTTTTATGGTTCAAATATTTATCCTGATCTATTTTCATCCTAAGACCTAACTTCAACACCATTATCTTCTCATTATCTTATTTTCTTTATTTTATTTTATAAAACTCATTTTCAAAATCCATGTTTTTCCTCTCTTATTAATTTATAGATTCAGATATTTTATTAATAATATTCCTCGTGGGTTCGACACTCTTTACTCCTATTTTCTATATTACTTGAGCGACTAGTGCACTTGCTAGCGATTTTATTTTGCTACATAATTTCAACGCATCAGAGTTATCGGCCGTAACAATTCTTTTGAATTGGTGTTGGAGTTCTCGAGCGATAAATACATTTGAATTGGAGATCTTGGCCGTAAAGATAAATCTTCGGAATTTCGGATGATACGTCACAATCCATTTAAATCTCGGCCGATACGTCCAATCATATATTTGATTTTTCCTGCAAAATAATTATCAAAATTTAATTAATCCATCAACAATTAAAGTATTCAGAGAATTAATAATTTGAAATTGATAAATCTAGAATTACGACAAAAAGTGACTAAAAATGATGCATGTCATGAACAAATTACAGAAAAATTAATTAAAATAATATTCTAAAATATATTGTATTTTGCATGCATCAAACTCCCCCAAGCTTAAAGTTTTGCTTGTCCTCAAGCAAAAATTCAAGGCAAGGCTCAAGAAAGTTCCATCATAACCTCCACATTATCAACTGACTAATTTTCTCACACAATTCTTCTGCACACCTACTACTCAGTATCTCACCATTTTCCATGCACTTAGCTTCATAGAGGTTCTGAATGCTACACAAATTTAAACAATCTCAAATTCAGCATTGCAGAAAAATAAATTGTCTGTCAAATAATAGCATTAATATTGAACACATAAGTACTAATTGAGCTTAAAACTTTTTCTTTTTCTTTTTTCTTTTTATATTTATTTTTAATCATTTTAAAAGTTCTAATATTCAAGCAGGATTGCACAAGGAAGTCCATGTAGCGGGCTTTAGACTGATGACTCTCAGACCAGATGGCCTTAGGGCAACAGGTGATAAGGCACCCCTCGAGTTTAGTTGCCCGAACAACCAAGGTTCTGAATGAAGAGTTCGAACTTAACCATGATTCAGTACTCCTGTGCTTCTCCATATTCCACAAGATGGTCCTTGTAATAGGTTTTCGATCGACGGATCCCAGAGTAGTTGCCCTTAGGTCGCCAGGCATGAACCCCTACGGATCTAATTATCCGAACACATCTTGATTTCGGATAACACTTTTGTACCTACACATAACTTTATTCAACTTTTTTTTTACTATTTCTTTATTCAACTTTTTTAAGCTCAAGGAATACTTAATATGGTCAATAAAAAGGCTACTACTATCAAGAATTAAAAAGAAATAAAAAGGCATGAATATGATTTTGTCGTCCAGTCATTCATAATTCTACTTAGCATAGGCACACAGTCCATAAGTCTGATACTAAAATAGCAAGTGATAAGAACGAAAAGCATTCAAATTTCATCAATTAATAACATGTCTTTGAACTTTTACTTAAAGATAATTAAAACAGTAAGACAAGAGTTAGTAAGATGGTAGCAAAAATAAATGCATGCAATGGTATTTTTCGAAAATTTTTCAATTTTTCACTTTTTTGGATTTTTTTACAAATAGATGCAAACATAAGCAAATAAAAAGAAAGAAACATGCAATGCATGAAATGCAAACTCCCCCAAGTTTGAAGCAGACACTATTCTTAGTGTTAGGCCAACAAGGGAAAGAGTAAAGATAATATGGAAAAGCTAAAGAAATGAAAATAAAGAAAAGGGAAAAGACACAATCGGATTTACTGTCTGCGGTGTGGCGATGGTGGATGGTAACCGAGATTTCCTTGGCGCATATGATACTTATGGATGCGCCTCGTCATGCACGCATGCTGATTCTGAAGGGATTCGAAGCGACCCTGACGATCATCCATATTTCTAAAATCGGCTCGGATGTTGGTCAACTCTTGGGCTTGTCTAAATTGCTCTTCCTGAATAGCGTGCAACTGCCCTGACTGACGAAGTTGCTCTTCTTGAAAAGTGTGAAACTTCCCTGCCTGACGAAGTTGCTCATCATACATTGATTCCCATAAGTTTTGCATGGAAGCATAGTCAGGCTGAGGTGGCGGAGGTGGATAGTAAGTCTGCTCTGGGGCCGAAGTGAAAGTAGGTTCTAGTGCTATATAATGAATCTGCACAGGTTCCTGCAAAGGGGCAGATACTTCCATCGAGTCGCATTCTTCATAAGGAGTAGCAGGTATGAACGAGAAATCAGAAGAGCTCTCTTGTGCTGAAGATGGAATCGGAGAAGGCACCGGCATATAAGGTGAATGGACGGATGTGGCATATTGGGAAGCTGCCGATGATGCAGCCTGGAATCCTTGTGGCTATTGAAGATAGGGTTGGGCTGCCGCATAATCAGTAGAATCAAACTAGAAGAAAGGTTCATCCTGGTGTGGCTGTCCGACAGAGGTAGATGGTCATGTAGGTGGGATTACTGGAGCTATGACCTACCTAAAAAGAAGTCAATTATTTGGATTAAATGGCGTGAAAGCATCTCGATATGAGCAGGGCACCTTCTGATGGTGACCTTTAAAAACAAAAACTTTGATCCCTGAGTTGTTGGTCTTCACGAGACCCATAGCTTGAATAGTCCTACGAGTGAGGTGAGTGTTTCCTGGCACAGCTTCGAGATCATCCAAGTCAAGTTGTAGGTGCTGAGCAATAGGTGTGAGAAGGGCACCCATATTAATGCTACCGCCACGATGAGTAGTGCGGCGTTAGAATCGACGAATGAGGAAGGCACCCACATTAACAGGAGTTCTGTGAAGCATGCTGTGGATGAGGTATAACTCTCCCTCTAAGACGGCACCATCATTATCACTACACCCACTTAAGGTGTTGCTTAGCATGCGATGGACGTAGCGCAGAACATGATTTTGAATTGAGCTATCTTTAGCTGTGTTCCAAACCAAGCGGTCTTCTTCTATTATATGTTTCCAAAAAGTTTCAACATCAAAGACAGCAGGTACAGAAAGAGATCCATGGTTAGGAAATCCATAGATATTATTAATCTCTCCTAGAGTGAGAGTAAAAGGTCGCCCATAAAGTTGGAATGAAATGTGAGGCTGATCATAATTCCTGCCATCTAAATTAAAGACCTCCAAGGATGAGAGAAATTCCATAATTAGTACTTCATAAATTGGCCACCAAGAATGCACAAAGTCAGAGTGTCCAATCTGAGAAAATAATAGATGAATATCTGCAAGTAAATTATACTCCCTCAGCAATTCAGTATATGAAAATATGGTGGCATGAATTCGAATCTCAGACATCCGTTCATATCGAGCTTGATACTCCGGCTTAGTCCAATAATAATCTCCGGGGTAGGAGATTAATTATGAGGGCTGTGGGGCCGGCTGAGCATTCAGATGTCGTCGTTCGTGACGTCCCCTCCATATATTAGCAAATCGCCTCATGCTATATTCGCAGAGATCAGTAAAACAAAAATGTGGTGGCTCGGTCAAAAGGACGGTTGCGGCTCGATCGCTGAAGTTTCGGCCCAAGTCGGCTGGATGACTCGGCCGTAAGGCAAAGACATGTCGTCGATGAAATTGGCGGCTGAATCTTGGCCGTAATATGTGTCGGCCGTAAGGAAGAGAGGACACTTTGGCTTCTCGGCCGTAAAGAGACGGCGGTCGTCCGGGCGTAAGGAAGCTATGGTGACGTCGGTGAGACTTCGGCCGTAAGGCCTTTTGGGCGGAGAAACATCGAAACTTCGGCCGTAAAGATGAAAGAACGGAGCCACTTCGACCGTAAGGAAGAAAGGGCGAAATGGAGACCGCTTACTCATCCCGGCGTAAGGATCGCTTTTGGGCGTAAGGGGTCGTCTCCGGGCGTAAGGATCGGCAGTAGCCGAGAATTCGGCCGAAAGAAACAGGGTGGAACCGGCTGTGACTTCGGCCGTAAAGAGGAGCTTGATCCGCAAAACACGAAGGCTAAGAATTTATGGACGAAACTTCGGGCGTAAACTTACCTTTCCCACATGATGCGCGTAGTGAAGGGTCATGTCGTAAGAGCTTGGCCAATTTTCAAGGCGATTCGTCTGTTTTGCCTTGTCATGTCCGAGGTCAGGTGGCGATGGTGTGGCAACTCGGCCGTAGCGGGAATGGGCTGTGGTGGCAGGGCGTAATGTGGGTGGCAGCTCGTCTTGTCATGTCCGAGCATGTCCGAGCTTCGGCCGTAAAGAGAACAGGTGGCAGGGCATACTCGTGCAAGTCTTTGATGTGACGCATGCATGGCGTTCAATCTGCTCGGAGCTCGTGCATGGAGCTTTTGCGGCCGATAAGTCATTTCCGTGTTGGATGAGATTCCATTTTTTTTTTCGTTTGGGCCCGTGATATGTCTCGTCTTGTCGGGTTGTCGGGTGGAGGGAATCAATTCTTGGAGTTGACGCCCATGCTTGGAGTTGACGCCCCTGAGTTTACGTCCGAAAGTCCTCTCCTCGCACACATTAAATATTAATTAAATTAGATGACTCCATAAAAAATAAAATAAATGTCTAATTAAAAATAAAAATAAAATAAAATTATCATCAAAACTAATTCTATTAAAATCAGCAACTAATTAAACTAATCTAAAGAACAAAGAATAAATAATTAATTAAATAAAATAAAATAAAAAGGATAGAAATAGTTCTGAATTATAGTCGTCAGCTTGACTTAGTTCTGATGAAAATCAAGGCCTATTTTGCTCTTCCCCCCTTGGATTTTTCTCTGTGTTGCTTGGGAGAGAGCCCGGTGTACGTCCAGCCAGTTGTGCCGCCATATGGCCCAGTTGTCTTACCAGATTTCGAATGGATGACTCCTGACTCATGGCTCTAGATTCCATATTCTTTTGCAACGCTTGCATTGTGTCTATGATCTGTGCCATCATCTCCTGCATATGATTTGATGATTGAGATTGGGGAGCATCAAGTTGCCTTTTCAGTATATAATCTTTTGATGGACCAGAAGATTGGCCTTGATTCTGATTATAGGCAAACTTCGGATTATGTCTCCAACCATAATCGTTGTTCCTGTAAAATGGATTGAAAATAAAGTTAGCATTTTTAATTTGATTTGAATATGAAGTGTTACCTGTAGGGCTATAATTGCTGGAATTTCTCATTAGTGACATCATCTGCTCGAATTTTTTATTAAGTGACTCCAGCTGAGCCACTATTTCTGAAGATTGTATTCCTTGTGCAGCATGTACATCTTGAGTTCGGCGAGATGGTCTCCTTTCTTGACTTGACTTGAGGGCTACAACTTCAATAATATCATGTACCTCACTAGGGCGTTTAGATCCCAACAATGTCCCTCCTGCTGATTGGTCGAGCTTATCTTGATCTGCAAGTCGTAATCCATGATAAAAATCTTCCATCACTTGTCACTTTGAAATTCTATTATCAGGAACTCTGGCCAGCAGTTCCTTATATCGTTCCCAGGCTTCATATAATGTCTCATCATCATCTTGAACAAAAGCCCTCAGCTCCCTTCGATATTTGCCTGCTTTTTGTGGTGGGCAATATTTTCCAACAAATTTTTCTACCAGTTCCAACCATGAGTGAATCGATCCTGTAGGCAAAGTTTTAAACCAAGTGGAAGCTTTGTCACGTAAAGATTGAGGAAATAATAATAAACGAATAACTTCAAAAGAAACATTATTATTTCTAAAGGTGCTCAGAGTGGCAAGAAATTTGTCAAGGTGATCATGAGGGTCTTCATGAAATCCTCCTCCAAATTGGGATGCTTGTATCATCCTCACGATTGCGGGATTTATCTCAAAATTATTTGCATTCTCGGTCATTATATCTGGCCGAGACATATTCTCTCATAGAAATCTCTGCTTCTTCTTCTCGCCGATTATTATGTGGCGGAACCAGTTCATTTTGTTGCTCCAGTCTCTGATGGTCGCGTGCTTGTTCCGTCATTTTTCTTATATTTCTTCGTAATCGACGATAGGTTCTTTCAATTTCAGGATCAAATTCCAACAGTGGATTTGAACTCCTAGTGCGCTTATCAGAAGATTCCAGGATTGGTTGTGATTTAATTTTCAATTAGTACCTGCAACAACCAATTTTCAGTCAGATAAAAGAAAAAATAAAAATATATACAAGAAAAAAGAAATGCAGATACTAGGTCACCAAGAAATAAGATTTAAATTGATAAAAAGTCTTTTGGCATTATCGAGTTGAAACCTAATTACGACGCTCTTCAAACCAATTCATATGTCAAATAACTCGACCGAAAGAATCAAATAGATAATTGTAAAAATCATGCACTCGTTCGGCCATAAAACTTAACATTACGGTTGCAAAAGTAATAATTAGCAAAATTAGTTTCAGAGAACTTAATGAACAATCTCGGTCGAAATTAAATTAATTGAGAAATAGAATAACCTGAGGCTCGTTCGGCCGTAAAAATCATAAAATAGCGTCGAAAGTGATTAATCAACGTGAATAGGTACGCAGCGTAAAACTCGTTAGACTACGACCGAGATAGCGTTAAATTAAAATTCTGAACCAAATTACGAATTCATCAAAGTCAGCCGCAAACACTTCTCGGCCGCAAAATCGAATAATTAATCAATCAGTGCGCAAGGACAATAAATCAATTCGATCACGTGGGTAAAGAGAAACTCGACTGTAAAATTCAGATAAAGATTGCTATTAAAGCCGAAGCGAGTCAGAAGATTAGAATTTTACGGTCGAAATGAAATCGACATGATTCAATTTGCCGTAAGACAAAAAGCTATCCAGGTCTTGGTCGTAACAACAATTGAAATACGAATCCAACTGTTAAGGCGACAAATAATCATTACGGCCGAAACTGAATTAAGTCGATTCTTTACAGCCGTAAAACAACGAAATCAAATCAAATAGAACAAACCACTTTGGCCAAAACGAAATCAAATCCATGGCGTAAAATAACGTTCGGATAAAATTATGGCCGTAAAATAGAAGATTAGAACTCAGAATCGATATTGCGAGGCCGTAAAACCAGTAAAGCCGACCAAATAAATTACGATCGTGAAATCATAAGTCCACGTAATCGACGTCAAAATTTGAGCCTAAAGTCAACAAATTCAAAATATCGTGACCTTTATCTGCAAAAGAAAATTGTTAGTTAATTCACAAGAAATAAAAATAATTAAAATAGTACATGTTTACAGAGAATTATTTACAATTTATTTACATCTCCTAATAATTCATAAAAATCAGAAATTAATTAATAAAATATTCCCTGGCAACGGCGCCAAAAACTTGGTGCGGTAAATTGATGTAGCAAAATAGAATCGTTAGCAAGTGCACTAGTCGCTCAAGTAATATAGTAATAGGAGTAAGAGTGTCGAACCCACGAGGAATATTATTAATTCAATATCAGGATTTATAAATTAATAAGAGAGGAAAACATGGATTTTTGGAAAGAGGTTTTATGAAATGAAATAAAGAAAATAAGATAAAGATAAGATAGTGGTGTTGAAGTTAGGCCTTAGGATGAAAATAGATCAGGATAAATATTTGAACTATAAAAGATAAATTTAATCTTTAAAGATGGATTAGGAATTTTCCCAAGTTATTAATTTACAAAATTAACATCACAGAGTCCACAAACTGGTAATTCTACTATTTAATGCGGTAAATCAAACTATCTTAAATTTAATCAAACCTAAAGTCCCACAAACTGATATTCGTCAGATAAAATTAAAATTAAGATGCATTAATATGAAAATCCTAGACTATTAATCACTCCACAAATTGGTATAGATTAATAGACCACATAAACTTGATTCTCCACACACTAGTTATCAAATTTATGTCAATTATTAATTTCACATAAAATCAATTAATTTAATTAATGAATTCTGAAATCAAATAGTCCACAAACTGGTAAGTACTCAACTCAGAAATCCAAAAAATTAAATAAAAAACACTAAGAACAATTAACTAATTGATCAGAAAAGATTAAAATAAATAATATGGGGTCAAAATAGTTTCCCTTCAATAATAATCTCCTAAATTAATAATCATAAAAATATGGAGTTCATCCTAAAAATTCTGGAGAGATAATAAAATAATAATAATAATTGGAAGAATTACACCCAAATAGATAAAAGTCGAAGCTTCGGATCACGGGCAGACAGTCGGGCAGCCTCTCGGACTTGATCAGGGTCGCGATCAACTTCAAGCCATCGCATCTCTCTCCTCTTGATCGTAGCCTGCAGAGCTCACGATTCGCCGTGGAAGAAACCTGAACTTCAGAGCACACGTTGAAACGACGGATTCTCCACGTATTTATAGGTGCGGACGATCTTCAATTTGATCACGATCGTAAAATATCTTACGGATGAATTTAAATTTACGAGATAAATTCGGTCAAAGATAAATCCTTTTAATTGTTACCTCCTTTGAATCTCGGCCAAAACCAACATTTCCTTGCCATTACCCCCTTCGAATATCGGTCGTAACGAAATTCTTTTATCTTTACGCCCAAAGAAATAAACCCTTTTACTCCCTCCAAATCTCGGCCGTAAGGAAAGAATTTAATCTTGTTACGCCCAAAAGATAAAATCATTTATCTTTACCTTTCATATCTCGGCCAAAACAGAGAATTAAATCTCGTTACGCCCAAACAATTTTTATCTTTACCCCTTCATATCTTGGCCAAAACAGAGAATTAAATCTCGTTACGCCCAAACAATTTTTATCTTTACCCCTTCATATCTTGGCCAAAAGGATGGTTTCATTTGAGTTATCGGCCGTAACAATTCTTTTGAATCGGTGTTGGAGTTCTCGAGCGATAAATACATTTAAATTGGAGATCTCGGTCGTAAAGATAAATCTTCGAAATTTCGGCTGATACGTCACAATCCATCTAAATCTCGATCGATACGTCCAATCATATATTTGATTTTTCCTGCAAAATAATTATCAAAATTTAGTTAATCCATCCACAATTAAAGTCTTCAGAGAATTAATAATTTGAAATTGATAAATCCAAAATTATAATTAAAAGTGACTAAAAATGATGCATGCCATGAATAAATTACAAAAAAATTAATTAAAATAATATTCTAAAATATGTTGTATTTTGCATGCATCAGTCCCATACTTGGAGAACATGTCAATCACCACCATAATTTACCCGAAGTCGCCACCATAATTTACCCGAAGTCTCCTGATTTTGGTAGAGCCGAGATGAAGTCCACGGTGATGACCTGCCATGGCTGTTCAGGAATGGGAAGAGGCTTCAAGAGCACTGCCAGTTTGAGTTGCTCCACCTTGTCTTGTTGACACTTGAGGCATGTCCTCACATATGCCTCTATGTCCTCCTACAATTGTGGCCAGTAGAAGCCATCTTCTACCAATGCAAGGGTCCTGGCCATACCCGGATGACCAACCCATTAGGAGTCGTGGCAGTCTTTGAGGATGCACCGCTGAAGACCTTCCCAACGGGGCACATACATCCTATGTCTAGCCGTGAATAGCAAGCCCTCCTCCTTCTGGAAGCGCCGAGTCTTGCCCTCATCCACTAAACAAAGTAGTTCCACAACCTTGGGGTCATGACACATGCCTTCTCGCACTTGGTCTTGAAAGTCCACCCTAAGGCCACTCATGGCCGCCAGGTGCACCTTTCGACTTAGGGTGTCCGCAATGACATTGGGTCGCCCCACCTTGTACTCCAACTGATAATCAAACTCGGCCAAAAAATCTTGCCACCACACCTGTTTGGGAGTCAACTTCTTCTGGTTCTGAAAGTAAGAAGTAGCCACATTATCAATTTTTACAACGAAAGAACTTCCAAGAAGGTAATGTCTCCAAGTGCGCAAACAATGCACTATGGCCGACATTTCTTTGTCATGCACCGGGTACTTGCGCTCTGCCTCATTGAACTTTCTGCTTTCAAAGGTCACAGGGTGACCCTCTTGCATAAGGACACCTCCTAATGCATAGTCTGATGTGTCGGTGTGCACTTCAAAGGGGCGGCCATAGACCGGCAACCTTAGACATGGCCCCTGAACTATCGCACCTTTTAGGTCTTCAAAGACCTCCTGGCATGAGTCCATCCAATGCCAAGGCCTATCCTTCTTCAAGAGGTATGTGAGAGGGGCGGCCCTCCTGGAATAGCCCTCCACAAACCGACGATAATAGTTTGTCAACCCTAGGAACGACCTCAACTCCGGGACATTCGTTGGAGGCTGCCACTCTTCAATAGCACGAACCTTCTCCTTGTCCATGCTTATGACTCCAGCCTTGATGTGATGCCCTAAGAACATGACTTCAGGTTGAGCAAAGGAGTACTTCTCGGCCTTCACGAAAAGTTCATTCTCCCTTAACAACTTGAACGCTTCTTCTAAATGTTTGACATGATCTGCAAGATTATCAGAATATACAACTATATCATCCAAATAAACAACCACACACTTGTCCAACAAAGGGTGGAAGATTCAGTTCATCAAGGTACAAAAGGTGGCAGGGGCATTCGTAAGCACAAAAGGCATTACTAAGATATGCGCCATACCGAGTAACACACGTCGTCTTCTCTTCATCAACTTCGGCAATTCTCACTTGCCAATACCCTGACCTGAGATCTAACTTTGAAAAGACTCTTGCCTTTCCAAGCCTGTCAAACAAATCTTCAATAAGAGGGATAGGATACTTATTACGCACCGTCAACTTGTTCAAGGCTCTATAGTCTATGCACATTCTCAATGTGCCGTCACGCTTCTTTTGGAAGAGAACGGGCGCCCCATATGGTGCCTTTGAAGGCCTTATGAACCCTGCCTTCAATAACTCCTCCAATTGTTTCCTGAGTTCGGCCAACTCAGGGGGTGTCATCCTATATGGTCCCATGGCGGGCGGGCGCGCACTGGGCACCAACTCAATGGCATGGTCGACGTCCCTACGGGGTGGAAGTTTCATTGGCAACTCCTGACATCCTTGAATTGGACCAGGAGCCTCTGAACCTCTTCTGGGATAGGAGAGTTCCCTTGATCTTCTTGAAACTTGAGGGCCGCCAAGTATGTAGCCTCCATGTGTCGGACGCCCTTGCACACTTGCATGGCCGACAGCAACTTCGACTTCACATTCGTCCTCTTCAAAGGAACTTCATGTGTCCTCTCCTTGGACAAAAGGCGTAACCCCTCCTGGGTCACACAAACTTTAGAGAACATGTCGAGGAACTCCATGCCGAGCACCAACATGTGATCGTCCATGGCCACCACTGTCAAAGTCATGACGCCCTCCCAATCTCCTACTCGGACATGTAGGTTCTTGGCCACGCCATGAATGGGTTGGGAGGCGGCATTGACTGTCTTGATCAACCCTGGTTCTCTTCTGAAGTCGAGGCCGAGCCGTTGTGCTTCTTCGAGGGCCACAAACATTACAAGAAAATTGGCGATTATCGACGCCATGTAGCGCCTCAAAAATATGTGACGCTATAAAGATGCCACTAGCGCCTCCATTGCGCTTACTTAGCGTCACTAGAATCAAACGCCACTTACCTCTCAATAGCGTCTTCTTAGCTACTCAAAGAGTTGACATTAAAAGTAGCGCAATCGAGACGCTACATAGACGTTATTATTTCCCACCAGGAACCACAAATGCGCGGCAGTACCTAGCGCCGTTATGGCATCGACAACTTTAGACGCGAAACTAGCGTCGCATGTATGAAGACTCTAAAGCGACGCTACATGGCATCTCAATCAAAAGAGATGCTAATGAGACGCTAAAGTATATATTTAAACACTATATTATATATACTATATGTCAATCAATAAATTCATTAAATATTATATTAGTATTAATTACACGATTATCAACATATTATCAATAGCATAATATCAACCTATAGATGTATTAATTACACGATTATATATATATATGTATTTTTACATGATAAGAGTGTTCCTAAATATATAATTTTTTACCTATATTATCTATGTTATCTATACATATAATATATATAATATCTTAATTATGCATCTTCTTAGCTATTCAGCAGGTTGACGTTAACTCTCTAGCGCAATCGAGACACTACGTAGACGCTATTATTTCGCGCCACTATTCTTAATGCGCGGCAGCACCTAGCGCCGTTTTGTCGTCGACCACTTTAGATTCGACACTAGCGTCTCATGTATGAAGACTCTAAAGCGACGCTATATGGCATCTCAAACAAAGGAGACGCTAATGAGACGCTATTGTATATATTTAAACACTATATTATATATACTATATGTCAATCAATAAATTCATTAAATATTATATTAGTATTAAGTACACGATTATAAACATATTATCAATAGCATAATATCAACATATATATGTATTAATTACACGATTATATATATGTGTGTGTGTGTGTGTATTTTTACATGATAAAAGTGTTCCTAAATATATAATTTTTTTACCTATATTATTTATGTTATGTATACATATAATATATATAATATCTTAATTATGCATATATTATTATTATATACTTAATCATGGGATTATGATGGTTGATTAAGTGAGTGATATGTTAGCGTCACAGTAGAAACACAATAGCGTCCACCTAGCGTTTAACGAGCGCCGCAGCTATTGTCGACGCTATGATGACACTATGGATGTCTCTCTAGCATCGCATCTTCGAGACGCCATATTATTTTAGACGCTAGTTCGGCGCTACGGTGTCGCTAAATGTATCTAGCGACTCAATGGCGTCTGTACTGCGCCTCCTAAGCCGACTTTTTAACCCTCGCTCAATCGGGCACATATAGACATATAAATACGCGTATATGTTGATACCTATATATAATAAGTGCATATATACATATTATTATAACCTAATCTGACACATATAAACAAATACACATATATATATTCACTTCGAATACGTATACATATACATGTTATCTATATATATATATGACTCGCACATGTATAGACATATACATACACATAAATATTTATAATACATATAGACGAAACACGTTGTTGTAACTTAATCTCTCACACGTAGACATATATATACGTACGCATATATTACATATGTACATATATACACAATTGTGTTATATACACATATACATACATATTTATAATTTTGTATACATACATTATAGATTATCGGAAGAAAATAAAACCATTGGAACGGGGCATAATGCGATGAGACGTTACATTGATAAATAAAATTTCATACATACAACAACAACAAAGCCTTATCCCACTAGGTGGGGTCGAAAAAACTTCATACATACTAAAAAAATTTGAAAAAACTTTTAATCAGCGTCTCAATGACGTCTCGATGTTGAGACGCTACACAATGGAGACGCCCCGACGATGCTATGGTGTCGCTATGTTGTCTTAGCCACACATTAGCTTCTCTATAGCGCCGCTCTAGCCGAATTGTAACAGTGTCGGCACCTATATGGCGTCTACTTAGCGTCTCGATTCCTTGCGACGCTAAAAAGTTACTTAAATCCCTAACCCCTCTTCTTCGTTTTCACTTTTACTGTTTACTACTGTTTACCATCTCCCTTAGTCCCGCCCGACGCGCCCCGACGCCCGACCTCCGACGCCCGACCTCTGACGCCCTCCACTGCCGCCTCCGCCCTTCGCCCGACGTCCGACGCCCGACGACCGCCCTCCACCGCCGCCGCCGCCCTTCGCCTCCGCCACCCTCTGCATTCGACCGTCGCCCTCCGCATTCGACCGCCGCCCTTCGCCGCCTCCTCCTCCTCCTCCACCCTCCCCGACGGTTCGCCTCCGCGGTGCCTCCGCCGCGGTTCGCCTCCACCGCCATCTCGGCCGCCCTCCGCTCTTCGCCTCCGTCGCGGTTCGCCTCCTCCGCTCTTCGCCTCCTCCGCGGTTCACCTGCGTCGCTCTTTGCCTCCGCCGCGGTTCGCCTCCACCGCAGTACGTCGCGTCCTCCGCCGCCTCGTCCGCCCTCCGCTCTTCGCCTCCGCCGCCTTCCGCCTCCACCACCGTCGCCTCATCCGCCCTCCGCCGCGTCCTCTCTCCACCGCCGCCGACGTCCTCCACCACCACCGACGTCCTCCTCCGCTGCCACTGCCCACCACCTCCACCGCCGTCTCGGTCGCCCTCCGCCCTTCGCCGAAGGTACTAGCCCGCCACCATGTAAATTAAGTTAATTATTAATGCATGAAGTTAAATTAAGTTAATTATTCATGTTAAGTTAAGTATTACTTATTCATGTTATTATCATGTTAAATTAAGTAGTACTTAAGTGAATTATCATCTCTTTGGATCAAGTTAGTATTACTTATTAAGTATAATATTAAATATCATCTCTTAGGAATTAAGTTAAGTATTACTTAAGTTAAGTATTACTTATTCATGTAATGAATTAACTTAAGTAGTACTTAAGTTAATTATCATCTCTTTGGATCAAGTTAATTAGTATTACTTATTAAATATTACTTAAGTTAAGTTAACTTATGTTAATTGTTAAGTTAACTTATGAACTAATTCATGTACTTAAGTTAAGTATTACTTATTCATGTTATGAATTAAGTTAAGTAGTACTTAAGTTAAGTATTACTTAAGTTAAGTTAACTTATGTTAATTGTTAAGTTAACTTATGAACTAATTCATGTACTTCCACATTCTTGGTGATAAAATGAGATTATGATTCGACGATGAAGTACTTGAAACATGTGATTTTGGACTTAATTCGTAAGTTCAAAATCACACATTTCGAGTACATGAAATTTCTTACTTGGCTTAATGTTTTCCGTTACAAAAGTGATAAAGTCAGATCGTAGTTGGATTCGTCGTTGGAAGGATAAACATGGCGTCATAACTGAAGAATATAAGGATGGTGTTGATGAATTCATTAATGTGACATATTAAAATGAAGGTGTCGCTTTTTCATATGGCGAAATCTTATGTCCATGCCGGAAGTGCAAATGTTATCAGTGGAAAGTAAGATATGATGTGCAGAATGATTTATATTACAACAGTTTCTTACTTACATACACCAATTGGTTCTTTCATGGCAAAGAAAGACGGGCTAAAGAAACAAGTAATGTAGATACTATTGTGGGCGACTCGAGCAATCCGTACAGGGACATGATACGAGATACAATGTTAGAAAAAAATATTGGCGAAACATCGATTGAAGAAGACCCGAATCCTTCGGCTTCTAAATTTTATAATCTTTTCGAAGAGACAGATGAACCTTTACGGGATGGATGCATGAATCAAATTACACTTTCTGCAGTGGCACAACTAATGAACTTAAAATCAGAATTTAATATGAGTGAAAGCTATTTTGATCGGATGTTTGCCATTATTAAGAGTATGCTTCCAATTTCCGAGAAATTATCGGGAAATTTTTACAAGTGCAAACGGTTGATGAAAGATTTAGGGTTGGAATATAAGAAGATTGATGCATGCTGCAATCATTACATGTTGTACTACAAGGAAAACAACTCACTTATGAGTTGTTCTATTTGTAGCGAGCCCAGATTCAAGCCGAAAAAGAATACTCAAAGTTCGAAAAAAATGTGGCAAATGCAATATTTAGATACTTTCCGATTGTTCCAAGATTACAACGATTATTTCTTTTTGAAAAATTACATCATTTATGAGGTGGCACAAAGAAGGGGCACATGAAGTTCCAAATTCATTTACACATCCTTCGGATGCGGAGGCATGGAGACGATTTGATGCACTTCATCCGGATTTTTCTGCAGAATCACGCAATGTTAGATTAGGACTTTGCACCGATGGCTTCAACCCATTTGACTCATCGAGTACTGCTTATTCATGTTGGCCTATTTTTGTGACACCGTATAATTTGCCTCCAAGCATGTGTATGAAACGAGAGAATATATTGCTTACCTGTATCATCCCGGGTCATCGATCTCCTTGTAAAAGTTTAGATGTTTACTTAAGACCTTTGATTGACGAACTGAAGATGTTGTGGGAGGATGGCGTGGTTACCTATGACAAATCTAAAAAGCAAAATTTCATTATGAGAGCCGTATTAATGTGGATCATAAGTGATTTTCTGGCATATGGAATGTTGAGTGGTTGGAGTACAAAAGGAAAACTTGCTTGTCCCATATTTATAGTTGATTATAATAGTTAAATTCCTTTTTTAATAATATCAGTTCCTTCGCCGCTGACGGGGCATGTAGCCGGATCGTCGCATAGTAGGCGATCCATTGGTGGGTCTGCTGAACGTATCACTCCAGACACATGACACATTTTAGGCAATAGACAGTAGGAGATAGAGTTTTTTAAATATTTTGCTTTTGTGACAGTTGCTCCACCGTCGACGGGGAACATAGTCGGTACGTCTCGATCACACGACCATGATCGTCATGTCACACCAGGTTATTTTTTGTATATTACTTAATTTTATGTAGGAGCCAAAATTTATGTATTTTCTTGTAATGACAGTTGCTACCCCACCATCACCGCCGAGAATTTGAAACTTTATTGTAGGAGGATAAAGAAGGCGGTCCCGTAGACTTTCGTATGGTCTATGAGGCCACGCATAAGAGTCGGAAGACAAACGACTTAGTCACGCCCACTGCTTGTAGACTTCTGGTAAGTCTCATGATATGATCATTTGGTTGTTGCCGTTAGTGCACTATTTTTGAAATACACAACGTTTAAATTTTTTAGGATGACTATAATGCAAAAATCGCTGAAAAGTATGGAGATGATCCGAGTACTCAGCCACCAGGTAATGTTTCTTCGTTAGTTTAGTCATATTTTTAATTTACATGATTCTTGATATATAATTTATATATTATATGATTTTATAATTTTTCTATTTCGTAGAGGACCCTACTGTTTGGGAAGAGGTGGCCGGCACGACACGAGGGGGATACTTGCGTGGCCTCGGCACAGCCGCTTAGATACCTAGGAGGATCGGAGGATATGCAGGAGGTGCATCTGCTCCGAGCTCATCCGTTGCACCTGATCTGATGCAGTTATCACAGCAGCTATCGCAGCAATTATCGGAGCAGATATCGTAGCAGGTGTCGCAGTAGGTGTCGCAACAGTTGTCGCAGCAGGTGTCGCAACAGTTGTCGCAGCAGTTGGGTCCTCTATTGCAGGCGATTCAGGGATTGACCCCGACGCAGAATCCATCCTCGCGAGGCTATGGACCTAGCACGTTTGAGTCGAATGTCCGGAATGATAATAATAACTCCCAAACCTAGGATAGAAAACAAACTATGCATTTGTTACTTATAGACTTAAACATACATATAGTTTGTTAGTTCAGTTTAGTAGTTTTCGTATTCTTATGTTATATATTATGCCTGTGATAGTTTTATATTGCATGTGATGGTTTTATATTATCTGTGATGATTTTATATTGCCTGTGATACTTTTATATTGCCTGTGATGAATATCAATGCATTTTGAGATGCATTATAAATTATATGGTGTGGGACGGGAAAAAATGAGGCTGGGGCTGGTAAAAAAAAATGTGCAAGTAGCGACACCATAGCGTCTCATTGGCGTCTCAACGCATGTCGATGCTAATTTAAATATATCGCACTTAGCGTCATCTTAGCGTCTCATTGGCGACAAATGCATGATCATATTTGCGTCAATCTAGCGCCTTACTAGCGCCTACATTAGCCACACGTGGGCGCCGGAATAGCGTCTCACATCTACCGCCCCTTGCGCATCGACTTAGCGACGCGGTCCTGCTTCGCGCAGCCGCAAACATCGCGTCTTAATAACGTCGATATAGCGTCAACATGTGGCGCTAGTTGCGTCTCAACATCTTTGACTCTAGTGCGACGCCACTAGCCACCGATTACCAGCGTCTCATTTTTGCGGCGCTAGTTAGACGCTAAGGAGACGCTCTTCACAACAAAGACGTAATAGCGCCTCCCTAGCGTCTCCAACCTTGAGTCGCTAATTGCCAATTTTCTTGTAGTGAAAGTTGTGGGTGGCCTCGGTGTCGACCAAGGCCATGGCCGCGCCCCCTTGCACTAACACCTCGGTGAACATGAGGTCCTTGATGGCCTCCTTTGGCTTGAGAGGGATGGTTGCTGAGGTCAAAGTAAGGGCCATGATGGCCCCTATGTGTGTGGCTCCCTCGTCGTCCTCGGACGCGCTCGCCATGGCGGCCAGGGCGCCCCTCTTTGACAATCACGGGCATAATGCGGGCCGCCACATGTGAAGCACTTTACTGACTTCTTAGAATATCCTTCTTTACCAGACTTGTTCTCCTTCTTATCCTTTTTGTCGACTTTCTTCATTGGAGCCTGCCCTTTGTCTGAGGGCTTGCCCCTGTCCTTGGCTGTGTCAAGGTCACGGTTCATGTTGAACTCAGTGAGGGCCTCGGCCACAACCAGGGCCTCCTTGATTGTCACCACCTTTTGTCGATTGACCTCTTGTGCCGCCCAGGGTTTTAGGCCTCTCAGGAAGAAGAAGATTCAAGTGGCATCATCCATCGTCCCTGTCATCTCAAGCGTCAAAGGTTGAAAACGTCCGATATACTTTTTTACCGAACCTGTTTGCTTCAGATTTGTGAACTTGGTCACGGCGATTTCCTGAGCATTCCCAAGGTAGAATTGCTTCTTCAATTCTTTGGTGAAGGCACTCCAAGAATCGATGACGATCTTCTCTTTTGGCAATCTCCTCCTCCATTCTTCTCCACCATAGGAGTGCGCCCTCGAATAGGTACCGCACCGCCAAGTCAATCTGATCTCTTTCCACTGAAATCTTATTTGTATTGAAGCCCTTCTCAAGACTCCACAAGAAGTCATACTTCATACTTCTTGGGTTCAGGACCTGTGAATTTTGGTATGGCCATCCTCGCATGAAGGTCATTGGCGTCCAACATGTGGCTTCTGATCAGCATAATGTCCATCTCCATGGCCTTCATCCTGACTTCGAAAGCCTCTTCAAAATACTTCAGTTTGGCCGCCTGAAGTTCACCCATGGTCCGTCTTTCCTCCAAGGCCAAGCCTTGTTGTACCGTAACCTGCTCAAGGGTGTGGACAGCCATGTCCATGCCTTGGAAGTTATGATCCAACATATCTAAGTGCCTTTCAAGGTGAGGGAGAGGATCAGTGGATTGTGAATGTGGTTTTCTTACACCCTGGATTCGCAGGGCCATCGCCCGTGGCCGCCTGAGAATCGGTGTGTCCGCGGGTCATAGGACCTTGTCCTTCTTCTGCCATGTCGCAATTTGTGGCTCTGATACCACTAAAGTCACGTCCTAATTTCTCACCTAAAAATCCACGTAACAGACCTTGAACACTTCCTCACCGAAGCCTCCAAGTCAGCCCCTCGAATGCCTTGGTTCTGACTTAAGATTGTTAGAACACTTGCACTCACACACACACTTAGTTTTTACTTAAGTTAGTCACACAATTGCACATAAAGAGAATTCAGATGTAATGAGGGAAAGACAACTTTATTCACTCCCCAGAATGTGGGAGAAATACATGTATTTATACATGAGGTGTCAACCAACTATTGTCCCAATTCAAATTCAAACATACACATTTCAAATTCAAATGCATAACCGCCATGTATGGCAACTGTCCATCCAATGGCCATGCGGCTTCCATCATCCTGATTGAAGCCTCCACGCTCTGGATCTCTTCCCTCCATCCTTGGACACCTCCTGATCAACTCCGGCCATTCCCGGAGTGCACGCGCCCTGCTCGGCCGCGCCGCGTCCGCTTGCCGTGGCTGCCCGCATGGCGCCTGGCAGTTACAACCGCCACCCGCAACTTGCCGCCATCCCAAAATCACCCTTGCCGGCGATTCTCCAAATCTGACGACGTCCGGCGACCTTCCTTGGCCTGAGGATCAAAAGGGGCGAGCCACTTTGGCTCTAGGACGACAACCTCCCAGAATGCCAAAGTGGGCAGTGCGCACCCGCCATGCGCGCCCCGACCATGACATCTCGTCCCGGATGAGATTGGCTCGTCCCAAATGCCTGGAACTTCTTGTCAAGCCTCCTGCCTAACCATGGAGTGTCGAGGTGCTTCAGCCTACTCCTTGGGACGCCTCGACGTCGCCCTAGGACGAACATGGCCGGATTGGTGCGCCCAACGCTCAGGGCGTGCCCGGCCACCAAACCGCCATGCCCTGGAGTGCGCCCTCTATGGCGGCTGACACACGGCTCAAGTCGCGAGAAATGGAGAAAAATATTTTATATTATATAGTCCTAAGTCTAATAGTTTATTTTATATTGCGAGGCATTTACAACGGCTATGACCGTTGGAACTTCCAACGGTTTCGTAGCCATCGAAGTTCCCAACTTGCAGTTGTGAGGAGTAAAAAATAATGCTTATTAATATAATGCTCATTACAGCCGAGGCATGGCTAAGGCCGCGGGAACTTTCGACGATTAAAGTTACGCCGAAAGTTCCCACGGCTAAAGCCATGGGAATTTGAATTTAATATATATATATATATAATATGATAAAAAAGGATTTTCGACGGCTATAGCCATGAAAATTTCTGACGGGGAGAGGATCGTCGGAAGAACTGAAAAAATATTTTATATCATAATAATCGATGAGCGAAGCCGTCGGTAAGTCCGTCGAAAGCTCTTCCAATAAATAACCCGACCCCATCTTCTCCCGTTCATTTCTCCCCCGGGCGACCCTTGTGGTCTCCAACGACTTGCTCCCGCTCACGCTCCGGCGACCTGACCAGAATGATGCCACTCACGCTTCGGCGATTCCTACTCCCGCTCTGATGATCCCCCTTCGAAGGGTGCGTGCATGCCTCCGATGACCCTACGCCTACTCCGAAAATTGCAAGATGTTCTAACTTTTGTTTTAATTGCAGGAAAAAAGACAAGTAAAACACCCACAAAAGATGAGATTTTTCTCAAAACTCATCAAAAAAAATTCGAATGGGTTTCATTATTTTCTTGAGAGACATATGTAAGTCGATGCTTTCATAACGTAGCTTTTATTAAGAAAGAATTAAGAAATATCACTTTGTAAATTTACAGGAAAATTACAAAGTAAAAAAAAGCCGAGTACCATTCACAGGTTACACAAGAGGGGGCGACACCATTGACCTCTCAATAATTATGGACGGATCATGTTGGAGTGAAGAAGGAGCGCATTTACGGTCTTGAATCATCCATTAGTCATGCGGATATTGGATATGGATGAAAATTAATATCCGGTTATTCAAGTCAAGATGCACGACGAGTATTCGATAACGTGGGGGACCAATGATTATCGAAAGTCCAACAAAAGGTTCGAAAAGAGGTTCTCCAAAATATGAACAGCGACAACAAACATTTGAACGGTGACAAAGAAAAGAAGTGAAGAAAATGATGTGTCACATGATGCTGACAACGATCACAGCAATGACCAAGAACCCAAAAATTAGGAGAAGATGTATGAAAAATTGTATTCTAATTATCAAAACAATTAATTTATTTAATTATTTGGATTATTAAAAATTTATTAATTGTATTCGAATATTTTTTGGGAACAAAATAATTTCTCATGACTTTGACCGTGGGAAGTGCCCACGGCTAAAGTTTTGCCACGGTTCTAGTCATGAGAAGTTACCACGAGCAAAACTTTCTCATGTGTTACCCCTCGCCTTAGGCGGGACATCGGGGCATCTGGCGGGCCGAGCGCGCCACTCTCGGGCCCAATCAAGCATGCCCCGGATGCGCTCGGGCACACGGAGGCTCTTGGGGTGTCACGAAGACTTCTTTGCTCAAGTTGGCATAATGCCCGAGTGGGCGGCATGCGGCGAGCATGGAGGCGAGGCGCACTCCTACTCCAAGTAGGTATAGGACTCCTAGTCCGAGTAGGAGTCAGACATGGACGAAGGCATTGGACAAGTGAAGATGACAGTCGAGGCGCGAAGGCATCGCGGGACGATGATCCCTGCCCAAAGTGGCATAATGCCCGGTTTGGCATTATGCCCACTTTGGCAGCAGTCGCGAGGCATGGTGCGGCACGATGGGCGCAGGGCATGGGCGTGCGGGGCGCAACAGGAAGGTTTCGACTCAATTCAGCTCATCCCAGGCGGCAAGAGTAAAAGTGGCAATCTTCGAGAAGGAAGGCTACCTAAAGGAAGGGACGTGCGGCTCTCCAAGGCAGGGAGGTTGGCGGATGGAAAGTAAGGTGCAGGGGCAATTACTTTCCATTGCAAAAAAAGGGCGATTAGCGCTGATTGTCTTGAGGTGCTCAGTTGGCAAGTGGGCTAGGAAATTATAGAATGTAACTAGAGCACTCAAAGGGAGGTTTGCAAATATAGAATCCTTGATTTCAGGAAAGTTATAAAAGGACTATAACATGTGGTGGTCGGCCCTAACTAGTATAAATAGGCACCTAAGGGTGACTTTCTAGTTTGCATTTTCATGCATCATGCCTATCTTTTTATATTGCAATACATGCATATGTTCTTATCGTGTTTTATCTATTACTTGCATATGTGATTAGCATCATATCGAAAATCTATAGAAATTAAAAATTCCATGTCATCTTTAGTATTTTCTTATTTTCAAGTATTATTCAAGGACATCCTGCTAGTTAATGAAATTTGAAGCACTATTATTTTATCTTTTATCGTCGTAGTATTGGGTATTTGGAATGTGAATGTTGCTAACTAGAACTATGAATATTTGGACGACAAATTCTTGTTCATGCTCTTTTCTTTTATTTTTCTTTAGTCTTGATAATAATTGCCTCTTTGTTGAACATTTAAGTGTTTATTGAGCTTATAGTAAAAAGAAAGAAAATAAAGTGCAAAAAGATAAAAGAGGGTTAGTTGAACCTATTAAAAAGAAGGAAAAAATAAATATTAACTAAGTATCACTTAATTATAAAGTAATAAAAGACTAATAATTTATCAAAGTCACATAATTTTGATTTACGTCTGCAATACTTTGAGACGTTATTAATTTGATTTCATGATCTATTTGATGTGTAACTCCGCCTATGTTTTATAGTCGGTCCCAAGCCCGGATAAAGGAGGAGGGTTGTGTTAGGCTCCGACAGCCAACGTAAAATCCTGTCGAATTTTATGAACATGGATTAACGAATATAGCGGAATGACGTCGTATGATCTATGTAGCCGACCCCATCTAGTAGGATAAGATTTTGTTATTGTTATTGTTGATCTATTTGATGTGTGAAATGAATAGAAAAATAATCACTTAAATAATAGAGTAGGAAGGAAGTAAAGAATTGGCAAACTCGCAGGCTTAGCATGTGAACAAAATTATTTTAAGAGAAAAGATTGACTAAATCATCTTGTTGCCTTCCAAGATATATATATATATATATATATGATATATATATATATATCAAACCTCAAACCCAAGTGCAACTTCAACGGTATCTGGATGCATAGTATTGGGCACTGTTACGATGGCATAGTTGAGTTGGGTGCTAATAGTCACATGTTTGAATTTTAAAGTCATCATCAAATAAAAAATTATTTTTCTCTACTTTTCAACTTTGAATTAGTCGGATGCTAATAATTTTGAACATAAAAAACTTTTCATTAATCAGGCAGTACCCAAAATAATATGTTTACAAACAATGAGAAATTGCTTGACACAGGCTGCTCTAAATTATCTTTGGAAAATTATTTGTGGTCATAGTTTGTATCTTTTGGATCTGTCAACTTGCCCATACACCATTTAAATATGGCAACATGTCACAACTTTGTTGCTATGATATTGAACAGAATCTTCCAAGTTTCATGTACAGTCAAATTAGAACTAATTTTAAAGAAAAAAAATCAATTAGCAGAAAGAGCAGAACTTGAGCATCTTCCAAGCTTCGCTGATCATCTGCATGATTTCGCTAATTGAGTAGACTTGTGAGGATCGTAGCAAAGATGTCGAAAACAGGAAGGAAAGTGGAAGCTCTGAATTCTGATATTGTTGGAAACAAGATGTTCAATTATTTTAACTATAAGCATATCTTTTTTTCTTGTCAGAGATAATTCAAGTGGGAGAACAGTCGAAGTCCAGCACCAAATCAATCAAGTCTTCGTGTTTTCTTCAGTAATTCACACTAATCCGTATGACTGACCAAGCGTACCAAAATTGACTTGTCCAATTACCGAAAAAAGAATTGACTTGTCCAGTATGTGTCGTCTTCATCAATATCAATTTGCTTTTAGTGACAGGAACTTTAAACTCCTCTTTTTGTTTCTCTATTTTATTGATATAGTTGTAAAGGATGATTGGAGGACACTCTGGAGCTGACTAATTGTGAAGGTATTGTTTTTTTTTATATTGGAGAAATTAATGCATGGGCATGGCGGAGTCTGCAGTCAATTTTCCTTTTGATGGTGACACTTCTGAAATGTTATTTATTTCCATGTTTCCTTTACTCTTATTTACAACTAGTCACCCTGTTTGCTCTCTGAAAGCTGTAGACTACTCTTGTTTTTGTCGCTTCAAGCAAATTTCATTCAATCATCTAAAAAACGTGCTTCTACTTTCCCTTTCATTGATGTCAATGATCAGTTCCCGAATGTCAACAGTGTTTGTCCTCATCTAAAAAATTTCATTCATCTGCAGTTTTAATTTGTTCATGAGGGAACAGTTGAAGTAGGAGTAGGGGTTGCATTTGGTTACGCATCTGAAAGTAAAGTCTGAAACCTCATCCAAGTTTCTGCATCCGGGCCTGGGAAATATCAGCCTCTCAAGTAGGTATGTAGGCAAGCAGTCAGACTCTTGGATGCACGAATTTGTCCTCCAATAGTATATTCACGGACGCTGTCTGGAGTAATTGTTCAACTTCATGATGGTATCTTCATCTCGTCCAGAAAATGTTCTCACCAATAAATCAGGACTTCGTTTTTTTTCTGATTCTTACTGAGACTTGAAGGCAAGTTTGCTTGGGACAACGTTCATGATATACTCGCAAGTCACAATGCAAATCTTGGAGATCTCCTTCAATGGAGCAACATCTGCTGAAGAACCTTCAATTGTGTGCTGAATGATCCAGGATCTAACTTCACAATTATCAGTGCAGAGTTCCGAGCTTATTAGCTTTTGTCTAAGACTATTCTGACAACTGGGGAACCATTAATGCTGTTCCTAATAGAATTTGATCTGTAACAATGTATAAATTGGGTGTTTCTCAGTGCTATCTTCAGTTGTTTCCGAAGAACCATAAAATCAGGAAAGCGATCACTATACATCAAAATGACCCTTCGATTATTACCCAAGTTAAAACCACGGGAATCAAATGTGTATTATTAGAAAGTAGTCATTTGTTTTTACTGTTTCAGTGACACTACTTTGAGCTGTGAAGATGATAAGGATATGCACAGGGAATGGGTCCATTCCTTTTCTGATGGATATACCATTCCAGCAATGATTTGATCATAGATATTTGTATGTTTCTTAATTGAGAGCCAGACACGCACATCATTCTTTTAGTACTCATGCGATGACGGGTTTACTTGCACCGTGAATTGATACATCAGCTTCTCTCTCTCTCTCTCTCTCTCTCTCTCTCTCTCGTCCCTCCATTTGCAGATAACATACAGAAGGCGGACCTTATCTGGAACCTCGTCGGCAATAGAACGACATGCGAAGGAGCTATAGGCTTCCTGTGCGTGCAATAAACCTGTACCGTCGTAGATTAAAGAGATGGACAGATGCTTCTGTGGTTGCAGCTAAAGGCGGCATGGGTCATGACAGCCATGAATTCCACGCTTCCTCCTCCTGTGCAATCATTGGAGCCAATCATTGTCCTCCCAAGTGGCAGTGATTTGTCATGACGAGTTCAATTGCGACCTGCAAACGTGGCTCGGAGTTTGGTTTAGACGTGGCCGCTAGCAAGGCCATCCTCATCCATGGAGTTAATGCTCAGCAAACCTCCAATTATAATTATAACCCGTCCATTCTTTCATTTCTGTCAAAATAGACAGCCATAACTCGTCTGAGTCGACCGAACACTTGTTCTCTTGTATTTCTGTCAAAATAGAAGCACAAACCATATGAAAATTTCCACGTAACATCTACATTTTAATTTGTAGCTCATCCTTCTTCTGAAAGGATCACCTGCAAAAACATTTTCCTCGCCATTCGTGTTATACCTGTTCATTGTTCTCGAGACCTTTTTTTTTTGGAAAAGCAAAGGACTATCTATTAATGAGAATACCAGAACAGAGTAAGTACACACGGAATAATTCTGACAGGAGGGACTCTCTCCCTCCAAAGAATTTTGTTATCAATGGGGCAATCAAAATTACTTAAAAAGTCTGATGTCTGGTCAAGAATCCAATTCTAGCAAATCTCATGCTTCCAACTCTAGTATGAATTTTGATTTTTATTCAGCTTTGATGAGAGGGCTCCCACTTGACTAATAATTTGTCAAGAGGGTTAACTTAATGCCTCATGAAATTTAGCATATTTATTGAAACCAGCGAGGGCGTTTTTCTATTCTATTAGGTGAATCAGATAGTTCCCTTACCAACATTAGGGTTGCAAAACCAATTCCAAGTTCGAAGATGGTAGGTTAGAAATACAAATCTCCTAGAAACATGGGTGTAACAGTGGCATAGACCTTCACTCTGATATTGATAGATCCCTGAGTGAAGTGTAAATGTCACTTTATTTTGAGTTTTTATTTTTTTCGATTAAATAAAACGGCACAAGGCTTAATATAAGAAAAAAAGAAAAATTTGAACTTGAGACCTCTTGATTTACGAGTGAAGCATATTTTTATTTTCTTTGCATATTATCCATGAGCCTCTTGTAATAAAATTATATGTATATATACAAAGTTCCCTTTAATTATTTTCATAGTTACATACAATCTACGTACAGTAATGATTTATCAATCAGTCAAAACTTTAGCTTGACGTTTTGGTGCAATGCTACAAATTTGTGGCATGCAGTACGAACCGTCTGAACTCTATGTCCACAGGTCCACCAACAGGTGCGGCCAAGAGGAACATAATGCAGCATGGTGTGCACAGTTCCAACGGGAAGATGGAAACAACATGATGTGGGGGGCGTACTTGAGGGCGGGTTTACTTCTTTCTTCAAAGTCCAAAGTTCTAGAGACAAGACGAGGTGTTCGATGGAAAAGTCCCACGCCCACGCGTACTCGGGTGGGGCTGGTCAGACGCTTTGGACTAGCCTGCGCTGCTGATCCCCGGCCCCCATTACACTTCTTGTCCTTTTATTAGTAATGCTTCTGTTCTGCTGTTACTACTGCCTTCTTTTCCAAGACACTTGACCACTGGCCCTGCATCGAACACACTCTCCGAGCAATTGGCCACTGCAACGCCTTGTGTTCCGCGTCCAGGACCATGGATTACAGCACAATGATCCCCGACCTTTTTTCCCTCGTAAGGTCTACCCTTGTCATCTTGTGCTCAGCTCAGTGGCAACTTCGTTTCCGATTTAATCCTCAAAATTACTGTGCACGTCAGAACACTAATCAGAGTTTCCCATTGTTTTGTCCCAATGGCAAACAAAAAATTTGTCGCTCGTCCTGCTCGCAGCCGACCTGCATGTTCTCCAACGTGCCAACCCCGTGTCCTCGTTTGTCTGCAAGCTTCGTGTTCATGAATATATCTTTCATGCAATTACCAAATCTCACGTATTTGGCATATCATAAAATCCTCCCTCCATCAGCGAACAAAAGCTTGCAATCCTCCACCCCATTGTTTTAATTATACGCTCACGATGTGGTTTCGGCGGAATTGGGTAGTGGGGTCTCGTGGGGACGACAGTGGTGGCCGGCCATTAGTGAGCTCGCCCCCACTCCTTCCCAGAAGTAATGAGGGACAGCTAGCTCTGCATGAACATGGAATATGACTAGAATAATAAATGTAGCCACGCACCGTTTCGAATATGGGAGACCACAACATGATGCTACGAAGGAGTGACACATGAGATGAGAGGTGGCCCTCGTCGTCAGCGCACAGCATCGTCGTCCGCACTTGCCTGTTTGGTATTGCGCGAACTGCGCGCCGTATAATTAATATACGTTGATCTGGGTGGTGGCGCCGTGGTGGTGCAGGGTGGGGGCGAGGGGAAGTTTTAAGTCTGCGCACGGAGGGTGGAGGACCACGCGGCGCGAAAAGAATGAACAAGGAGGAGAGAGATAGAAAGAGAGAGAGAGGTCTACGATCTTTGTCTTTCTTCTCCTCTCGTGCATGGCTGAGATCTGGAGGTGGCCCTTTAATTAAATTATACAATGACCCGGGGGAGGGCTGGAGTTGGCGAGGTCGCACTCACTCACAGTGCATGCCTTCGGACCTGTCAGCTGGAAGGAGAAGAAGAAGCTAACGAAAGATCTCCTGTGCCTATCACGTACACCCGAGCAGTCGAGATTGAGCTTTCTTGTAATCTTAGCAAGCAGATCGTGGTGGAGGGATGGCAGTTGGATGCACATTCATATTAGAGTGTCAAAGATGACACCAACCAACACCTTGCATGACCAGGAAAACACGGACAACTTGTTTCGCACCATAGTGAAATATTGTACTTTCAAATTTTTACTTTTGTAAAAGAAATGAACTGTATGTGGTGGATGATGAAGTGAACCATTAAAGGCTTGGCAAAACATAAATTATGACTGTGGCATAGTAGACTTATAAATAGATAACACTTACCTTCCCATCTGCCCATGGTTACCAGTGGAACAGGTTTAAAGTTTAAACTTACTACTCGAATGCTACCAAATCATGATAGCAGAAAGAAGGAAAAAAAAAAGAAAGAAAAACAGTAACTGCAGACTGCCTTTATCCTCATATGACTTTGCTTGATCAATCCAAACTTCTTTACCTTCGACCTAAGCCTTCTAAAGTAGAAGCTTGAGACCAGAGCTTTCCTCCTGCTTTGCCCCCTAAAGACCACAAACGACAAGGACGCAGACCTTATCAAATAGATATTTGTATATATGGATGTAATGGAAGACCATCTCTGCCCACACCCTCCTCTTCTCATTAGCATACAACACTCAACAATGACACAGGTCCACTTCAAGTCATCTCTCTCCCCCCATTCCTCACCTCCCCCAAGCACACACACATCTTCCTCTCCCTGTCTCTCTCTCTCTCTCTGCCCATCACATCGAAGATCAATCATGATACAAATATTTTGGTTGGTTCTTTTCTTCTTCCACTAGTATATATAGAGGATCAGGGTTTCTATCCTTTCCTTGTGTTCCCAAAGCCACAGCAGTGAGTTCGAAGCTTTACAGTAATGGCTTCCTCTGTTTCGGCCACTTCTCGGCTCTTGTGCCTTCTTCTGGTAGTGCTTCAAAGCTTCGGCTTGCTACCTCTAATAGCGGGTGCGAGGCCTGTGAGCAGTGGCGTCACAGCCGCTGCTGCCAGAACAAAACCTCTCCTTTTCCCTCTCAGGACCCAAGAGGTATCGTCTTTGTCGATGCCGCGTACGCCCAACAAGTTGCGGTTCCACCACAACGTTAGTCTCACCGTCTCCCTCTCCGTCGGCACCCCGCCGCAGAACGTGACCTTGGTGCTCGACACTGGTAGCGAACTCTCGTGGCTCCTCTGCGACTCTGCCGCCGGCGTTGCGCCGTCGTTTCGGCCGCGCGCGTCGTCCACGTACTCACCGTTCCCCTGTTCGGCTCCGACGTGCCGCGCGCAGACGCGCGACCTCCCCATCCCGGCCACCTGCGAGGCCTCCACTCATCACTGCCACGTTGCCCTGACGTACGCAGACGCGTCCTCCTCGGAGGGCACCCTGGCCTCCGACGTCTTCCGCTTCAGCGGGGTGGACACGGCCCCCGTCCGCACGTCTTTTGGGTGCATGGCCTCGACCTACTCGTCAGCAACAGGCGACGCGTCCGCGGCCGGGATGCTGGGCATGAACAGGGGAGCCCTGTCCTTCGTGTCCCAGACCGCAACCCGGCGATTCTCCTACTGTATCTCCGATCTCGACGCGTCCGGCGTTCTCCTCATCGGCCACGACGCTTCCCTCCCGTCCTTCCTCCCGCTCAAGTACACCCCATTCGTCCAGATGGCCCTCCCACTCCCTTACTTCGACCGTGTCGCGTACTCCGTCCAGCTGGAGGGAATCCGAGTGGGTGGCGTCCCCCTAGCGATTCCCAAGTCGGTCTTGCTCCCTGACCACACCGGCGCCGGGCAGACGATGGTGGACTCCGGCACCCAGTTCACGTTCCTCCTCGGGGACGCATACAACGTATTGAAGCAGGAGTTCGCAAGGCAGACCAAAGCGGTCCTCACGCCACTGAACGAGCCGGACTTCGTGTTCCAAGGTGCGTTCGACGCGTGCTTCCGGGTGCCGGCGAGAGCCGGAGCACCGGGCAAGGGCCTCCCGGACGTGGCGATGCAATTCTCCGGTGGCGCGGAGGTGTCGGTGTCGGGCGAGCGGCTGCTGTACCAAGCTCCCGACGAGAGGCGCGGGAAGGACGGGGACGGCGTGTGGTGCCTCACGTTCGGGAACTCCGACTTGGTTCCCATGTCCGCCTACGTGATTGGCCACCACCACCAGCAGAACGTGTGGGTCGAGTACGACCTCGAGAACGGCCGCGTCGGCTTCGCGCCCGTGCGCTGCGACATCGCCAGCCAGAGGCTTGGGCTCCTGCTCTGAGCTCCATGTCCCTCTTGTTTTTTTGCTCCCTTTTGCTCAGCTAACACACGCATAATCTGTACATAGGTAAACACTACTACTTGGTATTACCGTGTGGTAAAAAGGATGCTTAACTTAATCAACGTTGGATTAGTTAGATGTTGTATCAGGTGTAACCATTTGGTGCTGTACTTACTACTTACTCTATATATATATATATATATATATACACACTTCCAACAAGACGAAAAGGAGTATAATTTTTTACCGCAAGTTCCATACGCATATATATGTCAAATTAAAGTAAGCTGCCATGAGTCCCTTTTAAGTTTTAACAATGTAGACAAGATGATGCAACATGCATGCAGTGATGCAGTCATGTGTCATTACGAAACATTTAGTAAAAGGACGTTTCAGGGAGGAAGACAACTAATCAATTTAAGGCAAATAAAGAGAGGGGAAAAAGCATGCTTAACAGATCAGTGTGCACTATATATGCAGCCCTTTTAAAGCCTGTAAAATGGAACAACCAACTGCACCCAATTTAAAGCAGCTAGCGATGTGGATACAACTCTTCTCGTTTGTCTTCTCGCTGCCTCACGCGCTTCCCCCTCGTGGCCTTTCTCCTTCGGCGACGCGGCTTTGGCGGGTGGCATGGCCACGAGGACGCGCGCTCGGATGCGACCGAAAGCAGTGACGTCTTCTCGCCGGACGTGCTCTGTCTTCACTTCATCAACACACAAGTCTCTCTCTCCATTAAAGATGCTTTTCTAACTGGGTAATTTATGCATACTATTTTATCTTTTGTAATATTTGTGTTCATAGCTCTCTTCTGCATGCACTGACATTTACTTGGATTAAATGAAATATATGTTAGGATTGTACCAAAGATATTAACCATCTACCAAATACATAAAATTTTATCAAATGAAAATAAAAAAATAATAATTCAAATTATTTTTTATTCAGACTCTTAATACGTTTATATAGGCACAATCTTTATATATGATAGAAATTTCATATCAATTAGGACTTTGAATTAATTCCTTCCAAGTTCAAATCTTGAAGTCAAATAAGTTTCGATTAGGATAGAATTCAAAACATTATTAATAATATCAGACAAAACGGTTTGTCATGACTTGAGACTGTATAACTGGAGATCCTTATCAAAATATTACATGCTTTTACTTGTCCTATCTCCATCAATTAATAGGTAACAATACACGTATGTGGATGGGGCATACGTCTTAATTAGTTTATGCTTGCTCTAATATCTCACATCTTCCGACAGTGTGACGAAGAATTTTGTCATGTAGTTTCACACAAGGGATCTGAAAATCAAATTAGATTAGTGAAATCTTACAATGATCGATCAGATAGAAGTATCTTTCATTAAGATGTTGGATCTTCCACTTGGAGGTCAAGGATCCTAGTTTTATTACGGTCCTTTTTTTTTCTCTTCATGATCCTTTTATTTATTTTATAATGCTTGCATAATCTTTGTGATATGCTAGGAGATCGCTAAAATATTTTCCATTTAATAGGAGTTAATTAATGTCGATAGTTCAAGAAAGAAATATGTTACTTTAATTGCTTTTTTATCTTTAGGATTGATTCTTAAGGAAAAGCCATTATCTTATGATACTTGAACAATAGTGTCTTCCCATAAAACGCATGTATCTTAGAAATCCCCCGTCTCGTTAGGCTATAAATATATACTTTATAATGTAAATAATATCCTCTAAAGTTAATGGCATGACTCTTCATAATATATTAAATCATATTAAAATTTAATTACATCAAATGGAGTAAGTTAATCCTTTTTTGGCAATTTTATCATTATGGTGCATAAAACAGGGAAAGAATATTGAAGTAACTAAAAACTTCGAGGGAAAAAAAGAAGAATGAGAACTTCTTTCAGTCCACGATAATATATATCACAAGCTTGCCAAGGTTTTGCCATTTATTATTTTATTTTCTATTGAAAAATAATTGTGACACTTTTTTCGGTGGGTGCGACATGTTTATTATTCGGCAATGACAAGTAAAAAAAATAGTATTAGGGTTATGGTCTTAGACGCCCAACTATAAACCTTTAATATTCAACTTCAGTAATATAAAGTTACAAATTTAGTCCTTAAAGTTGTGTTTTGTCACGCAATCACTTTTATGAAGTTCCATCTAATTTCTGTGTTAGTTTTTCTTTAATATCTGTGAAATATTGTTCATCTTTTTTATAATAACAACAAGAAATTTCATAACAACAAGAAATTTCATATCATTAGTGACACGATACATAATCTCCAAAGAAACATTAGATAACGACACATTAACATTGACTCAGCATCACAAGATTACGATCACTATAAGAAAAATCGACTTTTCTGATGGTCGCGACAGTTGAAAATTTTGCGAAATCCATCGAAAAATAAAATTTTCGACGGATACAATTTGTCGGAAGAATGCTCGTCGCAAATACTTTTCCAACGGGCAAGAGATATCCGTCGAAAGTTTTGACGGCCGTACCCGTCGAAAAGGTGACAACCGTTGGTAGTTGAGATGGCTGCACCCGTTTGAAGTTTCAGACGGCCGCAACCATCGACAGTCGCGATCGTCGAAAGATTTCGACGGTGGCAACCGTCAAATGTTTTGACGGCTGTGAATTTTTTCGATGGCCTAAGCCGTATGAAATAATGTATAAAATAATAAAAAAATTATCCGCCAGAGGCCGTTCCAAGCCGCGTGCGGCCATTCCAGCCGCCAATCCTCGCGTGGCTGATCCATATATGCGTGGCTGTTCCAGACCGCCTAGTGGCTGATGCAGACTGCCTAGCGGCTGAATCAGGCTGCTAGGCGGCAAATCCGCTGCGAGGCGGTCGATCCAGGCCGCATGCGGCCGAATCAGGCTGCCAGGCGACGGATCCGCTGTGAGGCGATGGATCCAGGCCGTGCGCGGTCGGATCATGCCGCCTTGCGATGGATCGCCGTTCCAAGTCGCGCGCGGCTGGATCAGACCGCCATCGACTGTTCCAGGCCGTTCGCAGCCGATCAAGCTGCTAGCGCGAGTGAGAGAGGGTCTCCGGCCAAGGGCAAAAGAGAGAGAGAGAGAGAGGTCGTCGGGAGGGTCGTCCTTTCGTCATCGTCCGGGAGAGAGAGAAAGAGGTAGAGAGAGTAGAGAAAAAATAGTGGAGATGAAGAACGTGAATAAATAGGCAGAAAAAGAGAGTGAGGAGTGGGAAAATGGCAGGATTATTTTTTAACAAGTTTGACCATTGCAAAGTTTAATAATAAAATAATATTTTTACATTACCGACGATTCCGATCGTCGGAACTTCCGACAGGAACTTCCGACGGTCTGAACTGTCGGAACTTCCGACGGTCCAAATTGTCGGCAATTATAATAGTAAAATATTAGTTATATTATATATTATATATAAGATTATAATATTTAATTATTTTTACGATCGAAACTTTCGGTCCGAATTGTGGTAATTATAATAATAAAATACTAATTATATTATATATTATGATATATAAGATTCTAATATTTAATTATTTTTACGATTCGGTCCAAACCGTCGGAACTGCTGGTAATTATAATAATAAAATACTAATTATATTATATATTATGATATATAATATTATAATATTTAGGTATTTTTTATGATTCTCGACGGCCCAAACAATCAGAACTTTTGATAGTCCGAATTGTCAGTAATTATAATAATAAAATATTAATTATATTATATATTATGATATATAAGATTATAATATTTAATTATTTTTACGATTGCCAACGGACCTAACCACCGAAACTTTCGACCTTCGAATTGTCATTAATTATAATAATAAAATACTAATTACATTATATATTAAAAAATGTTATATATTATATAATATTTAATTATTATTTTTTGGTTACTAATGGGTACGACAGTTGGAACTTGCAACGGATAAGGGGCCATCGAAAACTCTAACGTTCCAAACGGTCAGAAAATAAAATAATATAATAAATTTCATAATTTATTTTTTTATCTCCGACGGTCAGGACCGTCGGATATTTTGACGGATTGATATCCGTTTCAAAATCCGTCGCAAATTGTGAATGATTTCTTTCCTTCCGAAATTGTTCATCGAAAAATCTTAAATTTCTTGTAATGGATGCTGGCATTTCAATGCCAATAACGTCGCTCTAAGAGCCAACAGGAAAGATGACATTATTAACGTCAGTGAGACATTATAGCCGATTGTCATGTTGATTTAGAATAATTTTTGGAAATAATATAGTATATCTTTAAGTTAGAGTTAACTTGATTAATCCAACAACAACAACAACAAAGTCTTATCCCACTAGGTGGGATCGGCTACATGGATCATACGACGTCATTCCGCTCTATTAGTAATCAAATCTTTCGATATATTATTCACCAATAGATCTTGCTCTATTAATTCGCCAAGTGTCCGCATTGGCCTCCCTCTTCCTCTTTTAATCGAACTCCAGATTATTTGATCTATCTTCTTACTAGCGCATCTAATGGTCTTCTCTGAACATGATCAAACCAACTCAAATGATTCTCTACCATTTTCTCACTAATAGGAGCCACTCCGACTCGTTTACGTATATAGTCATTCCTAATCTTATCTAATCTTGTATGACCACACATCCATCTCAACATCCTCATTTCGACTATCCTCACTTTACATTCATGTTGTCCCTTCATAGCCCAACATTCACTACCATATAACACTGCCGGTCTTATAGCAGTACGATAGAATTTTTTTTAACTTTATTGGGTACTTTTCTATCACAAAGAACTCCAGTGACTTTCCTCCACTTATACCAACCAGCTTGAATTCTATGATTAACATCGTCATCAATCTCACCATCTTGTCTTACAATTGATCCTAAATATTTAAACTTTGTCACTTGAGGAATTATATCCTCCCCTAGCCTAACTTTCAAATCGTCTCTAAGTTGTTTATTTGTGAAATTGCTATGCATATATTCTGTTTTATTCCTACTTAAACAAAAACACTTTGACTCCAACGTATTTCTCCATATTTCCAATTTTGTATTAATCTCTTCTCTTGAGTCCGCTAAAAGTACTATATCATCCGCAAATAGCATGCACTTAGGTACCTCCTCTGTGATACTTTCGGTTATAGCATCGATAACTAAGTTAAGTAGATACGGACTTAAAGCTAATCCTTGATGTAGGCCAATTCCTATAGGAAATTCATTTATCTCACCTTCGGGTGTCCTAACCCTAGTCAATGCCCCATCGTACATATCTTGTATTATCTTAATATAGGCAACACTCACCCTCTTCTTTTGCAAGGCTTTCCAAAGTACACCCCTTGGTACCCGATCATACGCCTTCACTAAGAAGTCATATGTAAGTCTCTTCTCCTACTTCGATACTTCTCTATCATCCTCCTTAGTAAATAAATCGCCTCTGTAGTGGATCTTCCTAACATGAACCCAAATTGTCTCTCAGAAATACTAGTCTCCATTCTCAATCTATGCTCAATCACTTTTTCTCATAATTTCATTGTGTGACTCATAAGTTTAATCCCTCTATAATTTGCACAATTCTAAATATCCCCTTTATTTTTGTAAATAGGAACTAATGTACTTAATCTCCAATCATCAAGCATCTTTTTCAACCGTAAAATCTCATTAAATAGTTTACATAACCACAACACACATTTTTCTCCTAAATATTTCCAAACTTCGATCGGTATACCATCCGATCCAACGGCTTTACCATTCTCCATTTTTTTAAGAGCTTCGCTAACCTTCGAGACTCTAATTCTACGATAAAATGACTTATTAAGCTCACATTCGCTAACTGTCAAGTCCTCCAAATCACAATGAGAACCTTCACATCCATCATTAAATAACTTATAGAAATGCTCTTCCCATCTGTTCTTAATATCTCCTTCAGTAACTAAAACCTTGCCAACTTTATTTTTTATGCATTTTACTTGATCCAAATCTCTCGACTCCTTCTCTTTATTCTTTGCAATCTTGTAAATCCTTTGTTCACCAGCCTTTGTCCCTAACTCCTTATAAAACTCCTCATATGCTTTAGCACGAGCATCACTAACTGCCTTCTTAGCCTCCTTTTTCGTCAAACGATACTTTTCCCAATTGTCAGAACTATTGTCCAAGTGTATCGCCTTGAAACAATTCTTCTTATTATGCACATTTTCTTGGACCTCCTCATTCTACCACCAAGTCTCGTGGTCCAAAACCTTTTGATTTTCCTAAAATGGCTTTAGCAACCATTTTAACATTTTTTGCCACATTCTTTCACATGATACTAGCATCTCCTTCTAACTCTCACACACTTTCCTCTAATAACTTACTTTTAAAAGTCTCTCTCTTCTCCCCCTTTAACTGACACCACTTGATCTTTCGATAAAAAACTATTCGAAATTTTGATTTTATACATTTCATTTGCATATCAAGAACTAACAATCTATGTTGTGTAGTCACCCCATGCCCAGGAATTACTTTGCAATTAGTACAGCGTCTTTTATCAGTATTTCTTGTCAAGAAAAAATCGATTTGAGACATATGAGTTCTACTTTTGTATGTGATTAAATGTTTCTCTCTTTTCCTAAAATAAGTGTTGATAATCTTAAGGTCGTATGCTAAAGAAAAATCAATAATAGTTTGTCCTTTCTCATTCAACTCCCCAAAATCAAAATCACCATGAACCATTGCATGTGGTCCTGACTCTTTATCAACATGTCTATTAATGTCTCCCCAATATAAACTTTCTCGATTGTTGGTATACTTTCAATCAAACCCTCCATATCTGCCCAAAACTTCTCCTTGATATATGATTCTGCTCCTACTTGGGGTGCATATGCACTAATAATATTCATAGTCTCCTTTCCAACAATTACTTTCACGGATATGATTCGATCCTCAATCCTTTTAACTTCCACAACATTCTTCCTACATTATGCATTCGCAATAATACCAACACCATTCCTTCCCTTTACCTTACATGTGTACCAAAGTTTGAAACTATTTAACATAATCTCTTTACTTCCCTCTCCTACCCATCTAGTTTCTTGCAAGCATAAGATACTAATATTACGCTGGTCCATTACTTATGTCACCTCGAGGCGCTTCCCATTCAACGTCCCAATGTTCCAAGAACCTAATCTGACCTTAGTCTCATGAACTAGCTTCTTTAACCACCTCCGTCCATTAGAGTGCGGTAGCCCTTGCTCATTTAACACCGCATTCAGGCGAGGATGAAGCGGCTCTTGCTCTCTTATCACTGTACCCGAGCTGTACAGCGCGTTACTTACGGGTAACGACCTAGCATTAACATAATATATTCGTTGATCCATGTTCATAAGATTCGACAGGGTTTTACGCTGGCTGTCGGGGCCTAACACAATTCTCCTCCTTTATTCGGGATTGGGACCGGCTATAAAACATAGGCGGCATCTTTAATTAATTGTTTCTCAATAAAAAATACAATATTCAATTTAAAAAAAGTTGGAATCAATATGTTTCAATTTTTCTTTTTTGTTGCTATATTTATTCTTTTTTTACCTTTTCTATCTCTTGCCTTCCTATTTTTCTCATTATTTTTTTTCAAAATATAAATAAGTGGACCAAAACATTTATGTGGTGTCTACGGCATATTACATACCTAGTTCATATTAAGTAAATTAAAATTTAAAAGAATCAAATATTACTACCAAGAGATAAATATGTAGAAAATTTGTCTTCTCTATTTTGATTGTCTTCAACACATATAAATTAAACCTTTCTTCTTACTTTTGCATCAATTGAATCTTTCAATCAAACAAATAATTTCATGGACTAAAAACACTCTTCTGATGCTATACTAGATACTAGAACAACGAGCAAATCTTGAACCATGAAGAAAAGTATAGGATATGAAGGCTCATTAACTTTCCACCATGACAAAATATTTATATTATGTGTAAGAGCTTCACTTTTAAAACAATCATATTTTAATTCATTTTCATGACCTTTTGTTGAATTAGACGAATAATCACTCGTTAACTATTGAGAAAAGTAGTTAAAAATCTAGATGATAAAGAACTACCTTTATTTTCATAATAGTTATAAAGTTTATTTATTATTTTCAGATGTTTTTTTTCTTTTTTAAGATTTTCTTTTTTGTCATTCCAATTATGTTAAATTTATCTATTGTTATTAGTTATGGATTTTATGAGGTTTCCTTTATACATATGTTCTATATTAACTATTAAATTTGCTAAAGTTGAAATTATTTTCAATATTTGTTAAATATTTCTAAACGTTGCTTCTTGATTCTGAGGTCTTTTATGATTGGGTCCAATAATAATAGTTGATGTTTCACTTGTATTATTATTATTATTATTATTATTATTATTATCATCATCATCATCATCATCATCATCATCATCATCATCATCATCATCATCATCATCATCATCATCATCATCATCATCATCATCATCATCGTCATCGTCATTATCATCATCATTAATAATAATAATAATAGTGACTTTACTACTTTTTGTTAATTTCTTCTAGTCTCCCAGGTGACCTCTCGCCTATCGAAGTTCTGTTACGAGAACTTGTATAGAGAAGGATTTTCCGCGGTGCAACAGTTCTTCCATACCAACTTAGCTGCCCGGCGCTGCTATTGGCATAACAACCGGACTCTCACCCTCGTCGATGTGTCTCATGTCCATCATCCCTCAATTACGATAGTCTACAGTCGCAGGGCTCCCCCAATTATTATTATTATTATTATTATTATTATTATTATTATTATTATTATTATTATTATTATTGTTGTTGTTGTTGTTGTTGTTGTTGTTGTTGTTGTTGTTGTTGTTGTTAATAATTAGTAGTACTAGTACTATTATTAGGAAGGCGAGGATGAACACCAAGGTCTACTAATAAGTGTAGGAGGTGTGTGATTAACATTTATTTATGTTTCCAAAATTTTTAGTAGGAAAATTAAAATTTGAATGTTGATAATTTAACATTATCATCAAACTTTGGAAACTTCAAAAATTACCACCCTAAGATACTAATTCACTTTCGTGTAATTTAATTGTGATTCTTCTCTACGATGAATATTATTCTTGAAATCCTTATAAAAAAAAGGTACTCAAAAGTCAGCAAAATGCCATTCTAATTTTAAAAATTAGTACTAAACACATTAAAAATAATTTCCAAAATAAATTACAAGGAAATATTTTGAATTAAAAATCAATAGAGTGTTTATTGTTAGACTGGTTCAATGATAATGAAAAGTTGGGTAATTAAAAAGTGCTGAATTTGATAGTGAAAATTTACATTTGAGAGTTATTTAAAGGCAATTAATGTTTTAATACTTAATTAAAAAAACTTAAAGACTCGTCTTATGTTGACACTATCTTTTTCGTTGCGACTTGTGCAGATGTCGTGAACAATTCAAATTCATATCATATTCACTCTTGGTAGTGGAACTTTGTTTTTATTTCTCACAATCCGCCTTGAGTACATGACACATGGGAGATCCATTGAGTTACATGCCACATGGAAGGTCCATTGAGTTTTCCATTTTTATATCATTTAATTGTGAATTGATGTATAAATGCATGGATCTTGGAGTGCTTCCATGTCAATACAAGTATACAACACTCAACAGACCTAAGAATCAAGACCATTAAATAAAAAAAACATAATAATGTCATCATATCATATTATTACAAAAGTTATTATTAGGATATCAATCATAGTGCATTGTGCATAACAAAAAATTGGCCAAAATTACACAATGGCAATGTATGAATTATACAAATATATGTAGATTAAAAAAAAATTGCACTGTACACAAAGCCTCGTCTAGTAAGCTTAATCTATATCTTATACAAACATGAATGATTATCGAGTTAACAGACCATGCTAATAAAGGATTTATAAATTATAAGAAATATATTGGACTATCGGTACTTGAGCAAATGGATGAAAAGTCTTATATCTAGATCAAGCCCGTTAATAAGTCGGGCACATTGTTATAATTCCTCATGGCAAATGTACACCGCTCAGGGACGGAGCCAGGAAGGCTGACATATATTATAAAGTATATAATTATAAAGTAATAAATTAAAGTTTAATCAATTTTAGTTTAATAAATAAAAAAGATAAATAAAATAACATCTAAATGTATGAAGAATCATTTTCTACGAGTGAATTTGAGCCCTCAACCACGCAATTCATGAAAGATTACAGGGGCCAACATATATATATATATATAATATAACTTTATAACATTAAAATATACATTAATAATCTCCAAATAGGGGGGGGGGACATACTTCCGTCCCTGACATCGCTCAAGACTCAACCCAATCTTGAATGATAAAAACAAGTCCCAAGACGATGTTCGATTAGGCTATTTTTGGTTCAGAACTTTTGCCAAACACTCGTAAAAAAAAGTTCTAGTCAACGAGTCATGTGATTCAAAATTCATGAAAAAAGTTCTTGCCATCAGCAAGAACTTATCTTTTTTTTTTTAATTTTGGCATGTAGGTCAGCCTACTTATCTTATTTAATTATATATTAAATATTATATGTTATATGATATATATAATTATTATTTATTTATTAACATTAAATTATTAGAATTTAATAATAATAATAATTTTACTGAATATAATAGTTTACTTAGTATTATAGTGAAATATTTTAATCCAACATTTAATAATTATTTTATTTATTATTTATTATAGTTTGATTAATATTATATTATTATTATCATAAAACTTATTAAATAAATTTATTAGATCTAATTAATAAGTATTTTTATTATTTGACATACATATAATTTACTTAGTATTATAACACAACAAAGTTAAAAAAATTACATTATAAAATTAACTTAAATATTATTGTATTCAAATAAATTTTACTAATTAAAATTTTCAATTGTTTTTAGAAAAAATCTACATGATATAATTTATATTATATTATAATCTTATTAACATATTGCTTACGTTATAGTATTAATTTTATATTATAAAAACCTTTTTATCAAAATGAATATTAATACATTGTGCCATAACTTAAATTTTAGAAAAGTTTTTTAATTAAATTAAAAATATATAAATATATATAGTAATAATACAATTTTTATCTAATATAAATTTTCTATCATATAAAATAATAAAACATTTTTTTAGTTCTATCAAATCAACTTTTTAAATCTTCATCATTATATTTTTCATCCAAACACCAAACTTAAACTTTTTCATCTAATCGATTAGTTCTCGAGAACTAACGAGAATTCGAAATTTTCATGCCAAACACAGCCTTAAAAAACTAAAATGTTCTAAAAGTAAGAATAAATTATGCAGAACAAAATTGTTCCGATGTTGGGTTTGCCATGATCAAGAACTCAGATGTTCTTACTTTGCAAGTTTAAGTGTGCACATCGAATAAAATTTAATGATGATAATTGATTAAAATAATCTAATTTTAAAAGTGTTTAGGTGCAACGATCGGAACAAGACCTTGCTCCTTTATTCTCGATTGGAACAACTATTGGAACAAAGACAGGCAATTGATTTATATTAGAGGATTGATAAAAAAAAATTCTTGGACATTACTTTTAATGTTGGATTGATAGAATGAGATCTCTCCTCTAATTCTATTGGGCTTAAGCCCATTTCATAACCACCAAAAGAAGGGAATCCTTGCTTTTTGTTTGGCTATTAATCTTGGGGTTTATGTAGTTCGAACCTATTCCTATTTCTCCTATAAAATTCTCTAGACTTACTCTTTATATAATAACAATAATTATTATTACTACAGAAATCTAAAAATATCTTTTTTCTTTCTTTTTATAGAGTTCTCACTCACGTCATCATTGATATGATATTTACAAAATATAGATAAATTAATGTTTTCTAGACTTATTTTTTTGGCACAATTATTAATCAGTGAAATAAGATGGTCATTTATGTTTTTAAATATTTTCTCAGTTTATTTGCAGTAAAGAAATATTTCTTCCTGCTAAAATTATTATTTTACAAAACAAAAAGATGGATATTCGGATTCCCCCCTCTGCAACCCCATCGTTAAATCCTGAGATTTAGCAGAGCAAGGGACGACAGGAATCTCAAACCATCTCCTCCGCCTCCGGTCGTCGCCGCCGCCCTCAATCTCATCTCCCTCCTCCGTCCTCTTCACTATCTCCGTGTGCGGGTAAGCAAAGCAAACCGGAATCAACTCCTCTTTCTATGATCTGAAACTTTCATTTACCACTTTAATCAATCGTAAAGGGCTTTTCTTGTCCTCTGGAAGGAGAAAAAAAGATTAAGCACTTACTTTAATTTCTCCGAAATCAACATGCGTGCTTAGGATTTGGATCGATTTCCAGACATATGCATTTATTTATTAGTTTTCTTCTTCATTTTGATTTTCCTTCGTTTGCATTTACTATGCCTGCCTCATGAACAAATCACCGAGTTGAATTATGGTATTTTGATCCGAAAGAAAAATCCATGGTTTGTAGTGGAGTAGAAGATGTTTAGCGGTTAAAAGAAGAACCTTGTGAGCATTAGTGCAGTGGTTTTTGCTTCATCTTATGGTCAATAATGTTAATGGGGATTCTGCTTCGACCGAAAAACCTTCCACATAATTGCTGGAAAAGTAATGCTTACATGATTTTTTAAATTTTTTTAGATTTGTTGTGTTACGAGTGTAGGACGAAGTTGAATAACAGATTTGGGGCTAGTTATCTGAAAACTATTATGCTATGGACTGAAGTTTTGTGGTAACAGAATAGACAAGTAGGCAGTCAGACCTGCTAGATTTATTATGTCCCTTGTATTGCCATCCAACTTTTACTTCTAATCCCTTGTGTAGCTTTAAATACAGTTTCTTTCCTTTCAGATGCTTCTTCAATTACTGTGTTGACGTCTGCGATCATGGGTGATGAAATTGATCTTACTGGTGATGGAGGTGTACTGAAGACAATTGTCAGGAAAGCTAAACCTGATGCAATCGCTCCATCTGACAGCCTTCCTTTTGTTGATGGTATTTGGAACTTTTAACATGCTTTTCTCTCATAAGAAATGTTACGTCATAAAGTGTAAGATCTGTAGTTTGTCTAACATGTTGTTAGTAACTCTTTCTATCATTTGGCTTTGTACTTTTGAAGAATTTTGGGATGTTGCTTCCTCTTTTTGATATCTCAGAAGTTTAATTTTTCATCGAGATGCCCCAAAAAAATGTTTTTCCTTGAGAGTTTGAATCAGTAGTTAGCCTCTTTCTTACTTTTAATCCTTTCTGGAGTGCCCTGATCCAATGGCAAAACTTTTTTCTTGCACATCTTTAATGGTTTCTAGCTTTCCAACTTGCCATTGTAAACTTTTCCTTCTAGATCATTTCATGTATTGAACAGATATGTGGGTTTTCCATGTGTTATCCCAAAGCTAATTGTATGACACTTTGGGTGATTTACGTTTTGCTATGTGAAATCCATTTATTTGTGTGGTACATGCATATGGGAACCAGAGCATTCTTGGGATTTTAGTTTGACATTGAAGGCACTGCCTGCAGGAAACAACAAGAAGGATATCCTTTATCTATTAGAAGCCTTTATACCATATATGACACAACAAGACATCAAGATCTAGGGTCCTCCCAGAAAATTTAAAAATTCAGGGAATATTATCAAAGTAATGGGACACTTGATCAAAGAGTTAATTATTCATTGCATGTAGTGGTGCCATTTTATTTGTCATTGTAATTATCGATACATCTACTGATGCCATTTTAAGTGTAATTTTAATTATCCATGCATCTAATGGTGCAAATTTTCCATCCTGCATATTTGTACTGATCATAGCATATTTATCTTTTGATCTTGTTTGCAGTCCATTATGAAGGCGCTCTTGCTGAAACCGGTGAAGTTTTTGACACCACGCATGTAGACAACACTATTTTCTCCTTCGAAATCGGTAGCGGCAGTGTTATCAAAGCTTGGGACATTGCCTTGAGGACAATGAAGGTAAATTACATGGTCCAGGTGTTGAAAATATCCTTTAGGCTTCAATGTCTTATTGCTTATGTGTCTGACATTTGTTCCAGGTTGGGGAGGTTTCAAAAATCACTTGCCGAGCGGACTATGCTTATGGAGTTGCTGGTTCTCCCCCAGAAATACCACCAAAGTAATGCTTATTTTGTCTTCCTGTTTATGTGAAATTAGCAAGAATATCCTATATTATAAGTTCACACTTTTCATTCTGCGCAGTGCAACTCTTATATTTGAGGTGGAGTTGGTAGCCTGCAGGCCCCGTAAAGGTGCTACTGTTAGCAGTGTTTCTGTTGAAAAAGCTCGTTTAGAGTAAGTGAGAAAGAAGATATAGGTGGCATTGCCTGTTTTTCTGTTACAAGCTCTTCCATCTTTATGCCCACAATTTGATCAAGTGAATTTCTCTAGTAAGTACTTTTTTACTGTGAGAATGGATTACTAGCAAAGAGGCAGAGATCCACGGTTTGCTCATTGATAATGGGAGAGTAGGTTACATAGGACTAGATTGAGACTTTGAGAGGAGGGGAGAAACCACATTTCCAGGTACAATTTGGCAATTACACATGCATCCCTATTCCCTGTAGACTTCCTTTGCATGATGAAGGATGTTGTCCACATAACAATGCTCTCCCTGGTAAAGTGTGCTGTTCCTTTATATCCTATAGCCCCACAGCCCGATATATCCTGGATCTGTATGTGCAATCAATTTGTCGTATGTTCCCAGCCCTGAAGGAACACCAAAAATTGTCACCTCCAAGCTACTGTCAGTCCACTCGGTGTTGGCCTCAAGTTTTAGTATTATATACTTATCCATCAAGTTCTAGTTGTTTTCTCTTACATGCTTTATCATGTTCAAGGATCCTCTTTGATCCATGTAGCCGACCCCACATAGTGGGATAAGGCTTTGTTGTTGTTGTTGTTGTTGTTATCTCATTTAATGAGACAACCTTAAGTGAGTTCTTAGCATTGGAGAGAAACATTCCTGTAGTCTTTCTTGCGAGCCCATATATCTTGAATATGGATTTTTAATCTGTCTTCGTCATGATAATAATATATGCTGGTACTTTTTGGATTCAGAGAACTAAAAAAAGAGAGGGAGATAGCTGCAGCAAACAAGGAGGAAGAAAAAAAGAAAAGAGAGGAAGCAAAAGCTGCTGCTGCAGCTAGAATACAAGCCAAGTTAGAGTCAAAGAAACATGGAAAAGGTAAAGGAAAAGCCAAATAGGCCTTTATCTTTTGGATTTTTCTTTGTTACAAAGACAGTTCAAGAGTCAAGATGCTTTTATGTGGTGGAGAAAAAATAAGTGTTGTCATTGCTTTCCCATTAGAACAAGGATTATCTGCCCTATTCACCTCAGAATGGAAGTGTATTATGAGCAAAGCTCTGTAGTAAATATATGCTCTGTGATATGGATACTATGATTTGTTATGTTATGATTATCTTTGGTTTTTGTTATCAGAATGATTATCCCAATGTTTGTTTCAACAGTCAATTATTAATCCAAGTACATGTCAGAACTGAAGCTGGTGATGCACCGTATGGAGGTTTCACCAATCATATTCTTCAAGCGTGACTTGGGGTAAAAAGAAAAAAAAAAGAGAATAAATAAAGGGAAACAATGGTCTGAATAATTGTTGATCTTCTACCAATTGATTCAATCTTGAATGAAAAGCTAAAGCTGTTCTTTCTGAAGCAGGATATTGAGATCCTGTCCCACAAAATATTCTAGAGTACCTTCTGAGGTCTACAACCCCTTCAACTTGCCTCCCTTTGATAATGGCCAATACTCATAAATGCAACCCCAAACTTTCTGTCCACTTGCCCAGGACTTGATGCTCATTCTATTTTTTTTATGGTTTATGAAGTTTTCATATAATTAATGCATGTAGTTTCTTTGTCAATCCGACCATTGATTGCAAGTAGCTAATTATTAGTGTCAATATATATGCTAACGTAGATGGATTATGGAAGTGCATGTGGTTCTTGCAAAGCATATGCATATAATATATATCTTTTCCAACTTCAGCTTTTAATTTAGAAGGTGGTCTTTGGAGCTGTTCTTGGATTCTCCTTTTCCCCCTTTTTTAAAATTCTGAGTTCTTGGATTCAGAGGAACTAGAAAACAGAAAGATGACATTGTGACAGTTTGACCGTCCAAAGCATGCAATGTGCACTTGATTTACAAATTTAAGAACGATTTCTTTTAGGGGTGGAGATTCTTTTGATTAAAATACTTGAATGTTCAAACTGTCACATGTTATGCATTTTGAATTTGTCTACAGTCTTCACCAAAAAACCATTGACCCGAGTTCTCTTTCATCAGTTTCCCTCTTCTTCTGAGTCTTAACAGTTAACACAAAGCTTCCCCTTTCCACCGCCATACGCATAATTCATACACCAACGGAAGAGAACCGACAAGATCTAAACCGCAAAAAAGTTATCAGAGTCAACATTCAAATTTGAGATGTTGATTGTTATATGAGTGAGCCATCATCTCATCCTTTTGGAAGGTGAATTTGTTATATGCGTTAAAAGTTTACATTATCCAACTTCTAATTGTCAAATTTCACATTTGTGAAGTATGCACTGATAATACTAATAATGTTAGCAACTGAAACACGAACGAAACTTGCAGAGAACAGCTACAAATTTTCTTTAAGAAAATTCTTCAGTGACAAAATCTCCTTTTCCTTTTGTTCATTCTACATCGCTAGCTTGTCTTGAATACATGACAGTCCACACATCCCATAACCTCGACAAGGAGAGAGAAAGAAAACAGAGCCCAAAACCTATACTATATATATGTACAGGAAAACCGAAAGAAGAAACAAACAACTGTAGTTCTGATATTAGTCATCATCTATCCTTCCTGATCTCTACGAACGCATGCTAACTAAACACTTCTTCCCTCCTCGGACAGCCGAAAAGGCCAATCTCCAGGCAAAAAAGGAGGAAGAAAATATAAACACGTACGACCCCTCCAAAATTACTAAGCATTTAGGAAGTATATATTGATATCAGTATGCAACTGCTGAAGTGAAGGCATCCATGCACTGTGCGTGGACGCTGAAGGGGTGCGATCAAGAGTAGTCCCTCCAGCAGATGAGCATGGTCACGCAGCGGCGCATGATGTAGAACCGCGCCCTCTGCTCCTTGACCAAGCTCGCGCACCGGCTCGAGAACGACCTCCCGGCGGCCGCGCTCCTCCTCCCTCCCTCCCTCATGCTCATCATGGGCCCCTTCAGGAAAGGACCCCCGCCGCCTGCCTCTGCCGCGGCCGCCGTAGCTAACGATGACCTTCTGCTGCCGCTGATGCTCGCGTTTCTACTCCCTTTCTTGGATAGCTTCCACTTCTCATCCATGTACAGCTCCATCTTTTGCTTCTTCTTCGAGAACTCTGGATCCGCTCCTCCTCACTTGTTCTGCTGGGAATGCTATATATGATGTATATAGGAGTTAACGGGAAGGTGGGGGTGAATAAGGAGGAAGAGAAGGGATTAGCGAGACGGTGTGTGTGTGTGTGTAAAACAAGGGTGAGTCTGCAAGGTAGTGGGGAGAGAGCGAGGGCAATGTCTGGTATTTATTTATAGAGCTGGGTGGGGACTGGGGAGAGAGGGGAGAGGGAGGGGGAGAGAGAGAGTGGAACGGAACAAGGAGGGGTCCTTGTGCCTCACACCCACAGAACCCTTCTTTATTACCCTGTTGCAGACTTGTAGCTGGTCGTCTCTTTCTCTTTCTACTGTGTATCTACATATATCAGCGACATGAAATCAGAGCAAATATTTTTTTCTCTTTTGCTCATTAAAATATAAAACTACTATAAGAATCTCTTCCCAAGAGCAGTGTCAGGAGGGGGTTGGGTCTCAGGACTCAGGAGTGCTGCTGCTGCTGCTACTTTACCACCTTTGGCTTCTCGTACCGTCCATTATTAAACTGCTGCTACTACTTGCTAGGCGATACAAAACAAAAATCTAAAGCAGATGAGATGTGTGAGAGAGGGCTCCGAAAGGTAAAAAAGAGAGAGAAGACTGTACTTAACTGACTGCAACTGTTTTTTTTTCCTCTCTCTCTCTCTATCTGTCTATCCCCTACAAACCCACCTCTCTCAATGGCGTTTTTTGAGTTCAGACTTCAGAGGGTCGTCGGACCCCCTCCAACGCTCAGTCCCTCTCAGCTTTTACTTTTGCCGAACTTTGACACATTGCTGCCGCACGCTGATGATGGCCGGCACTGTTCTTGTGCGTGCGTGCGTGCGTGAAGACGTGGACGCAGCAGCAGGAGGAGGACACCCTGGAAACAGCCTATGACAGCCCACGGGGGAGTGAACTGACAGTCGCTTCAGTGCACTGTGCTTTGGTCAAGAAAATAAACGAGCACCAGAAAGAAGGACCACCACTCACACATAATCATAACCTTTCCTTCTCCTCTCCCTCTCTCTCTCCCGCCTCTGCAGTGTCGTTCAACTACATGACAACTGCTATCTTGCACAACATAAACGCATTGTACAACGATCATTATCCATTAGGCTCTCCTTTGCAGCCATATAGATCCATTGAATAGGTGTTTTTACTTCATCAATAAATGATGGTCAGATCATCATCACCATCATAAACTTGTTAGAATTCCTTCCGCTCGTTGGATCAATGCATGCAATTAATGAGCGCGTCATTTTTGGGGACCCCCTCGTGGAAGCAAGTACATGATCATCTCCTCCTTTGAGATGGGGTTGTGGATAACCATCACTTTGCCATCACACATATACATAATGTGTGTGTCTGTGAGAATGAGAGAGAGTGAGCGAAGAGAGATGAAGTTGTCGTACTCGGTGTCATGCGCCATGGCCTTGATTCGGACATGGAATTTTTCGCCACTGTAGAGCCATTGGGACATGGACGAGCGACGACCGTCCCACGTACGTCGATGGGGGATGTTAGGCACACGGGCGTGGAATCCAGCTCAAGGTTTGCCCGACCGGAGCCCGGCATGGACCTCCATTTACCCACTGTTAGATCGCCATCGAGCTTTTGTTAATTACACGTACACACACCAAGTCGATCACCACCTCCTCTCCTCCTCCTCCAACCATGGCGAGGTCCCCCCTTCCCTTTTAGCTCCTACTCCGCCATTTATGGCTGGCGTTGTGTGCATAAATCGCTTCACTTACGTATATATATGCGTACGCACTGATCAAGCTTGTACATTCGAAGTTCGTGGCCTTGTCTGTTTGTTTCCTTCGTTTTACACCTCCTCTCAGCAAAACCAATCAATTATGACTGTTTCAAGTCGCTCACTGCTCGAACCTAACATTTAGTACTTGAGAGGTTGACAAGAAATTTATCATCCTGTGACCTTGTGATCACGGTACATGATGGTTCCTATAGTTTGCTAGTTTCTCTCTGTACGTAGGGAACCCTACGTGATCGATTACGATCAGCAGACGAACGACATCGGCCCATTGTTTATATATGTTGGAGAAATCAGCTTATTGAAAATATGATAGATCAGAGAAATACATCTGTAGGGTTTGTTCATGCACACAGCTGCCGGTGGAGGAGGAGTACGCCAACTTGTGTACCACTTCTGAAGGCCTGTCGCCGGTCAACGGGACCGGGGGTCAACATTGCTGGCTAAGTACAGTAAATACGAGAGAGATGCAATTAGAATCATAACACAAATTCTCGCATCACGACATTGTAAATAACAGAGAATTAAATGAACAAAGTATTGCCTCATGAAATCTATTCTTTTACTTTACGTGTGGTTTATACGTACACACCTTACAAGCTCATCAACTAAGCTTTGGAGGTAGGTAAACTTAAGATTTCTATTCATTTATGCAGTATAGTTTTAGAACCCTAAGAAATTTTTTGCTGCTATAGGTACAGTGAAAGCAACACATAATTGATCATTAGGATACAATATGCGACTTAAGGAAAACGTGCTCAAAGTGAAAAGAATTATTGTTCTGTTATTGACCATTTGGTTTATGCTGATAGGGCTTGTGTGAAAGTATGAAAAGTTACGAAGATTAATGGGTCTTCTTACCGAATTCGTTGTGGCTTTTGAAATAAAGAGAATGGGATCCATGGATTAACCATGAAACATAAGGGGTCAAAGAGGAGCGTGACGAAGAAGCAGCTAGTTGACTATCTAGGATACAATTAATGGAGGTGTTTGAAAAATTCATAACTCTCATAATAGTTAGAAGAACATCCCAAGAAACTATGTTAAAAGTTCTAGTTATATTAAGATGAGGATTTTTTTCCTGCACATTGACATAGAGTGGTAATTTCTTAAGTGATTTAGAATGTTATCATGGATAGCTCTCAGTCAATAAAGTGAGGTAAGATTGGCGTAAGTCTACAAGTTAGATTTTTAGCAACAACTTTGTAAATTACATTACACAAGGGTGATGAGCCTAAAGTAACGAACAAATTTTGGGTTTGTTTTTTTGGAATGAAAATAACACGTGTTTTTCCATTCTACAAGGAGGTGCCCAAAATTGAAAAGGAACTGGACAGAATTTGTGATGATTGTCCTGATAAGATCAAATATTATTTGTAAAATTGTAAGTAGGGGGGCGCTCGGAGCAAGGAGACTCCGAGAAATTATCAACAGGTAGGGGTGTTCACGGGTCGAATTGGACCTGACCCGACCCGACTCAGGTCAAAGGATTTTGGATGGCCAAATCTTTCGAGTCGGGTGGTCGGGTTACTCGACCCAATTTTCTTTTTTTTAATTTTTTTCTTACTATTTTTAAATTTATTTAATATAAAAAATATTTTTAATATTTATTTTAAAGCATAAAAAAGTTTTAAATCATTTAATATTATTTCTGTATTTAAAATATTTTATTTTATTTTTTAAAAAAATTAAATCAAATATAAGCTTAAATTTAAATAAAAAATTTAAAAAAATCGGGTCAATTGGGTCGGATCGGGTCAACTCTGGTTGAAAAATCCAACCCGTACCCAACCCGACCCGACCCAATTTAGTTTGAGTCGGGTCGGGTCAACGGGTTCGCGGGTCGACCCGACCGGTTGAACACCCTGTCAACATGTATCAGCCTAACCTTATTATATTAGTAGAAACACGTACGACTAAATAAAATTAGACAAGATTTTTTTACGCTTGGGAAACCAGTGGAATGGTTACTGTCAGGAGGGTGATGGAGTTTTCGGGGGAATCATATACAAGTCACGACTATTAGTAAGCAATTAGGTTATACATGTTGTCATAACCTTAGGTAATTTCTTATCGATAATCTCATGTGTGTATGCTAGCACCTCTCTGCCATTACGGGCTAGGCTATTAAATCATCTCATGAATATTAATATTAGTAACATGCCATGGGTAGTCCTAGGTGATTTTAACTGCATCCTGCACCCAAATGACAAAAAAGAGGGAAACCTTTTTGTTTAACAAGAACCATTAGAATCTTTCAGGACTTATAAATCAAGGGTTGGTAGATGTAGAACTCATCGGATTCCAGCATACCTAGTGCAATAATCGTCAGGTGCTCTATGTAGACTAGATAGGATGTTAGTGAGTAGTGATTGGGTTATGTCCTACCTAAATATGACTCTTAGAGCCCTAGCTTAGTGCCCCTCTGACCAAAAGAAAAGACCTAGACAATTCAAATATGCACATTTTTGGTTTAATTATAATGAGCCAAGAGAGATTGTTCAAAAGGAGTGGACCCACAATAGAACAAACAGACAAGCATTAAAAGCTATTAAAAACCAAACTAGGATTCGGAATGCTAAAAAATTGGGAATTATATAACACAAGGTGGGAGAGGTGCTAGATAATATCCAACAACTGGAACTTAAGGACAGTAGAGTGGTCTGACTATGGAGGAATGTGGTAAACTGAGAGCTGCCTATAACCTTCATGCGGTCTTGAGAAGATAAATTAGTATTAAATGATGGTCCAAATCTAGGGTCAGTTGGATAAAAGATGGAGATAGAAATACCAAATTTATTTTACTTAAGCACAATGATTAGACAAAGAAAAATAAGATAAATATATTAATTAACATGGAGGGAGTGACGGTGGAGGATGATAACCAAATCAGATCTATGTTTGTCGACCATTACAGTCAGTTGTGGAGGCAGGAGAATACTCTCACGACTCCTATTAACCTCTGGCCTGAGTTACCTAAATTACACAATAGCTCACACCACCAGCTCTTGGCATCTATCACTGACCAAGAAATCAAGGAGATTTTCTTGGAGATGCATCTGGGAAGGCCCCAGGACCGGATGGTTTCACCGTTGAATTTTATAAAAATTATTGAGACATTATTGGGCATGTACAGTTACATTTTTCATCATTGGACAGTTACCCCTAGCATGGTCCTGGACCACTCTCATCTTTATCCCAAAAAATAAAGCTCCCAGAAAATGATTATAGACCAATTTCCCTATGTAATGTCATATATAAGGTCATCTCAAAGATCATTGCTAACATATTAAAACCTTTGTTACCATCTCTTATTGATGCGGCCCAGTCGACTTTTGTGAAAAATAGATTAATACAAGATAATATTATTACTACCCAAGAGCTAGTGCATTCAATGGGAAAAGGCTTAAGCATATGATAATTAAAGCTGATATGGAAAAAGCTTTTGATAGGATGTCTTGGAATGGAATAAACAATATCTTGCAACTTACGAATTTCCCATCTACATTTATAAATTAGATCCTTAAGTGTGTGCTCTTTCCGAACTTTAGATGCTGTGTAAATGGTGCCCTATCACAATCATTTAAGAGCAACCAAGACATTAGGCAGGGGGATCATCTGTCCCCCTACCTCTACATACTAACCTCTCAGGTCCTATCCTCACTACTCAACAAGGAGGCCCTCATAGGCAGCATCAATCCATTTAAGATAGGAAACTTCATCATGACACATTTGACTTTTGTTTATGACTTACTGATCTGCATTGCAGCAACAAAAAGAAACTATGTTAACCTGATTAAAATTCTTAAAATGTACGAGAGGCTCACAAATAAAAAGCTTAATACGCACAAGTCAGCTATGTATCGGCCTTCAAAATTGTACTCCAATAGAGCAAACATTATCAAACAACCTCTAGGCATTCAAGTGGGGAACTTTTCCTTCACCTATTTAGGAGTCCCTTTATGACACAGAAGGATTCCCATCAGTAGTCAAAGAGGGTTAGTTGAGAAAGTTTCAACCAGATTGTCTGGTTGGAAAAGATGCTCATTAAGTCAAGCAGGTAGGCTAACACTTATCAACTCAGTTATTAACTTTATACCAGTTTATTCAAAGGGGGTTACTCATGTTTCTGCTAGAGTGCTAGAGGAGTTAGAAAAATTCTCTAGAAGTTTTCTTTGGGATTCCAATGGAGGGAGAAGGGGCCTACACCTCCTTAACCGGAACACTGTTCAATTGTCAAAAACGTCTAGGGACTGGGGGTTAGGAAGCTATCTCATATTCGCACAGTCTTACTGCTAAAAGAATTTATGCTCTGCCAAAAGAAGAAAAATAGTATGTGGGTAAACCTTGTAACTGCCAAATACGACACTTTTCATCCTTGGTCTAGTCCTAATGGCCCCCTCCTTGAGTTTAGCCCCCCGGCCCCCAAGTTGATCCTGTTGGGTTTTGGAAGATTATTAAAAATGCGACAAATAAATTGAGAGAGGGATTTATAAAAGCCATAAGAAATGATCAGAGTACAACCATATTAGGGGACCCATGGATTCTAGAAACTCCCCTATTACTTAAACCCACTTTTGTTAACATTGAGACTCTAACTATGGAACATAAGGTTGCTGATCTTATCGTTGATAATGCTTGGAATGTTCATTTACTTCATTCTTGGTTTGACCTAGATTTGGTCTCTAAAATTTTCTTGCTTCATCTGCCTGCTTCAAATGCCGAGAATGATTCATGGGTTTGGGTGTCTGACATCAATGGTTGTGCAAATACAAAATATGTGTACAGATTCCTATGCAGGGACAATTGCTCGACAATAACATCAGAAAGGCTTGCTTGGAACTCAATGTGGCAAATAAAGATTCCCGCAAAATATCTATTTTCTTATGGAAATTAATGCAAACCTATTACTAACTAAAGACTTCTTTTTACGTTTTGATAACTCTATGAACATTAACTGCTCTCTTTGTGGTTTGAGTGTTAAATCCAATGTCCATCTATTCTTTCAATGCCCTTTCTCTCTTGATTTATGGAGGTTTTTCCAGCAAAATGTTAACTACAATTTCCTATATATGGTTTCATGGCATACGAGTGACTCGATCAAGGTTGTACTCTTGACCGGAGATCAAACCATATTTTTATTGCTTTTCGCTTTTTTCCTATGGGGACTTTGGACTGCTAAAAATGATTGTCACTTCAGTTCCAAGCAAGCAACCATGTTATGTGTCTGGGAGCGAGTTGTCACTACACATGGGGAACATGTGAACACTCATGAGGCAATTGCCCCCAAGACCCAAGGCGAGTCCGGTGGGAGTCCCCGACTGAATCTTGGGTCAAACTCAACTCTAATGGATCCTTTGTGGACCCATCCCTGCCGGGGGGTGGGGTATATCATTCGCGCCCCTAACACTTCTCTTCTTGCTGCATGTTCATGTAGACATGCTGCTGGTTCGATAATGGAGCTTGAGGCGTCAGCTCTATATCTTGGACTGAAGGAATTCTACCAAAGGAGATATACAAAGGTGCATGCAAAAGTATATTCCGAGTAGCTGTGCAAAGTTATCAACCAAATTGACAGATGCCCATGGCGATTGCAAAACTTTGTAAAACCAATTTTGAACCTCATTAAAACTTTTGGGTCTTTTAGACTTGAGCACTACAAGTGTAATAGGGTAGCAGATTTTTTGACTCAAAGACTACGCTCTCTCAATAGTTTTTGTGAGGAGAATCTCCCTCGAGACCTCCTCAATATTCTATATGATGATGCCTCAAGCCTAGTTATAAATACATAACGCATCTTTCATTTTAAAATATTGTAAGGTGATACAACCAAGGCCTCATAATATTTTACCATGCTGCAAGAAAATTAAATATTTTCGACGACCAATTTCCAACGAGCCAAAATAACTTTTATGAGAAAGAATATCCTTCTGAAATATCTTGTCGCTAGTATCGAAGGTACAACCGAGGATATTTTATCGACGTATGTCATCATCGGTAGTACCGATATGATAGGATAACCATCGGTATTACCAATAGCTACGTTGTCGATATTCAAATTTATCAATTAAATAATATTAATGTTATAATATTATGTTGTAAATAGTAAATGTTACAAACTTAGCCGTCTTGACAATAGTTTACCTGTCGGTACTACCAATGATTCACATAGACACCGCGATGACTAGATTATGTTCATTTCCATGAACTTTACAACATTAATAAATTTATTATTTTCAAAATTTCAAATTGGAAATTTATTACTTAAAATTTTATTATTTTAAAATATTATTTATGAAAATATATTATTATGTAAAATATTATTTTAATAAAAAATATTATTTAAAATTTATATTATGAACTATTTTTTCATAATTTGATTATGGGAAAAATATTTAACAAAAAATTATAAACTTTTATTTTAAAAAATAAATATTGATTTATTTTATTTTTAAAAAGGTTTCTCATGTTAGTCGTATTAGAACTTCCGATGTGTACTATCATTAGAAATTTTGAAGGACCGTCACCCTTCGAAAGTTCGGACGGGCATCCCCCCATCGAAAGTTTTGACAAGTAACACTAGTTGAAAATTATGAAGGGCACATATACAATCAATTTTGTGTGAAAAAAAGAATAAATACTAAGGAAGTAATACCTGTCGAAAATACCGACGATTTTTGTGCAAGTCGAAAATTTTCCAACGACGTCATCCCATTGGAAATTAGACTTTCGGACAATTTTAGTGAGACTTTTTATGGATTTGGTTGTTGGAAATTTTAAAAAAATGTTAGTGCCAGGGGATATGGATAAAATTATATTTGTTTTACCTTTGCTGGTGTAATTGGATCTGATAAAGGATAGTGCTAGGAATCATCTAGGACAAATAAGGTATGTCAGCAACAATTGTCAGTCTAAGGTTGTGGTCAGGGCTGTCAAAGTCTGTGTAATGGTCAACAAATGCCTCTAAAATGTCGTTGTTAAAGTAAGTATAATTGTAATACTCCAAAACTCATGTACTGAACATGTGGTCACAAGGTCATCTTTAAGACATCATACAATTCTATGACCATTTTTTTCTTTGCTTTAACAAGTCGACATAATAATTTACATGTGTGAAAAACTTAAATACAATAATTCTTTCATAGCGAAATTAAAAATTATATAATATTTAATGATCTATGAGTTGTGTGTCTAAATCTATACATCATTAACTTTGTATCGATGTCCATATTCTTGTGCAAGTTGTTCTGGCTCCAAGTGAGTCACATTTTTAATATTTATGTACTACCCCTTGTTGGTCCTAGGGGTAGAAAATTAATATATATTATTTACATTCCCATACTCTTTCATAACATAAATATCATATATTGGAAATGAAAAACTAAACTTTCCTTTGCCTTATGATTAATCAATTCTATTTCTCCACTGGGCCGGGAAGGGATATAACTCAATGGTAGAGTGCCATCTTGATGTGGTGGAAATCAACAATATTGAGGTACTCATTCCATTATAGATATTAATTTATGCTTCATTTTTTGCAAAGAATGGGAAATCCATTATATGTTGTATCCAAAGATAAAGCCTGATAGAGCAATGCCGCGTAGAGGTAGGAGGCCCATGGGGTTATGTATCATTACAAGAAAAGTCATCTTTAATGAAGGAAAAAATGGCCGCTATAAATGAAAATTTGGTCGATCATTAAGAACAAGCAAATTCGGTCGTCATTATAGGCTCCATTGTTAAAAGTCAATAATGATTGAACAAAAAGTGCCATCGTTAAAATAATTAATGACAAGTAAATTGATGGCCGCTAAAAACATATTGACGACCATGTATTTTGTCCACTACAAGAAAATTGACGAATAGCGACCCAAAGAACGAGATGCTATTGCGGCACTATTGAGTCTCTAAAATATATAGCGTCTCTTTAGCGGCTAAGTAGCGTCGAAAACATGCGACGCCGGTAATTTGTAGCTAATAGCGTCGCAATAGATCCAAAGATGAGTGAGACGCGACTAACATCAACAGTAGACGCTAGCTCGATGTTAAGCTAATGCATAATGTCTCGCTACGAGCAGTCGACGGGCATCGCTACATTGACGTTATCATGGTGCAGATGCTTGAGGCGCTATTTCGGCGCTCAAGAGACGCTAAGTTTATGTATTAGCTAACGCTATTTAGGCGCTGACGCTCCAACAACGCGAAGCATGATATATTTAATGTAGCCCCGACTATGTGTGCGATGCTAGTGTGACATTACGGAGGCGCTAACGTTAGATTTTTGCCCCATTACAAGCATATTTTCTTCCCTTTCCACACCGTACAAATATATAATGCATATAAATGCATTGATATCCATCACAGGCATAATATCAAAGAGTAATCATCACAGGCGCAATATCTAAGATAGGAATATGAAAAGTAACAAACTAAACTAACAAAAGTATAACTATTATACGAATATTTAATAAGAAGTCTATAAGTAACAAAAGTATAGTTGCAAAAGTTTCTATCCTAAGTTTTGGAGTTGTTATTGTTGTTCCGGATGTTTGATCCCGACGTGCTCGGTCCTTGGTCTCGCGAGGATTCATTCTGTGGCGGGATCAATCCTTGAATCACCTACAATAATGGATTCAACTACCGTGACATGTGCTGCGATATCTGTTGTGATAGCTGCGTTACATCAGGTGCAGCGGATGAGCTCGGAGCATAAGGGCCGCCTACATATCCTCCGCTCATCCTAGGTACTTGAGCGGTTGCCGAGGCCACACAGGTATCCTCCTCGTGTCGTGTCGGCCACCTCCTCTCAAATAGTAAGGTCCTCTACGAAATAAAAAACTATACAATCATATAAATATTATAAATTATATAACATAAAAAACACATAAATAAAAAACGTGAATTGCTTTCGATAAACGATGGCTGAGTACTCGGACCATCTCTGTACTTTTCAGTCATCTTCACATTATACTCATCCTAAAAAAATTAAACTTTGCGCATTTAAAAAATAGTTTGTACTAACGTCAACAACCAAGTGAACATGTGATAAGACTTACCAGAAGCCTATGAGAAGTGGGCGTGACCAAGTCATTGGTCTTCCGACTCTTATGCGGGCCTCATAGATCACGTGAAAGTCTACATGACCGCTTGTTTCTCCTCATGCATTAAAGTTTCAAATTTTTTAAAATAAGTATAAGTGAAAAGTTTGATCAATATAATTTGTATATAAGTTACCATGCGCTGTCGATGCTCGTCAAACCGCATCGACCCGTCTGTGTGGATGTGGGCATCGGGCTTCGAAAATCGGTTAACTCTTACCTTTTCCGACTTTCTTTGACATTGTTCATCCATCCTTTATGAACATTAAATACTTAGACTTTGAAAAATTATAAATTTAATAAAAAATAATTTAAATGTAAACTTACTTACCACTTCCTACATAAGGACTCCCAAATCGAGCGCCTAATATATGTCTTGGGCATCTTAGTATGCTTTGCTCCAAAGTGAGTCGACCGGAGGCGAGGTCGGGGTCGGAGGAGTTAGCGGGTCGGGCGGTAGGTAAACAATAAAAGTAAAAAGTAAACGAAGGACTTAGGGATTTAAGGTAAGTTTTTAGCGCCACCAAATGATGCGGTGCTACATAGACACCCAGGTGACTCTATAAGCGAATGCGACTCTAAGTAGACGATAAAGTGACTCTATATATTGTATTTTTCTATTATAAAGGTCTATATATTCAAGATAGCATATGTGTATATGAAAAATTTGTGTATATTAATATCTAATATACGTGTATGTATATGTCTACGTGTGCGAGATTAAGTCACAACAGTGTATATGTATATGTATTATAAGTATATACGTGTGTGTATATGTCTATATATGTGCGAGATTAAGTGTGTGTAATAAAGTCGGCACTAGATAGACGCTGGTGCATCGCTAGAACATATTAGCGACACCTTAACGTTGACGTAGCGTCTCAGACGTCTTAGTGTCCCAAAAATGTGATGCCAGGGAGACGCCAATGATGCCTCGATAGTGTCGACATTCACTACGGCTCTATTGTGGCGCTATGTAGACACTACTAAGTCACCATTTTGCCACTCAAATGGGATATTTTGTAATAAATCATGTCACTTAATTCATAAGTATGCATAAATAACATATATAATATAATATATAGGTAACATATATATTGTATGCATAAGTAACATATATAATATAGATAGCAAATTATATATTTAGGAATACTACTATGATGTAGGCATAATAAGTAATATGATTGTATGCATAAGTAACATATATAATATAGATAACAAATTATATATTTAGGAGCACTCCTATGATGTAGGCATAATAAGTAATTATGTAGGAATATATATATTACATATATGGATTTGCATCAAAATAGATAACATATAGTTAAAATATAGATAACGTATATATAGGTATCTATTTCTTAATTAACATATATGCTCCTCAAACATATATAGTTATGAGATGTCAAGTAAGTGTTAAAATAGTGCCAATTAAGCGTTGTATGTGTTACATATGTAGGCAACAATAGGAATATGATTTTAAGTTGGCGTCTTAGTAGCATCGCACTATATACGGTGCCCATATCGAGTCCTAGATAGCGTCGACAGAGCGTCACATATAGTGAGACGCTAGCGTCGTGTCGAAGGTTGTCGACGCTACGCGGTGTTAAGTTCTGCCACACATTTTCGCCCCATTAAGCGCAATAATAGCGATTATTTGGCATCTCTATGGCGCCTCCTTTAGCGTCTATATTGCGAAACGCTAAACTAATACTAATGTGACGTTATTGAGAGGCAAGTGGCGTTCCCAATTTGTGACTCAATGCGACGCTATACCGACGCACGTGGCGTCGACTTATCATGACTGGCAATGGAGACGCTATTTTGCATTGCTAATCGTCAGTTTATTTGTAGTGGTCTTTAATGATGAATAGCAGCCATGTAATTTCTTTTCGTTAAAAAGTTCTAATGACCATAAGCTTGGGCGTTGGATAATTCAATTGGTTCTCATTGTTAGTTATTAATGATTGGATTTTGATCCTTAATAACCAATTTTCTATTATTAATTATCAGATTTTTGGACATGAATAATTATTTTTTACAATTAATATCAATTCATAACAAATGTTGACACAATAAAGTTCACCATAAATAAAAAACTAAAAGGGATAATAATATAAGAATAATAAAATATAGAAAATGGTGTTCCATTAAAAAATGATGATATTCACACTTTCCAATAGACATCCACCCATTGTTGGTTATTAAAAAATGATAATATTGCTCCCCTTCCATTGTTGCTCTTCCACCGTCCAATGTTGTGGCCCTTCCATTGTTGCGCTTCCATACCGGCGCTCTTGTTCCATGGTCGTACTCCTCCATGACCAGCACCGCCTCCTGCGAAGTCCCCTCCGCATGACGCTCTCCGAGAAGGAGAAGAAGGCGTTCATCGACTCATTGTTGTTGTTTTCCTTGGCCTCGTCCATCCTTGCACTAGGCAAAAGTCCCGTTAATAATGCCTTAAATCTGAGCCGAGTTGTAACTTTATATGTGCCCCTATGTAGTCAGGCATTTCAGCAATGGGGTGGCGAAGCCACTTGACCCCTACGGTGAAGCCGCCCATCCCCTACAAACTACGAGCCTGAGAGGGATCTAGGGGGATCTCTTGTGGGGGCTCAGGGGCGGAATCCCCGAAACCTAGACAATTTAGGATTTCTGTTTCCTATTTTGTATTAAAATTCCTTATATAGACTCTATGATCCTTGTAATCATTATTATTCCATAACAAAGAGAGCCACCGTCGTCCGAAGACCATAAATTTCGTATGTTCTTTTGTATTTGTGTGACCTCTCTCCCTCTTTACATAACACCCCCTTCCTCCCGAGCGACGAAATCTGCCTCCTCCCCACTTGCCGTCATGTGTTCCACTCCTTTTTCAACGAGAAATGGTTCGACATCGACGATAGTCCACATCGTGCCCCCTGTGCTATGCACCACCCGCCCCTTCTCCCGCTGCACCCTCAGAGATGGCTTCGACGGCTTCCATCTCCGCTAGCAAGCGGTCAAGATCCGACAAGGAAAGATCAAAACATGGATTAGGAAAGATAAAAAAGGAAAGGATTCGAATTAAAAAAAAGTGGGGAAAAGGAAATGAAGAACATGGAAATCGGGGGAGAGATTTCCTCCCTCGATTGTCCTCCCCGATCTCCTCTTCTAATTCGTCCGAATTGGTGCTATAAGAAGGCACGAGGGGAAGCCCTCGCGCCCCTTTCGATCTCATCCCACCGGCCGCCACCGTCGTCCTCCGTCCTCTTCCTCTGTTCCGGCGAACCGCATGCACACATGGACGACAGGGATGATCGGAGGATGTCAAGTGCACAACAGCCCCTCCCTCGACGCGTTCATGAGGTCGGCCGCATCCCCTCGCCGGCCAAGACCGACCGGAATCGGAGAAGATGACGAAAGCGTCTCTGACGAACCAAGCGCGATCGAAAAGGTACTCTAGATGTTCAAATCCCCATAGGCTATGATACATTAATCATATAATGCATGTGATGGTTCCATATTAATCTAGAGTATATAAGCTTCATTTTTCATATAATGATCATCGTGATTCGATGGCCGGAGGAGAGGAAGAAGATGGGCGTGGGCTTGCGCTTCAGTGACCCGACTTGAGTCACTGATGACTCGGCCCGAGTCACTAATGACTCGGCCCGAGTCGATCATCTTGGTGGACGTGGCCGAGTCATGGCACGGGCGTGCCAGGTGGGTGGCACGCGCGTGTTCAATTATGAGAACGGTTGATCGATTCAATGGGACGGTCGATCGATTTGGTAGTAGTGGCATGGCCGTGATGTCGGTGGCATGGATGTGCCAGTGGAGTGGCAAGGCCGTGATGATAGTGGCATGGGAGTGCCAGAGGAGAGACGACCGGACGCTGGTGGCACGGGCATGTCAAAAGGGTGGCACGATCATGATATCAGAGTTCTAGACCGATTTCAATGCGCGTGAACGCTGACCCAGCCCGACTCAGATCTCGACTCGGCCCGGGTCATGCGCACCAATCCTCGACAGAGACTCAGCCCAGGTTCTCCTTAATCCGACCAGAGTTCTGTTGAATAGAATATAGTCATTCTTTTTATTTAGGCTCGATCTTTCATATTTGGGCCCCGCTTTCGAGAAGGCCCACTCGAGGCCTTGTCCAACATTGTAAAGACCCTAATGGACCCTTTCCTCCTCTGAAAGATGGGTCAGACTTTGGCATAAAGGATAACCTTTCTCTAATCTATGATTTCTAAACTCCATAGATAGTAAACAAGCTAAGCAAAAAAAAAAAAGATAAAAACCACGAGATTGCTATGTGCCGCCAAAAGTATACATCATTGTCATTGTTCATAGATGAGGGGCAGGTAGCTTAGCTGATGAGACAGTGAACCTATGAGTCCTTAACAACCACTACTCTTAGAGTAAAGGTCCTCTCCCACCTCTATTCCGAATAGGGTTATGTATTGACATACTCCTTCTCCATTAAGGCATTATATTGAATATATTGTTTATAGCGCCAGAGGGACAGGTAGCTTAGCTGAGGAGACAGTGAACCTACGGATCCGTAACGACCACTGTTCCTGGGGTACAGGTCCTCTCCCACCTATGTTCCAAAAAAGGTATGCATTGTCATTACACCTTCCACATTGCGGGCATTCCTGACTTCACAAATGTTCTTAGAGGCACCTCTGACACTACAAGAAAAATGCCATTTTCCGACGGTCCATTTCCGACAGATAAAAATCCGTCGCAATTTGCGACGGATTTTGCGACGAAAATATTTTCGATGGAATTTTCGACAGTTACAATCGTCTGAAATGAAAATAATAAATTATGTAATTTATTATATTATTATTTTATTTTTCGACAATTAGGAACATCAATATTTCCGACGGATATCTATCCGTCGCAATTTTCGACGAAATTTCCGACGGTCACAACCGTCTGAAATGAAAATAATAAATTATGTAATTTGTCATATTATTATTTTATTTTTCGACGATTAGGAATGTCGATATTTTCAATGGATATCGATCTGTCACAATTTCCGACAGAATTTTCGACGGTTGTATCGAAAATGAAAATAATAAATTATGTAATTTGTTATATTATTATTTTATTTTTTGATGATTAGAAACGTCGATATTTCTAATGGATATCTATCCGTCGCAATTGTCGATGTCATGACAGTCGGTAAGTGTATAATAATATAATATAAGGAGTATTTTTATTAATATAATTAGCGACAGTCTGGACCGTCGCTATTTTCGACGGTCAAGACCATCGGTAACTTTAAAAATAATTAATACCATATTCGTACATATCATGATAATATATATTATTAATATTTGCTAAATTTTCGATGGTCAGAGCCATCAGTAATTAAAATTTCACTATCCCGCTTTTTTTATGACAAGTTGCTTATAGAATCTTCGATTTTAGGCATGGAACCCTACATTCAAGTAGGGTCCTCCATCAAGGGTCTTTTCATCGATGTTATAGCTTGAGTTTCATAAGGAAGTGTGTCATATCCTTCGGTAATTGTTGTTATAAAAGAGCTCCTTCTCTTGAGGAAGTCCTCACCGGGACCATGACCCTTTAGAGATAAGAAGTGCTAAAATAAATATACAATAAGATAAAAAAAATCCCCAAACCAGAGACACTTTAAAAATAACTAAACTGAGAAAACTCGGATAAAGGATAGATTCAAATTGGGGCACGTCTAGCCGCAGTGGAGAGACCCAAATGGGCAATGCTAGCATGGGTAGTTTTCCCGCTTTCTCATTTTTCCACTTATATATATATATATATGTGTGTGTGTGTGTGTGTGTGTAATCTTCCCACTATCCTTTCCCCTCTCCTCTCTCTCTCCCTCTCCCTGTCGGCGAGCCTCTCCCTCTCCCTGCCGGCGAGCCTCTCCCGATCGGACGACAGGCATCGACGACCGGCGACGTCCCTCTCCCCTTCTCTCTCTCTCTCTCTCTCTTTCTCTCTCTCCAGCATCGACGATCGGACGACAGGCATCCAGATCCAGCCGCCTGGCGACCGGATCGACCCCTGGCAGCCGGATTCAGCCGCTTGAGGCCGGATCGGCCGCCTGGCGCCCGGATTCCGCCGATCCGGATCGGCCGCATGGCGCTCGGATTCCATGCATGCGACTGGATCGGCCGCCTGGCGGCCGGATCCAGCCGCGTGTCACGCCCCATTCTTCATCTACGTCCCATGAGGAGCGTGGGACGGTGTGCGGCAAGGTTGGGATGCAAGCGGTGCCCACTTTGACAGAATGCCTACTTTGGCAGGATGCACACTTTGGCAGAACGCCTAGTTTGACAGAACGCTCGATTTGGCAGCGGGGAGGGGCGATATCGTCCCGAGCAAATTCAGCTCCTCCCAAAGTGTTCGGAAGGTCGGTAGAAGTTAAGTAGGACAGCTGGCCACGAGAATCAAGCGTTGGTTACTCGCCGGGAAGTTAGCAACCGAAGATATGATGGAGTTGCACCATATCCGCCAAGATCGTGCAGGATCGGGCCAGCCAACTTATCCCAACAAATTAGGAGGATTAGGAGGATCTTTCTAGTTGGAGATCTTGAGAAGAAGATCTGGAGCAATCTCGGGGATTACTCCACCCAACAATCTGGTTAGCAGATCAGGGAGAATCTTGCAGATATCAAGGAGGATAACTATAGGATCTCAGGATGATGACGCAGGATCATTCCAGACGGTTTCTGGTGAGAAGATCAGAAGGGAACTTGAAGATAAGATCCCATGCCTTATGGGGGTTTTGCTATAACTAGAGGATCGTGTAGGATCTCTAGAATCAGGAGATCTTGGGAGATCCCTAATATTATGGGCTGGATTAGAAGAGTTAGTTAGGGAGTTGAGGAGGGCTCTTCTATATAAACTCATGTATCCTCCCATTGTAAAGCATCCGATCGGAGTAGCGATCAAGGTCATGGAATAGATTATGCTTTCCCCCTTAATATTCTTGTTGTGTTCCAATGTCGTGTATGTCCTATCTTAAGGTGCTCATGCATTATTCCGCAATGCTGAGTACGTGTGCTATGGAGCGAACTAGCAATGTGTCGCTGCCATAGTACTCTTGGAGGCTGAACGGACGTCCTGAGAAGGGGATGTGCCGTGCAGCACGGGGTTTTTGGAGAAGCGAAAAGTAGCCCGTGACACATGGACGGCTGGGTTCGGCCGCCAGGCGCCCGATTCGGCGGCCGGATCTGGCCGCGGGCGCCGGATCGGCCGCCTGGCAGTAGGATTTGGCCATGGACGGCCAAATCCGCCGTTGGCTATCGGATCCGATCGCTGGGGCGGGCTAATTTTTTATATTATAAAAATTATTTGCGACGGTTGCGACCACTGAAACGATGACTGCCGAAACTTTCGGCGGTAGCGACCGTTGAAATGACGATCGCCGAAACTTTCGGCGGTAGCGACCGCCGATATTTGCGGTGGTCATCGCAACCGTCGAAAGTTTTGGTGGTGACGACCACTGAAGTTTCGACAGTTTCATCGACCGTCGCAAATATCAACGGTCGTGATCGCCGAATTTCCGTCGAAACTTGCGACATTTTTTTTCCAACTGTGCAAACCAATTTGCGACGACCATTTTTCGGACGAATTGATTTCCTCGAAAATATGATTACCGACAGTTTTTCGGGAAATTACAGACGGTCGGAACCGTCCGTAATTTCCACTTTTCTTGTAGTGTGACTTCCGAAGCTAATAATAACAACTCGTATAGGACAACGAACTTCAAGGACTGTATAACTAATGTAAAAGACGTAGCGCAACTCATGGTAAAGTAAAGTAAATCATGGCATGATAAAGCACAAAGTATAACATATTAAAGACAAAAACATTGTCACAGTAAAGAACATAGTATGAACATAGTAAAGAACAAAGTATGGACATGATAAAGAATGAATCATTGTCATTGTACAAGCAAAGTATTGGTTATAACAAAAAAGTATAGACCACTGTTTCATAGTAAAGCACAGTTATTTTATTACTTATCCATTGTTGATTTAAACATAAATTGATTATCATTTCATAACCTATTATTCTATTGTACTAGACGTTGTCACTCAAGGTATTCTATGCCCCTGCATTGGAATTTTGCAGGTGAGATTTTGCTTGGAGAGAATTGATGGAGGACACATAGCTTGGGAATTACTGCACATGACTCATTGAGCTATCTAGTGTCCTTCTTTATTTCTTTTTGCTTGCATTAGTTGGACAAGTCATCCCTGCTTCAGATGGATAATTTGGTCTTTTTCTTTAAAATTAGATATGTGGTCATTAGCGTGAATCTATTGGACATTGTTGTCATTTCCTTTCTCCATGTGGATTGCATTAGGTGTTATTGCCTTTTGACATTCTAATATTTCCTTCGTCCACAATAAAGTCTTTACTTAGTTTATTATTCCACGTGTTACATTTGTTGAATAATCAAAGTTCGATTATAGTCAAGAGTATAGCGTCCCCGAGATCAACATGACTGTCTACATGACAGAAGAGTTGATTTTAGGGACGTTACATTATCATTATCATTTTAACTGTGTCATCTATTCAGGGCAGAGATATTCTATGATTATTCTAACTTTGATAGAAAATCTATCATTATCCTGGCCAAGAAATTGTTAAATTTGCAAGTTAAATAACTGATCACGTAAAGGAAATTCTCAAAATTTTATTGATTTTACAAAGATGTCAGAAAATGCAAAAAAAAAAAAGGCTTTTCATGATTAAATTATTAGTTGCTGCATCTTCTATTTACCGGAAAAATAATCACATATAATAAGAAAACTGGAAAGAGAGACCATGCATGCACGATGAGAAACTATGTGACCTCAACTAATCAACAAAACACCTGATGCTCGATCATGCAACAAGAACAGATATCTGAAATGATAATTTGGACGTGGAGCGAATTGAAGATCGTAGCTAGAGATCAGAAAGCCGTTAACACTTAGGCACGTCCGCCGGCGGCGGCAGTATCTTTTCGCTCGGCAGCTCGCCATCGTTCACTACCCACGCCATCATCAGGCCCCAGCTCATGTGCACCTCGATGTGGCAATGCATGAACCACACTCCTGTCACGTCCACATAAGAAACGAGAAGTCAACAGTTGCCAACGTTGAGATCCATGCATTCTGGAATGCTAAAGTTGTCAACGGCAAATCGTACCTGGGTTGTCGGCTCTGAAGCGGACAGCCACCCAGCCGCCGGCCGGGACCCCGATGGTGTTCCTCTCGATCGGGTCGACGAGGTTGAAACCCCGAGGGTCATTTATGGGGTCATAGTTCCCGAAACCCTTGCCGACAACGAAGAAGTTGTAGCCATGCAGGTGCAGCGGGTGGCTCTCGGCGCCTATGATGCTCGTGTCCTGCATCACCAGCTCCACGGTGGTGTTGAACGGAAGCACCACGACCTTGGTTCCATTGGAGACGAACACGTTGTTGGGCGGGGTCCCGGTATAGTTGAACGGATACGGCGGGTTCCGAGGAAAGTCTGTGGTGTACACGCCCTTGGTCATCCCCGTGTAATGGGCATGGAGAAGAGAGGTCGTGGGAAGAACGAATGATACGTTGTTCACGGACGCAGCGAACTTGATGCCATAGGGCCCTTGGCACGTTTGGTTCGTGGGGCAAGGACGCGCGCCGAGGCCGACAGTAAAATAGAATCTCCTGTCAACCAGCTGCGGCACGTCCGCCGGGTACTGCGCGTTCGCCAGGCTACGGAGGCCGGCCGTATAATTCGTGGCGTAGGCGGTGTCGTTGAGAGCCGGAAGAGACGGTTTAAAGAGCTGCGGCTTCTTCACGTCGTTCTTCGAGTTCTCGTATTGTAGAAAGCCTTCGGTGGTGGTGTTGTCGAACGTGCCCTGCCCGGTCACATAGGGCCTCGCCGCCATGACGAAGGCGGCATTTTGGGAGGTCGGCTTGGTGTGGAGGAGGACGTTGGTGGTTTGGCCTGGCGTGATGAGGACGATGTCCGTGACCAGCGGTTTGACGTAGGTGGCGTCAGTCTCGACGACGGTGAGGGTGTGGTTTGCGATGCTGAAGAAGAGCTCGTCGTTGAGGGCAGCGTTGATCAGCCGGAGGAGGTACGTTTTGCCTGGCTTCACCTTGAGCTTGAACGTGTCTGCATGCCAATGATCAGTCAACAAATAGATATGCTATTGATGAAACCAGAAATTTGGATCAATTTTGTAGTGCTTTCAGATCGATCAGCATGCAACCTTTGCTCGAGCAATTGTACAGAGGACCAGGGAGTCCATTGATGGTGTAAGCATCAGAGACGTTTGGGCTTGCACCAGTCCAAAGAGACTGCGCAACCACAGCTTCCGTATCAGCATTGAACCACTCTCCTGTTCAGATGCACGAGCATATTAAGTACATTCATTAGTTCAAAAACTTTCAGCTTAATTAAAACTAAGTTGTATAATCCATGAAGTGCTAAATGATTTATAAAAGTATCGTCGCCACTACCGAAGATGATGGGCATCTCCTTATAGGGTTTGGCAAAGGGGTAAGGAACGCCACGCTTTGGGAGGATGATGATGGGTCCATAGACAGTGGCCCTCAGCCATGAGAGATGGGCGTGCCACCACAGCGTGCCCCTCTGTCCTGTAATTGTGAAGTTATACACGTAACTCTGCCCTGACTGGATTGGGCACTGGGTTATGTATGCAGGGCCATCAGCCCACCCACTTCTAAGCTGCCTCACCCCGTGCCTGCACAGATCAGTAATAGATCAATTATTAGCGTACTGATTAGTTCTACAGGAATCACTTATATATCGAAGGATTTTCAGTGGAAATATTGAAGTCTGGTATATACCAGTGAATGGTGATGTTTTTCTGAACATGGTTCACCAACTTAACAATAACCCGGTCACCTTCTCTTGCTACGATCTTGGGACCCGGAAACTGCCCGTTTACTGTCACGATGCTCTTAGTGTTGCACAGCCTCGTCACGTTCTTCATCCTTATCTGCAGTTAACATGTTTATATTGAGGAACTTAATTGATTGCTTAATGATCTGATAAATTATAATTCATGGTGTTATATTGCATGCATGGCTGAACAGAAGCATAAAATCCATAAACGAACCTCAAACTCGTAATGCCTAGTAGCGGCAGCTGAGAGCCCTGCCATCCCTAGCAGCACATTTAGCAGTACTGTAAGAAACAAAGTTGCCCTCGAGAATATTGAAGCCATGTTTGCTTCGAACAAATTTCTCTCCTGTACTCTCGATTTCCCTACGATTGTTGTTCAACCTCGTACGGGGCGTATGCTTGGAGCTGCCTTGGTCATAGCATATATATACATGTAACTACATATACAAGGGCGTGCTCTTGGCCTATTTGGTAAGACATCCCAAGTGTTGTGAGTTGGCTTTCAGAGAGAGTTGGTTCAAGCTGCTCTTTAGAGTGAACAGAAAGCAATCAGACATAGATACGTTCTGAAATTTATGTCCCTGCAATTGGATGAGAGAAATGCCCCAAAACACCCCACTCCTCTCCAGTTCCCGGGTGCTGGTTAGTCGAGTTCAGGCATAACGTAAAATGGTCATTTCATCGTGACATGCAATATTGATCTTCCATTTATAATACGTATTAATTTGTTAGTTTGCTTATTCGCTTAGAAGCACGGGATACTCGAACTGGGGAGGTCTGGGGATTTCATCTGCAGGCATGCACCAACTTGCTGGGTCCTCTGAATTTTAAGCGATCTCCCTCTAACAGGTTTCTGCAGCTTTATAATATGTTACCCACAGTTTGATATATCTTGGTGGCCAAGGGACCAAGAAGTTGCTCATTGGGCAAGTATAGTCCAATGAATGTCTATCATGCATTTACGATTTAAAAATCGATAAAAACCAACGATCAAATAGACAAACAGTACAGTCCAGCTATCTGGCGAGCTACCAACTTTCGTTGCACAGTGGATATATATATATCGACCCTTAATTGTAATGTTGCATTTTTTTATTATCATGGATCTGCATGTCAATCTATAAAGTCTCTTTAAGATCACAAGTGAGCAAGGACTTAACCATAATGGAGTGTTTATGACTTAGCTAGATAGAGTACTCGTGTTGTGCCCTGTGCCCACTTAAAGCAATATCTTGCTGCAAGAAACATGACAGGACGCAGCGATCAATTATAGAATCCATTCATGTGTTGTTTGATGTTTTGATAGTTTCTTGACTAACTATTAAATCTGTACGATATATATATATTGTAATATTTCTAAAAATCAAATAGATATAAAAATAAAATAAATAAAAGAAATATATAACCATCTAAAGCCCACTTATGAAACCCATAAACCTTATTAAACTCATATGACTAAAGTATAAATAATCTTGGATACCCTAAACTTACCTAACCTCTCTCTTTTCTTTCTCCACAACCCACAGCCACCTTTCTCTCCTTTTCTCCCCAAATCTCACGGCAGCAGCACCCCCAACCCACCCAAGCAACAGCAAGCACATCTCTCACTCCCTCTCTCATGCTACAGTGACTCGCACTATAGCTACAGTAGCTACCTCACCTCACTCACTTCCCTCTCCCTCACATTCTCTCTCACGAAAACACCAAAGAGTGGCCCACTCAAGCACCAACTCTCGGCAAGGAAGGAGAGGCAGTGCTGCCATAGGGAGAAGAAGAAGAAAAAAGAGATAGAAGAATAGGATTAGAGTCTTAATTTAAATTTTAAAGGTACGTTTGAGGGGATTCTAAATTTTAATCATTCCTTAATGATGTATGTTTGTGTGGATTAAAGAATTTTAAGACAAAACTAGGTATTATTAATACATGATTAGAAAAATCCATGTTTACGGTAACATGCTTCTTGCTTTATTAAGATTATTATTTTATTACTAATTATGTTTAGAATTAGAATGTTTATGATTATTCATGTTCAATGCATTATGATGTCTCTTATTTGTTCGAATTAATGTGATTAGTAACTCTTAATGTTCTTTATGCAAATCTCTTCATATATTCAAGATTATGATGGTGGAAATGTTCATGTATAACCTATATGATGATTAGTGTAAAATGTATGTTTGAGAGGATCCAAACTTTTCTAACCTCCTCCTAATGATGGTTGAATGTATAAATTCGGGTAAGAAGAACAAATCCTTTGTTCTTAAAGTGAAGGTTTAGGGAATGGACATTTGATGATTCATATTCTTTAAGTTACTATTCTATTGCTAATCATGATTAGAATCTAATGTGTTTTGTTGTTCATGCTTAGTTCATAAGTAGTTTACTCATTTCTTTATGCAAATATGTTTATTGGTCTTAATGATTTAAATGCAAGATATATATATATATATATATATATATATATATATATCTTAAAGTGAAGATTTAGGGAATGGACATTTGATGATTCATATTCTTTAAGTTATATTCTATTGCTAATCATGATTAGAATCTAATGTGTTTTGTTGTTCATGCTTAGTTCATAAGTAGTTTACTCATTTCTTTATGCAAATATGTTTATTGGTCTTAATGATTTAGATGCAAGATATATATATATATATATATATATATATATATATATATATATATATATATGATTCATGTTGTGGTGATTCGTTTTATAAATAGTTAAGCCTATATGAGTAGTCTAAAGTCTATATTATTTATATTGAATGAATGTGCACCAAATAGGTGTTTGTACAAATGTGTAAAAATGGTGAAAAATGGACAAAACAGGGGAAACTCTGTCTAACTGCTCGGGCACGGCCGTGACAAGTGGAGGCACGACCGTGACGTATAGTGGATTTCATGCCTTAACGACAAAACGTTGAATGGATGAAAATGGGCATTCTGTCACGACCATGACCTTGTGGTTGCACGGCCGTGACATCCGGACGTCCCATGCCTTAGACGAACTTTGAGAACGGTCGAAAATTAATCGTTCTATCACAGGCGTGCAAGTACAAACATGAGAAAAATTGACCGTGCAAGTAAAATGACAACCTGTGAAACGCATGCCCCTATGGAACGGTCGTGATGTGTTTTGGCATGGCCATGCCCATATGCTATACCTAGAGGAATCATGCAAGTATTCAGCTGTGCCGAACCATGCACGCTTGTGCCCATGTGTGGGCACAGCCGTGACCAGCCCCCAATGTGATGATTGTTTGTCCACACTTAGCATGATTTGACATATGTATGATCTTAAATAAGATTAAAACATGCAACATGTATTGAATGATTGTGTGCATTGATGAATGTAACTAAAAGACGAATTGACGTGAAGGTGTCTGATTGTAATCGAGGAGGGGAAATGGGTTTCGCCCCTAAGTGGTGGGATTTCCATAAGTTGAGGCAAGTTCTACCTTTTAGTGTGGCGTCTCAATTGGGCCTACGCAAAACCAAAGTTGAGGTGAGTTCCACCCTTAAGTGTGACGTCTTTATTGACTACCTGTGAATCCAATCTTGACCTAGCTAATCAATTCTTACAAATTCAACATGATCTTCCCAATCAACAAGATAAAAAAGTATCTAAATAAAGATGAATGATGAATGACTAGTGACATAAAATTAAAGGTGATGGAAAAGTACGAAGAAGTATGCACCTATAAATATGTAAATGAATGTCCACTTGTCTCGTTATGATATAAATTAAAGATGTAAAAGTTAAGTACGATATATTTATGTTATGTCTTAGTATAATGATATGTCTTTACATAAAGATTAATGATGTTATATGTTATCTCATTTTGCTATGATGATATGTTCACATGCCATATAATGTGCATAAGTAGTTCATAGCATGCATATGATTTATGTTTTATTATGATACAATGTATATGTCGTGACAAGCAGAAAGTATATTATAGGATCATAGCATGTATGAGCCTCAACATACTCTAACGAAAGAAATCTCCTACACCTCATGTATCCGTGCAGGTATGGACGAGGCTTAAGTTCGACGGCGAAAGCCTCATGACAGAGACATTGCACATGTGATAGTCGGGCCACGACCCTAGTTATCTTTTAGTCTTTATATTATAATGATGAACTCTTAGCGAGTCAAGTATGTACAACCTATGGGCCTTGAGTCGTGTACTTTTGTCATTTATGTATGATGAACCATATGTTGAGTATTATGCTATAGCTTATATGGCACATTGGCTAGATCTTGGGATTTATTTAGCTTATGAAGTCTTTCGTTGTAATGTTTTATGTAATTAGGTCATGAAGGTAGCGCCAACTAGGGTTCGACAACTAAATTGGGGCCAAATTTTAGAGGCATTATATATATATATATGTGTGTGTGTGTGTGTGTAATGATTTTGTAGCACTCATTTGGTGGAGCATTGTGTAACATCTAAATTTAGATCGTTCGATCTACCGAATAGTCCAGATATGTTGTTGGACTCTCTCTCCTCTCTCCCTACAACCGCGCCTCTCCTCTCCCCTCCCCTCTCTCATGCGACAAGCGCCCTCTCCTCTCCCGTCTTCCCTCCGTCGACTGGCAGCCCCACCTTCCCTGTCCCCGCGAGCGCCGGCCGGCAGCTCCACCTACCCATGCCCTCACGAGCGTCGGCCAGCGGCCCCCAAGGTTCCCGACCCCGCGCACGAATCGATGGCGGGCTTGAATCAACGACGATGGGCTCGACAATGGCGTAGGCTCGAATCGATGATGAAGGCACAGGCTCAGTGCAGATCTTCCACTCGGACAGCTCGGGTCTAGATCGACGACAGCGCGAGCTCGGTGGGCTCGACAACGACATTCGCAGGGATCCGACGACGATGCTCGCACGGATCTGGGCGACTACGATGGCGCTCGCACAGATCTAGGCGACGACTAAGGCGCTCGCACTGATCTGGGCGATAGTGACGCGTTCTGCAAGGATATCGACGATGAAGACATGAGACTCGCAGCCGGCGAGATCTTGTGGGCGGTGAGAAGAGAGAGAGCGCACGAGGGAGAAGAGAGGGTAGAGGGTGACGCCGGTGATCGCCGGATGTGGAGGTTGTCGTGTCAAGGGCGTCGCCTGTTGTCGTCGGTGATCGTCGAATGGTGAGGAGGTCAGACTTGCAGGTGAAGAGGAGTTGAATGAGGTAGACCGTTCGATTAGATTCGGATGATTTCATTCTGATCGTTGGATTAGGTGTTACACAATGTTACACTGAAGGGTGTTACACAATCATTAAACCATATATATATATGGTTTTTATGATATCATTGTGATGTTTTTATGATGATTTTATTCATATTGTTATACCATACTAAAAATTTGTTTAAAGTCAAAGGATGTGGAGCCTTATACACTAGACGATGTGGAGAACGCACACACCAAAAGGGATAGGAGAAAAAAGAACATGAAATTGACAAGGCACGTAGCGTCTTTTGTCGATATATATATATATATATATATATTCTCCATTGTATGTTATATTGGTCTATATGATTATGATTGGAAACTGAATCTTAATTCCATATAAAATTTGTGATTGGATAAATCGTGAAAGAAAAATCACTAAGGATGTTATTCAGGTTCATTGGTCCTATTATTATTCATGACTGCTTATTGTTACTGATGTCATTTTTGACATGATATATCATATATACATATTTTGTTATTAGTGTCTTATGTATTTATTTTATGATCATGAATTATTATGACTTAGTATCTAATTGTTTTAGGGTAAATTACACTAAATGCCCTCCAACTTTAAGGTTTGCTCAGCGATACCCTCCAACTTCACTTTGTAACATAAATGCACTTCATCTTTTAATGTATTTCACCCGATGCCCTCTTTACCTGGGATAGTCGATTTTTCAGTTTTTCGTCGACGTGGCATCCACGTGGCCATTTCCTCTCTTCTCCACGCAAATAATCGTCCAACGTGACATGTTTCGACGTGGCACATAAAATTACACCAATGCCCTCCAACTTTAAGATTTGCTCAACGATATCCTCCAACTTCACTTTGTAACACAAATGCCCTTCATCTTTTAACGCATTTAACTCGATGCCCTCTTTACCTGGGATAGCAGATTTTCTAGTTTTTTGTCGATGTGGCGTCCACGTGGTCATCTCCTCTCTCCTCCATGCAAATAGTCGTCTGACGTAGCATGCTCCGACGCGGCACCACATATTAAACTATTCTACTTATCGTAAGTTGACTCACTCGCTGTTAAATTATTTTCTTATTTCTCTTTTTGCTGTCGTTCGCATGAAACCTCCTTCGCCGTTCGCACTCCATCGTTCGCTCTTCTTCGTCGTTTGCTTTTCGCGTTTGTCGGCGCTGTCTTTGCTCAATTTGGTTAATTTTACGTGCATTTGGTGAGCAAACTTTAAAGTTAGAGTACATTTCACCATATGCCCTCTTTACCAAGGATAGTTAATTTTTTTATTTTTCGTCGACGTGACGTCCACGTGGTCATCTCCTCTCTCCTCCATACAAATAGTCGTCCAACGTGGCATGCTCCGATGTGACACATAAAATTATACCAAATGTCCTCCAACTTTAAAGTTTGCTCACCAAATGCACATAAAATTACACCAATTTGGGCAAAGACAACGCTGACGAACGCGAAAAGTGAACGATGAAGGAGGCAAATGACGAAGAAGAGCGAACGACGAAGAAGAGCGAATGACGAAGGAGTACGAACGACGAATGAGGTTTCATGCGAACGACGAAAAAGAAGAAAATAAGAAAATAATTTAATAGTGAGTGGATCAACTTACGGTAAGTAAGATGGTTTAATATGTGGTACCACGTCGAAGCATGTTACGTCGGACGGCTATTTGCATGGAGGAGAGATGAGATGACCACGTGGACGCTACGTCGATAAAAAATAAAAAAATCGACTGTCCTAGGTAAAGAGGGCATCGGGTGAAATGTATTAAAAGATGAAAGACATTTGTATTACAAAGTGAAGTTGGAGGATATCGCTGAACAAATCTTAAAGTTGGAGGGCATTGGTATAATTTTATGTGCCACGTCAGACGACTATTTGCGTAGAGGAGAGAGGAGATGGCCACGTAGACGCCACGTCGACGAAAAACTGAAAAACCGGCTATTACAGGTAAAGAGGACATCGGGTGAAACACGTTAAAAGATGAAGGGTATTTGTGTTACAAAGTGAAGTTGGAGGATATCGCTGAGCAAACCTTAAAGTTGGAGGGCATTTGATGTAATTTACCCAATTATTTTTTATTCGTGATCGATACCATACGAAGACCCAACATATGAACAAAATAAAAACCGTACAAATATAAATTAATGTCTTAAGTTAAATAGGATTAAAGATGAAAATTGTGGATCGTCGTTATTGTGTATTGACTCTGAGTTTGGTGTAATTATAAAATTATTATTGATTGAAAGGGTGAATGGCATAACTAAAAGCAAAATAATGAAAATACCGAGGTTGAATACTACTCAATGCCGCTTACAACACTCACATTATACGAAATCTGTTCATCCTATGCAAAAAAAAAATACAAGAATTGAGGTTAGATTCTACTTTATAAAGTCTATTAATAAGTGAACTATCCATATTGCAACTTTTATGCATGCTTGACGGATAATCTATAAAGGCAACATATAATTATTAATTTATAAATTCTTAACATTAATTGATGGAGTTAAAATATAATAACTTCCAGAATGTAGTCAATTAAAAATTATAACGGTCAATTGATAATTACTGATTAAGATAAAAAAATTATAAGTATTAATATTCACTATTGACTTATCACATCATAATTACTTCCAGAATGAAGTATTAAGTATGCTAGTCCACAACATTGAGCCACATAATAGAACAATAAAAAAGAAATGAGATCATATAAAATCACATCAAAATCTTTTATTACGTGCCGCCAACATACGACATCTTGAATTATCATAAAAATACCAAAAATCACACATCAAAATGAAGCCACTTGTGGCTTCAATGACCAAGCCACACTGACAGAATCTTGAAGCCAACAGACGGCCACCATCGTCAGCAACACTATGAACAAGATGAAGGCAACTGATCAAATTAATGGAGCAACACTGCGACTGAAAATTAATTAATGACAGCCCGGCCCTCAGAAATCAACACTTGGGCAGATCCGCGGGCGGCGGCAGCAGCTTCTGGTTCGGCAGCTCGCCGTCCTCCACCACCCACGCCATCGTCAGGCCCCAGCTCAGGTGCGCTTCTATATGGCAGTGCATGAACCAGACGCCTGTTCGCATATTGGAATGAAATTAAGGATAAAATTCTGGTCAAGCTTTCAACTAAGTGCAACGTGTAAGGGATTGATAATTGTATATGCGCGCGGCCTGCTTTCACCTGGGTTATCGGCTCGGAAGCGGATGGCTACCCAGCCGCCGGCAGGAACTCCGAAGGTGTTCCTCTCGAGCGGGTCGACGAGGTTGAAGCCGCGAGGGTCATTCGCCGGATCGTAGTTCCCGAATCCCTGGCCGACGACGAAGAAGTTGTATCCGTGCAGGTGCAGCGGGTGGCTCTCGGTCCCTTGGATGCTCGTGTCCTGCAGCACCAACTCCACGCTGGTGTTGAACGGTAGCGCCATCACCCTTGTGCCATTGGTGACGAACGTGTTGTTGGGCGGCGTCCCGGTGTAGTTGAACGGGTACGGCGGGTTGCTGGGGAAGTCCGTCGTGTACACGCCCTTGGTCTTCCCTGTGTAGTGGGCCTGAAGCATAGAGGTCGTCGGCAGAACGAAGGATATGTTGTTCACCGACGCAGCGAACTTGGTGCCGTTGGGTCCTTGGCACGTTTGGTTCTTGGGGCAAGGCCGCGTGCCGAGGCCGACGGTGAAGTAGAATCGTCTGTCGACCTGCTGCGGCACGTTGGCTGGGTACTGCGCGTTCGCGAGGCTACGGAGGCTGGTGGTGAAGTTTGTGGCGTATGCAGTGTCGTTGAGAGCTGGAAGGACCGGTTTGAAGAGCAGCAGCTTCTTCATGGAGATGGATGTGGTGTTCTTGGGGTTTTGATATTCAAGAAGGCCTTCGGTGGTGGTATTGTCGAACGTGCCCTGCCCAGTGGCGTAAGGCCTGGCCGCCATGACGAAGGTCGCGTTTTGGAAAGTCGGCTTGGTGTGGAGGAGGACATTGGTGGTTTGCCCCGGCGTGATGAGGACGACGTCCGTGGCGAGCTGTTTGACGTAACAGGCGTCGGTCTCGACGACCGTGAGGGTGTGGTTGGCTATGCTGAAGAAAAGCTCGTCATTGAGTGCAGCGTTGATCAGTCGGAGGAGATACGTCCTTCCCGGCTTCACCTTGAGCTTAAAGGTGTCTGCATGCATGGCAATTTAATGATCAAGAAATCAACACTTGAAGACCATGCATGTTCGTGTTCGAGCTCTATTTAGTCCATCACCTTTGCTCGAGCAGTTGTAGAGAGGACCGGGGAGTCCATTGATGGTGTAAGCATCAGAGACATTTGGACCTGCGCCTGTCCAAAGAGACTGGGCAATCACAGCCTCCGTGTCCGCCTTGAACCACTCTCCTGTTCATCCATCCATGCATGCAATGAGTTCGAGTATTCGAAAAGTTTTATTGACTAGAGTTTTGTGATTGCCCTTGTACCGAAGATGATGGGAATCTCCTTGTAGGGCTTGGCAAAAGGGTAGGGAACGCCAAGTTTTGGAAGGATGATGATTGGTCCATACACCGTGGCTCTCAGCCATGAGAGATGAGCGTGCCACCACAGTGTGCCCCTCTGTCCTGTAACTGTGAAGTTATACACGTAGCTCTGCCCTGACTGGATTGGGCACTGGGTTATGTATGCTGGGCCATCCGCCCATCCACTTTGAAGCTGCTTCACACCGTGCCTGAACAAGAGTTGCAGGTTAAAATTGTTGATATTGCTTAATTCCGAAGTAGACAATAAGATGTCCAGAATAATTGGGGGGAAGGAGCACTTCACAGTTCTTACCAGTGAATGGTTATGTTCTTCTGAACATGATTGATCACCCTAACGACAAGTCTGTCACCCTCCCTTGCTACTATCTTAGGTCCGGGGAACTGTCCGTTCACCGTCACAATGCTCTTCGTACTGCACAGCCTTGTCACGTTCTTCACCTCTATCTGCAAAGCCATTTTTTTCACAAGAATGATCAGCTTCTATTAGCCAACATATAATACGCTTGTAGCTGGCAAAATACTGAAATAGAAGTTTGAGAACATACATCAAATTTGTAATGCCTAGTAATAGCGATCGAAAGTTGTGGCATTGCAAAGAAAACACAAAGGACAAATAGAAATGCCATGGCAGATGGAGCTGCAGCCATCGCTCTACCCGAGTCTGCACTTCCCAGTACGTTGGATTGTTTGGAAGTACAGTTGCACTCTCAGCTTGGTACGGGATGTGCCTGCCAGGGATGCCTTATATAAGCCAGGGGTTTGGTCTATTAGCTATCAATTTCTCTGTTTTTTTTTTTCCTTTTAGCGAACATTGCTCATATTTCGGTAGGCTTCAGTGTTGGTTCAAACTGAGTTTTAGAGTGTTTACCAAGTAATGCTGTTGTGTTATGTTACTGCTTATAGTCCTGCTTGCATTCCCGCATCACCCTCCCCCACAAAATTTTGATGTTCTCGAGTTCATCCAGGTGGTGATAGAATGGTCAAATTTCACGATAGAAATTGGATTTTTAATTCATTAATAAGTTAGTTTGGATATTGGCTTAGAAGCATGGAATTGTTGCAGTGGGCACCAACTCCCTGAAGGGGCCCCCTTTCATCTTTTCATACTTGTATTTGCTTTCTCTGACAAGCAAGTCCAATGCTCATCATTCCATGCTTTGATGTAAGTCCAATAATAATCATTGAACACAGAAAGATAAGTAGAAATGAGAGAATAAATTTCTGCTTGCCACCAACTCATGACATTGGTTACTTTTGTTCAATTGGCGTCATCTGTTGCTTTGCTTCTTTTGGATAGTTATGAAGAAACTACTGCATGCTGTAACTTTCATGAGTGAGATAAAAATGCTACATCAGATACAGATATGAAAAGGACAGATGATAGTGGTAGCCTAATGTTGAAGTTAGTGTGTCATTGGCTCTGGATTTCTACCTATGCGTTTTAACTCTTCATTCTTCAAGAGATTAGCCTAATGCGTTAGTCTACTAGCTAGGCCCTTGTTTTTTTTTTCATATTGCCAATTACATCTTAATCTTCTGCAGCTCTGGAGAGGATAAAGCACCTCACATGATCCACTGCACTTTCACCAGAAAAAAAAAAGTTGGGCAAAATTTGTATGCTGCAAAGCAACTAGTACTCCATGATTAAGTGATATCATAACAAAGAAGAAACTTGATTGAGAATATATAATTATTGCAAGGATATTTTGTATACATGGGAAGCTGTAAGTAAAATTACGGTTTTGAATTTGTTAGTGCGATCAGCGTTCCAGACAGAATAAAAAAAAATGATGGTTTTCTTGTTTGTCACATAAATGAAAAACCAAGTATTGATATCAGAAACATTATAGTGAAACAAATTATGTGATAATTGACCTTTGTATCGCAATGCGAGGAAATCCTAATTAAGCAAACGGAATCAACAACCAGCTTTAAATTAGTTAGTGCACATGCATTTAAGTTCTCAATTTAAGTGTCATGAGTTCAATCATTGAAACATGCAGTTTGAGCTAAGCTACGGACCCATGTGTTTGAACAATATTTTATTACTCATTATTTATTAATAAAATACTACGTTTTATTATTTTATAATATAAGTTTGGTCTTTCTAAAAATCTTAATTCAATCTTAATTCAAATGCACTAAACCTAAACCTCATAGTCTCACCAAAACACAAGGAAAAATAGAAAAAATTTGATAAAACAAGGATGGAATTGCGAACACGCCGTCGATTTCTATGTCGAACAACGTGAGCATTTAAGCCTTAGTTGACCTTATAATTATTGATGCCTGTAGCTCCATACTTTTGACTATAGTTTGTATCCAGTAAATTTTACGTGTGTCAAAAGATGAGTATGGTCAACTAGACAGGAGGCACAGAATCCCTCGCCAACTTCCCCCCAAAACCAGAATGCAAAGTTACATGTTTTCATCACTTGTATATTACTGATGGGATTATGTTTTTTCCCTCTTCTTTCTGAGTGAAAAATGTGCTGAAGTAATTTTAAGTATTGACGGGATTAATGTTAAAATAAGCTAAAGTAGTCACAGAATATCTCGCCAATCTTTCTTCTTTTTACTGATGAATTATGTTAAAAACTGATTAACGATCTTATTCTACCTAATTATAAAAAAGGCTAAAACATTAGATTTAATTTACTTTTAAAATTGTAAAAAATATATTTTTACTCTTTTGTTTTTAAAAAATTTATCTAATGTGTGTGGTGATCCTTTTTTCTCTCTTTTTTTAAGTGAAATTTTAGTCAGACGTAGATGTAACTATGTGAGTGTAAAAGATATATTATATATATAAACTGTAGTGCATAAACAACAGCAGCAACAGGAAAGAGAGCTCCTCTGTTTCTGTTTCAGAACAAGCATGATCAAGAATGATAATGAAGTCCGTGATATATTAGAATTCATCGCTAGCACTACGAACAGAAGACTTCAAGAATGTACAAGCAAATCAAGAACAGAGCAAAACCTAAGGGAACATAAAAAAAATTAAACTAAACTACTGAAGCTACTACACTAGTACCAAAAACACTACTGCTACAGTACAAAGCACGATCCCATCTATCTACATTGCATCCTCCGCCGCCGCCGCCGCCGCCAACTGCACAACTGTCTCTGGCTTACGCGCAGGCCTCCCGCCTCGGCTTGAGGACGAAGAGAGCCTCAAGGTCCGGCGGGTGGAAGTAGCCGTTCTTGGGCGGCCCGCGCCTCTTGCCCCCGAAAGCGGCGGCGTTGGGTGACTTCTTCCTGGGCGGCGGCGGGCACGCCGTGGCCGCGGGGATGCGGTGCTCCTCCCGCTTCGGCGTCTCCCACCCTTCCATCTCGCAGTCGCTTTCGTGGTCTCCGCCGCCTCTCGCCATTTCCGCAAACGCCTGGCGGGCGCGAATTATTCAAAACGAGGGTTTCGGGAGGGAACGAGGAGGAGGAAGAAGAAGAGAATGCGATGTCGTCGTAGCAGTCGAGCAAAGCAAACGGGGGGCTTTATTTATTTGTTTATTTTTCGCGGCGGATTTATTCATTTATTACGTAAAATTGGGGATAAATACGAGAGCGGCTTCGTCCGGAAGCTGCTGGGCAAAACCTCGTGTTAGTGGTCCGAGATCCCATGCACCCTTCTTATGCATCGAACAGCGAACGGACGGTGTGGATAGTTCCTGGGGAAAAGGAGAGCCGTCGTAAGGTGCCTGGTGTTCGGGATGGGCCAGGTCGTTCGAACCGGACGTATGGGCCTGGGCCCATGGGCTCTATTAAGCGGTTGAGTGGAAGCCAGATAAGATGGAGGTGGTGGCCCACCGTCCTTTTCTTAATTGTTTTTATGGGGTGGGGGGGGGGGGGGGGGGGGTGATTAATATACAGAAGTATATGGTCGGAGAGGAAGCGCGAAAGGGACGCGGGAGTTTTTTGGATTACTATTGTTAAATTTATTTATTTATTTTACGTATTTTATATCACCTATTATTTTTCTTTTTCCTTACAGAATGGGATACCGGATACATAAACTGTAACGTTTTTATTTAAGATAAAATAATGTCATATTATAATTATTGAGATCTTCCAATTTTTTAGCAAGTGAAACCCTCGAATAATTGAAAGTTTTAAACTTTTAATACGAGTCTATTAATATTATTTAATTGTTTTCGGTAGGGATTTTGGATTGATGCTTATCTCAAGGCTCTCGATTAGAATCCGATGCGAACCGGACCTTGCGGCTGCCGAGATCGACACGTGTGAGGAGAGGAGGGTGCTCAGGCCGCCACGTGGCGCAATGGTCAGCAGAGTGGATACTCTTTACTCTTTATTTCCTCTCACGTGGATTGGGGCGTTCACGTGGCCCGGCACGTACAGGGGACGCGAGGATTCACGCGAGAATTGGTTCCAGGTAGTTCTACAGAACGTGCGAAAAAATGGCGAGAAATATAAATAAAAAATGTACCGCTAATGGGCCCCTAGTAGAACTTTACTTTTAGGAATTGTATGGATTGGGCCATTTGTTTGATTATTTTGATGGCACTAGAGTGTAAGATAAACTCCACTAACCTGAAAATTTTATTCGATTTAAAAAAAATTAAATTAAAAAATTAAAAATTAGAAAATATAATTTAGGATGATTTTTAGTAAATTAAAATTTAAAACTTTATACTTTTCTATCATATTATCTAACTATAACTTTGGTAACTTTATGTTAATTTTAGTATATTATATACATATTTAAGGTATAACTATATAATAATAGGGTATAAAAAATCATCCGAAAAAAATGACTCACTATAGGATGATTTTAATTTTTTAAAATGATTTTAAAGTCATTTTTTAATTAAAAAATCGATGCAAAAAAAAATAATGAATGATTGTTTGAATAAAAAATTCGACCCCAACTACTTCCGCGCGCTTGAATAATTTGATATCCAGATCGGAGTAAAATGATACTTTTTTATTATTTTTGGTTGATGCTTAAACGCAATCCTGCATTGTATCAATAGTTTGGTATTTAATTATACAGTAATTTCAAAAGTTTAAATTTTGTTTTTCAAATTATCAAAATTGCTTGTTATATTTTTACTCCTAAAGAAAATAAACATTACTAATGTAAAGATTTGATGCAAAAAATAAATAAAATATTGTAAGCAAAAAGTTAAATTTTCAAAAATATAAAAAAATCGATTGGGACCTCACACAAAGTTTTTAGATTTATAAATTCAAAAAGATCTATGCGGTTTTTAAAATTTTGGAAAATCGCCCGAGGAGTCCGGTGAAAATATACATAATTAAAATTTTATAATATAGATTAATATTATATCTTAAATATTAATTATATACAATTATTCAATGAACAGAAAATTTATCCCATTATATGTATATAATTAGTATAAGTCATAAATCGTACTACTACAATATATAATAATACGTGCAGCATTAATTTATGAAATAAAACACCTCTTGATATTGTCATTTTTTATAAATATAACATATATATAATCTAGGGACCAAAGAAACCAGCCAAAAACACCGATTGAGTTTTATTTTTAAAATTGAGCCAAAAAAATATAGAATGTTTTTATGAAACAAAAAAAAAATCACGAAGTCCGTAGATTCATGTCGCCGGGGACGCGGACAAGGGCATCGCCTCCCTCCGACGCCAACAAAGGGGAGGGGAGAAGGCCCCCTCTTTTTTATTATTTATTATTATATATAATTTTAAACCTTTTAAACGTTAAAAGAGATGAGAGAAAGGTAGTTTATTATTTTAATAAATAAATAATTATATAAAAAAGAAAAGTTAACAAATTAGACGGATGGAGTAAAGTAAAAATTGTGGTATAATTTAGAGACATCGTACGGTTCATATATTAAGGTTAAATGTGAAAAATCGATATAGTTAATGGGATATTTAAGAAATTATCATCTATAATATTTTTCGAGCATACCAGTAGTACGAGTGTCATTTTAGTTTCAGTGACATTATAAGTATTCATGTTATAGACATTTTGTATTGTTACTTTCGTGCTACAATATATATCATGATATTTTCATTACTTATATTGATATATATAATCATTGTCAAGATGAGTTGTGATAATTGTTATTATTATATCGATGGATAAAATTGTTTTTTGGTATTACGATTTTGACAATGAATCTGAACTCACTTTGGTATCAATGTGTATAAGTATAAGATTTCATATATAATCCAAGCGGAAAATAGTTGGATATTTATCCAACATTGTATTTAATATGAAAATAAATTATATAATTAATAATTATCAAAATAAATTAAGGTCAAATAAAAGTTATCCGCATATATTTATTGGGCATAGTAATAGTCATACATTATGACATGGAATATAATGTGTAGAGATTAAATAGTACATTAGATTTTTTGTGATGGGTTTGAAATTCAAATCACGTTAAAACGTTATAAATAGGTGGTTATATTTCACAAAACACGCCTTTGAAAGAATAAAAGGTTTGCCTTCTTATTTTGCTTTTCTCATCTTAGAAGAATAAAAATTCTTTGTGTTATTTTAAAAGTCCATTCCGTCAAAGCGTTTTTCATCGATTGATAGGCAATTGTAAGTTGATGTATATAAGCCTTTACATTTCTTAGTGATTTTAACATGATTGATTAAGTTTTGTAATTCTGATTTTTAACATTAATTTTATAACTAAATATATGCTCTAGTGCTAAAGTTTTAAAATTAGAGTTTCATAATGCGATAATAACATATGAACTTATATAAAAAAATATTATATCAGTAAGAAAAAAATGATGACTTATTAATTAAACATGAGCTCCACATATCTTTACATTTTTTTTGAATGGGGCTCTGATTTGAATGGATTGGTTTCTCTTTATTAAAAATTCGTCCGAAATAATATTTGAACTCGTAATTTCGATTTTTTTCGAATCGAATATATTTATTGGGTTGGTAGAGTTTTCTTACTCCTTAAAACCAAATATATTTTTAAAATACGAGATATCCAAATAGAGTCTAAGACCAACTTTGAGATTCCACACAAACTTGTTAAAAGGGGACATGAGTTAACTCATAGTATTTGGGTATGACATAAGTCTAACTATAATAACTTGAAGGAACACGTTGAACATACTTTTAAAAAGCTTAAGAAAAGATAAACTATCATTAAAAATCACCGTAGTCTCAAAAGTCATAAAATTATACAGCTATGTTCCTAACTATCGATTAAGCAAATATTAAAAGATCGTAGCTCTAATCGTGCAAAAGGACATAGACTAATAAATTCCTATTAGCACTAATGCCAGAGCAAACTTTTTTATATGGTAATGAATAAGCCATGATGGAACGGACGGGGAGTTGGAATGGATTGGATATCAGTTCCTCTTAAGTAAAGGTTCGAGTTCGAATTTTGTGAATGTAAAAAATTTTCGTTGAAAATTTCACATGTCATAGTCAGGCATGTTGTCTGGTGCGACACCAAAATAGTCAAGCTCGATGATGGGTCGAGACTTTAATACGTGATCAGTGTCGGAAAAACAATGATGTAGAAATGAATTTTTCATATTTTTTATTCATTTATAATAAGGTCTTTAGTTTTTTTTCCTCTCAACAGTAGAGAACATTGAATCAGTTCAAAATAGGCAAAGAAGGATGCAAAAAGCCATAAAGATCCTAAATGCCTTAAATTAATAACACAGAGGTTAGAAATTAAAATACGATTTCCCAAATCATGAATCCTACTTCATGTAATAATAAAATAATGTAGGAGGACTCGATTAGTCTAATATTTAAGAAGCACATAGGACTCGATCTGTTGGTGTTATCTCGTTAGATTTCACTGATGACTTCATTGGACATCTTTTAATTTATCTTGTCCTTATTTCCTTCTTTTTCCATTATTAATTCCCCTCGTAAAACCAAAGTAGAAATAATTTTCACAATTGATCTATGATAATTTTAACTCCGCCTATATTTTATAGCCGGTCTCAAATTCGGATAAAGGAGGAGGGTTGTGTTAGGCCTCGATAGCCGGCGTAAAACTCTGTCGAATCTCATGAACATGGATCAACGAATATGACGTCGTATGATCCATATAGCCGATTCCACCTAGTGGGATAAGACTTTGTTGTTGTTATTGTTGATCTCTGATAATTTTATGATCTCATTTTGGCATTTCAAATAATTTTTCTTTTTAAGGTCCAGCAACTACAAAAACAATCCTTTGGATATCGCTCCCTACCCGGTATATGTGTACACTTCTTTTAAAAATTATCATCATATATTTACAAAAGTATTAAAGTAAATACAAATATGCCCATAATTTATCGAACAATATTTTCATCATTTAAATGAGGGAAAGCATTTTTCACATCTCAAAGTAACTAGCTTTATATATTATATAATATAACTTTGATTAAATATTTGTTACAAAACTAATCAACATAAACAATTTTCCCCTAGGAGTGAAATCAGTGCGGGTCCGTTGGATTTTTACCTTAAGAAAAGCCACCTTATATATTTTGTTAGATTTTTAAAATTAAGAAAACCATTTTTTTTGGTCCTATATTTTATATATTATATATTTATAAAATATTAATGATATGAAGAGATGTTTTATTTCATAAATTAAAGACATTAACATGTTATATATTTAATAGTGATATTTATGACTTAAAGAAATATTTCCTCATTCGACTAAAAGAAATTAGCAGAACGTGAACGAACACGTGAAAGTGAACCCCAAAAATGTTCTTAAAACTACACCAATTCATCAACCTTTTTTTTTCAAGGGCTCGTCGGTGTCGCCACGGCTCTCTACATCTCCGTCGCCGGTGGTCTGCGATCCTGTGTGCCTCCTGATTCATGCGCGATCCCCCCAGTCGATGGCTTTCCCCTCTATCGCGCGCTTCCTCTCCCACTCCTCTCGCGCTCGACCCCTCAAGGTGACGCTCCCACCACCGCCACCTTTTCACGATCAATCTTTCGGCACATAACCTGCTGTTCTTGTGGTTTAGGGGTCTGTCTTTGGCGCCCGTGGAGCGAGGTCGCCGTTCATAAATGAGGTGCCTCGTCAAAATCCTGCCTTTGGAGTTTCCGGCGGTGGAATCGGAGCTCCGAGAGGATTTTTAACCTCTGTTGGGGCGAATAAGGTAGCCAGCGGCGGCGGACATCGTGTCCGCGATTGGAGGCTGCTGTTTGCGAACCCTGCTTTTAGGCGATTCTTCTCCGGTGAATCGGAGAATAAGAAGAGTAAGACGAAATTGTATGAAAGTTTCGATCTTTCTATCGGATTGCTGTTACTTCACCGACGCAGGCGGAAAACCATGTCGTTTTATTGGGTCCGTTGACTGATTTATTGGTTCATTTCAGATTATGAGAATTACTATCCAAAGAATAAGGAGGAGGCACCTGGAGAGAGTGGAAACAACGAAAACAAAGAAAACGACAAAAAGGAATCGAAGGGTATGTGATCCTTTCTTGATTATTTGTCTAGTTGTCTCACGTCCCCTTTCTTACAGAGAACATTTTTCGAAGTTGCATGCTTTGGCGATCACAAATAGCGTCGTATGAACATGCTCTGTCGAATCGCATGAACATGGATCAACAAATAGCGTCGTATGATCCATGTAGCCGACTCTACCTAGTGGGATAAGGCTTTGTTGTTGTTGTTGTTGCATGCTTTGGCGATCACAATTTTACTATTTTTATAAGAAATACGTTAGTTCTATCAACACTTATACGTAAATTGACTTTGAAGTTTCATCTGAGATTCCCTAATGAAACTAAGATGCATTTCTGACTTTCAAGCAGTTGATTAACTGTAGGAGGTAATTTTCCGTCCCACGGCCTTTTTGCTCAGTTGCATATTCTTCGAAAAGAATTCTCAAGTTGCTGATTTCGTCTCAGTAAAATAAGTTGCTGATTTAGGTTTTCACAGGGGATCCCAATGCAGAAGGTCAGGGGTCTTACCAGGAACAAATTTTAAAGCAGTTGCAGACTCTAGTAGCTCCTCTAATATTCATTGGTCTGCTACTTTCATCATTTTCTGCCGGTTCTCGTGACCAGAAAGAGGTCCTCCTTTCTCCGTACCCGAATCAGTTTTATCTTTTCTCTTGAATCATGCATATATACTGAGTTCAATCTATCTACCTCTCCAATATCTTGTTTTACTTTTGAAATCTCTAGCATGATTGAGCATCAGCTATATTTTTGCCGGTAAACAGTTATCTTTATGAGTGGGGTAAATGGGTTCAAAGTCATATTCATATAGATAACACAGTTAGCCATGCCAACTAACTGAAGTTGCTTGTTTCTCGATTTTCCACAACATCTTGGGCATGTATTGTACACATGCATGCTGAACGGGAGTTCCTAGAGCTTCATATTTCTTTTGGTTTAAGATAGAGCTCAAACTTTCACATATACAAAGTCATTATCCAAAAATAGCCATTCATGTCGGAAGCTGCTTGATGGCTTAGAAATTATCAAGTTATTAGATGTCCGTTGAATTAAAAAAAATCACGAGTAAAATATCGAGCCGGTCCCAAGTCCGGATAAAGGAGGAGGGTTGTGTTAGGCCCCGACAGCCAGCATAAAATCCTGTCGAATCTTATGAACATGGATCAACGAATAAAGATTTGGTTATTAATAGAGCGGAATGGTGTCGTATGATCCATGTAGCCGACCCCACCTAGTGGGATAAGGCCTTGTTGTTGTTGAGTAAAATATCCAGCACGGTCAGTTCCCTTGGCTTTACTTTTATATATGTATCCTTAATAGCTATGGCAAAGCTGAATTAGAGGATAATTTCTAGCTTACATCTAATGCTTATCCAATGAGATGCTCTTTTGCTTCAAAATGGCAAATGATGTTACATGTTTAACGTTGTAGATGCAGAAAAGATTATTTTTTAGTACTTTATTTGGTACTGGTGTTTGGGGAGGCTTTGAAACCATGCTTCTATTCCTGAGCTATTTTCCTATTAGATCTTCATTAGCCTTGGGCTACAGCTAGCTTGTTTATTTTGGATTTTGAAATTATGGCTTTCCAATGGTATGAATTATACACTTGGGTTTACAAGTAAGGTGAAGAAATAATTTCAGTAGCATCTGCAAGTAAGCAGAAATTAGTGTGTGTCCCTAGTTCTATTTTGCTTTTGGTTTCAAGACTAGAAAATATTTTCTCTGATGCAGATAGTTTCTGACAGATTAGTTTCCAAGAATTCAAAAACAAGCTGCTGGAGCCTGGTTTAGTTGATCACATAGTTGTGTCAAATAAATCAGTTGCCAAGATTTATGTCAAAAGTTCCCCACAGATAACCAATCCGGCACCAGAAAATGAAGTTCATGGAACAGCCACAGATGTGCCTCCTAGAAATGGTTCTAGACGATATAAATATTTCTTTAACATTGGAAGTGTGGAGTCATTCGAAGAGAAATTGGTGGAAGCTCAAGAAGCATTGGGCACAGACCCACATGACTTTGTTCCTGTAACCTATGCATCTGAAATAGTTTGGCACCACGAGCTTTTGAAATTTGCTCCAACTCTTTTGCTCGTGGGTTTATTTTATTTTATGGCACAGAGGGTACAGGGTGGCTTCAGCATAGGCAGTGGCCCAGGAAAAGGAGGTCGTGGTATATTTAACATTGGTAAAGCTCAAGTGACTAAGATGGATAAGAATTCAAAGAACAAGGTGATATTTCTCTCTTGAATTGAATCTTGTATTCCTATTGTTCTGATTTCACAGTAAGTACACAGAACCCATCATTTTCCTATATGCTGCATATTGTTAATTAGTCAATGGCCCAAGGTGCTTGCAGAAGCTCTTATTTCTAGTAAAAAGTATAAAAAAAATTTGCAATATGAATAACCTTAAAGTAGAACATAGTTCTGCAAAATGGTATTTTGATCATTTTACCCAATGTTCTTTGTCCTTCAGGTGTACTTTAAAGATGTAGCTGGATGTGATGAAGCCAAACAAGAAATAATGGAGTTTGTGCACTTCCTAAAAAATCCTAAAAAGTATGAAGAACTCGGAGCTAAAATTCCTAAAGGTGCTCTTCTTGTTGGACCCCCTGGCACGGGAAAGACCCTTCTTGCTAAAGCAACTGCAGGTGAGTCAGATGTGCCCTTTTTATCAATATCAGGTTCAGATTTTCTGGAAATGTTTGTTGGCGTTGGACCAGCAAGAGTGCGGAACTTGTTTCAAGAAGCTAGGCAGTGTGCACCTAGTATAATATTTATTGATGAAATCGATGCGATTGGTCGAGCAAGAGGCCGTGGAGGTTTCTCAGGTGCAAATGATGAACGTGAAAGCACTCTAAATCAGTTGCTTGTAGAGATGGATGGTTTTGGGACCACATCTGGAGTAGTAGTACTGGCTGGAACTAACAGACCTGATATATTAGATAAGGCCTTGTTAAGGCCTGGTCGATTTGATCGTCAAATAACAATTGATAAACCTGATATAAAAGGCCGCGAGCAAATATTTCGCATTTATCTCCAAAAGATCAAAATAGATCATGATCCGTCATTTTATTCTGAAAGATTAGCTGCTCTCACTCCTGGATTTGCCGGAGCTGACATTGCCAATGTATGTAACGAAGCTGCTTTAATTGCTGCAAGAAGTGAGGAAGCTCAGGTCACAATGCAGCATTTTGAGGCTGCTATTGATAGGATCATCGGTGGGTTAGAGAAGAAAAACAAGGTACATTCTCAAATCTTGTCTTTTAATTTAGGATAGCCCTCTTGAAAAAAGGAAGAGCCATATATAAACTTTTACCACAGCAACTCTTGTGTCTACTATAGGTTAGAGAGAATACAACAACAACAACAAAGCCTTATCCCACTAGGTGGGGTCGGCTACATGGATCATACGACGCCATTCATTCGTTGATCCATGTTCATAAGATTCGACAGTGTTTTACGCTGGCTGTCGGGGCCTAACACAACCCTCCTCCTTTATCTGGGCTTGGGACCGGCTATAAAGCATAGGCGGAGTTATAGGTTAGAGAGAATAAGTGGAGTTTTTGTAAACCATTGACACCTATCTCGATTTGTTTCCCTTCATGTTCACACGTGCACATCTATATACTTTCATATGACTAGTATCAGCTTGTCATCCTTTTACCTCAAGTTTTTTCCCTTGTGTATAGCGAAGAGGCAAAATGTAGTGGAATTGGATGTACTAAGTGTTACCTTTTCTTCACCTTCCAATGGTGTTCATGCCTTTTTCATGTGGAAATTGAAGTAGGAAATGGAGAATTTTCATGTAGTCGTACGTTGAGTATAGTTTCTCATCAGTTATGAATGAGGAACCTGTGATCAAACAAGTTCAACTGTACTAATGCATTGTGTTATCTTTTCTTTAGGTCATTAGTAAGCTGGAACGTCGAACTGTTGCTTACCATGAATCAGGTCATGCTGTTGCCGGGTGGTTCCTTGAGCATGCTGAACCTCTTCTTAAAGTAACAATAGTTCCTCGCGGAACTGCAGCTTTGGGATTTGCCCAATATGTGCCTAATGAAAATCTCTTGATGACCAAAGAGCAGCTCTTTGACATGACTTGTATGACCCTTGGTGGCCGTGCATCTGAAGAGGTAAAAGAAAATCCATATACATTTTTTTACCCCCTAAAAAAATCGGTGTGTAACTTTCATTTTACATTGTCTGAAATAAAATGTACTGAATTATGAACATACGAGTTGTTTTCATCAATCTTTTCTTGATGATTTGCAGGTTTTGTTGGGAAAGATTTCTACAGGCGCACAGAATGACTTAGAGAAAGTAACCAAGATGACCTACGCCCAGGTTGCAGTTTATGGTTTTAGCAAAAAGGTTGGTCTCCTCTCCTTCCCCCAGAGAGAAGATGGTTTTGACATGATCAAGCCCTACAGCAACAAAACTGGAGCCATAATTGATAACGAGGTCAGAGAATGGGTTTCAAAGGCTTACGAGAGAACACTGGGACTGATAAGGGAGCACAAGGACCGTGTCGCCCAGATTGCAGAACTCCTGCTTGAGAAGGAGGTCCTGCATCAGGATGACTTGATACGGGTGCTGGGCAAGCGGCCATTCAAACCTGTTGAGCCAACGAACTACGACAGATTCAAGCAGGGCTTCCTGGAGGAAGCTGCAAAGAACGCAGAGGGGGTTGCCGGTGCAACTGGTGGCTCAGCATCGATCGATGGAGATGTGGTGCCCACATAGACACAGGAAAGTTTTCCGTCTGTATGTATATAATAAATTCGTAGATTACTACCATCGATCCATCCTCTATCGAGAGATTGTACAAAATCTTAACATTCTATCTTTTAAAAAAAGAAAAAGAGGAAACAGATATGACAGCAGTCGTTCTTGATGGAGATATGTAATGTAATCTATTGTTCTTTGATATAGATTTAGATGGCTGTGCATCCAAGTGCCGAGTTTAACATGTTGATACAATTGTAAAGCTGCACCGAATTAACACCATACTTGTTATGATCGATTGCCCTGTTTGGATTGTGGGTTTCGAGAGGATGGGTGGAATATGAAAAGTATGAAAATGTAAATGTTTAAATTTTGTTTGAATAATTATTTTACATTAATTAAGAAGAATGAGATACGCTTGACTAGATCCTCGAAATGAAAGAATTAATAATTTAATCCTTCCTTTCCTCATCTCTCACTCTTTTCTCTTCTCTCTCATTAATCTCTCTCCAATCCTTGATAGTGAAATATTTTTATCTATATTTATTTTTAATTTATATGTATCTTTCATTTTTTTAAAAAATAAATGAATAAAATAGTTAGAGAACAATAAATAATATAGTAAAAATAGAAAAATAGGTGAATAAAAAATAGAAAAAAGTAAATCAAACGATAAATAATATATGATAAATATTTATTAATTAATTAAATATTATAAATAGTTTAATATATAATCAAAATAAAATATTCTCATCCATATATTTTTATGATTTATTATTTAAATATGGACTTTCTATTCGTATATTATATTTCATCATTCTATCACTTAATACCTCACTCCACCTCCTCTTTTCAATAGTTGTTTCTCTTATTTGTCAAACGAGTTTGGAGAAAAAAAATAATCGAGTAACCAATATCATGTTTGGAGTGGTAAGGTCTTTTTTCAACTTAAGTAAGATCTCGAATTCTAATTTTTATAAATATAAAAAATTTTGTTGGTTATATCATATGTCACTATAAATTACGTGGACCTTCAATTTGTAGTGCGTTCAGACTCTGACCACCGGTTCAACACAGAAACAATGTTGGTCCTTCTGAGCCATTTTGAACCGGTCCTTTTACAGAGCAGTAATATTTCTTATTTAGTTAATTTGATGGCGATATATCATAAGAAAAAAGAATATGTCAATGGTTGTGACTGTTGGATGGGCCTAATCACTATTAAATTCAATACTATTTAATTTTAACTATATAATAAATTAAATTAATAAACAGTTGTAGAAATCGTACAGAGCTGCTCACAGATTTCTCATGTCAGAAGTACGTGACTGGGAACTCGATTAATATGTAGTACATTCGACTATATGCAAGTGGGTAAAAAAATTAATATACGAAAAAAGTAATATTAATAGAAAAGAGAATATTTAAAATACGAAAGGAAAATATATTAAGAGAAAAAGAGAATATAAAATAGAAACAAAAGGCAATGACACAAGCACGAGGTAGGCCTTCGTATCACAAGTCTCGCTATCCTTTTCGTCAGTTCCTTACTCTCGACTCTTCGCGGCCGGACACCACACTGCAATGGCGGACGCCTCCCGGATCACCGTCCTCGTCACCGGAGCCGGAGGAAGAACAGGTCGCTGTCCGGAACCCCGTCTTTCTTTCCGCCTTTTTTTCTGTTCTTTTTTTTTTCTTTTGCGTTGGATCTTTTTTATCGCCCTTGGTGCTATCAGCAATCCTGCGCGGAAATTAATCCTTAGTCGAAAAGGAAGCGGATTTTGTAGTTATCTTCTGAACAGCATTGCAAATTTCTATTTTTTTTCGAATTAGTTTATTAGAGATAAACTAGTAGTCTCTCTTCGGTAGTATGCTTTTATCGTAAGCAAAGATGCCTCTTTTCCATGTTTTTCAGATTTTATTTCCCTTTTTTTTGTTCAAAGAGCACAGTCTTTCTTTTAATTCTTTTGGTTAAAGAAGACGAAATAATTGGAAGAATCTCTTAATATTTGATGGATTTTTCATATTTCCTTGCGTTGCGTTCATAATTAGATGTTGTTTGAAGATTGGAATGTAGTGAACTTTTTGGTCTTTTCTTACCAAGCGGCAATTAAGTAATGGGGATAGATCACTTCGTGTGAAGGTCTCTTGCCGTTGACATGATCTGTGTGACTACTGGGAGATGAGAAGGCAGATTGCGCGATCTAATTAGGCGTTAGGGTTTAGAAAAGATAGGTTTATTGACATTGGAGGAGAGGAAAAATCAGGTGGTAGGTAGAGATTTTAGCAGGTTCCCGGGTTTCCACAATGAACAATGGTGATGCTCAATGTAAAGCCCAAGTGTTTCCAGGACTAGCAATGAGTAATATACTGCAGTTCCCGGGCTTGTTGAAAATCAATGTATAGATGCGCACAGCTTTTGCCTTTAATTGTCAAATGCTCAGAAGAGTCAAATTTCCTTCTATTCGAGTGTGAGATGGCTGTAGAAATCTAGATGAGGATTACTTTCCCTTTTCACGCCCCAGGATAGCCCATTGTTGTTTTTGTGGAAAGAGTATTAGAAATGGGGCTCTGCCAAAAAACAGTGGTAAAAATGTAAATGTATTAGCAGCTGTAATTTTCATGAGTTTTTGGTGGTGGGTAGTACGTAACCAACATCGTTGGATCTCACTTAAATCCAGCTTGCAGCTTTTGACAGAGGAATTATAGGGGATATCATATTGGTTATCTTTTATATTCTCACAAATAGGATGGTAGGAAACGTTCTTACTAGTGTATACGTTTTTCTGAAAATCATACAAATACGAAGAACATAATTTTTCATTTTTCGGTGTAAGTAAAGAAGACAATTTGTTTCGGTTGTATACAAGTCTAACTAAAGAAGAATGCAATGCATATGTCAAGGGTAAGAACATTACTTAGCCTGATTAATCATTTCAATTTTCTTAGATTGTTGATGCTAAGAACATTACTTATTTGTTTTATTTTTCTCAACTGTAGGTCAAATTGTTTACAAAAGATTAAAGGAGAGATCAGAACAGTTCATTGCAAGAGGCCTAGTCAGGACACAAGAGAGCAAAGAAAAAATAGGAGGAGCTGATGACATTTTTATAGGTGATATCAGAGATGCAGAGAAAATCACCCCTGCTGTGCAGGGAGCTGATGCATTGGTCATTCTCACAAGTGCTGTTCCCAAGATGAAGCCAGGATTTGATCCAATCAAAGGCGGTAGGCCTGAGTTCTATTACGAAGATGGATTATATCCCGAACAGGTAATTTCCAGAGATTTTCATGGGAATAAGTATCTTGTTCTAAGTTTTTTTCTTTACAGCATTGCAAATCTTTTGACATTATAGGTCGACTGGATTGGTCAGAAGAATCAAATTGATGCTGGTAAGGATCTTAACTATATTTGCAGACATTGCTTTAGACGAAAGTGAAGACATGCACTCTTATTAGAAGTCTGGATTTTATGTGCAGCCAAGGATGCTGGAGTGAAGCATATTGTTTTGGTTGGTTCCATGGGGGGAACAAACCCTTATCATCCCTTGAATAGCCTTGGAAACGGGAATATATTAGTAAGAACCTTTGGCATCTAGAAATTCCTTTTCTTTTGACTCTAGATGTTATCATGATTATTCTTTCTTTTATGGTTTTATGTTGAATTTGCTACAACAATACAACAACAACAAAGCCTTATCCCACTAGGTGGGGTCGGCTACATGGATCATACGACGCCATTCCGTTCTATTAGTAACCAAACCTTTCGGTATATTATTCACCAATAGATCCTGCTCTATTAGTTCGCCAAGTGTCCGCCTTGGCCTCCCTCTCCCTCTTTTAATCGGACTCCAGATTATTTGATCTACTCTTCTTACTGGCGCATCTAATGGTCTTCTCTGAACATGACCAAACCATCTCAAACGATTCTCTACCATTTTCTCACTAATAGGAGCCACTCCGACTCGTTCACGTATATGGTCATTCCTAATCTTATCTAATCTTGTATGACCACACATCCATCTCAACATCCTCATTTCGGCTACCCCCACTTTACGTTCATGTTGTCCCTTCATAGCCCAACATTCACTACCATATAATACTGCTGGTCTTATAGCAGTACGATAGAATTTTCCTTTAACTTTATTGGGTACTTTTCTATCACAAAGAACTCCAGTGGCTTTCCTCCACTTACACCAACCAGCTTGAATTCTATGATTAACATCGTCATCAATCTCACCATCTTGTCTTACAATTGATCCTAAATATTTAAACTTTGTCACTTGAGGAATTATATCCTCCCCTAGCCTAACTTTCAAATCGTCTCTAAGTGGTTTATTTGTGAAATTGCTATGCATATATTCTGTTTTATTCCTACTTAAACGAAAACCCTTTGACTCCAACGTATTTCTCCATATTTCCAATTTTGTATTAATCTCTTCTCTTGAATCCGCTAAAAGTACTATATCATCCGCAAATAGCATGCACTTAGGTACCTCCTCTGTGATACTCTCGGTTATAGCATCAATAACTAAGTTAAATAAATACGGGCTTAAAGCTGATCCTTGATGTAGGCCAATTCCTATAGGAAATTCATTTGTCTCACCTCCGGGTGTCCTAACCCTAGTCAATGCCCCATCGTACATATCTTGTATTACCTTAATGTAGGCAACACTCACCCTCTTCTTTTGCAAGGCTTTCCAAAGTACATCCCTTGGTACCCGATCATACGCCTTCTCTAAATCAATGAAAGCCATATGTAAGTCTCTTCTCCTACTTCGATACTTCTCCATCATCCCCCTTAGTAAATAAATCGCCTCTGTAGTGGATCTTCCTGGCATGAATCCAAATTGTCTCTCAGAAATACTAGTCTCCATTCTCAATCTATGCTCAATCACTTTTTCCCATAATTTCATTGTGTGACTCATAAGTTTAATCCCTCTATAATTTGCACAATTCTGAATATCCCCTTTATTTTTGTAAATAGGAACTAATGTACTTAATCTCCAATCATCAGGCATCTTTTTCGATCGTAAAATCTCATTAAATAGTTTACATAACCACAACACACCTTTTTCTCCTAAACATTTCCAAACTTCAATCGGTATACCATCCGGTCCAACGGCTTTACCATTCTCCATTTTCTTAAGAGCTTCGCTAACCTCCGAGACTCTAATTCTACGATAAAATGACCTATTAAGCTCACATTCGCTAATTGTCAAGTCCTCCAAATCATAACGGGAATCTTCACATCCATCATTAAATAGCTTATAGAAATACTCTTCCCATCTGTTCTTAATATCTCCTTCATAACTAAAACCTTGCCAACTTCATTTTTTATGCATCTTACTTGATCCAAATCTCTCGACTCCTTCTCTTTATTCCTTGCAATCTTGTAAATCCTTTGTTCACCAGCCTTTGTCCCTAACTCCTTATAAAACCCCTCGTATGCTTTAGCACGAGCATCACTAATTGCCTTCTTAGCCTCCCTTTTCGCCAAACGATACTTTTCCCAATTGTCAGAATTATTGTCCAAGTGTATCGCCTTGAAACAATTCTTCTTATTACGCACCTTTTCTTGGACCTCCTCATTCCACCACCAAGTCTCTTTATGTCGTGGTCCAAAACCTTTTGATTCTCCTAAAATGGCTTTAGCAACCATTTCAACCTTTTTTGCCACATTCTCCCACATGATACTAACATCTCCTTCTAACTCCCACACACTTTCCTCTAATAACTTACTTCTAAAAGTCTCTCGCTTCTCCCCCTTTAACTACCACCACTTGATCTTTCGATCAAAAACTGTTCGAGATTTTGGTTTTATACATTTCATTTGCATATCAAGAACTAACAATTTATGTTGTGTAGTCACCCCATGCTCAGGAATTACTTTGCAATTAGTACAACGTCTTTTATCAGTATTTCTTGTCAAGAAAAAATCGATTTGAGACCTATGAGTTCCACTTTTGTATGTGATTAAATGTTCCTCTCTCTTCCTAAAACAAGTGTTGATAATCTTAAGGTCGTATGCTAAAGAAAAATCAATAATAGTTTGTCCTTCCTCATTCAACTCCCCAAAACCAAAACCACCATGAACCCTTGCATGTGGTCCTGCCTCTTTACCAACATGTCCATTAAGGTCTCCCCCAATATAAACTTTCTCGGTTGTTGGTATACTTTCAATCAAACCCTCCATATCTGTCCAAAACTTCTCCTTGAGATGTGATTCTGCTCCTACTTGGGGTGCATATGCACTAATAATGTTCATGGTCTCCTTTCCAACAATTACTTTCACGGATATGATTCGATCCTCAATCCTTTTAACTTCCACAACATTCTTCCTCCATTCTGCATCCGCGATAATACCAACACCATTCCTTCCATTTACCTTACCTGTGTACCAAAGTTTGGAACCATTTAACCTAATCTCTTTACTTCCCTCTCCTACCCATCTAGTTTCTTGCAAGCATAAGATACTAATCTTACGTTGGTTCATTACTTGTGCCACCTCGAGGCGCTTCCCATTCAACGTCCCAATATTCCAAGAACCTAATCTAACCTTAGTCTCATGAACTAGCTTCTTTAACCGCCTCCGTCCATTAGAGTGCGGTAGCCCTTGCTCATTTAACACTGCATTCAGGCGAGGATGCAGCGGCTCTTGCTCTCTTATCACTGTACCCGAGCTGTACAGCGCGTTACTTACGGGTAACGACCTAGCATTAACACAATATATTCGTTGATCCATGTTCATAAGATTCGACATGATTTTATGATGGCTGTCGGGGCCTAACACAACCCTCCTCCTTTATCCGGGCTTGGGACCGGCTATAAAATATAGGCGGAGTTAATTTGCTACAACAATAAAAATTCTTATTCTCTGTTTTTTTTACCATCTCGGGGTATAATTTCTATACCATCCAGATCGGTAATCAATGTTTTTAAGAGACACTTCAATTGTGCTAATTGGCATAAACTGAATGATATAAAAGCCTTTTCAGTCTTGAAGCCAGGTTGTGAAAAGGCTTGAATGATATAAAAAGTTTTATAGTATGCTATGTATGACAATTAAGAATGTGCACAATATTTTTATTTGTTGTGGCTGTTGCAGGTTTGGAAGCGAAAGTCAGAGCAATACCTAGCAGACTCCGGAGTACCTTATACGATCATAAGGTTAAACTTTGTTGCAATGTGTTTAGGAATATCCAAAGGATGGCTATCCTCCTCCAGCAGATATATATTTAACTTCACATAAATTTCTGATTATGTGTTCTACAAAAATGATTTAATCTATCATTAAAATAGGGTAATATGAAAAGAGGGTAGCTTCAAGCACTCTTATATCGCAGAGATCACAAACAACTTGCTCCACAGCGAGCAGTACGGAGCCACAGTCACCTACATTTTTCTCCTAATTTTTTCCACTTTCATAAACTCATGATTTATTAACTCGTATCATGCTCATTGTAAGATTCATTAACTCATATCATGCTCATTATAAGATTTAACAACTCTTATCCTGATTTCACATGTCACTTGGACCTCTTAAGAAACATTATGAAATTATTTCTACAATGTGGTCTCTTGTTGCCCAAGCAGACCTGGAGGCTTACAGGATAAGGATGGTGGCGTGCGAGAGTTGCTTGTAGGAAAGGATGATGAATTATTGCAGACTGAAACTAAATCAATTCCAAGAGCTGATGTCGCAGAAGTTTGCATTCAGGTAGCACATCATGCTTGATTTGTACCTTAGAAAAAGATGACACTGTCAGCCCCATAATATCTCTGAGTGAGTCATGAGATTCAACACAGGAACTTCCATTTGTACCATTTCGTTATAAAAACAAGTAGTTTTACATGTAGTTACCATACGAGTCCCCCTGAAATAACATCAAGGATTTTTTTTATTCGTCAGGCTTTGCTGCACAAGGAAGTAAAATTCAAGGCATTCGATCTAGCATCAAAGCCAGAGGGCGTAGGTACTCCAACCAAAGATTTCAAATCTTTGTTCTCGCAGATCACCTCTCGATTTTAAGCATCGGCAGGTCTCCTTGGGCATAAATTGTTGGAGAGCAGCACTTCGAACCATTTTATCCTTCTTGATCCCATATATGTCATAAACAAATTTGCTATGAGCAATTATATCGATGATGAGCATTAGACAAAAAAGCTCTACTGATTATTGCACAAACCTGCAAATGATTATATTGATGATAAACCATTTTATCCAATTATATTCTCATAAGAGAGCTGTTTGTGTTGAATCAAATAATTGTCTATCTGAAGTATACACGCCCAATACTTATTGTTGGACATAATCCTGTTTATTTGCGCATAATGAGAGGAAAAAAAGTCTTATTTATCAGATAAAATGAAAGTTGATGATACACTTGTGTAGCAGCGTCTCATTCTTACAAAAGATTGGCCGCTCACAGAAGTGAAAACCCAGAACTAAAACACAAACATGCAAAGTGCAAATCGAATCAAAATGCCACAATGAATCTAGGCCGTTCATTTGATGAACTTTAGCACTCGGGAAGATCGGAGGGTGGAGGCGGCAACTTCTGATCAGGAAGGTTTCCGTCCAGGACCAGCCATGCCATCTTCAGGCCCCAGCTCGTGTGCACTTCCAAGTGACAGTGCATGAACCAAACACCTGCCATCACAATAAACATCTCAGAGCAAATGCTATATTGCTAGCTGGTGATATAATACTTTGGGTGTTCTGATTCAAAACAATAACGAATACGTGGTATGCATGCATGCATGCATCCAATCCAAGCGTACACATCTTACTGAAGAAACCATATACCTGGGTTGTCGGCTAAGAATCTTAGGGCCACCCAGCCGCCGGCCGGCACTGCAACTGTGTTCCTCTCGACAGGGTCCACCAGGTTGAACTTGGAGGGGTCCTTCGAGGGGTCGAAGTTGCCGAACCCTTGAGCGAGGACGAAGAAGTTGAAGCCATGGAGGTGCAGCGGGTGGCTCTCGGTCCCGAGGACGCTGGTGTCCTGCATCACCAGTTCGACGCTGGAGTTGAATGGGAGCACCATCAGCTTGGTGCCGTTGCTCACGAACGTGTTGTTGGGAGGAGTCCCGGTGTAGTTGAATGGCATGAGCGGGACGTAGGGGAAGTCCGGGGTATAGACGCCCCGCGACCGGCCGAAGAAGTGCGACTGAAGGAGGGCCGTCGTCGGCATGACGAAGGAGACGTTGTTGACGGAGGCGGCGAACTTGGTGCCGTTGGGCCCCTGGCAGGTCTGGTTTGCCGGACAAGGGTTCAGGCCGAGGCCGACGGTGAACAAGAAGCGCCGGTCCACGGTTCGGGGCACGTTAGCTGGGAACTGAGACGTCACCAAGCTTCGCAGTTTGCTAGAGAAGTTCGCGGCGAACGACGTGTCGTTGAGAGCCGGGAGGGTCGGCTTGTGGAGCGGAAGCTTCCTGCTAAAGGTCCCCGGGTAGTACTCCAGGATGGCCGTCGCCGTCGAGTTGTCGAACGTGCCGGAGCCGGTATGGAAGGGGCTCACGGCCATCAAGAAAGACGCGTTGGGGTGCTTGGGCTTGGCGTGGAGGAGCACGTTGGTGGTCTGTCCCGGGGAAACTACAAGGGCGTCGGTCTCCAATGGCTTCACGTAGACGGCGTCGACGTCGACGACGGTGAGGTTGTGGCCAGCGACACCGAAGAAGAGCTCGTCATTGAGTGCAGCGTTGATGATGCGGAGCAGGTACGTCTTCCCGGGCTTCACCTTCAGCTTGAACGTGTCTGCAAATGACCAATCAATTACAACATCACTGCATGCATCAACATATGCACGCAACACTTCTTATAGTATGCTGCGTGCACAGAAAGCTCTAGCTTCACGTACGCACCTTTGGCTGAACAGTTGTACGAGGGACCAGGGAGTCCGTTGATGGTGTAGGCGTCGGAGACGTTTGGGCCTCCACCAGTTTGCAGTGCCTGCGAGATGACGGCTTCTGTGTCGGCCTTCCACCACTCCCCTGCACAAAAAAGGATCGATCGATCGAACAGATATGTCAGATACGGGAAGATAAGTTGATCTATGCAGGCATGCATGTATATGAACGTACCAAAGATGATGGGGACTTCTCTGTAGGGTTTTGCGAAGGGGTAGGAATCGCCGATCCTGGGGAGGATGACGATGGGGCCATAGAGGGTGTCACGTAGCCAAGAGATGTGGGCGTGCCAGAAGAGGGTGCCCCTTTGGCCGACGATCGTGAAGTTGTAGACGTAGCTACGGCCGGTCTGGATGGGGCACTGGGTCACGTACGCGGGTCCGTCCGCCCAGCCGCTGCGCAGCTGCCGTATTCCGTGCCTGCCCGCATGCGATACCATTAATTGTTTGATCATCTCAAGATACCATTAACATGCGAGTATATATAAAAAACTTGGGAGATTGATCGTTTCATATATATATATATATACCAGTGCAGGGTGACGTTGTACTGAACATGGTTGATCACCTTGACGACGACGCGGTCGCCTTCTCTGGCCACGATCTTGGGCCCTGGGAACTGCCCATTGACGGTCACGATGCTCTTGCTACCGCAAAGTCGCGTGACATTTGCCCATTGTATCTGCGATTCATGCATGGTAAAGATCGAACAGCATTTAGTGCAATAATATTATTAGATACACGAGCTCGCTCTGATATGTTTATCACAGTACATACATCGAACTGGTAGTGTCTCGTCACAACTGCACCTGCCGTCTGCTGCGCATGCCCGCCACGCAGGAATAAAACCATTGCAATGGATGAGAAGAGAATCGCCCTCGTGAGGAGCGGTGAGGATTCCATGATCACTGGTGCAGTATATATGTCGATGCGAAGAACAAGATGAGAGAGAGAGAGAGAGAGAGCGAAATCTAGGGAGCGAGACCAGTACGTACTGGATGGCTTATAGAAGAGAGATAGAGAGAGTGAGAAAGAGATATGATTGATGCTGCCCTAAGAAAAGGAAGGTGTTTGGGTATATATAGATCGTTACATGCCTTTTTTTTTTATTCTTTTCCATTTTGGTGTCTTTTGTTAGGTGCAAAAACAGGTCACCTCGGGTGGACGCTGGATGTAGCTTTAGAGTGTGGACCAAGACAAAAATAAAAATCACCTTATTAAGTTTTTTCCGTTTTCTTAGACCTTGACGCGACCAGTGGTCGTGGTAGGTCTAGTTTTCATGCAAGAACAGCTTGCAACATATACCTAATTAACACGAGAGATTTATGATCATATACAGGCATAGAATTAAGCATATTGTTGCAGCGTCTTGGATGATAATAGAATTTTATTATAGTTAAGAGAATAATTGAGAAAACTATAATATTTTAGATATATCGTTATGGTATTATTTCTTTAATAACAATGGGAACCTTTTCGAAGTGAGATCCTGCAATTAAGAGTCTTCAGGAAATATGACTGCTACAATAATATGCATTGGAAGTTTCGATCAGGGTATCAACCGAGCTTACTTTATTGTAGAATCATATAATTACGGTGTACCTATTCTTTATTTTCAATCTATAAGAAGCTTCTTTGAGATCAAACCAATATAATTGATTCTTGGATTTCAAGCCATTTCAACTGCAGGCCACTTGGCTATATACTACTTATACATGTACACATATAATCATTAACGTGTATGAACGTACACCATGCAGCTTTGATTTGCTTCTCATACATGCATCTTAATTGGCAATTGGATGAGTTGGTAAGGTAATGGCACATCAGCAACTTCTTGGTGACCACAGAGGTTTCTCTTGTTCTTTTCATTCTTCTTCTTCTTCTTCTCTGTGTTTCTAAGCATACATGTAGAGAAGGATGGTTGAACAAACTTAGGTCTCTTTTCTTAGCGAGCTTTCTATATATAACTTCTGTTTCTTTCTTTTTTTCCTTCTTTCTTTTTTCCTCATTAGAGAGAGCTCATGGTAGGTTTTTAGCATACTATATACTTTCTTTGCTCTTTAAACCGAAGCAACTTTCCACTTGCCGAATCCAACTAGTTAATTTATTACTATTTCTCATGCATGCACGATGGATCATATGTATCATAAACGAAACATAGAGATAAAATTAAGATGAGTCGTGTTACTTTTCGTCAACTTCATATGTGCATGCATGATAATATCTAGCCGACAATTACATCTCTTTAAAGATATTGATAAATTGATCAACGTTTAGAACCCGTCTATATATTACGTCTCTTAATTGGCACGTACATAAATATACACATATATATATATATATATATATATATATATATATGAGGGGAGTTAGGTAGCATGCAATCAATTTTTATATAAGCAATATGCAACCAATAAATTCTTAACTTTGTAATTATTATTCAACGCTTCAAATTCATTTGATGCATATTAGTTGTACAACTTTTGATTGCATATATATATATATATATATATATATATATATATATATATAACTTAATTGAATCATCTCAAACTATTGAGAAAATGGAATAATTTTCAAAATAACATCAAGATTTTTTGTCTTTTCTTTAAACATGAAAAGGCAAAAGAAAAATGCAACCTTAAAAAAATTCTCAAGAGGTATGTTTTGAATATCATAATAATTTATTCATAAAATTTTCTGTGAATTTGGACTCTACATATATTATTATCATTCCACGTCATATTGATAAGTAGGGCCAAAAAGATTTTGATAATTTTGGTTCTTGATTTGTTTTGATAATTCTTAATTATATAATTACTTTTGTGTTAAATCTAATATTAATATGACCCACTAGTTTCTCAGTTAGACTATGTTTTAGCTTTAATACAAAAATAATCCAATAATTTCTAATATTAAATATTAGAAAATGTTGTATTTTGTATTAAATCTAATATTAATATATTCTAAAATATTAATATGATCCAACAAGTTCTTACTGCATTGCATAATACCTCAATAAACATACATAAGACTTGCCACTTTTGATGTATAAAAAATCATTTTTACATTCTCGAAGTCATGATGAGATGGTTGATATTAAACTTGTAGCTGGCCCGTTTGGTTTGAGATTTCATATTCCTTAATATCATATTTTCATTCATCTCCTAACCCATCCACTTAATTCCATTGAAGTACTAGATTTCAGATCCAATATTAAAGAACTTGAATTCGATATTTTTTGCTCCTCCAGCATTTGATGTCGTGGGTCCCACCAAACCATAAAACTGCATATTTGATAAAAAAATGCCTAGAACAAATCGTTAATCCAGCTGTTATTCCAAAAAATAGGGTATTAGGATGTGTTTGAATAGGATTTTAACAGGAATGAGTTAGCTTTAATTAGGGTGAAGTAGGATTAAAAATTTTACTCCTTATTTGAATATAATTTTTAAAATTTTAATTAAGGTTAAGTTGACATTCATAGGTCCATCATTTGACTTAAAATTAAACCCACCAAATTAATAATTTTGGAAGAGTTAGAACCCATTCTACCAAATAAAAATAGATTTTTCTTAAAGATAATAAAGATATTTATTAAACTTAACATTCTCTGCCCATATATTATATTTATTCAAACAACTAGTGGATTAAACTAATCCAAGTCATCTCATTAATTTATAGTCAAACATGATTTATTTTAACACTTACAACACTTAACTTTATCAACCTTCACTACACCACCCTAACTTATCCCTGTTAACTTAAATTACCAAACAAAGTCTTAGATATATCACTACTCTTAATTAATTTTTTCGATACAATTTTTTTAAATGATTCTAGAATGATTCAAGAATTAACCACATATATCTACATTCTTAACACAAAAGATGCATTATCAAGATCGTTCATAATATAATTTCTTATAATAAAACTCTTAATTCTTTACACTAATACTATATCATTTGTGGTGAGCAATATGTCATCGATATACAAAATCAAGAAAATGTGCTTACTCTCATATAACTTATGATATACACAATCAATTGCTAATTTCATATTAAGACTAATTAAGACAATGATAATTTCATGACATTTATGATGTCATTGTCGAGATGCTTGATTAAAATCATAGATTTTTTTTCCAATTTGTAAAACATGAACTTTGGATCACTAAGTGAATTTTTTCATTGGAACATATAAATTATTTCATGAATGTAACAATCAAGAACCACCATCTTCAAAGACATCTGATGTAGTTCAATTAAATTATTAAGACATTTAAATTATTTCATATTAAGACTAAATGATAATTTCATGACATTTATGATGTCATTGTCGAGATGCTTGATTAAAATCATAGATTTTTTTTTTCAAATTGTAAAATATGAACTTTGGATCACTAGGTGCATTTTTTTATTGCAACATATAAATTATTTCATGAATGTAACAATCAAGAACCACCATCTTCAAAGACATCTGATGTAGTTCAATCAAATTATATTATTAAAGCCATTATAATTTTGAAAGAGCCCTTCGATGATACAACAAAGAATGTTTCTTGATAATCGATACTTTTTTATGCAAATCTCTTAGCAAGAAGCCTCTTCATATATTATTCTACATTACCATTTAAATTCCTTTTAGTTTTAAATATCTATTTTGAACAAATGAGTTTCACACATTCTTCTTAATTAAGTATGATATCTTAACATCATTATAATTTATAGATTGTATTTTCTCATTTATGATATGTATCTACTTTTGAAAATTATTTCCTTTTTTTTATAACCCAAGGAGGTTGATTGGATTACTCCATGTTCTTGGAGATACACAATGTAGTTATGTGGTACCACTTTTCTCTCTCAAAAGTAGATAGATATTCTTAATGCCTATTATTTTTTAGATTGTAGAGTTTGTTTCTCTAGAATGATATTCAAAATGGAAGTTTCTTCAACATTATCTTGATAATTGACATATTTAATATGAAAAATAAATTTCTAATCAATGCTAATTATATTTATAGAATGTTAGTTGATTCCTTCTTAAAGATAATGTTACCAATATTATATTCTCCCTCAAATTCAACATCATCAATGAATTTTGCATTACAAGTCAAAAAATTAATCTGACTATGGAATCATAAAACTTTTACCCTTTGATCTTTCGAAGTATCCAACAATTTAGCAACTAGTTTTATTACATTTTAATTTCTTACCATATATGAAAATGATTTAGACTAGAATTTTTAGTGGTCTAAATCTCATATGGAGTTTTTGTGCTTATTGTTGAAACTTTGTTTAGAATATTTACTATGATTTTAACTGCTTCTTCTCAAAGTAATTTGAGTAATGACAAATCATGCTTTGTTTTATCTTTCAACTATATATATATCATTCATTCTAGGAAAACCTGTTACGGTACATACATTCATGTTTCTCTAGCACTACAAGAAAAATTACTATTTTCGACAGCTGAGCCATAAAAAATTGTCAAAAATCCATCGCAAAGGTAAGTTTGCGACAGATATTCCGATGGAAGAGAACCATCGGAAAATTGCTTGTCGTAAACATTTTCTGACGACTATATCATAGTCATCGAAGTTCTCACGGCCCGAGCCATGGAAAATATTTGCCACGGCTTCGGCCATGGGAAAGTTCGAAATGCTTCCCATAGCTCGACCGACCCGAGCCGTGGGAAAGTAGCTCGGCCCATGAGAACTTCCCATGGGATGAGCCATCGGAAATGTCCCACGGCTTGAGTCGTGGTAAACCTTTCTCATGGCTAAAGTCGTGCGAACTTCTGACGGATACATTCTTTTCCGACAGTCTTAGCCATCGAAAACATTTTGTCAAATATTAAAAAAATGCCGCCCACAGGCGGATTCAACCGTCGACAGCTTGATCGGCCGTCTGCAGCTTGATCTGCCATCAGGAGGCCAAATCAGGCCGCCCGCAGCCTGATCATTCGCCAGGCGATCAGATCCGGCTATGGGAGGCCAAATTTGACTGCCCACAGCCTGATCGAGCGGTCGAATCTGATCACCCGCGACCCGATCCACCGCTTGGCGACGGGAAAACACTACAAGAAAAATCACATTTTTTGATGGTTACGATCATATGTAATTAGTCATAAACCGTCAAAAATGGCACTTTTTGACGGGTTTTCCGACGGATAATATCGGTGCGAAAACTATGCGTCACAAATTATTTTCGACGGTTATGAGATGACCGTCGAAATCTTCGATGGTCAATTTGGCGGTCTGAGCCGTCGAACAATCAAGACGTAAGACGGTTTGAGCCGTCGATACCTATCGACAGTTTGAGCCGTCGATGATATCGACGATTAGAGCCATCGATATGCATCGACGGTTTGAGTCGTCGATAACTATCGACGGATCGGACCATCTACAAGCTTCGACGCTCAAACTATCGATAGTTATCGACGGCTACAATCGTCGAATTTGACAAATTCGACGGTTTGAGTCGTCGAAACAAATAAAAAATGGAAATAAATTCATTTCAAACGACATTTCAAAGCAAAAATTTTCAATAAATCATTTCAAACAGTAATGAATTAAATTAAAAAGTAAATGAAATTGAAAAACGTTAAATGTCATTACAACATCATTAAATACAACGTCAATACAATGTTAAACGTCAATAAAACATCGCTACAATACAACATCGTCATCCTCCTCCTCGTCGAGCTCGCCGCACATCATTTGATGCATCATTTTTTTCATCTCTTTCGTTTGAGCTCTTGCCTTGCGTCCCTCGCGTTCTTCGAACTCTTGTCTGAGTTCATATGTAACCTCTTGTCGGACATCGGATAAATGTTGTTCCCACATATTGTCAAATATTCGTTGCATATCTTGACTCGGGGAACCTGATATTGATTTACGATCATATCTAATATTTGCACTACTAACAGATGATCCGAGACCATAAATGCGACCCTTCTTGACGCCAATGTGGTCTGTCCAAAGTTATCGAGGAGTGAGCGGTGTCGCCCTCTCCTGCGTGGCCTGCGTAATATGTTGGCTTCTTTTATTTTGTAACCCTCCTAAAAATTAGAAAAAAAATACATAAACTATTTTCACATCACGAATTTCATATCTTATGTTATGAACTATTTTCTTACCCATGTCTCTCGAGCTAACGATGAAACCCATTTTTTATTTTTTTCTGATAGTTTCTGAGAAATATTTCATCCTAAGTAGGTGCTATACCCGTCTCTTTCTCCTGCAGTTAAAAATTTTAAATAAAGTATATTATTTTCTTAAATATAATAATTTATTCAAAAATTTTATCATTGTTTTCGCAATCGTGCTCGTGGATATACATCCACCCACATGCAAGCAAGCTCCCTAGTCGGACTCTTGATTTGTCTTGCTTTTTCGCATTTAGATTTGTACTCCTCGATAGACCATTTCCCTAGCAATTCGACCCAAACAGCCTTAGGGATCCAATTAGGTTGTTCTCCAGCAGCTCATGCTTCCGAAAGCATCAAGGACAATCTCTTTGAGCATGAAAGCCTTCCACATTTGAACCATGTACTCGGGACCCCACCACACACCAACATTCATATACATAAAAATAATTGAATTAATACGAAGATGAAATTAAATGACTCAAATTGCAATCTGAGGATACCTGAAATTCTCTAAATAACATTTGTCTTGTGGCATATGGAGCGTCCCTCCATGTAAGCCACGCTTCAGTATACCTATTTGTAATCCCTTGGTAACAACGGTAGTTGCGGGTTTCAACTACAAACCTTTACAAACATAAATTTATAAATTATGATGTGAAAACAAAATATACAAAACGATGTGAAAAACATAATGTATATGATCAGAAAAACATAAAATAGCACTTTACCATAAATTACCATCTGGATGTATGTATCCTTTGTATCCACGATTTGACGAGCCTACATCTAAGGGTTCTTTCGACAATTGTGTCTACACGTCCACAATATCATCATGGGAATGGTGGGAGGAAGGAGCTTTAATGGGCTATGCTGAATCATCATGGCAGGAAGGAGCCGACGGTATAGACTGCCGTTCAATTATGCGAATGCTCATGGATGGTCTAGGCATTCTGTCTGAAGAAGTGTCTCTAGGAATGACCTTCTCCTTTCCCTTATTTTTTCCTTCCCAAAATGAAACATCTACATGAAGAAAAATTTAATGCACTTTAAATTTACATTTCATACAGCAATTACTATATAGTGTTGCATCGTATTAACCTGACTTCGACTACATCTTGTGTTGCATCTTCAGCAATTGAATTGTAGGTATAACTCGAGAACAAATTCCCAATATCCGGAGGTGCTTTTGAAAATAAAGAAATTAATTCAAATTTTTTAAATTTGTAAATTTGTGGTCATTATTTGAAACACTCACGAGAAGAAATTGAATATGGAAATGCATCATCCTCGTCAGGCATTCGTCGGTCCGAATGATCATCAGCATGCATCGCGAACTACGTTTAAAATTTAACGACAGATGGTAATTTATACGAAACAATAGTAATAACATGATTCATATTACAAATTGATAACAATGGATAGTAATAACATCACTCATCTGTTAGAGTTGGTGAATACTTCAGGGCCCCTTGTTTCTCACACCGGGTTCGCCCACGTGAGCTTAGGGGAATTTGAGTATTACCCAATTAACAGTATTACTGGCGTACGAACGAAAGGGGGGGTTCGGGGGGCCCCGCCCCCCGACGGCGGTTTTGGGCTTTTGTTTAGCCGGCCCGTGTGGTTCGGATTAGGTTTTTTCTCTGTTTGTTTGGGTTTTAAACCCGGTTTGGAGAGGCTATTAATAGCCTAATTTCTGATGTAATTTGGGGTGGCGGCTGTAAACCTAAACATATAGTGGAACCTCTTTGCAGGACGTAGCCCTCATCTCAAGGGTGAACCTGGGTAAATTTCGTGTGTCTTCTCTATTTTTCTGCAATCTCTCTGCGATCTTCTCTCCTTGTTCTCGGATTTTCCCATCAATTGGTATCAGAGCACAGGTTGTTCGAGGAATTAGGGTTTATTCGAGATGTCAGGAGGATCGCGGATTGAGATAGAAAAATTTGATGGAACGCGATTTGATCTCTGGAAGATGAAGATGGAGGATCTTCTCTGTGATCGAGATCTTTGGACGGCAATCGAGAAGGAGAGGCCAGGCAAAGAAGCGGCGACGGCTGCAGATGCGGCGAAGGCTTCAGATACGGCTTCCTCCAGTCAGGCAGATCCAAAGGCGATCGAAGAGTGGGATCGGATTGATAGAAAGGCGAAGGGTTTGATTCGGCTGTGTCTCGCGGATTCAATTCTTACGAATGTGATGGGCGAACCTACTGCCAGAGATCTGTGGAGGAAGTTAGAATCCCTATATCAAAGTAAGTCGTTGGTTAACAAGTTATTTCTGAGAAAGAAATTGTACAATCTTCGGATGCAGGAGGGTGACTCGTTTTCTACCCATCTTTATAACTTTAACACGGTGATCAGTCAACTTGTATCAATCGGTGTTAAGTTTCAAGATGATGATAAGGCAATAACATTGCTCTGTTCGCTGCCGGATTCATGGGACAATCTGATTGTTGTGATTGGTGGCGGGGATAAAGAACTTTCGTATGAAAGTGTATGTGCTGCCTTGTTATCAGAGGAAATACGGAGAAAGGGATCAGCAAGTTCTGGTAAAGAGGCGCTGGCGGCCAGAGGAAGGCAACCAGAAAGGAATCAAAATCAGAGAGGGAGATCCAAATCTCGTGGGCGTTCGAAGAGTAAGGATAAGAATGCAATGCTGGAGATGTCAAGAGTGGGGCCATCTAAAGCGAGACTGCAAAAACAAGCCGGTTCATAAGAAAGAAGCTGAGTCAACCTCGGACAAAAAGGAGGCTGAGGCAGGAGATATGTATGTGGCTTCTGCATGTACGGCACAGTCAGATAAAGATGTCTGGCTTATCGACACTGGTGCTTCGTACCACATGACGCCTCATAAACACTGGTTCTGTGAATATGAGGAGTATAATGGTGGGGATGTCATGCTCGGAGATGACACTGCGGTTCAGATTGTTGGACGTGGCAGGGTGAAGTTGAGGATGAATGATGGCACGGTGAAGACTCTACCAGATGTGATGCATATACCACTTATGAGCAGGAGTTTATTATCTGTTGGTACAATGGCTGACTCGGGTGTTATATTCAGTTGCGATAAGGATTCGTGCAAGATGATCAGAGGGTCGATTGTAATTGCACGAGGGGTTCGCTATGGCACGTTGTACAAGTTGCTCGGAGAGACAATATCTGTGGGCTGCGGATTTATTTCTGAAGAGGCCAAAGAAGATGAAGACAGCAAATCTATGTTGTGGCATCGGAGATTAGGCCATATCAGTGAAAAAGGACTCTCCACTATAGCATCAAGTCAGATGGTAGAAGGAGTTCCGGATTGTTCTGTGGGCTTCGGGTTCTGTGAACATTGCCTCCATGGAAAACAGAACCGAGTCAGTTTTCAACACACAGGTTCAAGAGCAACGAAGATTCTCGAACTGATTCATAGTGATGTCTTTGGACCAACTCCGACTCCATCTATTGGAGGGTCCAGGTACTATGTTTCTTTTATAGATGATTTTTCGAGATACAGTTGGATTTATTTTATCAAGAATAAATCAGATGTATTCGATAAGTTTCGAGAATTTAAAGTTTTGGTGGAAAATCAATTGAGCTGCAAGATCAAGGTCCTTCGTACAGATAATGGAGGTGAATTTTGTTCAGATAAGTTTGAGCATTTCTGCGTGGACAATGGTATTGCTAGGCAGAAGACAACTCCATATACACCTGAGCAGAATGGAGTAGCTGAAAGGTTAAATCGGTCACTCATAGAGAATGCCAGATGTATGCTGAGTTGGGCTGAATTGGGGCAAGAATTCTGGGCAGAAGCTGTAGCCACAGCAAACTACCTGAAGAACCGCTCACCGACCTCATCAGTGAAGGATCAGACACCTTATGAGGCAATGTTTGGGAAGAAGCCAAATTTGTCTCATGTTCGGGTGTTCGGATGTGACGCATATGTTCATATACCCAAGGAAAAGCGGGGTAAGCTTGATAGTAAATCTGAAAAGAACATATTTGTCGGATACAAGGAAGGGATCAAGGGCTACAAACTGTGGAATCCAAAGTCAAGGACTATTGTTTATAGCAGGGATGTTGTTTTCCGTGAATCACGTTCCCAAGTTGAAGTTCAAAAAGGTGATGAACCTAAGAAAGTGGTAGTGCTTGAAGAAGATTCTGATTCTGAAACTTCAGAGGTGGATGCACAAGATACTTCAGTTGAGTCTGTTATAGAACTAGATCAAGAGGACTCGGTCAATGAAGTTGAAGATGCAGATTCAGATGAAGACCCGGATATTGGTACTACCATACCAGTTCTCAGGAGATCGACACGAGAAAGAAGAGCACCTTTGAGATACTCTCTTAGTGCTCTGAGTTCGTTTCATGCTTTGAGCATCATCGGAGAAGAACCTAGTTCTGTAAAAGATGCAAGGTCTATGGATGATGCAAATCAGTGGGAGCTTGCTATGGCAGATGAGATGCAGTCACTGGATAAGAATGAAACATGGAGTTTGTGTAAATTGCCTAAGGATAGAAAGGCAATTGGTTGCAAATGGGTGTTCAAGCGAAAGCTGAAACCGGATGGGTCTGTAGAGAATTACAAGGCGAGGTTGGTAGCTAAAGGATACTCTCAGGTTGAGGGAGTCGACTATGATGAGATTTTTTCTCCCGTGGCGAAAATGACTTCAATCATATTTGTTCTATCTCTGGCAGCAGCATATAATCTTGAGGTGGAGCAGATGGATGTAAAGACGACATTCCTTCATGGGGACTTGGAGGAAGAGATATATATGAGGCAACCAGAAGGCTTTGAAGTTCAAGGTAAAGAAAAGATGGTGTGCAAATTGAAGAAGTCTTTGTATGGATTGAAGCAGTCGCCAAGGATGTGGTACCAGAAGTTTGATACGTACATGCTCGAACTCAAGTTTGTACGTTCAGATTCAGATCATTGTGTTTATGTGAAGAGAGTTGGAGATCAGTTTGTCATTCTTACACTGTATGTGGATGACATGTTGCTGATTGGAAACAGTATGAAGATGGTGAATTCAGTGAAGGGTTTGTTGGCCAAGAAGTTTGAGATGAAAGACTTGGGACCAGCGAATTTTATTTTGGGTATGCAGATTAGAAGGGATCGTCAGAAGAGAAAGTTGTGGCTAGGACAGGAGAAGTACATAAAAGAAGTGTTGAAGAAATTTAACATGTCGGACTGCAAGCCAGTGGGTACTCCTATGTCTCTAGGAATCAAACTTTCTGCAGAGCAATGCCCGAAGACGGATGAAGAAGCCGAAGTGATGGACCGTGTGCCATATGCAAGTGCAGTGGGCAGTTTGATGTACGCCATGGTTTGCACGCGTCCAGATATAGCCCAAGCAGTGGGAGTCTTGAGTCGGTATATGTCTAACCCAGGCAGGGAACATTGGAATGCTATCAAGAGAGTTTTCAGGTACCTTCGTGGAACTTCAGATTTTGCTTTGTGCTTTGAAGGTGCGGGAAAAGGAAAGATGCTTGATATTGTGGGCCATGTAGATGCTGATTGGGGTGGAGACATTGATAGTAGACGGTCCACTAGCGGATATATTTTTACATTATTTGGGGCTGCACTAAGTTGGATGAGCAAGAGATAAAGCGTGGTAGCACTTTCTTCTACAGAAGCAGAATATATGGCTCTTACTCATGCTGCAAAAGAGGCCATATGGCTACGGCGATTGTGCTTGGAGCTCGGATTTGAGCAAGGTGCTATAGAGGTGAGATGTGATAATCAAGGTGCTATTCAGTTAGCTAAGAATCCCGCATTTCACTCACGCACAAAGCATATTGACATCCAATACCACTTTATTCGGGAAAAGGTGGAAAAGAAAGAGGTTCAGCTTGAAAAGGTTAATACAACAGAGAATAGTTCTGATTTTCTGACTAAAGCAGTTACAGGTGTAAAGTTTGAGTGGTGCTCTACTGCTGTCGGATTGAAGAAGAATGTTGCTGGCAAGGCTCTCATTGGTGTGAAGTATCCACCAAGTGGGAGAATGTTAGAGTTGGTGAATACTTCAGGGCCCCTTGTTTCTCACACCGGGTTCGCCCACGTGAGCTTAGGGGAATCTGAGTATTACCCAATTAACAGTATTGCTGGCGTACGAACAAAAGGGGGGGTTCGGGGGGCCCCGCCCCCCGACGGCTTAGGTTTTGGGCTTTTGTTTAGCCGGCCCGTGTGGTTCGGATTAGGTTTTTTCTCTGTTTGTTTGGGTTTTAAACCCGGTTTGGAGAGGCTATTAATAGCCTAATTTCTGATGTAATTTGGGGTGGCGGCTGTAAACCTAAACATATAGTGGAACCTCTTTGCAGGACGTAGCCCTCATCTCAAGGGTGAACCTGGGTAAATTTCGTGTGTCTTCTCTATTTTTCTGCAATCTCTCTGCGATCTTCTCTCCTTGTTCTCGGATTTTCCCATCATCATCATCATCCGAATTACTACATGATTGATATTCATCATCATCGTCCTTTGAAGATGAGGTAGTTTCAAATTCATCTCCCTCCACGCTATCATCATCATTTTGTACCTCGGCATTATCAAAGTCTTCAAATAATTGTTCTGAATCTCATAAATCTCCAATTAACTCGGTGTCTACAATTTCCGCCACCAAAGTATAAGAGTTATCTTGGTATGCAGGTTGCAACGCACCATCAACTTATATTCTACTTCTTGCCTCCGTTTTAATTATAACCCACCATTAAGCTTTGTCCCTCGTATTCTCTGGATAATTTACATAATATATTTACATTGTAGATGACAAAATAATAAATGGATCAAAACGTTCATAATGCCTACTATCATGTACTTCAACTATTTTGAAACCTTTATGAACTCATATCCCTCTTTTTTTCTTTTAGATCAAACCAATTATAGTCAAATGATGTGACTCTATTACCTTCAGTGTATTATAACTCAATTATATCTTTAAGAATATTGTAATAGTCACGCTCATTTTCCCCGTCGGTGGAACCTTTGACACAAATGCCACTGTTCACGATTTTCTTCCCTCTCGACCAATTTTCTGCATGAAACTTGTAATCGTTCACAAAATACACCGACAAACTTCTGACCTCTCGATTTGGTCCCCATGCCAAATCATGGAGACCTGACATAGTAGAGATTGCGCTACTGAGAACCTAAAATGAAAATGAGAATATCAGTATATCATCGTCTACAATTCTTACACCAACATCGTAAGAGTTACCTAATCCTTAAACCACGATGCAAAATCATTCTATCTTGTATATGTTCATCAGAGACGTTGTAGTACTGCAAGAAAGCACTACATACGAAATGATAGGTTAATCAACTAATAATTTTATGATACGATAGACAAAACACATTGAACATAAACTTACTTAATGTATCCTTGCACATCTTGGGTGTTTATGAGGATATGATTCGTGGCCGACTTGAATTTCACATCACTCAACCATCTACTTCTTGGCTTTCCATAATGCCGTCCCAATTGATTGAAGATCGACAACATTACCCCAGTAGACCTTTCTTCCAGAACTTCATTATTTCGGTGAACTCTGGTCCTCACGCACTTAACATGAGATTCAAAGTAGTATGAAAGAAGTAAGAGACCTCTTGAATCATATAAGCTTCACATATGAAGCCTTCGACACGTGCTTTATTCTTAACCGTCCTTTTAATTCGATTAAGATATCTTTCAAACGGATACATCCACCTATATTGTATTGGTCCACCTATCCTTGCTTCATATGGCAGATGAATAGGTAATTGTTCCAAGGAATCAAAAAATCCTGGTGGAAATATTCGTTCTAATTTAAACAAAATTATCAGAATATTACGTTCCAATTACCTCATATTCTCATAGTTAATATTGTTGAACGCAATTCTCTGAAGAATTGACTCAGTTCCGTGAATGACTTCCAAATCTTCTCCGGCAAAGATAAAAATGCAATAGGAAGCAAGATTTCCATAAAAAATATGATAGTCGTGACTTTTCATGCCAAATAAATGCAAGTTATTATTCATATCCACACATCTTGTCAAATTTGATGCTAGCTCTTGGATCCATTGACACACGTGTTCTCTGCTCTTTTGTGAGAGCATAACTTGCCTTCGGCTTACATAATCTACCGTTAGGTAAATTAATTAGATGCAACTCTGATCGTCGACAATACTCTTTCAAATCTAGTCTCGCATTGAGGTTGTCTTTTGTTTTACCCTTAATATCCATGACAGTGTTGAATACATTATCAAACACATTTTTCTCAATGTGCATGACATCCAAATTATGACGTACCAAACAGTCCTTCTAATATGGTAAATTCCAAAAGATACATTGTTTGGTCCAATTATGAGAAACACCATAAACATTTGGATTGTCGATAATTTTACATAAAGCATTGACAATGTGAAATAATTGAAGTCCTAACCACCAGACCGGAGCCATGTCGTGCACAATTCTATTCCGTCGAAATGCATTTTTATTATTTTTGTAAGGATGATCTGCTGGAAGAAATTGTTTATGACAATCAAACTAACTATTTTTACCGACATTTTTCAAAGTGAATGCACCCGAGTGTTCTATGCAATATGGACATGCTAGTTTCCCTGCAGTCATCCAACTAGATAATATTCCATAAGCAGGAAAATAATTAATTGTCCACAATAATGTAACTTTCAAAGTAAAGTTTTGTTTACTCGGCACGTCATAAGCTACGACATCATCCCACAATTCTTTTAACTTGTCGATTAGAGGCTGTAAATATACATCTATCTTCTGCTTAGAACTGTGAGGTCCAGAAATAATGCATGTCAAAAACATATAAGGAGCGCACATACAAATTTCAGAAGACAAATTATATGATGTAACTATGACCGGCTAACATGAATAAGGAATTGAAGTATGACTGTATGGTGTAAAACCATCGCGCATAATCCGAACCTTATGTTTCTTTGGTCATTTGCAAAATTTGGATGCATACGATCAAAATATTTCCACGGTGAAGCATGACACCTTTAAAAGTATTATGCTGTGCATGCCACTTGATTTGTGACGCTGACCCTAGGGTCGAATACAATCTTTTAAATCTTGAAATAAGAGGCAAGTAATGCATTCTCTTCACAGTTACTTAAGTCTTGTTAGTCACACTATATCCTTCGGCCCCACAAAATTTGCATTCTTTGAGATTGACGTCGTCACCATAATATAACATACAACTATTGTGACAACATTCTATTTTAGTTGAATCGAGACCAAGTTTAGAAACAAGTCTTTTTGTCCTATAATAATTTTTAGGAATGCGAACCCCAGATGGTGTGACCTCTTTTAAAATATCTATAAATGCATCAAGACATACCTGTGAAATATTATGATCTGCTTTCAGATTCAACATTCTAATAGTAAGTGATAATTTAGAATGACTTTCACCCCCGGGCCACAAGGGTTGGCTCGAAGCATTTAGCAACTCAAAAAGATCAATTGCTTCTGGATTTGGTGTCTCTTCATCCTGTTCAAATCCTATGTGACCATACTCAGTTGCAGCAGCGTCGTAAACTAACTGTTTGTATCGCAAATTAAATCCTTCATGAGGATAGACATAATGAAATTCCTGATTTGGCACGCTTGTTGATGGTGCACTTTCACCTAAATCATCTCAATGCCAATAATTTGGTTTAAACCCCTTTCTATACAAATGAACTTTGAATGTCTCTAACGTTTACAACTTTGTGCTATAACATTTCAAACAAGGACACATAATTATTCCTTCCCGTTGAAATTGCAAAGATTGACAAGCCACACTAATGTAATATTCAACGTCATTTATGAATTATTGTGTCAGACCTCTATGCCCTGAATTATTTCTATTATTTCTGCATCATTTGTAGGTTAGACTAATTAATTTTTTAAGTCTTGGAATAAGATGCAAATCATTATTTAATCTTTTCACTTCACAAGTCTTTTAATTTGGAGACACGAAGAATGAGAATTGGGATGTAAATAATCTAGACATATAAATTTAAATAAACAATCACAAGCAAGGTGAACACGTATTTGAGACGAAATAATAAAATTGAACATATTAAATATCGCTAAGAAATGTTCTAAATAAAATATTAAAAAAACATCTTATCCAAACAGTAATATATTTGCATTCTAAAATGAGGCATTGCTACTAATTAACGAAAACTAAAATAGAGAATCTAAAGATATTACATATTTTATAAATACTACAATAAATAGAAATAATATTTGCCCACCAAATCATAGAAATAATAATGTCTTAAAAATAAATAACTTACATATTTTGGAATGACGGATAACACTAATAGAGATAATAAATGAATTTCAATAACCTACATATAAATGGAACATAAAACAATAAAAAAAACAATCTTCAGACTTATGTAACACTTAATTAGCATTATTACACTTTTGAAGTTGTCTAAAGGGCAAAACTCAAAATGTTTATCAAACGAAAGAGCAAAGTCCTGTTCGTCAAATGCAAGTACATTAACATACATGAAAAAAATTAAATTGAACTTGTGGCTACTGTGCCCGGAAGTGGCCGCCGCGGCCGAATCTGGCCGCCATGTCAACATACATGAAAAAAATTAAATTGTCAGCCAGCCAGATCTGGATGCGCTCCCGGAAGGAAGTGGCCGCCATGGCTGGATCTGGATTCCGCGCCCGGCAGGAAGTGGCCGTCGCGGCCAGATCTGGCCTCCGCGTCTGCGAGTGATGCAGGTACATCAACATACATGAAAAAAAAATTAAACTATCGATCGGAAGTGGCCGCCGCGGCTGGCCGGATCTAGATGCTACGAGCGCCCGAAAGTGGTTGCCGCGGCCGCAAGCGCCTGAAAGAGGCCGCGTATCTGGTCTCAACCAACTGGAAACGGCCGCTACGGCCACAAGCAGCCGGATTTGGTCGCCACGGCCGCGAGCAGTCGTATCTAGCCGAAAGCAGCCGGATGCGGCCGCCGTGGCCGTATCTGTCCGCAGCCATGGCCGGATCAAACGACGGCATGGGGGCAGGCGGAGGATCGGGCAGAAGGGGGTGGTCAAACGTACCTGCGCAGGTTGCAATGACGGGCCGGCGGCGAAGTCGAACGGTTGCACGGCAGAGCGATGCGGTTGCAGTGGCACGGGGGCATGTAGGCAGCGGCGGAGCGCGCGCGGAGTGGCTGCAACGGCGGATCGACGAATCAGAAGGTTTAGTAAATCGTTGAATATTTCGACGGCTCAAACCTTCGAAACATAAATATATATATATTAATAAGTATATTACTGTTAGATATATAATGTAGTATATCTTACTTTTCGATGGTCAGAACCGTCAAAACAAAAATATAAAATATCAATTCAAATTCCGACGGTTCAAACTGTTGAAAGTTTCGACGGTTTTCTAAACCCTCGCAAGTTTCGATGGCCCGAACCGTTGGTAGATAAAAATAATTATATTAATATGTAATATTACTGTTACACAAACACACACACACACACACACATATATATATAGAGAGAGAGATTATATTATCTAATTGAATTTCGGTGGTTGGAACTACTGAAAGTTTCGACAGGTGTGGAACCGTCAAAAATTTAGACGGTCTGAGCTGTCGAAAATTTAGACGATCTCAGCCGTGGAAATATGCCATGGCTCACTAATCGCGCTCATCCACTTATCTCGACGGTTACGAGCATCTAAACTTTCGATCGGTGTACATCCCTCTAAAGTTTTGACGGTTGTAACAGTAAAAAATTTTGACGGTTTAACAGTAAAAAATTTAGAGGGAAATCGAGTGAGAGGGGCAGCTAGATTTGTCCAGATCGCGAGAGAGGGATAGGGAACAGGAGAGGGTGCCAACGGAGAGGGAGAGGGAGAGAGCGTAGCCGAAGGGAGAAAGAGTCGGAGGGAGAGAGCACCGCCAGAGGGAGAGAGCGCCGGAGGGAGAGCGGCTTCGGCCGGTGAAAGTGAGAGAGAGGTCATGATGTGATGGAAAAAGTTGGGGGAGGCAATGAAATTAGAATTACCGAAGGCCTGAACTGTTGGAAGTACCGACGACCTCGACCATCACAAATATTAATAATAAAAAATTGAACATAAGTGTTATATTAATATGTATATAAATTTATTACTAATATAATAATCGATGACTCGAACCGACAAAACTACCGACAGCCCAGGCCATCACAAATATTCATAATTGCATTATATTATACTATATATAAATTTATTATTAATTTAATCACCGATGGCCTTGAGCCATCATAAATATTAATAATAAAAAAAGCTAAATGTAAGCGTTATATTATGTTATTTATAATTTTATTACTAATTTAATTACTGATGGCCCGGGCCATCACAAGTATTAATAATAAAAAACTAAACATAAGCGTTATATTATACTATATATAAATTTATTATTATTTTAATTACCGATGGTCTGAACCGTCGGAAGTATCGATGGCCTGGGCCTTCACAAATATTAATAATAAAAAACTAAACGTATGCATATTATACTATATATAAATTTATTACTAATTTAATTAGTGACAACTCAGACCGTCACAAATATTAATAATAAAAAACTAAACGTAAGCGTTATATCATACTATATATAATTTTATTACTAATTTAATTATCGATGGCCCGATCCGTCAGAACTACCGGTCCAGGCCGTCACAAATATTAATAATAAAAAACTAAATGTAAATGTTATATTATAATATATACATTTATTATTATTTTAATTACCGATGGCCCGAACCGTCGGAACTACTAATGGCTCGTAGTCCGTCGGTAGTTCTGATGGTCAAGACCATCACAAATATTAATATTAAAAAACTAAACATAGGCGTTATATTATACTATATATAAATTTATTAATTTAATTACCGATAACCTCAACTGTTGGAACTATCGACAGCTCAAAATCTATCGTTAATCGTTGAGGAATTAGGCCATTGATAAATAACCATTGGTATTTCAGAAGGATTTTCCTTCCGACGCAAAGTTCATTGGAAATTATGAAAGATATTAATCCGTCGAAAATTCACAATGTTCTTGTACCGTAGGTATTTAGCAAATAGCCTTATATGTTGATATCCTGATATGACAACTTTGATTCTTTTTTCAAGTTGATTTTTAAGTACACCTTAGAACACATTTAATTAATGTAATTTTTCATGAATAAGATTATAGTCATAAATAGAATAATAATTTATGAAACTTTTAAAATATCGCAGTCGAGAAGAATGACCCATGTATGTATTGTATACGTTTCAAAAGGTTTACAATCTTATTGACTCTTAATATCTTTTTTATTAGTTTATTTCTAAATGTTGAAAATTTTAAGGGATTGAGTATTTCATTTGACATAATTCTTGTTATTCTCCTTCTAAAGATATGACCCCATCACTTATGTCATAACATAACTAAATTATCATTTGTTAATTTTTTTAGTATTTTAAATACTAGTGCAAAGAGTTTAGTATTATAAATAATAGAATAAAATAACAATTATCACAACAAGATAAAGAATTAGAACCAACCAATTTGAATAATTTTATAATTTCAAATGAACAAGAATATTCAAATCTATATCTATATATATATATATAAAAGCAGAGGTAGAAAGTGACACGTGTCGAACTCTCATAAATTGAATATATAAAATGATAATATTATAATTATATAATCATGGATACTCGAATGTTAGTTATTAGAAAATATCTATCTATATCTATATAGATATTAAAAGTGCCACGTGTCGAGCTCTCATAAATTGAATATATAAAATAATAATATTTTAATTATATAATCATGAAAAATCAAAAGTTAGTTATTAAAAATATATATAATTTTATTTATTTATATTTTTTAATTATATATTTGTAACTATAAATAGATGGACTTTCAGTTTCATTTGCATACTTGATGCCTTCTCTTGAAGGAAAAAGTTCGTACGGACCTACAAATATAGGTCTGTGCATGATAAAAAAAAATTATATATAATTTCTCTTCTATAATAAAATTATTAAATGTTATATGGAGCTTTTAATTTACATTTGTATACTCGACGCTTTCTTTGAAGGCAAATAGTATGAGAGAACCCACAAATATAAATTTGTGCACAATAAAAAAAATACTCTTATATAATTTCTCTTTGTCTAATAAAAATTAAACATTATAATTTTATATAAGGAAAGAAAAAGTTTATAAAGTTCTGAGTTATAGATATGCATTTCATACTATAATGAATATGTCTATTGATGATTAATATAAGTATCATCAAAGTTTTCAATATATAGGATATAGATAAGTAGCTATGTCTGCACATATATTTCTATATCTTATATATACAAATAAAGATAAGCATATATGTATCTACATCTTATACATCTCCTTATCTGTATATGTGTGTGTATTACTATCGGATAGTTTGTTATAAATAATATAGGATACATAATTAGTTAATAATAAAATAATCAACTAAACTTAATCATTTTATTAGTATAATTAATATGTGAAATAATTCATATATTTTTGTGTTAATAATATTTATAATCCTATATTATTTCTATTAATAATTTTTAGTCGTATATAGTTATTTTTTATTATTATGAGGTTAGTGTTCTATAAAGTAGATAGAAGATTTACGTACATCAGTTATTTTAGAATATCAAACAACTAAGATTTGTGATCATTTTGTTATTATTGAATAATTTGTTATAAACTAATATAGGATACATAATATGCTAATAATAAAATAATTAGCTAGACTTAATCATTATTTTAATATTATTAATAGTTTTTAAATTTATTATTATATGTATATCCATATGTCATAGTTCATTATAAACAAATGCATGATACATAATCAACTAATAACAAAAAAATCAACCAAATTTAATCATTTTGTTATTTTTATTTTATCAAGATAGAAGATTTATGCATATCAAACATTTTAGAATATCAAATAAAATAATAATTTTATTATTATTGGATAGTTAGTTACAAATCAATATAAGATACTTAATCACCTATAATAAAAGTTAGTTATTATTTAAATTATTATTTAATTATATTACTTATGATAAAATTTTATATTGTAAATAAGATATAGTATAATATCTATAAAAGTTTATTATTGAGTGGTTTCTAGTTTAATTATTATTTCTTATATATTATCTACATTAGCTATAAATATCGCGATGTATATGATGTTATGGTGCATATTGCGAAAGCAAGTTATACATTCTATTATGTGTGTTTGTTTTCTCTCAAGAATGAGAGATATTTTTTTATAAATTATATATACAATTTGTGTATTGTACACCATGTACAAATAGAGAGGCTCTCAATTTTTATTTGCATATTCGTCTCCCTCTTTAAAATCAAAGAGTACGTGTGGGCACATGTGCGTGATAAAAAATATTTTATTATAATATCATCATGATATTCAAAAGTTCATTACGAAATATATATATATATATATCTTTATTCATATTTTCAAAATTCAATATTTGTAACTATGAATAGATGATGCTTCCAAAATAGTAGTATACTTGATGTCCTTTATGATATAAAATACCATGTGCAGATCTCTAAGTGTATGTCTCTATATGCTAACAAAATGTTGTATGCATATGAAGATATTTAAGTCAAAAACTTGCATATTTGATCTTATAATAATAATTACATTTATTATTAATAAAAAAACATAATTATTTTTTATCGTTATGATAATAATCCTAATGAATCAATATTCATAAATTTATTACTATGGTAAACTTAATAATATCAATGAATATCACATCATTTAGTGATAAAAACGTTTTTTGTTGGTTATTGAAGTTTACACATTTATATCCATATTTATTTATTTATATAAAAGAAAAGATAGAAGATGCTAAGTATCATTATTTCATTAAGCAGTGTATCATTAAAATTATTTTTTAAATGAAAGTTTATAAAGTATATGTTATAATAATAAATAAAATAATTTATATTCATAATTAATATATATCATGATGATATTAATTAATATTCAGTAAATATCTATGTTCCCTATATAATATAGCTATAATTTTAAAATTATATTTCCTTTATAATAAAAAAATAAAAAATTATAAAAAATATAGTTATATATTTATATTCGCACGTATCTATGTATAATAATTATATGATGCCACATATGAAATAAAATTATATTAAATAGTTATATATTTTTTAAAAAACTATTATGAACGAGAATTGATCATATATAATTAAATTAGTATTTTTTTGTATCTACCTATCAAATATGCTTTTAGTCCCACATTCAAAGTTTTCAAATATAAATGAAAATGGAATCATATTCAACTCTGTAATTTAATTCCACATTTGAAGTTTATAATATGAAATAGATAAGATAAACTATAAAATAAGAAGGATTCACAAACTTTATAGCTATCTTTCCGGATTAAGTCAATCTATCAATAATTTTTTAAGACTTGAAGGTAGAAGCATGTGACACATAATCAAATAAAAAAATATAAAAAAATTCTAATGTTAAGTTATATAGAAGATAAATATAACAATTATATTTCATAGCTATATTGTATTATAAAGAATAAAATATATTCCTATTGATCCTTTGAGAGCAACCCAAATGATGAATAAAAAATTAGATATTAATAATAATGCACATTATATTTGACAGGTGGAAGGGATAAATGCTACTTGGCACATACAAAATAATATTTTTAAATTTACTTTTAAATAATATATTATGTATATCTATAGTGACAACATGAATAAACTAAATATTATTTATATAATATATCATATATTTTTTAGTTCCTCATGTAAATATTATCAAACACTAAGAAGTAATATATATATAAAAGTATAACCAAGGTGAGGATTTGTATGGAATTAACTTATCATTAGGGCTGGAAATGAGCCGAACCGTTCGTGAGCAACTCGTGGCTCGGCCTATTTTTGACCTTGCTCGGCTCGGCCTATTATCAAAATAAGTCAGGCTAAAATATTAAATAAAGCCTATTTTCTTAAAGAGGCTTAGTCTTTTAATAATTGGCCTAGCCTTATAGCTTATGAGATCAAGATTTATTAATATATTATATATAATTTTTAATCCTTCATTTTTAAAATCTTTAATTTTTAGTTTAATATTATTATTTTTATTATATGTTTAGAAGAAATATATTAGTGGTGTCTCTTTTATTTAGTTCATATCTATTGTTTCTTTAGTAAATAAAATTTATTATATTTAATATAGTAGATCATCAAAAAATATGTTTTGCTTAACAGGCTAATAAGCTAGGTCAGGCATTAAAAGTTAATAAAATAAGTCAGGCTAAGTTTATATTCATGGCTTGTTACAGGCTATAGGTCAGGCTTAAATACTTTTATTTTGTAACGGGCCTGGCCTATTTAAGCAGAAGTCTAGCTCGGCCTAATTCGTGTCCAGCCCTACTTATCATCATCTTAAAAATTTGACACCTATATTCAAATAATAATATTAAAAAATATATTTATATTTCTTATTAAAATAAATGTTGTCAACACCACATATAAACTTTTAGTTATATTAGATAAAATATTTAACCTCAATCATTATTTATATTTAATACATACATAACATGCATATATACACACCTTAAAGAGAGTTAAAAGTTGGATGTAACCCCATCATGAAGCCATGTAATATTATTTAGATAATTGAATTCTTAAAGTGAGATCGTGTACGATAAAAAATAACATTAATTAATTTTTAAGAATGAAAAATATAATTGTTTATATAGATTGTTGGAAGAAAGTTATAACAATTAAGTATATATTTTAAAATAAATTATTGTAAAAATATACTTAATTAAGAAGTGAATGCATTGTGGTGGACATTTTTTTAAAAAATAGACAACAAAATATAATTTGCTATAAATTATAAAAAAAATATAAGTAATAAAAGAATTTACATATAATTATCATCTTTGCCATTTCATCATCAATCTATCCATATAAATATAGCATATATAATTAAATGAAAAGGTAGAAATTGACAGTTATTATAGCACTATTTCATTAAGTCATACATAATGCTTAAAATATTTAAATAATTTTAACAGTTATTTTAGTGTGATATATAATAATTTAATTTATTTATATTATATATCTTTACATACATATAGTATGTCAAATATGACATTTTTACATTGTCACATAGAAAATGAAATAGATAAAATAACAAATAATAGACATTGTTAAAAATACTAAAATAAATAGTATTTACTTAATTCTAAGACATGATATTATTTTAAAAAATATAGATATCAATTGTTATTTATAGCTATATTATATTGAAATTAAAAAAGATATATAATTTGAAAGGAGAAGTCACAGTGTTTCTATATTGTCATATGTAAATTAACATCGATGAAATAAAAAATTTTAAATATAGATGTTAACAAAGTAACAAAGTTAAGGGGGAAAAGATAGAGTAAAACATAATGAAAAAATGAAAGAGAATGTAATAGATTTAAAAAATAATTTCAATTAAATTTAATTTATTATAACATATTTACATATATAAGTTTTTAAGGTGAGAAAATGATTATATAATCTATCAAAAATTTTATTTTATAATCAAAATTTGTGTTTAATTTTGTGTCATCCGTGCATCGCGCGGGTCATCATACTAGTATATATAAAAGCAGAGGTAGAAAGTGACACGTGTTGAGCTCTCATAAATTGAATATATAAAATGATAATATTATAATTATATAATCATGGATACTCGAATGTTAGTTATTAGAAAATATCTATCTATATCTATATAGATATTGAAAGTTCCACGTGTCGAGCTCTCATAAATTGAATGTATAAAAGAATAATATTTTAATTATATAATCATGAAAACTCAAAAGTTAGTTATTAAAAATATATATAATTTTATTTATTTATATTTTTAAATTTGTAAATATAAATAGAAAGACTTTCAGTTTCATTTGCATACTTGATACCTTCTCTTGAAGGAAAAAGTTTGTGTGGACTTACAAATATAGGTCTATGCATGATAAAAAAAATATTTATATATAATTTCTCTCCTATAATAAAAATATTAAATGTTATATGGAGCTTTTAATTTACATTTGTATACCCGACGCTTTCTTTGAAGGCAAAGAGTATGTGAAAATCCACAAATATAAATTTATGCACAATAAAAAAATACTCTTATATAATTTCTCTTTATATAATAAAAAATAAATATTTAAATTTTTATATAAGGAAAGAAAAATTTATAAAGTTCGAGTTATAGATATGCATTTCATACTATAATGATGATATCTATTGATGATTAATATAAGTATCATCAAAGTTTTCAATATATAGGATATAGATAAGTAGCTATGTCTGCAAATATATTTCTACATCTTATATATATAAATAAAAATAAGCAGATATGTATCTACATCTTATACATCTCCTTATCTGTATATATATGTGTGTGTATATATATATATATATGAAAGATTTTTTCTATAGCCAATGATATATGAAATAAATCATATATATTTTTATTAATAATATTTATTCTCATATATTATTTATACTAATAATTATTAATTGAATATATTATTTTTTTATTGTTATCAAGTTGTTATGCTATGAAGGCGATAGAAGATTTACATATATCAATCATTTTAAATTTGTAATCATGTTATTACTATCGGATAGTTTGTTATAAATAATATAGGATACATAATTAGTTAATAATAAAATAATCAACTAAACTTAATCATTTTATTAGTATAATTAATATGTGAAATAATTCATATATTTTTGTGTTAATAATAATTATAATCCTATATTATTTCTATTAATACTTTTTAGTCGTATATAGTTATTATGAGGTTGGTGTTCTATAAAGTAGATAGACGATTTACATACATCAGTTATTTTAGAATATCAAACAACTAAGATTTGTGATCATTTTGTTATTATTGAATAATTTGTTATAAACTAATATAGGATACATAATATGCTAATAATAAAATAATTAGCTAGACTTAATCATTATTTTAATATTATTAATAGTTTTTAAATTTATTATTATATGTATATTCATATGTCATAGTTCATTATAAACAAATGCATGATACATAATCAACTAATAACAAAAAAATCAACCAAATTTAATCATTTTGTTATTTTTATTTTATCAAGATAGAAGATTTATGCATATCAATCATTTTAGAATATCAAACAAAATAATCATTTTATTATTATTGGATAGTTAGTTACAAATCAATATAAGATACTTAATCACCTATAATAAAAAGTTAGTTATTATTTAACTATATTGCTTATGATAAAATTTTATATTGTAAATAAGATATAGTATAATATCTATAAAAATTTATTATTGAGTGGTTTCTAATTTAATTATTATTTCTTATATATTATCTACATTAGTTATAAATATCGCGATGTATATGATGCCATGGTGCATATTGCAAAAGCAAGTTATACATTCTATTATGTGTGTATGTTTTCTCTCAAGAATAAGAGATATTTTTTTTATAAATTATATATACAATTTGTGTATTGTACACCATGTACAAATAGAGGAGCTCTCAATTTTTATTTGCATATTTGACTCCCTCTTTAAAAGCAAAGAGTACGTGCGGACATATGAATATACACATATGCGTGATAAAAAAATATTTTATTATAATATCATCATGATATTCAAAAGTTCATTACGAAATATATATATCTTTATTCATATTTTTATTGTAACTATGAATAGATGATGCTTCCAAAATAGTAATATACTTGATGTCCTTTATGATATAGAATACTGCGGATCTCTAGGTGTATGTCTCTATATGCTAACAAAATGTTGTATGCATATGAAGATATTTAAGTAAAAAACTTGCAACTTTGATCTTATAATAATAATTACATTTATTATTAATAAAAAAAGCATAATTATTTTTTATCATTATGATAATAATCCTAATGAATCAATATTCATAAATTTATTACTATGGTAAACTTAATAATATCAATGAATATCACATCATTTAGTAATAAAAACATTTTTTGTTGGTTATTGAAGTTTACACATTTATATCTATATTTATTTATTTATATAAAAGAAAAGATAGAAGATGTTAAGTATCATTATTTCATTAAGCAGTGTATCATTAAAATTATTTTTTAAATGAAAGTTTATAAAGTATGTTAGTTATGTTATAATAATAAATAAAATAATTTATATTCATAATTAATATATATCATGATGATATTGATTAATATTCAGTAAATATCTATGTTCCCTATATAATATAACTATAATTTTAAAATTATATTTCCTTTATAATAAAAAATAAAATATTATAAAAAATATAGTTATATATTTATATTCACATGTATCTATGTATAATAATTATATCATGCCACATATGAAATAAAACTATATGAAATAATTATATATTTTTTTAAAAAAACTATTATGAATGAGAATTGATCATATAATAATAAAATTAGTATTATTTTGTATCTATCTATCAAATATGCTTTTAGTCCCACATTCAAAGTTTTCAAATATAAATGAAAATGGAATAATATTCAACTATGTAATTTAATTCCACATTTAAAGTTTATAATATGAAATAGATAAGATAAACTATAAAATAGGAAGAATTCACAAACTTTATAGCTATCTTTCCGAATTAAGTCAATCTATCAATAATTTTTTAAGACTTGAAGGCAGAAGCATGTGACACATAATCAAATAAAAACATTTAAAAAAATTCTAATGTTAAGATATATAGAAGATAAATATAACAATTATATTTCATATCTATATTATATTATAAAGAATAAAATATATTCCTATTGTTCCTTTGAGAGTAACCCAAATGATGAATAAAAAATTAGATATTAATAATAATGCACATTATATTTGACAGATGGAAGGGATAAATGTTACTTGGCACATACGAAATAAATTTTTTAAATTTACTTTTAAATAATATATTATGTATATCTATAGTGACAACATGAATAAACTAAATATTATTTATATAATATATCATATATTTTTTAGTTCCTCATGTAAATATTATCAAACACTAAGAAGTAATATATATATATATATATATATATATATATATATTTATATATAAGTATAACCAAGGTGAGGATTTGTATGGAATTAACTTATCATCATCTTAAAAATTTGACACCTATACTCAAACAATAATATTAAAAAAATATTTATATTTCTTATTAAAATAAATGTTGTCAACACCAGATATAAACTGTTAGTTATATCAGATAAAATATTTAACTTCAATCATTATTTATATTTAATACATACATAACATGCATATATACACACCTTAAAGAGAGTTAAAAGTTGGATGTAACCCTATCATGAAGCCATGTAATATGATTTAGATAATTGAATTCTTAAAGTGAGATCGTGTACGATAAAAAATAACATTAATTAATTTTTAAGAATGAAAAAATATAATTGTTTATATAGATTGTTGGAAGAAAGTTATAACAATTAAGTATATATTTTAAAATAAATTATTATAAAAATATACTTAATTAAGAAGTGAATGCATTGTGGTGGATATTTTTTAAAAAATAAACAACAAAATATAATTTTCTATAAATTCTAAAAAAAATATAAGTAATAAAAAAATTTACATATAATTATCATCTTTGTCATTTCATCATCAATCTCTCCATATAAATATAGCATATATAATTAAATGGAAATGTAGAAATTGACAGTTATTATAGCACTATTTCATTAAGTCATATATAATGCTTAAAATATTTAAATAATTTTAACAATTATTTTAGTATGATATATAATAATTTAATTTATTTATATTAGATATCTTTACATACATATAGTATGTCAAATATAACATTTTTATATTGTCGCACAGAAAATGAAATAGATAAAATAACAAATAATAGACATTGTTAAAAATACTAAAATAAATAGTATTTACTTAATTCTAAGACATGATATTATTTTAAAAAATATAGATATAAATTTTTATTTATACCTATATTATATCAAAATTAAAAAGATATATAATTTGAAAGGAGAAGTCACGGTGTTTCTATATTGTCATATGTAAATTAACATCGATAAAATAAAAAATTTTAAATATAGATGCTAACAAAGTAACAAAGTTAAGGGGGGAAAAGATAGAGTAAAACATACTTAAAAATGAAAGAGAATGTAATAGATTTTAAAAAATAATTTCAAATAAATTTAATTTATTATAACATATTTACATATATAAGTTTTTAAGGTGAGAAAATGATTATATAATCTATAAAATTTTTATCAAAATAAAAATTTTATTTTATAATCAAAATTTATGTTTAATTCTGTGTCCTCCGTGCATCGCGCGAGTCATCATACTAGTATAAGACTAAAACTAAATAAACAAGAAAATAAAATAATAAAAATAAATAATAAAATAAAAAAATGTCAAGTCAATCAGATCGGAAAGGGACGACTTGGGTTCACTAGGTCGACACGACTAGGTGAACATTCAAATATCCATTAATTAGAGTATGATATCTAATGTCTTTTAAAATAATATAGGACGTCAAACTCTCATGCCAACTAGGTTATGATTTGACCAATTTAATCGAGTTTAACCGAATTGAATAAGTTTTTATTAAAATATTATGTTTATAACTAATTATTTAAAAATAATATTAAAAATTACTTTAAAATATTGTTCTTAACATTGAACATTGAACATTAATAACATTAATTATTTAATGAACAAAACCATTTATGCACATTCTCTAACATAAGTCCTTAGTAAAACATAATGAATGCAAGTGAACACATGAAATGAATTCAAACAATAAGATAAGAGAACAAAATAATCAATCAAACAGAATACAAGCAAGCATTCTTCTTCTTTTCGTATCATTTCATGATCCTTTTGCATTAACGATATCTTGTAGCACATGGGAGAGGGTCGGGATAACTTTAAAGTTGGAAAGGAGAACTAATCCCTTTATAAAACTTATGATCAAATCATAAGTGGTCCACTTGATCAAGACAAAATCTCGAACATTTTTCATCATACTGACTTAGAGGCATCTTAGAGAACATTCTATATATCATCTTATATCTTGCATCTTAGAGGACATTCTATGTATCATCCAATGACTTAACCCATTATCTAAACATATATATGATTTATTTTTCCTCTTGAACCATCAACTATGATTATATAATTAAATACTCTATACTTTTTGACATTATTATGAAAACTATAATTATATCAATAATCAAAATCAATTAAAACTTGCATAATCATCCCTCTCAGGTGCATAACTTGCTTTTCCAGAAATCTTGTAGGAGACTTATAAAATTCCTCATACTTTACCTTAACCCCCCATACTTTCTAAAGTTTTCCTCACTTGATGTTTTGATCTTTTAATACTTAATGGTTGGAGGCTCATATCCTCCTCAAGTATATCTCAATTAAGAGACCTTAAATCTTTTTAAAATTTCTCACATTCATTTTTAACCCTTTCATGTCTTACTTGTTCTTATATAATTCTTGTGTTAATCATATTAGTCTATTTTGAAAATATATATACATTGCGATGATAGAGAATTCATTCTTTAATAATGGCTATTAAAAAAAATATATACTTCATATTAATAAAATTTCAAATATACTATATACTAAACTAAGTTAATTAAATCTGTTTACTTATTTAATTATCCTTATATATTTATAAGTATATTATGTTATATGTACATATGTGTGTGAGTATGCTAGGTCTAAAAGTTCGGTTAACTTAAATAATCACTTACTTATTGAAAATTTCTCCTAATATTTATTCAAGCTAACGTGACTTCTGAACACTTTAAGCTTCTATATTTGTTCATCCATACCTTATGTATGCTTGGTTTCACCTCTACTATTTGAAATCATCTCACACCTACGTGTTGTGTGAGTCAAATCCTTTAATTACTCTTATAATTTCATTGTTTCTTTCTTAAATCTACATCTCTTTGCAACTGATATGCTTATTCATTTTCCTCCTCATACTGCTGCAGTCAGCAGAAGAAGTCCGTGAATAGAGCAATCATGAAAGAGATGAAAAACATGGATTATAAGAAACATAATCATTTCTTATATTTTATTCTTTAAATATCTGTAAGACTTTTTTTTTTCACGTAGATATATTTATCCACATGCATGTTGTTTATTATTTTATTTCATTTTTCCAATTTGTTCGTAACCTTTATGATCCTTTTTGTTTAATCACTAATAACATTTAAGTTGATTCCTACCATACAGAGTAACCTTCCTAGGAATCAACCACTCATGTGAAATACATATCAATACATCAATAAAGAATAACTTAATTCAAGAAAATCTTACTTGTACTTTACGGTGGAGGGTGTGGCGACTGCTCGGCGATAGCACATGAACCAATACCATACATATTCTATACACTAGGACGTCAAGAGAGTCCTAACTTTAGGCTCTGATACCATAAATGTAACGCCCCCAAATCGACCCCCACCACGTGGCGAAGATAAATCTGGAGACGCTACGTCATGCTATAACTTGACCATAATATTGACTATATCTCAGTCAAGAACTGAGACACGTCAGCGGAAGAAAAGAAATAAAGATAAATTATAACTTTAATTGCGGAAGTCTAAAAGTGACTATGTCATTACTAAGAAATAAACTGAGTTCTACATCATGAATTTAAATTGCGGAAGGTAAATGAAAATTAAATGACACTCTAAAAGCCCTATGGTTCATGTGCTGTCCTATCGCCAGAGCTTCATCACCACACGCCTACTCCACCACGTTACTGACCTGGTCCTGTGGAAATCAGACACAGGGGAGGAGGTCCTCCCGTAAGCTTTACAGCCTAGTGGGGAACCACATGATATACAATGTATAACATGAATATAATAATCAGCGATAATTAATCAGGCTTAACTTGAACATGAAAGATAACATATAAGTATCATGGATCATAATAAGGATAAGATCAGCGATACATGAATCATGAGGATCAATAGTACATAGTAAACTTGGAATCATGACATACTTGACTTGACTTGAACTTGAACTTGAACATGCTTGTCGATCTTGGTTATTAATTAACAATCAGGGTGACTTTGATGTGCCTTTAATTCTTGGGGTGTGCCCAGCAAACGATACGGCCTTGTGCGGGTCAATGGGTGATCAAACCATGACCAAGGGAGCGACCCTTATCTTGATGCACTTGGCTTGGACTGGCAACCCATCATTAATCTTTCATCTGAACTTATTAATCACTTTTATTATCTTTTCATTCTTTGTATCATGTGATGAAGGAGATATGATCGGTATGAGGTAAATCAAGATAAAGAGTTCATGTTGGAATTATAAAGAAATCAATAATATTCATATATATAAAAATAAAGAGAGATTAATAGGTGAATTTTGCTGGATTTTATGCCCAAAGAATCTCCTCCACCTTACGGCCGTAAAACCCTAATTCTTTGGATTTTACGCCCGAGGAATTCTTTCATTTTACGGCCGTAAAAATTAACTTTTATTACGTTACGACCGTAAAACCCTACTCTCCATTCTATTTCGGTCGTAATAATTCAACTCTTATTTCGTTACGGCCATCATCTGTTACTCCCATCCATTACGGCCTATCCCGTTACGGCCGTAAAACTCTACTCTTCGGCCGTAACAATCTATATCCCCTTTTCTCTCTCTTCGTTTCTCTCTCTCCCAACTTCTCGGATTTTTACGACCGTAAAAATCATCTGTTATGGTCGACATCTATTACGGCCGACATCTTTTACGGCCGACATCTTCCCTCTCTCTATCTTTTCTATTTTATTACGGCCGAAAACCTAACTCTTCGGCCGTAACAATCTATTTCCCTTTTCTCTCTCTTCTTTTCTCTCTATTCTTTTACGGCCGAAATTCTATTCTCTCTATTCCTTTTACGGCCGAAACTCTATTCTCTCTATTCTTTTACGGCCGAAACTCTATTCTCTCTATTCCTTTACGGCCGAAATTCTCTACCTCTCTATCCCTTTTCTCGACCGTAAGAAAATTACGGCCAAACAATTTTTACGGCCGTAATACTTCTACTTTTAAAAATTAAATTGCGTTATAAGACCGAAAACGAAATTCCCTCTAAATCTTACACCTTAGCAATCAATAATACAGAAATATAACAAACAGAAAATAACTATGCATGCAACAATCAACCAATCAAAGAATTCAAGAAATCAAACAATTAAAAACAATAACTTGAATCATATTCATATTCTTTTCATAACGATTTGGGCATGAATTGAGATAATTCAGAGGTCATGCAAGGTGATTTCGATTCACCCACCTTGATTCGCGATCAATCCTTCTTTCCGTTCGTCGAAAAATCGATCCTGGCGCCCCTGTTCTTCCCCCGGTTCCTCTCGGCCAATCAGCGCTTGCAATTCAACGAAGAGGGCTGAAGGACGGGGCGTGTGGTGCAGGTAATTGCAGTAGGGGAAAGGAAGACGTGCTTGATCCCCGGCGACTTGCTTCTTGGACGAAAGCAAGATGCCTGCAGGATGTCAAAAAGGGGGTCCTCCTTTCGTGAGGTCAGCCGTACATGATTTTATAAAGGGTTTTAAATTTTTATCTCATCTTCCTCTCCTAATCTCACTCTAATTTAATTAATGAGATCAGATTTTTATCTCATCACATAGTTAAATCCTTCCTTGAGTCCAATCCTAATTGGGCTTTGTTTATGTTTTATTCCTTTCGTGATTAGCCCAGCCGCCCCTCACGGTTTCTTCCTTTTTTTTTTTTTGGCTGGTCGTTACATTCTTACCTCCTTAAAAGAAAATTCGTCCTCGAATTTTGCACTAAGTAGATGGCTTACCGAAAAGATGAAAGAATTCTTGGCGCATTTCCGATTCAAGTTCCTATGTCGCATCATCGCCTTTATGGAAATGCCAAGCTACTCTGACCATGGTTACGTCGTTGTTCTTCAGGCGTTGCACCTTGCGCTCCACTATGTGCGTCGGATACTCAGCGAAGGGCAGGTCTACGAATTCTTAACGTCATGCATCATCATCTAATAGGATTTCTGATGCTCTATTTTTTTTTTCTCCACATTGACATGCTGGGTACTTGGGACTTATTTTCGTATCTCTATGTTTCATGTCATAACTATTTGTTCATCCTTATACATCCGTGTCCTTCCCGAATGGATCGCAACCCAGGCTTATGGTTATATCCTTATACTTCTTTGTACTTTTTAAATGGATCGTAACCCAGGCTTATAATATTCATCTCATACTTCCTATAAGACTTATTCCTAAATGGACCGCAACCCAGGCTTATGTTATTTATCGAGTACTTCTCCTTTTTTTTTTTAGGACTTCATCATTTGAGTTTCACATGCTTGGTTCCTTCATCATTACATACGCAGCCTCATGAAGTCTAGCGAGCATCACTTGTGTCTGAGTGTATGTGTAACTGAGTTCATTTTTTTTTACCAAAATGGTACTTCATGGAGAACTCATAATCTTTCAAACTTCATGTTATCTTCATTATCACATATTAGCATACTACTAAAAGAAAATATACCTAGGACTTTTTTTTTAAACGATGAACACTTCAATTTTTTTTTTACGTAAATGTGGGCATAGTTTGAACACAATGTTCTTGAGAACTTAAAGGTTTGAGGGATGTTCTTAGTCCAATGGCATCGCTCAATTTATAGTGATCATTCATTACCAGGAAAATTATCTTCCTTACATCTTCTTCAACAACTCAAAACTGTTGGTACTCACTCCATAGATCGATCTTGAAAACCCCTAGTCTTAAATAGGTCATCTTTGCATGGTAACAAACACTTATGTCTTGATGGTTGTTTTATTTAACAACTTGTTAATAAATCTCTAGATTCATAGAGTCATCATTCTTCTTTACAAAAGATGTGAAACATCTAAAAATGAGACATTCAGTCTCATAAGCCCCTTGTCTTGAAGTTATTAAATTTGTCTTTTTCAGTTCGTGTGTCATGGGGCCTTGAAAATCAAAGTCATGCGTGAAAGGAGGTCGATATGACACTCAACTTCTAACTATATCTTTCAGATTTTTCAATACTGGCAACTATCTTCTTCTTTTTTTTTTAATACTTATACATCTTAAAAAGAATCAAGTAGGAATCCCAACATAATCCTCCTAAGAAGTTTCTAGCCGATGTGAAGAATAGATCTTATCTTCAATCGTCATTAATATCACTAGCATGGACTTCATGGTATGAAGTTATTTCCATAGGGTCATCGTCCTTATCGGGTGACCTATGTCGTGTAAGGATCAATCGATCACTAAGAACATTGTCCATCATCGTAGATAATAACATCATCATATGATTCGATAAAATAGGTGATGGAATCATGTCAATCATCATCTTTATAAGGTCAATTTAGATCAATCACTTTCACGATGACCTATGTTTGATGTGACCCTACTCTAAACATTATCATAATCATTTAACTTTTTGAGTGGAAGGAATAACTTATTTGACTACATTGATTTGGTTCTTGCAATGTCATTTCATATAATTCCATAGGAGGCTAGTGATTATATATTATCACAATAAGTTCTTTCCTTGAGTATCTTGAAGCACTTTGAATTAATGTTAAGGTCGAACGATATTTACGATGAGGGGTTGATCATATAGTACAATCTAGTTTTTAATGAACAAAACCATTTATGCACATTCTCTAACATAAGTCCTTAGTAAAACATAATGAATGCAAGTGAACACATGAAATGAATTCAAACAATAAGATAAGAGAACAAAACAATCAATCAAACAGAATACAAGCAAGCATTCTTCTTCTTTTCGTATCATTTCATGATCCTTTTGCATTAACGATATCTTGTAGCACATGGGAGAGGGTCGGGATAACTTTAAAGTTGGAAAGGAGAACTAATCCCTTTATAAAACTTATGATCAAATCATAAGTGGTCCACTTGATCAAGACAAAATCTCGAACATTTTTCATCATACTGACTTAGAGGCATCTTAGAGAACATTCTATATATCATCTTATATCTTGCATCTTAGAGGACATTCTATGTATCATCCAATGACTTAACCCATTATCTAAACATATATATGATTTATTTTTCCTCTTGAACCATCAACTATGATTATATAATTAAATACTCTATACTTTTTGACATTATTATGAAAACTATAATTATATCAATAATCAAAATCAATTAAAACTTGCATAATCATCCCTCTCAGGTGCATAACTTGCTTTTCCAGAAATCTTGTAGGAGACTTATAAAATTCCTCATACTTTACCTTAACCCCCCATACTTTCTAAAGTTTTCCTCACTTGATGTTTTGATCTTTTAATACTTAATGGCTGGAGGCTCATATCCTCCTCAAGTATATCTCAATTAAAAGACCTTAAATCTTTTTAAAATTTCTCACATTCATTTTTAACCCTTTCATGTCTTACTTGTTCTTATATAATTCTTGTGTTAATCATATTAGTCTATTTTGAAAATATATATACATTGCGATGATAGAGAATTCATTCTTTAATAATGGCTATTAAAAAAAATATACTTCATATTAATAAAATTTCAAATATACTATATACTAAACTAAGTTAATTAAATCTGTTTACTTATTTAATTATCCTTATATATTTATAAGTATATTATGTTATATGTACATATGTGTGTGAGTATGCTAGGTCTAAAAGTTCGGTTAACTTAAATAATCACTTACTTATTGAAAATTTCTTATAATATTTATTCAAGCTAACGTGACTTCTGAACACTTTAAGCTTCTATATTTGTTCATCCATACCTTATGTATGCTTGGTTTCACCTCTACTATTTGAAATCATCTCACACCTACGTGTTGTGTGAGTCAAATCCTTTAATTACTCTTATAATTTCATTGTTTCTTTCTTAAATCTACATCTCTTTGCAACTGATATGCTTATTCATTTTCCTCCTCATACTGCTGCAATCATCAGAAGAAGTCCGTGAATAGAGCAATCATGAAAGAGATGAAAAACATGGATTATAAGAAACATAATCATTTCTTATATTTTATTCTTTAAATATCTGTAAGACTTATTTTTTTTTCACGTAGATATATTTATCCACATGCATGTTTATTATTTTATTTTATTTTTCCAATTTGTTCGTAACCTTTATGATCCTTTTTGTTTAATCACTAATAACATTTAAGTTGATTCCTACCATACAGAGTAACCTTCCTAGGAATCAACCACTCATGTGAAATACATATCAATACATCAATAAAGAATAACTTAATTCAAGAAAATCTTACTTGTACTTTACGGTGGAGGGTGTGGCGACTGCTCGGCGATAGCACATGAACCAATACCATACATATTCTATACACTAGGACGTCAAGAGAGTCCTAACTTTAGGCTCTGATACCATAAATGTAACGCCCCCAAATCGACCCCCACCACGTGGCGAAGATAAATCTGGAGACGCTACGTCATGCTATAACTTGACCATAATATTGACTATATCTCAGTCAAGAACTGAGACACGTCAGCGGAAGAAAAGAAATAAAGATAAATTATAACTTTAATTGCGGAAGTCTAAAAGTGACTATGTCATTACTAAGAAATAAACTGAGTTCTACATCATGAATTTAAATTGCGGAAGGTAAATGAAAATTAAATGACACTCTAAAAGCCCTATGGTTCATGTGCTGTCCTATCGCCAGAGCTTCATCACCACACGCCTACTCCACCACGTTACTGACCTGGTCCTGTGGAAATCAGACACAGGGGAGGAGGTCCTCCCGTAAGCTTTACAGCCTAGTGGGGAACCACATGATATACAATGCATAACATGAATATAATAATCAGCGATAATTAATCAGGCTTAACTTGAACATGAAAGATAACATATAAGTATCATGGATCATAATAAGGATAAGATCAGCGATACATGAATCATGAGGATCAATAGTACATAGTAAACTTGGAATCATGACATACTTGACTTGACTTGAACTTGAACTTGAACTTGAACATGCTTGTCGATCTTGGTTATTAATTAACAATCAGGGTGACTTTGAGGTGCCTTTAATTCTTGGGGTGTGCCCAGCAAACGATACGGCCTTGTGCGGGTCATTGGGTGATCAAACCATGACCAAGGGAGCGACCCTTATCTTGATGCACTTGGCTTGGACTGGCAACCCATCATTAATCTTTCATCTGAACTTATTAATCACTTTTATTATCTTTTCATTCTTTGTATCATGTGATGAAGGAGATATGATCGGTATGAGGTAAATCAAGATAAAGAGTTCATGTTGGAATTATAAAGAAATCAATAATATTCATATATATAAAAATAAAGAGAGATTAATAGGTGAATTTTGCTGGATTTTATGCCCAAAGAATCTCCTCCACCTTACGGCCGTAAAACCTTAATTCTTTAGATTTTACGCCCGAGGAATTCTTTCATTTTACGGCCGTAAAAATTAACTTTTATTACGTTACGGTCGTAAAACCCTACTCTCCATTCTATTTCGGCCGTAATAATTCAACTCTTATTTCGTTACGGCCATCATCTGTTACTCCCATCCGTTACGGCCTATCCCGTTACGGCCGTAAAACTCTACTCTTCGGCCGTAACAATCTATATCCCCTTTTCTCTCTTCGTTTCTCTCTCTCCCAACTTCTCGGATTTTTACGACCGTAAAAATCATCTGTTACGGTCGACATCTATTACGGCCGACATCTTTTACGGCCGACATCTTCCCTCTCTCTATCTTTTCTATTTTATTACGGCCGAAAACCTAACTCTTTGGCCGTAACAATCTATTTCCCTTTTCTCTCTCTTCTTTTCTCTCTATTCTTTTACGGCCGAAATTCTATTCTCTCTATTCCTTTTACGGCCGAAACTCTATTCTCTCTATTCTTTTACGGCCGAAACTCTATTCTCTCTATTCCTTTACGGCCGAAATTCTCTACCTCTCTATCCCTTTTCTCGACCGTAAGAAAATTACGGCCAAACAATTTTTACGGCCGTAATACTTCTACTTTTAAAAATTAAATTTCGTTATAAGACCGAAAACGAAATTCCCTCTAAATCTTACACCTTAGCAATCAATAATACAGAAATATAACAAACAGAAAATAACTATGCATGCAACAATCAACCAATCAAAGAATTCAAGAAATCAAACAATTAAAAACAATAACTTGAATCATATTCATATTCTTTTCATAACGATTTGGGCATGAATTGAGATAATTCAGAGGCCATGCAAGGTGATTTCGATTCACCCACCTTGATTCGCGATCAATCCTTCTTTCCGTTCGTCGAAAAATCGATCCTGACGCCCCTGTTCTTCCCCCGGTTCCTCTCGGCCAATCAGCGCTTGCAATTCAACGAAGAGGGCTGAAGGACGGGGCGTGTGGTGCAGGTAATTGCAGTAGGGGAAAGGAAGACGTGCTTGATCCCCGGCGACTTGCTTCTTGGACGAAAGCAAGATGCCTGCAGGATGTCAAAAAGGGGGTCCTCCTTTCGTGAGGTCAGCCGTACATGATTTTATAAAGGGTTTTAAATTTTTATCTCATCTTCCTCTCCTAATCTCACTCTAATTTAATTAATGAGATCAGATTTTTATCTCATCACATAGTTAAATCCTTCCTTGAGTCCAATCCTAATTGGGCTTTATTTATGTTTTATTCCTTTCGTGATTAGCCCAGCCGCCCCCTCACGATTTCTTCCTTTTTTTTTTTTTTGGCTGGTCGTTACATAACATTTCGAAAACTGAAACATCTTGAAAATTGAAAACCTGAGGATGAACTGTTCTTCCCTGTGCGCACAATAATTACTCTCCTTTATTGTATCTGCAAGTTTACTTAGAAGAACGTCAACTAAAATAAAATAATCTTATTCAACATTCATCCAAACATGATTATTTCTTCTTCTTAATGTTCTAACTAATCTATTATTATTATTATTATTATTATTATTATTATTATTATTATTATTATTACTTGAATAGTTATTAATCTTTAATCAAACACCTCCAAAATGTGGCAGTGTGTTTAATCCCTCCAACAGCTTAAATATCTATTTGTCATGCGAACGAGGTGGTGGAGAGGAAGAGTCAAAATATTTCATGGGCTTTTGGGCCTCTTTAGCATATTGGATCGTTGCCGAAACTCATAGTTACATTTTTACGGAAATATTTTATATTTTCTCGTCAATCTTTCCCGGCTCTGATACATCGTATCTCACGCGAAGGCGGGTGGTTCATGGCGTCAGTTGCCGCTGTCGGCTTTGCCATTCTCCCACGCTCTGACGCCTTCTCCGTCTCTCCTCCCAAACCTCTCGTAATCCCCCTTCATGAAACCCTAGCTTCGATTTGAATCGCTATTTCTTCTCTCATCCATCTGAATTCTTCGAATTCTTTGTTCTCAGAGACCCCTCCGCGCTCGCATTCGATGTTGCGCGTCGAATGATGCAGAGAAGGATCCCGTACCGAGTTCGTCTCAAGGTAGGAAAATTCTGATCACGCCTCGGTTTCATGGTTCTTATGGTTCTCGGTTTCGTAATTTTTGGCGTCTTTTCCTTGTTTCAGATGAAGAGGTTAAAGATTTTGGCGTCAGAATGGCGTTATCCATGCTCAAATTTTACAAGAGTAGGTTGTCTTTTGTGTGGATTGGGTTCAAGTCTTTTCATCCTTGTGGAGCTTCAAAATATTCTGCGTTTAAGTGATCGTTTTGGATGTTTTCTTTTTTGTATGTGATTGAGCAGGGGAGATATCGCCCTTGATGCTTCCGAACTGCCGGTACGTGCCGACCTGCAGCGAGTACTCGATGCAGGCTTATAAGAAGTACGGAGTTGCCAAAGGGACAATCTTGACGGCGTGGCGTCTCTGCCGCTGCAATCTCCTTGGTTTGTTTTTTTTCTGATTTCACATTTGACAACCTAATATTATAATCTAATTCCACTTAATTGTGAAAAAATAATAGTGTAATATTAATTCTAACTTTTCTCAGCAAACAATGCTCTAGATCAAGCTAGCTGAGATAATTTCGCACGTGCATTAGTAGTTAAGATTTCTGTCTACGTGCTAGTGTAAGCTTACAAAACCCCTGACATCATTCCATGTTGGAAATGTTTATAGATGCGACTGATAATACTTGTTACAATGTAGTTTTATGTTTCCCGATATTGTTTTGCCTTTTAAGGAAAAGATATAAGGAATGAAGAAAATTAACAATGAGATAGAAATCCTAAGCATTGGGCAAGACCTTTAATAATTGAATCCTTTTACCTGATGGTGAAATTGACCACTAACCATGTCATCCTTCATTTGAATGTTAAGATTGCAGAGCTTGGTGTTGGTCAGTAGACAAAAGTTTGAAATGGTTCAAACCAAATAAGGCTTGGCCCATTTTACAGAGTTCTACTGTTCCTTTCCCAGGTGGAAGCGGGCAGCTTTGCTCATGCACAAAGGGCCCAAGTGAAGCTTGTGCTAGCCCATTATGTTATTTTCTTATCCTTGTTCTCATCTATTTGTTTTGCCTAGTTCATGGTGAGGGAGGGGTATATACATTCAATATGTCAAAAATAAATAAATAAATATGCTAATACTGAAACTTCAAGGTTTCCTGTTAGACTTGGAGTTAGTAGAAATTAAACGATTCAATATACAACATATAGAGAATATCGGAGCATCAGAAAGTTTGTTAGTGGTTTTTAGGAAAATTGACAGGAAGGAATGGTGGAAGTTTGTAGAATTAAGGTGGGTGTGATCAGTTTGTCCAAATTGTTTGTTGACTTATAGATTATAATGAAAAGTGTGATATTTTCTCATTTTTAAGCTTCCTTTCCTATTAATCAGATTGTATTAGATTAGTCATTCAGGTTTGTTATATATTTCCCTCATAGCATACAGAAAGTATTTCAAAAGATTAATTTTGGCATGCTATAGGTGGTAGTGGATTTGATCCGCCACGGTGGTTTGGTGAGGATCAGTATGACCAAAGTTAGGCTAGTTGAAGAAAACAATGTTTACAAGTTGTATCTTCATATAATGCAGTCTGAAGTTGAAGAAGGTTAGCTCCATCCATTCTTTAATGAGGCTTTGATACTCCTTTCATCTATACGCTTTGCGTAATATCTGATCTGACTTTTAATATCTATTTGGTTAAACTTTCAGTTCAATTTAGTCCAAAGTATAAGTTAAAAAACATAAGTTGTTCTGTTTGAATGTTGTGAATGTACTGAAAGTTTTATTCAAACCAAATCATTGAACTGAAAAGCATTCAAACTATCTTCTAATTAGTGAATCTTTCCGAAAGAGAGGTTTGTGACTGTAAGAAATTGTTAGTGATTGATGTTATGGCCTTCAATCTCTGTTTTTCCTCCCTAATTCACCTTTTACCTACTTCAGTCTGTTGCATCCTGTCATGTTTGCTGAATCAACTACTAGTCTTACGACAGACCAATTTGTTGAATTGTAGGGAGATTGCAAGGTTGAAATTTTGTTATAGTCACATATTCTATTTCTTTACTCACTGGATGCCCTAAAGTTTTCAAATCTTGTGCATACTAAATATTTGACTGTTGTACATAATTGGCTTTCTTTTGTTGTTCTTTGTATACAAACCACGCAAATACCTCGCCCCTGACATGGCACTCTTTCTCATGAATCACCAATATGTTATCAAACTTTGTGATCTGGAAGGGATCTATCTAGTGCCAGTAAGCTCGAACAAGGGGTGTTCATTGAATCAGTATAAAATGGGTGAGCTTAGAGTTCATAAATCATAAATGCTTTACCTCCGTGAAGTCATTGATCTTCCAGACAACCTAGGAAGGTCAATCTAGTCCTTCTTGTCACCATCCTTGCTATGTGGTGACATTGGCCTACTAACTTAATGCATGATGACGTTATTGTTGGAATTCATTTCATCTGTAATCTCAGGCTTTGGCAAGCTAGGCGTGCTTTTTAGATTGATAAACTAGAAAGGGTAGAACAAAATATATCCGATAAAGAGTGTTTTTTGCTATTGCGCATTTTTCTTCTTGTTTTTTTTGTTGCAACAAAAAATACATGGGGATATTAAGTAGAATTAAAGGGACACAAAAAGTCCCATGAGGAGAATCAAATCTGCCTCTTGGTTCATAAGTGAGAATTGTATATTGTGGAAAATTGTAGCAAAAAGCTTTATCATTTTTTGTCTATTCAACCACTTATATACAAGACTTGAACCTTTAAACATATTAGAAAAGATGAAATCTGGAAGGCTGGAATCAAATCCCATAATTATGGGACAGCCTGTTAGGAATAGGAAAGCTACCTATGTGCTCCTATTTCTAATAAATGCAATATATTGTCAAAAGGAAAACTTCCTAAAATAAAATAGATCCTGCATATGATTTCTCACACTCCCCCTCAAGCTGGTGAATAGGTATTGTCCATTTACAACTTGGATAAAATAACCTGAAAATTGGAGTTACTTAATCTCTTGATAAGGACATCAGCAAGTTGACTATGCGTAGGTGTGCATATCAGTCCGCTATCCAATTTCTCTTTGATAAAGTGCTTATCAATTTCAATGTGCTTCGTTCGATCATGTTGTACTGGATTGTGAGCAATACTAATTGCAAACTTATTGTCACAATAGAGTCTCATGGGGCCTTCCCACTTAATCTTGAAATCTTGAAAAATGATCTTCAACCAAAGTAGTTCACACATTCCTTGAGCCATGGCTCTAAATTCAGCCTCTGCACCAGAACGAGCTACCACATTTTGTTTTTTACTTCTTCATGTCACAAGGTTTCCACCAAGAAATGTGCAATATCCTGAAGTTGACCTTCTATCAACAATTGATCCAGCAAAATCATCATCAATGTATGCTTCAAGTATTAAGTTTCCATTCCTTCTAAATAGAATGTCTTTTCCTAGTGTTCCATAGTGTAACACTCTATAAGCTGCTTGCAAATGAACTTCCTTCGGATTATGCATAAATTGACTAATCACACTCAATGCATATGCAATATCTGGCCTTGTATGAGATAAGTAAATAAGTTTTCCCACAAGGCATTGATACATTTCTCTATCTACTCCAACATCTTCGTCTGTTGTCCCAAGTTTAAGATTAAGTTCCATGGGGGTACTTGCTGGTTTGCATGTTGTTTTACCAGTTTCTTTGAGAAGATCTGTGATATACTTTTGTTGAGAGATAAAAATTCCCTTCTTAGAGTGAGCAACTTCCATTCCGAGAAAATATTTCAACCTCCCCAATGCCTTAATCTCAAACTCTTTAGCCAAGTATTGACTCAAGGCTTCTTGTTCCTTGATATCATTTCCTATAACAATTATGTCATCAACATACACCAAGAGTAACATTTTTTGAAGAAGAGTGCTTAATAAATAACGTGTGATCCCCTTGACTTTGTTTGTATTCCATGGCTGGCATAACTCTTGCAAACCTTCCAAACCATGCTCGTGGTGATTGTTTAAGGCCATACAATGCCTTTTTCAGCTTACAAATAGTTTGTGCAGCCAAATTCCTTTTATATCTTGGTGGAACCTCCATATAAATCTCTTCTTCTAACTCCCCATGTAAAAAGGCATTCTTGACATCAAATTGATGCAACTCCCAACCACAATTAGCAGCTAATGATAACAACACTCTTAACTGTATTCATCTTTGCAACTGGAGCAAATGTCTCTAGATAATCAATTCCATATGTTTGTGTATACCACTTGGCTACCAATCTTGCCTTGTATCTCTGCTCTATATTTCACTGTAAATACCCACTTGTAGCGTACTATCTTTTTTCCTTTGGGTAGCTTCACTAACTCCCATGTCTTGTTCTTTTCTAATGCCTCCATCTCTGCATTCATAGCTTGTTTCCATTTTTCATTGGATAAAGCCTCAGATAAAGTAGTAGGTAGGGTTATAGCATTTAGGCTTACAAGAAAGGCTCTATGTGTTGGAGAGAAATTCTTAAATGATAAGAAGTTTGCAAGAGGGTACACGAGTTGCTTTGTGCATTTTCTAGTTCCTTTTCTAATAGCAATTGGAAGGTCTTGTTCGAGATTGTCAACGTAAGGTTCAGATTCTTGCAATGTTGGTTCAGAAGTGTTTACCTCGTTCAAAGAATTCGAGTTGGACTCTTGGATCTGCATAGGTTTAGGAACATTTGCATTCCTCCTTGTGTACACCTTGTCGAATCTCACATTATTAGGGGCAGAATTGGCTTCTATATGTGGTGTTTCAGTCACAGATTCATGCACATGGGTTTCAACAATTGGTTCAACCCCAAGTTCAGAAGAATTCTTAGGTATCTGATTAGAACACAAAGAAGGTACATGTGTGGAATTTGGTATTTCAGATAAAGGAATTAAAGACAAATCAAACAAGGAATCTTTCTCATCTTCTATATTTCAGATCAAGGAAGTAAGGTTTTTGTTCATTGAATGTGACATCCATTGAGATATAGAATTTTTTTGATGGAGGATGATAACATTTGTAACCATTTTAAGTTAAAGAACAACCCACAAAAATACATTTGAGAGCCCTTGGGTCTAACTTTCCTCTATTATGACTATGAACATGAACAAATGACACACATCCAAAAATTTTGGGAACCAAATTGTTTGTAGTACTCACATCAGGATAGAATGTTGATAGCATATCCAGAGGGCTCTTAAAATTTAAGACTCTTGAAAGCAAACGATTTATCAAATATGTGGATGTAAATTGCTTCTCCCCAAAACATCATAGGAACATTATTCTGAAACAATAAGGCTCTGGTCTTCTCAAGGATATCTCTATTTTTCCTCTCTGCTATCCCATTTTGTTGTGGAGTATTAATACAAGAGGACTCATGTATTATCCCTTTCTGAAAATATGGAGTAAGAATTTGGTTAAAGTAGTTTCTTGCATTGCCAGACCTAATCTTTTTTATTTTAACACCAAACTGATTGTTGAACATAGAACAAAACCTTGGGAACACAATACTGAGACAAAAGAGAGATTTTTTATCATAGATCAGATTTTTGTTTAAGCAAAATAATCCAGGTAACACGAGTGCAATCATCAATAAAAGAGACAAACCATCGTGCCCCGGAAACACTAGAAATGCCTCGGAAACACTAGAAATAGGAGATGGTCCCCATATGTCTGTATGAATGAGATAAAAAGGTACAGAACTTCTTTTATTGCTGATTGGAAAAGAGACACGCTTGTGTTTAGCAAGTTCACAAACCTCACAATGAAAGCTTTCAACATCTATATCCTTAAATAAAGAAGGAAATAAAACTTTAATAACCCTAAAGGATGGATGTCCAAGTCGACAATGATGAAGTAAAACTTTGTCTTTATTGGATAGAATGAGCTCCGAGTTGAATGAAGAAGATAATTTGCCCTTAATCATGTTCAATTGACTTGGTGTTTCAAGGTAGTACATGCCATTCCTTTCTCTAGCATGTCCAATCATCCTCCCAGAACTCTTGTCCTGAAATATACAATAATTATTATAAAAAATGACATTGCAACATATATCTTGGGTTTAGAGACCAAATTTGTGGATAATTTTGGAACATTTCTAGGATTATTGATGGGCTAATTTTCACATCTCCAAATCCTGCTACAGTAATCAAGGATCCATCGGCGGTGGCTATTTTTCTATTGCTTGGGCATAGGGTATAGGTTGAGAAAATATTGGAAAAATGAGTCATGTGATCAGTAGCTCCTGAATTCATTATCCAGGAGTTGGTAAAGGTTGTACCTGAGGCATTTAATCCAATGGAAGATGGAAGTTCACTTGAATGCACCAAAGAACAAGTACCTTCAGATTTTTTCAAATTCTCCAAGACTATTAATCAGTGATCTTAGTCTATCAATCTCATCTTGATTGAAACCATTTGGCTCTTGTGGTAGTAGTGTCGATGCATTTTGCATTCCTGCAGCAATATAGGTTTGCCCATCTAACCTGTAAGAGGTATGAATTCTGCAATGCTCTAGATTGTTGAATTTGGATTGCCTCTTCTAATTGATTTACTATAGTAAATTCCTGGATCTTGGACATCTTGAATGACAATCTGTAGATAAACAATCCTTTCGAGAATGTAAGGATTACTGCTTGGCAATGAAGGCCACAAGTTTTCCAGCAATGAAGGTTAGAAACAAGAATCCCAGAAAAGAGCCTACAGCTCTGATACCATGTGGAAAATTGTAGCAAAAAGCTTTATTATTTTATGTCTATTCAACCACTTATATACAAGACTTGAACCTTTAAACATATTAGGAAAGATGAAATCTGGAAGGCTGGAATCAAATCCCATAATTATGGGGCAGCCTGGTAGGAATAGGAAAGCTACCTATGTGCTCCTATTTCTAATAAATGCAATATATTGTCAAAAGGAAAACTTCCTAAAATAAAATAGATCCTGCATGATCTCGCATGATCCTGCATATGATTTCTCACAATCATTGCATTACAACCTTGCCGTTTGGACAATTTTTTATTCCTTGTCATTTGGCTTTAATTTTACATCAGGATAACATTCTTGCAAAATGATAACTTCATGGTATACCATTAATGTTACCCAACATTGGATTTTCAGTTAATTATTTTTTTCTTGGCCAGCAAATATTTGAATAATAAGTTGCTGGTTCAAGCTCCTTAACTATGCAGATAAAATGCTAGCCAATTTTTCGTGCAGATTCTCAACTACGCAGTTATTATAAACATTGTTCATTTGTTGTCAACAACCTAATTATGAGTGCAGTCCTTGGCCATTTCTTATCCGTGTCGCACCTGCTCACGACATGGCTATGTTGCCCCTGACTTCTGCTCCTGTGACCAATCTTCATATGCTGTAAAATCACTTGAGACCACATCATTCCTTTCCATTGATAGGAAATACTTGAGTTTCTTTCTCAAAAAGAAAAAAAAAGAAAGCAAAGAATAACTATTATAGAGGACAGATGTGAAAGATTTTTGTGATCCATCATGATACTTTTGACTGTTAGATCATATAAACTTTTTGAAGGAAACTTTTTAATTAAAAAGGATATGTGGTTATATATATATATAACTCCGCCTATGTTTTATAGCCGGTCCCAAGCCCGGATAAAGGAGGAGGGTTGTGTTAGGCCCCGACAGTCATCATAAAACTTTGTCGAATCGCATGAACATGGATCAACGAATGGCGTCGTATGATCCATGTAGCCGACCCCATCTAGTGGGATAAAGCTTTGTTGTTGTTGTTGTTGTTGTATATATATTTTCTCCCATGCTATTGTCAATTTTCAAAATGAAATGTTGTATTCTCTATTACACACTGTAAGATTTCTTGGTTGTCATTTTCTCTTTAGGATAAAAACCTGCAGGAAAAAATTTGAAGGGACAGTACATTGTTCATACAATACAAAGCAGTGAAATTATACGTAGTAGTTCCAACAGGAAAAGTCGTCTAAATATATCCTCTCATTGACCTCAATCTTTGTGGTTACATATTATGGAGTATAATTTTCCTGACGTACAGGCATGAAAAACTCAATTTTGTCATGTATGCTACTTAAACGAGGGAAAAACTCCTGGATATATGAAATTGCGTTGCTGGACATTTTTGCTAACACATCCATTGTGATCATTATCTGTCTTCAGAAATGCAGTACAAATGTACTGCTGCATCCCATTTGTGCTTGAATATTTCTAAATAGTTTACTCATCCTCCAACCAACTATCAATTTGTACAATCAATGGATAGTTTATTGGCAAGTTGGCTGTGGATGTTGTTAAATGCTCACTTGCTTCGTCGTTTGTTTGAAGTTAATCCTTGGCGGCCTTGATTCATGGTGGATTATCCTATATAATTTACATGTCTGTTTGTATTTTCAGGTGGATGATTCTCATGTAAATTACAGGAGCACGCCAACTTAAGATGTGGCAGATTATTACCAAATGCTGCTTATGCAGCCAAATTACAACAGGTGGGAACGCGAACTACCCCCAAGATTCCAAAATCTTTTCTTTATGCCCCAGTGGCTGTATGGGGACAAGGAAGATTGTGACTCCTGCCTTTGCTAAATTTATTTCTTGTTGCTGCCAACTTTATGTCATATCTTTGTAGTTATGTGTAGCATGGACCATGTAGTGTTTGATGCATGTGGGTGCCTCAAGCGTGGTTGTAAACTACATCAGAAATGGGGGAACGGGCAACCTTTTTTTAATCTGAACCACTTGATCTTTGAAGGTTTTAAAATTCTACTTTGTCATCTAGAATGTTGTCATAGTTTAGCAGTTTTCTGATTGTGCACCACCACTTGCATGAGATATTTCTGCTAACTCGCTCAACTATGTTTTCAGTGTCGACCAATAGGTTTTATTTTCAATATTTTTTATGAGTAATATTTTCTGTTCCGAGATTCTAGAGTTTCAATTAATTTATTTTTTTTCAAAGAAATGGATGATTTTTCCAAGTGTGCTGCGACTTTTATCCCAAGTGTACTTGATTTGCTAACGGGAACTCGCAATAAACACAAATGATAAAGGACGTAGAATTCTCAACCTCAAATTTCTCAGAAAAAATAAAATCGTTGAGAGAGGAGACAATCTAATATTTGATCTAAATTAATAGGTTTAGATTGAAAAAGAAAAATAGTCGTGTATAAAAAACTTTACTGGCTAATTTAATCATTTTAATTTAAGTCTTTATAGTTAAAATTTTGCAACGAAAAAAAACAAAATGAACTAGTGGAGTTGGAACAATTCCGTGGAAGGTCGACCTCAACATATTTACCTAAACAGGTGTCATGTCAACCAATCAGAGGTGGGTTCACAAATTGGATAAACGAGGCTTTCGAGAAGCATTGCACAACTCAGCAATCAGCATCTACTCTCAGAGAAGATAAGATTATATACAAAGGTTGACCAACACAGACATAAATTTGACCAACTCAGATTCACATACAAATCAAAATTATCCTGAACCAGCATAAAAAAAGATACAAAACAATACATCAATAGACAGCAGTATCAAGTTCACAATCTGAGCTTCTTCCGAATGACCACCAAACTTGAAGCCTAAACACATTTGACAGTCTCCCACTTCTATGTGAGGTCCCCTTGATCACCTGCATTTGCACAATAAGTGTCCCAAACCAAACTGAGGAAATTCTTGATTAATGAAGCAACAGTGAGCAGTAGATGGCGGCGAAATAGTGTGTGTACCTCGTCGAAGTGGTGGCGGAAGTTGTCTGCATTTTCAACATATGCTACAAGTTACGTACCAAAACTTGATCCTCGTATAGCTATCAAGAAGAAGGATTGGGCTTCCAAGTGGATAGTGCAAAGAGGATACGGCCTTTCCATCCCTGCAGTAGCCATCTACTATCTTCATCTATGACAAAATCCTTGTGATAGCATGATTTATACTTATCCTTTGCTTTCCTCATGATATCAGGATTTAATGAAAGCTGTGTGAATCCTGCCCGGAGATTTCTCACTTGCCATTGTTTGTATGTTTCAGGCCTCTCCACCCTCTCTACGCCTTCACAGGAGATAACATTGACGGCTTCCCACCCATAAAGAACCTTCTCAATAAGCTGCCTCAATTCATCTCGCCGTGGCACATTGGTCTCAATCATATCGAACAAGGCTGAAAAGTGAAACAACGCCTCTCGAAAGCGTGTAACAAAGAAAGGTGCATTGTATGAACCATTAAGGATCCCATGGATGAAGACAGCTGGGTTCAGTTTTCTTATGGTATTCAGAACTGTATCTCTCGGACTATCTACTAAGACAGTCTCATCAGCAAGGCTCTTAAACCCGAATAAACAATTGACAATCAACACTTCATCTTTATCAATATTTAAATTGTCAACTGTAATTCGTTCCCAGTTGTTTGCAATGGCATGAAATTTGAAAGGAATGCCAAAACAACGAGCATACTCAGCCAAGCGGCGTCCGGTTTCATCAATCAACTCTGTTGGGCGGAAACCTGGTACTGGATTATCAATACCAGTAATACGAAGCTCTGGGGGACCACCAGGGCGATTAGCGAGTCGCTTCATGAAGCACGGCCACTGAAAGCCATAGTATATGCCATAATCTATGATGTGCAACTTTGTTGCCTTCTCAGCCACGTTCAGAATAGTCTGGCTAGAGAAGAAATGAGATATTTTCTTGAAGGGACATGCAGCAGCATATAGCCCATAAGCTCTAAGCACATCTGTGGTAGGCATTCGTTTTGCCATAAGGGAATGATAAACTTCACTTCCTGTACCAGCCAGCCGAGCCTCGAGGCCATCAGCAAAGTAATGGGCTAACCTCTGATTTGCATCTCCGTAAAGGGATGCATGCTTCCTGATCTGCTTCAACAGCTCCTTCGCATTTCTACGGTCATCTGCTGCAACAGATTGTGCACAATGAATGAGGAGCGTTCGAAGATCAAAAACTTCCTTCGTTTGTTGTTTCTTGCCTCTTCCCTTCGCACCACCAGATCCTTTAGAATGATTTGCATGAGAACATTTGATAGCTTCGCTCTGCAAGGCTTCACGAAGTTCATGAACCCCTGCTGCACAGTTCTCACCATTACATAGCAAAATCTTATCGAATAATTCCGTGCGAAGGATCTCCTCAGCATAAACAGCCGACTGCTTGTTGCTCCTACCTTCCTGCCAATTCAGATCATCATCATGATGATTCTTTTTACCTCTAGACCCATGGAGTGAATCCTTTTTTTCTTCATTCTCGTCCTTGAACTCAACCGATGTTTTCTTCTCTTTGGCCTCTTCGGGCACGTGAATTCCATTGGATTCAAAATCGATCATGAACTTCTTGTCGCTGGGAAGGAACTTGTGTGCCTCCTCAACCCCCCTCTGAAACTGCCACACAGGTTGACTTTGAAAAACGAAATCAGATACCACAAGTGACCCTAAAAGGGACTCTTCTAACCCTTCTAGGGTATTCAGTTCACTTCCTGTGGAGGAAAATGAAGAATGAGAAGAGTAACCAACAGAAACAGGATTATTAGTCTGGAACTGGTGATACTCCAACGGGTTATATGACCAGCCATTGTCTCGCATTGCAGGAGTGCCAGTAATACCATTGGAACTTCCAAATTGGTTTCCAATGCTCTCATCAGAACTCTCTCTGCATTGGCTACAATACAGCGGAGATCTATCAGGAGAAGGCAAGAACTCATTGCTGAGAATATCATGGAAGGGCTTTTCTACAGCCAGAAGAGCAGGATGTTCAGGGCACACGTCCAGCTTTACATTCATGTCTTCTTCCATAAGCATTTGGTTGATGTAGCTGAGCATCATGTCTGAGAAGATTTCAGAATCCTCTGGGGAGACGGTATCAGGGTTTGGGCTGACACCATTTCTCAGTGAACTGGAAGAGGCAAGAGTGGTGAATCTGGACATGTTGCGGCTCTCGACTAGACTGTTCTGATCTGAGATAAGCTGCTGTGCATCTGAATTGAAGCTATTAGGAGCACTCTGATCCAAGAAGAGTCCGTCGTCGTGGTGGAATCCATTGGTGATGGTGCTGAAGAAGGAACTAGACCTACCATTCGAGGCGGAATCGGACTGTATGTTGAAAGAAGGATCATCATTCAGGTGGTGGTTCAAGAATCCATTCTGGTGATGGTGTTGATGCAAGGTTTGCTGCTGCTGCTGCTTCTGCGGTTGTTTGGGATTACCTACTTTGACACCATTATTGACGGTCTCAGGAAGATTGAACCCATTAGTTACAGCAGTAAAAGAGGAAATGGGCACGACGCGAGATTTGGAGGGGGAATCTGGAGATGACGAAAGAGGGCTTGTGCTGTGATTACTTAAAAAAGAAGGGGAGTCGCTGAGGAGGTCAAGGAACCCATTCAGGTGATGCAAATCTGGGGTTTCCTTTTCCTGCAGTAGCTGCGGCTGCTGCACCTTTCCTAGTTTCAGGCCTCCATTACCGACTGCCTCTTCACCTGTGAACAAGTTCATATCTAACAAGGATCCTGTTCCTTATCCTATAAACGTTACTACTTGTACCACTCCGACCACAAGATTGAGATTTCGCAAACTAACAAAACACGATCAGGAAAAGCAGACGACGACGATGCAAGAACAGAAGTTCAATCTACAGAACGAGAACAGAAAAATCTGAGGAGACCTCGGAGATCACTATACAGGAAGATGACGACGTAGGCGTTTAAGAGGCAATAAAAAAGCTGAGGCATGCAATCCAAGGACTGGGGCACGAATTCGACAAGGCTTACCTCGCACAGAAAAGACCACAGGATTCAAGAACAGAAATGGAGACCCCGACACAAGAACACGAGAGCTCGCAAGATCGTCTCTCTCTCTCTCTCTCTCTCTCTCTCTCTCGCGGGTGCTCTGCTTTCCTTATTGTATTAGGAAACAAAGCTTATGTTGATATAATATGAATTTAAACAGAGATAATAATGCTAAGCATAGGGTTTGCTGTGATGTTGTTGTCTTTTTCCTTTTAAATAAAAGCTAAACAAATCTAATTACTTAACAGGGAATTATATAAAAAGTCCTAATTTTTATATTCATTAAAATATTATCTCAATTTTTATTTCTCGATAAAAAATTATCATTTTTTTCCTCAAAAGTTATCTTTTTTTCTACGTAGTTATTAATATTTGTACATAAAATATAAAATGAACAGAAAATATAATTGTATATCATTTGCGTAAGGCATTAATATAATTATTTTAAAAGTTCGTTATATTTGAAACTTAATCATGCAATATATAATGTAAAAAGAGATATCAATAACATAGATTTGTGAAGGATGACTAGTAATGGTCTATTTTAAGAAACAAAAAAGTTGCATAGAATTATATATTTGCTCTTGTTATAATAAAACGATTATAATGGCGTATGTTTAAATGCTGGAACTAAAAATGGGAAGAAATCAAAATTATGCTAAGACAAGATTCTTAAAACGTAACAAAATAAATGTAGGATGGAAATCAAATTCTCTAAGTTATATCTAGCAACTTAATTTGATTAAAAATTAATTAGGGTACCAATATTATATGCTATTGTGGAGCATTTTTAACTATAAAAGTAATTTATTTATGCATATAATATTTGATACTTTTAAGGAATATGGCATATGTATGATTCCAAGATCGCAACAAAAGAATCCATTTCTTTTTAAATGTGCGAGTGACCATGTGGGAACAATGAAGATTGTGACTCCCCCCAAATTGAGATGTCTTGCTACTTTTACATGGGAGTAATCTTATGATAAAAATTAAAAATAGTATAGTAACAACTGGTAGTTGGATAAATTTTATCGTATATACAATGACACTTAATTTAGCTTGCATTAGCAAAAGATCTTTACGAGAATCTCTTTTTTTAAGAAAATAAAACATGTAACAAGTATAAGATCTTTTTTATTTAATAAGTATATATATTTATTAATATATACACAGGATAGACTTCCTATGTAAATAATATATACATGTATAGAAAATTAGAAATACATAAATGAAAATGCAATTAAAGGAATTGAATCCATGGAGTTGGATGCCAAGTTGACATGCCATGTTTTGATAATATGGCATCCATGTGAAGCGTCAAGTTGGAGCCATGTCATGGGATCACGCCTTGACAGATCAGCATGTAATTATAATAGTGCAAAAGGCAAAAAAAATTAATGTTCCAACTATGCAAGATATTTATGACATAATCGGTTCAAGATCCTTAATTGATTGAATCCACACTGTAATATTATTTTTTTATTATATATTTGTAGCTTGCAGAACTGTTTTTTAATTAGTTATAAAGAGATTAATGAAATAATCCAAAAAAGGACAGTCCCCAAAAATAATTTATTAATTGTTAGGGTTTAGCCAATCCCAAGTTCCATATTGGGATGAGACCGTCAGGGTCCCAATTTGATTCACACTTGATCTTAAAAATTTGTCTCGTCCCAGATGAACCGAGACAATCGTAGAGTTGTTGGGATTCAATTATTACAAATAAAAAAAATTAGAAATATAAAAAAAATAGTATTTAATGATATGAAATAAGTGTAATAATTATCAACTAAATTACAAGATATTAAAATTTTAATTAATATAAATTTAGATAATATGATATATTAATGTAATATATATAATTGCATCAGGACATGGTTAACCCTTATTCATAAGAAAAAATAAATAAATTCTATATTGTGTTGCATTGAATTAATACCTAAGATGGTAAGAGGTTCATAAGATAAAAAATCATAAAATCAGATTGAGAATTATAAGATCCTAATTGTTAACATAATTATATATTTTGAAAAATATATATGTGTACACTAAACTTGCACAATATAGTTTTTAATCCATTTATTAATTATATATCACATAGAATGTAACACTTAAACAAACAAAAATCATTGTGAAATATATGTATCTTATTTTCAAGTTAATTTCTTCTTCCTTTGTTCTATAGGTCTTGTGCCTCCTCTTATAATTCAAAATAAATGTAACATCCTTAAATTTGATCTTATCACGTGAAAAAATTTTCTCTATATTTGTTATAATTTTCTTCGATCATCTTGCCCATTTCATTGATCAAGGCGATCAAAAAGGGTGCCACAGAAGTAGAAGACTTATAAAAATAACATATACAATATTAAGAACATAAATGTAGAAGCTGAATAGATAAGGTTTATAAATATGAGTACATAGTGAGAAAACTTGGTAATATAAAAGTGCATCACATTACCTTATAAGGCATCCATGGTCCATGCTATAATACATAGTACATACTGATCTCACATATGACTCGATAACATAAAATAATAAAGACAACTATTGTATCCATGTGCATATGCCATCCGAGCATAAGTCGTCGCACACACATCAACCAAGTCACGCAAAATAAATCAAGTGCTTGCAGGAATCAAACATGGGAGAAAGATGTTCCCATTAGCACAATGCTAAATATGATAATAAATAAGTCATAAAGATTATCCATAGAACACAAGCATGACGGAAAATATAAATAATATCATATAAGATTCATGGATCATCACCTAAGGAATAATGGATTATAAGGTTCATTTCACTTAGCATCTTTAACATTTGATCATTTTCATGAACCATGGTGAAAAGGGTCAACATATATGGTCAGTTACATGACTCGTATGAGCAATAATCTTTCACTTGGAAAAATATTCATTTCATCGTTGTTCCTTTTTATTTCATTTCTTTTCATGTTCATGAGGACATAGTCCTTCCATTCATCTTTAGTCATTTGTTTTATTTCATCTTATTCATAGTTTGAAAGAGCTCTGCACTTTTTAGGGTATGTCATGCACACACACAAATGTGTAGCTACTTAAACCACGACATGACCGGTGAGGGATAAGTGCCACGATAAATGCCCCACAAGGAGGAGGATGACCATACACATACACAAGGTTACGCACTCCGAATACGATAGGAGTACCACATATAAACTCCTTAAGGGGAAGTGCCTCACACTTCCCATCTAAATAGGCATGACATCCCTCTAGATCATCTTTTATATTTAGTAACCTATGGAACTATCTTTCGGTCACAATGATCATTCAAGGCTTTAGGGAGGAAAGGTCGACTTCAGGTTAACATATATAATGATAAGGCACGATGTCGATCATGAGAACAAAGATGAATCAAGACACAATTATTTATTAAAGTCACATTAGCGTCTTTATCCAATTTTTGGATGGCCGTTAGGTCGAGCGGCCGCCCGATCAGTAGGGTGATGTGCTCGAGAGGTTGAGTGGTCGCCCGGTCGTATGATGTCATGCGGACATTCATAGGTCAGGTGGATGTCTAATCTTCCTTGGACAGAAAACTATGAGCTCTCGACCTAAAATTTCGATCACCCAAAAAGTCTATTGGTCACGCGTTATTTGTCCGAATCACATAATTCAAGAAATATCACATGGGTTAACTGATGGGTCGGTCAGTCGACCATTTCAGCACATATCAATCTCTAAATATCAGAGCGGACAACCAATTGATAGATCAATTATCCGGTATAATATCAGCTATCTTCTATCGAAAAGAAAATGGGTTCCCACTATAGAGACTGATCGATCGCTTCATCTAGTAGAGCACAAATCATTGCGGGAGTCCTTATGTTTTCAATTAGTTTTCATACTACAACATTGCTATACACATACATACTTAATTCTAATATAAATCAGCATACAAAAGCCATATGAGCATATTTCTTATAACCATTCTCCTCACGGCATCATAAGTCATAATATCATTTCTTGTCCATTTCCTATTTGAATAACTCCACTAGTTCATTCATGATATCAGTCAAATAAACATTTCCTATGACTATGATGAGCTTTCAGTGATCATCCAAACTCATGAACAATAGAATGAAGCTCAACTCATGCATAACATCATAATATTTGCAGACTACTAATGAGGCATGTATATCAAGATGGTAATCCAAAGTATCAAACTATCCATTCTATAACATGAACCTGAGCCTTGTAGTCCTTAGAAATAGCATGCCAAGCCCTTTGAATTTCCGTTACAACTTAGATCTCATTAACACACCTTTTGGTCATTTTCGATTATTTTTTTAAAATGGATCAAGCTCCAACCCCTCCTTCCTCCTTGGTCTCCTCTGTGATTTGCACCTATGGGGTCCCCTCCAAGGTTCTCTGGCCGAACCAAAGAAATGGAGCAACAACACAAAAAAAATGGTGGAAAGGAGGAGATGAGAAGATGAAAAGAAAAGGAAGAAATGAGAGGTTCTTGGGGTTAAATAAAAGTGAAAAATGTAATTTGTGCTCGTTTTATCCTCAAGGATCATGAAATGGAAGGGTTGCACAAAATTCTAAAGGTTGAGGTGTGAAAAAATAAGTTTCAGCTTGAGAGCACTACATCGACCCATGAAATTGATCTTCTGGCCATGAGCCTGGTGTTACGGCCCATGAAAAATGGTACTTTCAACTTTTGAGATTGATTTTTTCATCATTTTTCACTCGAATATTTTTCTTTAATATTTTTCACTAAATTAAGAGATTTTTTTTTGCGAAATAATGCACACCTAAGTAGTCGAAGAGTTCAAGAATATAATTGTAATAAATAAACCAAAATTTATGCATACCATGAAAAATTATGAAAATAAACCTAAACATAACTCAAATTAAATATTGTAAAATGCATGCACCAATGTTTTGCACCTAAGCTTCTCAAAAGCTTATGGGAGCTTCACTCACATTGATCGATCCCTGTAGATGACATTATTCTTACTACACTAATTCGTGGTGTGTGTGGCATAGATACTCTGGTAATTGTTGCTCAAGGATAAGATCCTTCTATAACTTTTATGTGGCCTTTCATGTTGAACTTCAAGTTAATTAAGTTTAAGTATCAAGGATATTATTTTGAATTATATACTTTCGAATTGTATTTGAGATGGTCCTATATCAGTATACAACTTTTTTAAAAAAAAAATAATTATCCATGTCCTTATTTGATCCATTTGGTCAATCACCTGACGAAGAAACAAAACGTAGGGAATCCCCTGGTAGAAATAAACTTGATATAGCACCATGAGCATGACGGATACGTAGAATGGACTTAAACATGATATAGCGCCATGAGCATGACGGATACATGCACTGGTAGAAATAATATATAAATGTACATGCAGTTCATAGTTTTTTTTAGTAGTCAATTTTCGGATGTTGGGAAGTGATGCCTGAGCACGCCGCGTTAAAAAATTGAACTGTGCATAAGTCGAAGATCGATTCATCATTTAACCTAATTAAAGCTGCTTCACATCACGTGAGAAATGAAACTTTCAACAAAAAGTTTTTACATTCCCGTACATTCGAATTCGATATCTTAATTAAGTAAAGAGAAGTCACTCGTTACTCCACCTCAACTCTTTTTAATTTAATAACAACACTATTTGAATAGTTACAACGCTCACAATTTAATTGCTAATTTATTGTGACGTGGAATAATTCACCTCCCCCTCTTTTTTCCCTTTAGAAAAGGTTAAAGTATTTTTTTACTAATATGAATATATCAGCCCGGGTGCACTTACTGTGTTTTTTTTTTAAATTTTATGCATATATATACACGAATTAAATCACGATTTCAGCTGGCAATTTTGTACGATAATTTTATGTGCCCGGCAATTAAATAGAAATTTGTAAGTTAATTTTATGTGCCTGGTAAAATTATTATTTATTTATATATTTTTTACTCTCTCGGAAACGTTGGTTGATCAAAGATTCTGTCTGTCCCTTGATGGTCGGCTAGGTTCATTGGATTTGGACACGACATGAACGTTTTTTTTTAGATTTACGTGTGACTGCCAACAGCAACATGTACAATTAAAAAAGAAATATCATGCAAAGTTGCACTACTAATAAAACATTATTAAGGGAGGATTATCACATCATTAATTAACTAATGTGGAATACCTTTTTTTCATATAGAAAGTTGAGTGAGCTGTTAATGTGCGTGACCATTTCATATTACTTCAATTAATTAAAGGAAATGGCACTACAGCTATAATTAAATAATATGTAATGGTGGGACTAATTTGCAGCATGAAAGAATATTGCTACTTTAATGATCCACTAATTTGGCAGGACATTGCAATATTTAATGATCCACTAATATGTTTAGAAGATAAGGTAACACTGAAAATATTTATGTAGACATTAACTGATTTTGTGACATGTTATGGGATCAACAAATGGCTAATTATGAAACATTATTATACAAATAAAATAGTTATTACTACACAGAGAGTGTGAACGTTCACCGTATTACTTGTCAACATTGTTGATAATTTATACTTCCTTTCACAACCTTTGTCTGTTGTAAATTATAAATAATTTTATTGACATATTTAATATGAATGAGCAATAGAACAAACACAGCATATCAAGAATTTTTAAAATAATATTTTACTTAATAAGAAGAACATGTTTGGAAACTTGATGGAACAGGGGACTAGTTCCACTTGATTTCACCAAACTCATGGTGAAATAGTTCTGATGGCCAGATTCCACCGCAGGCTGATTTTTTTTTTTTTCAATTTTGATTCTGTTGATGTGACAATGCTTTTTTTCAATTTTATTATTTTCTTATTTTTGTATTAAAGTTTTCTCACAAAATAAATTATTTATTACATATAATATATTTATTAGAAAATATTATCATAATATTATTTATTACTTATTCTTCCATTAAAAATTTAATATTCATTAATTATAATGTATTTAAAAATTATTTTTTATATTTCAATAATATATTTTCAAACAAATTTTTTAATAAAAAATAATTTTAAATTAAAATTCTATTAATTAACAAAAATATATTTTGTATTTATAATAAATTTTTTATTTAAACACACATTAAAATTAATCTATCGCATAAGTCTCTAATTCCTTATCATTATGTTCCAATTCATTCACACACACCCAAAATTAATCTCTCAATTCAATTATTCGTATAGATTTCGGAAGAACCACGATTCAAATATCCAAACACCTAAAAGAACAAACTCTCATCAGAGAATAATGAAGCCATCCTTTTTTTGTTTTAAAATGAGCGGTTCATTATCTATTAATAAGATGATAACAAAAATGTTATTTAAGATGGTCTCTCAAGTGATAATGCAGATTTTCCTCCTTTGTTAATTTGTCCATCAACTTGTAATTAAAAGTTAGGGACTTGATATATGATATATGTTTTGTTGGACATCAAATTGTGTCTGGTATTTTTATTTCTCATCTCATCAACATGAAATTTAAATTACAGTACTAACTACATATATAATTCTTTAAAGCATATGCAAAAGTTGTTTGGCATGGATATCCATTAATCATTTGATCAACTTGTATTAGGTACCTCGGATTAATTAATTCCAACCATTATAACTATATATATTTATGTAATCTCGTATTCATATTGTCATTGTCGTTTTAAACTATTATTATGCAACTAACAACAAATATCATTCATAATACATTATATTTTCTGAATGTGTTCGTCCCCATCAATTCTTTTTTATAATAATGTGACATTTTTTTATTTCCAATGTCATCATATGTCGATATATATCGATCATTTAATCTGCAAATAAATTCAACCTTACGCAATTTGCATTCAATTAAGGCCGAATGTAAATAATTAATACCTTCTTTAGAATAGTTAATGGTAATCGTAATGCAATATTTATAGCTTTTCTACATATATAATTATTTTTTTCGTGATCACTTACCTTACGTTAACTAATTAATTGAGCTTAGTATTAATTGGTGTGCCGGTCGTTGTACAAGTTTTTAGCAAATATCTGAAATTGTGGTTCAAAATCTCCAAGATTTAAATGAAATGAAAAAGGTGGATTAATTTATCAAATTTTAGAATTTTTATTTTCAGGAACGATGTAATTTCTTATCTGATTTTTGTTCAAGAGTTATATTAATGTAGAAATATTTGAAACCTTTGTTTTCAGGAACTATTTTCCCGATTCATCTGTTTATAAAAGAAAATTTGCACAAAAGAAATAAATAGCACACAAGAGATTTACGTGACTCGACACTTCAGCCTATGTACACAGGCGAAATCTTCACACATATATAATCAATTCAAGACAACAAAGATAAAGCAGAAAATATAAGAAATGAATGAGTTGCTGAGATAGAATGCAAAAAAAAAAAGACAAAAGAAGAAAAAAAAAGTCAAGATGAGAGCTTTTAAACTCTCTCCTTATTTCTATCTATTTATAGCATAAGAGATGCAAGATTTATACTAAAGTTAAAAGTTCATCGAAATAGTGCTAGTAGTCCTGGACATTAGAGATTCCGCATATTAAAAAGAAAGTCTAATCAAAATAAGAGCTTGACTTAGGTTAAAATTCGTTCTCTTATTTTTATTGGACTAAGAAAATCACTTTAACTCAAACCATTCTTCTACTTCAAATGAGTTCGACAATAACCAAGCACTAATAGAAAATCCTTAGACTAATCCACCTATCACCTGAAGTATGAAAGAAGTCTTCAAGTGACTAGTTTTCTCATGAGTTGCAAGCTTTGTTAGCATGTTTCATGATTTAAATTTGTATGAAATTTGTCTACTTGGATCTCATCATGAACAAAGTGATAGCAAACACAAATGTAATTAGTTTGAGCATGAAAAGTATGATTCATTACAAGATGTATTGTACTATAATTTTCACTCCTAAAATATGTGTATCTTATTCAATTTCATCTTTATAGATGTGTGTAAGCTAAGTGCAATGTTAGAAAGTATAATGGATCGTAAAGTAATAAAATAAAAATAAGAACTGTATCTCATGAGAACTAGTGATTTATCCATTTTGATCACCTTAACTAATTATTTAGAGGATAATACATGGCATTCAGAATTTAAAAGAATAAAGATGATGACAATGTGAGAGAATTAAGTCTCGAATAAATAATAAGAAGGTGTTTTTGTGTGTTAGAATTTGGACCTTCTATCTCTAGTGTATTTTTAACTAACAATTAAATTACTTTCTAGAATCCATGTGACGGAAAGATTGCTTAAAGATATAGGCATAACCTAACTATCCTAAATTAAAACAAGATTAAAAGTTGCACTTAAGAAATTTTAATTGTTCCCATTAGGTGTTTTGAAATGTAGATCTATTTTATTAACCACTAAGACAAGTAATTTAATAATCCATAATTAATAACATTCAACTTGAATTCCTACTAACAACCATGCACATGACTTGAATAAGTTTGGGATCAAAATTGCATGGCCTGACTGAGTTGAAAAGTGAGCTCGGCCTGAGTTAACACGACCTCGCCCGAGTTCAAAGAGATGAAAATAGGCGTGATATTTGATAGATTATCTTCTTATTAATGCAAAATTAATGTTGAGAAGTGAATAGTTAACACGTAAGATTATCAAATTAAGATAAAGACATTAAGCACCATCAAATGCAAATTCACATAAATCTAAAAATCTTAACAAAATAAGAGAAATGGGGTTCAACTCAACCTTCCCTAATAGAAAAATGACTTTATAATCATAAGAATTATCACTAAAATATGAAGAAAATATAGAAATATGATTGAAAATCATAAATCAAAGGATATTAATTTGTGATTGATACAAAGGATCAATTCTTAGATATTTCATTCACCTTGCTATTTAACTTCTGACCAAATTTTTTTACAACCATATTATATCTGGCATTTTCTCATCGGTGATAATTGGATTCCTTTTAAATTGTCTTAGACATTTGTTTAATTATTTCCATTTTGAAGAATATTTTTTTTATTTGTCTTTAAGCATTATCATATCTATTTATACATTTTAATATAGTTGTACCATATTTTTTTACAACCATATTATATCTGGCATTTTCTCATCGGTGATAATTGGATTCCTTTTAAATTGTCTTAGACATTTGTTTAATTATTTCCATTTTGAAGAATATTTTTTTATTTGTCTTTAAGCATTATCATATCTATTTATACATTTTAATATAGTTGTATTTCTTCTTGAAACATAATCAGTGACCAAATGCAATCATTTTTTACAGTATATTATTTTATTTATTTTTATTTATAAGCCTCACCATGATCTATTTGTATCTGTAATCAAAAGGTCCATATATTTTTATTGTGAGAATTAGATTTCTTCTAATTTGCCATCTCTGCTTAACTTTTATTTATTAGAATAAATTTATATATATATATATATATGTTAAGAAATAAAAATACAAATAATTTAACTTTTTTTTACCATAATACTTATACGACTGTATTATATTATTAACTCCATATTATTAATATTTTGATAACATATTTTATATTAATTTAAATGATAATACTATTTTCTAAGAAGAGAGAAAATAAATGAGATACAAAGGGAATTAGATATACTAATAATTTATTTTTTTCTAATATATAATTAACATATTCATTAATTAATATTAAAATATATCAAAATTAATATTTATTTATTTATAAACATTCGATTAATCTAAATTCATATCATCCGCGCATCGCGTGAGCCATCACACTAGTTATCACTAAAATATGAAGAAAATATAGAAATATGATTGAAAATCATAAATCAAACTTTGAATTCCATGGTGAAGCCTTTGCCATCTGTCTCGAATGAGTAAACACTACAAAGGATCGTTGGAATGTCAAACTTTAATTGACATTCAATGTCGGCAATAGAACTTCCTCTCACGTTTCTCATTCTTGCTCCAAAATTCACAAACAACTTCATTCCCAATTGGTCATAATCTCAAATGCCATTTTCTTTTCCAGTAATACCAAGAATTTTGTGAGTTTCTGATGACTAAATTCGTTAGAATTCTCATTAACTTCGTGACGGAGAAGAGGCAGTAGGAAAATTAGTCATTAAAAAGAGTTACTAACGGTCCTAGAAAGAACCTTCGGAACTTTCGGTTGACATCCCCTTCGGAACTTTCGGCGGACATCCCCTTATGAACTTTCGATGGTTGTTTGCCTTCAAAATTTTCGAAGGTGACACCCATTGAAAGTTTCAGGTCTCTTACCCTCTGAAAGTTCTGATAGATGTTATCCATTGAAAGTTTCGCTGGATAGCCAGATCCAACCTCTAACCGTCCAATCTGACTGCAAGCAACTAGATTTGGTCGTTGAAAAGCATCATCCGGTCATATCGTCCTGAAGAAGACAGCGAGGGAGGGACAAGGGGATGGAGAAGAGAAGGAGCTTTGGTCGTAGTTTGTCGAAGTTGTCCAAATGTCTAAGTCGAGGGTCGGTTTGTCTGAGCGAGGGTGACACTGCCGAAGCCGCGAACAAGAGAGAGGGAGAGAGTGACCAGGTGAGATAGAGAGAGTGAGAAAGAAATTCGATTAGAGGGGCCGACGAGAATTATATTTGTGCCCACCGACGCCATGCTGACGGGTCCAACTTGTCAAAAAATTTAATAGTAAAAATAAAAAGATGTATGACGATATACTATATATAATAATATAATTTAATTTAATATAAATTGATGTACCGATATGTAGTGTCATGTCTAGATGATTTTATTAAATTAGTTGAATTTGATGATTAGTCGACTTTGATATGTTGACAATGTGCATAATGTACGAATTAAATCATTGGTACCACTTTCTAGTCGACATCGAAAGGCTGACAATTAAAAAATCACATGCAATATAAAAGCGGACATTAGGCAGAAAAAGTTGGAGTCAAAGTTTAAAGTTTGCCGAATAATATGTTTTACTTTACCTCGTCAGTGGGTATTCAGGTGGAAAGATTCAGAGTCATAAAGCCACAGCGGAAGAAGAATGTGTCACTTTCTCTCACCTTTTGGCTGCGCTTGGCAGCACAAAACATTTAAAATATTCCGGTTGTTCTGCCAAACGCAGCAGGTGACGAGAACAAAAAAAAAGACAAATGTTGACGAGAACATTTGCCTTTTTTTGTCGAGCCGCCATATTTTTTTTTAAATTTCATCTATTTTTTTAATTATTTTAGTTTTTATGTATATATAATTTATAATATATTAATACATTATTAAAGATATTATAAAATAATTTATTAAATATTATTAATTAAAAACTATAAAATAATTAGTTCTAATAATTAATAAATATTTTATTAATTAAACTATTCTATTATTTTTAAAAAAATAAATTATATTTGGATTTTAAAATGTACGTAAATTATAATATTAATAATATTAAATATAATATTAATAATATATTTTTATTTACTATAATTTTATACCTCATAAAATAACAAATTATATTCTTAGTTCTTACTTTTTATTCAAACACCTACTAAAACTTTTTCATCACATCAATTTTTTAAATTTTCATCATTACACTTTTTCATCCAAACACCAATCTAAACTTTTCTATCACATCAATTAGTTTTCTAAAACAAATGTTCTAGAAGGGGGAGAGGAATTGGGCAAGCTCTTAGCTGGCCTGTTCGAAAAGCTGCTTTTTTGGGCACAGGGACACTTGTCTCACTCTAGCTTTGGGTGCTTAATTTATAAGAGACAAAATAATAAAATCGGATAACTATAACACAATTAGTCAGTCAAATTGTGTTTTAAGTGGTTTATTAAATATTATTAGCTTTAGATTTAATTTTTTAGAACCACTGTTTAGAGGAATACATATTGATCAAGCATCCAAAAAATAATAAAATCGGATTAAGAATAGATCATACTTCTTAATGATAAAAAATCTTTTTAATAAAATTTTCACATTCAACACTTAAATTACAAAACAATAAATCACAATTTATTAATTATCCAAATCGAGGAAAAAACTCATAAAAAATACATGCAATTCAATCATTAAGTTAAAAATTGGATGGTGTAACTTCATATAAAAAGTTATAAAAGCTTAAATTATTTGTTATTAAAATCATCACATAATTTAAACGACCAACTGTCCTTAAATATTGATGAGTAAATTTTTTTTTGAATGTAAACATCCAATATGTTCTAATCAAATCATATTAAACCATAATAAGAATGAAAAAAAAAAACAAAAACGAAAATTTCATTCAAGACCATTATTGTTGACTGTTGTCATAAATATATTTTATTGTTTAAATATCTATATTAATAAATTGTAACTTTTTGCGAACAAATTAATTAACATTTATTAAATCTTTAATATTTATATCAAAATGTTAATGATTTCCATGTCTAATCCTAATTACCACAATTTTCACTTTGTTCTATTCATAAAAATATGATTCCATTAACTTTCCATTTTTTATTTTTCATATTTACGAAAAGATTAAATTATCCTTCCATGAGTTTTGTTTTTTAAGGTTTTTAAAAGATAAGATAATATATAATATAAAAACTAAAATATTTTAAAAAGGGGCATTTAGTCCTTTTTTATAGTTTTTCTTTTTTAATCATTAAAAAATAAGACGGTTAATTTAGGTTTTTATAAATAAAAATTTAACAAAATCAGAATGAGTAAAGTGAAAATCGTGATATAATTTAAAGATGTCGAATTAATTTTATATTGTAAGTACATATCAACATAGTCGTGGATACACCATTTCTTTTTCTTTTTTTTTCTCTCCGAGAGCACTAGGCATGAATTATTCAAAGTTTGCGTCCATGTTAATGCGAGAAATGATGATTCAAAGATTGTTTTGTGCCTCATTTATATATAGCTGACAAATAAGTTTGGTAAAATTATTTATGTTGATTGCGAGAAAGTCGCATCGATTCCTCTTCATCCTTATCCATCCTTTTCTTTTCCCAAACTAAAACACAGTGCAAAAGAGATAGATCTAACTAAAACAATCCCTTTTTTTCTTCTTTTTGCTTGGGCTTTATTTAATAATCAAATATAAACAGATACCCTTTACTTATTGATCGAATGGAGTTAATTATTTGACCATCATTCTTATTTCATTTACTTTTCATACTTTCCAAGTCTCCCACATAAGCATAGCATTAATATTATCACCATCACATTCCATCACATTCCACCCTTGTTGCTATTGTAAGTTCATGCATGGCTTCCAAAAAGAAGATGAGAACTGTGTTAAAGATCAAAAGCTTAAATTTCTTACAACATCAAACGGAAATGAAGAAGGAGAAACAGAGCAATGACCTTTTCCTACCTCTTCTGGATATTGAAAGAGAAAGAGCAATACTTCAACAGAAGGAAATTCGATCACATGAAGGACAAGTAAGATCATCATAGAGTGCATGGAGATGATCAAGTTGATTTAAAATTTTGAGGTTTAACATTTACAAAAGTGATCATTCTATCCGAATAGCCAAATCCCAGATGGAAGTAGCCAACAATTTGCTGCTGTAACAGCACATGAAACAAAACATGAGAGGATATATTTACTACAACTTTATGATCTGTTTGGTTGGGGTTTGGTTGAGGTGAAAGAAAAGTGTTGAGAAAGATGTTACCTTATTAATTGATCAAACACTAGTGTCACATATTTATAATTAAAGTAGGCAATACAAGAGGAAGAATATTACTTCGGAAAATCAGGGATATTATCCCAAAATATCTAAGATACTATCCCAAGAAATTTGGGATACTAACCTAACTAATATTACAAAGATATGCGAAGATATGAAAAGATATGACGAGATATGCAAATCATATATCAACACTCTCCCTCAAGCTAGAGCGTAAATATCATTTAGACTCAGCTTGGAACATATATTCAGGAGCTTCTTCTTAGGAAGTGCTTTAGTAAAGATGTCAGCTAATTGATCTTCAGTGGTCAAGTGTGGAGTGGATATCTTTTTAATTGTAATAGCATCACGAATGAAGTGACAGTCCACTTCTATGTATTTAGTCCTCTCATGAAACATATGATTGTTTGCAATAAATATTACAGCCTTGTTATCACAATACATAAATACTGGAGAAGTAACAGAAATTTCAAAATCACGTAGAAGAGAGATGACCCATAAGAGTTCACATGTAGTATGAGTCATTGCCCTATATTCTGACTCAGCGCTAGAGCGTGAGACCACATCTTATTTCTTGCTGCGTCATGTCATAAGATTTCCACCAACATAAGTACAATAACCAGTGGTTGATCTTCTATCTTCATGAGCCTCGGCATAATCTGCATAAGAATAACCTCACACTTTTAAATGTCCATGATTTTTTAAGTGAAAACCTTTCCCTGAAGAGGCTTTTAGATATCGTAAAACCTGACATACACCTGCCCAATGTACTTCACGTGGTTCTTGCATAAATTGGCTTAGGTGACCAACGGCATAGGAAATATCAGGACGAGTTACAGTGAGATACAAAAGTTTACTAACCATAGCTCTATATCTGGTGACATCTTTTAGAATATGACTGCTCAAATCTGCTAGAGGTAGTTGTGGATCCATAGGAATGTTGATTATTTTACAGCTCATCATACCAGCTTCTTTTAATAGGTCCAAGACATATTTTCTTTAAGAGAGAATGAATCCATCATCAAACTGATTTACTTCAATGCCTAAGAAGTATTTTAACCAAGATCTTTGGTCACAAATTGAGATTGTAGAAACTTCTTTGCTGCCAAAATATCGTCAGTGTCACTACCAGATATTAAAATGTCATCTACATAAACTATGAGGATGACTGAACCTTTAGAAGTATGTAAAGAGAATGCTGAATGGTCTGAAGAGGATCGACTAAAGCCATATTCTTCAATAGCTCTGCTGAATTTTTCAAACCATGCTCTTGTACTTTGTTTGAGTCCATAAATTGCTTTCTTCAACTTGCAAACCTTTGAACACTCCCCCTGAGTAATATACCCAGGCGGATGTTCCATGTAAACCTCTTCAGTAAGATCACCATATAAGAAAGCATTTTTAACATCAAGTTGGTGAACTTGCCACCCAGAGTTTACAGCAATAGAAAGTAAGATTCGAACAGAATTAAGACGAGCAACTGGAGAGAAAGTCTCAAAATAATTTACTCCATAAGTTTGGGTATAACATTTGGCTACTAAACGAGCCTTATAACGATCAACTGTTCCATCAGGGAGATACTTTAGGGTGAACATCCACCGACAACCAACTACTGTTGTATCAGTCGGGAGGTCTACAAGTTCTCAAGTCTCTCTAGATTGCAAAGCGGACATCTCCTCATCCATAGTAGTTTTCCAACACGAATGGTGGAATGCCTCAGAATGATTGCGGGGAATAAAAAGACTATCAAGAGAAGCTGAAAAAACTTTGACAGTAGGAGACAAATGATCAAAAGTCATAAAATTAGATAGATGATATTTCACACAAGACCTAGTGCCCTTCCGATGTGCAATAGGAACATATATGTCATGAGTTATCTGAGGAGAATCTCCTTCCAACAAGTCAGGATTGTTTGGAGGATCACGTGATGGAATCATGAAGAGTGGTTCATCATCAAGGTCCGGTGGATGTTGTGGAGGTTGAGTATGTCGACGGCTATAAACTCTCAGGGGTGGTGTAGGCGATGGAGGAGGAGACTGTGGCTGTTGTGACGGTAGATCATGTGATGAGTCAGGAATTGAAATTAGATGATTCTCATGGTTATCCGCGGGGTCCGAAAAGTAAGGTTTGTCTTCAAAAAAGGTAACATCAGCACTAATATATGACCTACGAGAAGTAGAATCATAGCACCTGTAACCTTTTTGAGTTCGCGAGTACCCTAAAAAGATCACTTGATTACTCGAGAAGCTAACTTATTAGTGTGAAAGAGGTGAATAAAACATTGACATCCGAAAATACGAGGAAGGACAGGAAACAAAGACTTTCCTGGGAAAAGGAGATGGAATGGAATTTGTCCATTGAGAACCGACGATGAAACTCGATTAATGAAATAACCCGCGGCGAGAACGGCATCTGGCCAATAGGTGGATGATACTTTCATATGGAAGAGGAGGGTACGAGCAACATCCAGCAAGTGGCGAAATTTTCGTTCAGCAACGCCATTTTGTTGAGATGTTTTTACACAGGAAGTTTGATGAATTACACCAACAAATTTAAAAAATGATGAAAGATCAGAATTTGCAAACTCAAATCCATTGTCGCTGCGAAAGATTTTAATAGAGGTAGAAAACTGGGTTTTTATTTCTGTAAAATATTCTCGAATAATTCGAGGAGTTTCTGCCTTATTTTGCAACATATAAACCCAAGTGACTGTAGAAAAATCATCTACTAAAACCAAGAAATATTTGAAATGCCTATTGTTGGAAACTCGACAAGGACCCCACAAATCAGCATGCACTAGTGAAAATGGACTTTTTCCTCGTTTGTCAAGGTGAGGTGGAAAAATAGTACGGTGATGCTTTCCTAGTTGACAAGCCTCACACTCAAGAACCTCAGTACTTGAAATGTTAGGAAATTATCGACGAAGAACAATCAAATTGGGATGACCTAGGCAGCGATGTAGTTGTAGGGAAATGCTGGTAGTGTAGGCTGTGGGATTTTTGGTAGATGGCTGGAGATAATAGAGTCCATCACGTTCAAATCCTTCACTAATCTGTCTCATCGTTTGGAGATCCTGCAGAACAAAAAAAGAGTCATAAAAAAGTGCTCGACAATTTAAGGACTTTGTTAGCTGGCTGATCAAAAGAAGGCTTAGCGCAAACTTTGGAGCATTTATAATATTATCAAGGGAGAGGTCACAATTAACAAAAATTGTGCCAAGATCAGTGACCAGAGAGAGAGAGCCATCAGCAACTTTGACATTAAGTGGATTTGATAGAGATTTGAGGGATGAGAAGAAAGAGGCATCACCTGTTATGTGTGAGGAGACACCCGAATCGGCAATCCAGTCAGATTGAGAACTAGTATAGAGAGCAAGAGTACCTGAATGATGCATTATAGCAGCACCAGTTGACAGAGATGCAGATTCAGTAATAGACAGAGAACGAAGGCGATCATATTCTTCTTTTGATATTAGAATATCCGACTCATTTGTAATGGCAGTATGAACCTTTGGATGATCAGCAGGATATCCAAACTTTTCCCAGCAACGGTCAGAGGGATGATTGGATCGATGACAGTGGTCACAAAAGAATTTACCACGTCCTCCAGAGTCGTTTCCTCGTCCACGGCCTTTGCCTTTGTCAGGAAAAAATCCTCTTCTTCTTCCACGTGTAGCAAGTGCAAATGTATCCGTATGAGATAAGAAATCATCGATACGGGAGAGTCGAGCATAGATTTCTTCAGGGGTTGGAATAGTTTCCTATGTCATCAACTGATCCTTGACGGATTTATATTCAGAACCAAGACCAGAGAGAAGCTGAATGGATCTAATTTGATCACGTTGTTCAGCCAACACTTTGATATCTGCAGAGAGAGGATGATAGATATCTTGCTCATTCCAGAGGTTAGTTAATGTCCCAAAATAATTTGCTAATGGCTGATCATTTTTCTTACATGATTGGATTTCTTCAAGAATCTTGTAAAGAGATATATTGCTTTTATGAGAGTGAAGTTTTTGAAATACCTCCCACATAGTCTTTGCTGACCTATAAACCATGATCTGTTTGCCAATAGATTCGGTCATGTTATTGAGCATGGCAGAGGCGACCCAATCATTGTCAGCATCCCAATCTTCTGTACGTTCTTCAGATTTGGTGAGGATATGCTTCTTCCTGTGGGACCCTACGTAGTGCTCAAATGCCGTGGACCAGAGAAAATAATTGGTACCATCAAGTTTGATATTTATACCGAGTGGAGTGCTGTGGGTGAATTTAACACCAGAGTTGCTAGATGAAGCTTTCTGATCGGCCATGGTTGAGAGAGATGGATTCCACGGAGAAAAAAAATCAAGCGCCGATCTTGAGAACTATGGATCTAAGTCGGAATAGTCCTATAATCCATCTAGATTGAGGAGGGAAGGGAGAGGAATAAGGATTAGATCGTTACTGTTCTGATACCATATTGAGAAATATATTCTCTTATTGATTGACCAAATACTAGTGCCACCTATTTATAATCAAGGAAGGCAATACAAAAGGGAGAATATTACTCCAGAAAATCAGAGATATTATTCCAAAATATCTGAGATACTATCTTAAAAAATTTGGGATACTAATCCTAACTAATATTACAAAGATATGAGAAAATACGAAAAGATATGAAAATCATATCTCAACAAAAAGAAATCGATAGAAAGAGGAAATAAAGAGAAAAATATCACTATTTCTCTTTTAATATTTTATTTTTCTTTCAACCCAAATCAAAATAGAATGAAGGAAAAGATATAATTAACGTGTATTTCCATTTTTATCAAATAAATTAAATATATATAATAAAATCATGTAAGTAAAATAATCACTTAATATTTATTTCCTTCTCTTTTTTTTAATGATATCAATCAAATAAAAATTATTATTCATCTTTATTCTCATACATTTCCTTCTCATCATTTCCTTTTTTTCTTAATGAATTTTGAACCAATCAAACCCTTATATCCAATTCTTTACCTTTTTTCCTTAATGAATTTTAAATCAAACAAACACAGATGAACTTGGTGCCCTGTTGCTAAATGGCAAATCAATGAGTTGGCAACAAATTATCTCTCATTCTTAGCTCAGCTACATAGTTACTAACCTCATTTGAGACAACAATACAAAGGCAGCTAAAGTAGGCATAAGTGAATCATTGATGGCATTAAATAGAACGAAGTCAAACAGATAAAATAAGAAAAGCATTACAAAATTAAGGAGATAAAACACACTGGACAACTATAGACAATTTTTGGCCCCTTTGGCACTCAATATCCCCCAGCACTTCTCGATTTGTACATAACTTTATAAAATAGCCACAGTGCAATTTGAACTTTACAAATGCCAAAAGGCATACATAGTTGACATGTTCTGCACCTAAACACCATCAATGCCTCCATGCTCTTGGGAAAAGAATCTTGCGGAACTAGGTCACAAGTGATCCAGCATTTACAAAGCACAAATGCATAAAATCCCCCTCCTTAAAACACAAAAAGAAGATAATTAAGGCAAGAGATAAAAGTCATAACTAGCAGATAAATCTTGATGTCTGCTGTCTTAGACATCCTCAACATGCACTCCATCATGCTATGTCCATAATGCAGTACATAATTGCACTCGTAATGCAGTATTCAGATAATATGTAACAAATCAATTAGGAACAGGTTACCTTACAATAGTATAAATAAATTTAGAATGAATTTGGATTAAAAAGGTAAAGAAGATATAGCACTGTAGCTATCAAGTGCACATTTAATTAGAAAAAACTTCTGCCCTTAAAATTTTAGTCATGACATAGAATCAAGATATGTACGATGGGGCATTGACTAGGATTAGGACACCCGGAGGTGAGACAAATGAATTTCCTATAAGAATTGGCCTACATCAAGGATCAGCTTTAAGCCCGTATCTATTTAACTTAGTTATCGATGTTATAACCGAGAGTATCACAGAGGAGGTACCTAAGTGCATGCTATTTGCGGATGATATAGTACTTTTAACGGATTCAAGAGAAGAGATTAATACAAAATTGGAAATATGGAGAAATACGTTGGAGTCAAAGGGTTTTCGTTTAAGTAGGAATAAAACAGAATATATGCATAGCAATTTCACAAATAAACAACTTAGAGACGATTTGAAAGTTAGGCTAGGGGAGGATATAATTCCTCAAGTGACAAAGTTTAAATATTTAGGATCAATTGTAAGACAAGATGGTGAGATTGATGACGATGTTAATCATAGAATTCAAGCTGGTTGGTGTAAGTGGAGGAAAGCCACTGGAGTTCTTTGTGATAGAAAAGTACCCAATAAAGTTAAAGGAAAATTCTATCGTACTGCTATAAGGCCGGCAGTGTTATATGATAGTGAATGTTGGACTATGAAGGGATAACATGAACGTAAAGTGGGGGTAGCCGAAATGAGGATGTTGAGATGGATGTGTGGCCATACAAGATTAGATAAGATTATGAATGACCATATACGTGAACGAGTCGGAGTGGCTCCTATTAATGAGAAAATGGTAGAGAATCGTTTGAGATGGTTTGGTCGTATTCAGAGAATACCATTAGATGCGCCAGTAAGAAGAGTAGATCAAATAATCTGGAGTCCGATTAAAAGAGGGAGAGGGAGGCCAAGGCGGACACTTGGCGAACTAAAAGAGCAAGATCTATTGGTGAATAATATACCGAAAGGTTTGGTTACTAATAGAGCGGAATGGCGTCGTATGATCCATGTAGCCGACCCCACCTAGTGGGATAAGGCTTTGTTGTTGTTGTTGTTGTTGTTGTTGACATAGAATTAAAGGCAATATGTGATGAATGTTTCTGACACTATGATCTTACCGGAAGTCATGCATGTTGCCAAATATGAGATGCAAGGAATGAATGTGTTTGAGGAGGAATGAATGCTTTTAAGAGTAAGCCAAAAAGCATGAACACCCGATATATGTTTCCACCATTAAATTTTTAGTCCTGACATAGAATTGAAGGTAACATGTGATAATGTTTCTGACACTATGTTCCTACGTGATGTCATGCGTCTTGCCAAATATGAGATATAAAGAATGGTTTTGGGAGTGAGCTGAAAATTATGACGACTAGATATATGATTCAAGTGCAGATAGTTCTAAAATCCTGTAGTTCATCATGTGCAGTTGTCTTTCATTCTAGTGTTCGTCTCAGATCCCAAGCTAGTGTCAAGATAATAAGCAACATCTTAGATGTGTCATTAAGAATTGTACTATGTTCTTTTCTGTCTAGTACAATATCATAAAACTTTTGCAAATTATAACTATCATATATCTCTTATAATAATATGCATGAATGCTAACTTTTACCAAGTTCTAGTGTTCAGGTTAATAGGTAAATCAAAACAATTAATCCACCTTTCATCATAGATATGCTCCTGGATTAGCGTAAATGTGAATAAGGTACCTATCCACATTAAATGTTTCATGCATGTCAGCTTTTTAATCTTCAGGGGATTTGTCATACAGTGATGGGAAGCTCATAGCATTATGAAATAGGAAACACGCATTATGAAATAGGAAACACCTGGCAACTCAAACATGACCAGAACACACAAGAATCATTCTACTGAAGGCAAATTTTGTTCATCCACAAAAAAACCATAGATGTATAAATTTTGTCACTTCACATCTCAAAACATGAGAAAATCCTAATTTATCTCCTGGAAGAATGGGTAGAAAGAAAAATAATAACGTGATGAGATTGTGTGAATATCGGGAGTGCAATCTGTAATATACATTGGTACCTAGTGGCAGATCAATCCTTGGTATCATGATATGCTGATGAGGTAGCACAAGGCCAAAGTGTATTCTGTAGTTCCTAGTTCATTCCTTAAGATAAATATAGGCCTAAATGCATGATTAAGTTGTACTGAATCCGTTTTCAGTTACACTAAGCCCACATTCTAGAGTTTACAAAGTCTTTACTTTCCTAGTTTAATTTGGGATGAAAATGGAGACAATGCGATATTATTGAACATACAATAAACATTTCAAAAGCCTGACAGCATCATAGTGTCAATTTTCTTCCTTTTTGTCTTTTGGTCATGTAATGCATTAACAAGTTGGATATCTTTTCAAAAGAAAAAAAAGTTGATGAACATGGAACCTTAAACAATCACTATCACAACCATAAAAAAAAACGTGGTTACCTTCCTGACACAAGATACTGCATTGCATGTATAAAATTTACAATTTGAAAACACAAACAAATAGGGCATCCTAGATAAAAACAAGCAACAGTTAACACCATCATGAGGATAATTTCAATTTTCTCAAGGATGACATAAGCTTTGCGAACCTATGTTGTAGAATTTTGGAATAATAAATTAATTTGAGGTTCTAGATTCAAAGAACAATAAGATTCAAGGATGTATATATCAATGATAAAGAGTTAAAGACCAAGCATGAAAAAAAAACCCAGTCAGTATTCAGACCTTATAAGTAAATGAGGTCTTGCTGTTCTCAGCTTCCAAGGTTTCATGCCTGAGATTGTTTCTCAACTAATGCTTGCACATTCTGCAATACATTGAAGGAAATATTGTTAATAAGGTTTTTTTATGGGGGTAAAGGATGGCTTTTCAAGGTCAATAGTCTTCCATATTTATCGAAAGGAGACATGTACTGAATATTAGTATGTACAATGATGTTACAAAGTTATTGAAATACTCTAAACTCATATGTGATTAACTCAATCTCTAAGCAAAGATATAGCATGATTGATGATATTTCCACATAGCATCTAGCCTCCTTAAATATAACATCATTTTTTTAATCCAAATAACCCATATGAATGCAAAAGGAACCATCTGACCCTCCATGATCTGAAAACAACTTCTTGTGAAGGAGTTTTTTTGGACAGAGGTTAATAAAGGAAACTAATGCTACATGGTTAACATAAACTATCTATGTCAGTTATTTGGATGCAGTGACCATTGTGCCTATCCATCTATACGAAGGTATTTAAAAATGACTAGCTAAAGAATAGACCTGTGTTTAATATTTAGTGAAAGCTGCAGTATAGGCTAAGGCTTGAGTCTGTGTCATGTGCAGACCTACTAGCGTAAAGGATTTTGAATACAAAGTTAGAAAGTGTGCTTCTCAAACTATAGATGGAATACAAAATTCATGCTTCCCACTATGCCATTTCCAATTGACATATGAAGTCATCAAGAATGTGAAATCCAGATTCTGATAACATAACATACTATGAGATAATTGGATTGTGTAACAATTATGCAATCAGCATACCTTAACTGATTTTCCAACCTCCTCAAGTTTCTGCAATATCAGATCACCAGGAGTGGGCACCTACAAATGAGACAGACGAATGCACATCAAAGGTAGCCTAATATCAATGGATGACTCTGATTGATAGATAGTAGAAAGCGCATATGCAATGGAAGTAGTTAAAGTTATTTAACATATGGAACAAAGTATAACTAGATGCCTCAAAAAAAAGTATAGAAGCACACTTATTAGTAAATATAAATTACATGAAACAAAATATAAGACATAACATTGTCTCTGGTATAACCGGAAGCCATCGAGATGAACTAAACCTTCTGCATCATTAAACCCCCCAAGAACTTTTAGTGTGTCTATAGTCCACCATAAGGGATTAGAATTTTTGTGAGCCTTCAAAGTACAGAACCATGTGGCAAAACACTTTTATTAAGGCTTCTTTAAAATGTTATGCACGAGTCAAGTAGTTGAAGTATCGTTGTTGTATATAAGTAAAAGATGAAAAGAAATCTGAGATCCTTGCAATCAGATAAACAAGGTTATATCACAAAAAGTTTACTCACCTTGTACTCAAATTTTGGTTCTCTCAAATCAAAGATTATATCAGTACTACCAAATCTTAGATTATACCAATATATGCCTGCATTGAAACTATCAATCATTCCTCTTAGCAGATAAACTTACCAATCAATCTTGTTCAAGATGAAGTTAACTTCCACTGAAGAAAGTTTTGCATGCCAGAAACAGATAGAAAATAAAACAGAAAAAAAAAATAAATAGAAGAAAAATGCATAAAACAGTATTGTGCATACCCCAGAACTAAGTGAAGAACCGGTAACAGAAGCCCGAGGATCTTCATGTGTAGAAGCTTGCCTACTGAAACCCTCACTTCTTATGTTTGACAGGTGTGTCAAAACAGCCTGATCAGAGCACATTAGGAGTTATCTCATAAGTCATAACTATGAAAATTTAAAGGTGATGACATATTATAGTTAGTACCTTACGAAAAGCTCTGGGGTTAGAAACTCCTAGGATCTGAACATCATCACTGGGAGGTCTTCTTATATTTGCATTTTCTATTCTGATAGAATATATACCGAATTTGGATTGCAGATACCCTGGAAAGTTACAATTAGCAAATACAAATACATTTGTAGATTTCTTTTTTGTTTTGAGGAGAACACATTTGTAGATTTGATGATAAACAACAATCAGAAATAAAGGATGTCAATCTCCAATGAGGATTGAGAATGCCTAAGACAGCATACCCATGAAAATTCATATTGATTTCTAACTGCTGTTATACCTTGCTCAACTATGATATCTGACACTGAAGCGAGTACTACATGCTTTTCTTTCTTCAGAACTCCAAAAAAAGGAAATGGTACTGGTGTTGTAACCTGGACCATAATCAAATACCCAGAGGAACAAGTGAAAACATGGATAAGCAATATCTCCAGCATTATGGATTAGAAAGAGGACGTGACTGTCTACCCATCCATATCAATATTTTCATGACATTCATTAAACTATAGAAAACGTGGTTATTGTAATTTTGAATTGGCCGCATAAATGAGAAATTCATCATCTGGCAACAGAAAATTATAAAAAAGCACATTTAATCAACCTCATTCAGAAAGAAGATAATCTATATGCGGATCAGACTTGTGAGTCTTGTGACCTTTATCTCCAAGACTGAATGTCACTTGAATGAGGTTGATTAGGTGTGTTTTTTTTTTATAATTTTCTGTTTCCAGATGATGACTTTCTCGTTTATGCAGCTAATTCAAAATTACAATAACCACGTTTTCCATAGTTTAATGAATGTCATGAAAATATTGTGATAGATGGGTAGACAGTCTGTTTAATAAATTTTCTGACACAGTTAATAATGAATCTCGAATCTCTTCCCGAAACAAAATTCTCAGAAGCCGTCACATGTCATTCACAACGCAGAACAGGATTCAAGATTCATCAGATTCTTCAACCCAACAAATACGCACAAAAACAAATGGGCACCAGCAACAATTTAAAGAAATTTTTTATTTAGGTCGTTTGACATTAATTTTCCTTGCGTCAAATTATCTAAGATATCGCATTTCTTGTGTAAGCAAAGAACCCTTACCTAACAAGCAGCATTTAAACACAATAGAACGAGAAAAGGAACTCCTTTTGTTCTTATTCTCCCCCCATGTGCATTGGCATTAGTACCTTATAGACGATGGCATTACGGGTCATGTACAGCTGCCTGGAACGGAAGTCCTTGCGCAAATTATACCTTCGGACGGGCAAATACAGCAGCATGAAGACTCCAATCCCCATCGCCAGCACAAGAAGCAGCGAGTAAAGGACCCACTGCGCCGTTTGATACCTCACGAAGTCTTCCTCCGTCTCCCCAAACGAAACACCGTAGAGAATGGCATCGTGTTCGTCGTCTTCTCCACCATTACAGCCGTCCCCGCCGCCGCCAGGAACCGAGCGCGCCGGCAGCAGAAGAGGCCTCTCCAGGACGTCGATCTCCATGGATTTGTCTCCTGACTCCCTCGATCCCATCACTAAACTTGGGAAGGAATCTACGACACGACGAAAGATTTGGGAATGGAATGTGAAAGGTAAAAAATGATAACGGAATAGAAAAAATGGAAGTAGTTAAATTAATTAAGTTTTAAATAAGAGCAGAATATTAATTGGACCCGTTTTAGTTCGGAAAAGATTAATTAGACTGTTAGATGGCTCGCTTCCTTTAGTAGACCGAGCCCGCAAAGTGGGCCTTTCCATATGGACCCCTTTGTTTTATTTTTTTTCCTTTTGCGCCCTTTTTCTTGCCAATAAAAATGGAAATTGATGCATAGTTTGAATTTTTAGGCATAGATCAATTTGAATCGGAAAAAGTATACTTCGTGACGTCGCATCGCATATTCAGTCATGCAACATAAAGCGTCCAACTGTTTCACTGAAAAAGTTGGCTCAAGATTAAGCATCAAGATTCATGATTCCTTTTGATTAAGGAACATCATCCTTTCGATTATGAAGTATCATTCACAAGCATCTTGAGTGCTGTCAGTATCGCTTGCCACGCCGAGATGACTTTCGTAGATGGAGCAAAGCATTGATTAGTTGCAAACACTTGGGACGAACTATATCTGGATTCTAAAATAAATAAATCAATGCCAAAGTTGAATGGTACTACATCTCCCTAATTTTGAAAAAAGAATGTGCATCTATCCTTTCAAATATATTGTGATGCGAAAAAAAAGGAGAACGACAAAAGAGAAAAAATATGAAAAAAATTAGTATCCAGCTCTTCTCTTTTCTTCGCGGTGTGTTTCATATCTATCGAGAAGTGCAGGTCCCATTAGGAATTGATGACAATTATTGTAATATCTGATGTATTGAACATGGTGAATCTTTCCATAATGCATTTTTTGGATCTTTACATAATGAATTTCTTGAATGCCTATATATGATTTCTAAGAATATTGAAGTTTGATGTCATGTATAAACCCTAGAAACATCTCCAAGAGTTCAATATTATTCGATCATAAATAACAAATTCCAAACATAATGATCATGAGGAACATCGTAGTGAGGAAGAGCAAAACACATGTTTTGACAGCGAGCTACAATATATTATAGCGAACATTAACAAATCATGGTGGACAAGACAAAAGATATACCTTACTCTCGTAGAATAATAGGACATGATGGACCATAATGACCTGCCAATTAGTGATTTCAATGAGACCATAGGGGCCCATTCTTGATTGTAGTGCGCGTCTCCTTGCGTTATACCATGCTCGTAATGACTTGAATGAGATCATAGCGGCCCATTTTCGATTGTAGTCAATTGTTTTCAATTAAGTTATCATTGAAGTATTTTTTTTAAAAAAAAATAAAGAATGTAAGCCAAGTACTCATATTCAATTTTTATTCATTATTAAAGCTTCTATTTATTACAAAACATCTTATAATCTCGTCTATTCGCTCGTCATGATTCTAGCTACTATTGTAATGTTATCAATATAATACTTTTCTCCTTTAAAAAGCAATCATTGCATTGACGATGTATTGCCCATAAAAACACAATTGTTCTGATTCATTATCTTTTGTATACATATAAGTGTCGTCATACCCACCTTGTCTAAATGACCATTGTGTTACTTAAGATCTCATATCCAGCCAATCACATCTAGAATCATCTCATGTCCTTCGTGCTACTGGATAGTTGAAAAAAAAAAGGTGATCAATATCTTCCATGTTGTCGTCACAAAAGATACAAGCAGTGTTCATGCCCATGGCCCATCTCAGTCTATACTTCTAAGTAGGAAGTTTGTTTCTCCCTAAGAGCCATGCTAGTACCTGAATACACATAAGAACTTTGATGCATAAAGTAGTCGATAGTCTCTTCTAAGCTCTCCATCTTTAGTGACTCTCTAGATCTAAAGTTTTATAGGTTTTCATATTATGTGGCATCCACATCATGTCCCAATCGACAAAAATGACTTGAAAACATGTAATTTCAAGCTAATGACTATTTGATTATGAAGTCATAACTTCCAAGCCCAATTAGTTAAATAATTAAGTTGGAGACTAAAATAGAATCAAGACAAAGTTGAAGAATCAATCATGAAAATTACTGGAAGAAAATGTTCTACAAGATGTGAAACATAGCAATATGTCAATTATGATTACGAAATGATATTCAAATGTTATATGTTCATTTTATGAAAGGATATGGTGTAGGATCAAAAGAATCAAGAGCGGGGTGAATTGGTGAAATTAAATTTTTCAAAAATTCACTTTTGGAGAAAACCAATAAAAATGATCACAAGCAAATAAAGATAATGCATAGATGAAGAATAAAGAACAAACCCAAGAAGACACGATATGTTGACGAAGTTCGGCCCCAACTTTTTGATCTACGTCCCCGCTCCGACTTCTCGACCTCGAGACCGTCGGAGATTCACTATCTTTCTATTTTCTTGTAGGGAGAGAACAACCCTCTTTATACAATCAAGCCTTCTCCGCTCAAGAGGCAAGGCACACCTCTTATACAAGGATCTCTCAATTTCACTAGATCAGAAAGTAAATGTTCCCTCTAACTCTTTTCTTTTACAAAATTATTTCTCACACTCAAGGCTAAGAAAAGAAAAGGGAAGAAATTTGCAATTCTATGCTCAAAAACTTGATAGGAGCTCTAGGATGTTCTTGTTTGCTTGGATGATCTTTCTTCAGGTTTTGGCACTCCTTTTATAGGCTCTTAGGGGTGTGAATTCGTTCAAAAAGTCTCCCACAAATTTCTCCTCAAAATTTTAGTCGTTACTGTTCATTTGACTGAATGGTCGATCGACTGTTGGGATGGACCGGTCGACCGGTCTATGTAACCGTTGTCTCATTTCTGCATTTTGACGTTGTCCAGTCGACCGGTCCTTCGACCGATACAACGACCGATAATGTCTTGACGTTGACCGATATATATTATTGTCGATCGGTATATCGACCAGTATAGTCTCGACGTCGACCGGTATAATGTCGTCTTTCCTTCCACTGAATATCAATCGACCGGTGCTTATGGTCGGTCGACCGGTCGTGTCTGAAAAACTTTTTTCTTCCAATTTTAATTTGTCGAATTCTTCTGCGAATCTGTTCATATCACTCCTACACTTGTATTATCACCACTTGAGAATAAATTAATAACTTTTAGGTCCATTTTAATTTGTTATCATCAAAACATAGGATTCAACAATCTCTCCATTTTTTATGATGACAAATTAATTGGACGACAGGAAGAAAGAGAAAAAAAGAAAATGAAATATAAGTTTAGAAAGTAGTGAACAAACTCCCCTACATTTATGCATATTTCACTTTTTCTCCCCCTAAATAAGTGGCATTTATATTCTCATAATTGATATGAACATATGGCGAGAAGAAAAATAAATATGAAATCAAAAAGTCATCACATAAAAAAAGTCATTACATTACATAGTTAATAATACATCATGCATTAACAAATGTGATTGAAGTCACTACAAAATGGTGCACGATATGCATGATACAAGTGTAAGCACACAACATACTAAGACACATAACATATGATATCGTCTTAGACTTCTCCCCCTTTTGACATCATTAAAAAGGGAGACAACCCAACTACTCCTCATCGGACTATCATCCTCACGAGCTACGGGGGGAATAAAACCATATGATGCATAGTATGCCTGTAGTGAACCAACAAGGTAATGAGAGTCACGCTCCATCCGTCGCACACGATGAATCATCTGGGTCACACGATGATCTATGGCAGCCACCTGCTGTGAAAGAGACGTGAAGTCATAGGTGCCATAGAAATCTGAGGTAGCGTGCTGGGAAGGTCCAACATGCTCAGTGGATGCTAATGGTGGTGGGAAGCTGGGGCCAGCCTCCGGTGCATCCTGAGTGTCCATCGGCGCTGGCTCATCATTTATGACATCATCTCTATCGTTAGAATCTAACGCTACCTACTCACTAAACCTAAGACCTTTTCGGTGTAAAGTCCCGGAATCAATGACGTCAATGGGACGAGGTCGAATGTACTCCTCATCAACAGGGATCTCAACACCAAAGTGGAGTAAGATCTTCGTGATCCAAGCACCAAAATATAAGTGGTGTCATCCACGGGCAGCAGAAGAGATCTTCTGAAAGGTATAGTCTATGTGATAGAAGACATAATGACCGAAATGAAAAAATGAGGCATCACGGATGCAGAGACAGTGAAAAAGAAGAGATCAAAGTGAGTGACCTCTGTATAGTGCCCGGCTCGAGGAGTGATCATGTGGCTAAGGAGGTGATGTGCCATTTTCATGAGTGGATGAAGATGTCGATATGCAGTTTCAACGGTATATTGGACGTCCTGTCCAGCAAAGACCGTACGAATGCCATCGACGATCGAAAGATAATCAGAAGGCCACTCATGAGTAACAAATGCATAGAGACCTAGTAAAGGACATGCAACGCCAAAGATGTGACAAATATGGTCAGGCTCAAGACGAATGGGTACACCAAAAACATATGAGATGATGGCCTCCCGAGTGATCGTCATGTTCGCATAGAAATGACGAAAAAGCCTAGGATACACACGCTCAGTGAGGGAAAGCAATGACAGCCAACCGATGGTTGCGAACATCTCCTGAACATCGGGAATATTCAGTCCCAGTCAAAAGTGTAGGCACGCCGGACATCACGAGAGGCGTACAAGGCATCAAAACTAACAGAGACGTCCCTAGTGACAAAAGAATGGCTATCAAAATCAGTGAGCTCGGGAGAGGATGTTTGACGAGTACGTCCATGGGATCGTCCTCGTCCACGTCGAATGGACTCGATTTCGGGTTCCGGTTCCGGTTCTGGTGGGAGGATATGAATGGTACCACCGAAGCCAAGCAAGCAACGACGACGCTGAAAGATCGTCCGAATATGTGAATGTCCGTCATCGTCGGCCATGGATTTAACAATGGTAGTCTAAAGTGAACGAAAGGTCGGAACGGAAGCTGATGTCGATGACTCATCGATCGAGAGGGAGATGTAGAGAGCTGTAACGAAGAGAGAAGGATGAAACGATCGGAGGAGAGAAGTAAAGTGGGTGAGAGCCATTGACGGAGAGAGGAGGTAGAGAGTGAGAGGCGGACGACCGGACAGAGAGAGAGGAGGACAGAGTTAGAGAGGTCAGCTGGCGGGGATTGCCGGAGAGCAAAGGGAACGATCGATGGAGAGAAGAGAGAGAGAGGGCTAGAGGGAGACGGAGTTGATGGAGACGAGAGAGAGATAAAGGGTAATTGGACAAGAGGGGCGGTCGGCGGAGCTCGGACGGTGAGAGTGGAGAACGATCGGTCGGAGCAGATATGGCAGTCGATCGAAGGTGGAACAATCGGCCGGCGGTTGTTGAACTCGAGAAAAGGGGGCGGCCGGTCGCTAGGGTTTGTCGGAGGGCGGCTGGCCGGAGTTTGGTCGGCGGTTGTCGAAGGAGGACGGGTCGCAGGGGCGGCGGTCACGTGAAGAGGAAGAGTTTGGTCGACCGATTCGAGCGTTTGATTCCTTATATCGCGCGATTTTGACATATACCGGTCGACCGGTGTAGAATGTCGGTCGACCAATCATTGTCTGCGTATTTGTAATTTTCACAGCATTCGATCGGTCCTTTCAATTGGTCGACCGGTCCTTATATTTTTCAGTCGATCGACCGATCCCTATATTTTTCAAACTTTGAACTATTAAAATCATTAAAAAATCATAAAAATCATATTCCAGAGATATCATACAAATGTAAGTGTTGTGCAACACTTTTTAATGTTCAATTCATGTCAAAAGTGATATTGCATAACCAAGTCACTTTTACTTGAGTTAATCATTCCTAATTCCCTTCTAAGCATGCATAATCATTATTCACTTAAGGGTTTTGTAAATATGTCTGCGAGTTGAACTTTGGTGGACACATGTTCAATGGCAATATTCTTAAGGGTCACATGTTCTCTAATGAAATGATATCGTAAGTCAATGTGTTTAGTCCTAGAGTGTTGAATTGGATTTTTGGTTATTTCTATAGCATTTGTGTTGTCGCACTTCATGGTACATTTGAACAATTTACTCCATAATCAAGTAATTATTATTTTACCCATAGTATTTGTGCACAACAACTATCGGCGGCTATATATTCGGCATCGGCGGTAGAAAGTGCGATGAAGTTTTGTTTCTTGCTAGCCCATGAAATGAGAGAACTATCAAGAAAATAACACATCCCACTAGTGCTTTTTCTATCAACTTTACACCCGACAAAATCTGCATCGGTGTAGGTATGCAATTCAAATGGGAAATTTCTATCATACCAAATGCCTAATTCCCTTGTATGCTTTAAATAACGCATTATTCTTTTTATGATAATTAAGTGCGATTTTTTGGGGCGGATTGAAACCTAGCACATAAACACACACTAAACATTATATCTGACCTAAACATCGTCAAATAGAGCAAACTACCAATCATACCTCTGTACTTTTTTATCAATAGACTTGTCTTTTTCGTCTTTATCTAATTTTGTAGTAGTGCTCATAGGTGTTGTGCTTGTCTTGCATTCGTTTATTCCGAATCTTTTAAGCAGCTCTCTTGTATATTTTTCTTGATTAAGAAAAATATCTTCCTTAAATTGTTTTACTTGTAAACCTAGAAAGAAGGTGAGCTCTCCTACAATATTCATTTCAAATCCTTATTGCATAAGAGTTTCAAACTCTTTGCATAGGCATTCATTAGTAGCACTATAAACGATATCATCAACATAAATGTGAACTATTAAAATATCATTTTTAAAATGTTTTAAGAACAATGTGGTGTCAACTTTCCTTTTTTGAAAATCATTTTCAATTAAAAATGAACTCAATCTTTCAATACCTCGAGGGGCTTGTTTCAATACATAAAGGGCTTTTGAGAGTTTGAACACATGATGAGGAAAATATGAATTTTCAAAACCTTGAGTTTGTTCGACATAAACTTCCTCATTTATAAAACTATTTAAGAAAGCTGATTTAACATCCATTTGAAAAAGTTTAAAAACTTTATAGCATGCAAAAGCCAAAAGCATTCGAATTGCCTCAAGTCTAGCGACGGGAGCAAAAGTTTCATCAAAATTAATCCTTCAATTTGTGAGTAACCCTTGGCCACTAATCTAGCCTTGTTCCTCATAATAACATCATTTTTATCTAACTTGTTTCGAAAGATCCATTTGATTCCAATGATAGGATGGTCCTTGGATCTTTCCACAAGTTTTCACACTTGATTTCTTTTAAAATTATTTAATTCCTCATGCATTATATTTATCTAATTTGGATTTCAAGTGCTTCATCTATATTGTTAGGCTCAAATTTTGCAAGAAAAATCGAAAAAGCACATATATTCTTTAGAGAATTTCTAGTTTTTATACATTTATTTATATTACCTATAACTTGATCAAGTGGATGTGATGAGGCATGTCTCCAATTTCTTGGGATGATTTGATTCTCTTCTCTTTGAGATACTTTCATTTCTTCCACTTTTGAGGTGTAATTTTTTACTTCCTTTATGTCCACAACTTCAAGTTTTCTTTGTACTTCAACTATTTCTCCATCGTTTGTTTGCTCAAAAAATCATTAGTTTCATTGAATTTAACATTAATAGACTCTTCAACAACTAATGTTTTTTTGTTGTACACTCTATAGACTTTACTTGTACTAGAATAATCAAGAAAAATGCCATCATCACATTTATCATCAAATTTGTCTAGTTTATCTTTAATATTCAAGATATAACATTTACATCAAAAAATTTTAAAATATGAGATATTTGGTTTCTTACCAAATAGCATTTCAAAACATATTTTCTTTTCAAGAGGTCTAAGTAGAATTCTATTGAGAACATAGCATGATGTGTTTACGGCTTTCGTCCAAAAATATTTTGGTAACTTGTTTTCACTTAAAATTGTTCTAGCCATTTCTTGTATAGTTCTATTTTTTCTTTCTACTACTCCATTTTGTTGAGGTGTTCTATGAGTGAAAAAATTATGGGTAATTCCATTTTCCTCGCAAAATAATTCAAATTTATGATTTTCAAATTCTCCTCCATGATCACTTCTAATTTTTGAAATCTTTTGTTCAAATTCGTTTTGAACTCTTTTTGCAAATTTGAAAAATATGTTTAGCGTTTCATCTTTACTTGCGAGAAAAATAGTTCAGATGAAACGAGAGAAATCATCAACAATCATAAATACATATCTTTTTTATCTTAAACTTGTCACATCGATAGGTCCAAATAAGTCAAGATGTCACAGTTCCAAAGCCCCATATGTACTAATAACTCCTTTTAATTTAAAAGAACTTTAGTTTGTTTACCTTTTAGACATGAATCACAAACATTATTTTTCTCAAATTTGTTCTTAGGCAAGCCTCTAATCAATTCATGATTTGAAAATTTATTTAGCAATTTATAATTTGCATGTCTTAATTTTCTATGCCACAAGTTTATGTCATCATACATGACACTAAGACATTTTTCATTTTTCAAGTTATCAAAATCAGTTTTGTATACATTATTGTACCTAAAGCCCATATGTAAAACTTTGTTGTTTTCATCTAGTATCAAACATTTGTCCTTTCCAAATTTCACTAAATAATTTTTATCGCATAGTTGACTTATGCTAATGAGATTATGTTTTAAATTTTCAACAAGCCAAATATTTTATAAATACATTTTATCATTCTTACCAATATTACATATACCATCTTCCTTTGCTATTGTCTCCAAAAGTGATTTTTCCTTCATTTTTCTTTTCCAAATTGATGAAATTTGAGGCATCGCCGGTCATATGTCTTGAGCATCTATTATTCAAATATCATTTACTTTCATTGCACATAGAAGCTTCTTACAAGAAAGAAATTAGGAGTTTTATCTTTTTGGTATCCATACTTGCTTGGGTCCATCTTGGTTAGTCATGGTCCTTTTCGGGACCCAAATATTTTTCATTCCTTTACTTATTCCTGTCCTAATTCTGCAATCATAAGAATAATGCCCTTCATATCAACAATGAAAACAAACAATATGTGATCTTGTGTAATCATGCGATGCTTTAACAAATAAAATTCTTTTGTCATTCTTCTTTTCAAAAGAGGTGAAACCAAGTTCCTTTTTATTTGAAGATATTCTAGATCCACTAAGTATGACGTCTAACATCTTACTTCCATTTGAGAATTTTTCAAGTTCAACTTTCAATTTATTAATTTCTTTGTTCAAACATGCACTTTCTACAAATTGTCTTTTACATATTGATTTTAGTGCACTATTTTCCGTTTTCAATTCTTCAATTGAGAATTCCAAACTAGAGTTTTCTTTATTCAATATATCACACTTTTCACATGCTTTAACATTCTTATTTTTCTTTTGCACATTTTCAAGCTCTATTTTTATTTCATCACATTTCTTTTTTAAGCATTCATATTTATTGATAAGAGCTCTAAATTCCTTATGCATATTGAATGATTCACTATCACTAGAGTTAGATGATACCTCATGGCTATTATCCATTAGACATATGTATGCTTCTTCATCATCAATCATTCTCTTCATCTTCATTTTCATCCCAAGTGGCTTGAAGAGCCTTCTTCTTCCTTCTTGAGCTTTCTCCATCTTTCTTTTTTTTTACCAAATTTGGACATTCATTTTTGTAGTGTCCAATTTTTTTGCATTCAAAGTAAGTTATTTGGCTTTTGCTAAATGATGATCTTCTCTTGGAGAAACATTTCTTCTTCTTTTGTTTAGCAAACCTGAAATATTTGTCAAGTTTCTTTGCATATAGAGAAAGTTTTTTTTCATCAAGATCCTCATTCTCTTCACTTGTATCTTCTTCATCTTTGTTTGTCTTCAATACAAGTGTTTTCCTTTTTGGAGTATTTGCTTCTTCATATTTCTTGATCCTAATCTCATAAGTTAAGAGTGAACCTATAAGATCATCAAAGTCTAACTTGTTTAAGTTCTTTTCTTTAATCACTGTCCTCTTTGTATGCCATTTGGTGGAGAGAGACCTGAGAAATTTTTTCACTTTTTGAGGGTTAATCGTTGGCTCCCCCAAAGAGGCTAAGCCATTTATAATATCATTAAAACGAACAATCATCTCATTTATAAATTCATTTTCAAGCATTTTAAAAGAATCATATTGATGATTTAAAATATTTAATCTAGATTCCTTAATTTTATCCGTTCCTTCATGAGTAATGATAAATTTCTTCCAAATCTCATTAGCACTTTCACAAATAAAAATCTGATTAAATTCGGTTGTATCCAAAGCACAATAAAAAATATTTTTAACTTTCCAATCTAGTTTTACTAAAAGTTTTTCTCCATCGGTATATTCTAAAGGTTTTTTCTTACTTAAATCAAAACCATTTTGAATAATATCCCACATATCAATATCAATAGAACAAACATAGGCTTGCATCCTAATTTTCCAATATGCAAAATTTGAGGCATTGAAAAGTGAAGGACGATTAATAGATTGACCTTCGGAAAAACTGAAACCACTTGATGCCGTAGCTTTAAAGATATTTTAAATCTTAAAGTTAGAGCAACCCGCTCTTATACCAATTGTAGGATCAAAAGCACCAAGAGGGGCGGTGAATTGGTGAAATTAAATTTTTCAAAAATTCACTTTCGGAGAAACTAATAAAAATGATCACAAGCAAATAAAGATAATGCGTAGATGAAGAATAAAGAACAAACACAAGAAGACACGATATGTTGACGAGGTTCGGCCCCAACTCTTTGACCTACGTCCCCGCTCCGACTTCTCAACCTCGAGACCGTCGGAAATTCACTATGTTTCTTTTTTCTTGTAGGGAGAGAACAATCCTCTTTATACAATCAAGCATTCTTCTCCGCTTAAGAGGCAAGGCACACCTTTTATACAAGGAGCTCTCAATTTCACTAGATCAGAAAGTAAATGTTCCCTCTAACTCTTTTCTTTTACAAAATTCTTTCTCACACTCAAGGCTAAGAAAAGAAAAGGAAAGAAATTTGCAATTCTATGCTCAAAAACTTGATAGGAGCTCTAGGATGTTCTTGCTTGTTTGGATGATTTTTCTTCAGGCTTTGACACTCTTTTTATAGGCTCTTAGGGGTGTGAATTCGTTCAAAAAGTCTTCAACAAATTTCTCCTCAAAATTCTAACCGTTACTGTTCATTTGACTGAATGGTCGACCGTTGGGATGGGCCGGTCGACCGGTCTACGTGATCGTTGTCTCATTTCTGCGTTTTGACGCTGTTCGATTGACCGGTCCTTCGATCGATACAACGATCGATAATGTCTCAACGTCGACCGATATATATATATTGTTGTCAACCGGTATATCGACCGGTATAGTCTCGACGTCGACCGGTATAATGTCGTCTTTTCTTTCATCGAATATCAATCGACCGATGGGTCGACCGGTCGTGTCTGAAAAACTTTTTTCTTTCAATTTTAATTTGCCGAATTCTTCTGCGAAACTATTCATATCTCTCATACACTTGTATTATCACCACTTGAGAATAGATTAATAACTTTTAGGTCCATTTTAATTTATTATCATCAAAATATAGGATTCAACATATGGATGTTAGATGCCATATCATAAAATATTTGGAAATGTTAATTATGCATATCTACATGAATGTTACTGCACACAACTAATATAAATGTTTTTTTTATCAGAGTTCATGTCAATGATATTGATAAGATATGATGCGGCTCAAGTGACGGTGCTCACAACAATGTCTGCATAAGTCCTTTTAAATATGACTTGGATGCATGAGTTACTAACTCTTTTATGTTATATGTGCCATATGGATCAAGTATGAATTTATGATATGAGTCAAAAGGCCAAGATGATTTTAGTTTTATGTTGAGTCAACTTATAATATGTGGATTTCTAGTCTATTTTATGTTACCTTGTGTATATGTAGGCCCTATTTAGCATTATTAATAGTTTGACAAATGGATAACTATTTGATAGCGAATAGCGATTTAAATAACGGATGATGATTAGCGATTTATTTAGGATATTAATAAATGAGCATTGGGCAAACTTAAAGATAAAATTAGCTGATGAATATAAAATGATATAATTAGACATACAATAAATTATTCAATTCAATTGCTCTAAAAATTTTATAATTTAATAAAAAAATAATTAATATCTCAATGAAATAAATAAAATTTCAAAGTAATTTTTTATTAAAATATATAAAAAATTTATATTTACAATAAATTTTATATAGTTCATACATTATGTGAAAATGTTAATTAAATTATATATCCATTGTTAATAAATAAATATTTTTAATTAATTAAATATGAACATAAAAGGAATGTAGTTGAATGGTTATATAATTAGAATAAAATAATAATAAGATAAATAAAAAATAACGTATTTGAATAAGGATAAAATTGGGAGAAAAATGTAAACCTCTAAACGCTAAAAGATAATAGAACTATTTTCATTCAAAACGCTAAACTCTACTAGATAAGAAATAACATTTAAACCGCTAAGCGCTACTTCAAACGCTATGCTCACCCATGTTGTAGGATTGAATTTCATTTTTCAGAGATCCTAGAGTGTTAGGTAAAAGTTCTCTTCTTTCTTTTTTTTTTTTATTGGCACCCTGCATCACAATAGTACTCGTATGAACAATAAAAGAACCTTAAAAAACAAGATGAAAGAAAAATTCCTGCCAAGCAGTGCAATACAAGAGGGACATTAAGCAATTTCTTCGAGTGCCATCCCAGTAACTGGGAAGCAACGCCAATGTCCATTATTTGAAATTTCTTTCAACTAACCTGACGTCCTCAAATCAATGATAATTTTTTGCGTTCACAAAATATTGAATCCAAAAACTTTCTTAAGAACTAAGGAAAGCAATTTAGATGATGAATAATAGGGAGGGAGGGTGTGTGAGAAAGAGGTTCAAAGAGAAAGAGATTGAGAGGAAAAAAAAAGTTGCAACTATTCAACGACAAGAAGAGGACTAGGAATGGCCTCCAGTTTGGTGAGAGGTTTGATGTTAAACGATAAGAGGACTCGGCATCGCGATGATGGGCAAGGGGTTGGGTGAGAGAGAAAGAGAGAGAGAGGGAGGGAGTGATAATTGAGAGAAAGGGTTAAAAGAAAAGGCGAGTGCAAAATAAAATTTCAGACAAAACAAAATCATCAGCAAAAATTTGAAATAGCCCGCGATGCCGAAGAGGAAATATCCCAGTTAAATGTATAGAAAAGCGAGAAAATAGAATAATTTAATAGGTGAAAGACAAATAGGGAATAATGGGTATCCCCCAACTCAAATGGGGGAGTGTGCCCCCATATAAGTGCGCCCGTCCGATGCGCATCGGACAGGCACATAACGACATCACAATTTTGGCCATTTAGACCGCGAACGAGCTACGGTTCGCGGAGAAAATTGGTTCGGCCTTCATCCGTTGCTCAGGGTACAAAAGCGTCGTGTGACATTACCCTATTCTCTCTCTCTCTCCGACGTCTGTCTCTCTCCTCTCCCGACAAATGCCACAGGCGACCGCATCTGACCTCGTCCGTCCATATCTGCCCGCCGCCGATGGATCCACGCCTCCGAGTTTTTCCCTCTTCCTCCTCTCCACGCGGCGACAGTGTCCGACCTCGTCCCGCAGAGTCGACCCCCGCGCGAACAACAGCGGATCTCCGAGCCCTTCCGTCGCAGATCTACCCCACTGCTGACCCAGTCACATCGCGAGACCCCCTTCGAGGTCGAAGATGCTCAGAACCGAGACACCTCGGCCAGCAGCGGCGACTCCCCGGCCAGATTCGTCGATCAGATTTGCGCTGGCGCACCGCCGCCGACCTGATCGAGCAACCAGCTACTAAACCTGCGTACCTCGCCGGTCAGATCTGCGGTCACGCACGACTGCCGACGAGCCCGCCCCGTCGCCACTGAACTCGTGCGTTGTGGCCGCTGAGCTCATCCGCCCCGCCGTCGTTGAGCTCCTGCGTCACCACCGTTGAGCTCCTGCACTGCCAACGTCGAGCTCGTCCACCTCTCCATGTTAATCCACGTTAATTCTTTGTTGTGTTAATTTTTTGTTGTGTTAATCCATGTTGTAAACTAGTTAAACTTTTGTTATTTGTTAATCCATGCTTGGATTGTTAATTCATATTGTAAAATTCTTTTTTTTTTGCGTGTATGTGATTGACAACATCGCAGTGGTGTTTTCTTGTCGACGTTTGTACAATGCCTTAGAACGTCGAATAGCTCGTCACATGATCTCTCTACATTATCGTCTCCATCCCCATCTTGCTTTTGGACATGAACACATCTTTATCTCGCTTTCCGCCAAGCTCCGCCAATATGTGGAACGGAGTGATCCTCTCCATGTTAACAAATCAAATCACTCTTACACAATTTGAGTTGTAAATCTCATTCTGGAAAACAGTCTCATGCTCATCGTTTTGATAAAACAGCCTTCATGCTCATCGTTATGAGAAAACAACCTGATAAAAACATTTTGAAATTCTGAAGGCATTGCATTGCATAAATCTGTGTAACGATAAAAATTCTGAAGTTTATGAAGGCATTGCATTGCATAAATCTGTGTAACGATAAAAATTCTGGAGGGCATTACACGATAAGAACATTTTGATAAATCACACTAATTTACAACATGAATTATCATAAAAAATTTCGACGGCGGGGCGATGCGCGAGAGTAGATCTCATCGTGGGGTGCGCGGGGGAGTTGTCGGTTGCTCGATCTGGTCGACGGCAGTGCGCGAGCGCAAATCTGACCAGCGAGGTGCGTGGGGGAATCTGGTCGGTGGTGGTGCGCCAGCGCAAATCTAACCGGAGGATCTGGCCGGGGGGTCGCCGCTGTTGACCGGGGGTGTCGCGGATCTGAAGCATCTTCAACATCGAAGGGGGTCTCGCGGTGTGACGAGGTCGGCGGTGGGGTAGATCTATGACGGAAGGTCTCAGAGATCCGTTGTTGTTCGCGCGGGGGGTCGACGGCAGGCAGATCTGCCGTGACGAGCATCGAACAAGGTCGTTGCGCAGGGGTCGATGGATCGAAGGGTCGCCAGTTGACGCAGATCTGGCCGAGGGTCAGGGGAGTCGACGACCAAGGTTTTCGGAGAGAGTCGGCTTATTGTCAATGTCGGACAGCCGTGCAGAGAGGAGAGAGACAGGAGATCGACAGTGCGAAAAGGAAAAACGAAGAGGAGAGAGAGGAGAGGAAGCGGCCAAGAATTTTCAACTTTTTATAATCGGTCGATCCGTGGGCCATATGCGAATCAAGCTGAACCGCTCATCGAACCGGCCCCCGACCGCGCCAAATCTCACATCCGACGGCTGGCGCAGAATGGGGGGACAGTCCCCCCATTTAAGGTGGGGGGATACCCCATTATTCCCAAGAAAACAATGCTTTCTGAACTGAAACGGAAATCCCGTGGGTTAATTTTTACTTCCCTCTTTGAAGGAAGTCTGGCAGACAAGTTATTTTTCGGAACTGAAAGGAAACCAAGATAACTAGAAAAGTTAGATCAGATGGTTCCTGAAAATAAATTAATTTTCAAGTAACAATTGAGATCCCACAATCAGTGGAGCAAGAAATAGTTAGTATTGAGAAACAAAAGTTGGAAGGCCCTTCATCACATTGTAGCCTTCAAAGATGTTTTCTTCCATGATCACATATAAACAATTAAATGTCTAAGAAGACTACTGGATAATTATGCAAATCTCATATATTGACTAACAACAAAATGGATGATATGGAAGAAACAAAATATCAATTTTCCACCATTCAAAAGAAAGAGAATCCAAATGTTGCATTTCCTGTCACTTTCCAGGAGTGTCCAAATAACTGGAGATGGCTCCATTATCAGACCTTGTTCAGACTGTCTTAACAACATACAATCACTTCAGAACACAAGAAACTACAAGTCAAATACATATCTGAAAGAATTATACAATGGCAAGATTGTCGAGTTTCTATGCTGGCAAACTTATTTGCTATTATGAAAGTTTGAGTTGCTACCTATTCGTGCCAGTCAAGAACACAACAGAACCCAGAGTAAAGCTATTGGGTCAACTGAAGCAATGCCCTCAAGGTTGTCACTTTACATAACAGCGAATCGTGGAGTTTTTCATATTGTTAAAATGATCACAAACTTGTTTCAATTAAAAAGATGGTACACTCATTCTCTATGCTAAAAAACAGAAAAGATCAGAAAGACCAAATGAGAAAGGAAAATCTAAATTGTTCGCAAGTCAGTGAAGAGTGTGAAGAGTGACCTATCAGAAGTGTGCCAAGCTGTATATGAGAATCCAGGCAAGCTGCAGAGCAGACAAAGTAAAGTACATTAATGCCTATTTGTGAGCCATAATCTTAGAAAAAGTAAACAAACATATTGATAGAGACATAGAGTCAAGAACAAGTTCATTTCAAATGTTTATAAAAGAAATGAATGAATTAAGAGTCTACAGGCTAACCCCAAAAAAAGGACAAAAAGAAAATGCTGCATGACGAATATGGCATGCTCCAATGGAATAATATTAATCTGTAGCAGCCAAGTTCAGGAATGATGGACTTAAGAGGAAAACATTCATTAGAGACGTGGTAGCTAAGCTCACTAACGATCTTTAGCGTGCAGGCAAATTGTCAAATGTTTTCAGAAATGTAAATAAGTGAGCATCAAAGATCTTTACCAGGAAAAGGGAGAATGATGCAAATAAACCTTCTTGCAATAAAGTCCCATGGCCACCATAGTCCTCTTCATCAATTTTGAGCACATGAGTGTAGTAACCATAGACGATAGCAGTAGACAGCAACAAGAATCTGATATAATGAACATTCTTTGAGGAAGGACATTGATAAATCTTAAAGATTTAAGAGAACTATGTTTTTTGATATATTAATAATCAGTAGATGATAGTTAGAATGGACAGTCAAAAAAAAATTCAAGTAGAGGTGCTCTTGGGGTGTAAACCATAGACATGACCCAAACGTCTAAGCCTGGAATATAGCATTGTCATTTAGTTACTATTATGAAAAGATCTGCATCAGTAGAACAATTCTATCCCGCGCCTTATAAAGAAAACAACAATACACAAATTTGTTCTTTCACTTGTTGTGAATAGGATTATAGTTTTTATACTTATCCAGAACAAAGAGTGTATGACATGGAATGTAGAGTTAAAGTCAATTTATGATGAGTATGTGAATGAAAGTAAAAAAAATAGATGTCCTTCCAATTCAAGGAGGATTGTAATTCGGGATGTTTTACTGAGTCTCCTTTGAGCCTGAAGGACGCATAGTACCTTCAGAACACACGCTCTTTGTGATGGCAAAGTGTTTGATCTCGTTATAGATAGTGGTGGCATGGAGAATGTCAGTTGTAAAGATGCAGGAGAAAAGTTGAATTTGAGACAATTTCAAAATATCTACGCAACCAACTCTTGGATCCTAGGGAGAATTATAATGTGATGCTTGAATTATCAGATTGCTAGATGTTGAGGCATAGCAGAGATAGAGGAGGTGAGGCTTTCCGTGTTCAACTGAAGGACTCATCAATTCCCCCTATTACAAACTGAAGGACTCAGTGAAGCTCGATATCCCCGAATGCGAAATCAAAACAAGACCGATTCTTGGGTCGATCGAGTTGGCTGAGAAGTTCCAATTGGCAATTGTGTCTATGTTAGCGAGGCTCTTCTCTGACCATACTCCTCAAATATGGAATTCTAATGAAGGATGCTTTTGTGGATCATACTTCGAGATTGAGAAATCTTGGCTACAAGATGCTGACTTTTGTAAAATTGTAGAGGAGCAATGGAAGAGCTATCCCACATCCAGTTCAGCACTGAAGACCCTGTTTGACAAATTGCAACACATGCTGGATCTCCTTTGGCATTATAAACAGCAGGCCAGATCACTTGCAATGAAGATTGAAGGCTTTAGGAGCAGTTTCAATGTTAGACCAGTTGGAAGGTAATCAGGAGCTCTCTCATGAGGAGATAACTGAACAAAAACAGCAGCAAGAGCTCATAGCTAGTGAGGACCTAAAAATGAGGTCTCATGGAGACAAAGGTCAAGATAATTGTGGCTCAAAGGAGACTCAGTAAAGATTTTTTCACATGTATGTTAGTGGTCGTCGTCGAGCAAATCACATTTACAAACTCAAAGTAAACAAAATCTAGTGACATGGTGGCTGCTTACTTCAAGGCTTTCACTCTGCATCACCGCTTGGGTGACTGGAAATGGATAGGAGAAGAGGTGACACGACTATGGTCAGTCCCTATTCTGAGGACAAGGTTTTCCGAGCCTTAAGGGACCTGAAGAGTGAAGGTCCCTCTAATCCGAATGGCTTCCCAGTGTTTTCTTATAAGGAATTATGGATGTTGTTGGCAAAGCTAGACGTCATGGAAACTGTCCATGTGTTGGCTTGTGGCAGCATAGACTTTGAAAGAATTGACTTTCTTTCTGTCTCTAATTCCTAAGAAGGCCACAGCTGCTAAAATGGAGGATTTCAGACCTTGTTTTAAAGAGGAAAAAGGATGACTACCAGGATTTGTGGTTGTCATCCAAATATATCAAAAAAGATGGTCAAGGATTTCAGACCTATTGTTTTATCTAACTCAATATATCTTATTGTGGCTCCTATTTTAGCTAACAGGTTATGGATGGTGCTGAACTACCTAGTTCATCCAGTGTAATGAACTTTTATCACAGAAAATCAATCTCTGCTAGTTTCACTAAGGCCTCTAGTATCGCCTACTTTTGGCGTGACATTAGCAAGAAAGGTTCTAACTGGAAGGTAGATTTCTCTAAGGCATACTGTTCATTTGATAGACACTTTCTATGGAGTTCTCTATCTAAAAGGGCTTTCCCAAATACTTGAATATCTTGGATGAAACAATGTGATTGCACTGCTTCTTTTTCTACACTCATAAATGGCAACCTGGCCAGAGGTTTGATCCAACCTCAAAGCAACATACGCTGTTGTTCCCTTGCGCCAATGTTTTTTGTCTTAGCTGCTGATGTGTTAGCTAGAAGCACTTTTTTTATTGCAGTGATGGTTTCATTTCTAGATTTCCTGGGATTTGAATCATGGTACTCTTATTTTTCTGGTAGACAGGTACAATATGCGAATAATACATTATTCTTTATAGAAAGTTGAGGATTTTGCAAGGAAAGTTTCTGTTTTGGTAGAAATTTATGTGGATCTCTCAGGTTTACTCATCAAATGAGCAAAATCTTTCTTCCTGTTCGTTATGGAAAAGCAAGAGGCCTTGCCCATTTATTCACACCCGATATTGTTTTTAGGCTTGCCTTGACGGATAAGAAGACAATGACTTGTGATTTGATTCTAGTTGTTGAAAGGGTGGGGCGGGGATTGCTCTCAAATTCTCTCATGAGGTGGTTGGGTTATTTTTTTTTCTTGTTACAAAGGGAGGTCCATGGACCTGATGCAAGGAAAGTAGATACTGAAAATAAGAGGGACATACGTCCCACTAGTGGGATTTCAACTCGTGATCTTTCGATTTCCAAGTGAAGATGTGCATCACTACGCTAAACTCTATTCTATTGTGCACAGTTCTTTCATCCATCCCTACATATTACATGTCAGTTCTCTCGAGTTTACTCATCAAGCAGGCAAAATCTTCCTTCATCCTTGTGTGCAAGACTGTAAATGGATCTGACGAAGTCAATCCATGACAGCTTAGGAATGATGTTCCAAATCACATCATGATTCCTTCTCTGCATGTATTTATTCTTTTAAGAGCAAATTACAACATGAGCAATTTTGATGACTCAAGATACCTAGTCAAAATCTTTGAAGTGCAAAAATTATGACGTGCAGTTTGGACTACACAAGATACCTAGTCATAATCTTATGTATAAAAAATGCAGTTTCTATTTACCTTTTTGTTTGGTGGTTTTCACATAGAAGTTCTTATCCTTCTCAAAAAAAAAAAACATAGGAGTTCTTATGATTTAACAGGAAAAGAAAATTCTACCTTTTCTTATGCTCACTAATGCAGTTTCATTGTGTTCCAATCATCTCCAAAGTAACTAAAAATATTAATAGTAACAGCCAAAAGATGACAACTTTGCTTCTGGACAACCATGGATACTAACTCGGGCTATTTATACTACCAAAAAAACCATATTTTTCCTTTCCAGATTCTTTGAAATGCTATTCATTTTACTGGATGTAATTCCAGTTTCGAATCTAAAAAATCTAGCAAGGGACTCACGTAAGGATCCAAATCCCCCCGACGAGAGGAAAGGCGCCCCAGAGCAAACCGAAGGCGAGGCCGAGACCCTGCCGAATCCAATGTAGCACGTCCAGTAATTGGTCCTGTGACACCAGCATCAGATCCAGAAAGGAGGAGACATGAATCCAAGGGATCGAGGAGGAAACGAATCAATACCTTGTCCCAAGATGAATCGGGATCGAGGAGCTTGGCGAGCTTGAAGGAGAGGGCGTGGCCGTTGGCCGACGCCGCTGACGCTGCCGGCGGCTGGTGCTGCTTCCCGGATTTGCTGCCGCTCTTCTTCATGATCAAGAGCGCGTCTTGTATGGTGCGGTGCACAGTGGGAGAACTCGACGTAGAACAACCCGAGACGGAGGCAGAAGACAGCAGCAGATGGATGGGACCTGAAGAAGAGAGCGGCGACGACGATCTTTGGGAGCAAATAAGAGAATAAAAGATCCAAGAAAGAGACCAAGCGGCATAAGGATTTTTACTATATATATATATTAATTATTAATTATTAATTATTATGGGTTAAATTAGGATGCAATTTATCTCAATAATATATTTTGAATAGTCCAAAATACGTAGCGGTGTTTAATAAATAAGACGGGCTCTTAATAGTTTCAATCGGGTTTTGATCGGACATCGGACGGATCGGATAAATTCGTTAATTTAATGGATTATCACCTAATAGACTTTCTAACTTGTCCGGACCGTTAAGGTCTAATAAACTTTAATGGACGGACCGACTAGCGGATAAACCAGACAAGCTCGTTAATTTAAAAAAAAATTATTATTTTCGTTTATTTTTAAATTTGACATTTCTTTTTTTCTAAATTTTCTTATATTATTTTCTTGATGTATTAATACAATAATATAAATAAATAAGTTATCATTATTTTTCCTTCACTCTTCTCGTAATTTTTTTTAATAATTTGTCTTTTTACTCATTTGTTTATTTTATTTTTTCATTGATAATAGAACAAATCAAATTAACCATGAATAAAATACTTATATTCTATTATTAGGTAAATATCGTTATATACGCATACTAACTATTATTGCTAAGCACTAAATAAACAGTAATTAATTATGTTTAAATACTTACTATTATTAATGGATTAACGGTCAGCCTATCGGACAGTTTGTTAATTACCGAACGAGTATTAGATGGATACCAAACTATCGGATATCGAGCAAACAACCGAAATATAATGTCCGACATATTATTTGTCCGAGCCTGCCTGATAATTTATTGGACGAATTCGAATCAAGCACGGATGGGCTTACCGTCGGGTTGTCCAGTCTAATAAGCGCCACTAAAAATACGCGCAATCTACACCATCAGGTTATAAAGATCACAACTTATAATTACACTCTATTATTATTATTATTATTATTATTATTATTATTATTATTATTAAGTTTTATAGTTCAAAAATACTTTACCCTTAATCTAAAAGTTTATTTCATTGTTATTAAGCATTGAGTTAAGATTATCATGTAAATTTACCGATTTTAAGATGGTTAAACTAAGCATATAGATATGTAATTGTTTAAAACATTTAAAAACTCCACATGGCAGGGTGGTGCAATGTTCATCGATAATTGTTGTCATGGCATTGAACCATACACAATTCACACTATGATCCAAATGCGATGTTTTTGCTAGAGTTTTTTTGGGTCCATATTTTGTTAGGCTATTGATATCGACTTCTTTGTAAAAGAAATATATTTATAATTAGTTTAACTCAGTTGTGCGCAATTTAAATATATTTTAACAAATAAGTTTACTCTCCAGCATTTGCTTCGCGGCCCACGTCGTCGGGTGCTCGGATTCCTGCTGGACTCGCCCAGAAGCCATAGGGAGCATAGGATGAGCGTCGAGGAATCAGGAAGGCATGATGGTGGCCATGATCGTCGTGCAGTCCACGGCACTGGTGTCGGCCTGCCTCGTGCAGTGACAGTGAGCGAGGGAGTACGGCTTCGGGTAGGCGCTCGGATTCCTCCTCTCCGACGCCAGATCTCAGCTCTCACCGTCCTCTTCCTCGTGTCGTCCTGCTTCATCCCCATCTTCCTCCGCTGGCTCCTGCCGACAACCATTATTCACAGTCTTCTCGACCACTCTCTGTCGTTCCTCGCCGGCCTCTATTCCAAGCTGCTCTCCAGCATCTGCTTTGCGGCATCGCTGCCACCTCCGACGTAGGGCAGGGGCTCGGATTCCTAGATGAAGCATTATAGGACCAGCTCTACGCCGGGGATGCCGGTCGTCGTCTACTACAACTCTGACGCAGCCTTCCTCTATAGGACGTGCACCGCCTACCGCTCCCTCGACGACGGCACACCCCTCGTCTCCGGCGCCAAATCTCGGTTGTCACCATCCTCTTCCTCGCATCGTCATGCTTCGTCCCCATCTTCCTCTTCCGGATTCGGCCGACCACCTTCGGGTGGGTTCTGTTCATGGTCTCCTTGACCACCCTCTTGTTGTCCCTTGTTGGCTTCCTTCCAGCATCTGCTTCGAGGCCCACGTCGTCGCCGCCGCCCCCTCCGACGTTGGGTAGGCACTCGGATTCCTCTCATTCTTCAACCTCAGACTACTGGACTCGCCCAGAAGCCTTAGGGAGCAGAGGCTACTGATGAGGGTCGAGGAAGGCATGCTGGTGGTTATGCTCATCGTGCAGTCCACGGCACTGGTGTCGGCCTGCCTCATGCAGCGGCGGTGGGAATGGGAGTACGGTGTCGGGTGCTCGGATTCCTCTCACTCTTCTTCTAGTCGGACTATAGCCTCAGACTGCTAGACTCGCCCAGAAGCCCCGGGGAGTAGAGGCTACTAATGAGGGTCGAGGAAGATATGCTGGTGGCCATGCTCGTCGTGCAGTCCGTGGTGCTGGCGTCGGCCTGCCTCGTGCAGAGGCAGTGGGCGATGGAGTACGTGGAGGTGGAAGCCGAGAGGGAGAAGTCGGTGAGGAAGAGGAGAGTGAGAGACAAAGATGAGATATTCACCCCATGCACATACGAAGATGAGCAGAAGTAGGAGAAGCATGTCCACCACTGCCATTGTAGGCCTCCTTAAAATGTGAAACATTGGATGTTTGGGCAATGGAATGTCGGACGTCGATGTTTTAGAATGCAGACGTAACGTTGTAAGACATCTTGGGCGCCACCTATTGCATGGAGCCGACTTAATGACAAAGAGAGAAGACAAATAGAGAGAGAAGAAGATGAAGAATCATGTATGGTGTCGGTTTGTGGATTAATGAGAGAGGGAAGGCATTTGGAACTGTCATGCGAGAGAGAGAAGAATCATGAGAGAAGGCTTTCATTTTTTGTCAAAAAAAGGACAAAAGAGATAAGTAAGAATTCTAATATTTGCATGAGTGTGAAAATGTCGTTGAGGCATGAGTTTTATATAAAAATAAGACATAGGCTTCTAATGAAGGTCGAGGAAGATAAGCTGGTGGCCATGCTTGTCGTGTAGTCCGTGGCGCTGGCGTCGGCCTGCCTCGTGCAAAGGCAGTGGGCGAGGGAGTACGTGGAGGTGGAGGCCGAGAGGGAGAAGTCGGCGAGGAAGAGGAGAGTGAGAGACAAAGATGAGCTATTCACCCTATGCACGAGCAAAGATGAGCAGAAGTAGGAGAAGCAAGTCCGCCACTGTCATTGTAGGCCTCCTTAAAATGTGGAACATTGGATGTTTGGGCAATTGAACGTGACGAACGTCGGGGATTGACATTTTAGAATGCATAACATTATAAGGCATCTTGGGCGCCACCTATTGCATGGCGTCGACTTAATGACAAAGAGAATACCAAGAGAGAGAAGAAGATGAAGAATCATGTATGGTGCCGACTTGTGGATTAATGAGAGAGGGAAGGCATTTGGAACTGTCATGCAGAAGAGAGAAGAATCATGAGAGAAGGCTTTCATTTTTTGTCAAAAAAAGGACAAAAGAGATAAGTAAGAATTCTGATATTGCATGAGTTTGAAACTGTCGTTGAGCCATGAGCTAAGGAAGATATGCTAGTGGCCATGCTCGTCATGCAGTTTGTAGCGTTGGCGTCAGCCTGTCTCGTGCAGAGGCAATGGGTGAGGGAGTACGTGGAGGTGGAGGCCGAGAGGGAGAAGTCGGCGAGGAAGAGGAGAGTGAGAGACAAAGATGAGCTATTCACCCCATGCACGTACGAACATAAGCAGAAGTAGGAGAAGCACGTCCACCACTACCATTGTAGGCCTCCTTAAAATGTGGAACATTGGGCGTTTGGGCAATGGAACATCGGATGTTGATGTTTTAGAATGCAGACATAATGTTGTAAGGCATCTTGTGCGCCACCTATTGCATGGCGTCGACTTAATGACAAAGAGAGAAGAAGATGAAGAATCATGTATGGTGCCGACTTGTGGATTAATGAGAGAGGGAAGGCATTTGGAACTATCATGCGAGGGAGAGAAGAATCATGAGAGAAGGCTTTCATTTTTTTGTCAAAAAAAGGACAAAAGAGATAAGTAAGAATTTTGATATTGCATGAGTTTGAAATTGTCGTTGAGCCATGAGCTTTATATAAATATAAGATTATAAGAAAATAATGGATTGAGATCAAGTATTTCAAGTTTTAAAAAAACTGATTAGACGTTGTTAGGCCTAATAATCTAAATTCAGTTGTGTTAGACTTGGATTGGTCTTGATAGTTAATAACACTAATGTTCTTTAAGGGTATTTAAACATTTAACAAAAGTTTAATGCTAATCCTATAAAAAGCTCAAACTCTTCTTTTTGCTCTTTTTTTTCTCCCAACATGATGGCTTGAGGAAGAAGGAGAAGAGAAATGAGAAGAAGAATGAGGAGGAGAAGAACACAAAGAGGAAAATAACACAAAGATATGTAAATTTATCTATCATCTCTCAATAAATTATCTGTTTGAATTGAGAGATAAAAAATCATCTCCTTGTCGTGAATTGTGACGAGAGTTGCATTGTACATGCACTAATTTGTTTATTGGTTTATGTACATGTTCCATTGTACATGCATATCCCCTTTAATGTTCCTCTTCAAAGAAAATGTATTCTTTTTTATTTTAATGTAATACCCCTGACTCAATCAAGATATTGTTCACTTTGAATTTTGGTCCGCACGAATTTAAAATGCGTCTTTATAGGTGAAAGGGTAGCTACATATAAGTCCATATTTTGCCCATGTGAGACTATTGAGACTTGGTCCTTACACCTCAGGTCATGACAATCTTCCCCCTCATAAAGGGCTCAACATGTTCGTTAAGCAGGATTTTGACCCATGGCTCGTGTTTCATTTAAGCCCATGGTATCAGAGCCGACCTCGCATGCTCACTTAAGCCATGTGGGAAATACGTGCCATAGGCTAACACAGACCTTCTTAATGAGGACGCTAAGCCCTTATGAGAAAAGATTGTAATGACTTGAGGTTTAAGGACTAAGATTATCTTATTTGAATAGTCTCACATGGACAAAATACGAAGGTGATCATGTGCTTATATGTAGCCACCCTTCATCTATAAAGACACGTTTTAATTTTGTGCGGGTACTCAAAACGAACAATATTTTAATTGGTTTAGGGGGTGTGTGGATGTGACACCAATGTCACCATCATGAATGAACAAAAAAGAAAGATGTCATAATTTTAAGATTTCATTAGTTGTGACTTCACATCATATTCAATAAGTGAATCCTCTCTTAGCATCATAACCTTTTAGTTATGGTAAAGATAGAGGTGATCCTAGAATTCAATCCAACCCAACACAATTTGGGATGAGTTGATTCAAATCAAGTGATTGGATCATTCGGCCTTCTATTTTATCTTTTTGAAGTCCAACAAATGCTTAACCCTTTTAATCTCTCATATTGTTCACTTAAGAGAAGAGGAGACCGCTATCATGCCTTCGCCAATTGTGCCATCATGCAAGCACAACCTGCATGGAATGGACGGAACTTACACACAAGCATCACATTTCTAAAAAAACAATTTTCTGCATGGGTAAAGATAGCAAGCTCAGGTGATGGGGGCTTGGATGATATGCGATGTCAACCACTCAATTATCAAGTCCCCTCAATTCACACTATTTGGCATCTTATCTTGAACCCATACTCAACTCGATATAGATTGGGTTTCATTCAGTTCAGGAATATGAATCGATGCAATAGTTATTTGGTCGTTTCAAATAATCATGTTCACTGGGCAACCCGCCAATGAATGCCCTTAGGTTGGAGTGCAATTTCATGGGTCCTAGCATTCAATAACATATCCAAATCAAGATTATAGGGGGCCTATTAATATATATTAACCATATTTTCAATTTTTCTTAACTAATATATAGGCAACTACTTAAAAAAACTAGGAGGCTCGAAGTAATAATATGTCACCAACTATGAATTGTGAAACATAATGATGAAACTGAACTAATTTTAAGTTCGAAATTGTCATGTTATTAGTCGATTTCCAACTTTGAGTCGATTTTCAACTGATTCTCCAACTTAAATTTGTAACCAGAACATCTCTCGTCTTTTATTTTCTTGCACGATTAGTCCTCTTGACCGATGATAGTAGATTTTCTGATTGCCTTGCATACGTAGCCGACACGTGAGCCGTTTATCTCTCATCCACGTCATTTAAGTCATTCACGTCATTTAACGCTTCAAACCAAATAAATTACACGGATCGTCCCCTAACTTTGAGTCAATTTCTAAATAATCCTCCAACTTTGATATTATTGCACGATTCATCCACTTGACCGATAAGAAACTGCCTCTCTACTATCTTGCGACGTGACATAATAAAAAATTTTAACTAACTAACATCACACAATAAAAAATATTATAAAATTTTTAAGATGCGGACGAGCTGGCAGAATGGGTGTCGGCCCCCCTCTCCAAGCTCACCACTCGCCCTTTGGCGAGCTGGCATAGGGGACGCCTGTCCCCCTCTCCAAGCTCGCCCATTGACGAGCTTCGTACAAGAGGCGCTAACGTCATCTTGCGAGTTCGTCGACGCTCCTATCATTTTTATTTTTTATAGTCTCTCAAGTTTGAGTTGTTTAGAGTCGTCGACGAGCTCGCGATGGGGCATTGGCGCCCCTTGTGCGAAGCTCGCCAGTGGACGAGCTTGGAGAGGGGGGTCGGCGCCCCCTATGCCAACTCGCCAAAGGGAGAGCTTGGAGGGGGGGGGGGGGGGGGCGACACCTCTCCTCTGTCACATCGTTCGCGTCCTTAAATTTTTATAATATTTTTTATTACGTAATATCAGCTAGTTAAAATTTTTTATTATATTTTATTATGCCACATCGTCAAATAATCGAAAGACTATTTCTTACCAGTCAAGTGGATGAATCGTGCAATAATAACAAAGTTGGGGGATTATTCAGAAATCGATTCAAAGTTGGGAGATGATCCGTATAATTTATCTGGTTTGTAGCGTTAAATGACGTTGATGACTTAAATGACGTGTATGAGAGAGAAACCACTCACATGTCGATCACGTACGCAAGGTAATCGAAAAACCTACTGTCACCGGTCAAAATGACTAATCGTGCAAGAAAATAAAAGATCAGGGACGTTCTAATTACAGATTGAAGTTGAGGGATCAGTTGAAAATCGACTCAAAGTTGAGGATCATTCATATAATTTATCCCTAATTTTATGGTTGATGAAAATTAATAGTGACAATTATTCTAATAATTACTTCGCAACCAAACAATCCTTTAAAAAAATAAGAGGAGAAGAGATCGGTCCCTAAAAAAGCACATGATCCCTTTTCATAGTTTCTTCCCCACAAAATGAACGGGACGAGACATGTAGTTCGGGAGTGAAATACAAGAGACGAGATGTGGTGTGAATATTATATTAAAATATAGTGATTTTCAACATGCTCATAAGCCAATCAAATTTATTTATGGATAATTTAAAAAAAAAAAAGAGTACTTAGGAAGTTATATTTTTTATTTATGTTATGACTAAATATTAGACGCTCAAGTAGAATTTATGATTTTCAGTGAATTAAAATAATCCGCTCAAATTACGATCTCATGTGAGAAAAATAGTAAAGCCACATTTTTTTATTTATAGCATAAATTGATGAGCAATTTTTTTATTGTTCACGTGATGGTTTTATATTCTTCTTTATATTCTGAAACTCTAATTTATTCAATATTTCAAACTTCAGTAGTAAGTTTTATATTATACTTCCAATATTAAATATATCTATATTAAATTTTATTTTATTATTTGAATTTTAAAAATAATCATATTAATTTTCTGAAAAATTAATCCGACCAAAACCACTTCCAGTTCCACATCTAATAAGATTAACAATCAGAGTAATATAACTTATAATTTTTTGACAAGACGTTTAGTCAATTTATTTTAATTTCATAACTGTCAAAATTTTAAAATATTTTTATCACCTAAGATTAACAATTCATTCTTCTGATGTGACCTAAGCTCTCACCTTGTGGGCTTTTGCATATCGAGATCGTGGTTCTTTCGATTTCTACGTTAATAATTGAATTCATGGATTAAGAATTTGAGAATCAGAAATTTGATGTGAAGAAGAAAATATATGTGATAGATTAGCAGATGTCTGAATAAAAAATAAGTATTATGAATATAAAATATTTTTTATTTTTTAAAAAATAAAAATATAAATCAAGTTTTTATTTAAAAATTATTAAAAATATATTATTTAAATATTGAAACATTTTTAGTTAATTATATTTAATGAAATATTAAAATTTGTAATGAAATAATATTATGTTAATATTTTATATATAATAAGTAAATTATTTTATAAGAGAAATGTGAAAAAAGAAATTTTAAAAAATGAAGTTGTAAAAAAACTTGAATGATGTCACATCAATAAAAAAATTTGAAAGAAAGAAATAGTGCTAGTGGAACCATATTATTAGAACAAAAAATCACGGACCCCTAGTTTTAGGAACCAAGTCAGGAGTTATTGTTTGGTGAAAGTTCCTTGGTTATATATCCAAACATGCCCTCAATATTTGGCTCTCTTTCTTCTTTTTTTTTCCTTATAACAATACTAAATTATATCATTATAATAATTATGATTAAATTACAATGTTCGTTAGCTTGTAAATTTTAATGGCATTTGTTTACTTTAATTATAAAACAAACTTATCAACAATTTTGTTATCGAGCAATAGACACTATTTTTTTTTTCTCAAATGACCTTTGACGCAGCACTTTGAATCATAGAAGAGGCTGCTAATAAAATTTTTTTCCATCACAGTATCAAAATGACCCAATAAAGATCTGAATTTATTGTCACGGACATATGAGACTTCTAATATTCACTCTCAACCTCATAGTCTAATAATCTTTTTTACCTAGGTAAAAATGGAAGTCTAAATCTTAATTTCTTAACTAATTTAATTAGTAAGAAGAGCAATATTTATGATTTTATATTCTTAACACTCTTATTAAAAGTTTAAACAGTTAGGATGAGCAACATTTATGATTTTATATTTTTAACACTTCCTTTCACGTGTGGACTGCTGATAATTTTTTATTTAGCCCAAGCCCAACACGTGGACGAACTCTTGACATCTAACTCTGATACCATGTTAAATTTGATTTGCTAACTAATTTTCCTATAACCTTAAGTCTTTAGGAAGAATAATATGTATGATTTTATATTCTTAACTGAACATGGACTGAACTAATTTGATCAAAAGGATTTATAGATAATTTTTTTGTTGCATCCTACAAAATTTTTTAGAAAAAAAATAGAGGAAAATGTATACGCAGGACGTTTGACCTAAAAAATGTAGAGAATTAATTTTACTAATTAAATTAATAAAATAATTATATATTAATTTAAAGTATATGTTAACTAGTAAAAATGATTAAAATTAAGATTATCGGATTATCCGATTAATTCAATTGTTGTGATTTATTTAGCTTTAGATGATACATTTTTATTATCAAATTATTTAAATAAATATATATTATTTATTCAATTAATATATAATTAATTTGATGATAAATTATAATTATTAAATTAATTAAATGATAAAAAATAAATGCTCTAGACGAAGTTTAACCTCAAAAAAAAAATTACTTAACCATGTCTTTTACTGAAAAAATGTTAAAGCGCCTCCCCGTCACCCCACTCCCCCAAAATAAGTGACGCCGCCGCCGCCAATTGGGGGGTAAAAATTGAATTCGCTTCGGTTTGGTTGATTTTGAGCGTTTCATCACCGAGTCGTCTTCGTATTTCTCACAGGAATCCCTTCTTTAGACCCTTTTTGTACAGAGGGGCAAATCCGCAAAGTTTCCCTCGTACAACAATTTACAGAGCTTTTGCTCCCGACGGTCCTCTCTTCCTTTTAGGGTTCCATATCTTCGAACCGATCGATCGATCCATCTCTTCTCCTTCGCCTTCGTTTTCACCTTCGCCATGGGCTACGAGAACGATCCGTGCGTGCGATTTCTGAATCTATCCGATCCTACTGTGGCTTGATCTGTTCTAGGTCTCCTAATTTAGAGCTTTGATCCGATGTTCATGCAGGTACATGGACGAGGACGGCGAGCCGCTGATGGATCCCGACGCGCAGTCCGATCGGGAGGCGTCTCCGGAGCCTGCGTTTCCCATCGATGATGAAGAAGATGAGGGGGACTGGCGGCGGGACCGGTCGCCGACGCCGGTGCTTGGGACGGCTTCCGAGGGCAAGGGCGGCAAGCCGCGGAAACGGCTCGTGAAGAAAGGAGCCAGGGAGAGCTCTCCGCCGGCGGGGTTCGTGGATGAGGGGTTGGATGATTGGGATGAGGAGGAGCAGCCTTCGTCCTCGAAGAAGAATCTGAAAGCGGCGGCGGCGGCATCCTTCAAGGGGGGAAAAGGCGAGAGCTTGAAGAAGGAGAAGAGGAAGTCAGTATCGGGATCAAAGGGAGACCGGCCATCATCGTCTGGAAAAGGGGGGTCGAAGGGGTACGGCGGTGGGCCGAGGGGCAAAGGCGATGATGAGGAGATTCAGGAGATGTGGAACACCATAGCCGGTGGTGATTCAGAGGTACTTTTTTTCTTCGTTTCTCACTTGGAATTCATGATTTAATTCCCATTTATTTTATGTTGTCACATAGTTACACAGTTTCAGAGTCACTAAGTTTATGTTCATCCCTGGACTATTGAATTCGTGTCTGAGATTGGATATTCTGTGAAACCTCGTTTTAGTACACATGCATTTATTTTATGCCATCCAGACAAGTGAAGGCATTGAACCTGAAATGTCAAGATTTTTTAGAAGGTATCAAGTAAGATTTTGAGAAACAGGCTGCTTCAAACATGAAATACGACTATTGTTCCATGACATATTTCTGAGTTTCATCCCCTTCGTGAAATAATGAAAAACTTTACATATGATGGACCGATATTTTTCTATTTTCGTAAAAAATAATTTTTTTTCTTTTTCCATGGTGTAATGATGAGGATGTTGAGATGGATGTGTGGTCATACAAGATTAGATAAGATTAGGAATGACCATATACGCGAACGAGTCGGAGTGACTCCTATTAGTGAGAAAATGGTAGAGAATCGTTTGAGATGGTTTGGTCATGTTCAGAGAAGATCATTAGATGCGCCAGTAAGAAGAGTAGATTAAGGTTTGGTCATGTTCAGAGAAGACCATTAGATGCGCCAGTAAGAAGAGTAGATCAAATAATCTGGAGTCCGAGTAAAAGAGGGAGAGGGAGGCCAAGGCGGACACTTGGCGAACTAATAGAGCAAGATCTATTGGTGAATAATATACCGAAAGGTTTGGTTACTAATAGAGCGGAATGGCGTCGTATGATCCATGTAGCCGACCCCACCTAGTGGGATAAGATTTTGTTGTTGTTGTTGTTGTTGTTCCATGGTGTAATGAACTCATTGCCCCATGAAGAGTCAATGATTCAAATTTCCTTGGGATTTTGAAGAAGGGGAAGAGTTGACATTCTTGTAAGAGTGTTTTTTGTTATTTTCACTTGAAAGACCAAAATAAGAGTCAAAGAAAGCAGAAAGCTCACTTATTATGGATATCAGTTTTGTTGACATGAAGGAAATCCTTAAATTAAGTCATTTTCTAGGTTTTCTAGGCTATTTGAGGTTGTGAATAATGCTAAGCGTCCAATCTGTCTTATCTTGCTGTTACCCTGATGTCTTCTCTACAATTTAAGTTATTGCTTAGGAGACCTCATTTGCAACCATCGTAAGCAAAGACTTGGAAACGTTAGGTCCTTATAGACAATCCTGGAATAATGTCGTATTTACCTTTCCCAAAAAAAGTTGTATTTACAAGTTATCTTTTCTCAATCATCGGGCTATCTCTTATGTATACTTGTTGAAGTGAATGCATTTTTCCAAGCCTCATCAACTATTAGAGAATTCATGATGAGGTGTGTAAGTGGAATTTTGGAACTGTGTAGTTTCTGTGCCAACTTACTTTTTCAGTTGAGTTTGATTTGGATGCCTGAAGAGAGCTGTAATTATTAAGAAGTTACAATTGTTTCCTACATTTTTGTTTTGATGGTCAATGTTGAATCCTGTCAATGTATAAGTTTCTTGCAAAGTTATGATGAATTTTGACATCTGCTTATAGTTCATTTTTTTCTCTTGTATAATGTATCAGGATGATCAAGAAGGCTTAAGAACAATGGATGATGATAACTTCATTGATGATAGTGGTCTTGACCCTGCAGATCGCTTTGGCAGTGATAATGAAAGGTCTCCTGGGCATGCACCTCAGGTTGAAAATTTTGCCTCTCTTTTGGTCTTGACTAGATTATATGTTCTATTTGTTATCTTCCTGATATGACGTTGTTTTCTCTATTCTTCATTGGTAGTAACTTGATACACGTTTCCAGTCTCTTTTTATTTTTTGAGAAGAAACATTTCCAGTCTTTTGCAAAGTGGAAATCAGTTCATATATTTTTTAGATAATGGAATCAGTTACTACAAATTTGTTTACTTAAAAAAACCTGATTTTATTTGTCTTATGGCCTATCTGAGGTTTTTTTTTTCCAAATTTAAATCCTTAGGCAGAAGAAGGGGAAGAAGATGATGAAATTAAAAAGCTCTTTAAGGGAGGAAAGAAGAGGAAGAAAAATGAAAAGTCTCCTGCTGAGATTGCTATGATTGTTGAACATTATATGGCTGAATTTGAAGTTACAGCTGAAGAAGATGCTGAATTCAATAGGCAAAATAAGCCAGCTATCAACAAGCTCCGGAAGTTGCCAATGCTTATTGAGATTCTCTCAAAGTAAGATTTTCTCGTAATAAAATTTTCTTTATGATCTCCTTCCTGATACTTCTCGCTATAGGGTTTTTTCATTTGTGATATTATCTACTCAGACACTGTCTACCATCTTAAAGTATCCTCTTCCTTTATGCAGGAAAATGCTTCAACAAGAATTCTTGGATCATGGGATATTGACTGTTCTAAAGAATTGGCTTGAACCTCTACCTGACGGAAGCTTGCCTAACATGAATATTAGGACTGCGATTCTGAAGCTTCTTTCTGATGTATGTGAAATAGCCGCCTTAATCATTTAAGAGTTTTTTAGTTGACTTTGATATGTATACCTGTTGGCATGATTAAAGGCTTGTTGTTATGGACTTTATGAAGAAGGATGCTGTCATTTCATTTTAGATCGTATTGCTTCTTTTTTGACAAATTTCTGTTATCCTGCAGTATCCAATCGATCTTGAGCAATATGATAGGAGAGAACAGCTGAAAAAGAGTGGTCTCGGAAAGGTATTATGAAGGTTACGATAATGCACTGGTCATCATCTCTCCAAAATTATCTTACAGTGGAACAATTGAATTTTATACACAGGTAATTATGTTTTTGTCAAAATCGGATGAGGAAACAACTTCCAACAGAAAGCTTGCTAAAGAATTGGTTGATAAATGGGTAAGATGAAGAGTCAAAATTATTGTCTTTCTCAGAAAGTAGTCAATTTATTTCCCATCCATATTTTTATGGTCACATGTTAAACAAGCACTTGCAATAATAATGTCTTCCATAGAGTCGACCAATATTTAACAAGAGTACCAGATTTGAAGATATGAGGAGTTATGATGATGAGAGGGCTCCATACAGAAGGCCAGCTTCTCGGAAGTAATCACTGCCCTCTGTGTCCATTACATGTTTCTACTCATGTGATGCTTATACTTTATTGTATGTGTTTTGCCGCTTCTGAAGTATGAATTTTGTATCTTATCTTGAAGGCAAGCAGCTAGAACTTTGGAATCTCAGGATGATGACCTTGATCTTGCTGAATTCTCACAGTAAGATACCGTCAACATTTTTCAGTGTGAATATTAAAGAAACAGAGAGGAAAATACTAAAAAAGGAGAAATTAAGTTATTGATCCGACCATAAAACTTGCAGGGGTAAGAAGGCTGGTCATCCTGCTAGGCAACATGCTTCTAGACCTGAAGCCTCACCTTTGGATTTTGTCGTGCGACCTCAATCTAAGGTTGACCCTGAGGAAGTCAGGGCACGTGCAAAACAGGTGGTGCAAGATCAGCGCCGATTGAAGGTTGGCATTTTTAAGTTCCAGAAAAAAAGTAGATTTTCCTTTTCAACAAAGTTTAGATCACAGTCAACAGCAATCTCTCCATGCATCCTAAGGACTGTCCATGGTTTCTCTTAATTAGTAATCCTTTTGTCGTCTCACTAATAAATACTTTAAGGCCGTCATGCATCTTGTTATATCTGCAAATGACAACTGCAATTTAAGATATGAAATTCCATATTGATATCGTGCCTGAAAGCATCTTTGGACCAACCTATACAGCCTGGATGCAAATAAAGTGGCAAATGATATATTTCTTTTTTAAAAAATGATATGTTTCCGGTTAAATGGCTTGGTTGTTGATATGTTTCAACTCTAAACTGATTGATTTTTTAGGAAAATTTTAAGATATACAAATAGAAGGCGCACAAGGATGCCTAGTTATCTTTTCATCACTGAAACATATAAAGTATATGATTTCTTGGCTTGAGTTTGCACAACGCTGGTATATTTTATTCATCATAGACTTTTGTTTTCAAAACTAAAAGGTTTTTAACGTATGAAATAGGAGAATTGGTAATGGTGATACATGAGCTTATTTTCTGTTAGTATTTTTTAGTTAAAGCTAAGGTTTTAGTCTATTAGTTGTCATGTGACCTTTTAATTAGTTATAAGAATCATGATTAATAGTAGTTTGATGTTGAGATTGATTATTAGTTTCAAGTCCTTGTAACACTAGTATTTAAGACTGCAAACATAATTTTCAATCAATTTAATCTATTTTTTATCAATAGTATGGTTTTTTATTCTCTTGTAAATCCTAAATGTTCCTCTTTTGATCCGTCTAATCTTCTAGCATGTTTTTTCATTTGTTGGTTCTCTCCTTTCTGCACCAAGGGAATTTGGATTTGCTTAGCAACTTATTAAAGAATCTCAGATACAGGTCTTCAGTCATAGTTATGTTAGTTTTTTTATGTCCAGTGCATAGAAATAATTTTTTTTCATGAAAATTATTACAAAGTTACATCACTTGTAAAGTTGCTCTCCTTCCTGAATTGCAATAATATCAGTGTTTCTTTTTCTTAGTTATATTTTTATTTTATTACATTTTCTTTTCTTGCTGCAGATGAACAAGAAGTTGCAACAGTTGAAAACACCAAAGAAGAGGCAGCTTCAGGCTTCAAAACTCAGTGTTGAGGGACGTGGCATGGTCAAATACCTGTAATTATCAAAATTTGGTTATCTGTGGGCATCAAGTAAGTAGTCGAAGCCATTGTCTGTGTAATTCTTGCAGATTGCCAGTCTTTCCCATTAGAGTTGAAAGCAATATTATTTTTTTTGCCACACCTCCATTGTCCCAGATGCATCAGTCCTCAACTATAATATTTGTTTTCTTTTACGTTGTAATCCTTTCTTTTTGCCCTTGTATTTCATGTTTCAATCGACTGCTACATTTTATCCTTGAATACTGAATTACTGATATGCTATACAATTCTTGCTGACAATGGTACGATACTTTGACACCAAATCAACCCAAAACATTATTTTTTTATCACAAATGGAAGTCATTGTCTTAGTAGGAAAAAGTAAACTAAAAAATGAACCGGTAAGGGATTGAACCATTGCTCTCTATGAAAGGAGAAGTTCCAACTTCTAATCAATCCACCCAGGATGGTGATATGGTTTTGTAAATTGCTTTTCCTGTCCTGCGACTCCGTTCAGTCAACCATGTCAGATAGTCTTAGCTGCTGACTCAAGTAATTTTGGTGGAGTTCGATTGACAGAATGCACGAGAGAATTGGATCATAATCTTTTTGCTAACATCATTCTTTGCCTATATCTTCATTCAGAACTGGCCCAACTACTTGAGAGCAGAAGAGACGGAGTACCCAATGCAGGATGGTTCCCGTCCGTGGAGACTGCAAGGGAATGTTTCGATGAAGAAAGTGTTCGAGAGTCATTCAGTCCTCTGGGTAGGTTGTTCTTTTGTTTTGGAGATGAAGAGCAAAATGTACTTGAATTTATCTCAATAAGGAATGAGTGGTGAGGCTGGGATGCGCCCATTTGCTCCGCTGAAAAGTATTTTTATTTAATTGTCATGTCACGCATCAGCTGTTATTATTATTTTTCTTTTTTTGACAAAATGTTATTTATCAATCAACTCTATTTTTTCTAGTTGGGCCCTTAACTTTATCTGCCTCGATTATGGTCCTTACATTTTATTTTGCACTCTGTTTCTCTAACTTATAAATTTGTAACGAAATAATTTTCTTAATGAATTTTTAGATCATTTCGTTGACTAGGTTTTTTGACGGTGTAAGAAGAAATTTAAAATTTTATTTTGTAAGATATAAATTGAGGGGAGAGAGAGAGAGAGAGAGCGGGGTGGGGTGGGCATGGGCCTGTAGCTTCTTCATGCATCTCCTACTAGTCATTTCTGATCATATGCTCCTCTTTGTTGTAAAATAAATTTATATTTAAATAATCTTTTAATTTAATAAATTTATAAGTTGAGGGGCAACTTGTCTTGTACTTGTTCACCATTTAATAAATGGTTTCTTTTGTTCTAATCGTCATGGAATGTAGTTTATATTTTATAGGATAAATTGCATAAAAAATCTCAACTTTCGATTTATTTTCAAATCTAGCTTTCGATTTATTTTCAAATCTAGCTCGAATTTTTATTTTTTTACGTAAAAAGTCACAAACTTTGGTTTTGTTCTCAAATCTAGTCTAAACTTATATTTTTACATAAAATGAACTTTAATTAAAGTCTCAAATTTAATCTAAAATTTTATTTTTAAAATTCTTAAATAGTTGTAAATGTAGCCTATTATTGTATTATTATTAAAAATAATAATTCAGTGATCATTACATAAACAAGTCATAAAAAATAAAAGATTAAAAATTAAAATATTTTTGGCAACTTTAATAGTAAGTTAGTTTAAATTTTTAGCCTACTGTATTAGATATTTTAAATCAACTAAAAAATAGTCTAATTATAAAATAGGTTAAAAAATTAAACTAACTTATTATCAAAGTTGTCAAAAAAATTTTAATTTTTAATCTTTTATTTTTTTATGACTTGTCTATGTAATGATCACTGAATTATTATGTTTTAATAATAATAATGCAATAATAGACTACATTTATAACTAATTTTAAAAATTTAAAAATATAAGTTTAGATTAAATTTGAGATTTAAATTAAAGTTCATGACTTTTTATGTAGAAATATAAGTTTAGGCTAGATTTGAGAACAAAATCAAAGTTTATGACTTTTTACGCAAAAAAATAAAAGTTCGGACTAGATTTGAGAATAAATAGAAAGTTTGAGCTTTTTTATGTAATTTACCCGATTTTATATATCTTCTCGCCCATTTCAATGTTTTAATTACCTTTCTTTTTTCTAAAGCCAACAAAGGTCTCTTTGTGGCTGTTCGGTTCTTTGAGATTTTAACCCAAGAATGGGAATTTATTGATTTCAAAATTCAAAGAGTTCATCAACAATAAATTACTTAAATTCAAAATAGCTAATATATTATTAAAGGATAAATTGTCGAGAAATTGATTAAGTAACATATCGTTCCTTCTTAAAATATCAGCAATTTAACGTATTGCGAGGAGTCATGTAGTCATTGTAACGTAGCGGACTCCGTTTTCAAACAAAGGAACCGCGCGCAGTTGCTACTTCACCAAGCACGACAAACCACAGCAGAAGATGACAATCTCTCTCTCTCTCTCTCTCTCTCGATACAGCATGGGCCGCCACAGCTGCTGTTGTCACAGTTCTATTACCTCTTTATTCCCCCATCCATAATCCATTGTGGTGCTCTCAACAAACATAATAAAAAAATTATAAGCGTCTCACCACAAATGGCCACGACTTCAAATTGCGCAATTATTTTGCTTCCGTGAAAAAAAAACATACTTAATGATGATTAAATTTATTTATTTTTAATAATTTAGTAATGAAAACGCCGTGATGTTTCTACGTGATTTACTGTTTATATATGTACGCATGAGAAATATTATCGAGACTTTATATTTAGGAAGCTCATAATCTATCAATTTTTTGTAATGAGGAAAATTGAACATGCACATAAACTTAGCCATCGAAATCTTGTGGAATTAATGGTGATGTCATAAAATGTGCATAAAGTTCGCTTGGGTTTGAATTTGGCATCGTAAATGAATATATATTAAGCTTAGTATCATAGTTACATTTTCCCTACACATAAATGATGGATAATTGTTGTCTCATATATATATTTAACCACACGATTTGGATAGTCTCTTCGAAATTAAGCACCACTCCATATTATAAGCAACATTGACCATATATACGAGAGGGCGAATATAACATTATATCAAAATAGTACAGATTAATTAATAATTAAATTGATCGGTTTTTTTAATTACCCCGAACTATAAAGCTCTCTCTCTATCTCATCTAACATTAAATTATAAACTTATGAATCTTATTATCCAGCTAGATTATTGGCACCAATGCCCCTTCTATCATGATATAAATGTATTATCTAGTTTTCTTTCTCTTTGCCTAAACAGAACTAAGAATTTAATGCCAAAAAATAAAAAAGGAAAAAAGAACCGCCCCACCCCCACCCACTAAATGGATGGCCGCCTGATAGGGGCGGCGCCGCTCCTTGTCACCCCTTCTTTAGGGCTGTGTTTGGTATGGAAATTTTTAGTTCCCATTAGTTCTCAATAACTAATCGATTTGATAGAAAAGTTTAAGTCTGGTGTTTGGATGAAAAATGTAATGAAGATAATTTGAAAAGTTGATTTAATAAATAAGTTTTAGTAGGTGTTTGGATAAAAAGTAAGAACTAATGATATAATTTATTATTTTATGATGTATAAAATTCTAATAAATTAAAATATTATCTTTATTTAAAATAAATAATTAATATAATATAAAAATATTATATTGTTAATTTAAAATTTATTAAAGAATAAGTTGTGTTGTATTCTATTAATATTAATTTTGATTATTTTTTATATGTTATTAATATTATAATTAACGTAAATAACATAATTTTTATTTTATGAGGTATAAAATTATAATAAATAAAAATATTCTGTATTTATTTAAAATAGAAAATATCATGTATATTTTTTCCTAAAAAGTGAAAATTTTAATTAAAGTATAATAAATAATTAATAAAATAATTGTTTATTATTAAATAAAATAATTTGTTTTATAAATTAAAATATAATATATAAATAAATAATTAAGTATATACATTAAAAATAATTGAAAATTAAAAAAATAGTGTCGTTCTTGCTTGCAACTAGAACTTAAGGCCTCGATTGGTTGCGGAACTGGACGGGAACCGCAGTCTTATTCCGTCCGGTTCCGCTAAACATCGTCCCGAAATTCGATTTCGGAGCGGGAATAACATTGGTGGAATCGGGGTCACGTGACCCCAATTCCACCACTCCGGTTCTACCTTTTTAGGTGGAACCAGAGGTTGCCCCTCTTTTTTTTTGGGTTTTGATGTTGACGTGACTTTTGCTTTTTTTTTCAAAGTTTATTTTCTTTTTTTTCTTTTCTCTTCACACACTATCTTCACTAAAATAAATTATTTAATAGATAAAAAATAATTTTAATAAGTGTTTAATATAATATTATTTATTATCTATTTTTCATTAAAAAAATTAATATTTCATTAAATATAAATAATTTAAAAAATGAATTTTTATATTTAAATAATATAATTTTTAACAAACTTTTTCTCATAAAAATTTTTTATTTTACAATTTTATTTTAATTAATAATAAAATTATACTTCATAATTATAATAATTATTTTTAATTCATAACCCACCCAAAATTCATCCATCACATCATCCACCTTATTCTTCATCACCAAATTTCACTCCAACCAAACACACCTCGAATTAATTTGTCAATTCAACTATGCACGAGGAACTTAAAAGAAACCGCGATTCTGTTTCCTAACGACCCCTAAAAATCCTTACTGCAAGGAAGAACCAAAGTTCTTGAACTTTGGCATCACATGATCATTGACTAGAACCAGACCATTAGTTCTGGTCATGATTAATTCATTTTATGGCAGTGTTTGGCAGAACTTGGGTAAGTTCTTGCCCAAGTTCTAATGCCAAACAGTGCCTAGATGTTCTCTTTAATGCTATCTCTCTCTCACCTCTCTTTCTCAAGCTGCAGGGATATCATCAATTATTAGGTAGTTCTCCTCTATCCTCTTCGAATCGATCTTCCAACTCTCTTTAAGCGGAAGGAAGCATATATATACAATTATATGCGAATGCTAGATATGGTGGAGAGTTTAATTTTAGCTGGTGGACCCTGGCGGCGACGGCGGCAACTCCAGCCAGAGTCGGCATCTCCGCTACTTGGAGAGGGATAGGAACACGTGCATGCATGCACCAGCTAGTTGTTAGCTGCACTAGAACACAAAACAAGGATGGAAGAATCTATAGATATTATAAAGAAATAATAACAAAAATTCTTTTAGCCAATCAAAGGAGTGTTTAATGAAATAAATACAATGAATTCCATCCTCAATCGGACTTTACAAGTCATACCAAGATAGTCTGAATCGAATCTAAAGAAACAAATCTTATTCTCAAAGGGCAAGTTTGGGTGTAATGGCAATCTTTTTGAACATTTTGTTTATAATCTCACTTGGACCTCAATATTTTGACTCGGCACGAATAAGCTTGTTCTACACATGAAAAGAACTCACAATTCTTATCTTTTACGGTTAATGCATGGGGGCCCATAAACCAACACCAAGTTGTGTTTGGATGATAAAGTGAGAATAATATTACTAACCCTCACATATTTTGGTATCACACATATCCAAAAAGAGGAAAGAAGAGTACTATCGATAGTTACAGAATTAACAACATCATTTGGTAGAATCGAGTCAATAACTCGAGATGGGAACCATGGGTCATGTAACCGTGGTTCCCATGCTCCGGTTCCATCTTTTTGATGGAACCGAAGTACAATAGCTCCATTGCCATTTTTTAGTTTCGTTTTCTTTCTTTTTTTTCAAACTTTTTTCTTTTATCATTTTCTTTTATAACCTTACTTATATAAGATAATTTATTTATTATATATAAAATATAATAATAAAGGATTAATGTAATATTATTCATTATTTCATTGTACAATTTTAATATTTTTATTAAATATAATTATTAAATAATATATTCTTAACCAAAATTTTTAAATAAATATTATGTCTTTTATTTTTTTAACAATTTTATAATCTATATTTATCATACATATTCTTAATTCAATCACCCACTAAAATTAACACATCACATCTAATTTTTTCTATCACATCAACTACTTTATTCCTCATCATCAAATTCCACTCCATCCAAACACACCCCGAACTAATCTATCAACTCAAACTATTTACAAAAACTTGGTAGAACTCCAATTCCCATTGCTAAATGACCCCATTGTCACGTTAAAAACAAGTATAAAATATTTAGTCTTTTTCGCAAATGGGAAAAAATGGAAATAATTAAAAAGAGAGGATAATTCATCCAAGGATATTTTAATATTTTTTCACAAGTGGAAAATGGAAATAATTAAAAAGCCAACAAAATAGAAGGAATAAACTGGAAAAATGTGTTTAAGTTAATAAATATCGTATGGTAAGTTCATACTTTATGGTTATATGCAAAAATCGTGATAGTTTAGGGCGACGTTTAAGAAAATAACTCTTTCATTTTGGTTGGGAGACTTGGTGAAGTGGATTTGGGGATGGTCACCAAAGAAATCGAAGAAATTCAAATTGGTGTGATTACTAAAATAAATATGATATCATTTATCAAATATTATAATTGATGACTTGATTCAGGTGCTACTATACATTTTTCTAACAATCGATTGCGGTATTTTGGGGGGGGGGGGGGGGATTATAATGAGGATGTGATAAAACCTAAGATGAATTATATGCTGCTTATATTGTTGATTCTTGTTCAATGTGACATGTTAGATTAGTACATTTAAATTATCAGTATCTTCAAGATATGCATGCAAATAATTATATATCTCTTAATGATAAGCATTTTAAGAATAAATGTAAAATTTATATACAATCAAAGACTACGAAGAAACCTTTTCATGCATTTGAAAAAAAAAATAGAAGTCTTAAAATTAATATATTATGCTATTTGTGAATTAAATGGCATCCTTACGAGAGGAGGAAAATGTATTCTATAACATATATTGATTATTGTTCTAGATATACTTAAGTATATTTATTGATAAATAAATGTGAAGATTTGAATTGTTTTAATGGTATAAGTATGAAGTTTGAAAATTAAAATTCTTTTATCATGAAAATATTTTTCTGCTACATTTGAATGTTTTGAAAATAATTGTAATTTGCATCAATATACAACACCTTATTCTACACAACATAATGAATTAGACGAGAAAAATCATACTTTAATAGATATGATTAATTTTGTGTTTTTAAATGTAAAATTGTCTTAAATTTATAGGGTGAAGCATTATTATAACATGCCATATTCCCAATAGGATTCTGTTCAGAAAAATAATTATATTTCTACATGAATCATAGGAAAGGAAGAACATGAAACATAGATTATTTTAAAGTGTTGAGACGTTTCACATTTTATAGAGAAACTTTTGTGAATTATACTCAAAATTTTAAAGCATATAGAATATTAGTGTCTATTACATTAGTTGAAATTAGAGATGAAAAAATTATTAAAAGTAAATTCTCGGGTGATTCAAATTTAAAACTAGAACCTCCACTGGCAAAATTCAGAACATATTGTGTGCATTCCTAGTGGCTTTTCAAGTAGAATCCAAAACAAGCTAAATTTTATTATGAGCCTTTATTGTTTTCGATTCTAAGAATGATAAGTTTGTGCTCACGAGAAATAAAATACACTAATATGTAATTAAAGTAAAGAGGCCATTCTTGAGTTTCAACCCTTTAATTCCATAGCACCTTTATAATTCTTTCAATTTTAATAATAATCGAGGAAAATATTTTAAGAGGAAAAATGTATTTGCATTTGGAAACTAAACCATCTTAGTCGACGTATTTTTTTCGGTTGATCAAAACGTAATGTATAAGTTTCAATAAGGTATCTTTAAAAATGTATATTATTTATATAATTTTAATTTATGCATAATAGAAAATCTAAAAAAAATTACACCAAATACACGCTTTTCCAATGCTATCTCTAATTTTACTTTGTAATAAGACTACCCTCCTATCTTTTAACTTATTTTATCAAAGGATAAAATGACCGTCCCTCCTACTTAAGTAGGGGGACTGTCCACCCTACTTCAATCACCATTTGGATCTAGGGTGGACGGCCACATTTCATGAGGCAGTTCAATAGATATGGACTCATCAGTCGGCCGATTCACTCGCACATGGTCGGTATGGAGTTTCGGTTCTTCATATATAGAATCTCTATCATCTCCATCCATGATGTCCTCGCACAGACGACCTCTCATCGGCGACGTCCTCTGCGCACCGCCGTATCTCCTCACACCACTGTCGACCTCATCACGCTGTTGTTGATTCCTGCGTCTTACGCCGACCAGATCAAGCATGCCGTGGCTCAGATCTGCCTCTCGCGCACCGGTGCCGACCTCATCGTGCCATCGGCAACTCCCCTACGCCTAACGCCGACCAAATTGAGCATGCTGCAGCTTAGATTTGCCTCTCATGCACCACTATCATTTTCATCTCACCGTCGGCGACTCCCTTGCGCCTAACGCCAACCAGATCGAGCACGTCGTGGCTCGAATCTACCTCTTGCGCACCGTCGACGACCTCGCAGCATCAACCTCATTGCGCCATTGGAGACTCCGCGCATCCCCCCAACCAGATCAAGCACGCCGTGAGCTCGTGCAGCGGCGGCACCCTCGCCACGCACCGCCGCCAACCTCGAGCACGCCGCGACCTCGCGCACCGGCTACCCCCTCGAAGTGAGCCCTGGGCACGAGGTGCTTCACAACGATGACGAGGTGTGGAGGTGACCTCTCACCTTGCAGACTTGGCAGTGGCAAGCATCATGGCGACGCCGAGGTGCTGAGGTGAGCGAGCGCTTCACGGCGGCGAGCGACTTGGCGAGGTGCAGAGGCGACGAGGTGCAGATGTGGCGACGACAACTTCATAGATCTCGCTCGCACTTCGCGACTTGTCGGTGAGCGAGTGATTTCATGGCAGCGAGCTTCACGGTGATGACGGTGGTGGCAAAGTGTGAAGAGCAAGTGAAGTGTGATCGCGATGAAGCTTCACTCAGTCAAACCACTTCCAATTCTGTGAACTGGCCGGCTGATGGGCGTCCATCTTTGTTGAACCGCCGCATGAAATGTGGTCGTCCACCCTAGATCCAATCGCGATTGAACTAGGGTGGACAGTCCCCCATACTTAGGTATTGGGGATACTCATCATTTTCACTGGTTGTAGGTCATGTCCAGATCGCGCTAATTACATGTCGTGGCATATTTTCTCTCCTCAACGCAAATATTTATCGACGTGATAATATTATAAAAGTAAAATAATAATTAAAAAAATAAAATATGATATGTAGAGGGAGGGGCCCCTTCTATTTCTCTTCATCGGCACGCGAGAGTGAGGGGAAAGGGGGCTCGTCGGTGGCGTTTTGTTTTTTAATTATTATTTTATTTTATTAATATTTTTTGACAAATGTTTACGTGGAGGAAGAAGAACATGCCATGCAGCATCGCGATATGAAAATATCCTATAACCCATGAAAAGAATATTTGGTAAAATAAATTAAAAAGAATGATAAAATTAGGAAAGAGATATGTGATGAAATTTATTCAAAATACTTTATATAAAATTTTCAGTCATATGCACACGCGTCAACTTAAAACTCCGTGTGTGAGAGAGGGAGACAAAAATGGATTTTACGTAATTTTGGGGCCCAAAATATCATATATAATCGGCGGCCTTCTCTTCTGTTTGTCCACTTACTTTAATCCAAATTTCCACTTCCCACTTGTCACAATATCTTAACTAGGGGTAAAAATAATACGCATGGAATGAGTTTTTTAATATTTTAAAATTTAAACAAAGCTTATGAATTTCTCGGATGATTTTTTTATAATCCTAATTTTTTTTATAAATTTTATATAAAGAGTATTCCATTTTTTAAAGATAATATTAACGGATTTTATTATATATGACAATCCTACATTATATATTTTAGCACAAATATTTATGGCATATAAATTTTCTACGTATCTAATTGAATAGGTACATATTCCTTGAATGATTGTATATATATTATAAATGTAATATATTTTTATATACTTCTAATAATGTAGCTCTCCATTGGACTTCTCTTGTGATTCATTTAAAGATTATTTTTTCAAATTTACAAAGTCTAAAAAATTTTTGTTTTTAGCATTTTTTAGGCCCTTAGTATTAATAAGTGAAATTGTTTCCAATGGAATGAATGCTTGGGTAAAAGAAAAGAAACAACACTACACTACACTAAAATTTTTTCCCATACTTTTTAGATCTAAACATCATTCTAAAATTAATTAATTAATACTAGTAGTATCAAACGAATTAGGGCTTAATAATCAACTCATGTTTCCTATCAATTTTTTTAATTTTTTCAAAATAGGAAGAGGGAAATTAAAATTCAAAGTACGAAAGGAGGCATACGATTTAGGACGAATCGCAGCCGTTGATGGCGGCACAACTTGCGATGGAAGCGAAAGCGATGGCAGGAGATCATGAGATCGCCCCCCTCCCCTTTTTTTGTCGCCCCCTTCAGTTCAATTGAGTGGGATGATTCCCCCGCTATTTCTCCTTTTCACCCTCCACTATCGAAATAACTCCACTCGCTCCTACCCGATCTACACCGTCCAAACATAATCCGGCGACCATAGTCGATTATCACGAGCATCCGATGACGCGCCCTGGAGGGCATCATCCGTAAATTCAAATCCGAAACTCGAGCTTTATTAGTTCTTAACAAAAACGCATCCAAGTCCTTTCGTATATTAAGAAATTACCCGTCGAAACGAGGTTAATCACAGCTATGCCATCATCGGGCTCCGTTAAATACCTCCTGTTTCGCTCGCCTCCCTTCCCCACCATTTCCGCCATTTTTTTGTACTCCTCCCCTGTCCCCGCACTCCACTGCTCTCCTCCTTCCCCTGCCTCGGTCCGCCATGGCCGCCGCCCTCAACGTGATGGCGTTGCTGGTATTCGTTCCCTTCTCCTACGCCCGCATTCCCGGCGTCTACACCGGCGGCGACTGGCAGAACGCCCACGCCACCTTCTACGGCGGCAGCGACGCCTCCGGCACCATGGGTAAATCTCTCTTCCTTCCCTAAGTGAGACGCTGCTCACTTCGTACTGTTATTATCTTATTCCATGTTTTTTTTTCTTTTTTTGCAGGAGGGGCGTGCGGATACGGGAACCTGTACAGCCAGGGGTACGGGGTGGAGACGGCCGCGCTGAGCACGGCGCTGTTCAACTCGGGGCAGAGCTGCGGGGCGTGCTTCGAGATCAAGTGCGCCGACGACCCGCAGTGGTGCCACTCCGGGAGCCCCTCCATCTTCATCACCGCCACCAACTTCTGCCCGCCCAACTACGCCCTGCCCTCCGACAACGGCGGCTGGTGCAACCCGCCCCGCCCCCACTTCGACCTCGCCATGCCCATGTTCCTCAAGATCGCCGAGTACCGCGCCGGCATCGTCCCCGTATCCTACCGCCGGTAATGGAGCTCTCTCCCCCCTTGTTCTGTCTCCCTCTTTCTTCTCCCGTAGCGTTACTGCTCTGTTCAGTTCTTTGTTGTTAGATATCAAGCCACTCTTGATTTTTTTTTAAATGAACCATATCGTTATTTGTAGGTAAGCTCAATATGCATCAATTACTCTCCAAACGTTAATTGTTTGCTCTTTGTTCTCTGTTATAGGGATTGTTCTTATTCATAGTAAATAGATTTAATGCAACCCATAAATTTGTAAGCCTCTTAGTCAATGCATTTTGTGAGCTTTTATCATACTTTTTTTTTGTATCAAAATATTGAACATACAATAATGTAGTGCTTTGGCAGCGGCCATAAGAACTCTTGTATGTTTGTTACTTGTTAGGGTAAAATTTGTACAACAAGAGTTTGCACAGAAGCTACAAAGAGACATCTGGAACGAGAGCTTTCTCGCACTAAATGCTCCAAAATTTAGCCTCATATGTACATATTTGTATATAATGTAAAACAAAGGGCATAAGTAAACATTAGAATCCAAGCTGAATGCATCCAAAAGGTTTCTAGTTTTCACTTGGGGGGTGTTGACCTTTGCCTATTATATCATTCTTCTCTGCTGCCACCGAATCATATCACTTCATGCTTCTACGCCCGTGACCTTTATTTTCTGCACTATCTAATGGCGGGTCATTGTGGTCATTTCAAGCCCCACCGCGACCCCTAACCGAGACAACAAAAGAAAGAAAAAGAGCGAACAAAACGCGTGATAACTGGACACGTCGTCGTGCATGCCTTCGTCCTTTATTTGCACCTTTTAAGTTTTAACTCGTTCATTAATAATTTAAAGCCAACCAGTTAATTAATCGCGTAACGGGCACGCGTGGTGACTGTTGTTTGCAGTGTGCCGTGCAGGAAGTCCGGCGGCGTGCGTTTCACCATCAACGGGTTCAGGTACTTCAACCTGGTGCTCATCACCAACGTCGCCGGCGCCGGCGACCTAGTCCGGGCGAGCGTGAAGGGGTCCCGGACGGGGTGGATGCCCATGTCCCGGAACTGGGGCCAGAACTGGCAGTCCAACGCCGTGCTCGTGGGGCAGTCCCTCTCCTTCCGCGTCACCGGCAGCGACCGCCGCACCTCCACCTCCTGGAACGTCGCCCCCGCCGGCTGGCAGTTTGGCCAGACCTTCGAGGGCAAAAACTTCAGGGTCTAACGATAGTACGAACGTATCATATAATATAATTCACATACGGCGGGAAAACAAACATACAAAAGTATGTTTCCCGCCGTACTTAATGTTTGTTGTTTGTGTGGGACTTGATATTATAGTCTTTTTCTTTTTTCTTCCTTTTGCTTTGGTTTGTACTAGTAGTAGTTGCGAAAGAAGCAAGCAAAAGAGTAGAGGCGCTTGTGATGAGAATGAGTGGAGTGGGGGAAGTGTGACAGTGCAGGGGTGGAGAGAGAGAGAGAGAGAGAGAGTCTATGTTTTTCTTTTTACGTTTTTGGCTGTGAACACTTTTTTGACTGTGTGGAGGGGCGAAGTGAGGTGGCCCTATCAGGGAAACACACACTATGCTATGGTGTGGTGTGCTAGGTATGGTGTGGTGTACTAGGTGTAGGTTTTGATTTGTAGGGAGGGAGGGAGGGAGAGAGAGAGAGAGAGAGAGAGAGAGAGAGAGAGAGAGAGAGAGAGAGAGAGAGAGAGAGAGAGAGAGAGAGGACAGCAGCAGCAGCTGAAGTGGCTGCAGAGCAACAAAAAAAGGGGTTTGTGCGTGTTGCCCGCAGCTGCTGAACATATTGTCGTGTCGTGTGTGTGTGTTTTGTTGTCGAATTACAGGGGATGTAATGAATGAATAGTTGAAGCTTCTTCTGTCATCTGACTGATGTTGTTTTGGCTCGGTGATCGCTGTGGTTGGGAGCGCAGTTCGAACTGAATAGCTGATAATTTCAGACTAATTGCATGATCTGTGTGCTCTTTAAGCGGAGTACACACAAAATCCTCTTGCTGTTGCAGCTCTGATGTTACTTATAAGATTCTGTGTAGCTCACTGCATCCTAAAGTTTATTACTTTGCCCCAACCAAGGTACATACATATCCATGCAGTGCACATGTGTTATTTATATTGTGTCATTTTGAAGCGTTTGGAATGTCTTGTTGTTACAACATGCATATCTACAATAATATTGTAAAATTTTGTTTTGTAAAATGTCTATATTATGTTGCACCCGAACACAAGACAGTATCCCAGGTATCCTAACAGGGAAGCTTTATATCATAATGAAATAAACAAACTCATTAGAGAGAACTAAAACGTGTGTGTCTGTCATTGAGTGTTCAATTTGGTACAGATCGAGTACTAATGTACAATAATATCTTAATAAGATGCGATCTGATGTACAATAATAGTATCTTATTTATCTAAAATATAGAGCTGAAAGGCAACCATATACAAATAGAAGATAAATGAGGAAAATAGAACAGTTCCTACGAATAAACAAAATCCAACAGGTTACGCGCGAAAAGGACGAGTTCTTGCAAAAAGGATTCGGAAATCTCGAAAGATGGCGACTAAAATATTCCCACAAACAAAACTTTTGAATTAGAAGAAAAGTGGGATTTTTATGAGATTCGATTCTCTAGAACTTTATGTTATGTTTTAATATGCATTTCTTTCCTAGTTTGTCCTTCCTTTTTAATTTATTTCATTTTTTTTCTCTCCACAGAAAGTACTATTGCTTGTCTTTGATTCCTCATATTCCTTTCTTATTAACATAAAAGTAATATTACTTTATTTATTTTCTTTTCTCTCCATAGACGTCCATCCACCAAATTGCTTGCAAACAATGAAGGAGAAACAAAACTGGAGGTGTATCAGCGAAAAGAAAGTAATGTGAAACAGTAAGGCTTCTGAAATCAAACTTAATTCCTTATTGGAGATATGAACTACAATGCTTCATAACTTGCAACATTATAACAAAAATAAGAAGAACAATTTTTGTGGTACAACAAGCAATAACTTCATCAACAGTGAATAAAAAATGACATAGATACTCAAACACAATAATACCAAAATCAGAGACCGAAATTTGGATATCATATAAAAATTAGCAAAAAAAAAAAAAAATTGTCAAAATGACAAAGGGTTTGACAAAGATCACAAATTCAACCAGCAAACATTTTAAGCCAAATTTGGAGATATCTACTCTGTCTCTCTATCTCTCTCCCTCTCTCCATTTTTGCCTACCTTTAAGATAACATCTTGCACTGAGTGGAGACGTGGTTGATGACCTCTTTCAGAGTGGCAGCCCGGCCGAACTCAAAGTTCCAGAGCTCATGGCCGGGGTACCCGCCGCAGGGGTTGTATTCGTTCATCTCCACCAAGGCCCCGGTCACTGCCTCGTACACTAAATCGCCCCATTCGCTCCTCAGTGCGCTCAGCTTCTCGTCGTCCTCATCTATGATCGCCTGCAACATTGCACTTGCGTTCGTCACAATCAAACGACACGAGTCTGGACCTCAATAAACATAATCATATAATTAAGAAGATAATGTTACCTGAGCATCATCTCCTTTTGAGAGAATTCTGAAAGGGTACCAATCTGCGTTCTTGAGCTCCTCCTGCCATTTGGAGCACAACAGTGCTGCCTGCTCGGCGGCGTCTTCGGCATTACCAAACCTCCGGTTGCATGCATCAAGCAGCGGCTTCTCGTCGATTTCTCCCATCCTCCTGACGCCGATGGAGCCGACCTGAAAACTCGGCACATCCCGCAGGCCCTGCAATCAATGAACCAGGTCGATCCCATGGCCACATTTTCTCCAAAGGAGGAATGCTTTTGTTGTGATGAAAGGAAAAATGTGCATCATACTTTTATCAGTTCTTTGCGAGCGTCCTGGAGCTGGTCGTTGCTCCTGCGCTCCTTGACGATGAGAGCTCTGTTCAGAGCTTCCAAATCATCCAATTCCTCAACTTTTTCGTTGTACTTGTCGAGCAGTTCGAACGCCGCCAAATTCTTCATCGAACCTTCCTTGACTTCAACGCGCTTTTTTTTTTTGAAGTAAAAAATAAGCAAAACTGTGAAAAGATGGAATTGTGTTGGCAATGAACAAGAGATGTGCAAACGAACCTTGAGATCGTCGAGTTGATTGTGAGTTCTCGTCAGTTTCACGGCGACATTTTCAATTGTTAGACAGCACACGCATACACACAAAAAACAATGAAAACATTGTCTATCAGATAAAAATCTTATGAAAGAAGCAAGGAGATTTCGAACGTAAATCAGTATCAACATGAATGAGAAGTATAAGAACCGGGAACATGACCCACAGCTGCTCATCTTGGCGTGCAAACCGGCACGCAGAGGTAGATGCCGAAGGCTTGAAGTCTCTGATACGGCGCGCGCAAAGCAAAACGAATGCTTCAGCTAAGGCGATGCAGATGCCGAACTCTTGAGGAATCCAACAACAGGAAGAAGAAGAAATCACCAAGAAGTCACAAGATGAATTCAGAAGAGTTTTGATTGTTGATGTGTGCCAGACTTATGATCAACTTTAGTTTGTGGAATGCCCTTTTTATTCCATTTAATTCCTTACACATTTATGACGGAAGAGGGAAAAAAATTGATAGCAGCACCTTTTGGTGTCCCCGAGGAACCATACGACCGATCAGCTTCCCATACGGAACGAATTCTCAGTGATAAAAATTTATATCGTAGGGTGTCGATGAGAGAGAGAGAGAGAGAGAGCGCCTGTTCAGTATTATTTTGCTGTGCTCTCAGCCTCTTGCTCCAAAAATTATTATGATCACTAATATATTTTTATTCTGTCTAATTAAATCGAGTGGCAAGAACGAGTATTAAACATGTCCAAAAATCACTGTGCCCATATAATAATGCTTTGTACGTTTGAGTTACAAAAAAGGTAAGTATCAATTAACCAATGCTAAGAACGTTCTGACTACATCTTATTTTGACCGTTCAGATTCTCGAATTGGCGTAAATTCTCACTTGGTAAAGTTGAGAATGAAGCAGCAAGCAGTTTCACGCAGCTTGGCATCCACACGAGGACTTCTCGCGCTTTATGTCATCACAAACTCGGGGCTCCAACCTCACAAACTTTTTACTGATCCAGCTCATGGATTTGAACCACAGTGTATTTGTCAGAGACTCAGAATCCTGCCCTCACCAATTCAGAATTGCTGAATCCCAACATGACCTCAACAGGTGATAGAACTCTTCTGGATCAGACATGGGGACCGTAACACTCATGTCCCTCCATACCTCGGCCATTATAAGTAGGAAACACATCCAAATTAATGCCTTGGAAGACCAAATGCGAGTAGATGGATTGAAGACGACAAGAAGCTCAGGGAAATGGCCTCGGCCACCGTTGAGTAAACCAACAAATCTGTCTCTTGGAGCGAAGTGTTTACGTCAAAGGAACTAAAAGAGGCACCCTTCGACATGCATCCTCACAACAGGCCTCAATGGCTACCAAGATGTGTTCTTCCAACAAAATTGGGAGTGCTGTTCATTACATCAGTTGTCAAGTTTGTCTGATGAAGTACTCTGGAATGCAATCTGTGGAAGGGAGCTAAAAGTGCATCATTGAGAAGCAATTAGCGAGCTTAGGTTTGTAAGTTTGTTCAAAATTAGAACTGATAAGATCACCACCAAACTCGTCCTTGGGTGCAATAATAACGAACCTTGCATCGCTGACACGAGTTTCATACCAAGGAAAAGCATACAAGAGTGAAGTAAGAAGGGAAAAGAAGAGAGTAGAGATTGAGATTAGGGCAATGTTTTCAGAACCGGACCAGCGACCGGATCGGACTCATCACTGGATCGCGGTTGAACCGATCAGATCAGGTTCGATCGGATTGAACCAAATTTTATTAAAATAATATCATTCATAATAATTATAAAGATATAATATAAGTTATATGATATAGTACATAGTATATGAATATTGTACTAATAACTTATTAAAAAGATTAAAAAATAATATAACATAATTTTTGTTAATTAAAAGTTTTATAATGATAATATAAATAGATTATTAATAATTTAATATCTATTATTTAATGATGATAGATGTTATATTAATAAATTTTAGCTTAAATTATTCTTTTTTGTTTAACACTTTCCTTTTTATTTCATTTATTTTATGCCCTTTGATAAATTTCCATTCTAATATTATTAAATTTTAAATACTTATCTTTTTATTTTAATTCCTATTTAATTGTATACATATGATATTCCCACATCTTTAACTTTCCTTATACTCTTTTCCTTTTTTCTCATTTAACTTTCCTATTTTTTTATCATTTCTTTTTTTTCAAAATATGCATTGAACCAGATTGAATCGGTTCAATATCAAAACGGGTTTGACACCTAATCAGACCGAATCACCGGTCGATTTGCGATTGAACTAGTTGAACCGACCGGTCCGGTCCGATTTTAACAACATTGGATTAGGGTATTCTCAATATTGTGATTCAATAGATGTTGTTGCTTGCCGATTCCATATGCTGATTCCGTTGATCGCCTCGCACGGCTTCACATGTGCATCTCACGTTCTTGAGTCTTGGCTAGGGGTGTCATTCCAGTCCGCACTAGTCCAGAATTTCCAAATTTGTCCCTATGTCGGGACGACTGGGCATCGTACCTTGAAATCCGATCGAAATCAAGTCAGGATAGAAATCTGAATCATGTCTCGAACTAATACATACATACATACATATAGACATGAATATTCGAATCATGTCTTGATCCGATAATATATATATATATATTATATTACTAAAATATTATATTTATATCTATATTAATTATTTTATTATATCTTGTCGTATATTTTAAACATATTTTATGGTATACTATTATATTATAATTCAATTGATAGTTATGACATTTATTTCATATCATTAGATAATTTTAATATTATGATTTGATTTTTTTATTTTTTATAATTGACTCGGACAATCGGGAATGTCCTTATTTTTATCCCAATTTAATTAGGATGTCTCGGCCTCGGTCCCAAAGATCCGTACCCCTTGTGCATAGTGCTCCTTTGATAATTCTTGTCCTTTATAGACATTGACTTTTACCAAGTCTTTTAACAACAATAAGTGATAACGGTCTCTCAATACAATATTGCATTTTGAATTTTCTCATTGTCCTATTAGTTTAAGCTTAATGCCCTTGAGTTTTTATCATGAACAATATTAATTTCTAAAATATATGATGCATCTCTTATGCACTTTATTACAAATTTATTGCCTAACTCATATTTCATTTTATTTAACATCATGACATCATTTTTTACAAGCGACATATCATTAGCATATAGTGATAATATTGTAAAACTACTTTTCACTCTTCTTGATGTACACACAATAGTATAGTTTATTTATTTTAAAATTGCAAATATAGAAACAAAAAAATCCATGGTCAAACTACCAGAACAGTCTAGAAACCTGAATTGTCAATAAAATAAATTAATTTTTTGATTGGTCATCCCATCTTAATTGAAAAAGGGAAAAATTTTCAAGAATAAATCTAGTTAATTGTTGTATGGAACTTAAGGTACCATTATTGCGATGATTGTTTTAGCACATATAAAGTCTTCTTCAATTATATATAATATATACATATTCTTTGACTCTTTAACTTTTCATATTGTACATCTTCTCACAACTTTTCACATAGGAAAGTTATTTGATGTCTATTTAAAATAATTATAAATTCATATATGTTACTATTATTAAGATCGTCTTACTCAATACAAATTTAGCCACATGGGAATAAGCTTTTTGAAAGTCTATCATGTATTGTTGTGTATAACTTTTGGCAACTAATCTTACTTTATGTCTATCAATAGAATATCAACCCAATACTTTTGCTTCAATACTCATGTACACCTTACGGATTACTTATCTATTGACAAATCCCATGGCACCATATCTCATTCTGATTTATTGAGTCTATTTCATAATTTATAGCAGTGATCCATGATTTTGATTGAATAGAAGCTATTTGCTTTATTATAAAAAGACATAATCTATATTGTCCTTTATATTAACATCAATGGAGTAATACAAAACCTCAAATCAATACAACATATAATCATCTAAATGTGCAACCTTTATTCTTAGTCTCTTGTTTTTTATTATATGCATGGGGATATTGTCCACTTCTTCCAATGAAATCCCATATGGCATAATTCTATATATCCCCAATTATTGGATCGTCATTGAATGTGTCATGATCAAATACATCTTCATTATTATCAAGGATAATTAGAGGTTTGTTGTCCTTGTTTCCCTGCTCCTTTTTCATTCTCTAAAAAAGTTGTATATCAACTTTCAATTACACCTTTATCAGGATGAAAGAATTCATAGCATTTAGATTTTTCACTATATTGTATAAACATGCACCACTCTGCTATGAAGTCTTGCTTGTCCCTAAGTTAACTCGAAAGTAAAACGTGCACTTTACATTCATATTTTTTTAAGATGACCCAACTCGTGATTCCATCCATTCCACACCACGTGTGTCGTTGATTTCATGGACTTAAAATTATATTCTATATGTAATTTGTAATCAATATTGCTTTTCTCAATTTTTTTTAAAATCAATGTGTGATAACACACATATTACGGCATTTATTAATATTTTATTTGTTTTTCCACACCATTTGGTTGTGTCATATGGGACATAGTAGTCCGCTTGCTCAAATATGTATGAATGCAGTAAATTCGAATTCACATTAGACATATTCTCTTCCTCAACACTTAATTGATTTTTCTAGTTTCTTCTCTATTTCCATATCTTTTAAATAAGTCAAAAGCTTCTATTTTTTATTCTAAGAGATAGGCATAAGAGAATATGAACTAATCATCTTTGAATGTCACAAAATATTCTTTACTCATGTCTTGTAGTACTTATGGTCTATAAATATCTGAATGAAGTAATCCTAATAATTATGTTAATTTTTTTTGTTTTAAAAAAGTTTCTAAGTTATATTATTTGTCAAAAACTTTTCACGGGGGAAAACATTGTGTCATGTAAGTGAAGAATTAAGTTCATTTCATTACTTGTTCCATCTTAATATTTCATAAGCGTCCTAATATCTGACACCAAAAAATATAGTCAGATAAATGATATACAGAGTAAGCAAAAGTTTATTCATTGTCACTAAAAATAGTATATGACAACCCAACATTTTATAAAATTTAAAACTTTTAATATTATCCAACGTCGGACTTTTGGGCGATCGAAACCCAAAATGAGCGTTTGATGTGGCAATGAAGTCGACAGCTTAGCTCACGCACCACCGGAGGACCAAAATACTTTCGGCCGTCCGAAAGTTCAATGAATAGAAAATCGCCGAAAGAGCAATAATTGTTCTTCATTCATTCCACCACAATAATGGTCGGATATTGTAACTCTCCTCAACCATGATCTGAAGAGTTATGACACGAACCCATCTCTTTCTCTCCCCTATTAATTCGTTGCACCTGCCGGATCTCACTCCTTCACGAACATGGGAGGGGAAAGGGCGACTCCATCACTTCAAAACCTCGATCCCTTTTTTTCCATTTCTTCTTCGTTTCCTCTCACCTTGTTTATGTGCTTGTTGTCGGTTGCTGCCAGAGGACGAGAGGGCGACCCTAACGGCTCCACTCGGAGCAAGAGACGACGGGGGATAGGAGCAGAGAAGTTGAGGATGAACCACCACAAGGATGAACCGAAAAACATATAGTTAATGGTGTGTTTTCGGGATCTGAGTCATGGGATAATTTTGAATGGATTATGCATGCTATAAGGACTGATTCGTGGTTAAGGTTTTTGCTAGTGAGGGTAGATCAAGTCTCATGATGTTATAGATATATGGATCTGCTTTTCCCTTTTGAATTTCTGAACCATGTCAATGTTTTGTATGTGATCTGTGAGTTGATAATATGCTAAATGGTTAGATCTATTAGTATGACTTAGAGTGCAAATTGAAGAATTGTATCATGTTTGAAGTTAGTACTTTACATTGTCTGAAATAGAGATAGATTTTGAATTGTTTAAACACTGACTGAATATGTTATAGGGGAAAAATGATATGGATGTTACGTTTAGAATGAAATATTTTGATTAAATATGTCTCTAAATCATGCTATGTGATAAGCATTAGGTTATGTAGCATTAGAATATGCATGGGTTGAAAACTTGTGTGAAAACGTACGGATTTCGCAATGACGTATCGCCCTGTCGGACGACCCAAACCTTTTTTGGGCATCCGATTTGGCTCGACAGGAGTATAGCGTCCGTTATATCGAATGATTGTAACCCGATCGATCGATCGATATAGACCAAAACGGAAGTCTAAAATCCTTTCAGACAGTCGAACTAAAAAATGTCGAGACTCATTAATGGCGACGATAACCAGTCGGTCGATCAAAAACCTTTCGAGCGATCGATCTGGATTATTTAGTCGAAAGGACTATCAATAGTTGATGGAGAAATTTGATCGATTGAGAAAGAAGATGACATTATTCATAACGAACGATCGAAACTCGTGACTGAAAGTTCGACAGACCTACTCATGTGAAAATGGACGATCGAACCTCCCTCAATCGACCGATAGAATATGATCTTGAAATGAATGAAGAATGAACACAAAACGATCGACTGCTCTCTTTTCGGATGACTGAAGAATAGTGATAAACGGGCGTCCACTCCTTTTCGAACGATCGCTAAATGACCTTAAAGTGGATGACCGCTCAACTTTCAGACGTCCAATATGTGGATAGGAAGAATACGACTTTAAACAAACCCTCCTATTTGATGAACTTTTGTCCACCTGATTGAAATAGAATGATATGAACATAAAGATGAATCGAAGCTATGATCCCTATAGCCATCATCAATTCATGGGTTGAAAGAGAGACTCATGAATGATGGAGAGTTACCATTTTCCCTATCTAGGTGGGAGCCTCTCCCAGCGGTGTTTTCGTCTTGCACGAGGTCATCCCGTCCGACGGGATTGGTCATGGCACTGATTCTCCACTAGCCCACTATGGTCCAGATAACTGTACACTGTGTCTGTAATGGTATTCCCTAAAAGTGAAGAGCTCTTCCAAGTTATAATCAAGATGAAAGTACATGAATGATCAAAGATGAATGAAAGGACTTTATGATTATGAATATGAAAAATGAACATGAATGATGAATATGAATGATGAACATAAAGGATGAACATGAACAACGAATATGAATGTGAAAGGGAAACGAAATGAATAAATACGAACCATGATATCTTTATTGATTATTTATAATAACTTCTTATATGATTGATAGCTATATGCTGGCTTCATGCATTTTTCTAATGGAATCATCTTATGACTCATACGAACTCACACTTAGCGTTATACTAACGATTGAACTTGCTCCCATGTGTGATTCCCATTAGGTACATGATGATTATGTATGTTGAGTTGGTGTGTGTGGACATGTGCACATGGTTATCGTGGAGTTTAGGTGTGGTCTTCTATTTTGCTATTATGTCAAGTTGTACCTTTACTTGGATGGAACCTATCAAGTTGTATCAAGTCGTGAACTTTTGTATGCCTCATAAGACACTTGGATGTACCTTATTATCTTAGCTTTCGCACTTTTCTTCATTTGTTGTATTATTTTAATTATCAAGCCTTCTGCTTATGTGTCATTTTTCTTAATCAATTGGGTCAACGAAAGAGTCAAAGAAAGACCGAAGAAAGTAGCGACCGCAAGTAAGGTTTTCAAACTCGAAAGTTTATGTTGACTCATTTTACATCCCGTAAACTCGAGACATAAACTCGAAATGTAAAGTCTTAAAGTTTATGTACATGACTTTATGTATATATTTAACATTATATGTTATAAAATATTTGTGAAAAATAATTTCTATATGTTAGTTTCAAATTTAATGAGTTCATTGGTCATATTTTAACTCACTCATATTGAATTGCATAACCATTCATTATTTTTAACAATTCATTACTCTATAAATACAATATATGTGTCGATGCAACACATGTTGAAACGTAAAGAGTTCGAAGTTATATATCAAATTACCAAAGTAGTCCATGAGTCATACAAATTAAAACATAAAGTATTTTTAGTTATTAAATCATGAATGTTTAATATTATTTTCATTTCAATTCTGACATCAAATCTTTGTTAAATGCCTAACTTTGCATCTGGTGATTCTACTTGTACACTTTATCGAGTTTACCCGAGTTTATTTGAGTCCACTAGAGTCTACCCGAGTTTACCACCAAGTCTGATTCCACTCTGAGTTGACTCGATTTCATGACTAAACGCGTGAACTCGTAAGAGTTTAAGTGTCAAACTCGAGAGTTTGTGACCGCAAGAAGATTTCACCATGTGACAGGGTCAAATTTTCGGGGCATTACATAGTAAGTTCAAATAAATCATGTCCATGTACAAATTTTCCTTTAGCAAAGATATCTTTATCTTTGTCTATGGTTATACGACCAATAAATAAACAAACTTCAAAATCATTTTTTTCAAGAGGATAGGAACAAATATTAAATTTCTACACATTTGCATACATAACACATGAATGAGTATAAATTTGTCCCCTATATCTAGCATGTATTTTCCAACAACTTTCAAATCTAGATAAGTGTTGTTACCCATGTAAATCCTCCATTCATCCTTCTTTATCTCAATGACTCAATTACTTCTTCAATTTTGACGATGTGATAGCTTGTTCTAGAGTCCATCCACCATATTTTGATGTCCGTCATTGTATTATTCCACTTGACAATCACAACAAAATATGATCGTCTTCATGGTTCTCTTTTGCTTGTTGTCGGCCATTCCTTTTTGCATGTTCTTGTTATTTTCCTGCTTCCCCGTTATGGGACAATTGTTCTTGAAGTGAAAATTTTTTTTGGCATGAGTGTCAAGCTCCATTTTTTAACTATTTCTTTTAGCATTTAAGGATTCTCTTATTCTAAACATCATGGGCCTCTTCTTCTCTTTCCTCACTTCCCTTAGTCTCAAAGATCTTTTTCCATTGGCCATGTGTTGTTAAATGGTCAAGACATATGATAGGTCTATATTTTTTTGTACTTTCACTAATACGAATAGCAACTATAGCCATGTCAAAAGATGGGGAAGCTATTAAGTACAGTTGTGACATACTGATACAATGTTTCAAGCAAGGTTGGCCCAACAACAATGATGAAATTATATGTTCATATATCTTGGTTATCATACTTCTTCATGAGTGCATTTCATACAACATGTGTCATTTTATAACCATTAAGAATTCTTATCAAGTCATATTTCAAATGCATTAAAATAAAAGTCTTATCATACCTTTGCATTGCTTTTTGGCCTTGTCGAATGCCCACTTAGTGGCTTCCTTAGAGAGGGTGAAAGAGTCCAAGTCAATGATCTTGTCTAGGGTTGAAAATAAATCGAGCCGTTCGTGAGCAACTCGTGGCTCAGTTTATTTTTGGCTTAGCTCGGCTCGGCCTATTATCAATATAAGCCAAGCTGAAATATTAAATAAAGCCTATTTTTTTAAAGAGGCTTAATCTCTTAATAATTGGCCTAGCCTTATAGCTCATCAGGCCAAGATTTATTAATATATTATATTATAATTTTTAATACTTCATCTTTTAAATCTTTAATTTTGAGTTCAATATTACTATTTTTATTATATGTTTAGAAAAAAATATATTAGTGGTGTCTCTTTTATTTATTTTGTATCTATTGTTTCTTTAATAAATAAGATTTATTATATTTAATCTAGTATATCATCAAAAAAATTATTTAGCTTATCAGGCTAATAAGTTAGGCCAGGCATTAAAAGTTAATCAAACAAGTCAGGTTAAGTTTATATTCATGGCTTGTCACAGACTATAGGTCAGGCTTAAATACTTTTATTTTGTAGCAGGCTTGACCTATTTAAGTAGAAGTCTAGCTCGGCCTAGCTCGTGTCCAGCCCTAATCTTGTTCAATTTGTTGTGAACAAGCTCATAGTTAATCTTAAGAGACAACATTTTTTTTTCCATAAGTGGTTCCGTTAGAACATTCAAGCTTTGTGAATTTTGAAGTAACCAAACTTGAACGGAATTTTCTAAAAGAGAAGTAAAATACAAAATAATTATTATCAAACACTTATCGATAACTATATAAATTATTAGCAAAAATTAAAATTAGTCTAGTTTAAGTATCAATTCAAAAACTAATTAAATGTCTTTGTAAATTTAATTTAGCACTAATATTGAATTTATTTGAATCAAAATAAAAGTTTATTTTCTCAAGTTAATTTAACAATAGACTCTTAATCCAAAAATATTAACAAAAATTAAAAATTGACTAGATTAAATATCAATAAAATTTATTTTCAAAATTTACAATGAACATTAATATTATTTATTAACTAAATATTACATAAATAAAAATGTCAAAAGCTTAATGGGCTACTACTTAAATGGGTCTGCATTTAAGCCAAGTAAGCCTTTCAAGAATGGACAGTCGTGATTTGATCACAACAACATATGTGACATGGATTCGATACAAATTACAACTATCGAGATTTAATCTAAAAACCTATTGTTGGAAACATGAGGCAATTATAATGGCTTATATTCACTATTCATGCAAGAAAATATCCACGACAAAATATTAATAAAGCTTTATAATAGTTCAAATTCAATAAAAACATATCAACCACTGTGATTTAAGTTTAATTATTGCAGTCTAGATTCAATAAGAAAGAAGATCGATGTCCAAAAGCCAAAAAAATGGTTATGACCATCATGATGCAATCAGATCAAATAAAACATACATAACGAAAAGAACAATATATGATTCATATTAGATCAAAAATTTATAAATGGTGCAAATCTTGAGTCGGATCAAAATGATTTTAATTAAATCTTGAAGTTTATCAAACAACTAGAAATATATATATATGAGAGTTATAACGATCGAGATTTAATCAAAAAATAGATCCAATGCATGATATTAACTTAAAACAAAACAAATTAAATAAAATAAAAATTGATCCAAGGGCCGTGATTCTATCAAAATCTAAAGTGATGACTCACATGAACAAATGGATCAATGCACAAGATCATATCACTGATAATAGATCGAATGGATGAGATTCGATAAAAAAAATACTAGTGATTTAGAAAGAAAAATTACCAACGTGTGAGATTAAAAAAAAACATCAAACACAATTGATGGCTAGGATTTGTTGATGTAGTACTTTTTCCTAACTCTAGAATTACCTATATGTGAAAAAATGACGATTAGGGGGAATCTCGATTCTAATGATAGTCGTCATCAAGTTCGTTTCAAAGTGAAAGTTGATTCGTTAGGGGTGATGGAAATGTTTGGGATCGTCAATTGTTGTCAAAGAGGTTTGAACTACTTTCAACATCGGTGACGAAGTTGAACACAATTTGATGGTGGTTCAAAAATTTTGTATAGCTCCAGCCAAAATTCCCAAGGGCTTTCGTGTTATAGGTTCACCAGAGGATCACTAAGGGGATGTTTGGTAGAGGAACAAAATAAGAATTAGCCCATTGTTTCTATTTTTTCATTCAAACATCATTTTGAACATTATGTGGGACTCACGTTAAATGATTGTAAGAACAACATAAAGTAGAGATAAAAATGTTCTTGCCTCCCCTTGAAACTTCTTTGCTCCCATTTATTCTTGTTGTAGGAACATTTTGCGGTCAAAATTTTTTGTTCCAAAATTGTTCTTGTGACAGCCAAACTGTCCCTAAGAGATCGGTGGAAGATAGGAGAAATTTTTGTGCATTGTGGATAGTTCAGCTGCAAATGGAAGTTCCAACTTCCAACGACGTCTTGCAATCAAAAGAAATCGCAATTCGCCAAAGGCATTGCAATTAGGGGACTCACGATGTTGTGCTTATTCCAATTGCTCAAAGCGACTTATATAGGCATTCAAATATGTTTGTCTATTCCCCTCATTGTCGATCACATCTGCCAATCATGTGTTGACTACTACCATAATCAATGTCGTGGCTTGCTATTTCGACTCGCCATTAGTAGCATCCCAATCAATGTGTTTCCATTAATCTTGTGAGCAAGTCACATGGACGTGCGTGTTTCATGCCCATGACCATATCGGTCACGTTTGTGATTAGATTACCACTTAGTAACAAAGAGAACATAATCATCATGCAAGAACTTGTTAATTCAATGAAAATAATTGAGGAGCACAAAGCAATGCATGTCTATCAAAATTGATTTAGAAAAGACCTTTGGAATTTCTTGGCAGAATCAATAGCATGTAGGCATCCTATCATACTTGAATAGAGTGATAATGGATTGCTTAACTACATTATCGATGAGGATCCTATGGAGCGACAGACTCTCTGAGTCTTATAGAGTGGAAAAAGGAATTCAACAAGAACCTCAGCTATCTCTTTTATCTTTTTGTTTTATGCATTGGAAAGGTCACTACAAGAAAATTGAGATTTTTCGATGGATAGAAATTCGTCGCAATTTGCGATGGATTTTGCAACGGATAGTGATCCGTCTGAATTTTCGACGATCACAACCGTCAGAAATAAAAATAATAAATTATATAATTTATTATATTATTATATTTTTTGACGATCAGGAACGTCGAAAGTTTAGACGGATATCTAACCGTCGCAATTTCCGACGGTCCTGACCGTCGATAAATGAAAAATAATAAATTATGTAATTTATTATATTATTATTTTATTTTTTGATGATTAGGAACGTCGAAAGTTCGACGGATATGCAACCGTCACAATTTTCGACGGTCCGAACCGTCAGTAAATAAAAAATAATATAATGTAAGGAGTATTTTATTAATATAATTAGCGACAGTTCAAACCGTCACAAATTTTGACGGTTCCGATGGTTCTAATCGTCGGTAAGTAAAAAATAATATAATATACAAAGTTTTTTTATTATATATATGAATGTAGTATTTTATTATTATAATTAAATATCATATTCATATATATATCATAATAATATATATTATTAATATTTGCTTAGTTTCCGATGGTCATAGCCGTCGGTAATTAAAAAATCACTCTCCCGTCGCTTTTTTTCATTTTCCCACTTTCCCTCTATTATTATTATTATTATTATTATTATTATTATTATTATTATTATTATTATTATTATTATATGCACCTCCACTTTATATCTTCACTTTCTTTTTCTTTACCTCTCTCCTCTCTCTCTCCCTCTCTTTGCGACGACCCTCTTCCTCCCGGACAACGACGCTCTCTCGCCGGCGACCCTCTCCCTCTCTCTCTCTCCCTCCCTCCCTCTCCCGCGGCCGATCTGGCCCTTGCGGCCGGATCCAACCACTAGCAGCCAACGGCCAGATCGGGCCGCCCGCGGCCAGCTAATTTTTTTATATTAAAATTTTTTTTGCGACGGTTGCACATTCGACGGTCGCTTCCGTCGAAAGTTTTGACGGTTGGGATGACCGCCAAAACTTTCGGCGATTTCGACGACTGCCGAAAGTAGCGACAGCGGTCGCAGACCGTCGAAACTTTCGACGGTTGCAGCCGCCAGACTTTCGTAAAAAATTCCAATGATTTTTTTCTAACTGTCGAAAATCAATTTGTGACGACCATTTTTCATACGTATGGGTTCCGTCGAAAAATCCATCGAAAATCATCATTTCAAACGGTTTTCGAAAAATTACAGACGGTTTGGACCGTCTGAAATTTCCTTTTTTCTTGTAGTGGGTTACAACAACAACAACAACAACAACAACAACAACAACAAAGCCTTATACCACTAGGTAGGGTCGGCTACATGGATCATACGACGCCATTCCGCTCTATTAGTAACCAAACATTTCGGTATATTATTCACCAATAGATCTTACTCTATTAGTTCGCCAAGTGTCCGCCTTGACCTCCCTCTCCCTCTTTTAATCGGACTCCAGATTATTTGATCTACTCTTCTTACTGGCGCATCTAATGGTCTTCTCTGAATATGACCAAACCATCTCAAACGATTATCTACCATTTTCTCACTAATAGGAGCCACTCCGACTCGTTCACGTATATGATCATTCCTAATCTTATCTAATCTTGTATGACCACACATCCATCTCAACATCCTCATTTCGGCTACCCCCACTTTACGTTCATGTTGTCCCTTCATAGCCCATTAATGTCATCACCTTCTACAAATGGTGATTAGTTGGGAGATTGGAACCTCAAATCACATAATTTTCTTCGCCCATTATCCCATTCTCTTCTTAGAATCATCAATTAATGATGGACATCCTCCAAACTTTCTGCCATCATATAGGTACTGACTTCGTAGATGCATCTACCATGAGTAAGTTAATTATTTGGGATCTAGTCGTGCATGGAAAGTTTAAAAACAATCCATTTTTAGTGAACCATTGATCGTGCTATGGAGTGCATAATTGGGTGGTCGTCATTGAACAAGAATAATTATGATGGCACAATCAGTCAACTATGGCGTCACAAACTCGCACCTCGTGCATACAACACAATTATTGAAAAAAGTTAGGGTTTGTTTGGATTGAAAGTTATGGAGAGGGGTGGAATAAGAGAATGAAATTTGTTACTCTTGTTTAGATAAAAATATTTTAATATTCGTAAGGGGTTTGGAGGTATGAGTTATGCCATCAAATTCATTTTTTCTTTTTCATTCTACCAACTTAGTGGAGTGAAAAGGGATAATAATTTTTAAGACAAATTTACCCTTAGTTAAAACTTATTATTTTCTGACCTAATATTTATTTGATGACTCTTCTTATTTTTTTTCTCATCAACAAGCTCTCTTCATTATTTTTCTGCAATAGTGGCATCTCTTCATTATTTTTGTACAATAGCCCAGCTCTATAAGATCAACAAAACAATTTGCTTTTTCACTTTTTTTCCTTTTGATATCGTGTGTCTTTTATCCTTTTCTTTTGGTCAACAAAACAGCTCTTATTATCCTTTGTTTTTGTAGTATTACTTTTTGTTTTCTTTGGTTTATAGTATATGAAATTTGACCAGCTAGATGTCTTTCATAGGCAATCTCTTTTTTTTCCTATATTGCTGTGTCATTAGCTAATAACATGCATACATATGACAAGTATCCGTGCCTACATATGTGATATTGATAAAAAAAATATGGGTTGTTCTATCAGAAAAAAAAGAAAAATGAGTTGGTAGACGTCTTAACCTCCTTTTTCTTCCAACCTTTGTTACTACATTTTTTCATGCATTCTTTAAAAAAACTCTAATGATTTATTAATAAACATGCACTTTATATATATATATATATATATATATACATATATATATATATATATTAAAATTCTCTTATTTTTTATGCATACCAATACACTAATTTTAATATGTCACATTAATTTTATTGCGTTCAGTGGTGTTTTGTCAAATTATTTTAATGCTCAAATTTAATTAGCTCCTTTCTCGTAAAAAAGTGAACACTTTTTTTAGGAAAAAAATAATGAAAGACATTCTCAACTGCATTTTTTGTGATTAGTATTCTTGTTCATGCCTTAATTTTGATGTTGATATTTTATTCATGTAAAAATTTTGTGAATCATTTTAGGTTTAATGGATCAAAGCGGTAAACAAGTTACCGTAGTAAGATGGAGAGAAATACGTAGAACTAGAAGAGCTATCGGAAGTGTTATAGTATTGATTTATTAATATGTTCATTTTAGAATACAATCACATCGAAAATGTGTAATCAATAACGATATGTATTCCGAACGAGAAAAAGGTTCGTGAAAAGATAATCAATAGGCTTTAGAAACTCCTCTATTATCTCCTATTTTCAATAGTGAAGTTTATAAGATTCTTGAATACTTACATATTGATGAAGCTCATTTAATGAATGTTTTTTTTTTGTGTGGAGAATCCAAAAAAAAAAAGGTCATACTTGATTGTCCAAGGAAGAAGCACAAATCTTTGATCATGCATGCGACATTTGGTTCAAGAAATCTTTAAAATATATTAAATTTTCATGAGAACTTAGAGGGCTAATTGTTTTCTTATTCAATTAGAGATAGGCAATTAATACTAATGACTCATTTACTATACTTAAAATATTGTTATGATGAACTATGGTGTAATTGGTGTAATTTTTATTCTGTTACTTTTTCAAATATGCTTCTAATAATATACTCAAATGCATATATAATACTTCTATGATGAAGTTTTTCACTCAAAATTACAGTGATATTTTAGATAATAAAATGAATGTTTTAAAAGTTTGCTTGACATAATATTTTTGTTTTTCAATAAAGATCATAATGTATTATCATTTTTTTTTCAAATTTTAACTTTTGTAGTTGTTCTTATGCCATTAACTTATTTTATTTTTAATAATTTATTAAGTGATATAAATAACAATAAAATATAAAGAGTAAAAAAGACTTTTGCCAAAAGGAATTATGAAATTAATATTTTAAGTAGTCTATCCAAATATGTTTAACTTGTTGCATTCGTTTCCTCTATTTTTTAATCAAATATGAACTTAATAAAGTCAAATCCTCCACTACCTCTTACTTCACCGGCATATTCTATTTCATCCTTTCATTAAACAACGACGAATTTTCTAGAACATCGCGAAATATTCCAAGAACATCGCGAAATATTTCGAAATAAGAAAATAGTCAAGGCATTCGAGGCTGCAGGCAAGCAGGAATGGGGATTCTGGTCATCTCCAAATGCCCTGACATCATTGAAGTGTAAGAACGTCCAAGCCCAAGATCCGGAACATGAAACTCAACTCAATAACTCATGGTTGTGGAAGAACGTCCAAGCCCGATCATGGAACAATGAGGGAACATTCCACGGAATTAGCCGGAAGCAAACAGTAAACCCCGTTTGGATGAATTTTTTATTTTGGACCCCACAAATTTAAGCCACACGCCTATTTGGCTAAAAATCTAGAAGCAAGACATTAATTCTCGCCATATTCGTCCACCCCAAAGAAAAAGTATACGGTAGAGTTTGATGAGTGAAATTGCAGCCAGTGACAAATTGAACACTTTTGCCTGGTCAGGACAAGGAACCAATGTCGATTTGCAGTTTCTTTTTTCTTTTAGGAGCTTTGCGGTATTATTATGAATTTATGATTACATCTAAAAATGCTTTCTTTTTATCTTTGAGTTTTAAAAAGAAATCTTATGTTGACAGTTCAACTATCCACAGCTCCTGAATTAGCACTCGTGTCTTCAAAACTATCCATAACTCCTGAATTAGCACTCGTGTCTTCAGAATCTACAAATGGAACGCAAGATTGAGCAAGACACAAGCCAAAATTCAAACAGGTCATAAGATTTGACCACTATTTTTGTTTCCGTCTTCTAAGTTGAGAAAACAATGCCTATTTCACAACTTTTTTTATTCAAGAATTAAATTGATGCCTCAGAATCGAACGGGATGAAACAAGGTCTGAAAAGTTGCATAGTAGGAGTAAGATGTGCTTCGCCGTTCCAGTACACTAAAGCAGTCGAAGAGTAGGAGATTTTGCAAGAGATACCCTCTTTGTAGATAGTATTTTCACCTGAACACATGAAGGTAAAAGCTGGAGATATCAAAAACAAGTTCAAGAAGTACAACATAAAATATGTATTTCTCCAGCTTTTACCCAGATTAAATAGAGAGGCCCGAGGGAAATATCTTTCCACTTTTTGTAAAGTTAAAAAAATAGGAATTGTGATTAATAAAGCAAAACCAAAGAATATTTGACATTGTAAATGTACTAAGTTTCATCTACCTAAGCACACAAAGTATATTACATGTAAAGATGCTCTATAAGTGACACAGCATATACCACACGACTTCACTACAAAGAAATCACTTTTTTTCCCCAAAAAAAAAAAACAAGATGAGATTAATTTGCTCAAAGGAAAATATTGCGATTCAGAAGCTTGCTACAAGGATGGGGATGGGCAATGTAAATTCACGAGAAATTAGACAAGGCACAATCTATAGACTACATTTGGTCAACCCGTAACATATGTGCATATCATGTTGGAAGGAATAAAAACCAAAACAAGTACTAGGGTTACCTTTTTCTCTTATTAGTTTTCCATTGCTTCAGAATATACTGAATAACTTCCTTCAGTGTTGCCTTTCTATTCTCCTTAAAGTTCCACAACTCCGGAACAGTGTAATTGCCACTTGGATTATACTCATACATTTCCATCAATGCCTTTGTAACAGCTTCATAAACTTCATGACCCAGATCGTCTTTTAACGATTGCAACTTTTCATCATCCTCTTTAATGAGATTCTGTAACAAATTGCAACTCTAAGACAACTACTGTAATTCAACCCAGCTATAGGATGTAATGATTTTCATATACCTGTGGCTGATTGTCAATGATAGCTATTTTGAACGGGTGCCATTCTGGATTTTTGAGTTCATCTTGCCAATGGGAACAGAGGGTCACAGCCTTAACATCTGGTTCATCTCCTGCATATTTCGTTTTGCAAACAACACGAAAGGGTTTGTCATCAATTTCACCCATCCTCTTTATACCAATCAATGTCCGACCACACAGCATTTCCGTCAAACCCTAAAAAAGGAAATATTCAGAAAGAATCATGTGTAAAAGCTTGGCAACAAAATAATGATCCGAATCCAATTGTTTGCACAAAGGTAAAAAGAAATGAAAACCACAAGATTATACATGTACTAAACAAAACTCATACCTCAATCAGCGCCTTACGGGCTTCTTGCAGTTCATCATTTGTTTTTCGTTCTTTGACAATAAGTGTCTGATTGAGAGCTTCCATGTCTTCCATCTCCTCCATTTTCTCTTTGAGTTGCTCACTCATCTCTTCTATTTTCTTTCTAACTGCAGAATCTTGGTCGGCTCCCATATGCTTCATAACATCCAGCTGTCCCTTCATTTGCTGTATTTCCAATTCAAGTTTCTGCTTGGCATCTAGTTGCTTTTCCAGCAGAAGTATTTTCTTGAGAGCAGCCTCCTTTTCATTCTGTATTTTCACTCAGATTTTTCAGCAATACCCTAGAGAAAATACCAATGTGGCATATCTCCTACATAAAAAGATCAAGATGACAGTAGCAAACCTTATGGTCTTCTAGCAATTTCAGCACTTTTTCATCAGCTTTCTTCTGCTCCAAAGTGGCTAACTCAAGCGAGTTATTTTTCAATGCATTCTGCAAAACAGCATCAGATGTGTGAAAACTCACTAAGAGAAAGTTTTATGTTTTTTCTAGAGGAAAAAGGACTTTCGCAGTTATCCCGCCATATTGAGTAGAAAACCATTATATATGTTGTGCACTTGTTTATCAATCAAATTTCAGAAAGAAATATGAGTTCTCTGGCTGAAACACATATAATTCCATAAAAAGTACAGGAAGCAATTTATTAATTATAATATCCAGTCACAAATAGTAAGTACAATAAGGATGAGAGCTATTCAAAGATACACGTCAACCAAATTCCTTGTATTGTATAAGCAATAGTTGATATTTGAACTTTTAAGAAAACCCAGAAGCATTTATCATGTCTTTGACTATTAGAAATGGGTAAAGGACTAGAGGAAGAAGTGCATGTTATAAATATGGATTAACTTTCCGGATGAAGATATTCTTTTATTCAAAAAGAGGATGAAGAAATTCACAAGGATACAAATAATACAGCATCTGCATGTTCATGATTGAACAGAATTACTAGTCTAACATAGCTGTGGTATAGGATGTGACAGTAATATATAACGAAGAAGGAGATCATGTAGTGCTCTAATACTGGTCAGATACATTTTATCTGTTTCACCTTTTGCATATGTAATTATTTTTCCATGATAAAACACAAAGTTATCATTAACTCTTTAGTTATTTTCCTTCTTTTAGGATGGATCGACTCTTTAATTCTGTTTGAATAAGGATTGACTATTTAATTAAATACAACTCTTGAAAACATAGTGAATCAAAATCGACAGTTAGGTTTTTCAGTGTATTAGTTTGCATATCTGACAATTGGACAAAGTCCAAACAGTCAGTCTCCTTTGGGTGGGTTTGACATAGCTTTTTTTTTTTTTGAGAAGAAAGAGGATGACTACCAAATTGAGTGGTTGTCATCCAGGTATATATATATCTGGGGAAAGTGAAGAGATGTACAAGTGTGTGCTCTCGAAGAGAGAGCGGCAAAAAAGAAAAAGTATATCAGCCAAGACCCCACTCCCGAAGCAAAAAGAAAGTGTGGTGTACAATATGCTCTATCTGACTTCGCTCCCCACAAAAAATCACTCGGCTCCGCTGAATCCATATCGCCCAAGAACCTGCCAAAAAAATCGCCACTGGTGCCTGCCATCTCTGACCCTGTCGGGCCAAACCACGAAGAAGCTGCCACAACTCCGTAGGATCGGAGGGAAAAGGGATCCCAAAGGGCATCCGATGCCAGATGCCGCGTGATGTCGCACATGTAAAGAATAGATGGCCAATGTCCTCCTCCGCCTCACCACAGAGGACGCATGACGTGTCACTATGGTGTGCCCACCTCGCCCTATATGTCCTGGTGAGAAGTCTATCCCGCCGCATGAGCCAAGCAAAAATCTTGACTTTCAGCGGAACACGGGATCTCCAAATAAGGCGACAATCAAATCTGAAATCCTCCGACATCATCATGTCGGGAAGAAAGCGGATGTAGAGACTCCGTGCCGACCAGGTCTTCGATAGCCAAACCCAACCATCATATCTGGATTGGTCGGTGAGGAAAGGAGCAATCCTCTAGTGAAGAGCAAGAAACTCCGTGAAACGCTGATCAGAGAGGGCTGATATGAAAGTCGGGGCCCAGGAGCCAGAGCCCGGGCCACCAGGCATAGACCAGGTCTCTGCCACCGTCGCGTCAGGATGCACCGCCAGAGCATACAATCGGGGGAAAGCCTCCGCCAGTGAGTCCCCAGGGACCAGCCATGCCGCCAAAAGGAGAAGTCCGCTCCGGAGCCAAGAGAGGGGGTCATGAGTGAACGCACCCTCGGAATCAGCGCCGCCCCGCCCCGCCAAAATGATGAAGCTCCGCGGGGCAGCATAATCCTCGAATCCCAAGAAAGGTCTCATCCATAGCATGTGAAGAAGACCGACTGCCACAAACCATCCTCGGGCCTCATGATCCGCTTAACCCACTGAGTTAGGAGAGCCCAGTTGGTGTAGCGGAGGTCCCGAACCCCTAGCCCGCCCTAAGAGGTGGGACGGCAAACACTGCTCCAATTAGCAAGATGGACTCTGCGGCGATCAAGACCGCCACCCTGCCAAAAGAATATGCTCCTCAAAGAATCCATACGTCTAATAATCCGGGCAGGTGCTCTGAGAACAGTCATATAGTACGTCGGGAGTGCCGTGAGAACAGATCGGAGAAGGACAAGACGGCCACCTCGGGATAGGAGACGTGAACTACCTGGAGCCTCTGCTCCATGCGCTCAAGAACTGGAGTCCAACCCCAGGATGTGATGTGGCGGTCGGAGAGAGGTAGGCCCAGATATGTGATCGACAGTGTACCAGTAGGTGTGCGAAGCTCGGCCGCGCATCTGTCAGCAACCTCGGAAACCATGCCAAACGGGATGAAAGAGGACTTGCATGGTTTATCTGAAGACCCGTCGTGGCGCCAAATAACTCAACGAGAATGGCCACGCGTCGAGCTTCCTCCTCCGAACCTCAATGAAAAACACCATGTCATCATCATAATGAAGGAGAGGAACCAAGCCCCCGGCGAAGCCGCTGAAAAGGCCCGCCGCGCAGGACATCTGAGTGCATCTGGCCAGCGCATCAACTACCAGGACGAAGAACATGGGGGACAGTGGGCAGCCCGGGCGGACTCCGCGCTGAGGCTGAATCAAGTCCCCTGAAATCGCCCCATTGACCAAGACTGAGAAAGAAGCGGTGGTAACACATCGCTTCATCCAGGCGATCCAAGTCTCCGAGAACCCTCTGACCTGCAAACAATGCCAAAGGAAAGGCCATGAGACAGTGTGCTTTGGAGAAGTCGACCTTCCATAGGAAGGCCTGGCGGCTGGTCCTCCTCCAATGAGCTATGATCTCGGAGGCCATGGTATAGCTGTCAGTGATGGCCCGCTCCTGAATGAAAGTCGTTTGTGCAGGGTGGTTCAGAAGTGGCAAGACCTCCCGAAGGCAATTCGCCAATACCCGAGCCACTAAAAGATAGATGGCGTTGGATAAGGCGATGGGTCGAGAGTCTTCCGCCCGGTCAGCCGGAGTAGGAAGAGGAGGAACCGGTTGAGGCGATTAAAGCCCCGGTTCTCACTGGTGAACTCCCGAATGACCGCCAGCACGTCCTGATGTAACATGACTTGGATAACAAGGAGACAGTTATCTAGATTATAGTTTAGTTGGGACAGAATCTTATCTTTAGTGCAATTCTGTTTCATAGTTAGTTTTATAGTTTAGTTGGGGCAGAATCTTATCTTTAGTGCAAGTATGTTTGATAGTTAGTTTTAGAATTTTATCTCTAATAGTTAGTTTTAGAATTTTATCTCTAGACTAATTGCTCTATATAAAGGGCATACTTGTATTTGCTGGGAGATTATTATTGCTCCAGAAATATATTTCAGTTCTTCAAGTTGACTCATATTCAACTTGTTCTTTCCCCTGTTCTGCTATTGCTGTGTGCTTGCAGAATTATTCTTTCCCCTGTTCTGCTACTGCTGTGTGCTTGCAGAATAGATTTTACTTGCTGCATGTGTTAGTTTGATACGCCACAGCGTATCAAGTTGCTCCGGCAACTCGTAGATTTATCCTACTGCTCTTTCCACGTCAAGTGGTATCAGAGCCCTGCGACTCCATGGACGACGCTCCAACTCGTGCAGAATTTGATGAGATCAAGGATGATCTGCAACATCTGACAGGAAGAGTCAATCAATTGGTGCTGATTGTTCAAGAGCGACTACCTCCTCCTAGACAAGGTCAAGAAGGTCAGCGCAACCCTAGGCAACGTGAGGCAAGACAACCACGCCAAAATTTTCCACCACCGTTCCAGCGCGCTGATGGAAGCGATGAAGAGGATGCCTTTGGAGGGATCCAGCGGCACTTGAATCAGCAAGGTTACAGGATGAAGATAGAGATCCCAACCTTCAATGGACAATTCCATATGGAGGACTTCCTTGACTGGATTTCAGAGGTTGATAAATTCTTTTCAACAGTTGATGTCCCAGAGCATAAACAGGCCAAGGTTGTGGCCAACAAGTTAAAAGCCGGTGCATTTGCATGGCGGGATCAGACACAGATGCTACGTATGCGCCAACACAAGAGACCTGTTCAAACTTGGGAGAAGATGAAGAGGTTGCTACAGGCTCGCTTTCTTCCACCAGATTACCAACAAATTCTGTATCAACAATTTTGCAATTGCCGACAAGGAAGTAGATTAGTTGCAAGTTATTGCAACTGATTTTTTTCGCCTCTCTGCACGTAATGATATATTTGAAAGTGAGCCACAACAGATTGCAAGATTTGTTAATGGGCTACGAATCAACATCAAGGAACGAATTGAAGGCCAAATTACCTATACTCTTGCAGAAACAATTTCTCTAGCAGAGAGAATCGAAAAGCAATAAAAAAGAATCCAGAGAAACACCTCCAGAACCTATGATAATCTGAAATCCACTCAACCCAAGAACAATCAGGGACAGAATGCAAATAAAATTCAGCAAGAAGAAGGTGAAAGTAACAAAGCAACCAGTTCTAATGCAAATTCAAATAAGGATCAGCCTACAACCTCATACAAAAGGTCTGTGAACCCAAACGCAAGATCAGGGTCAACCATATGCTATAGATGTCGTCAATATGGACATAAATCAAATGAATGTCCTCAACGACCCAAGGTTAATTTCGCTCAAGGGGATCATGATGACTACAATGAAGTAGCAGAAGATGATTTGTCTGACGAGGAGGAAGAAGATGATGAAGTAGAGTATCCAGATGTCGAAGGAGAGCATGTTGCACTTGTTGTGAGAAGGCTGCTGTTGGCACCAAAGAAGGATGAGACTCTACGGAGGCATAATCTTTTTCGCACTCGTTGCACCGTCCAAGGAAAACTTTGTGATGTGATTATAGATAGCGGAAGCACTGATAACATGGTCTCACAATTGATGGTTGAACGATTGGGACTCAAGACTGAAGTCCATCCTACTCCGTACAAGGTTGGTTGGATCCAAGAAGGCATTGAGATAGAGGTAAACAAAATTTGTCTAGTACCATTTTCCATTGGTAAAAGGTATAAAGATGAAATTACATGTGACGTCATTCCAATGAATGCATGTCAAATGATCTTGGGGAGACCATGGCAGTTTGATGTTAATGCAGTTTATCACTGTCGTTGCAATGTTTACTCCTTTACTAAAGATGGTCAGAAGATTACATTGGCGCCTATAACAGAAGGATTAACTCCACTGCAAAAAAGGATACCACGTTCTTTTCTTGTCGTTAAACCAAAAGAGTTCCTGGCTGCCGTGCGAGAAGAAGGGAAAATTCTGGCAGTAATTTCAAAACTCAACGACACAACAAGTGCAGAAACTCCAATAGTGGTTCAATCTTTATTGGAAAAATATAGAGAGTTGATGCCAGCAGAACTACCTCTGGGGTTACACCATTAAGAGATATCCAACATCAAGCTGAATTCGCTTACAACAGCATGCAGAGTCGAACTACAAGGAAGACTCCATTTGAAATTGTCTATGGGCGACTGCCTCGTCAAGCTGTTGATTTGTTGTCTACTTCGGCATCTCTCACTAGCAGTGGTTCTGTGGAAGAACTTATCAGAGAGTTGCAACTAATTCATCAGCACACTAAAAGTCATTTGGAGGGTGCTAATCTAAAGTATAAAGAATCTGCTGATGTACACCGCCGTTGCAAAATATTTAACGAAGGAGATTTGGTGATGGTTTACTTGCGCAAGGACAGATTTCCAATTGGTACTTACAATAAGCTCAAGAATAAAAAGTTTGGTCCTTGCAAGATTCTGAAGAGGATAAATGACAACGCGTACATTGTTGATCTCCCTTCTGACTTTGGTATCTCCACTACTTTCAACATTTCTGATTTGTATTAGTTCCACCCGCCATCACCTATGAACATCAGCTCGGGGTCGAGCTTTTCCCAAGAGGGAGGGACTGATGTAGCAGGACTTGGATAACAAGGAGACAGTTATCTGGATTATAGTTTAGTTGGGACAGAATCTTATCTTTAGTGCAATTATGTTTCATAATTAGTTTTATAGTTTAGTTGGGGCAGAATCTTATCTTTAGTGCAAGTATGTTTGATAGTTAGTTTTAGAATTTTATCTCTAATAGTTAGTTTTAGAATTTTATCTCTAAACCAGATCTTATAATTGTTCTATATAAAGGGCGTACTTTTATTTGCTGTGAGATTATTATTGCTCCAGAAATATATTTCAGTTCTTCAAGTTGACTCATATTCAACTTGTTCTTTCCCCTGTTCTGCTACTGTTGTGTGCTTGCAGAATTATTCTTTCCCCTGTTCTGCTACTGTTGTGTGCTTGCAGAATTATTCTTTCCCCTGTTCTGCTACTGTTGTGTGCTTGCAGAATTATTCTTTCCCCTGTTCTGCTACTATTGTGTGCTTGCAGTATAGATTTTACTTGCTGCGTGCGTTAGTTTGATACGCCACAGCGTATCAGGTTGCTCCGGCAACTCGTAGATTTATCCTACTGCTTCCGCATCACGTCCTCACACACCGTCGTCCAGAACTCTCGATAGAAGAAAATCGGAAAGCCATCGGGGCTTGGCGCGGCGTCACCGTTGAGGTCCCAGAGGACCTCGGTGACCTCTTCAGAGATGGCCTGCACAAGAAAAGAGGACTGATCGTCAGCGAGACGGGGAATGTCCCCTGGGGCCCAACGCCATGGGTTCGGAGTCTGTCGTCGGGTCGACGAATGGAAGTAGGAGGTGATGGCCTCTCCAATGCTTGTGCTGGCTAGTGAAACGTTGGCCCTGCACCTCAATCAGGTCGATCATGTTCGCCCTCCTCTGAGAGCTCGCATATAGGTGGAAGAACCGAGTGTTAGCATCTCCCTCCTGCAACTAGGTCTGCCGGGAGCGCTGCCTCCACTGGGTCTCGACGATCCTATCCTCAAGCTGAATGATCTCCTGAGCCCGTCTGCGCTCCTCCAACTCCGTGTCAGTAAGTGGGTGAGAGTCGTCTCACCAGTCCATCCGGGCAATCCTCTCAAGGGCGTCAATCCGACGCCTCTCCCTGTCCTCCTGAATCTGGCGTCTATGTCTGCAGAGGAAGGACCGAAGGCTGGCTAGGCGTGATGCAAGGGTCCTGGCGGCTGTGTCCTCCACTCTCTGCCACTGCTCCATCACCAACTGACGAAAACCATCTTCAAGTAGCTAGGAGCGCTCGAAACGGAAAAGAGAGCGCTGCCTCTGACCGTTGTCGGAGCGCCACTACAGGGGGGTGTGGTCCGAGAACGGTCGGTCCATCGCCTGAACCACTGCTAACTGGTGAGCCTCTGCTAGTTTCAGGGATCCAAGGATCTTGCGGTCGGGGCCGTAGTACTCCACGTGAATCTGCAATTGGAGGGCGGAAAATCGACCAACGACTGCGAGTCGATGAAATCTCTGAACTCCTCTGCTTCAGCATCTCTCTCCCGTCGTCTGATGGGACGATCATCCATGTCAAGAGTGACATTGAAGTCGCCGCCAATCAGCCACTGTGTGTCCGGGAGGCGTGCACGTTCCCCTCTGAGCTCCTCCCACATGGTGCCACACAAGGATGCTGAACAAGGTCATAGACGCATGAGATAAGATAGTCAGTGCTGTCGCCTCGGCCTCGTAGGTGAGCCGTCATCGTGAAGCGGGCCATCCAAGAGTCCACCAGGGAGAAGAGATCCTCCCTCCAGCAAATGATGCATCCACCAGACATAGCATTGACTTTTCAGAAGTGTATTTGCACTTATGAAATGTATATTCCTATTGGCACCGGAAAAGTAGCCTTGTCTATACACTTTCTTGAGCAAAAACACTCTTTCATGATCATTCAATAAGAAGAGATTCAATTAATCAAAAGGGTGCTTTGTATCAAATACTTCGAGATCTCCCAAAACACTGCAGGTATGTTTTCAAAAACCCACTCTAGAACCTTAAGGATTTCATTACAATGGAAAACCATGAAAAAGAATATAGCTTTTACACTTTTTATCCTTATAGAAATAAGCACCCTCGTTAATAAAACTTGTTAAACCATCCATTTTCTGATGTCAGCTCTATGAAATAACAAAGAAAGCTGTGAATAGCTCATGATGCCTTCATTCATGTCAACTGGGAGCAGACTTCTCATCTTTCGTTTGAAATGTGTCACCAACCTATAATACAACTAAACTTGTTTTCTTTCTCATAAAAGAACTTCCCCAATAAACCTTTTCTTTCTTTTGTTTTGAAAAAAGTTCTGTTCCAAAATTCTTATTCAAACTTAACAAAAATCTTAATGGAGAAAAGAGAAGAAAAGACAAGTAGACATAAAGAAAAAAAAAAGTAACCACAGAAGCTCAAATACAATGGCATACATTCCAACAATCGAACATAAACCATCTTACGCCTGAAAAGCTCAGTCATTCAAACAGTTATCAACTAGCAAAAAAGCTTGGAATAAGTCCCCCCCCCCCCCCGTGAGGGAAAGGTGAAAAGAACCCCCATCGGGGAGTGAAATAGAACATGAAACCGTGAGCTCCCAAGCAGTGGGAGGAGAATGTGATCTCTGACCCCGTGTCACTTGGGCATGTATAAAAATAATATTGTGACATTTCATTTATGTCCAATTTGAATCGACCTCAATTAATCCCTATTGGAGATCCTATTTTCGTACCAGCTCAAGATATGATTATCGGGCTCTATGTATTAACGATCAGGAATCGTCAAGGTATTTGTGCAAATAGGTATAATCCATATAGTTGCGAAAATTATCAAAATAAAACAATTGACAATAATGACTATAAGTATACGAAAGATAAAGAACCCTATTTTTGTAATTCCTATGATGCGCTTGGAGCTTATCGGCAAAAACGAATTAACAAAGAAGGTGGTCTTATTCGAAACGCCTTGTTGAATAGGAGGATCGCTATGAGTATAGCCCTTGGTAAATTTACCAAAGAAGAAAATGATCTATTTGATATCATGGATGACTGTGATAAAGGAAAGAAGAACTCATCTTCTTTCTTTTTTTATTACCTTCCTCACGTATGTAAATCATCAAATGAATATTTTCTAAATAAAAAATCTTGTGAATAATTATAAAAAATAAAGATATCAATGAAATTTTATATATGTGATAAAGAAGAATCTTGAAACATAAATCTCAAGTATATATATATAAGTGTGTGTGTGTGTAATTTAATAATTTTTGTACATTTTATTTTATTTTATTTTTTTGCATTTTATAACTTGACCTGGTCGGGTCGGCCAAACCCGTCAAGTGGACCAGTTGAACTCAGGTTTTGACCGAGTCAAAGCAGGTCAACTCCATGAAGATCTCATCATAGAGATCCAATGGAAAAAAAAAGGAAAAAAGGGAAATTTTTGTTATTTAACTGTTTGGGGAATGGAAACAAAACATGAAGTTAGAAACAAGATGTGTACAGATTCCAACCATTTGTTTCTCTGCATCAAGCTTCCTCTTGTCAGTATCTTTCTGAAGGGCCAGCTTGTCAAGCTGTTTCTGTCTCATTTCGAGTTCTGTTCGCTGAGTGTCCAAATCTCTCCTCAGCTTTGCATTTTCCTGAATTATCATGCGTGAATGGTCACGAGCAAGGTGCTGCATCTTCCGAATTTCTAGACCATGAAAAGTTCAAAGAGTTTACACATAGTTCACTTAACAGTCAAAAAATGAATGAGATACACTACCCAAAGACTTTGGTGTTGGGCATTCATATATACATTTTCACATAATTAATCTACATGGATGAGCAGACACCTCCAGCTGATCCTTTTAACCCTCAAACAAACAAAAAAAAAATCATTCAAACTACTAGGTTAAAGGGAACGATACATTTGATAGCTTACTCCAAAAACTACATTGTGACATAAATGGCTTCAAGAGAAAGAAATTATAACATATAAATTAGATGTTATTAAGTTTATGAATCTAGGTTCACATCCAAAAGGACAAAAGTGAGGTGGTCATAAATCAAACACCCTTACATGTACAAATACAAGCTTCAGTTATGTTTGAGAATAATATAGATAAATCATGAAGAAGTCAAAGGAACCATGTAAGCAAATAGAAAAGTTTATATGATTAAACAGAAAAGTGGATTAACAAAGAGACAGCATAGAGACCTTCGTTGTATGCCTGGTGCAATTTGTCCTTCTGCTCCATTGATTGCTCAAGTGACAAAGTAGTCTCGTTAAATTTTGTTTCTAGCTCTCTGAGAGCATTGCTTTTAACCTCTATCTCGCTAGCCAGATTAGCAACTAGTTTGTCTTTCTTTCGATTTTCTTCCTCTGAAAGTTCATCAACAGTTTTCAAATCAGCATTTTTCTTTAAATGGTCTCCAACTATGCCACTTGCTTCATAGTCAGCAGCCCTGGCCACCCACCCATAAATATCCATATCTCGGCATCTGTTTTCATCCCAGTCCCTTCTACCACGACGTCGTGTCTCAAAGTAGTTCTCAAAAGCCATGGCATCTTTGAAGCCACTCCAATCTTTGGAGAAATCTACAATTGCCTTTCCCGAAAAACCATTATAATTCCACAAGGCCAAAACTTTTACAGGATTAAATCGGGAATACCTCTCTTTCAGTCTATTTCCACTTTCACCAACAAATTTCCCATTCCTATTTTCCCGCGGAATGTTAACGAGGACTCCCATCCATGGATAAACAAACCTATCCTCAGATTTGCTTTTAGGAGGCGGTGGCTGAGAAACTATATCCCGAGTTGACAATTCTGTACTACAAAGGTCATTCCTCAAATAATTTTCTAAAGCTCGATGATTTGCCTTCATCCTTGGCTTCCTGTTTGATGCACCTATACCGCTGGCATGTTGAAGCAAGTCCTTGTACTTATATTCCTGTCTTTTTTTCCCAGGACAGAACGGACATCGGTATGTATCCTTGTTCACCATCACTTTTGGCTTCCCTTCTTTGAGGCCTGAGTAGACTTTTTCAACACATTCCTCAATCTCTGAGTCACTTATCTCAGATTCGCTTGTGGATTGATCCATTGAGATGACAAAACCTGAGAAAGAACACAAACAAAACTTAAGAAGAGGGTATAAAGCGACACAACAACAAAGTAATATTAAGTAGTAGCATATCAAGGTAGCTTTTGGCAGGAAATAAATGTCATAATTAGATAGCAGCCTCAACACAAGTGACATACATCAAGATAACACAGGATACTTCTTATTTTGAGGCATCTTGCTGAAAGCATATATTTTTCGTAAGCTTTTGTCACATGATGGGAGTAATATTGTTGAATTCTTCCCTTTCAAAAAAAATATTGTTGAATTCTCAAATCACAGTCCACACAAAAAGAACGGGTGATCATATAAAACATGAGATCGACATGCCTGATTCCACCAAAACTATATTTTGAATTAATAATTCATCAAATCTATTAACAGTTAGTTAATAATTGCATTAATAACTAAAAACAGGCATATGACTCCTCTTCTGTTCCTGTTCATCCTCTTCTGCGTGCAAAGAGAAGAGGACACATGAGAGGGGTCGAACCTCTTGCGCTTGCAGGCAGAAGATTTTGAGAGAGAGGGAAGAGGGAGAAAGGGAGGGAGGGGAAGGAGCATGAGAGTTCACATCCTCTTTTAGGCAGAAGTGGTTGAGAGGGGGAAGAAAGAGCAAGAGAGGAGAGAAAACCAGCAGCAGCAACAAGGGTGAACAGCACGGACGGCAGCAACAGCAGCTACTAGCAGAGGGCAGAGGTGAGTGACCGTGCAGCCCAGAACTTGGAAGAATGCTTCATGTTTAGGGCTTGAGATAATTAGGGGTTAGCGCATAAGTTGGAACCCACCAGATAAAAAATCAAAAGTTAAGATTTTAGCTAAGGTTATCTGTCAAAAAAATATTAGCTTAAGGTTGTATTACTGTAGCTCCCACCAGGCTTCTTTGACCATTTTTGTCACTAAACTGGAAAATAAAGAAGAGAAATAACTAAGAATTCAAAATAAAGAAAATGAAAATGCTAAAAGGTTTATTGTCAATATCTTCTTTATTTTCTATATTCTTTTCTCAATAATCTTACCAATCAAACTACTTGATTGTTCTTCTCAAAAAAACTACTTGATTGTTGTTGCTATTGAAATGGTCCAATGAATTTTCCAGTAGTGTGAAAGGAATCACTTTGCAATCAGTTTCAAAAGGGTGTGGGTTTGGTTGAGCTACTGAACACCACAAGGCATGCTAGCTCAAAACGAGTCCAATCTGATCCAGCTCGTTTTTCTTTTGTAGGATCATCAAACTCATCTGTTTCAATGGTCAACTCGCAATTTTAACAACATTTGATGGCCCTATTAGTTTCTCATATGATCTGTTCTTAATGCAGCTAATGTTCATACCATCATCAACTAAGTCAGTTAATTGTTTAACCTGGAGCAGTATCATTAGAAAGTAGTAAGGGCCATAGTTGTATTCAAAGTTTTTCCTTTTTAGGAGGAGTTGTATTCAAAGTTTCAGAAATATAAAGAACTCTTTTTCCTTTGCTATCCTTCCTCTCAAATTTCTGTTTTTGATATTGCAAATCTTGATTGTGCATGCAAATTGGCAGGTAGTTAGATCAGCAAAGATCAAAAGATTGAGTTCTGCAGCAACAACTTTTTTACACCAGAAGAGATCAGTAAGTTCGTTGCTGTTCTTTTATCAAACAACTTTTACACACTGATCTGGCTTTTTTCCCTTGATGTTTGTAATTACTAAGGCTTTGTTGTTGTTGTTGTTGTTGTTTGTAATTACTAAAATGATTAGTTGTCTTGATCTATTGTTTCAGTTTTTTTTTCTCTTTTTGAGGGAGTGACCTAACTCCGCCTATGTTTTATAGCCGGTCCCAAGCGCGGATAAAGGAGGAGGGTTGTGTTAGGCCCCGACAGCCAGCGTAAAACCCTGTCGAATCTCATGAACATGGATCAACGAATGAGCAGAATGGCGTCGTATAATCCATGTAGCCGACCCCACCTAGTGGGATAAGGCTTTGTTGTTGTTTGTTGTTGTTGAGGGAGTGACCTATTGTTGCTGTTCATCATTTAGTGCCTTGAGTTGTTGGTATTTGTAATGTCCTGGAGTCTTTGAAGATGTTCGTTGCTTCACTATCAACAACAAGAGATTTATTTATGAATTCATTGTCATCTGGATCAGTCCTATCAAATGTTTTCTCAAGGAGAGCACCAAAGATCTATTTTAGGTTTTCCTTACAGTAATTACTAGAGTATCCAACAGCTTTTCTACATTCAGAAAACATATATGGCTAAGAAAATGCTAACAAAAAATGTAAGATTTGTCAGACACGCTGGGACTCCAGTAGTTTCTGATACACCTATGTTTTCAAGGGCGGTCTGGGCTGTCTATGCTGTCACGAACTAAATGATTCAGTTATAGTCACGCAAAACTGGGGCAGTATTATTTTTTGAGAAGTTAGTGGCATTCACAGTTGTAGATGAAGTCTGAGAACTAAATGGACTTGTTTCCTCTGCTCCAAGAATCTATGTCCTATTATAATCTTCCTCTCATATTGCTGTGTTCCATAGTTTTTGTAACACCTGGCAAGTTTGGGAAAAAGAAATAAAAATAAAATGAGGGCATTGACACGGCATTTTCACCAAAAATCCTACCTCTGCCTATATAAGCCCTCCCACAGCCCTCTTTCATTTCTTTTCCCCATTTTTTTGAGAAATCAGTAAGTCTTCTCATGCCCTAAGCTCCATTCCGGGATTGTGCTAAGATTCATCCTGTTCTTGGCAGCAAATCAGCACCAGGGAACCAGGGATCTGGTGCAGGAGCAGGAAGCAGTAGGGCCAAGTTGGGAAGGGAGAAGAAGAAGAAACAGGGGAGAAGAAGCTTGAGGACAGATTTGGAAAAGAAGGATTTTGAGCAAAATCTGGTATGTAAGGTGGATCCCCACTTTGGTCATAGATCAAGATGGATCTAAGCCTAATTGTCTCTAATTCTAACATTAAGATCTGCCCTAGGTAATCTTATAGTTAGAAATCAGATTTGTGAAGTGGAACTTAGATGCATGTATAGGTTCATGGAAAACCTAGACAATGCATATTAGAAAATTGCTTAATGATTGCATGTTTGGTCCTGTTTGTGTCTAGCATGCTTTAAGTTTGAATGATGTATTGCTTATGGTATTGCATTTGAAAAATGTAGGAAAAAGTATAGATTTTTTATTCTGCAGCACATATCGGTCGACCGCTGAGGATGGCCAGTCGACCGGTAATAATAGTGTTCATATCATATATTACGATATGACCGGTCGACCGATATTAGAGGCCGGTTGACCGGTGATCATGTATCTGTCGGTCGAACACATAGTGATCGGCCGACCGATGTTAATGTAGTATCGGTCGACCGATCATGGATGACCGGTCGACCGGTGCTCTTTACCGGTCGACCAGTCCAGCATAAAAATAGTATAGTTTAGATTATTTTGATTGACAATCTAGTCGATAACGAAATGCATGTTCAGCCGTAAATAGAACCGGTTAATGAAATGATGTATCGATTGATTGAATGAACCCATCAGAGGAGAACTTAACTGATGAGCCTGTCACATTGGGAGGTAGATGCCTCCATATTGATTTATTGGTCCTTCAAGACACTCATTGTTTGGGGAACGGATAGATTCCCCGTGGTCTAGCTAACCACCTTACTAAGGCAAGATTCAGCCCTCCGACCATTGGTTAAAGGCTCATATTATTAATTGTATTGAAAAGATTAATTGGGTTGTCATATGATGAGGATTGAGGGATGGCTATATGGGGACCGAAAAAATGGAAGCTTAGGTATCATAGCCTAAGTTTAGAAGAGTCAAGAAAAGCTCTTTCTTATGGTCTAGATTTAAGTATCCTAGAGTCTAAATTCATGTGTAATTGTCATAAGCAGCCGCCAAAGAATAAGAAATGCATATTGGTAAGACATTATTTATATGCATATTGATTTATAATGACCTAATGATAGATTGTGGTTTTGATTTTCAAAATCATGGAATAAGGCAATCCATCTCACCGCTCCAACCAAGAGAGGAGCCGTGAAAGGAGCCGCACAGGTAGTTCTTCTCATAGGGCTAGTCGTGAGACGAGCCATGAGCACCAATCAGGTGATAGAGGAAAAGAACCCAGCAGGGATGAAGGCCCAGTAGACCAAGGGAAATTAATGGCAACGCTGAGTAGGTTAGCCAAATCATGGAGTAGGAGATCTAGCGATTCAGGGCAGTCCACTTAGAAATTTATGAAGACCAACCCACCCACATTTGATAGGGAGGGAGATCCCGACAAGGCAACAAGATGGCTTGATATCATTTCAGAGAAGCTGAATATCATTCATTGCAAAGATAAGTACAAGGTAGAGCTTGTTGCACACCAATTAGTGGATCAAGCAAGAATATGATGGAAAACTGCACTGAAAACTGAACTTGAGGGAAAGGATAAGATAAGTTGGAAGGACTTTGTGAAGACCTTCGAAGAAGAATACTTTCCGCCACAAGTAAGAGAAATGAAGCAACGGGAATGCGCTAATTTGCAACAATGCAGCATGTCTCTAGCTGAATATGTAAGGAAGTTTAGCAGCCTAGAGAAGTATAGTCCCTTCTTGAAGGAAGAAAAGATAAGGGCTATGAGGTTTGTGGATGGACTGAACCCAATTTTGAGAAGACAAGTAAGGTACGAGGAACATCCAGAAACTCTCAAGAAAGCTATTACACGAGCCACCAATATCCAAAAGGACTTTGAAGAATCAAGGACAACTTCTAAGGGGATAAGACCTGCAAAAGAAGAGGGGTTCAGTAAGAACAAGCCCCCTAAGAAGCCAAATTACACCCCAAAGAAGGAAGACAGCAGCAAGAGAAAAGCTAACACTTGTCCTTTTTGTGGGAAAAGGCATTCCGGCAAGTGTTATCGTGAATCTGGAGCATGCCTAAACTGTGGACAGCAAGGTCATTGCGTGAAAGATTGCCTAATGAAGAAGGAGAGCCCGCTAAACAAAGACAAGGGCAAGATGGAAGACACTCCACCAAGGACCCATGGTAGGGTTTATACTATACAAGCCAAGGAGGCTCAACCATCTAATGATGTTATCCAAGGTAACCTACTTATAGCAAATCATCATGCTAACATATTATTTGACACGGGTGCCACGCACTCGTTCATTTCTTATGATTTTGCTAAGCTACTCAATGTAAGGATGAGGAAAATGAATTGGGAAATGGAGATATTGACTCCAGTTGAGGATACATCAACAAGAAGATATATTCCTAACGTGCCAGTGCAAGTTGAAGGTTACAATTTGCCGGCTGATTTGGTGGTAATCCCAATGGTGGATTATGACGTCATAATAAGTATGGATTGGCTTTCGTATTATGACGTGCATGTGTTTTATAGAGAAAAGAAACTAGTGGTTACCACCATAGACGGGCAGCAAATAATGATTCAAGGAACTCCGTCCGGAGAAAAGGTGTTGATTTCAGCATAAAGGCTAATAAATTACTGAAAAGAGGCTGTCGGGGATTTCTTGCAAACGTCACAATGAACGATCCGCAACCCCAAGCATTTGAGTGGATTGATGTAGTTCAGGATTATCCGGATGTCTTTCCCGAAGAGCTGCCAAGGCTGCCACCGGAGAGAGAAATTGAATTCCGCATCGAATTAGCACCGGGAACACAACCTATCACAAAGTTACCATATAGAATGGCACAGTTGCAAGATGTATGAGCTAAAGACAGTTGCAAGACTTGTTGGATAAAGGTTTTATCCGACCAAGTGTGTATCCATGGGGCGCACCGGTGCTGTTCGTAAAGAAGAAAGACGGTTCTATTGTGCATTGATTATAGGATGCTCAACAAGGCTACAATCAAGAACAAATATCCGTTGCCTCGAATCGATGATTTGTTTGACCAATTATCGTCGGCAACGGTGTTCTCAAAAATAGACTTAAGAAGCGGCTACCATCATCTACGTATAGATGAGGATGATGTGCCTAAAACTGCTTTTAGGTCGAGGTATGGCCATTATGAATTTTTTATTATGCCTTTCGGACTAACGAATGCTCCTGCAGCCTTCATGGACTTGATGAACAGGGTTTTCAAGCCATTCTTGGACAGATTTATCATAGTATTTGTAAATGACATCTTGGTATTCATCTAGTCCTGAGGAGCATCGACAACATTTACAAATAGTGCTGGAAATCCTAAGGCAGTACCGATTATTTGCCAATTTTTCAAAATGCGAATTTTGGTTAGATCAAGTGGTGTTCCTAGGCCACATAATTTTAGGACAAGGCATTTCTGTGGATCCAGCAAAAGTGGAAGCAGTGATTAATTGGGAACAACCAGCGACGATAACCGAGATTAGAAGTTTTCTTGGATTAGCGGGGTATTATAGAAGGTTCATACAAGACTTTTCGAAAATTTTAGCACCTTTGACAAAGCTTACGAAGAAAAGAGAGAAGTTTGTGTGGACTCAAGCATGTGAAGAAAGTTTCCTCGAGTTGAAGAGAAGACTTACCTCGGCACCGGTACTCACAACTCCGTCGGACAGCGGTGGATTTGTGGTTTATAGCGATGCATGTGGATCCGGATTAGGATGTGTTCTTATGCAACGTGGAAGTGTGGTTGCTTATGCATCTAGGCAACTAAAGAAACACGAAAAGAACTATCCTACACATGATTTAGAGCTGGCAGCAGTGGTATTTGCACTAAAGACATGGAGGCACTATTTGTATGGGGAGGAATTTGAGGTATACTCGGACCACAAAAGTTTGAAGTACATTTTCTCACAAAGGGAACTGAATATGAGGCAAAGACGGTGGCTGGAATTTTTAAAAGACTATGAATTTGGCATCACATATCATCCGGGAAAGGCAAACGTGGTGGCGGATGCCTTAAGCCGGAAATGGGACGGAAAGATGGCGTGCTTGAGAGTGCATAGGTGGAACATGATAGAGAGCATCATACAATGGAGTCCCACTCCAATTGGTGGTTGAACTATGCTAATGGCTCAATATGGGATTCGAGTTAATCTTTTTGACCGAATCATGCAAGCACAAAGAGAAGATCCCGAGTTTCAACACATGGCAGCCCTATGCTATAAAGAACACACGGGTTTCAGATTTGGAAGTGATGGCGCAATCCGATTCCGAAATAGGCTTTGGGTTCCAAGTAACGAAGAGCTCAAACAATAAGAGTTAAGTGAATATCACAAATCGGAATTTGAAGAAGGAAATCGGAATTTGAAGTACAAAAATGTACAAAGATGTACAAAGATGTACAAAGAAGTTTTTGGTTGAGCAATATAAAGAAGGAAATCGCCGAGTTCGTCTCCAAATGTTTAGTGTGCCAACAAGTAAAAGTTGAGCACCAAAGACCACCCGGCTTGCTCCATCCTTTGGATTTGCCAGAGTGGAAATAGGAAGAGATTACTATGGATTTCGTTGTTGGCTTGCCAAGGACAAAGAATGAAAATGACTCGGTGTGGGTGACTGTCGATAGATTCACAAAATCAGCCCACTTCTTGCCTATTAGGAAAAGGCAATCTTTGGACAGCTTGGTGCAACTCTATCTCAAGGAAGTTATCCGACTCCATGGGATTCCTTTCTCCATCGTGTCGGATAGAGACCCAAGATTCACAAGTAGATTTTGGAAAGGATTCCAAAATGCATTTGGGACAAAGTTGAATTATAGCACCGCCTTTCATCCGCAATCAGACGGCCAAAGTGAAAGGACAATCCAAACTATGGAAGACATGTTAAGGGCATGTGCTTTGGATTGGCAAGATTCATGAGATGAACACATAGCATTGGTGGAATTTGCCTACAATAATAGTTACCATTCGACTATCAAAATGGCACCATTTGAGGCCTTATATGGTCGTCCTTGTAGATCGCCTATATGCTGGACGGAAGTGGGAGAAGGACCACTTCTAGGACCCGATATTGTAGAACAATATGCTGAAAAAGTCATGTTGGTGAAAGAAAAAATGCAAGCTGCCCAAAGTTGACAAAAAAGCTATGCCGACTTGAAGAGAAGAGAGCTGAAATTTCATATTGGCGAACATGTTCTTTTGAAGACTTCACCAACAAAATGAGTTATGAGATTCAGCCGAAAAGAAAAATTAAGTCCTAGATACATTGGGTCTTTCGAAATATTGGATAGGATTGGTGAAGACGCATATAGATTGGTCTGCCACCATCTTGTGCGGGTATTCACAATGTATTTCACGTATCAATGTTACGGAAGTACAATCATGATGAGTCCAATGTGCTGATTGTGGAAGAACCAAATCTGAAAGAAGATTTGACTTATGAAGAGTACCCAATTGAAGTGCTGGAATTCAGCGAGAAGCACTTGCGCAACAAGGTTGTACCAATGGTAAAGATTGTATGGCAACATCATCAAGGCCGAGAAGCAACTTGAGAACTCGAAGATGAAATGCGAGAGAAATTTTCGCATCTTTTCAGTAAGCATTAAGTGCTAGTAAATTCGAAGGCGAATTTTATTTTAAGGGGGGTGGAATGTAACACCCGGCAAGTTTGGGAAAAAGAAATAAACATAAAATGAGGGCATTGACACTTGGCAACCCTCTATTCCACCCCAAACTCCACCAAAAATCCTACCTCTGCCTACATAAGCCCTCCCACAGCCCTCTTTCATTTCTTTTCCCCATTTTCTTGAGAAATCAGTAAGTCTTCTCATGCCCTAAGCTCCATTCCGGGATTGTGCTAAGATTCATCCTCTTCTTGGCAGCAAATCAGCACCAGGAACCAGGGATCTGGTGCAGGAGCAGGAAGCATTTGGGCCAAGTTGGGAAGGGAGAAGAAGAAGAAGAAGAAGAAGAAACAGGGGAGAAGAAGCTTGAGGACAGATTTGGAAAAGAAGGATTTTGAGCAAAATCTGGTATGTAAGGTGGATCCCCACTTTGGTCATAGATCAAGGTGGATCTAAGCCTAATTGTCTCTAATTCTAACATTAAGGTCTGCCCTAGGTAATCTTATAGTTAGAAATCAAATTTGTGAAGTGGAACTTAGATGCATGTATAGGTTCATGGAAAACCTAGACAATGCATATTAGAAAATTGCTTAATGATAGCATATTTGGTCATGTTTGTGTGTCTAGCATGCTTTAAGTTTGAATGATGTATTGCTTATGGTATTGCATTTGAAAAATGTAGGAAAAAGTATAGATTTTTTATTCTGCAGCACATATCGGTCGACCGCTGAGGATGGCCGGTCGACCGGTAATAACAGTGTTCATATCGTATATTACAATATGACCGGTCGACCGCGATCGGTAATATCAGTGTTCATATCGTATGTTACGATATGACCGGTCGACCGATATTAGAGGCCGATCGACCGGTGATCATGTATTTGTCGGTCGAACACAGTGATCGGCCGACCGATGTTTATGTAGTATCAGTCGACCGATCATGGATGACCGGTCGACCGATCATATGTTGATCGGTCAGTCTATAAGGCATGACCGGTCGACCGGTCCAGCATAAAAATAGTATAGTTTAGATTATTTTGATTGATAATCTAGTCGATAACGAAATGCATGTTCAACCGTAAATATAACCGGTTAATGAAATGATGTATTGATTGAATGAATGAACCCGTCGGAGGAACTTAACTGATGAGTCTGTCACATTGGAGGTAGATGCCTCCATATTGATTTATTGGTCCTTCGGGACACCCATTGTTTAGGGAACGGATAGATTCCCTGTGGTCTAGCTAACCACCTGACTAAGGCAAGATTCAGCCCTCCGACCATTGGTTAAAGGCTCATATTATTGATTGAATTGAAAAGATTAATTGGGTTGTCATATGATGAGGATTGAGGGATGGCTATATGGGGACCGAAAAATGGAAGCTTTGGTGCAAACTTCCACTCATCATATGATAACAAATAAGATAATTACTTACATTGATTAAGCATGAACACTATTGGACCATGGGTCACATTGGGCAATATTGAATGCATTATTCATGCTTAATATTGATGAGAATTGAATGAAATTGATATAATCTAGGTTAAGAAGACACCTAGATGATCAATGGAATTGTATAGCATTGTTTATTGCTTGTTGCTGTCCATTATAGTACTTCATGTCATATTATGCACATTGTTCATATTATGGCTTAAATCTTACGTACTCTAATGGAATGTTTTTTTCCTGCAGGAAATCAAGGAAAAGGCGCTGCTGCTCATGAATAAATGAAGTTGCACATGACATGACGTGTCTAGGATTATGTTTAGTTGTTCATGGCCAATTAGTAGGCCTTATGTATTTGTTTAGAACTTTGTTTTAGCTGTTGTATCCTGCTGCCCATGCTGGGGTATGCATTTAGTTGTTGAATCATGGATGTAACTTGAATGCTTAAGTTCATTCATAATGAGTATGTTGCTGTCCTAGAGAATTCTATGAGAATTATGTTATCATTTGGTGGCTGTTTGTCCACTCAAATTATGTTTTAAATTTCCGCTGCGTTTGATGTAAATCATCCATTGTATAGTTCGGAAGCTTGTGACGCCTGTGATTCGACGGCACAGGAGGCGCTGCCCGGGGGCGTGACAGTTTTAATCTTAAGTGTGCACACAAAATTGCCACATCATCACCGGCATGACATTAGAACAAGTGGTGTCTTATAAAACGTGCATCAACTAATCAAAATATATCATCAACCTGGATGGACGAGATCAAACGCACACCAAACCCTGGACAACAAATTCGTCGCCAGAAAGATGGGCCACAGAAAAAAAAAATCCAAAATGCATATCCTTGAAGGCACAAAACGGGCGAAGATCAAGTTAATCCAATTCGACATTAGAAATCGGTCTGATGAGAAAATAAAGCATCGAAGCATCATATTTTTTACCTTCGGTGCTCTCTGATAGATTGCGGAAGCCGATAGCGCAAGCCAATCGATATCAAACCCCACAAAACCTGAACCCTAAACATCAAATAACAAGAAATAAAGTGAATGGACATGTTTACGGGTCGAAGAAAGAACGGAAATGCCAAAAAAAATCGTCGAAAACAAGGTGCATTCGGGATCAGAAACGGATTCGGCAGAGAAAAGTAACAAAATTTATTTACCTTTGCGAGCTCGTCTCGTCTGAGGAGGAGAGAAGTGGTGTCGGAAACGTCAGACACGTATGAAGAAAAGAGTAGTCGAAGTGGACGAACGCGGTGTTTATACGAGCATCGAGCAGGGAACGGAAACGGGAACCCGCGGGCCCGTTAAGCCGGCGAGGTCGTCAAATGGGTCAAAACACACGAGTTCAGGATCAGGCCACGTGGTTCCATCCCTTGATCCCAGCCGTCTATTTTCTTTGTGTGCTCGCTACGGGTGAGCTTGAGGGACTTTTTTTCACACTGGTCCGAGTTTTCGAACTTCATTTAACGGTTCAAATATTAATTCATTTTTTAAAATTTTATCCTTATTCAAATATATTTTTTTTCTAATTTATCTTATTATTTTTTTATTTTTTATTTTATAATCATTTAACTATATTTTTTTATATATTCATGCTTTATTAAGTACAAATTGTATATGTTAACAATGAATAAAAAATAATTTCACAGTTAATACTTTTATATTATGGGTGCATTATATAAAATTTATTGTCAATATAAATTTTTATATATTTTAAAAAAATTAGCTGTAATTTTTTATTTTATTTAATTAAAATATAAATATGTAATCTATTATATTATAATACAATATGTATAGTGCTTAAATTAAATAATTTATCACATGTCTAATTACGTCATTTTATATTCATCGACTATTTTTACCCTGCTAAGTTTCACTACTCCACTAGTTAATCCGCTATCCGCTAGTTAAATCGTTATTCGCTTATCAAATCGTTAATAATGTCAAACAGAATCTAACACTTAATTAATTTGAAACCAAGATAAATAGCACTCTCAATCTAATTCCTAATACTACTCGGATTAGTTAAGACGCAGTCCCGCTAACTCATTGAGTTTGAGGGATTTTATTTTGATAGAGATTTAGATATTTAATTGCTTTCCTTCTGTTTTTTATCATTTTATTTTCGTTCGCCCATCTAATTTTGCGTTTTTCATCCATCATTTTTCTAATGTTCGTAGTTCAAATGCATCAATCATTGGAATATCATACGTAACCATCTATTTGTTTCTGTTTTTTATTCACATTTCAACCGATAAAAAACATGTGCAAATTAACTACAACATTCGTATTTCATTTTATTTATATATGTAGTCTTTCCAGCATGCTTTTTCGTTTAAATTTTCGTAAACTTTTTTCATTCGAATTATAGATGACAAACTATATCGTTAATGAAAAGGACAATATGGTTAATAGAGCAAAAATGTGGGGTATATTTCCTCAACACCATTCTCGTGACCAACAACCGGTGGGCAGGGAGAGAAAATAGGAAGAAGTACATGTATATAGGAATATGATCTATTGAAAAAAAAAAGTTGGTTGCATCTAATTTAATTGTTGGGGGATATGGCATGATAAATAATTCCGACAGTGATAAAGAAAAAAGATGAATACAAAAATTTAACGTGATAAAATTTTTTTATCAGTGTAAAAAAAATATTCACATGCAAAGAAGATCGTCATCAGAATAAATTTTACTATAAGCAAATAAATAGCACATCGTGATAAAATTCTAACTTTCATATATAAAAATCTACTAACGACTCAAATCCTCCACTTTTGTCACACATTCTCATTATTTATTTTTCTCATTTTTTTCTTTTACAAATTTGGAACAAGTATATAATTCAAAGCACATCAATATTAATATTATATAAAGAGAGATACGAATATTAGTGTACTACACACAACATGATAGCATTATACGCTCACGAATTCATAGTCGTCCGATCAAAGATGGACGGCTCTAATGAAGGTGGATTTGTTTTGGTGGTTCCTCTTTGATGAAGGTCGTCTGGTTCCGAATCCTTCTCTCTCGAGCATCCGATTTAGTGGCTGGCTTCTCCCCTCTTGCGTGTTCGGTTTAGTGATTCGCCAGCGACGTAGAAGAATGTGGACCCTCCACACCAAGTGATATAGGAGAATGCGCGTCGTCGATGTCTCCTTTTACCTCGCAGGCGATGTTCCCCCATGCCCCCGCTTGGAAAGTGCGAAAAGGGGTGTCGCCACCCATCCCCCACCCCGCGAGCTCGTGGAGGGGGACCATTGCCCCCTTTTTATTTGCGCACTCGATAGCCACACTCCCGCTCGTCCTCAACGTCACCCGCTCGGATGCTCCTCCCTCACTGTGCATCATCCGCCACATGCCCAGTTGCTCGTCGCCACCATCCTGCTCGCCACCTCCCTCCCTTCACGTTATCTTAGTTGCCCTAAACCTCTTGTGTATCGGACGACGGCGAATCAGACACTTAGGGGTGTTCACCAGGTCGGGTCGACCCGTGAACCTGATGACCCGACCCTCGGATCGGTGGTCGGGTCGGATCTGGTCCGACCCGAACTCGATACAATTTGGAAAAATCTAACCCGAGTAGACCCGACCACAGGTCCGACCCGAACTCGATACAGGTTGAAAAAATCCAACCCAAGTTGATCCGACCCGACCCGATTGACCCATTTTTTGTTCTTTTTCTTTTTTAATTACACTTAAGGCTTATATTTGATTTAAAATTTTTAAAAAAATGAAATAAAATATTTTAATTACAAAAATAATATTAAATATGTAGGAAAATTTATTTCATGCTTTCAAAATAATATTAAGTAATGTTTTTTATATTAAATAAAATATAAAAATAGTAAGAAAAACTTTTTAAAAAAAGAAAATTGGGTGGTCGGGTTACCCGACCACCCGGTCAGGTTACCCGACCACCCGGTCAGGTCGAGTCAGATTTGTTCACGGGTCGAGTCCAACCCGACCCGTGAACACCCCTACAAACACTCGAACAATTGCGAATGGTTGCGCCTTCATCTTATCTGTCCATATTGGATGGCCTAAAGGCTTGGGCGCACATTACTACCACAAAAGATATATATTTATTTATTTATTTATACATATATATAGGATTAATGGAGCACCTTCTAGGTGAAACACTATAGAACGTCTCAATCTAGACTATCTGTTTTAGATCAATGGTCTACATAAAACACTCATTTTCTCTCTCTCTTGCCCAACCTAATCCTCCTATCTGTGCACCACCACCGAGCTTGTCCCTGACCTCCCGAGCGTCGGCATCCCCCATTGTCTCCGACCCTGTCGAGCATTGGAAACTGATGCATGCAAAATATAATATATTTTAGATTATTATTTTAATTAATTTTTCTGTAATTTAATCATGGCATGCATCATTTTTAGTCACTTTTAATCGTAATTCCGGATTTATTAATTTTAATTATTAATTCTCTGAATATTTTAATTGTGGATGGATTAATTAAACTTGAATAATTGTTTTGCAGGCAAATTCAAAACACAGCCGAAATTCAAAGAAAATAGTTCCTTACGGCCGAGATTTCTAGGGGGTAATGATATGGAATCTTCGTTGTTACGGCTAAGATTTGAAGGGGTAAAGATAAAAGAATTTTATCTTTTGGGCGTAATGGCATGAAGATGAAGATTTTTGGCCGAGATTCAAAAGGAGTAACAATTGAATGATTTTATCTTTTGGGCGTAACAAGATTAAATTCCTTCCTTACGGCCGAGATTTAGAGGGAGTAAAAGGAATTAGTTCTTTCCTTACGGCCGAGATTCAAAGGGAGTAAAGATAAGAAAGATTTATCTTTGGGCGTAATGATAAAAGGATTTATCTTTGACCGAGTTTATCTCATAATTTTAAAGTCAACCGTACGATGTTACGACCGAGATCAAATTGAAGGCCGTCCGCACCATATAAATACGTGAAGAATCCATCGTTTCAATGGGTGCTCTGAAGTTCATATTTTCTTCCACGACGAGTCGTGAGTCTGCAGGCTACGACCAAGAGGAGAGAGGTGCGATGGCTGGAAGTTGATCGCAACCCTGATCAAGTCCGAGAGGCTGCCCGACTGTCTGCCCGTGATCCGAAGCTTCGACTTTTATCTATTTGGGTGTAATTCTTCTAATTATTATTATTATTTTATTATCTCTCCAGAATTTCTAGGATGAACTCCATATTTTTAAGATTATTCATTTTAGGAGATTATTATCGAAGGGAAACTATTTGGACCCTATATTATTTATTTTAATCTTTTCTGATCAATTAGTTAATTGTGCTTAATACTTTTAATTTAATTACTTGGATTTCTGAGTTGAGTAATTACCAGTTTGTGGACTATTTAATTTCAGAATTCATTAATTAAATTAATTGATTTTATGTGAAATTAATAATTAACATAAATTTGATAACTAGTGTGTTGAGAATCAAGTTTATGCGGTCTATTAATCTATACCAGTCTGTGGAGTGATTAATAATTTAGGATTTTCATATTAATGCATCTTAATTTTAATCTTATCTGACGAATACCAGTTTGTGGGACTTTAGATTTGATTAAATTTAAGATAGTTTGATTTACCGGATTAAATAGCAGAATTATCAGTTTGTGGACTCTCTGATGTTAATCTTGTAAATTAATAACTTGGGAAAATTTTTAATCCATCTTTAAAGATTAAATTTATCTTTTATGGTTCAAATATTTATCCTGATCTATTTTCATCCTAAGGCCTAACTTCAACACCATTATCTTATCTTTATCTTATTTTCTTTAGTTTATTTCATAAAATCTCTTTCCAAAAATCCATGTTTTTCCTCTCTTATAAATTTATAAATCCAGATATTGAATTAATAATATTCCTCGTGGGTTCGACACTCTTACTCCTATTACTATATTACTTGAGCGACTAGTGCACTTGCTAGCAAATTTTATTGTTACAAATTCAATGAATGAGAAACCCCCTATCCCTTCTTGCGCCCGATCCCTACTTGTGCTCGCCTCCATCGCTACAATCCTATCCATTAAACTTACTCGTCGATGATCTAGATGATGGGAATGTCGATGTGTCATAGCATTGGGGTTGATGCAGAAGTCTGGGTTGATGACAAGATTGGTGTGTCACGGTGTTGCAGGGAGGGCGGCGTCAGGTTCAGTGCTTGCAACCATGAGGGGCACCAATCGTAGGGGAGATCAGAGTACTGGTATGCTGGCACTCGCAGGTGGTTGGAGACGAATGTTCGAAGAGGGCAACACGGAATTGAGAGAGAATGCGAGTTGTCATCTAGATCGTAGATGTAAAATGGATGGTCCATATTAGGACCTTACACAATGTTACAATCAAGGGGTGTTACACATCCATTAATCCCTATATATATTGTGTGTATATGTTGTTGATGCGCCTTGAATTATGTACTATGTACCCAAAATTATGAAAGAAAAGAAAAAAATGAGGATCTGTGGCAGAAGCGGAGGGTTTGGGTCGTTAGGCCCAAGCCCGTAGCCTGCCACTGATTCTCGTGGGGGGTGCAGGGGGCGAAGCCCCCTGCGGTATGGACCTTTATATATGAGGGTTAGGGTTTTATATGATGTACTCTCTTTTGACTCATAGTGAAATTCTTCTGGCGGCGGCCTCCTTTGCCCATGGATGTTTCTCTTTTGTTCACATTGATCAAGAGGATTTTACCACGTTAAATCTCTGTGTTCATCTTATCTTTCTTTCGTTGTTTTCATTGTTCATCGATCCTCGGTGTTTTATTCCCAACAAATTGGTATCATAGCCGAGTTTCTTTCCGTGAAGATGACTACAACGAAGTTCGACATCGAGAAGTTCGACGGAAACACAAATTTCAGTCTGTGGCAAGTTCGGATGCTTGCATCAGAACGGATTGAAGAAGGCGTTGTCGGGTCAAAATCCGGATGCCATGGAGCCGTCCGCTTGGGAGGAACTCGACGAGAATGCCTTGTCTGCGATCCAATTGTGTCTGACGAACGTTATTCTTCAGGAAGTCCTCACAGAGAAGACGGCTGGTCTCTGGATGAAGTTGGAAACTCTGTATCTGACGAAAATCCTAGCGAATTGACTTGTGTTGAAGCAGCGGTTGTACACCTTTCGTATGGCCGAAGGTACGTCGATCAAATCACATATCAGTGAGTTCATCGCCTTAATCAATGATTTGAAGAGCGTAGATGCGAAGGTTGATGATGAAGATCAGGCACTATTACTTCTTTGTTCTCTGTCATCTTCATATAAAACCTTTAAAGAGACCATGATCTACGGTAGGGACAAACTCACATTTGATGATGTTAAGGGCAGACTGCTGAGCAAAAAAAAGTTGAATAACGAATTGGGATCAAGCAGCAAACCTGATGATCAAGACTCAGGTCTGATCGCAAGAGGCAGGCATCATACAAGAAATCAAAATCAGGATAGATCCAGATCCAAGTCGAAGAACAGAGATAAAGTCAGCAATTATTGCAAGAAAAAGGGTCATATCAAAGCAGAATGTTACAAAAAAATGATTAACGAGAGCAACGAGAAGGAAAATCAGAAGGCTGAAGTTGCAGATGTCGGTGTAGCAGAAAGTAAGAATGAAGATGTTATGTTGGTAACGACATCAAACAAATCCAGATCATCAACTGAATGGATTCTCGATTTTGGATGTTCATATCATATGTGTTCCAATCGAGATTGGTTCTCTATATACAAATCTATTGAATGTGGAGCCATTCTTATGGGCAACAATACTGCATGTAAGATTGTTGGTATTAGGTCCATCTAGATTAATATGCATGATGGGATTATTAGGACATTATCTGAAGTCAGACATGTTCCTGATCTGAAGAAGAATCTTATTTCTCTCGGTGTCTTAGACCTCAAATGGTTGTAAAGTTGTTATTGAGTCTAATGAAATGAAGATTTTCCGTGGTGCTCTTATGTTGATGAAATGTCTCAAAATCGGTAGTTTGTATGTTCTCCAAGGTTCGATAGATTCAGCAGCGGTCTCATTTATCTCAGAGGAAGATTGCACAAAGTTATGGCAAATGCGTGGACCATATGAGTAAGAAGGGCATACAAGTTCTTAGCAACAGAGTGCAAAAGTTGGAAAATTAGAGTTGTGTGAGCATTATATATTCGAAAAACAGAAGAGAGTTAGTTTCGCCTCAGCCATTCATAAGACGAAGGAAACCTTGATTACATCCATTCAGATTTATGAGGTCCTTCTCAAGTTCCTTCGAAAGGAGGAAATAGGTATTTGCGGACATTTATTGACAACTTCTTTAGAAAAGTTTGGGTTTATTTTTTGAAGCATAAATATGATGTATTTGAAACATTCAAGTCATGGAAGACTCTACTAGAGAAGCAATCTGGAAATGTTGTGAAGAGGCTGAGAACTGACAATGGACTAAAATTCCGTAATTCTAAGTTCAATGATTTTTGTGATAAAGAAGACATTGCAAGACATCACACAGTTGTAAGAACTCCACAACAGAATGGAGTCATAGAAAGAATGAACAGAACTCTACTAGAGAGAGCACGATGTATGTTGTCAAATGCAGAATTTGTCAAGGAGTTTTGAGCAGAAGCTGTCAACCTGACATGTCACTTAGTGAATCGGTCTCCCCACCGATCCTTAGATTTAAAAATTCCTGAAGAAGTGTGGTCAGGTAATCCTCCTAATTACTCACATTTAAGAGTTTTCGATTGTCCTGCATATGCACATGTTAATGATGGAAAGCTTGAACCTAGAGTTAGGAAGTGCATATTTCTTAGTTATAAATCTGGTGTTAAAGGTTATGGATTATGGTGTCCTGAAATTAAAAAATTCATTATTAGTAGAGATGTTATTTTTTATGAATCTGTGATGCTTCATTCGAGAAAATATTTGTCTATTATTGATGACAGAAAAATAGAAGACTTTGGAGAAGGTGGAGTTAGAACTTTCAAATTCTTCTGATGAAAAGAATGATATTCCTGATGCTCCTGAAGTTCATACATCACCTCAAGTTCAGCAGCAATACATGTTAGCTCGTGATAGACCGAGAAGAGAAATAAAAGCACCTCAAAGGCTCGGATTTGAAGAACTGGTGGCTTATGCATTAAGTGTTGCTGAAGATATTGAGTTAATCCTTCCTCCTATTCTGAAGCTATTCGAAGTTCTGATTGTAATAAGTGGTTAATAGCAATGCAGGAGGAGATGAAATCTCTACAGAAAAATAACATTTGGGATCTTGTAAAATAACCTGTGAATAAGAAGATTATTGGTTGCAAATGGGTGTTCAAGAAGAAAGAATGAATCAATAATGAAGTGACAAAGTACAAAGCAAGATTAGTGACAAAAGGTTATAGTCAAGTGGCGGATGTTAATTTTCATAATGTGTTTTCTTCAGTTGTGAAACATACTTCTATTCATACTTTGCTTGTTATTGTTACTTTGTAAAATCTTGAACTTTAGCAACTAGATGTTAAGCCTGCATTCTTACGTGGTGATCTAGAAGAAGATATATATATGGAGCAGTCAGAGGGTTTTCATGTTGAAGATAAAAAAGATCAAGTCTGCCATCTGAAGAAGTTCTTGTATGGACTTAAACAATCCCCTCGGGAGTGGTATAAAATGTTTGATTCATTCATGTTGAGTTTTGGTTTTGCTAAAAGCAAATATGATAGTTGTGTTTATTTGAATCAACTTGCCGATGGTTCATTCATCTGTTTGTTGCTCTATGTTGATAATATGTTAATTACAATGAAAGACATATTTGGAATTAACATTTTGAAAAATAAGTTAAGTTCTGAATTTGAGATGAAGAATCTTGGAGCAGCAAAGAAGATTTTGGGAATGGAAATTTTTAGAGATAGAAGCTCAGGAAGACTATTTCTGTCTCAGTAAAAATATATTAAAAAAGTCTTGGAGCATTTTGAAATGCAGAATGCTAAGGTTGTCAGTACACCGATTATGACACACTTTAAACTCTCAGCTTCATGTTCACCACAATCTGATGAAGATAAAAGGTATATGACAAAAATTCCTTATTGTAGTGCAGTTGGTAGCATTATGTATGCAATGGTTTGCACTTATCCAAATATATCTCGTGTTATTAGTGTTGTTAATAAATATATGTCTAATTTAGGAAAGAAGCATTGGGAAGCTGTTAAGTAGATACTGAGATATTTAAGAGGTATTTCTGATGTATGCTTGGAATTTGGTAGAAATACAGCTGGACCGGTAGGCTATGTTGATTCAGATTGTGCAGGAGACCTTGATAGAAGAAGGTCCCTAACTAGTTATGTCTTTACTATTACTAATTGTGCTGTGAGTTGGAAAGCTATTTTGTAGGATACAGTAGTATTATCCACCACTGAAGCTGAATACATGATCATCACTGAAGTTGTAAAAGAAACTATCTGGTTGAGAGGATTAGTTGAGGAGCTCACTATGAAAGAGTAAGCTACTGTCATATATTGTGATAGTCAGAGTGCAATACATCTTACAAAAGATCAAATGCACCATGAAAGAACAAAGCATATAGATGTGAGATATCATTTTGTTCGTGATATTATAGAAAAGCAAGATGTTCAAGTTCAGAAGATTAGCACACATGACAATCTAGCAGATATGATGACAAAGAGCTTATATGTTGTCAAGTTCGACTATTGTTCAGACTTTGTGGGGCGTTACGCAAAGATCAAGCTAGGTCCATTAGGGCCATTCGGCAAAGGAGAGCACGTTGAGCATTTATTTTTGAGAGTTTTGTAAAATTCAAGTCAAGGTGGATATTTGTTGATGTGCCTTGAATTATGTACACTGTACCCAAAATTATGAAAGAAAAGAAAAAAATGAGAAGGAAAAATGAGGATCTGTGGCGGAAGCGAAATGTTAGGGTTTTATATGATGTACTCTCTTTTGGTTCATAGTGAAATTCTTCTGGCGGCGGCCTTCTTTGCTCGTGGATGTTTCTCTCTTGTTCACATTGATCAAGAGAGTTTTATCACGTTAAATCTCTGTGTTCATCTTCTCTTTCTTTCGTTGTTTTCATTGTTCATCAATCCTCGGTGTTTTATTCCCAACATATGTATATGATACATATATGATATAATGATTATGCTACCATAGGTGTAGCATCCTGCGACGACTCTATAAGAGCCATTGGATTCTTCATCCATGGTCGTTGTTGATGTGCACCGGAACGAGGCATTCTCTGTGTCCCTCGAATTAATGAATTGGAGGAAGATAAGTTAGGTCACAAACGAAACTAGCGCATCTTCTTTTGCCTGTCTTCTTTTTCCCGATGATGTTTGCTACCTACTGCTCATTGGCCACGACGAAGTGAAGGGATTGAACGTCGAACACGTTGATGACTTGAAATGAACAGACACAACATCTTTTGGAGATCCATAACACTCATCACTTCTTCTTCCCCAATGATGTGTGCTACCTGCTGCTCGTTGGCCACGACAAAGTGAGGACATCAACGAACACGCCGATGACTCTAGACAAATAAGCACATCTTGTGGAGATCCCGAACGCTCGTCACTTCTTCTACCCCAACGATGTATGCTACTTGTTGCTCGTCGGACACGGTGAAGCGAGGAGGTTAGCTCGATCGACGTCGAACATGCCAACAACTCATCCTTCGGTAAACCCACTATTGTGTCCTAATTTCAGCGACATTTGATTCATGCCCTAACTTTGTCTTCCCTTCTGAATCATCATCATTTGATTTTTCCTATTGTTTTTATCATCGTCAGGGCAACCAATGAGATCCAAGTCCTAAATATCTTCAACCACTTCGACGCTCACTCGTCGGTTTGCTCGTTCGGGGGACATCGGAATATCCAGTTCAGGCATGCATCGACCACACTCATGGATGAAGAATCCAATGGCTCTTGTAGAGGCATCGCAGGATGCTATGCCTGCAAGTCGTAGCATAAGCATTACACACACACACACATATATATATATATAAGGTGATTTTGGTTATTCTAAATTATCGGTTAATTAAATGGGTAATGCGCCAAACGACCCCTTAGATATTTCAGATGGATTTTGGATTCTTCAGGATAATGATGACTCTTTTTTACCATGGCAAAATTCTTGACTAGTTGTGAAAGAATGCATACTATTTTCTTGTAATGTTGGCATCTAAGTATAATAATTTTCTAGAGCAGTTTGCTTGTTAGGAAATATAAATAGATTATGATAAATTGTCTATATATGGTGAAAATGGTAGTTGGTGAAATAAATTAATAGTTGGAGAGCAGTTTGGTTATAAAGTAAAGTTGGAGAATATAATTGAGAAACAAATAAAGTTGAAGGGCATTTTTGAGTAGCCCCCTACCCCCACCGGGGAAGCAGCCCCCCCCCCCCCCCCCCACGACACCCCCTCCAATGAACGAGGAGATGCTTTGTCGATGTGGCAGAGGGGGTCGTGAGCTCGGAGTTAAGGAAGGCTGATGTTGCTCGTCGTTGATGGCGGGAGGTGTCATAGTTCGCTGGGGTGGGGGAGCGAGGGTCACGAGCAGGGGGGTCGTAGTGTTGAGTAGAGGGTTGCTCGTCGGTGGGTGGGGGGTGCTCGTTGGTGGCGCTTCGTTGGGGGGGGGATCGTTGTCACAAAGGGGTGGGGCTATTCGTCGATGGCACTTCGTTGGGGGAGGTCGTTGTTGCGAGGGGGGTGCTCGTCGACGGTAGCGAAGAGGAAAGCACGAACAAGCCAGGGGGTTTCGTTGGCGATGCTTCATTGGGAGTGTGTGTGTGTTGGGGGGGGGGGGGGGAGGGGAGAGCATGAGCGAGCCGCGGGTTGGGGGGGTGGCTGTTCGCGAGGGGTTTCGCCGGTGAAGGGTGGGGACTGCTCGTCAAGTGCGCTTGGTTATGGGGCAACTTGTTGATAGCACTTCACTAGGGCGAGTGAGCTAGGGGGGGGGGTACTTTCTGCGAGGGAGCTTCGGGTGGGAGCTGCTCACCGACGCCTTCCCTTGCCGGCGAGGTCGTGACCAAAGGGAGAGGGCGCTCCTTTTCTTTTTTTAATTATTATATTATTAATTTAATATTAGTTTATTATTTATTTATTATTTTAATGACTTTCCATGTAAGCAAAAATGACCAATAAACTATAAATACCAGGAGAAATTAGTAGTTGGTGAAACAATAGTTAGAGGATAGTCTCGTTGTAAAGTAAAATTGAAGGATAGAGTTAAAAAATGAGTAAAGTTGAAGGGCAGTTAACAAAAATTATCCAAATAGAATGCCATTTATTTAATTTACATTTTTAGGATTTAACAGATTATCATAAATTGCCATTCAAGATTACCTGCTAAGAAAGATTATCACTTATTAAATTATCAGTAATGTACATTACTTTGTTTAATATGTATAAGTAATCTATTTGACAATTCATATTAGTTATTTATAAGAAAATAAATATTTATAAATTAATATATAGTTTTAACCAATATACCGCTAATCAAAATAATTATATATATTTATATCTAATTATTTTGAACTTCATAAAGTTAATCACAAACACATATGTTCGCACATAAAATTAAGAAGTATAAGATAATTAACATATTTTTAAAAATATGTTAATAATATATTCATAATAATTAACTAAGATTATTTCATTAATTTTATAATTTATTTAAATAAAATATCAAGGGACAAATGCCAAAAGTGAAATTAAAAGATTTGCAACTCAAGTAGCAATCTGGGTTACCATCAATCTCATAAGCAATCTGCATTGTCACTTCATAAACAATGTGGACTGAGTAGATAATCCATATTACTCATTACTTGTTATAAGTGAACATGATAATGAAGTGGACTCAGATAATTTAATACAACATTATCAAATAATTTATAGAGATTACATGTAGAGAAATGCCCCTAAGAGATTATCGATAATTTAAATTTATATAACTTATATAACTATTCTATTAGTTGGTTGAAATATTTTTTGACCAAATTAATCATTCACCATTTTTTTAAGATTTTACTAAAAAATAATATCATTCAATTTCATATCTCTATTTTCTACAATATTGAATGACATGATTTTGACTACTTTTGTCTTTTGTTTCTTCATATCCACTGTAATAATATGGCAAATAAAATTTTAGAGTATGATATTGATTATTGATTAGTTAAAATAGATAGATTACTATTATTTAAATTAACGATAATATTACATTACAGTGTTTAGTAAGTACTAGTAATATAAATAATAGTCAAAATGGATAGTGATAAAATTACCAAAATATCCCTAAAATTATTTTAGATTTTAATAGCATGTTATTATAAATAAACAAAGAAAAAATAGAAAAGTGAATATATATATGTATGAGAAAAAATCAAGAGTTATTTGTAAAAGATTCCAAATAATAAAAATATTAAGTTAAATGATATTTATTTATTAATAAACTATTTAAAATAAAAAATTTAATTGAATGAATATTTTCGTCAAAATACATTTCCACCATCTGGTAATCTGGAAAGACACATCCCCTGTCTGTTATCTAAATTACCAGTGAGGTGGTAATCAAAATTATTAGAGCAATTAAAATTACTGGTAATCAATCGCAGCCAAACGAGATAATGTGGTGGGCCCTGAGAATTTTAAATAAAATAACCGGTAATCTTTTTAGATTACCTCATACCAAACGGGCCTAAGAGTTGAGCCCTCGAGATTTGAAAAATAATATAACATTGATAATATATTGTAATTTATAAATATATATGACATTTTTTATAATTTGTGATGGATTTTGAATTTGCCACAAATTAGGAAGATAAAATGTACGAAAAGTTTTAAAAATAATATATTATGTAACAATTCAAAATTTTAACCTATTTCACTAAATATCCTCCAACATTACTCATCTTTCTAATTTTATACTTCAATTTTACTTCATAAAAAAGGGTGGGTGCTCACCCCCCTCCCCTTCGGATGGCACCCACTCTCTCACAAGGGAGAGGACCCCATTGCCCTATGCTACCTTGCCTCCAAGGAGCGGTTGAACTTGCCGTTGTTGATGAGCAAGCACATGGGTGACTCTCGACCGGTGATGAGAAGCAACCGGTCACCCCTCCTCAATCGATGCCATCTCCTGCATCCTTCCTATTGAAGCTTTCGACTATGACAACGACAATGACGTCTGTAGCTATCAGCGGCATATGCAGAGTTATCGAATCTCCGACTCTAAGATTTGTATTTGCCGCCCCACACCACGAGCGCCCCCGCCCTAGAGCCGCTCTATGATGTCATCGAGCACCTTCGACTCCATGGCTCTAACGCCTCTAAAATCGCAGTCAGATTGATCTTGGGAGCGCTACACTGCCAACTACACTATTGACCATGACCATTCAATAATTTGTATATGTGGCATCAATATAATAATAAAAAAAATTTAAAGACTTTATTACGAAAGTTCAAACGTCTGAATATTAAGGAGCATAGATAATTAATGCAGTCTGTAAGAAAGTGAGAAAAGACCACAATCTTCAACAAGTTCAACATTTAGGAGAAGTTCAACAAGCGAAATAACATGATGCCTTTCGAGAGAAGAGTAATGATTAAGCAGAATGCAATTGCGAGGACTTGATGCAATAAGTTAGTCATGTGCAACGCTCTCCAAGCCCTGTGTCCTCAAACATCTCATCAAGTGGAGTTCTCACTTGCAAAATCCCAATGCAGGGGAATCGATACCCATGAGCAAAGATGCTCAGTACAATAAAAGCATAGACTTAGAGTTAGTTGTCCTATGCGAGCTCGACTTTATTAGACTGGAATGTCAGAGGTGCCTCTCTGAATTTGTAAAGCCAGTATGCCAACATTGGGGATGGGGTGTGTCAATGCATCACTCATTTCGAAATACAAATAGGAGAGGGCCTGCATTTAAGGAACAGTGGTCATTTAATAGCTCGTATGTTCACTGTCTCCTCAGTTAGCTACCTGACCCTCTAGTTCGGTACTATGAAATATTATTCTTTGGGGAAGGAGTGTGTCAAGTGTATCACCCTTTTTCGTGATACAGGTGACAGAGGACCAGTAACTCAGGAACAGTGATTATCAAAGACCAATAGGTTCACTATTTTCTTAGCTAACTACCTGCCCCTCTCTATTCCATACATTGGGGCGGCACATAACAATCCCATAGTTTCATCTTTGCTTTGCTTATTTTTGCTTATATTTAATGAACTCTAGAATCATAGGTAAGAACCCGAAAAAGGTATTGATGACTTTGCAATAGGACTCGACTAGTTAAGAGTGACCGGTTCGAGTCTCCTGTTAGGGTTCGAGAGCATGACTCAGATTGGGATTGGAGTCCAACTCGGACCATGTCGGTACTCATACATTAAAGTCGATTCAAGATCTATCAATTGGTTTGGGTTGGTTGAACCGGTCAGCTCAAATCGGTTGGTTTGAATGAACCGGACGGTTTGAACTAGCTAGGCTAGTTGGACCGATCGATCGTTCTTTAGGCCGGTCGAGCATTTTCCTTGTCGGAGATCCCATCGGACCGATCGACCGCGCATGAGGCCGGTCGATCGATCACTATAGGATCCATGCGTCGTCTGGATTGGTCGACCACTCTGAAGAGTCAGTCGACCGTTCATCAGATCACGGTGGCACGATACGCATGCCAAACCGGTCGACTGTTCGGATGGATCGGTCGACCAACCGTGATGTTAAATCCGTCAGGGCAATACTGGATCGGTCGACCGCTCCTATAGGATCAGTCGACCGATTTTCGCGATAAAACAGGGCCGTCGGTCATCTTCTCCGATTTCGGCGGCCTTCCGGCCATCTTGTTAAACAAGATGATCTCAATACGAAAAATGAAACTATGACTCTCAGGATCACGATGGACTTGTTGCATGTATTAAAAGATTAATATTTCATCGTATAGGGGATTTAAAACTCTAAGGTATCTTTTTCGATCGATTTGAGTTTGCCGGCGCTTCACACGTCGTCCGTCCGATCGCTGGTCATTCTCGACCGATGGAAAGGTTCACCTCGACCTTGTGGACGTCGAGGAAGAGCCTGTGTGTGTCAGTGGGGTGTGGTCACGCGTCGGAGAGTCGTCGAGTCGCTTCTGCGTCATTCGTCAGTATGTTGTTCGTCAACGAAAACGGAGGAGCAGAGGGAGCGAAGCGACGGCCGACAGAGGTTCCAAGGGGGGCGCGAAGGTTTCCTCGTGCCCCTCTTTAAAGGGTCAGCCGATTCTGAACGGAATCAAGGGAGGATTTTCCTCCCTTATCGGCCGTTTCTTTTTTTCCTCTCTTTTTTTAATCCAAATTTTGATTCGATTTTCATTAATTGTGATTAAATTTTGATTTTTGAAACCTTTCCTTATTTGAAAATTTGCATGTGTTACAATGACGCCCATGGATCTCTTTGTGATCATCATCTTCTTTGCAAAAGAAGGGGGGAGAGGGGGGGGGGGGGGGGGGGGGGGGGAGCGACCATACATGCGAGGGGAGGAGGGGGCACTCCTCCTCCTCTCCTCTCTTGCCGTTAGACGCGGAGTTGCCAAATCTCTGACTTCCGAGAATTGTATATGGTACCCCAAGCCACCGGCGCCCCTGCCCTTGAGCCGGTCTATGATGTCATCAGCACCTTCGGCTCCATGGCGCCTATGGAGCTCTTTGTCATCATCATCATCTATACGAAATGGATGGGCACCATGGAGCTCTTTGTCATCATCATCTTCTATGTGAAAGGGATGGGGGGCGACCACGTGAGAAGGGGGAGGCGCATAGCACGGGGGAGGGGCTGTGCGCCCTCTCCAAGGGGGCCAAGTCCCTCTTTTTTAAAATTATTTTTTATAAAATATTATGTTATTAAATTATTATTTTATATTAATTTTATGTTTAAATACTCTGTCACGTAATTCTGGTAATGGGCTATATTTGATTTAAGGATAGTTGCTAAAAAAATTAATGGTTGAAGGGCAGTCCGATTACAAAATTAAAATTGCCGGATAAAGTTGATAAGGATGATAAAGTTTGAGAGCATTTATTGAAATTTACCAAATTTATTTGTCATATAAAAAAACATCACAAAAAATAATAAAAGAAAATCTATTGCATCAATGTTAACTCAAACCTGATACTGGAATATTCAGCGAACTTGAATTGGATCATATCGAATTATCATAAAATATTTTTTATAATATTTAACAATAAAAGATAAGGTGCCAACAAAAATTTTAATTCGTGTAGACAACCTAAACAACTCATATGATATAATCCTCACGACACTTCTTTTTTAAGTTTGTCTCGAGAGAACATAACTTTTGATCCGCACTTTATGTGAGAGTCTATTCAATATCAATTATATTCTTTTAAAAAAGGAACATGAACTCTTTATCATATAAAATATCATAAATATAAAGTATTTTAATTTAATATGTTCAGATTTTAAAGTAAGTTTAGAGTTAATTAAATCAAATCAGTTAAGTTTCAAAGAAAACTAGGATGGCCAAAGAGTTGATGCTAGATGTCCTACTCCATCCTAATAACATAACTTATGTGCTAACTTATAGCTTATATATACATTATACAGTTTTCACAGGCAGGCACATGTTTCTCTCTGATTGCATATTTATTATCATAACATCATGAATTTTTTCGAAAAAGTTAAATGTTAATAGCTTATATATTTATTATCATCATGTTGGTTAAGGAATAAATCATTATTGTTCTATTTTTTTAACTTCAGAGTAGTCGAGCGCTAATAGCTTCAGACACTTACGTAAATTTGGGTTGGCACCCAAAAAAGTGTAGAGTTACGTTGATATCATTAAAGAAAAAAGAAATTAATGTTAATTGATAATTTTATTTAGACGATTTATCGTCAAAGATGAAAATATATGTTAAATATATCTTTCCCCTTCTTTGTATTCTGATTTAAAGGTGAAAAAATGAAATATTTATGTGATCTCATTTTCTCTTCATTTATCTTTAACTTACATGAGAATCGATTCTTCCTTTCACCCCAATCAAATAAGTCCTTACGTTGCATGTATTTTATGTTTGTTTTTTTTTCGTAAAAGTTTCATATTATTGTGTGGCTGTTGTTGTGTTTAACTCTTGCTGAAAATTGTCACTATTATTTCCTATTTTTCGGAGTCATTGTTGCTGGATTGCTGCCTGTAATTTCTGCATGTTAGGTTTTAGATGTTAAAGAGTGAAGTGCATCGTCACTGCCCATAATTTGTGCATCTTAAGATTTTATGTGTTGGAGTAATGGAGTGTGATCCAAAAGTGTGAAATATTTATCAAATGCATGATCTGTCGATGAAATAAAGCACTAAAAAAGCAAACTCCAATCTTTTTGCTCATCGACTTTTGACTTCTATAATAACTTCCGGATCAGCATTCAGCAGGTTGGACCTCCTCGAACTTTTTAACTCATCGACAACTATTTGAATCCAACATCGCATACATCATCAATTCAGAAACAAGAAAGTAAATTTTCAGATGTATTCTGCAACGAATCAAACTAATGGACTTATGTCCTTAACACGTAATGACATATCTACAAGCCGACATTCCAATCCTAAACAGAATGAAGAAAAGTTACAACAAATACATAATGCAGATTCAAGTGATCTCAAGAGTGAAAGCTGTGTCTCCAACCGCCGAGTTCTTCAGCCGTTTCCGTTTCGGTTTCATTTTGAATAATGAAAAGAAAACAGATTAAGCTGCTGATCAAAGGATATACAGGACAGAAATGCTGGAATACTCAGACATGTCACACACCTTCATGGTAAAGGTCACACCAACTTGAATCTCTCCACAATAGCTTTTATCTCCGAGCACCACACTGTATTTTGTGGGTTTCATTTCGCCAACTCCCTTCTCCATGCCCAATGCAATCAGATCACCAACATGGATCCTGCATTACTAGAAACGAAAAGAAAAAAAATTGAGTATGCATCTCCTGTGCAATCGGAGTTTTGTGAATTCTGAAACATAGAACATATCAGGTGCAGTTTTAACTCACGTCGTCTTGCCAATGAAGTCGTCGGCGGAAAATGTATCATGGTCCATGATTCGGAGTGTGAGTTTGTGTTGATGGAGATTGTCCATGGCTGGGGAGTAAACCACAAATTTGAATGTCTCATTCGAAGGATTCCTTCCTTGGCCTGCACCAAAAGAGAATTATATTAGAATCTGCGGGGCTTTCTTTCTTGGATTCAGAATGAAGTTGTATGATGTAAGAGCCTCTAAGTTGTATCAGAAACAAAATGTACCGGACCTCATTGTATGATGTACGCACAGCTTTTCAAAGTTATGTCGAAATGCTTTGTTTTGAAGATAGAACAGGTCAATTACTTGCTTAGGAAAAAATTGAATGATTAGAATTAGATGCTGAAAACTGAGATGAAATCATTGTTTGATCTTATAGTTCACTCATCTGTCCCAATTGGACAAATCAAGTGTCCAAGAATTGTGTCAGACGTTTGGGAACGTATCTTAATCCTTACAATTAGTTCATGGAAAAGTTGACTCGTCTTCTTTGGTACGCGCGGGCTTGCATTTAATATCTGCTGCCAGCAAATCTTTGCTAGCAGGATGTACAAAGTCAATGGCTTATTCCTGTTGACAAAGTGATATTATACCTAATCTAGCGAGGAAATTGTTTCTCTCTGTCTCCCTCCTTATTTCATTTCGTCTTTATTAAAAAATACATGAGCTATGAAATTCAGCAAAATACAGAAGATCATCTGAAGACTTATTCCAAGTTCGAGCAGGATGAACAAAGTCAATGGCTTATTCCTGTTGACCAAGTGATATTATACCTAATCTAGCGAGGAAATGGTTTCTCTCTCTCTCACCCCCCTTATTTCATTTCGTCTTTATTGAAAAATACATGAGCTATGAAATTCAGCAAAATACAGAAGATCATCTGAAGACTTATTCCAAGTTCGTGAAACAATTGAACTGGGAAGTTAAAGAAGAGAAACCCACATATGCATGAATCACAAAGACGGAGAAAATTGCATTGTACTGGCCTCTTCCGACCTTGGTCTTACATTCTTGGCTCCTGTACTGAATCAAAACATAAGGATCGATCTTCCCTGTGTCCACCCATGCAATTCAGATCTCAGCAAATTATGCATATAATTTGTTCTGATATTTACCAACAAACGAAATTTGTTTTTTTTTTCTTTTTAAAAAAACAAAGCTCACCTAGTACATCAATATCCCTGAGCCCCTTGGCATCGATCAGATTCACCTCTAGCATCCCCTTCGCCATCTCTCTCTCTCTCTGCTTTGCTCGTTTAGTTTGCAGCTGCAGGAGGAGAGAGTCTATGCACGTGTAAATAAAGGTGTGGTGTGCACGGAGTCGATGCATGCGCAGTTTTGAAGGTGGCATTGGTCTCTATGGTTGGCCTTATTTTGACCGCAGCCTACTAAACTCCAATAAAGCCAGAGCTATCTCATGTTATTTGATGGATTAAGCAAGAAATTGTAGGCTAATTTATCTTAACAACATTTTAATGATGGAAGCGTCAAATGTTAAGAAAGTAAATTCAGACTTAGTCCAATTAGATCACACGTCTTCGTCTTAATTGCCATGGGATTCATCATGCTAATTAAATGCACATGACAACAACACTTGACATTTTCAAACATTCGATGTTATTAACAGAATTAGTTTTTTTGTTTTAAAAAATCTTAACAAAGATGAGATTTGTAATGATTTGGATGTTAAGGATTCAACGGATGAGAAAAAAATGACGAAAATATTTGATTTTTTTTGGGCGACTTAAATTTGCTCTGTAATTCCACCAATTGGAAGAAAAAACGTGAAGAACATGAAATTGCGGTCAAATACCGCTCAAACTTGGCGGTTCACAATTCACAAATGGAGGATTCCTACACAAGCATGGGACCAATCGGAATATTCAAGGGGCGAGTAGCCTCCTTTTTGCCAACATGAGAGAAGTAGTGAGACTTACAGTAGAAGTGGTATAGAAATTTTATGAATGTTAATAAGAATTTTAATCATCTTTTAAGTTTTGTCTATGCTTTTCATTAGAATTTTGACTCCTTTGAGCCTTAGATTAATTTTCAATAAATTATGATAATTCATCATTAACCACCGTACATTAAATATTCATATTTAATTAAATCCGAATGTAACTAATTATTTAATAACTATGTTTAACAAAATCTCTTTTTACTCAAATTTCTTTTTACCTTTTTATAACTTCTATAAATCAAATTATACTTTTATTTCCTTCTTTTCTCCAAATTTTGAAATTATTTAATATTATAATATTTTATCATTTAATTTTTATATTAATCAATATTAAATATCATTTGAATTAACTAAAATATTTTTTAAGTCATAAAATTATCAATCATATTTTACGTGGGAGTCCTATGTTCATTAAACATTCTTTTAAGTCTCAAATTAAATTAAAATATCTAATCTCACTCTAATTATAATTCCCAAGTAAAATTTAACTTTCTTTTCTAATCACATTCCTATTCATTCTCAAATTCTCCTTCCATTTTTTTAATTCATTAATATATGCAATTCAATTAACAAATTACTTTATTATCACCGTGGGTGTTACAACCAATGCGTCATGTCGTCGACATGCAGGGACGAAGTCAGGATGAAATTTTATGAGGGGTCAAAAGGTCGACAATATAAAATGCATATATATTATTATATCATTTTTTTAAAATTAAATTAAGAAATAATAATATTACTTTATAATTATATATTATTTTATTTAGATAAAATATCTTTTATTGATCATGCATTTTTTTTCTTTTTACATTTATCATGTTAAAAGAAGATATATGGAAGTAACTTTTTATGACAACTAATTAATTTGATTTTTTTATATAATAAAGGAGTCAAAATCATTAGTACATATATCATATCGAGTATAATGGGTGTGTAAATCACAACTTGATTTACACATGTAAACCAAGTGATCCAATGGTCCATATCATATCCTGCAAAAGTTGATGGATTCTATAAAAAGTAACTGATTTTGGCAAGTTGTTTAGGAGGGAAAGATGAATTTGACAGGTTATTAAGGAGGGAAAGAGCATGTTGTCTTGAAACCAAAAAATGAATGAAGAAAAATAAAATTATATTATCTATTTTTGTATCTCTCGTTGCAATTTTTTTTCTTCATCACGATTTCTATATGAAGACTATGGTTCTTTTAAAAAAAGTTTGAATATCTCTAATTTATCTATGATAACAAAATTTACATATTATATCACTTTTTTAATATATTAGACTGCTTAGTTTGTGGTATTGCTGGAACAATAAAAAATACCATCAATCTAATAAGAATATGAATTCAAGCATACACCTTTTGTCCAAATTTAAATAAAAAGATTGCAAATTATAAATAAAAATGATAAAATTTTTAATATTCTCCCATTTATATATCCAAAATGAACAAAATTTAACTCACATGCTGTTAATAATGCCTTGAATCTGAACCCAGTTGGTCCCCCTACATAGTCAGGCGCTTCAGCAGAATTCCCCTACGGGGGTCTCGCTGACCGGTCAGCGAGCCTGTGGGGGGTCAAGGGGGGGATCCAGGGGGATCCCCCCCTGCGGGGGTTGCAAGGGGGCGGAGCCCCCTGAGCGAAAATTTTTTAGGGGTATTCTGTTTGTGATTCGGATTTGATTTGTTTCCTTATCACGAGATAGGTGTCCTATTTTCAGGGGATTTAATTAGAGTCCCAGTCCGTATGTAATTCCTATCATCTGTCAAAGGGAGTGCCTATATAAACTCCCTAGGGGTCTAGACCGAGACCTATCCTTGTAATCATCATTATTCCATAACAAAGAGCCGCCGCCGTTTTTCCTCTTCGTGTTCTTCTGTATTTCGTGCGATCTCTCTCCCCTTTTTGGTAACAAATTGGTATCAGAGCCTTAGGGTTTGTCAACGATTCTCGATCAGCAGAGAGATGTCGTCGCACAACGTGAGCGTGGAGAAGTTCAACGGCAGAAACAGTTTCGGGTTGTGGCAGATCAAGATGCGGGCACTTTTGAAGCAACAAGGAGTCTGGGCGCCGCTCTCAAACGTGTCGAAGAACAAGCCAAAGGAGGAAGACTCGAAAGGCAAAGAAAAGGAGATCGACCTCGCAACTTTGGCGGCACAGGAGGAGAAGGCGCACTCGATGATCCTGTTGTGTCTGGCGGATGAGGTGATAATCGAGGTCGCAGATGAAGAAAAAGCGGCCGGTCTGTGGTTGAGACTCGAGAGTCTATATATGACGAAGTCTCTCACCAACAAGTTGCTGTTGAAGCAACGTCTGTTCTCTCTCCGCATGCAGGAAGGTACCCCTCTGAAGGAACATCTTGATCAGTTAAATTCTTTATTGATGGAACTCAGAAATATCGATGTTAAGATCGAGGATGAAGATGCTGCCCTAATTCTGTTAGTTTCGCTTCCTCCATCATATGAAAATTTCGTTCAGTCTATGATTATCGGGAAGGAAACTATAAGTCTGGAAGAAGTAAGATCGAGTCTCCATACTCGTGAACTTCGGCATAGGGCATCTGGAAATTCTGCAGAGACTCAGGCCGCGGGTTTGATATCAACCGCAGAGAAGGGACAGTCCTCGAATTCAAAGAAATCCAAGTCGAAGAAGAAGAAAATCACTGCGAAAGACATCTGTAATTACTGCAAGGAGCCAGGTCATTGGAAGAAGGATTGTCCGAAGAAGAAGAAGGCCCCTGTCGCTGCGGTGGCACATGAAACAGGAAATTCCGAAGATGATTTGGTTCTGGCTGCTTCTGATCAAGGATGTCTGACGGATAGTTGGGTTCTGGATTCGGGGTGTTCCTATCATATGACTCCGAATAAAGAGTGGTTCTCAACTTATCAGAATATTGATGGTGGAAACGTCATCATGGGCAATGATGCAGCCTGTCAGATAGTTGGGATCGGTTCTGTGCAGATCAAGACTCATGACAATCTTGTGAGGACGCTGACAGATGTCCGCCATGTTCCGCAACTGAAAAAGAATTTGATATCACTTGGAGTCCTCGACTCTAAAGGGTGTCAGATCAATGCTGCTGGAGGCATCCTCACAGTCATGAAAGGTGATGCTACGGTTCTGAAGGGAGTCAGACAGAAGTCCTTGTATGTATTACAAGGCAAGACAGTCTCTGGCGTTGCTGCAGTGGCTAGTTCATCCGAATCAGAAAGGTCCAGGCTGTGGCACATGCGGCTTGGGCATATGAGTCAGAACGGGATGAATATCCTCAGCAAACGAGGTCTTCTAGGGGAGAAGAAGATATCTGAGATAAACTTCTGTAAGCACTGCGTATTCGGTAAACAGCGAAGGTCTCAGTTTGGCAAGGCAGTGCACAGGACGAAGGCGACACTTGACTACATCCACGCCGATTGTTGGGGTCCCTCTCGTGTTCCATCATTAGGAGGTGCGAGATACTTCCTATCTGTGATTGATGACTACTCGAGGATGACTTGGGTATTCATGATGAAACACAAGAGTGAGTCCTTCAAGGCCTTCAAGCAGTGGAAGGTTCTGGTGGAAAATCAGACGTCGAAGAAAGTGAAGCGTCTTCGCACTGACAATGGTTTGGAATTCTGTTCTGCTGAATTCGACCAGTTCTGCAAAGATGAAGGCATTGCCAGGCATCGCACAGTCAGGAATACTCCACAGCAGAATGGAGTTGCAGAACGAATGAACAGGACACTTCTGGAGAGGGCAAGGTGCATGCTCTCTAACGCTGGCCTAAATAGGACATTCTGGGCTGAAGCTGTTAACACAGCTTGCTACTTGGTGAATCGAAGTCCGGCGACTGCGATTGATCTCAAGACTCCAACTGAGGTATGGTCAGGAAATCCTGCTGATTATACTTGTCTGAAAGTTTTTGGTTGTCCAGCATACTATCACGTCAGTGAAGGGAAGTTGGAGCCAAGGGCCAAAGAAGGGGTGTTCATGGGATATGGTGCAGGAGTGAAGGGCTACAGAATCTGGTCTCCTTCAGAACACAAAGTCATCCACAGCAGAAGCGTAACCTTTGATGAAGCATCAATGCTTCAGTTGAAGGTGGAGGCTGAAGAGAGTGTCAGTAAACAGGTGGAGGTTGAAATCACTCAAATTGAGGATGATGCTGAAGGATCACATCAAGAAGCAGAACCAGAAGGTGAAGAATCTGATGAGCAACCTGAAGAGGAGTCAATTGCTACTAGACGTCCTCGCAGAGAAGTGGGTCCTCCTAAGCGATATGGTTTCGAGGACATGGTTGCTTATGCACTACAGGTAGCTGAAGAGGTGGAGTCCCTGGAGCCATCCTCTTATAGGGATGCCATCACATGTGTCGAATCTGGACAGTGGATCGCTGCTATGGGTGAGGAGATGGAATCTCTTCACAAGAATCAGACGTGGGAGCTGGTCAAGTTGCCTAAAGGCAGGAAGGTTGTTGGCTGTAAATGGATCTTCAAGAAGAAAGCAGGAATTTCAGGAGTTGAAGGCACGAGATACAAAGCACGATTGGTTGCTAAAGGTTATAGTCAGAAAGAAGGTGTGGACTACAATGAGATATTCTCACCTGTTGTCAGACATACTTCTATCAGGGTGCTACTTGCTCTTGTGGCACATCAGAATCTAGAGCTCGAGCAACTAGATGTGAAGACTGCTTTCCTACATGGAGAACTTGAAGAAGATATTCTTATGAGCCAACCAGAGGGATTCTCCATTCCTGGAAAGGAGAATCAAGTTTGCAGTCTGAAGAAATCTCTGTATGGCTTGAAACAGTCTCTCAGACAATGGTACAAGAGGTTCGACAGCTTCATGATCAGTAAGGGATTCAGTCGAAGTCCCTATGATTGCTGTGTATACCACAAGAAGGTGAAGGACGGCTCCACCATCTATCTGCTCTTGTATATTGATGATATGCTTATTGCTGCCAAAGACATGGCAGACATTCAAAATCTGAAGAAGCTCCTCAGTGCAGAATTCGACATGAAAGATCTTGGTGCAGCACAGAAGATTCTGGGGATGGAAATTCTAAGGGATCGCGCACAGGGTAAACTCTTCTTATCTCAGAAAAGTTATATTGAGAAGATTTTATCCAGGTTTGGAATGTCTGGAGCGAAGCCTTTGAATACTCCATCAGCTGCAAATGTTCATCTTTCTGTTGCCTTCGCACCAAAGTCAGATGCAGAAAAGGAGTACATGTCTCGGGTTCCATATGCTAGTGCAGTTGGAAGTTTGATGTATGCCATGGTTTGTACAAGACCAGACATTGCTCATGCAGTCAGTGTTGTCAGCAGGTTCATGAGCGATCCAGGAAAGGAGCACTGGCAAGCAGTGAAGCGAATTTTTCGGTATCTGAGAGGAACATCTGATATTGGCCTCATCTACAGAAGTGATAAAGAGTGTTTGGTTGCAGGGTACTCAGATTCAGATTATGCTGGAGATGTTGATGGAAGACGATCTATGACAGGCTATGTCTTCACTTTGGGCAGTTCAGTTGTTAGTTGGAAGGCTACACTTCAACCATCAGTTACATTGTCCACCACAGAGGCTGAATACATGGCACTTACGGAAGCTGCCAAGGAAGGCATCTGGTTAAAAGGCTTAGTTGGAGATCTCGGATTACATCAGGAGCAGGCTATAGTGCACTGTGACAGTCTGAGTGCAATATGTTTAGCCAAGGATCAAGTACATCATGAAATAACCAAACACATTGATGTCAGATATCACTTCATCCGCACTGAGAAGAGGATCAAGGTGAAGAAGATTGGCACTGAAGATAATCCAGCTGATATGTTCACCAAATCTGTTCCTTATGGCAAGTTCCAACATTGTTTGGACTTGCTTAACATAAATACTTGGTAATAGCTTCAAGATGGGACTGGTGGCGGCGTGGCGTGCTTTTGTGCTCTGAAGATGATTCAAGTCAAGGTGGAGATTTGTTAATAATGCCTTGAATCTGAACCCAGTTGGTCCCCCTACATAGTCAGGCGCTTCAGCAGAATTCCCCTACGGGGGTCTCGCTGTCCGGTCAGCGAGCCTGTGGGGGGTCAAGGGGGGGATCCAGGGGGATCCCCCCTGCGGGGGTTGCAAGGGGGCGGAGCCCCCTGAGCGAAAATTTTTTAGGGGTATTCTGTTTGTGATTCGGATTTGATTTGTTTCCTTATCACGAGATAGGTGTCCTATTTTCAGGGGATTTAATTAGAGTCTCAGTCCGTATGTAATTCCTATCATCTGTCAAAGGGAGTGCCTATATAAACTCCCTAGGGGTCTAGACCGAGACCTATCCTTGTAATCATCATTATTCCATAACAAAGAGCCGCCGCCGTTTTTCCTCTTCGTGTTCTTCTGTATTTCGTGCGATCCCTCTCTCCCCTTTTTGGTAACACATGCAATTATACAAAATTAACATATAGTTAAGTTAAAATTCAAATATTTATAACCAAACATATTATTGAGCTGGAAAAAAAAGTTGACCAAATAAACATCTTTACTTCATCTTGCAGCAGTTCTTCAACAAGTCCAAGCATGCTCCCTTGTCCAAATTTAAATATGCCATATTGCAAACTATAAGTAAAAAGGAGAAATTTTCCAATCTAGTCATACAAAGCTAAGTATATGCTTGAGTGAGTCAAGCTAAAATTCAAATATTTATAACTAAATACACTCTTGACTGGTGCAAAATGCATATGATCATCTCTTACATATTCACTAACAAAAGACTTTAACCAAAACACATATATGTTTCATTTTGCAGGAGTTATTCACACGTTCTTCACAAGTCCAAACATACCTTCAGTCAAATCTGGAGGAAAAAATTGAAAATCATAAGTTAAATATAAAGAGAAATTTGAGAGCAACAAAGAAATATAAATTTGAGAGCAATAAAGAGAAAAGCATACACCTTGCAAGTTAGCAACTTGTGACTTCATGGTTTGTGAATTCTGTGCATAATCAAAACATTACTAATTAAATAAGTTATACTAACTTAACTTTAATAAAAAAATCTATCAGAAACTTATTTTACCTTGGTTAAGGCGCAACCACGTGCATTATGACCATTTTGTTTGCATAATTTGCAGGTCCTCCTCTATATTTCATTTTGTGATGTCGTGGTCTCAATGCTATATTTTAATCTTTGCATCTTCTTTAGTCTTCCCTTTGTTCTTACATGAGTTGGATCATGTATAACCATTTCTATTTTCGGAAAGATTGAATTTGAGAACATTGGAACATCATTCAGGACAGATTCACTACTCTTAACACTAGATAATCTAGCAATTAAATCTTTGACAATTGGCGCTGCAACTTTCAAGTGTTGTGGTAAGCATACACCCAATTGAATGGCCCTATACATATTAGTGGTGTAGAACCATTTTTCTATAGAAAAAGATTGACTATCTTGTGAAGATGACACATTATCATTAACCTCACGTGCCTTTGAATATCGAGCATCCACCGTCCAACGATGAAGTATGTATTGCTCAGGCAAACGTGCAATACCTTTAAAAGTGAGAACATACAAGATATGGGAGCAAAATATACCATCATGTTCAAACATTTTACATGAACATTTGATTAATAAACTTGGTCTCACAACATATTCAACAATAGTTTTTTTCTTTTCATCAGTTCTAGCTATGTGCAAGGAATATACTATAGTGTGTGCATCTTCTTCTGAAATTAAATTTGCATGAAAGCCAATAACGTTTTTGGGTTCCTCTTGGAAAATGCTAAACACTCTATCAGTGTACACTTTTCCAGCATGTCTTTCCAATAGATTTCTTGAGATTATGACTAGTTTACCATTCAAATTTCTAAAATATTCATGTTCTTTAGTTGCATGACGAGTTTTAATGGCTTGATCATACTATTGTACAAAATCAGACAAGGAGGTGTTTGCATTCACAAAGCCATCGAAAGTAGCAAAAAAATATATCATTTAAATATAATTTAACCCATTGATGACGCTTATTATACATGCTTTCTACCCAGTGACCACTATGAATTACATAATTTTCCTTCAATTTAATCCATTGCTCCTCAAATTCTTCAACACTCGTTGAGTCTCGAGTCCATATTTTAAAGTCATGAGAGAAATTACCTCGTGCACATAAATCTCAAGTGCTAGGCACAAAATTTTTCATAATATGCCATACGCAGAACCTATGGCGCGTTTTTTGGAAAAACTTTTCTAATAGCATTTCCTATCGCTATATCTTGATCAATAATAATAGCCTTCGGATGCTTATCATGCATGCATTGTAACCATGCTTCAAACAATCAAATAAATGTGGATTCAGTTTCATCTGCCAATAAAGCACAATCAAATAAAATGGAATGTCTGTGATGATTGATTCCTGTGAATGATGCAAATGACATGCATAATTTATTAGTCCTATACGTAGTATCAAAAGAGACAACATCTCCAAAAATTATATAACTATCTATCGATCGGCCATCTGCCCAAAATATACTCCTTAAAACATTATTTTTCATCCCATTCTAATTTGAAAAAAAATCTAGGATCGGATTTTAATTTCTCTGTGAAGTAACAAATGATAACCATACATTCTGTACCAACATTATTTTTGCGTGCTCTCATATGGTCAATGCACTTTTGGGATGTCATCAACTTATTACCATTATAATTAAGTACTTGAGCAATGTTGGAGGGACCAATTCCAGCATAATGCATTTTTTTCCATCATTTCAATTTCAACAATAGGTACTGGGGGTTGTGTGAATTTAACATTTTCACCCTTGAAAGACTAGTAAGAGCATGTGTATGCTTCTCATTGAATTTTTTTAACCTCCCATTTCTTATCAACCCTCCTAGACACTTGTAAATGCGGCCCACAGTCCTCTCGTTCATCCCTTCTTCGATTTGTTCTCTTTCTTGTTCCTTGAACATTAGGTTGTTTATGCCCCTGCTTTGAACAAACTAGCATTCTACTCGAAGTTTCACCAGTTTTCCTTGTCTTGCTAGTGTATGATTTTCGTATGGAGAAACCAACTACTTTAGCATAACAATTGTAGTAATCATATTCTTCATTTCTGTTTTAAAAATCATACCAATAAATGGTTTGATTACTTGGTTGTTCTTCTCATTATTATTTTGTCACAATTTGTGCTTCTTCATCACCTACTTCAATCTCTTGCTCACTGTAAAAGCATTGTGACTTTAAATAAATATACAATAGTAAGAAAAGGATTTATATAAATTTTGAAATATACCTCGTGTCATCTAGTTCCATTATTTGGTTATCATCCCAATTAAAATTGTCCATCTCCATATTGTTTTCAATATTTGCCAAGACCTAAAAAAAGTAAAAAGATGAACTTATAATAATACAAATACAACTATAATACAAAATCTTGTATAGAAAAATTGAAACTTGAATAATTATAAAGCTTAACATAATCACTAATTTTTGTTATGATTGTCAGATAAGTGAAAAATAAATAAAGCATATGGTGCCACATGGCATTGTTTGTCGAATAAGCAGATCTTATGAGACGGTCTTGTGAAAATCAAGCATATTTTGATCTTAATTGAAAAAATGAAAAATAAAAAGTACAAATATCTTGTACGCAATATGAGCAGCCATATAATTTTAAAGTCAAACATGTTTGAAGTATAAATTTGAAAAGTAAAGCAATGAATTTAAAACATAAAAATTAAAAAAAATCAAAACCACAAATACTTGGAGCCACTATGCCGGGAGGGAGGGGTTGAGCGCAATACACCATAACTGTAATAAAATCAAAACCATAAATACCTGTAATAAATTTTGACAAAGCACCTTAACTATAAAACAACACTTCAACGTACATTGGACCACTGCTCCAAGAGGGTGGGGCTGAGCGCCGCTAGGGCAAAGCAACGTCAAGAGAGTGGACCGTGGGAGGAAGTTGGTATCACGATTGAAGTAGAGATCATGACGAAAAAATTGAACGCTGATGATAATAATGAGGCCAGAATGGAGATGGCCAAGAAGATGGATTGAGGCGTCGTGTTCGTAGGGAAATAGGGGGTTACGGTGTGGGCGCTGTTAAAGTTTGGATTTTTCTCCCCCAAACAACTTTCCCAAACAGCTTTAGATGCAGTGGTTTTGATGATGCATCTCAACCATTCATTTACTTGACTTACATATGTAAATCAAAAAGTGATTTACACACCCATTATACTCTATTATATTTATTATAAATACACATATTATACTATAATATTTTAGGAATATACACATATTTCTCCCATTAATATAATGACATATTATAATTATGTCAAGGTCACAAAATTGGGGGACCTTACCATATATTTTCTGTATAATAATATATAATATTGTATATAATGTTTTAAAAAGTTAAGAGAGGTTTAATTATGTCAAAGTTCACAAAATTAGGGGGCTTATCATATATTTTATATATGTATATATAATAATATATAGTATTTTATGAATGCATGCTGTGCCCAATATCAGGAAGATTCTTGAGACAAATTGTAGGAGTTTGTAATTTATACAAGAAGATAATGTACTGCATCAAAATTGTAGGATTTTTCACCTAAAAAAATTGTGACCACTCGATAATTTATGCAACACTGTGAAAGAAAGCGTCATTCACTATTGTCACAAATTAGTCTGAGTGCTAGTAAATTGAGTGACCACTCGAGATATGGAGCATTCATATAAAAATGTTATTTTCAGGTGCTCAAGACTAACTAGTCAATTATTTCTCATTTTAGGAAAAAAAACATACTATAATTGAATAATTAAATTTTCTAAGATGAGATCAAAACATATTTCGATGTTGGAGATGCCAAACGAAGAAGTCTAACTCCGTCCCTAGTTCATTACTAGGTTATGCATAGGATATCACTTTTCGACAAAATAAATATAACGAGATATTAGTTTTGATGAGACAGAATGAGTTAGGGCCGCTTGACTAAGCTTACAAGTCATTTAAAATAACTTATAAGTTTTGAAAAAATCTCCCTACTTAGTAACTTACAAAAGAGCTAATAACACTTATTTTAACTGCTTATAAGTAAAAAAAATAAGTTGGAAAACCCTAACTTATTTTGTGTGAGAAAAAAAGTTGATCAATTAAACAAATGAATGTATTATTTTGCTCTTAATATATATAACTTTCTTCATATATTTCATCTATCATAATATTAAAGTCTTTTTTTACCATCTTACTAAACTAATAACTTATAAGTTTTTTTATTATCAAACACGTAACTGCTTATCGTTTAAAATCAACTTCAGTTATTAAACTACTTATAGCATTTCAACTTATCAGCTATTTTATATCAGCTAAGCCAAACGAGTCATTAGTTTTGAAACTGATATAAGTTCATGTTAATAATATCGTGAATTGTATTCTAATTGAAAATTCATTTGTTAAGGGTCAAGAGGATCCAAAGGAATTCCTCTTTGGCATGGAATGTGAGGCAAAACCTTCCGTGTCAAAATATTATAGTGAATTTTGTTTGCAATTGATTTTCTTATCACAAAATAGGTGTTATATTTTTCAAAGATTAATGTTGAGTCCTAATATAATTCTTATCATTTGTAAAGAGAACCGAACAAAGAAATTATTTGTAATTTTCTTCTATTTTTATCTAATAAAATTTTGCATCGCCTTAAGTTCTCGATCCATTAGCCAGTACAATTGAATATGTAAGAATTTTCTTATCATATGTAAGAATTTGTCAGGTGCTATATTTTAATTTTAAGAATTAACATTGAGTCCTAATATAATTCTTATCATATGTAAAGATAATGTCTACATAATTTTTTTAGAGATCCGAAAAAAATGATTTGTAATTTTCTTTTATTTTTATCTAATAAAAAATTTCAATACAATTGAATCTCTAAGAATTTTCTTAATGCTAAATGCAGGGAAAAAATATAATTAAGAAGTCAGTTATCTTGTCAATATTAAAATAGTTGGACAGTAAACAAGCCTTGATCGGGTCGGATCGGGTTAAGTTTGGGTGGTCGAGTTATCCGACCACCCATTTTTTTTAAAAATTTTTTCTTACTGACTTTATATTTTTAATATAAAAATATTATTTAATATTTAGTTTAAAGTACAAAATAAGTTTTATAAGTATTTAAATATTATTTTTGTATTTAAAATATTTTATTTTTAAACTTTTTAAAGCAAATATTAACCTAAACTTAAATAAAAATAAATAAAAAATAAAAAATCGATTCATCGAATCGGTTCCACCCGGTCCGACCCAACTTGGATGGATTCACCCACCAGCAGCATGTACCATAAAATAAGCGCCGTCCCCAATTTATTTTCCTCTTTCCGAGTGACGCCGTCGTTCTCCTCTTCCGCTCCGAGCTCTTTAGGGTTTGCACCTTGCAGGCGGGCTTCGGGAATTCTTTGGAACGCCTTCTCTCCAGTCGGTACGCTTCCCCTCCCGTAGCCCCTTCCGATTCTGTGCTTCGATCTCTCCCTCGTCGGTTACTTCTGCACAAACCCTAATTCCTCCATCTCCCTTTTGCCGGCCGTTCTTTTTCCTTTGATCCAGGAATGGTGTGGTTTTTCCCCTTTTTCTTTTTCTTTCACGTTATGCGGCCATTCCGTGTTTCATGTCTTCTGTCTTTTTCATGATTTCGAGTGTTGGGGCTCTCGTACTCGTAATTGGTGCTCCGGGCGTGCGAAAAAATGCCGTATCTTTTCTGGTACTTGAGATGTTGTTGTGTTGGTTGGTGTTCTGGGTGCCGTCTCTTTTTGGCTGTTAAACAATGGCCCGATTGGAAATTGTGTGCACAAACATTGCACGAACACGATGAGTAACATCATTGCTTATCAACTGGTCTTGATGCTTGGGATAATCAGGAAAGAAAACGCTTGCTCGTGGGGTTATGTTGTCCATTAACGCTGGAATCTCTTTTGAAAACATTGCTTTTTGTCTTGGAAATAGGTAGAGGGTTCCCGAAGTTGAGTCGCATCACATTTTGTCAATATTTCATGAATGCCTGTATCCCTGATGTTGTGTCAAGTATAGGCTGGATTGTATTGCCATCTAAAAGTGTTGTATGCATTGGCACCCATATGTAACAAAGTTTGCGCAATGATTTTCACTCTGTGAATAAAGAAGTTAATCCCAACTCTATTTTTTTTTTTTGAGAGAATCCCAACTCTCTATTTGAGCTCGAAGTCTTAGGCAGAGGAATATTGTGAAGAAAAAAAAGGAACAGTAGAGTAGATGTAACATCTGAATAAATGGTGATATGGTGAGTGAATACTGTCGGTTCTAAAATAAATTACTAAGTGAAACATCTACGGTAAGTATAAAACGTAGCAATTTGTAGTGGTTACTTTAGCATACATGCTTTTCTTTTGTGGATATGCTCTCCAGTTCTTTTTCTACCTCTTTATCCTGTAAATCTGAGTATCTTATTCAATGCAATATTACTATCACAATCTTCCCATCTGAATTTGTGATTTGAAATATGATTGAGAAACCTTTAACATATTATTCTTTTGCTGCAGGCTTTTATGAGGAGATACAGTCCAGCATATTATAGTCCTCCAAGGAGAGGATATGGAGGTAGAGGAAGAAGCCCACCAAGGCGAGGTTATGGTGGATATGGTGGTGGCAGAGAGCAAGGCAATGGTAGTCTTCTAGTACGCAACATTCCCCTGAGTTGCAGGTAATTTTGCGCTTTGTGACTTTGATTACAATGTGATTTATCTTTCTTATGTTTTTGTTTAATTTTACTCTCTTAACCCATTCAAATCTTTTGAGTTATTTTATTTTTATGGTTTCACAGACCTGAAGATCTTCGAATTCCATTTGAGAGATTTGGTGCTGTAAGAGATGTTTATCTTCCAAAGGATTATTACACAGGGTAAAGTTTCTTCACATTCATGCTGGTGTACAAGTCATTGATTGATTTTGATCCTTTTTACGGGTATTATCGAGGTTTAACCTTATAGTAGATATTGTTTAGTTTTGTGTTTGTTTGCCATATTTTGTGCCACTATGACTTCTTGTTGCTTTAGAGCCTTCAACTGAGATAAGAAACCTTATACCATTCACATAACTACTGAATAGTGCACCACCTATAGTTTAAATCAAAGAATAAAATTTTACCACGGTATTCTTCATTCTATATCGTTATCTTTTTCAGTATGTGTTAATGGTCTAAATGATTCTCAGGGGTGTATTGATTTGAAGTAAATACAAGCCCTGCATTTGTTGGAGATCAGTACTGTTTACAATTGCCTAATCTATTCATTTGAGGACTAAAGTCTGTTCAACTGAAGGGATCCTGTTTGAAGAGAATATTAGTTCCTCATCAAATTTTTAGTTCTTCCAAGAGAAGAAAAAATGCTGGCATTTTGGAGTGGTTTGTTGAGAAAATTGAAGACTTCTTGATTTAAATGAAGAAGAAACATGAAGTTTTTTGTTATGAGGGTTATGTTTTCAATGAGATTTTTAGAAGTTGCGATCTTTAGTGATTATACAAGAAGGCGTGTGAAGACTTTAGAGCCTGGACTCTGGAATGCTTTTTTCTGACACTTGATTTTTTGGTGGAACTGTTAGTTGTGATATCTGTGCTCTTCAAGAACTATAGAAGCCATGTTGAATGGCCTCTTTGTTGACGGTAAACTTAGATTAGCATGTTGTTTTATAAATTCTCCTCCATGTTTGGTTGATGTGAATGGTATGCTTGCTTGTTCACAGTTGTAATACCAAATATTTATTTCCGCAGGGAGCCCCGTGGCTTTGGATTTGTGCAGTTTGTTGATCCATATGATGCTGGTGAGGCCCAATACCACATGAATCGACAAATACTCTTTGGTAGGGAGATAACGGTTGTTTTGGCTGCTGAATCAAGGAAAAGACCTGATGATATGCGTAGAAGAGATAGAGTTAGGTAATGAGAACTCGATGTTCATGGTGTTCTTGGTGCTCTGTTTTTAACTTTTGTTACATTCTTGTCATTTGATTTTATACAGGGGTCCTTCTGGTTATGATGGTCGTCGATCTTATCATGGTAATCCTTCTCAGTTGTTTGTTTTTCTGTCTTCAAGGCTTTCTCAATTGTCGGTTTGTTGTTCTTTTCTCCTTTACATTTTACAGAGCTATATTTGTATATGTTGAGAACATACTGCATAATTGTATATGAGATGAACACATTTATTTATTTTTTTCAAGTTGAGTGGAGTTATATTATTTTCACTCATTAGCATTATTTTTCTTTTTCTTCTCTTCTTGAGAATAATGAAATAGCGTGCATCAATTTTCAACTTGTAGTGCCATTGGGTTGTGCTTATGAATATGATAATTTTTGAGAAAAAAGTCCTATAAAAAAGTTGAGGTTATTCTTATAAAAAGGTCCTATCAAAATAATGGGCATAGAGGGGTTAAAGGTCATCCCTCTCCCAACAGTGATGACTTAGGTTTGAACTCGTGGATATTCTTAAATTATAATAGATGGTTAATGCTTAAGTCATGGTTCCTTGAGATCATTCTTTGGTATTCTTGGTTCTTTCTTTCGACCAGCTCCTACTTGTTCAGCAAGGAAAAAGTGGATCCTTATATTCTACTCGTTTTGTCCTGTTTTGCCTTTGTCTATTAGTTAAGTTTGTATGTTACAAACTGTTAGGCGTCGGTGCAAGTTTGTGTTTTCAACATTATTTCGGTTAGGAGGCCCAAGGTTTAGTACAACGAAATCATATTGAGCATTTTCATAGACTTTACATTGTGTTTATATTTCTTTTCTGTTTTGTCAGCATTTCCGATTTGTGAAATCACTTTGCATTTGTCTGAGCTTGTAGATTCCAATTACTCGTGCTTCATGGCACTTTTTTGTTCATCTTTTATTTTAAATGCTCTTCAGGCATTAATTCTCCGAAGCTCAGTGAACACCATAGCATGAGTTATTCCAGAATGCACTATCACTTAATGTCTCCCATGATCATCTTAGACTAAGTTCTTATTAGGATGATAATACCTTTGGTTTTCTTGATGATTTGATCTGAGTAATTCTTTATGCCTATTTTTCTTAGTTAACTTTCTTTTTATGTACGACAAATATATTAGGACGATCACGCTCTCCACGGCACTCTTCGAGGGCCCGACATCACTCACGGTAAGCTCATGCTTTTGAATAAGTTATCTTGGTTTAAGCTCCTCATATGACTTTTGTAATCTTTTTCCCTTGTTTTTCATGCCAGATCTTATTCGCCTGCACCAAGACATCGGGATGACTATTCTGCATCACCACATCAGAGGCACTCAGGTCGAATGAGATCTCCCCGAAATCATTCGAAGGAGCACAAGGAAAATCAAGAAGATAGGCCATATTCACCAAATTACAATGATGCTAATGAAAATCATGCTGTTAATGGACATAATGAGTAAGTTTGAAGAATGCATTACACAAAGATTATGTGGAATTCTTTGTTTATTTTGCTTTTTTAATCTTTTGGGATGGCTCGTAGTAAGATTTTCAAATGTTGCTCTTGTAACAGTCTGACGCAGTGAATTTCTCTTAAATTTGATAAAATCCTGCCTCAAAAATATCTGGATATGTTGTAGAACCAAGCTAACCATTTTTTTGAGGGGCTGCGATTTGCAATCGCTTTGGATCACCCTCAATATTTTCTAGGGAGAATTCAACCTCATTTGGGAATAGATTCTTTGCTGAGAGTGAAAACATTTATTACTTGCAATTAAAACGATGAAAGAATGTGACTTTTCTCATGACATTGTTTGTATTTGCATCGAAACTGTCTGCTTTGAGATCGGAAGCAGTAACATTTACCTTTCCCCCTGCAATTTTCACTTGCATGAATTTGATGACGACACTGAAAGGTTTCTTCTGATCTTCATAACATTTCTATTGTGTATTGCATTTGCAGCAATGGTTTACATGATGCTGAGGGATCACGGTACCGTTCAAGGTCGCCAAGGCGCACCTCAGTTTCACCCCCAGGGTCACGATCAAGATCTGCTGACATTTCTCCCAGGCGCGGTAGTTAGATGGATGGTGAGTAAAAAGGGAAACATCATGCACGTCAACGGGGCAACCAGCTGAGTTATTTTCTGACACCTTAACTTGTGATGTTGACAGGGTCTTCAATGTAGTGTCAAATGCATCTGTACCAAGTACGAACAAAATTTTATTCCGTCTGTTCATTTCCAAGATCCAATTGTGCGCAGCTGTGATGGGATCGTCTCTTTATTGTAACAACTAAATCGTATCAGTACTTAAATTATATTTCAGAACTTTAGTTTAGACGCTGAAATTTATTGATCATGTTTGAGCTAATGCACCGCCGTTCTCAAATGCTCAACCTAAAGCAGTCTAGTTTGCCAGAATGGGTTGTATGTTATTTGCTTATAAAGTAGGCAGAAGAATGGCTGGGACATCTTTTTGTGGTTATAGAACCATGCTAATCGGGTTAATTTCGTTTTCTTCTAAATTTCATTTTCGTGTCAGCCCAAATATTTTTTAGATTATCAACTTACATCGTAACTTTGAAATCCCTTCCATTAGTCGTAGTACTTCAAAGTTGTCTTTTTAATTACATCTACTTTATTACCCTTTTTTATTTTATTTGATTTAAATTTTAAAATAATGAATATAAAGGAAAGTGGAAATGATGGAGTGATGGATTGAATGAGATGAGGAAATTATAATGGTTCGAAAGCAGTACTGATAACTTAGCGGATCATTTGTGGCACCTAAAGATTTATGAAGGAAATTCAGTAGGAATAAGGTTCATATGTCCGAAAGGCCTTTATTTCTTTAATAATTTGTGAGATCGATCAATTGGGAATAATTGATGTAGAATGCGTTGAGGAGTTCTCGTTAGTCGTGAAAATTTGATCCCAATAAAAACACGCGTATAACATTTTCAGTTCATTATGTTCTCCAAACTTGTCTTCGACTTCACATTCATTTCTTTAATAAATTTATCTGCTCAACAAGAAGTCGTTTGATGCCAACTTATTAAATTCTTGAAGTCTGCTTTTGTATCACTTTTGGGCTTTGTCTTCTCTGCTTCAAGATCTTTAAATAACAAGATTGTCTTTCAAATCATTTAGGCAATTGTTTTTCACAATGTTGCACATGTTCTCGACCGGTGCAAACATCCGAGTAATGTAAAATAAGAAGGAAAAGTAATAATCAATGCAATAAGAAAACTTCCTATATTTATTTTTTTAAAAAATAAAAATAAATTAACCAATATTAAGGAAAATTATTTATTTTTTAAAAATAAACATTAAAAATAATAGTGAAAAGTAAGAAAAATAAAAAAGGTGGTCGGTGACTTGACAACATGATCCGACCCTTCGAATTGTGTCAAATTTGTTGTCTATATGCAGGGGCAATTCCTATATGCAGGGGCAGACCTACGACCTTAGACATAATGTGTGCAAAATATAATTTTATATTTATAAAAATTAAATAAACTTTTAAATGTGTATTATTCACCCTAATCATATTTTATGCCATGGAGTTTATGTGAATTATACTCATTAGTTAACTAATGAGTGAGACTATAAAAATTAATAGAAGTAGATATAGGTAGAAAAATATGTTGATAAATAAATTAAGAGGGCATGAATATTCCTTCTTCCTTTCATTAATTAAATAATTTGAAATAGTGCAAAAATTTTAACAAATAAGAATTGTGCAAGATCATTTAGAATAAGAGCTCAAATTAATTAAGAAAAGAGTTTAAAATAGAACATAATATAAATAAAATTAGTCAAGAAACAATGTCTATTATTTGAAAACAGAGTAAATTATATATGGTTCAATTATAAAAATGTTTATGATGATAAAGGTATAATATTAGTACCTAATGAAAAAAATAAAAAAATTAATGGGGTCAATTACCCCACTAACTTCTATGTAGGTCCCCTATATGGGTTATGACCAGATCTGATCCGATGAAATCTAATATATATTCACTCCGTGAATACTTTATTGGTTTGAGAAGTAAACAATAAATGGATGAAAAAATCTGAATATTTTTTGGAAATAGAAAATAGCAAAAGAAAATTGGAAGGGACAAGACGGGATGGATTAAAAAGTGACATGAAGTGGTGGTATTGAGAGATAGCATAACAAGTATCTAAATTTTCGGAAGAGATGCAGTTTTTAGTTCTCACTAATTCGTGTTGCATTGTTAATTATTACATATAGGCAATTTTGTTTCGGAAGTAGAAAATACTATCAGCAATACAGTAAGGAATGTTATCATAAGTCGAACGTTTCTTTATAGTGAATCCTCAAACTTTTATCGGACGGACTAATAAGAAGTATCAATTCAAATTAATATCATCCAAGTACTTTATTTCGTCCCGAGTTGAATCGATAATGATATTTTCAACTATGATATTTTACACCTTATCCTCAAATTTTTTTTTATACTTCGGTGGATTGGATGAAGTACTTGATCATCTCATTTTATAACCTTTGCCCTTATTGAAGTGTACTGCTGCTCCAATTGAAGTTTCTAACCATGTAGAACGTACAACTTGGATAACTGGTGGAGATCTTTCTGAAGTCATGGAATCATCAGTGACATCGGGGAGCACACTGATCATAATTTGCTCCTATGGAGCTGAAATTACAGGAAGGCAACGGCAGCTATACAACGATCAAAATCACAACTCTTAACACTAGTGTTCAGTTTACAACAATTTTGACCTCGGAGTTTTGGAACTAAACATAAAGTGCAGATGCCGAAGGTCTCGGGTAGGTGGTGGCCTTTTGACTGCCGTCATGGTCTTCTATGTCTCTCCTGTGTGAGCCTTGGCTCCTGCCGTTGCCACTCTGTGACTCCTCTGCCTGCCCTCTCGGTTGTCAGGTAGTCGTGCCACACTTACTATTGTCACCTCTTGAATCTCTTCAAGAACAGATACTACTTTGCTCATGGTAGGTCTGAACCTTGGGTCTGCAGACAGGCAATGGAGTGCTAGCGTCCCGATCTTTTTCACTCCTCTCAATGAATACTGGCCTTCCAGTCGACTGTCTAGAACAAGATGTATCTTGCGGTTATGAGACAGATATGGTCTCGCCCACTCCACCAAATTTTGCTCACAATGCGGCCGGTTTTTATCAAGAGCACGGCGTCCGGATATTAGTTCGAGAAGGACGACACCGAAGCTATAAACATCATTCTTCGTGGTGAGATGACCTGTGAAATCAAAATAAGGCATTCATTAGTCTCTACACAGAAGCAGCAAGATACGGTGAAAAGCAGTTCTTTCAACAAATTGCATACTGAAGAACCAATGAACTGGGAAGTACCCGTCGCAAGGTATTCGGGAGCTGCATAACCATATGTCCCCATGATCCTAGTGGACACATGGCTCTTATCACCAGTCGGGCCATCTTTTGCCAAGCCAAAATCAGAAAGCTTTGCATTGTAGTTCTGTAAATTCAATTGAGATATCAGTAAAAAAACTGATTACACCATCTGCTCCAAGATACTTTATAATGGCAAAGTTAGATATGCAGAGCTTGACGTACTGTGTCAAGGAGAACGTTAGAGGTTTTAAAATCCCGATATATAACTTTTGTCTCGTCACTGTGAAGATAAGCCAATCCTTTTGCAGCTCCAAGTGCAACCTTCATCCTAAGTTTCCACGATAGAGGCTGGAAGTACGAACCTCCTGGATACACAAATTTGATTATGTTGCAAGTGTATGAAATAAAGTCTAGCTGAAATGTGTGACATGAGTGAATGATCTATATTTTCTGTGAGCTGAATTCGAGGATAATTTTTCATCAAAATGTAATTGGTTAAGAGAAAAAGGTATCCTTACTTCTAAATAGATGATTCTCTAAGCTTCCTCGAGGCATGAATTCATAAACTAATAAGCGCTGTTCATCCTCCAAGCAATATCCAATAAGTTTCACCAGATTGGGATGACACAACTGGCCCAAGTAATTGACTTCCGCCTGAAGATCTCAAACAGAAAGAGAGGGATGAAAGAGAATTAGGCGGTATCAATTAAGTTTTATTGATTTATGTTGGTCATAATGACAGAGGTACAAGATGGTAAGGTCCAACGTCTACATGCAACATAACTATCAAAATGGCAGGTGCAAAAATAACATCCCAGTAGAGAGTGGCGATACTCACCAACCACTCTTTGTGTCCCTGAAAACTTTCCTGGTTGAGCTTCTTGACGGCAACAACCATTCCAGTGCCAGGCCTGGATGCTGTTAGAGAATTCTCATCAACCCACCCCTTGAATACAGAACCAAATCCACCTTCCCCTAACACACTGTCGGGGCGGAAGTTTCTGGTCGCAGCTTTGAGTTCGCCAAAGGTGAAGCATTTTAAGTTAGGAGATTGCAAAATCTCGACCTCACTGCGGGGCAATGAAGCCATAGAAGCTGATGACGCTTGGCTGCTAGAGCCATGCAACCCATATCCATCTCTGCTTGCATTCTTTGAATCCACCCCTGCAATATTCAAATTCGTAAGTTTTGCACCAAATATGATAAAGTATTTCTCTGCAATAACGTCGGAGCAATCCATTTGTTTTCAAGAATGTGTACAAAACTTAGTATTTTTGTGGAGGTGTGCGCACAATATAATGATATGAAACAATTTGGACATAGTGATTAGATGACTGAAAAGTGAAGGAAGCTTTTTAATTGAATCTAACTTGCAAGTCAAGTACATAGACAATCTGAGGCTTTACAATGCTCTTAAAAAGAAAACATGATCTTTACACAGAAGAATTGGAAATACGAAATTGCCAGGTTCGGACAACTCTGAAGGCAAGATTTTGAAAAGCTACTACTTCCCGTAAAAAAATAAAAGTTATAAAGTGCAAATATATCAAGCAAAACACATTATATTAAAAAACTACACATTATATGGCATAAAATTATGGCTTAAAACTACACATTAAAAAACTACACATTATGAAATCTGGTGCATCCACTAATTGTCAGAAACAACAAATCAAGAAATCTAGGACTGTAGGAAAATAAAAGCTTCAGGAAAAACCAGAAACATAAAACAACAGAAAACCAAAAAAAAAAACAAGGAAAACTCGTGATTTCATTGAAGAAAACAACGATTAAAAAAACTCAGTTTGTCAATTGCTTAAGATAGGTACTTCAATTGAGCTTAAAAACAGCACTTAGTCCACGCATTTCAGTTCAGTAAGCCAAGCCCGAAATGCCACTCGAACTTCATCAAGAACTTCTAATGCCTCGATTAATTTGCACTCAAAGAAAGCCCAGATCAGCCGTCAGAGCCGATTACCAGACGCTGAAGTACTGTTGAAGGGGCTCTCAGCCTTGATCCGCGCACTCCAACAGCTCCCCATCTCCAGAAAAAAAAACGCCTCAGCCCTCAGCAGTCAGCACCTCAGGCGTTTCGAGAACTAGAGCTCAGGCCCCATGTCACAAGAGGAAAACTGAACGCATCAACCAGATCTGCCACCGAAAGTTCTAACTCCTTTCCGATATAAATCGACCCGCCGATCAAAATCCAAACTCGAAATGCTGATCAAAATCCAAGCTTGCCACGAATCAGAGCGAGGAAAATAAGAAGAGAAAAAAACACAAAGGGGGGAGAAAGTACGAACGAGCACGAACCCCGAACCGACGACGACCAAACGAAACGCGCGCGGAGAGGACGCCGGAGCCGGACGAGAAAAGCGTAAAGGATCTTGGCTCCGCTTTTGGGTGAAAAATCCAAGATCGATGTTGGCAACCGTGTGAGAGAAAGATGTACCTTTGCTTCAACTTTTTCCTCCCTTGTTTTAGCTACTCTATCACTTTGACAGAGGGGGGAGAGAGAGAGCGAGAGAGAGAGATGGTGAGAGGAATTAATGGCGGGCGACAGCTTGGAAGGTATGCGGAGGTTGTGATATTTTACTGCTAACGAAATGAGTCAAATTGGTCAAAATGGGTCCGCCTGTCACTAGTGCTGCTAATTGGAGTGTTGCGGTCTCAGAGATGAGTAGGTAAAGGCTCAAGATTAAAGAAGGGGAAGAGAGGGTCCCCGATGTTCAACTCGCGGTGGCTCGTCGGCCAACGCCATCCAACCTCCACCTCCTTCACTCATGCCCCCATAGGGCAGCCACCACCTCCTCCTTCTCTTACTTCTGCCAACTCCAACCCTCATCTCCCCATCATCACTCCTCTTTCAAACAACACACTTTCTTTCATCCGAAACCAGCCTAAGAAATCTAGCTCTCATGATCAGCCCCAAAATGTAAGGATGCCAACCCAAAATGCAGTGTCTTGGGCGACGGTTGTTCGACGAAACACTTCTCCGGAGGGCCGGCGCAGGATCTCGACGCCTGCGATACCACCATCCCTCCCGCAGGCTCCATCTCCTCGACAAATTCGGCAAATCATGAAGAACATCTCGACCACCGTTGAGATTCCAGAAGCTGAACTTATACATCACACTATGGAGATTCAACATAGCCTTCTATGCCGCTTCGTCAGCCCCAACCGGGAGACGGATCGCTTGAAGGCGGAGTTGCCATCACTATGAAATCTTAAAGGATCTTTGCGTGTGGTGTATTTAGGTAGTAGTTACTATATGTGTCATTTTGGAGATCTTGGTGAACGTTTGTAGGTACTGACGCTTAGCTCTTGGAACCTCAAGGGCCACATCCTGTACCTATCAGCGGCCAAATCTCTATTCCGACCAATGGATGATACACCGTCGGTCTTCCCAACTTGGATTCAGCTTCCTGAATTGGCCTACGAGATGGTAAATCGGGACTCGCTCATCCGGATTACAGCATCTTTTGGAACACCTCTCGCGGTGGACGAACACATGCTCAATCTTGGAACGGTCAGGGCCTGCATCGAGCTATCGCATTCTGCTCCACTTAAACCTCTTGAATCCTGATAAATCTAAAGTTTTTCAGCGTGTTCTCTACGAAAGACTTCCACTTTTCTATTTCAGATGTGGCCACATCGGTCACAGACTTGAATCATGCAGTCTACCGTCGCCGGCGTCGGAGATGGTACTCCTCTATGGGCCATGGCTTCGGGCACCCCCGCTCGCACGTGAACCGACCCGGCAGGTGAACCAGGTTGCGCCGACTCAGGAACCGGACCTTCTGCGGCCTTTAGATCCTAGCCGTTCACTCTCTACTACAATTGCATCACCATCACCCAACAGTCAAATCTCCGTACAAAATACCAACGGTCCGATTCCTAACTCTCCATTGTTGATCGTGCAGGATCGAGGCATGTGCCCATCTGATCCTCCGGGTATCCGTCGCTCCCATGGATCGGTGACGTGGCAGCCATCTCACAGTGGAATGCCCGCGGACACTCACGACCTTGGATCGATGACGTGTCAAGCCCCACCCACTCATGATTTGCCACTCGTTCCATTACTGCCGTCAGGTGCCACCTCAGCCTCCAAAACTCTCTCATTTCGCTTATCCAATCCTGCCGAAACCCTAATCGTCACAGCCTCACAATCGTCTCCTTCCACCTCGACTCATCATACTTCAAGCTCTCTACCTCCACCATCTCCGCAGTACATTAAGTCGCCTTCTTACATCCCAGGGCCTCTACGACCTTCTTCTCCTCCATTCATGCCTACCGCTGGTAGAGATCACAGTTCCTTGGTCGATCACGTGAAGGATATGTTTACTTTGGCAGTGAAGCCCTCTTCTCCTAGGTCTTCCTCGCAAGAGGAGTCTAAGCCGAAACTGGAAGATTCTAATCTTCTTCCTCCACTGCGGACAGTACTGAAGAAGGATCGAGTGAAGCTGCACCGTCCGACTCTCGCTCTTGAGCCAAAGAAGAAATTGAAAAATGCGACTGATAGTGTTGGGAAAGGTAAAACAAGGAAAATTCAAACTACCACTACTACTAATAGAGCCCTTACATCCTTGCAGGGTAAACATCGTTCTACTGGCGGAGGTTCCGAAGGCTTGGACCTCAATAGATGAAGATAATATCCTGGAACTGCCTGGGGGCCATGCGGAGCCGGATGCGCGACCGCCTTGCCAACCTAATAAAAGAACATAACCATGATCTTCTCGTTTTACAGGAAACTCATGCCACTATTGATTCCTCGAAAGTAATTGTCAGACGCCTAGGTAAGTATTGGAACTTTTTAGCTGCCCCGATACTTCATCTTCTGGCGGCATTATTCTGGCTTGGCCAAACAATAATAGTGCTAAGGTAATCTTAATCTCAACCTCGACTCAGGTCTTGAATGTCATTGTCACAATCGCTTCATTTACTTTTCTCATTACATGTGTGTACGCTAGTACAATGCCGGACACTAGAACTAAACTTTGAAACGAATTAGCTAATCTACGCCTTACTGATTTTCCTTGGATAATTATTGGTGATTTCAATACTTGCTTGCATAGTGAGGATAAGAAGGGTGGTCGCCCTTTCACTCTTACCAAATCTATTCATACACTTCAACATCTTGTCGATAAACATGGTCTTATTGATATACCGATTAGTGGTGCACAGTTTACATTGTGCAATAATAGGAGGGGGTTAACGAGAATCTGGTGCAGGCTAGATAGGCTCCTGATTAATTCACAATGGATTCTTAAATTCTCAGCCACAACCTTACACTCCTTGCCTAGATGTGCATCTAATCACAATCCTATCATTCTGAACTCAAACTCTAGAAGTAGAAAATCACGACAATTCAAATATGAGGCCTTTTGGCTGCATTATCCTGAAGCTCAACAAATAGTTAAAGACATATGGGATAAAAGACTTCCTAACTCGGCCACTCATAACTCCCTCATGGAAATCAAACATAAAACATTGCAATGGAATAAGAAGGATCTTGGACATCTTGAAACCAAGGCAGCAGAAATTCAACACCAAATCATTACCCTTGAGCTCAAAGATGAGTCCTCATGCCTATCTGATCATGAATTAGGGAAGCTTAGAACTCTTTATCATCATCACTCTGCAATTCTCAGACAGATCACACTCAAATGGTGGTCCAAATCAAGAGTTAACTGGATAAAAGATGGAGATAAAAATATAAAGTTTTTTCACCTCAGTACCATGATGAGATACGACAAGAATTTAATCCAATCAATTGACACTGATAATGGAACCAAATTACATAAGGAAAATGACATTATGAATGCTTTTGTTCAACATTATAGTCATCTCTGGAAAGAAAATGACCAACCTGCCATTCATATATCCTCCTGGCCTATGCTTCCTTCTTTAGAACCATCTTGATTTGATCACCTTACTGCTCCTATTACTGCTGATGAAATTGTTCAAAGTCTTTGGTCTTTGGCCTCGGGGAAGGCTCCTGGGCTAGATGGATTCACCTTAGAATTCTATAAAATAAATTGGGGAGTCATCGGGAAAGATATTATAACTGAAATACAAACATTCTTTCAAACCAACATATTACCTATTGAATGGACTCGTACATCACTCATCTTTATCCCAAAGAAGGCTAATCCGATAAAAATTACTGTTTTTAGACCCATTGCCCTATGCAATATAATTTACAGAGTCATTGCCAAACTGATTGCACAAAGACTCAAGCCCACCATTGACAATATAATTGACAAATGTCAGTCTGCCTTTTTGTCTGGAAGATCTATCTAGGATAATATTCTCCTTAGTCAGGAAATAACACATTCTATGAACAAAGGTAGAAAGAAAACCATGATAATTAAAGCGGATATGAATAAAGCTTTTGACAAAGTTAGTTGGCATGCTATTAAAACTGCTCTCATGGTCATGAATTATCCTTCCATGTTCATTGACTGGATTATGGCATGTGTTGAATCCCCCCTGTTTTCTTGTCAGATCAATGGCACACCTTCCCCATACTTTAAAAGTCACTGTGGTGTTAGGCAGAGGGACCCCCTATCTCCATATCTTTTCATAATCATCACTCAAGTTCTCACATCTCTAATGAATCAAGCTGTCAACACTGACCATCTCATTCCCTTCTCTCTCAACAGCTTCTCCCTTAGTCATATGCTATATGCGGATGACCTATTAATTACGGTTGGACCAATCTCAAGAATTGTAAATGCCTTAGGGAAATCCTCCAATTATATAACCAGCTTACAAACCAATCCATTAACCCATCAAAGTCAGAAATCTATCTCCCGAGAACCTTAAGCAACAACAGGAAGCACAAAATTCTTAACTATCTGGGTATTAGTTAAGGCAAACTACCTTTCACCTATCTTGGTACTCTACTTTCAAACAAATATATCCCTATCTCCCAACAAAAAAGATTAATAGAAAAGACTACTGCTCGTATTGATGGTTGGAAAATCAACACTCTCTCCTCGGCTGGAAAAGTGATATTAATCAAATCTGTTCTTTGTAGCATTCTTAATTATGCTATTGGTTCCACTTACATTGTTGACACCTTGCTTGCATCACTTGAGAAAATATGCTAGGAGATTCTTATGGAGCAACAACAACAATAGCAAGGGCTCTCATCTCATCTCTTGGGCCACGATTCAAAGATCCCTTCAGGATGGAGGCTTAGGGGTTAGAAGCATTCACAAAGCTAGATATGTCATTCTGGCCAAACATGTTCTGGCCCTCCTAAATCACCATTCCATGCCCCGGGCGCAATTAATTAAAGCTAAATACCTAGACTATCACCCCTGGACATCTCCTATCTCTTATCGCAATCCATTTTGGTGCTGGAAGCTAATAATTAAAACCCATAAGGAGATTAGGTACGGGCTCAAAAAACATATTGGCAACGGTTCCTCTACTAATGTAATCAGGGATCCCTGGATTTTTTGCATACCTCTGCTCTTTATGCCTACTTATATAAACATTGATATTAATCTGGAAGATATGTGTGTTAGAGACTTTATTTCTAATAATATGTGTTGGAACACTAATCTTTTACAATTATGCTTTGGTCCCATTCTTGCTGACCTTATTGTCTCAATGTTTATCACACATGCTGCCAGTGATGACAAATGGTACTAGATACATGATCTGAATGGGAAAGTCACTGCTAAATCTATTTATCATTCCTTGTGTCACCATACTAACTCACTGCTTGATCAGTCTGGACGGCCTGTTTGGAGCCTAATCTAGAAGCTTAGAACTCTGCAAAAAATTAAAATTCTCTTATGGAAGGTTGCCCATCGTCGCCTCCCCACTCTTGCTTGGCTTGCTGGGTTCATTCCCACTTTGAATTCTATTTGTCCTATGTGTGGATTATACCCTGAAACGATAGATCACCTCTTCTATGATTGTGCTGAAGCCTCGGCCTTTTGGTCATTTGTCCAATCCAAACTTAGTTACTCCTTCCATTTTTTTCTTACTTGGAACATGGGTGATTGGAGTCTTGAGGGTCAAGATCTTACCCCAACTTCTAGAAACTTCTTCCTTTCATTGATTGCTTTTTCCCACTGGGCACTTTGGAAGCGGAGGAATGATTTCCATTTTGGTTCCAAACGGACAACCACTGATTCATTGTGGGTTAAGATATTGGCCTGGTACTCGGAATTTGAAGACTACCATAAATCTGAGGCAGCTCACACACTTGCATCCTCCAACCCCAAGACATACCTTCTGCCCACTGAGAGACCCCGCCTGCTTCCTAGTCCAAGATAAATTTCGATGGCTCCTTTTGCCGCCGGATCTTGGCCAACGGTGCAGGGTTTATTTTACGCAACTCTAATGCTATCTTCATCTGTGCAGGTTCCATTGCTTGCAAGGCTACTTCTGTGCTGCAGGCAGAGGCTTTTGGAGTTCTTTGGGGCCTTCGTGCTGGCAAGCATCTGTGATTGCAGAATATCATTCTTCAATCGGATTCCTCCACTCTGATCGATATCATCAATGGTAGGTTGGAAATACCTTGGAAGCTTTGAAACCTCGTGAAGGAAATACACAATCTTTTATCTTTTTTTGCAAACTCTCAATGTAATCACTGTCCTAAACAGTCTAATCATGCTGCAGACTATCTTGCTCGCCTTGAAAATCTATTGCACATGATATTTTTTGGGAGGATAACCCTCCGGCGTGCCTCCAACATATTTTGTACCGGGACTATTCTAATCAATATATCTAACACTTGCATTTTGTTTTTTAAAAAAAAAAGATTAAAGAAGGGTTTGTGCACTTTGATTTAAGCTTTTTTTTTATTTCCTTTTTGTAAAAAAAATTTCATGTTTGTATGAACATTAATATCCGGTGGAACTTTAATATAAGCGTCAAAATCACATTTTTTTTTGTATCCCGAGTAACAGCTTTTAAAACCTGATCAGTGATTCAGAGCAGCCAATCCAATTGGTCTAACTGTGAAATGACAAGTTCATCCAGTTCGAATTAACGAAAGAGCTATTTTCAAAAAAAAAATTCCAGGCCAAATTTTTAGGGACAAAAATAAAAAAGATCAATTTATGGAAAATAATGAAAAAGTATAGTTAAAGAAAAAACCAAATTATAGAAGTTGAATTTGAACAGAAAATTAGTAATAAGGGAAGTTAATTTGAGAAAAAAAATGATAAAAAAATCCAAGCAAAGATTTTTCAAAACATTGCCAACAATACATTGAAAAAGAAGGAATACAATAATCAAGGTATCATATTAGAATAGAGCGATAAGCGGTTCCTTTTCATTTAAACAGGGCCTAAAAAATCATTGTGAGAATATCGCGATTACTGAATTAGTTGAGCTCGATGGTGAGACGACTTTCCAACTTATAAATAGTGCGTATAATCGTTAACACCGCGCGAATTAAACAGTCAGCACCATTCAAATACCCGACGATGAGCTACCGAAAAAAAATAGGCCAAAGTATGATTGACAATACCATAGATAACTTTGATTATTCAATTTATATTAATGTTTTGGGAGAAGCTTTAGATGATAGTTGGGTGTTAACATCAAGGTTGCATCAGAGTAACATGTAGAAAGAAAAAAAATATATTTAAAATTTTTTATGCCGACCTAGGTCTACGAAATATTTTCAATATTCAAGACTACTAACTACGTCGTTATTTAAAATTTATATCTAAGAGTGATGCTCTTTCAGCTGGAAGTTTTTATGGGACAGTTGGACGGAACATTAATTACTAAGTCCATATCAATTGTATTTTTACATTAATTATTTTTCTCTGAACTATATATATATATATATATATTCATGAAGGTTCTATTTTTAGTAATGTCTGAACAACTTTCTCAGTTACCCTCAAGATCGATTCATAATTTGAGGCCCGTAGTATTCTTCGGTGTATTATTCATTTATTTACTATTTATGAATGACGAATATGTTTTTATTATCTTATTTCCTTATCTCACTAATTAAACGTTTGATTTATAATTAGTTCACGACCACTTTCGTCTATCAATTTGTTCATTCATCACATATTTGACTTCTTTTTCTTAACCGTCACCTGTTCCCTAAACTAATTTTGTTCACTAAAAAAAAGTAAAATACCAAAAGTGGAGATAAATTTGTGTCTAACAATTATTAAAATCAATTTTACGAAAATATAGATGTAAGTGCAATACAATAAAAAAATAATAAGAATGAAGGTAAGTGACAATTCAGATTCGAAAGATAGGAAGAAATTGTCCATTAGATACGCTCGTCTTTGGTCAACTCATCGGACATCACTTTTTGACACTTGATATCATGGAAGATCCACAAAGACACACCGCTTCTTGCTTTCAACCGAAGAAAAAAAAAGTCTAACATCAAACATCTTCTTCTCTTTGGAGAGGTAAGAGAATGTCTCATTTTTAAATTAAACAACTTCCATCCGAATATTTTTTCTAATCAAGCGATAAGGGTCAACCTATTTTACAAAAAAAAGAGGTTATTTTAATAAACTTTCATTAAACTATCGTAATTTTTCACATTTAACTTCAAAATATGAACTTATTTCTTTATCCCTAAACTATCATAATTTTTTACTTTAATCTTTACGTCGACTAAATTACCCCTCCCTCCATAAAAATATGAAATAACAAATATAAAAATAAAAAAATCATTGAAATGATTAAAGTGGTAAAAAAATGGTCATTTATAAAAAAAATACTAAATTACCTTCCCCCCAAAATTTTCCTTTTATTTTTATTATTTGATGTATTATGGATGGACGGTTAATTTAGTCTTTTTATAAATAAAGAAAATCAAAATTAATGGAAAACGTAATAAAAATAGACGGAATGACTAAAGTAGAAAAATCGTGATAGTTTAAAGATAAAAAATAAATTCATAATTTAATATTAGATGTGAAAATAACAAAAAAAAATACACTCCAACTTTTTTCATCCGAGATTCATCCATGTAACTTGAAACCTTTCTTAATTATTACCAAGGAGCTCAATCATCTATTACAAAAAAGAATTTATACCCAAATCTCTCTTTTTACGGTGCAATTCTCACATAAGAGAATAAAAGAGAAAAAAAATGATTTCCAAGTTTTAAGTTCAAACTCTTGAATGTGTGTTGGCACTCCGTGTATTTTTTTTTGCCATTCAAGCCGCACGAAGAAAAATAGATTTGCAAGTTTAAGTTCAAAGTGACATCTTTGAATGCCCAAATACGTTTCCCATTGTGAAATTTTTTTCCTTTTAATCCACATGATTCTTTGTCGACGTTCGATCTGTTTTATAGCTTTCGACCCCTAGAATGATTGTTGCTCTTCAAAAATTGTCGTTAACTATTGATATTCAAAACTTTTTCACAAATACGATATCATAACTTTTATCACAAATGTTGGTGGATAAATGATCAATTGATTTTAATCGAGTATAAAATTATCTGAAATCATAACTCTAAATATGATAAATACTACGAAACATTTTGAATGATGGTTAGATTACAAAGCACTAAGGGCTGAACAAATCAATTATTAAAATCAAATTTTCGCAAAGAAAACTCTAAAGCACAAAATTAATTCATAAAAAACTCAAATTACACTGCAATAAAAATAAGAAGGAAGAAGAGTGAGAATTCAAACATGAAAGACTACTATTTGTTGATGTTGTTCTGTTAAGCCTTAACCTAATTCCTATCTTTGACTTCTCAACTTCCATTGTCTGAAAAAGTACAAGCACATCTTTTCTTTATTTCAAACCGGGTAAGGCTTTGCACCAAACATCTTCTCCACTTTAAGCAATAAAACAATCTCTCCTCGCATAAAGCTCACTTAAATCTTTTCTTCTCACTTAAAGCTTTCACAAAAGAGAGTCGGATGCATCATGGGGGACAGTCCCCCCAACTTAGGTGTGTTCACGAGTCATCCACCCGATTTTGATCGGGTCGGGTCGGGTCACCCCTTTTTTATGGCCGGATCCGATCCAATCTGACCCGGTTCGCGTCGGGTGGTCGGGTTATCCGACCACCTTTTTTTCTTTTTTTTTTTAATTTTTTTCTTACTTTTATCTATTATCTAATATTATAAATTATATAATATTTATTTAAAAAGCATAAAATAACTTATTCAATATTTAAACATGATTTTACACATTTAAAATATTTTATTTTAATTATTTTAATTTTTATACATAATATAGGTTGAAAACTAAAAAAATAAAAAAATAAACTCCGCCAACATGTGGAGCGAACTGCTGCTTTGAGGAAGAAACCTTGATTATATTAGAAGTATTGTAATCCTCACCATGTTAACAAATTAAATAAAATCTGTTACATAATTGAAGCCCTTACACAATTTGAGTTCAACATATTTAATTATAACATATTGAAAATAAGCTATTTGAAAAGTCAATCTCGTTCTGAAAAACAACCATAATGTTGCACAATGCTTCACACGATAAGAACATTTTGATAACAACAAAGAAAGTTTAACTAATTTAAAACATGAATTATCAACAAAAAATTTACAAAAGCCTTGATGGAGGCGACGACAGTGCACGAGCACGGAGGCGACGGGGCAAGTGAGCTTGATGGCTGCGGTGCGCGAGCTCGGCGGCGGCGGGGCAGGAGCTCAGCTGCACGGTGAGCGATGAGGTTGGCAGTGGTGCTCGCGGTCGATGGTCGTGTGCGTGAAGCAGATTTAAGCCACGGTGTGCTCGATCAGGTCAGCGGCGGTGTGCGAACATAGATCTGTTCGGCAGGGTGACAAGGGAGTTGTTGGTTGCTCAATCTGGTCGGCGGGGTTGCGGCTCTGCTCGAGGTCGGCGACAGGGTTGCGACTGGGCAAGGTCGGCGGGGTTGCGGGTTCGGGGGTTAGTGGGCGCCGTTGCACGCGTTGGAGGCATACACGAGGTTGGCGACTTGCAACTCTTGTCGGCGAGTCGCAAATCTGGTCGGCGACGGATGAATCTGGTCAGTCACGCAACACGGGGAAGGGACAGTGAAGATCAAGCGACGCCGCACAGGGAAGAGGCGGTGAATATCTGACGGCGGATGGATATAGGTGACACAATCGCGAGAGGAGAGGAGAGAGATAAAGGAGAGAAAGAGTCATGCGGAGCGGACAATAGAGAGAGAGGAGGAGGATGCGACGTGGAGAGGAGAAACTAAGAGGAGAAAGAGGAGAGAAAAAAAATGAGTGAATCCAAGGTTTTCATCTTTTTATACCCTTGGAACCGGGTCGTGCGAACCGTGCTAGATCGAATCCCGAACTGCTCGTTCGATCGGCTCGGACCATGCCTTATCTCACTTAAAATTCTTAGATTTGCACTAGCCGTCGGATGTGACTCTGACGGTTAGCGCAACATGGGGGCATAGTCCCCCCACATAAGTTCGAAGGATGCCCATTATTCCCATCATCTATTATAAGCAAAGTTGGAAGCTCCATCCATAGAATATGTTTATTTGTCGATACTTTTCACTAAGATCACCACTTATTGTGGTGGTGGCGCTGAGTAGGTATGAAGCCATCATGGGTTGAAGTTTTCTATGATAGATTAAATAAAAGTTCATTTATTAATTTTAGTTATATGTGATAGTAACCAATGAAATAAAAGTCGATCGAAATTACAACAAATATCTTTCAACTTTGACGTTTTCCCAGCGCTACCCTTCAACTTTACTTTGTAACAAAACTACCCTCCATCTTTTAATTCATTTCATGGAATTCCTTTTTCACTGCTGATTGTCCATTCCCCGGTTGTCCAGCTGACGTGACGATGTTTTCTCTCCGTCACGTAGACAATCGTCCGACGTGACGATCAGACTTTCCTCCACATCAACAAATTATTAAAAATATAATAAAAAAGTTTAAAAAAGGAGGGTGCGACTCCTCCTCTCTCCCATCACCGGTCGGGTCGCCTGAACGCTGGCGACCGGAGGATATTTAACATAATTTATCCGAATCTTAACTAATAATATCCTTCTTTCAATCATAGTATTATTTTAAATATTTTGTCACACAAATTTTCTTTATTTCATCCTCGTTTTACTTGTTACATTGCAATTTTTATATATTAATTTTCTCAATTTATTCCTTTTGGACATATAATTGCATTATTTTTCTTATGTGAACATATTATATATATATATATAATTTTATAACAACAATTCTTATCTTCATGGAATTTTATTTTTAGTGCTTGATATCATGTTCCTTCTTTTATTACGTTTTAGGTTTCTTTAAATCTATTTTTTGTTAATTTTTTAATTCAATATGAGAATTTCATTAACATCATTCTATAAACTTATATTTAATTTAAGTTTATACATATAGATAATTTTGATTAGATATTCTCGTTAATCTTTGCATTTTTCTAAAGTAAAAAATGAATTTAGAAACTTAGAATATTTTCAAGAACATAAAATAATTTTTAAAGTATTTTATTATCTATTAATTAGTGAACCCATTGTGAATTAGGAGTCAGAACACTATGATCTGTTTTTAAAAACTTGGGTTTGGGCCATTCCCCGTTTTATCTACTGAAAAAAATATGGTACATGAAGCCTCGTCACAACTAACTCAAAAGGTGCTTAGTGGGAGATAAGAAAGAAAAAAAAAAGAAAGGTAACAAAGTGCTAAGTTGATGAATATAGAATAACTCTTCTTTCATTCGGTGAATCAATAATTTTGCATCACAATTATTGTAGTTAAGGATTTGGTTAGGCTAATTCGATTGCTCAATTTGTTCCAAACAAAACAAACCTCAAATGAAACATTCTTTTAAGTTAAGTTGGTCTATCTTCAGGAGCTATGCTTTTCCTAAATTTTCCAGTAATGCTCCTCAAATTTCAGCAAGGGTAAGGGAAGAGGACACATAGCAATAGAGTCAACAAAAAAAAAATATTAGAACTGTAAGGCCCTAAGATAAAATATTAAATGATGAAAGATACTAAAATGATCATGACTTATTAGTATAATCCTCCCTTACTTTTTAAAACACATTTTAAATTCGTGTTGATCGAAGGTCCAAAACGAATAATATCTTGATGGACTAGGGGTTGTTAAATTTGACGTGCCGTTAGGAAGAGCAACATTAATGATTTTGTATTCTTAACACTCTCCCTTACATGTAGACTCCTGACAATTTTACTCTAGTTCAATCCATCACGTGGATAACAAATATGTGAAAATATGTTTTTAATAAAAGTTTAACGAGATTTGAACTCATGACTTTTGACTCTGATACCATCAATTTTCTTAAAAACTTATAAAATTAAGAGGGGTGTATAAAAAGATATCAAAATCATCATCTCAATAAAATATGGGCCGAAGGCTCAAAAGTCAAAATGAAAAATATCATTACAGGAGCAAAGAAGCTCCATCAACAAGAAAACCACCAATATATATTGTTTGGCCATGCTATTTTCTTGTAGTTAGCCATATTACAGAGCCTAGAATAAACATGACTTTTAATGTTACTAGAAAGATCAAATAAGCTACAATGTGATAGGAAAATGTCATGTATATAGAAACTTGGCATGATACTAAGTAAAGATCATACATTAAGAACACATTTCATGTATATGATTCTATTCGACATGTCAACTCTGGCTCTAGTTCAAAGTGCCCTGAGCTTGATACACATCCTGAATCAGCTTTGAGAATTTATGTAACTCGTCTTTTCTTTATAAACTTATGTTTTAAAATTGTATCATGAGCTATTTACTTATAAAATTTATATATCAAATAAATTTATGCAATCACAATACAATACTATGCATTTATTTATGATACATAAATAATAAGCAACTAATATATTTTACTTCTATTATATAAATATGAAAATAATGAAAACAAGTAGCATTAGTTACAACTAATAAGTGCTAAGAAACTATTAATAATTAGGTTTGTAAAGTTAGAAAATAAAAAAAATCTAAGGGCAGTTTCATAAAAAAAAATTATTCATGATACTAATTTTATTTTCAATCATAAATACATTAGGTAAATAAAATATATAAAATACAATAAATTTTTCATTGTACACAAGAAAAAAAATCTAATGCACTCGTATAAAACTGTATAATCTCTAAAAAAATTAACAAAAGAATTGATAATTAATTTTCATTTATAATTTTAAAATCTAAATTATTTAAAGGTCTATGCTAATTTGATATGCTTTGTCTACATAAACTATGGAACTCTACAATATTGTCCTTAGATATTGTCCCTATTGCACATAAACTGTGGAACTCTGCAGTATTGTCCTGCATAACTAAGGTAAGATGCTTAAATCTCATGTTGATGTCATAAATTCTTAACACACTATTTCTACAAAAATCATAAAATCTATTTCAATGAATGACCACTAGATCTGAGGTAGAAAAAGTTGGAATAGGCTAGAACTAACACAAATCATTGTCAAAGAATTTTTTTAAAAGGAGTCGACTGTGGGTTTTTTTTTTTGTTTCGGTAATAAAATTAGATGAAATAAAGTAACATAATATCATATTCTCCAAAAACTAATATAGTCTTATTTTACTTCATATCTAATTAAAAGAGAATAAAATATAAAAAATTTATAATTTTTTTATTATAAGTAATTGGTGTTTATTATTATTATTATAATGATAATAAGAATACTAATAGAATAATGTGCGATTAAAAATAAAAAAAATAAATTGTTGTTACAAAATTTGAAGAAAAAAAATCTCTTTTTAAGGGTATAGTAAATAGTTTTGCGAGTTTTGAAATGATTTTTCATATCTCGGACGTTTGATCGAGATATTCTAATTATACCTAACGTTTGAACCATATTATAATTTCAAATCAAATAATTCCAAAAGGATCACATAGAATATTCCAAAAAATCTCTTTTGTTTTATTTTTTTTATTTTAAACAACAATATTATAGAACAGAAAAAGGCCCAACATAAACTTCTTATTGGATCCCTACAATTATAAGCCACTTTCTGGTCCTGCCAATTTGCCCAACCTCTTTCTGGGCCTACGATTTTGCTATATTTAAAATTGCTAGTTTAAGTTAAGTTGATCGATTTTGTTATAGTAAAAATTGTCCTAAATCGTCTTCAATCCTCTTATTTTTTATTGGATTTTTTCTTACACCCCAAACGCACTATAGTTAAGATTAGAGAATAATAGTTATTTATTATAAATGAAAATTTAATAAAACTACGTGATTCTAGAATTTTTGTTCGAATACAATATGCATTTTCTTAATCTAAAAAATACTCGTTAAAATTATGGGATATGAGTAAATAGGAAAACTCGAGCGTGCAATCTTTTACGTAGTTTGACAAGGTTATTGTATTAAGTTGGATTAGACGATAATGATTTGATTATATGATAGCGATTAGATATTAACAAATAACAGATATCGGATTGCCTGTAAATTAAATAAAAATTATTTGATAAGTGCATCGATCGAACTAATACATAATTATATAATGACAAAAAAATATAGTTTACGCTCATTCTTATCCGCATCTGACATTCATAATAATTAATTAGTTATATTTTAATTTAGATAATAGTATTTTTTAAAGTACCATTTTGATATAAAAATATTGATTATTTTAAATAAACGTTTATCCATGTTGCAAGTAAAAATAGAGAGGTGAAATTTTGATGTAAAAATAAAACAAGATGTTTAATAATTTAATAAAAAGATTTTGTCTAAATGATGACGGTATATTAGGAATAAATATAGAATCATTATACTCTATATTTTATAAGCTTGTGAGAGTAGTTTATAATTTTTTTGTCTACAAAAGTCTAAATTTTATTTTGCAAAAGCACAAATACTTAAGTTAGTAATTTTTACCCAAAAATATAATATATTTCTAATAGAGATAAAAATGTTGAATTGGATGAAAATTTTATAATTAATTATCTTCTAAAATATATTTAATATAATAATTAAATCGAGGTAAAATAAGATGAAGTTAATCTGATTTATAAAAACATTAATTATGCTATGCTTAAACTAAAAAGTGATGTAAGACGATAAAACAATGATGATATCATTATAGGGATGGACAATTGAATCATGTTGGGGTGTGCTCGGGTCTAGAGAGAAAAAAAAACTATGGAATTACTTTTTATTGATGCTTTGTGTGCTTTACGTGGTCATATTATTGAATCTTCACTTTTCTATTCTTTTGTGATACAACTTTGACATAGGATGCAATCCATAGTCAAATTTTTTTTAAAAAAAATGATGCATTCAACCTTCATGGCATGAGGGCTCCTCTCTCTTGGAGGTTGGTAACTTGAATTTGTATTCAAAAGCATAATTATTGTCTTCAAATGCCTTTTTGTTTACGGGATCTTAAAAGGGGGTCAGAAATGATGCTTACTTCTGTTCAAAGAGGGCAATTGTGTTGTTGACAATTTGGGGAAAGATTGCGGCAAACTTTTTGAAATATGATAAGACTTAATTTCACTTGATTTCACTTAATTTAAACAAACTAAAATTAGTTTATCAATTTAATAGTTCATTAAAAATTCAAAGAAAATGTGATTTTGCTTGCCAAATGACCTATTAGTTTTAGAATAAAACATTGTGTTACTTTAAAATTAGAAGTTAGGGCACAATTATGTTTATGTTGAATTTGAATAATATTGTAAGAAGAAAAGAAGTTGTGAAAGCTGACTTGCCAAGAAAAGAAAGAGGGAAAATTGCTTCCATTGACACCTATGATTTCCAAAACCAAATTATGATGATCGAGAACGGGATCACCTATTCTAAATTATAGTATTTTAGAATTCCTTCCATTCTATCTCCAATCATGTTAAATTTGCCTTTTTTTTGTTGGAAACAAATGATTGTGCTTTATGTGGTAGCACCATTAGACATCCATCCATCACCATTAGATGCATGATGGATGATTGTTAAAAAAGAATTTTAATTAATAGAACCACCATTCATCATGAATATAACGATAATGTATGGAGGTTGGATGGTTCTACCACCACCCAAACATTGAACCCTTTTTTATTACTTCGCAGCAACCTAAGATTAGGTGTGAAAGTAGTTTGGTTAGATTATTTTTTTTTTGTAAAAAATTGTCTATTATTTCTTGGTTGATTTTTAAAATTAGAAAACTATTCTAACATCATTTCAGAAAAATAAATCACTCTTTAGCGAGATTTTTTTCGAGCTCTATTTTACATAATTACATTTTAGAAAACATACAAATATATCAACATTAATATAAGTATATTTAAATTTATAGACAAATATAAAATATATTTAAATTTGTTTAAAAATGAATTATACAAAATACTTATATTTATAATAAAAATGATGACTTATGAATTAATTATATGAATAAAAAATAAACTCAATTTTCTATTTTAGCGGATCAAATTTTAATGTATTATAGAACTATCCTAAATTATATTTGAATTTTAAATTTTATTGATTTGACAGTTTTTTATCGTGTATAATTTTCAAATTGGTCGAATTTTTTCTTACACTTGTTGTATGAAGTGATTTTGTAAAAGGATGCAGCTCTTGGCATCAATGGGCATGGTTGATTGGAGGCATAGTAGGATGGTGCAAAGCATCTATATATAAATAATAAGATAGTTAAGGGAGCCCCAATCCTAACTATTGCAATCTCAGAGCGACCAGGTGATCCCACCTCTCAGTCGATCTCAATGCCACTAGTTCTCTTCTATGACCATTGGCGAGCAAAGTCTCCTTCATGCAAAGGACACGTGCACTAGTGACAACCAACACTTTATGATAGATACACATTCAAAAATAGAAATCGAATTGAAAAAAATTTCCCTTTCAAAGATTAAGTACATAAGTGAAATTCAAACTTATCACCGAGTGTACAATATATCAATTGTAATTCATACTGTGTCTATCGAATCTAACACTATCAATATTTAGATATGTGTTATCCTCATATATCCTCTGTTCTCATTTCTTCCTTTCTTTGGGAGAAGACGTAAAGGTAGTCTCTTCTATTTATTTATTTTGGCTCACTTCAACGTCACTACAATTATAAATTATTGCAATAATCAAGATTATACTATTAAGTAAAACCTTCAGTAATTATGGTACAAATATTTATTTTGTAGGAGATTATTCTATTAACGATATTTTTTCCCATAGAAGGAATTAATTTTTCTATTATGATTTCTGACTCGATTAAAGGAATTGTTATAGATTAATATTTACTGACTCATTATGTTTGTCTTAACTCCTTTCTACTCTATCCGGGCAACTAATATTGATTATCGAATATTTTTCTAATTTATAAATATTAATACTACTAGGCATTATTATTATGTTTTATTTTTATCACTGCCTGCAATAATGATTTTAGAGTTAGTTCAAATAATTACAATTGTTATCCTACGCTAGAATATTTTAAGTCAAAATTGTTTAATTTTCTACATATTGAATAATGTAGCACGTTTATCCTTTAATAGGATCACATCCATAGGATAATCCAACCGCATATATTGTCATATTATTAATAATAGGTATTTACGATTGCACAACCAACCCTTTATATGTTTATAAAGATTATGGGCCCATATGTCAGCTTTTTCTTTTGACGCACCTAATGTGTACTATTAAAATTACTCTTTTTGACTAATCATATAATACAATTTACATTCCCTAATATATAGTTTAGAGGCATGTATGCCAATTGATTACGTTTTCGATTACTAATTATTCTTAGGATATAATATTATGTGATATGTTGATTTTGACTCAACATTAATTGCATATAATTTATAATAATAACAATAATAAAATTATTTGTCAGTGTGAAACTTAATACATTGCGTTTCATAATATTGTTACTCAGCTAGCCCATTTAACCTTGTTAATTTTCTTATTAATTCTTTTTTTCATTCTAAAATTGGTAGAACTATCATTCTATCTACATATAATTTACATAATATTGTTATTATAGCAATATTAAACATTCTTAGAAAATTACCAAAGTCGTTTAAATTTAGTCACGTTAAGCTGAGAAAATTGGAGTGTCTGAATGACATTGAAATTAATGTGGAGCTCGAAAGTAGGTGTGAACTAAGTGTCGATTATTCTCCTTCATCTACATTTTCTAAGGAGTCACCGAATAAAAGGCCCATATAAAAGTAAATAAAAAGTGGGAGTGAAATAACATAAGATTCATAATCTCGTTTCGAGGATAATCTTATTAGGATGTTGAAACTTGAAACTTATAAGATGATGTGTCATAATTATCAAAGTAAATACAAAATTCAAAATGAAGAAGAATGGACAATTTATGTACAAATATAATGAAAGAAGTTGATAAATAGACCATTTGAATGAAATGATAGTCATGCATAGTTAAAAATTTAACCATTACAATTATAGTCATACCAAAAGTATTTCAGGCAACCATAATCTTGTGACTCAACATAATAATTAAGTTGGTTAATGATATGTTAATTGAGTGAACATTAGAATTTGGTATGGTTAAAATTAAGTGGACTGAAATCTTCAAAACTAAAGAAGAGGAACAAGCTCGTTGTGGTACACCTATTATAAATATCTTAACTAATAAAAAAGTAGTTCAAAGGGGGCAATAGGAAGCATATTATTCTTGTGAAAAAATTGGCGATGTCAAGGGCAAATTCTCACAAGGTGAAGAAGATGATGGAGAATATGGTACTGGAATAGATAAAAATCTAATAAGCTCAAATTCATTGCAATTGTCGAATGTAATGTTGCAATGATAAAAATCATGAAGATCGGCTACAATGAAATGAAGAAATGACACATATATGAATATTCATAGTGTTAGATTTTATAGGTAGAATATGAGTGATAATTGATAGGTTGTACACTCGGTGATAAAATTCAAATTCCATCTCCGTACTTATTCTTCGGAAGAAGTTTTTTTGTAGTCGATTTCAAATTTTGAAGATATATCTATTAGAAAATAAAAAGATCTTTATTATGGAAAGGTTTTTTCTAAAGATGATCTACTTTGTTTTTCGATGAAATTAATAATCAATGAATGTATTTTCTTAATATTATGTGTGTTATTTTTATCTTTGGTAAGAGTTTACACATGTAGAAATTAGAGTTGAACAAATGTGAAAATTATTCTAATACTTAATATATTAGGTACAAGAACGTTGCACTAGAATGTTCTTTAACCTATGCTTAACATATCATGGGCAAGAACATTGTAATGAAATGTTGTTTAAACCAAGATTAATTCAAAACATTTTCAAATGGGAATATGATCAAAAGAATTGTTAAGTGATTCATTCAATTATTTGTGGTATGTTGAATGTGGTTAATCATAAGAAATAGTATATTGTGTTATATTCAATAATCATTTGTAATTCTACTTAGTCAATTTCAAAATCTCTTGGAAAGAAAATCTTATGCTTTTGAAGAGCACAAGAGATGTATGATAGAATAGAATAAGTAATTGAAAAAAATCAATTCGAAAAGTATGGAAAAAAAGAAAAATATCTCTAAAGAATAAATAATTATTACACTAGTATGTAGGAACACTACTTTTGGTTTTTTTTCATGTGCCAAGTAGAATTGGCGTGGTGGAAAGAATTTTTTATGAATATAATAATGTGTATGTTATTTCATTCATGACTCTCAAATGAAATTTATTTTGAAAGAGTTACATACATAGGATTCACACAAAGTTCACAAATGGCAGGGAGATTGAGTTGGGCCATCTCTCAAGAAGAGATGCAAAATTGTATATATTGATCCAAGTCAATTTTGGGAGAAGTCAAACTTTATGATTGTGAGATGCATGTTTGTTGGATATATCCAAAGGGTATAGATTCTCACAAACAAAAATTGTCCAAAACGAAAGTCATGATGCAATCTTTTATAAAAAGAAAATGTGCATGAATTAAAAGATGATTATCATTTGTGATATTAAAGTTGACTCTAAAGATGACATATTGGACATTGGTTCAGGATGAAAGATGAAGCTTTACAAAAATTCTACATTTGGAGGAAGTGGGGAAATCATATACTATTCATGAGTATAATCGATAATAAGAGGCCTCGAACGAAACTCACATATTTTGAAACTGACGGGTGTGAGATTTTTGTGTTACATCGTGATGTTTATAAAAGGATTGTACAAATCCTATTTGAGAAGTGGTGATTTTCAGAGAGTTTGAAATCATGTATGGCCAACATGAGCAAATAATTAGATTCAATTGATCGATGAATGAGCAATATGTGACTTATTAGAAGTATGCAAATTACATAGGTTGCAAATGGGTATTCAGAAAAATGTGGTGAATTTATGGTACTAGTAAATAGCAATAAAATAAATACGTTGTCAAGGATTATACTTAGTTAGTCGGAGTTGAATTTTATATACCTTGTTATTTGAAAGTTAAGTATGCATCAATAAGGATGATCTCAACAATGGTCGTATATATGTTTTTGAAGTTATTCCACAGGGATTAACTTACTCAGTAGGAAATAAATATACAACAACCTGATGATTTCAAGTAAAATAATTAAGAGAATAAGGTGTACAAAAAAAAGTCATAATATGGCTTAAAGAAATTACAGTACCAATAATATTAAAATACCATAAGCAAAATGGATTGTTGTATACGCATAAGAATAGTGGGAACAAGTTTGTGACAATGTCAGTTTATGAATTCGACATTTTGCTCATTGAAAGATGATGTCACAAATACAAGGTTAAGCAAAGATTTTAGATTGAATGGCATGCAAAATGAGTTATGTTCTCAAAATTCGAATGACTTGAACTAAGAACTCAAGAATATTGAGTATGAGTCACTAACAATATTAGAATAAGACGCTGTTGATATTTTGAATATGTGATTGAAGAAAGACATAATGAAAAAGTCAGTGTCATGAGAAATGATGGATATTCTAAAGAGCAGGATGTATGCGATATTATATGCAAAGCCTACGTTGACTTATTTAGTAAGTCTGATTAATACAATTCTAGAATGAAAAAAATTGAAAAGCCTTTAAGAGGATTAGGAAAGTTTTGAAAGGAAAAAGTACAATTGAGATTAACATGCACAAGGTGATACACTTGAAATTAAAAATTCCTTGGATACGAATTTTGATAAGAATATTATCAATTAAAATTTATTATCAAGTCACTTATTAATGTTAGACGATGCAACTATTTCTTAATATTGTAAGAAATAAAAGTGTATGATTAGACACACAAGAAGTTGAAGACAGTGTTGATACAAAGGCAACTATCCAAACAATACTTTTTTTTAAGGAAACTTTACTATCGATTAATAAAGAAATGAGAGTTGTCCCGATATATAATATTGAGGAGACCCAAAAGGGAGTCGTCCTCACAAAAACATTAGAATCAAAATTTCGACCTAAGTTTGTCAAAAAATTCACGGCCTGATTTTCCTAACTTTGAAAAAGTCGAATGTCATTCCAAATGTTTCGTAATAAGTTTAGTATCTTCCATAAGCAGGGATTCTTCTGAAGTATGAAATCCACCAAAATAACTGAGTCAGTTTGATAAATGACGTGTTGAAATTCCACCTGTGCACATCGCCGAATGTCAGCCATCATTCCCCACGCTTCGATCTCTAAGACAATTTTTACGTCCTTCCTAATTGCGCTTGCAAAAAGAAAACCACCAATATCAGAGCGGATAATGTAGCACACACCTCCTGCTTGCCTACGCCCAAATAGAGATCTATCTGAGTTGAGACAGATCCAACTCGGGATGGAGGCTCCCACTTGACCAGAATATGATCGTGGGGATGGGGGAATGATTGCCTTGGATAATGATGTCAAACAATATTTATCTAACGTGTTTTCTTATGCAACTAAGACTCAACATGGTCAATGGACCACCCTAGATACATTGTGATGTTCAACATGTTATAAGCTTGACACATAATAGAGCAAAAGTTCTAAAGGAATGCATATTGAGGCCAAATTAATATCACTATATTTGAATATAGTGGAAAGAAAAGAGGTGACACGATTATTTGTCTACAAGTGGATTGTGAATTGGTTCTTTTAAAAAAATAATTAAATCAAAATATTCATTAAACTTTGGTTTAATGAGATTTTAAAATATTCGAATTGATGAAAATTTCATGATTAACATATGTTTGTTTACTGGGACTCAAGATTATTGAATTGAAATGGAGCCTCACTAATAATGAACCGATTATGAAAATATTGTAATCACATGACCAATGTGGTCAAGTAGGAGATATTATATGAAGTGATGTTGTACTAATGAAAAATGTAATTCTTGATGTGAATGGACACTATTGATTGGAGGCAGATTAAGACGATGCAAAATATCTATATATAAAAGGAAAAAATCATCGAGAGAGTTCGACTCTTGTAATCTTTCAATACCTATTCATCTAATGCTTATGTTTCGTTTGGTAAAAAAATAATAAATTCTAGAACAAAATGTATTTATTGTCGTTTTGTTCCTTTAATGAGAATTGTGATATTTTAGAAGGGAAAAAATAATTTTGTCTTATTTTTTTATATGTAATTATTAATATGAGGTTCATATTTTTGTAAAATTAATGTTTAATAATAAAAATAAGAATACGACTACAAAACCTATTATCTCACTACTATTATTTCACTTGGCAAATTTCAGTCAAACTATTTAATAGCATGCATTTCACCTGCAGCCGCAACAGCGATCAAAAGGTTGGTAATTCTTTTCTCGGTTTATATGTTGTTATGGAATTCTTTATGGATTTAATTTTATGTTTATGTGTAGATACATTTATTTATAGGGAAACTCTAATGCCACTCCTAATTAGTCTGTTGCCACTCCTTCAAAATACTGATGGACCATTTTGACCTTGAAAACGTATGCTCAGATTTCTCACAATCCACTAAAAAAGAATAATTTTTATTATTTCTTATTAATAAAAAGTACTCCTTTTAAAATTTAAAAGCAGCATGATATTTTTTCTTCCTTGACATGCACTCAAAAGCTTTAATTTTTTTTGAAGTATCAGGAAATACGTTTCATATTGTTTTATACAAATATAAACAAAAAAATAAAAGAAATCTAAAAACACTAACCGAACCTGATGTAAATTGAATATTTTTTAAGGGATGACATCATTTATAAACTATATAAAATACATATTATTTCCACTTATATTAAACCATTTTCTTAACATAAAATTTATCCAAATACATATTAATGGAAAATAGAGTTTTCAAAAGATCACCTAAAATTTTTAATAAGGTTTTTCTAATTAAAAATACTACAACTATTCTATAAAAAAATCATGGGAAAGATACTACTTTCATTCATAAAATTAACATTTTATTTTCTAAGTTAGAAATTAATCACATGTTATATATTTAATGAGATCATTTATAGGTTACATATTTTTTAATACATTATTTGATATAACTTTTTATGGTAATACAGTAATTTTGTGTATACTATTAGAAGGCATAAAAGACATTATTTTGTGTATATTACATAAAAGATAAATTTTTAATCATATAAAATTTTGCATTTACTTTATCTTTATATATTGGATAATATCAATTTTATTTAGGAGTAATAATATTTGCATTGGAATGTGTTGCCTCTTTCTTTTTTTTAAAAAAAAGTAAATTCATTGATGTTAAGCTACTCCATCGAAGTTAGAGTATAAAAATTGAGCAAGATGTATGCCGAGCAAAAAAATTTCGTCTGGATTTATGCGAGGTAATTAGCTGCTCAATTAACGTTTCTCACTCTATAAAATATAATAGTAGAGTTAATTGCCGTGATGGTGTCTCTTCAATATCCACGGATATGCTCGCATAGCCTAGACCCGTCGGATCTGACCCGACCCAACCCTGATCCGAAGGGTGGTCGGGTCGGATATGGATTGAGAAATCCCAACTTGAGTGGACCCGACCCGACTTGACGATCCGAACATTTATTTATTTTTTAAATTTTTTATATTTTTAAATTAATTTTAAGTCTATATTCAATTTAAAATATTAAAAAATATTAAAAAAATGTTTTAAGTATGAAAATAATATTTAAATATTTGAAAAACCTATTTTACACTTTAAAAATAAATATTAAATAATATTTTTTATATTAAAAAATATAAAAACAGTAATAAAAAATAAAAAAAATGATGGTCGAATATCCGACCACCCGACTCGATCCGACCCGATCCGGGGTCGAATTTACCTCTTCAAGGTGGCTCGACCCGACCCGACCAAATTTTGGGCAGGTCGAATTTATTCACGGATCCTCTCCTTGCATTTTCGAAGCCTTTTTATGCTGACCAGAAGACGTCAAAGGGCAGAGTCGTCCATAACATTATTGAAGGAGTGGTAGCAGGTTGAAGAGGAGTGGCATTAGAGCTAATATGCTATATTTGTGTGTTCATATGGGAGGTTTGACCACTGTATCATTTATATTTGGGGTTACGTACGGTTCTTCCGATAAATTGGTAGAGCCTATGGTTCTGTAGCTGTCATCTGAATTGATCTGAACGTATCATAAAAAAAGTGGTTTGAAGAAGAAAGCAATCAAGTTCCAAGGAAGAAGAAGAAGAAAAAGTTTGAAAAAAAAAGCATCTTTCTTTCTTTAGACAGAACACCCGTTACTACAGAATCTAATTAGAGAGCTATCGATCTATCATCCCCTTTGTACGTGTGTTCAGAGTCTCTCGAGTGGAGAAGTAATTAATTAGGTAGCTTAATGGAGGTGATAATGGAGCTGGTGAGCGTGCAGACGCACCGACGCCTGTCAGGAGAGTTTAATGGTGTGCCCCCAATATTTGCCCGATACGGACGGGGATCTCTTTCGTTCCCAGTCCACTCTCCTCACTCTCGTAGGGGTGTGTGAGAGAGAGAGAGACAAGGCCAACGCGTTCAGAGTTGAGAGCTGTGCATGCGAAAGAGGTGCCATCATTAGAGAGAGAGAGATGGGATAGACGTGTGAGCGCTATAGACTGTTGGAGTCCGTGTTTCGCGGCACAATGAGACGGGCGAAGGGTGGGGATCCGATGGAGACTGGACGAAGGGGCGAGGGATCAGTGGGCACTGGCATGCACCACGCCGGCCACTCTCTCCCTCTCTCTATGTGTGGACAGCGAGGGGGGAGAGAGAGAGGGGGGAGCGAAGGGAGGTGTCAGCGTGCGGTTACGTCGCTCTCCCGATGACCACCCTCTGCGCTCAGGGAAGAGAGAGAAAGAGAGGGAGAGGGGAGGGCCGCGGAGGGGCGTACAGTCTGCTCTGCAGCAGCTGGACCTGCATGCTCTGCTGCGCTCCTGACCCACGCCACTCCCCCATGTCTCTCTCTCTCTCTCTCCGACTCCTCGCGCGCGCGCTCGTCTCTTCCGCATTTCTACTTTAATCGAGTCCCTGCTCCTCGCAATATTCCCCTTTTTACTTTGGTTGGTAATACTCGTAAGAGGGCAGGGCAAAAGGTGACGGCATCTCATTCCACTCCCACGTCAAAACCCCCCCGACATGGAGACCCACAGGTGGTCACCCTCCTCCTCCTCCTCCCTCTCTCTCTCTGGCTCCCCATACCACTTTCTCTCTCCTTACTAGCTAGTCGTCCTTCTCTCCACTTTTCTCCACTCTCCCCCCTTTAGCTTTCTCCATCTCTCGCTGTTCCTCCTTTCTCTGTTCACGTCTTTTCCCCCCTCGCGCGCGCGTGCCCTTCTTTGTGGCTGTTGTCAGATCCCCACAACACAAGCCACCACTTCCGAGCTCATGCGAAGATTGTTCGCTTTTTTCTCGCGATCTTTGCTCCCTCTTTATATGTTCTGAACAGGGTGCATAGTTGGAATCGTGTAAGTATTCTTGAGCAGCCTTCACTGTACAGCTTCGTCTTCGTCGTAATATCCTGCGTCCTTCTTTCTCTCAAGATTCATTACAATGTTTCTTGTGCTATTTTTAATTTGATGATGATGATGCTGATGATACCTGCAACATTTTTTGAATCTTTACATGTACTTATTTGACAAATAGAGTAGGAAAGTATGCCTTTTCACTACTACTCGTTATTTTCTTACTTGTTCTTGGATACTGATCACAGAGAGAAGAACAAATTTGTTCTAGATCTGTTCCTTTTTATCGTCGCAAGCTTACAGTGTTAGCCAATTGGATCATCGAACACTTGTTTTAAGTTAAATGATCGCAAGTCTGACTGAAACCCCCAGACCCTGCGATGGGTTTACCAGTCAAGTTTCCCTTTTTCAGGCGTCGTGCCATGCATTTTTGCTGAGTCAAGTGCTTTCTGTAAGTTCATAAATAACTCCAAAAAGCCTCAACCACTCGCACAGAGTGGATGTAAGATAAAATATGAGAAGGATTTTTTTTTAAAATAAGTATCGTGGATTTGGTTTCAGTATGTTTGCATATGTCCAATGTGGAATTGCTTGATAAATTTTTAGTGAGAACTGAGAAGGACAAATCCCATTGTCTGGATGTATGTAACTTTAATGCTACTCGAGTGTTGCTAAGGTTGCTTTCATCAATTTGAAGGCCATAAATTGAGAGGGAACATGACTTGACAGACTCACTTCTGGCACATGTATGCATGGATTTGGCATATTACTTTTTATTAAGGAGTCACGGGAGAAGATAACATCACTGTTTGTTTCTGCCAGGATGTGTGACTTTATACGGATCTTTGTTGCTTAGGTTCAAATCCTATGGGAATTATCGATTTTTGTTCTCTTGCTTTCCAGCAGGAGTTCTTGGAGCATATCCGACGGTTTCAGCAGTGTGCAGTGCTGCTTTCGTTGGATCATACCGTGTGTAATCGAACAAAAAAAAAGTTGTCCACAACTATGTGTTGTTTTTATGGGATCTTTTATTCTTTGTTGCATCTTCCTGTGTCCAGAAATTCCCTTCTGTGTGTTCTTTCCTTGCAAGATTGCCTACTGTGTAATTGCATTTTGTTTGCTGGATCGAGTGGATCAATAGCTTCACCTGGGTATGCTTGATGCAGATACTTATGAGGTATCTGCGACTATGGCCTTCGGCCTGCGCTAATGAAAGACAGAGCGTTGGACTTCTGAAGAGGATGCAATTTTGCATGCCTACGTGCAGCAGTATGGTCCAAGGGAGTGGAATCTAGTGTCACATCGCATGAACGTGCCTCTGAACAGGGATGCCAAATCTTGCTTGGAGAGGTGGAAGAACTACCTCAAGCCCGGGATTAAGAAGGGGCCGCTCACTGAGGAGGAACAACGCCTTGTGATCCGGCTCCAAGCGAAGCACGGAAACAAGTGGAAGAAGATTGCTGCAGAAGTCCCTGGGCGCACGGCCAAAAGGCTCGGCAAGTGGTGGGAAGTTTACCAGGAGAGGCAGCAGAGATCGCAACGAGAAAGTCTCAGTTCCTTAACGAGCCCCATTGAACCCGGCAAGTACGACCGGATACTCGAGAACTTCGCAGAGAAGTTAGTTAAAGAAGGCCAGGTTTCACCTTTGGTAATGGCTAATCCGCTGCTCCCTCCATGGCTGAACTCTAATGCCAACGGTTCACATAGGCCGCAATCGCCGTCAGTTGTTCTTACTCTCTCATCGCCTACTGCTCCTGCTCCTCATCCCCACTTGCAGGCTGAGAGGGGAGCTGACAATGGATTTGGCATGTCAGGTTCACAACACATGATGCCCTCGGCACTTGCCACAGTTGACAGCCACATTGTTTCAGAGATTGTTGATTGCTGCAGAGACTTGGAAGAAGGGCATAAAGCGTGGATGGCTCATAAAAAGGAGGCTGCTTGGAGACTAAAACGCGTAGAACTGCAGCTGGAATCAGAGAAGGCTTGCAAGAGAAGAGAAAAGATGGAGGAGATTGAAGCGAAAGTGCGAGCTCTCAGGGAAGAGCAGCAGATGGCACTGGAAAGGATAGAAGCCGAGTACAGAGATCAAATAGTAGGATTGAGGAGAGACGCTGAGGCAAAGGAGCAGAAGCTTGCAGAGCAATGGGCCGCAAAGCATATGCGATTGAGCAAATTTCTTGAGCAAGTTGGCTTTCACCAATGGCCGCCAAGAGGAGAAATGAATGGATGATGCAAGATGACCGGCTGGCGTTCTGCCATGTTTTTATTTCTCTCTGCAACATGAGATGCTTTTATCGTTTGAGGTAAAATGGCTTCCCCATATGATAATATCTAATGCCTATCGATTCATCAATGTCTCTTGGTCATTTGATATCATGATAATTCTGCACCTCTACGTCTTTGTAATGTGAAAATTGCTGATTATATTGAAGCAAATAACTCCCCACAGAAAGATGAAAGGGTAAGCATGGTTTAACTTAATTTGGCAGTATGATCAGGAATACTGTTTCCGGCTGGGTCTTGAGTTGCTGAACTTTGCTTCATTCCATTGCATTTGCTAGATGTCTCACGAGTTCATTCGGTCTTCTCATTGCATTTGCTATGAAGCAACTGAAATGGATCTGCATACTCCTCGGGTGGTATACATGTTAAGACTCTTATTAGTTTCTCGCTAGCCGTCTAGTTGAACATATAGCCCCAGTGAACGAGTTTCTAGTTCAGAGAACTTTTTGCTCCTAGTTGTGTTTCATGGAAACTAAAAGATGAAAGACATGAAGGTTATTTTTTATGGGCATCTCATCATCGTGGATCAAAGCTTTCCCACCATGCAAAAGGGTTAGGAGGAGAGACCCAGACATGCCTGCTCTGTAATGCTGTAATGTGAATAAAAATACGTTCGCGAGTATATTCCGATCTGATATATCTTAAACACCTCAACCCATGTAAAAAAAAAAATTTATCCTAGTGCTATAAACGAATTATCCATGCACCTGTTTGATGTGTTAAAAGCGTCAAACCATGTGTAATGAGAGTTTAATCAACTTGAATTGATGATTAACATAATAATTTGCATGCTGTGATGGACAAGTCAAGTGGAATCTAAGGGACGAGGTTAGGAGCTAGATAAGGACCAAATGTTACCCATAATTATACCAGATAAGCAACACCATTTTAAACTCAAATTTACGTGAATGGTCCCTTCAACTATGAATCAGTATGTATCATCATGCTTTTTCTTGTATATGTCAGCCAAAGTTTCCAAAGCAAAGACCTATAAATCAGATCGTCGATATACACCCATTAGTTGAAAGAAAACATTGGTGATAACGTTTTCCGTATTGATAAATTCATCACCATTTGTTTCGATGAAAATAAACTCGTAAAGAAAATGTCAAAAAATGATTTCTGGTAAAGTATTTTATTTGGATTTGTTTGTTATATAAGTAGAAGACAGGGGCTGTTTGGTATTCTACCAAGTACTATGCTTAACTTCAAATAATGATTAGGGGTGATTTTGGGTTTAAATAGTATTTATTATTGTAAAGTAGTTCCTGCTTTTAACCAGACTTTCTATATTCTGAAGTTTAAATAAAAAAATAATAGCTGGAATTTATCAATTTTTATTCTATAAACACTGTTGAGATGTCAAATAGCCCCGAAGAAAATTATCTTAAAAAGATAAGACAATGTTTTTGAAAGGAAGAACAAAATCATTTACAGAAAATGAAAGTTGACTTTCTTTAACACTCGAAAGAAATACAATTATTTTTCAAAAAAGGTATTTTCCTCAAAACAAAGAGCCTAACAAATGTAGTCAACGTTTGGATTATGAACCTTCCTTCTCAAAATAACTTTAATCCTTCCTCTTATATTCCTAAGTAGCACCTTTTTTTTTCAACTTCCAAAATTTAAGAAAACGAATGATCGTTTAAGAATTCAAATATCTTAAAATTTTATCAAAACAAATATTGACCTTCACTATAAATTGCTTCATCAACTTTCGTACACCAAATATAGTGCAAAAGGTATGAAAAAGTCTCTTATTTCTCTACGTTTTCCTTTTTTTATCATATACGCTAAAGCTTGTTCAAATTATGAAAATCCAAAGAGCGGTTTTGAAAATTGGACTGGAGTTCCTGAAGTGGTTCGGTTTGACCTCTGAGTTGGAATCATAGAAACACGGTTGGAGGAGGTTGTACCCATTCAATTCGATTTTTTAATTTTTCAATAGAAAAAAGTTTAAATAAAAATATATAAATCACTAAAAGGAGGGGAATAAAATAAAAATGTACTAAATTACTAAGGACAGGCCAAAAAGTGAGAAGAGATCAAAGCTAATAAACACACAATTAATGAAAGGTTGCAAATATGGAATCACGGAGAGAAAAAAATATGAAAACTCTAAAATAGGGGAATAAAAAATATCTGAAGCTACTTATTACAAATAACTATAAATGTCACATATGATTTTAGTAACAAATTTCGAAATAATTCAGTCATATTTAACTTTAAGATGAATTATGTAAGTTAATATAGAAAAAAAGGAATTAAATTTAAAACAGAGGAAAACGAGAAAGAAAAAAGAAGAAGAAAGACACTAAAAATTTTAAGAACGGAGAAAAGAAAGGAAACGAAGTAAATAAAAAGGAATATATTAAAAGAAAAAAGAAAAAGAAAGGAAAATTAAGATTCGCGAAGTTTAAATAGACCGGTCAATCAAATTTTTCTATATTGACAGTATTTTACTTTTACAAATAAAATTAATAAATATGACAAATAATCTACTTAACAAACTTTTGTAAAAAGTAATGGAAATGCCCTCTTTTAAAAGAGGAGTTTCTCCTCTTTTTATCCATCATATCAGATAAAAGATTAGGCACCTTTATTTTAGTCTAATATTATACATATTTTATCTGTAAATAATTAGAGACCATCAATATTAAAATTCTGATCAACCATTAAAACTTGAGACGTTTGGTGGTCCTTTTGTTTTGTTAAAACGTTGGCTGTAAAGCGCGCTGGGCCTTGAGCTCTTCATTTGTTAAATTTGGCGTGGCCCAATGGCCCACTATCGAGTCGAACTTCGGCTCATAATAACAAGGTGACATCCTAAGAAAAATATATTCCATAATATAAATTTCGAACTCGAGATGCGAACCCAACTCCCTTTTTATCACTAATACCAATCGCATGTTTGCCAAAGAATCAAAATACAACAATCATCGTGGAGAACTCGGAATATGAGATGAAAGTATCAAACGCATGTGGCCTAAATCATAGAAATAGCAAACCTTCTAAATATCCTTTGCACGGCACTGAAAAATATCGAGATATCAAAAGGTCTTCTTTCGCATATCAATTGGGAATGAAAAGAAAGAGCAATGAACATTGGGAATTGCTTGAATGCCTCTTATTGTATGATACGTATGAACAATTACCCCCTTTCTGAAATCTGAATGTCTTTATTGATTGGGCACCAATGAATATAGGGCTGCACATTTCAGGAGCCGAATCCATGCACGATTCCTGATTTATTTTCACATCCAGTGTGCCAAGTCAGGTTCCCGTACTTTTTTGGGGAGGAGGATCTCCTGCTTGCTGGGAGTAGGAGGAGATCTATTTGGGAAGACATTGCAATCTATTTGGGACCTGCATTGATGAGACCAAGACGAAAAAAAAAGCAAATGAGGAGAAACAATTAAAATAAAGTTGGACATGAGAACGAAAATTTGCGAAGAAATGCAAAGAATCGAGTCATCATGAAAAGCTATGTAGGCAAATATGAGACGGCAACATTTTAACTACTGGAATTAAAATAAAGTTTTCGATGAACAAGGTCAGGATTGAACAAGATGCTACACAGAAGACTAATGTGGGAAGCAAGTTAATCGTATCACTTGTTTCTCTCTCTTATAATTTTCTGAGCTATTGGTTGAATAAACTACATCAACTAAGTCCAGACGTAGGATACTTACAAGTTCAACACCAGATACGTGTTGCCTTTTCAGAGTCGTTATGGCTCAACTGGTTCCACAAGCTCCCTCATTTGTGGTTGAGGGATACTTTCTGTTGGAACCAGAATGATTTGACTGATTGTGAATTGTTAGACCTGGGGGCTTGGTATTACAAACATCGGTTTCCACTGATGTAAAATCAAGTTGCTTCTCCACAGATTTTATGATAGCAGTTCTTTCGGACCTCAACCTGTAGGATGGAGAAATAGTGAAGCTATTTTGATCATAAACTAATCCATGGGTACAAGAACTTGAGCTCATGGTTAAAGATTCAGTCACGTCAGTGTTGCATCGGCTTCCTCTCTCAACACTGTCCAGTACTTTTGTCCTATCTGTCTGAGAACTGGCATAAGTAAAAAGCATTTGTGCTTCCCTTTTTCTTCTTCTAAAAATGGAGGGTGTGTTGGGGAAACTCCTAGCTGCGTTCTTCAATATAGACTCCGGGCTACATATAGAGCTCTTTCCACTCGAAAAGCTAGGAGTCACATTACCATTCAGTGACGTAACCATCTCCAAACCATAAGATTGCTGAATATAATCATATGGAGTTGAGAGAGGATGGCCAACAGAACTAGAAACATCTTGCAATTCTGAAGATTCATAATAGAAGGAACCAAAGACAGGGGGAGCTTCTGGAAGCATTGTCTTAGAGTCATTCACTTTATCATTGTCCTTGGTGCTATATCCCTGCAAATCTACCCCCAGATCAGATCGACAGCAAGCATCAATTGTTGGAGTCTGCATGCTGCATTGAACATCAGAATCATCAAGTTCTCGAATTGGGGTAGCTGTTAAATTTTCAGATTGAGGTACTTTAGTTGATGGCTCCGGTTGATCCCTTTCTAATTCATAGTCAAATTCACTAGGTTGACAAACGTGCATTGAACCAGTTGATCCAGCAAAGACTTTGCTTGTTAACTCTGAAACTTCTGTTGAACCTATCTGTGATTGCCCACTCTCTGTCCCCCCTGGATCTTTATGACCACGAACTATCCCAGGCCTAGAAGTTGATGGAAGCTTGCCAGTAGCCAAATAAAAGTCTACTTTTTTCTTTAAGGAGCTATTCCAGTGATTCTTTATTGAGTTGTCAGTCCTAGGCACAAAGAGAGATCAGAAAAAACACATCACCAAGTGTGATGCAACTAAGAAAAAAGAAAGGAAGAAAATGCTACAAACCCATGTCAAAACCAATGTATATAGAGATTAATGGTCACAAAAAAATCCTGAAATAAAAGAAAGATCTACATGCTATATCAATATTACAATGAATCCGTTGCCGAGAAAGATCAACATACATAGTATGCATCAAGATTACTAAAAATTGAGAGAAGAAAAGATTTTTTTTTCTGTAGTAATACCAGTGGCTCAATGGCTCATAAGTACTTTTGTATATGATAAAGACAATAACTGCCACAAAAAAGTAATAGGTTGCTGAGCTCAGAAATGAATCAGCACCAGGTGTGTATATTTAAGATAACTTGCTGCTCTGGTTCAAATACAATAATGGCTGTAACAAAGTTGAAGTCTAAGCTTAGATACCTTTCAGAACCATAATTAAAGGTTATAGTAGCCATAAATATGTGCAACATATCAATCTTTTGATCATTTGTTTTGAGAATAAAAAATTGAAACCCACAATTTTAGACAGTGAAAGCACATGCCCTTTTTTTGTCATGTGCGACTCCATTTTTCTGGTGACAAAAACATGCCAATCAGGAATGAAGTGGGTATGGGTGTGATAAATGGGTGATCCGCTCTCCACGAAAAAAAATGTATGAAGGATCCAGCACATACTTCTCATTTCAGTGATATCATTCAAAATGATTATCTACTTAGAAAATGAATCACAAACAAGTATGAGGAATTCTAACTCTACATGTAGACACCTAGTGGCACAGGAAAACAAGGTACAAAAGGAAACTCAAACATAACAACAACAACAACAACAACAAAGCCTTATCCCACTAGGTGGGGTCGGCTACATGGATCATACGACGCCATTCCGCTCTATTAGTAACCAAACCTTTCAGTATATTATTCACCAATAGATCCTGCTCTATTAGTTCGCCAAGTGTCCGCCTTGGCCTCCCTCTCCCTCTTTTAAAAGGAAACTCAAACATAGAAGAAAAAAAATTAACGTGACATCAAATTTTATGGCTTTAAAAGAGATGGTAGATCAGAGCACACAACTATGAATGCAGACTAAAAGACAATTAAGGGTAAGAGGCGGAAACCAAAGTAATATTATGACTTAGAAATTATAATCTTATGACGCGCTAAGATCAAGCTGTCACTTTCCGTTCCATGTACTTGGCCAATGGACTTACCTTCGCAACTGAAAAAAAGATCAAGCTATCTGTTCTCAAAAAGAAAATCCTTGATGTTCTGATATTTCGACAGCAAGGTGCACCTTATATGTGGTCTGATAGCAAACAGTTAGGTTTCTTTTTTCTTTTTTTTGTGGTGGTGGTGGTGGTGGTGGCGGGTGGGTGGGTGGGTGGGTGGAATGCTCATGATGAGGACGAGATCATAATAGACTATAAAATACATAAAGTGCAGGTTGGAGGCATCACATAATTGTTTCCAAATAAAGCATATCATGCGAGAATTCAATACCTTCCAGCCAAAACTTTTGCGATTTCTGCCCATTTATTTCCATGTACATGATGAGCATTCATGAGTGCAAGCTCCTCTTCCACACTCCAAGCATCTTTCTTTATATGAGGATTCAAATGATTGTGCCACCTGTAATACTTGAAATATTAACAGAGTTTCACAAGCTGTGGGATAATTGAAAGTTATCACCCAAGTTCTACAAAAAGTTAACAAAGGTTAATTACAACTGCACATTGAAAATATCTTGACAACTTTCTGACCTTATTATCATGATACAACAGCCATAATTATTTCAATATACTGTTTAATTGAAAAAATTCATAATGAAGTATTCACACTAATGGGATCATATCTGTCCTGTCGAATTCGTTTGATAAAAATCTCCATCACTGGCATCTTTTGTACAGTGGGCCATAACATAGATAGTTTGCTGAATACATTTTGGTCATTATTTTAAGTAAGGAAAGAACATTTAACATGTTTGATAGAATTTCTCAAAGCAAAATTTTATCATCTCATATCTTTGATTGTGACATAAATGGAAGATTACTCAGAAAATTACCTCTCCCTACATTGTTTCCCGATGCGGCCAGGTAGAGATTTTGCTACGACAGACCATTTTGTCGGCCCATATTTATTTACGAAGTCGATGATTTTATCATCTTCCTGAAAATGAAAAAGAAGAAAAAGTTATTTTAAGCACTGAGTTTGAAAACCATTCCAGATTGAGCAGTTAGGTATCAAACCTCTGCAGTCCATGGACCTTTAACTAATTCTGGGTTGAGAACCTTTTGCCATCTATGAAGACACTGAACCTCTGTCCTATCAGGAAAAAATTGAGCTGCACAGCCAAGTTGAATAACACAATTATATCACATGATAAGTATATGATACCTACAGGCTACAACATATCAAGGACACTACATTCGAAATGAGTAGAAACCCATATTTTATGTTCCCCACATGAATTTGAAAATTTAATTTTATTAGACCAAAAGGATTTTTCAACCCATTAATAACTGCCTCACAATTGACCTTGAATAACAAGGGAGGATTTTATCCATGCATAACAAGTGTTCCTACAATTTACTTTGTCTAATACTGATTCCTTTGCAGGAAGCATCTATAATATTACGAATATGCGATCAAAAACCACCTGTTTCATTGCATCACAACATATTTTCATTCAGTTAGTTCACCATCTTTCTCATTCTGGTTCCAGAGTAACTTAAAAAATGTATTGTTTCGAACTTCAAAAAATGCAATTAACTTCATCAGATTTTCAAGCTAAAGAATCAAGTGGATCAACTGAAATATGATTTTCATGATGCATCCGAACACTGTAACTCTTGACGATGGATTGAAGGCCATAAAATATAATCATTTTTACCAGAAAAGATAATGAATATTAATTGCCGATTGGAAATAAGCATCTATAGAATTTGGCTACAACAGATCCTTTTGGGTTTCTGTCAAACTTCTAGATTTGAACCACAGGAGGTAAACAATAAGAAAATTATTTTCTATACAGTAACTACATATGGCCAACATTTTTAAAATAAACTGATACTGAAACAATTATATCATGGCTGTCCATGACACACAACAAATGCCAGATGACTTACAAGTATGATTTGGATTACTCATGAAGTTTATCCAACAACGTCTCTAAAGTCTGAGTAACAATAATGTGAATTCTTTTAGAGTTACACGAAAATAAGAAATACAAGAAAAGGAAAAAAAAACCTACAATTAGAAGAACTGCATCTGAACCCTTTCTATAGAAGTACGCACGTAGGCAACTCCACCTTCAACACTATTTAGAAGCTTCAAAACTAATTAGAAGCTTCATGAGGAGCTCAAAACTAATTATCATTTTTATATTTCCCTTGTTATATCTCCTTCAAAATCTTCTCCATCAGAGCTTTCCTAAATCCATAAGCTCTTGTATATATGGAGATCAAACACCTTTCTCTTGACGCTAGCTTTTTTTGACCTATTTATTTAGTTGTTCATACATTAGTATATGAATGCACCACAGAAATCTTGACCTAAGTTATATGATCCAGAATATCTTATAGATATAACTCTCAAATCCCTAGTCAGTCTTTCTCTGAGCACCATGAAATGACAGAGGTTATTACTACGACCGTATATGTTCCAATATAGCGTACTTGAGAATCTGAAAAGAAAAAAGTAGATAAGATGCACAACGCAGATTGACTGTGAAACACTTGAACTATATGATGGCATACCAATTTTCTTCCAACATTTTCCTCTGTAAAGTTCAACAGCTTTCTTCAATGTCTCATCCTATCACATGTGTAGGAGGGTTTAGGATAGCCAAGAGTATAAAAGCAATAGTAATATATCATTAGCATTAAGGAAACTCTGTATCTTAATAGATGCTCTTGGCTGAACATTTGAGGACCTAGTTTAACTGAGAATTTTCTTAAGACATCTAGGAAATTACATTGTTACTGCACAATTTTATAATGATTTACCAAGAACATGAAATAGAAAAGAAAAGTTCTTATATGGCTACTATTACTTTGCCTTATTGTGAACTACAATGGTAAGAGATACAGCATCAGGTACATGAGTATTAAAAGGATAATAGTAATACCATGCACATATCACCCACAACTCCACTAGGACTTGGTTAGTATGTAAGTTCAAATCGCATCACATTGCTAAAGAATGTTTATCACCGATATCACCCCTCCAAACCCAAAAGGCATAATAGGCCTTGATACATATGCAAGTCTAAATTGCATCATATTCAAGATTGTCTCACTGAATATAGATTGAGAAGTGAATTACCTCTTGAGGAGTCCAACCACCCTTGGCTCTTCGTATTGGACCAGTGGTCCTCCTACGAGTATAATTTTATAAATATTAACAAGAGAAAATAAAGAAGTAAAACTTTCTAAGCAACTGCAAATGGATATCTACTCATAATAAGACAACAGAATAGAAATTTACAACCTTACCATTCTTGATGTTGTACAAGAGCATAAACACTAATCACATTAGCACATCTATAAAATGTCAACACTAAACATTTCGAAGTTCTATGCAATGAGCACATAAGACTAGATAACTTTACAAACCTATTATCTAAGTCATGATTTGACAACTTTAAGAAATGTAATGAAAAAGCAGATACACCAAGATAACCAAGATTGTTTAACAAGAGCAAAGCAGTGGTTGTACGGACACATTTTGTGTCCCCTATAATTCAAGGAAACAACAAAGCTATCGGTAAATCCTAAAAACATGTGCATCTACCAAATGATAGGAAAAAGGGCTGCTCATTATTAGAGAATACGAACTATTTAAACCCAAATATCATTTCTGTCATACTGTAAAGATGCTTCGGCAAAGCTAGATAAATGCTCTTTCTAAAATAGATATGATCCTTGAGATGAGTTGGTTTTCTAAGATTTTTATGATTCTCCAAAATTCAAGGGTAAAGACTTTCAGTTTCAGCCCCATTATTAAAAAATAAGAACATCTCATGCAAACTGATAAGTGAAATGAAATTGTACATAAACATAACCATTGAATATATTTTTAAAATTTTCCTTAATTGGCACGATGGTATAAAAACCATAAAGTAGAAACTCAACGATAAGAAAAGAAAAAAAAACAAAGGTTGAAATAAGGATACAATTTACGATCGAAAAAGATGCCTGATGATTGGAGATTAAGTACATTAGTTCCTATTTACAAAAATAAAGGGGATATTCAGAATTGTGCAAATTATAGAGGGATTAAACTTATGAGTCACACAATGAAATTATGGGAAAAAGTGATTGAGCATAGATTGAGAATAGAGACTAGTATTTCTGAGAGACAATTTGGATTCATGCCAGGAAGATCTACTACAAAGGCGATTTATTTACTAAGGGGAATGATGGAGAAGTATCGAAAGACTTACATATGGCTTTCATTGACTTAGAGAAGACGTATGATCGGGTACCAAGGGATGTACTTTGGAAAGCCTTGCAAAAGAAGAGGGTGAGTGTTGCCTACATTAAGGTAATACAAGATATGTACGATGGGGCATTGACTAGGGTTAGGACACCCGGAGGTGAGACAAATGAATTTCCTATAGGAATTGGCCTACATCAAGGATCAGCTTTAAGCCCGTATCTATTTAACTTAGTTATCGATGCTATAACCGAGAGTATCACAGAGGAGGTACCTAGGTGCATGCTATTTGCGGATGATATAGTACTTTTAACGGATTCAAGAGAAGAGATTAATACAAAATTAGAAATATGGAGAAATACGTTGGAGTCAAAGAGTTTTCGTTTAAGTAGGAATAAAACAGAATATATGCATAGCAATTTCACAAATAAACAACTTAGAGACGATTTGGAAGTTAGGCTAGGGGAGGATATAATTCTTCAAGTGATAAAATTTAAATATTTATGATCAATTGTAAGACAAGATGGTGAGATTGATGACGATGTTAATCATAGAATTCAAGCTAGTTGGTGTAAGTGGAGGAAAGTCATTGGAGTTCTTTGTGATAGAAAAGTACCCAATAAAATTAAAAAAAAATTCTATCGTACTGCTATAAGGCCGGCAGTGTTATATGGTAGTGAATGTTGGGTTATGAAGGAACAACATGAACGTAAAGTGGGGGTAGCCGAAATGAGGATGTTGAGATGGATGTGTGGTCATACAAGATTAGATAAGATTAGGAATGACCATATACGTGAACGAGTCGGAGTGGCTTCTATTAGTGAGAAAATGGTAGAGAATCGTTTGAGATGGTTTGGTCATATTCAGAGAAGACCATTAGATGCGCCAGTAAGAAGAGTAGATCAAATAATCTGGAGTCCGATTAAAAGAGGGAGAGAGAGGCCAAGGCGGACACTTGGCGAACTAATAGAGCAAGAACTATTGGTGAATAATATACCGAAAGGTTTGGTTACTAATAGAGCGGAATGGCGTCGTATGATCCATGTAGCCGACCCCACCTAGTGGGATAAGGCTTTGTTGTTGTTGTTGTTGTTGAAATAAGGATACAAATAAGCACATATCAGCGTTTGTGAGTTCTAATGAACAATTATTTCTTTTCAAGGGATAGTGAACAATTGTTAGATGTGGCTCTCAAAACATGACTACTTTATGTTTCATTAGGACAATTAAGTGTTATGAATAAAATGACAAAATGAATTGTTAACCAAAGAACCTTAACAAAGTTTTGACCCAAAAAAGAAGAACCTTAACAAAGTTGACGCTTGGGCATTAACTACAAGACCTTCATTTCAATTTTCAAGATGTCATGAGACATCATTAAGTTATTTTTTGAGTGGTACATGATTAATTTATTAATCAAAGTCCCAGAAGTTGAATATGACAGACTTTCTGTCCATGGTTTCATTTGTTTAACAGTTTCTTTACCACTCAATGCATTCTTACTGTTTACTTTAACCACAAACGCATCTTACGGAGCTTTTAACCTGAACGAAAAAATTGCATCTTCACTTCAAAATTAAAAGAGAAAGTGTAATTATCCGACCAAACAGTGTCCCACTGCCGGAATCTAATATTTTCAAACTCACTCAATTCCAAGTTTGAACTTCCAAGTTTGAACTATCAACTATGCACTAAACAGATTCCGACCAAGTATATGCATATAGCAGTAAGCCGTAAACATACGGAGCAAGCTAAGATAAGAGTATGTAAGTGGAAAAGCAGTACCTTTGCAAAGGTGAACTGGTTACTGGGCTCGATATATCCGGTGACATCATTGAGAAACCAGAGTTCCCTTCTGACAACGACGAGCTCGATGCTCCCCCAGACGACTGTTTGTTCTCCACACAGCTCTTCTCAATTCTCAACCCGGCAGCCATCACGTCCATCAATCACAACCTCCATACCACTTTCATCTCCTAAATAAAATCACAAAAAAACAAAATCCACCAACGAAACCCTAACATACGCGATCAAGACGATCGAAAGGACACTGGGCAACGGTCAAACCGCCCCTAGCGTTCGAATCTGGATTCGAATACCGCTACCAAACTCCTGAAACCGCAAAACTAACAACAAACACGCAAGCAACCTCCTTCAACACCTCCTGCCAATAAGTTCACGGATCTCAGCAACAAAAAAGCCAAAAAATCAGGAGAAAACCGCCAAAATTCGCTCGAATCGAAGGAATGAGATCTCGCGCGAAGGAAACAGCAAGAGCGTCAAGAATTCAGTACCTTTCGATCCGAATTGTAGTCGATCGGCGGCAAGATACGAAACCCTCGATTCCAAGAAAAACCTCCGCCAAGACGCGAATGAACAGAGCTTTCGAAAAAACAAATCGGCCGTTGTTAGGAGATAAAAACTAAAAAAAAGAAATAGGTGCCTAAAAATTATTTATATTTTACGCACGGAGATGACGGCGTCCGGACGGAACCATTAGAGAAGTTTCTAAAGCGAGAGGGAAGGGGGTTCGGTTGTAACGGTCTGTGACGGGGCGGCGCCGTCACCGTTGTAGTGGCCAAAGTTTTGAAACCTCAAACGGCTAAATCGATGAGTACACGCGTCGCTCGGCCAGCTGTGGGATCTCCGCGGGTTCATGGTGGCCGTCAGATTCGACTATGTATCGTTTTTGGAGCGTAACGGGTGGTGAGAGTTGTGAGAGGGACCTCTTAACAAACGAGTGGTGGGAGCTAATTAAATTCAATTAATAATTGCAATGTCACTAATTAATAGTAAGCAGTAAATAAACTTGGGGAATTAATAGCATATAATATTGTAGTTGATCGGTTTGTTTGTGCAAGGGTAATCTAGTTTTTTTTTGTTACAACGTACTTTAATTTAGTTTAATGGAGTCTCATCTCATCCTATTGTTTTTACGCCAGTATATTCTTATATCTATTTTAGATCTTAGAATGAACTACCGTTTTTGTTTACTAGCTTCTTCTATGACAGTGGCTTAATATATGCGCAAGAGGGGTGGAGTGGTGTGACAGTAGTATTTATTAGTTTAGACAATTCGATTTGTTCGTTATCCTGTCTGATATGATAATGGATAAGTTTGTCACTGTCCGATCCGAACCATTCAATAAGTTATCAAGCTCGGACGGATAATAAACCAAATATTATATTAAGTCATTTGCCTGATATCCGATATATGATACATGTTTATTAATTAACAAATCATCTCATAAACTGACAATTAATCGATTAATAATATTACGTATTTAAACAAAATTAATTATTACTTATTTAGTGTCTATCAATAATAGCTAGTAAACTTATATAATCATATCCACCTTATAATAGAATATAAGTAGTTTATCCATTATTAATTTGATTTGTTCTATAATGAATGAAAAAAATAAGTAAATGAGTAAAAAAACAAAATATTAAAGAAAATTAAGAGAAAACTAAAAGGAAAATAATGATAGTTTATTTATTATATTATTTTGTTAATGCATCAATAAAATAATATAAAAAATTAGAAAAAGAAATGCCAAATTAAAAAAAATGAAAAGAATAAATTATTTTCTAAAAAAAATTAATGGTCTTGTCCAGTTCGTCCGCTAGCTGATTTGTCCATTAAGACCTATTAGACATCGGATAAGTTTGAAAGTCTATTAGGTGGTTCGATAATAATCCCTTAAATTAATGGCCATGTCTGATCCGTTCGATGTTCGGTCAAAATTTGATTGACCGAAGCATGTCCAATCCGGGTAAATTACGTCAAATACCCTTCAACTTTGATCGTTTTCTCAGCGCTGTCTTCCAACTTTACTTATAATAAGAATGCCCTTCATCTTTTAATTTATTTCACCAAATGTTATTTCCACCGATTATATATCGTTACTCGATTGCCCTGTTGACGTGACATCGATGGGTTATTTCCTCTCTCCTCCACGTAAGAGCTTGTCAATGTGGCAACATTAAAAATAAAATAATAATTAAAAATGTGCCGACGAAGCAGAAGGGGGGGGGGGACCGACACCCCCTCCTTTCGTCGTACCTTCCCCTTCTCTTCTCCGTCCTTAGAGAGGAGAGGGGGAAGGGTTGGCGCCTAGGAGGAGGCTTCGTTCCCTCTCTCCCTTCTTCGACAACATTTTTTAAATTTTATTATTATTTTATGATTTTATATTTATTTTATCTTTTAATAATTTGTTGGCGTGGAGGATGGTCTGCGTGACAATGCCACGTCAGACGGTTGTCTGCATGGCGGAGAGAGAATGTCACCACGTCAATTGGACAATCGACAAATGAGTGATCAAAAGTGAAAAGGACATTCCTTGAAACGAGTTAAAAGTTGAAGGATAATTTTGCTACAAAGTAAAGTTAGAAGGCAACGCTGAAAAAATGTCAAAGTTAAAAGGTGTTTTATATAATTTTTTCATCCGATCCATTAAAATGGAGATTGGGGCAAGAGTAATTGGAAGTAAAAAATTTCTCTCTAAAGTTTGTCATTTTTCTAATCATGTTTAACTTGACGTATTTGATTTAGGACGTTATGTTTTTGGACCCATGAGACGTAATAATACAAATTTGAATTGTGAGATTTGTTAATTTAATTTAAATTTATCTCATCGGGATATTAAATTAATTAAATATTAATAGCCCTATATATAAGCACATGTTTGGAAAAGGACATTTTATGAAATGAGTTAAAAGTTGGAGGATAGTTTTGTTAGAAAGTAAAATTGGAAAATGTCAAAGTTAAAAGATATTTGGTATAATTTTTACGTTCGATCCATTAAAATGGAGATTGGAGCAAGAGTTATAGGAAGTAAAAAATTTCTCTCTAAAGTTTGTCATTTTTTTAATCACGTTTAACTTGACGTACTTGATTTAGGACATTATATTTTTGGATCCATGAGACGTAATAATACAAATTTGAATTGTGAGATTGCTCAATTTGATTTAAACTTGTCTCATTGGGATATTAAATTAACTAAGTATTAATAGCCCTATATAAGAGCACACGTTTGGATTAGCTGGCATAAAATAACTAATAAGTTGAAGTGATGATCAGTATTTTATTGGCTGAAATTTATTTTTCAAAATAAATAGTTATACGTTTAGATAAAATAACTTATATCAATAATAATTAATTAGTTATGATACAACTAACTAACTTATTTCTCTTAAAAAATAAGCAGCTCTCTCCCTGCTTATTTTTTCTAGCTTATAAGTAGATTTAATATTTCCTTATCAGTCATTTTTTTAAAGTTACCATTTTTACAAACTATCTTATAAGTTTTCTATACGCTTAGCCAAACGGGACCTTAGGATCCTTTAGTTTAGCTAATAAAAAATCACTCATAAATTTCACATGCTGATAAAAATAATGTTGACTTTATTGGTTGAAATTGATTTTGACAATAAAGAATTTTTTGTTTGAATAAAATGGCTGAAATCAATAATAACTAATTAGTTACATTCAAATTAGTTGATTTATTTCTCTAAAAAAATAATTCTTCATTTTCTTGCTTATTTTTTATGCATCAATATATTATCAAACTATCCAACGTTGAAATATTTTCAAATTTACTTATAAGCTACTTACAAACTTAGCCAATAAAATCTTCGGTTGAAAAAGCCTATCATCTTTCAAAATAATAATCTTGCTCATAAGTCATGCAAATCAAACATGGGCATCTATTATACCTTTCTAATTAGCTTCTTGGATTAGTTTGCATTTCTCGCATTATAAAGTATTAATTATCAAAGTTATCAAATAGTTTTGTTCACTTCACCTCTTATTATCTTTTCAATATTTTAATATTCCATAGTTATTCAATAAAATTTTCACACATTAAGCTTAAAAGGCAAAATTAGAATAAGAGATATATGGACATTTGCTGTATTATGAACTTTTGTATAAGTCTTTAAAGGTAAATTATCAAATTAAAACAAAATCATAAAATCAATGTATCATAAGGTTCAAATTTGAACATTTTTAGTCAAGGCAATGTGCAAGAATAATGAGAAAGGGTGAAGATAAGTGAGACAAGAAATACATATTCAAGAAATACTAGTATCAGACAAAATTATCCATTACAAGTTATTTTTTATACTTTAATTATTAAGTATTTGATATTTATATTATCAAAATATAGTTAGATATGACATTAAGCATGTTTTGGCAACTAATTTCTAAGGACTACTGCAAATACTAGTATAAGTGAATTTCTAAAGTGCTTATATAAGTTTTGTATGGGTTATTATTAGGATCTCGTGTGAAATCTAAATGATCATAATTCTCTTTAAAATTTTCTTATTCAAAATTAGATTAGATCATCTGATATAAATAAAATATAAACTATAAAGTTCATATTACCAAACAACTACTTCTTAATCAATTCAAAAGAAAGAAATAAAAAAGGACTTATTCGAGTTCACGTGAATTGTTCCATCATACACTTCCTACTAATTTCTGCTTGTTCCACCACGACTTCATTGTTTTTATTATTTTGAGTTGTCTGCATTTTCACTATGTCATTTGTTTCCTGTAAAGCTCGAAAAACACCCTCAAGTCGAGGATCTTGCTCTGAACTTGGATTTTCAGTCGAGCTTTCCCTTCTTGCCCTCATGATCCTAGATGTTTCACACAAAATGTTCATAATGAATTAACACAATCATATATTATTTAACATATGGAAACAATTGTCCACACATTTTCAAGTAGTGAGGACAATCCTAGATATCTGTGGACCAATATGGGCATAATTATGTCATCCTCGACATAATTAAGTGACACTGGACATAGGTAAGGATCTATTGTATAAGTCACAGGAGATATGCCCATATGTAACATTTCTGACCAATTATCCGCTCTGGGCCTTAGCCCGCACGGTATTCTCAAAACGCGTCACACTTAAACATAGGTTTTCTCAAAACTCATCACACATGAACAAGCTCATGTTCCCATGTATACTCAGCATCTCTCCCGTGACTTGTGCATGTGGGACTAATTCAAGGCATGCCACATGCACTCTTCCCCTTTAGGGGACTCAATGACCTCATTGAGTGATCGCAGCCCACCATACATAAAGGCTCACACAGAGTGGCTGTGATACCATATGTAACATTTCCGACCAGCGTGTGATATTGTCCGCTCTGTGTCTAAGCCCACACGATTTTATCAAAATGCATCACGCTTGAACAAGATCATATTCACATATATACCCAACATCTCTTGTGATTTGTGCATGTGGAACTAATCCAAGAAATGCTTCATGCTAAACTTTTCCCACGACTCGAGACATGGAAAACATTCCCACGGCTCGAGCCGTTGGAACTTTCCACGACACAAGCCATGGCAAACTTTCCCACGAATCAGTATTTGAGAGTTCACGAGATGAGCTGTGGCAAAGGTTTTCCACGGTCGTAGCCGGGATATACGATTTTTTGATGACTGAGATCATCAAAAATGTTTTTTCAAATATTAAAAAAATACTCGAACTCCGCCTATGTTTTATAGCCGATCCCAAGCTCGGATAAGGAAGGAGAGTTGTGTTAGGCCCCGACAGCCAGCGTAAAACCCTGTCGAATCTCATGAACATGGATCAACGAATATATTGTGTTAATGCTAGGTCGTTACCCGTAAGTAACGCGCTGTACAGCTCGGGTACAATGATAAGAGAGCAAGAGCCGCTGCATCATCACCTAAATGCAGTGTTAAATGAGCAAGAGCCGCCTATGATTAGTATCTTATGCTTGCAAGAAACTAGATGGGTAGGAGAGGGAAGTAAAGAGATTATGTTAAATGGTTCCAAACTTTGGTACACAGGTAAGGTAAAGGGAAGAAATGGTGTTGGTATTATCGCGGATGCAGAATGGATGAAGAATGTTGTGAAAGTTAAAGGGATTGATGATCGAATCATATCCGTGAAAATAATTGTTGAAAAGGAGATCATGAACATTGTTAGTGCATACGCACCCAAAGTAGGAGCAGAATCACATCTCAAGGAGAAGTTTTGGACAGATATGAAGAGTTTGATTGAAAGTATACCAACAACCGAGAAAATTTATATTGGGGGAGACCTTAATGGACATGTTGGTAAAGAGGCAGGACCACATGCAAGTGTTCATGATAGTTTTGATTTTGGGGAGTTGAATGAGAAATGACAAACTATTATTGATTTTTCTTTAGCATACGACTTTAAGATTATCAACACTTATTTTAGGAAGAGAGAGGAACATTTAATCACATACAAAAGTGGAACTCATATGTCTCAAATCGATTTTTTCTTGACAAGAAATACTGATAAAAGACATTGTACTAATTGCAAAGTAATTCCTGGGCATGTGGTGATTACACAATATAGATTGTTAGTTCTTGATATACAAATGAAATGTATAAATCCAAAATCTTGAATAGTTTTTTATCGAAAGATCAAGTGGTGACAATTAAAGGGGGAGAAGCGAGAGACTTTTAGAAGTAAGTTATTAGAGAAAAGTGTGTGGGAGTTAGAAGGAGATGCTAGTATCATGTGGAAGAATGTGGCAAAAAAGGTTGAAATGTTGCTAAAGCCATTTTAGGAGAATCAAAAGGTTTTGGACCACGAGATAAGGGGACTTGATGGTGGAATGAAGAGGTCCAAGAAAATGTTTTGGTCCAAGATAAGGAGAATTGTTTCAAGGCGATACACTTGGACAATAGTTCTGACAATTGGGAAAAGTGTCGTTTGGCGAAAAGGAAGGCTAAGAAGGTAGTTAGTGATGCTCGTGCTAAAGCATATGATGGGTTTTATAAGGAGTTAGGGACAAAGGCCGGTGAACAAAGGACTTACAAGATTGTAAGGAATAAAAAGTAGTCGGGAGATTTGGATCAAGTAAGATGCATAAAAAATAAAGTTAGCAAGGTTTTAGTTACTGAGGGAGATATCAAGAACAGATGGGAAGAGTATTTCTATAAGCTATTTAATGATGGATGTGAATGTTCCCATTGTGATTTGGAGGACTTGACAGTTAGCGAATGTAAGCTTAATAGGTTATTTTATCGTAGAATTAGAGTCTCGGATGTTAGCGAAGCTCTTAAGAAAATGAAGAATGGTAAAACCATTGGACCGGATGGTATACCGATTGAAGTTTGGAAATGTCTAAGAGAAAAATGTGTGTTGTGGTTATGTAAACTATTTAATAAAATTTTACGGTCGAAAAAGATGTCTGATGATTGGATATTAAGTACATTAGTTTCTATTTACAAAAATAAAGGGAATATTCAGAATTGTGCAAATTCTAGAGGGATTAAACTTACGAGTCACACAATGAAATTATGAGAAAAAGTGATTGGGCATAGATTGATAATGAAGACTAGTATTTCTGAGAGATAATTTAGGTTCATGCCAGAAAGATCCACTACAGAGGCGATTTATTTACTAAGGGGGATGATTGAAAAGTATCGAAGTAGGAGAAGAGACTTACATATGGCTTATATTGACTTAGAGAAGACGTATGATCGGGTACCAATGGATGTACTTTGGAAAGCCTTGCAAAAGAAGAGGGTGAGTGTTGCCTACATTAAGGTAATACAAGATATGTACGATGGGGCATTGAGTAGGATTAGGATACCGGAGGTGAGACAAATGAATTTTCTATAGGAATTGGCCTACATCAAGGATTAATTTTAAGCCTGTATCTATTTAACTTAGTTATCGATGCTATAACCGAGAGTATCACAGAGGAGGTACCTAGGTGCATGCTATTTGCGGATGATATAGTACTTTTAACGGATTCAAGAGAAGAGATTAATACAAAATTAGAAATATGGAGAAATACGTTGGAGTCAAAGAGTTTTCGTTTAAGTAGGAATAAAACAGAATATATGCATAGCAATTTCACAAATAAACAACTTAGAGACGATTTGGAAGTTAGGCTAGGGGAGGATATAATTCTTCAAGTGATAAAATTTAAATATTTATGATCAATTGTAAGACAAGATGGTGAGATTGATGACGATGTTAATCATAGAATTCAAGCTAGTTGGTGTAAGTGGAGGAAAGTCATTGGAGTTCTTTGTGATAGAAAAGTACCCAATAAAATTAAAAAAAAATTCTATCGTACTGCTATAAGACCGGCAGTATTATATGGTAGTGAATGTTGGGCTATGAAGGGACAACATGAACGTAAAATGGGGGTAGCCGAAATGAGGATATTGAGATGGATGCGTGGTCATACAAGATTAGATAAGATTAGGAATGATCATATATGTAAACGAGTCGGAGTGGCTCCTATTAGTGAGAAAATAGTAGAGAATCGTTTGAGATGGTTTGATCATGTTCTGAGAAGATCATTAGATGCGTCAGTAAGAAGAGTAGATTAAATAATCTGAAGTCCGATTAAAAGAGGGAGAGGGAGGCCAAGGCGGACACTTGACGAACTAATAGAGCAAGATCTATTAGTGAATAATATACCGAAAGGTTTGGTTACTAATAGAGCAGAATGGCGTCGTATGATCCATGTAGCCGACCCCACCTAGTGGGATAAGGCTTTGTTATTGTTGTTGTTGTAAAAAAATACTCGCCCACAGTCGGATCACCCATGGATATTCGATCGGCCACCCATGGACAGTCGATCAGCCGCAGGCAGTTGGACCCAATGACCATAGCCGGATATCCGATCAGGCCACCTGGCAATCGGTTAGACGCCTGGATCTAATCGCCAGATGTGGCCTGCTGCTTGATTCGCAGCCTGGTGATTGGAGAAGGCCGCTCGTGGCTGGATTCACTGCCTGGCGGCCCAATTAGGTCGTTTGCGGACAGATCTACCGCCTGGCGACTGGGTAAGGCTTCTCGGGGCCTGATCCGCTGTCTGGCAGCCAGTTCAGGCTGCCCGCGATCGGATCCGTCGCCTGACGGCCAAATTCACTCGCGATTGGAGAAGGCCGCCCATGGTTTGATCCACTGCCTGATGGCAGAGAAGGTTGGTCATAGCCGGAGAAGGCCGCTTGGCGGCCGGATTGGCACCAAGTCAGTTCCAAGCTTGATTCATTTCATGTTGCGTGTGGCCGGATGAGGCAATCAGATAGCCATTCGAGGTTGCGCAAATCAGATCAGGCTGGCCACAGGCGAGTGAGCAAGAGAGAGAGGGGGGTCGCCGAGGAGTCATCCCAACGTCATTGTCCGGGTCGCACTCGTCGTCGGAGAGGATCGTTCGGGCCGTCGAGAGAGGAAGAGAGTGGGAGAGCTGAGAGAGGGAGAGAGTATGAAATAAGGGAGGGAGATGTGTGGAAAAAATTTGGCAAGGAAAATAGGGAGGGAAAAACAAAAAAAATGGGACGAGCATGGGAAAAATTATGTGGAGAAATTGGCACATTTTTTTAATTCTTTATCTTTCTGACGGTTGAAGCCGTGGGAAATTTTTTTACGGCTCAAGCTGTGGGAAATATTTCCTATGGTCGCGGTCGTGGGAACGTCATTATTATTTTATTAATATTATAAAATGCATACATCATTATATAATAATATTTTATTTTATATTTCCCACGATCATAGTCGTGGGAAGTTTCAACGACTGTGGCCATGGGAACACCCTATATACATTATCAATTTATAAAATATTATTTTATATTTTCCACGATTGCAACCGTCGAAAGTTTCGACAGATGCAGTCGTGGGAACATTCACTTTACAATATATAATAATAAAATATCAATAATAAACTATTTTTTAGTTATCAACGGTGCAGGCCGTCGGAACTTCTAACGATTTTTCGTCCGTGGGAACTTCCGACGGTCCGAATTATTGGAAAGATTAATAAAATAATAATAATAATATTTTGTTAGTGATGGTTCTGGCCGTCAGAACTTCCGTCGGATTGTCGTCCGTGAAAACTTTCGACAGTCTGAATCATCAGAAAGATTAATAATTATATATTAGTGTTTCGACGAAGTTTCATCTGTTGGAAGATCCAATGGTCCGAACTGTTAAAAAGATTTTTTATTTACCGACAGTTACGGTCGTCGGAACTTCCGATGGACAAAAAATCCATCGTAAAATTCGTCGCAAATTGCGAAGGATTTTCGTCTGTGACAAATTATCAGTCGCAAAATCACCATTTTGTTGTAGTGTTATCTACCATTAATGTTTATTATTTCCATATTATCTAATTTAAAATTTATGTGCATGCATTATATAATATAATTGTATATTGTATAGAGAAACTACATAAATAATAATAATAATAATAATATCATTGTTTAATTTTTTTATTTATTCCCATTTCAGCCAAACACTATGACCTTATTAAAAAGAAACGTCTTTTTTTCAAAATTGAAATTGTGCAAGAGTATCAACATTCTCATGGTTCTTTAATGCAGCATTCCCGTATTTTCACTTTCGAATACAAAAAGATATTTTCACTTTTGATATCTTAGATGATAACATACCTTATACCTATAGTCACATATTCTAAAGTATAATTCATTTTTTGAATTTAAAAAGAAAAAAATGTTATTTTTATTCAAATTCTACAAACTTAAATGAGATTACTTTTAGCTTTTTTTTCTTTTCTAAATTAAAGCAAACAAAAAGTTAATTGACGAATAAGATTTAAATGAACGCTGAACGTGTTATTTATTTTCAATAAACAAAAATGAAACGAAGAAATGTTATTTATTTTAAATGAATGCTGAAGTACGATACAACATTTCATGGAGTGTTTCAAGAATTGCTCAGCACATTTTTTTTCTTGTGAGGTGCGCGCGGCTATCTCCATTTTTCTTGTGAACGATACAACATTTCATGAAAAGTAAACAACTCCCCCTTCCATATAAGTGGAGTAGATATCTGCTACAGAGATGGCATTCGGTTTGCACAAAATACAAAATACATGACCTGAAAAATAAAACAAAATGCTGCTTCAGAAATAAATGACAATGATTGCACTGTATTAAGATGCGGATTAATCAGCCATGGCTGCACCCTGGTTAAGCTCTGCGAATCTCAAGCCAACCCTCATGGAGTGTTTCAAGAATTTCTCAGCACATCGACGGACGCAGGTTTCCTCTTGCTTCTCGAGTGACTTGCGCCTGAAGGTCTCTACACAGTCACTAAAGCACTTCTCCACCAATGAATTATACATTCTTAAACTGCAAAGCCGAGGAAAATTTATTATCATTGATAAGCAACAGAAGAAACATGAGGATGATCGAACTAGTAAAAAAGAATCATATCGACATTAAGGAAAATGCATTTCTGAATGACATGCAAAATACAGGAAAAGATAGCAATGTCTGTAGATACAAGGTGTCTTTAGTCTTTTCAAGCTTATTGAGCATCATGAAATAAGCGCAAGTGAGGTTCTTTGTTGGCTCATGAGCCAATAATTTGTAATTGATGAAAGACTGTCATCTATTTTCTGAGGGGTTGAAGAACTATGGTGAAAAAAACTTCTAGCTGTTCAATTATATTAAATGTACGCGTAAACTGTAAACCAATTGCAAAATGTATCAAGTTGTTGGAATTTCGTCTATGACTTCCAATAAGATGAAAGATATACAACGAAGTAAACGCTATTTCTTGTTTTTGCGAATCACATAGGGCATGTACTACATCTTATGTGATTTGTAAGAACGGGAACATGGACTTCTTATAATAGATCTATAAAGATATCCTACTCTTATTTGTATCCGACAGATGCAGATTGCATGAGCGGTTTTGTCCAAAGGGAAGATCGAGTAAAAGGAGTATGTCGACAATCATTAGAACTATTTCTTGTTTTTGCCAATCACATAGGGCATTTACTACATCTTATATGATTTGTAAGAACGGGAACATGGACTTCTTATAATAGATATATAAAGATATCCTACTCTTATTTGTATCCGACAGATGCAGATTGCATGATCGGTTTTGTCCAAGAGGAAGATGGAGTAAAAGGAGTATGTCAACAATCATTAGATATGAGCTAATGACAAGTAACGTCTGATGTTTGGAATATCTTAATAGGACATTGTCAAATCTTATATCAAAGAAAATGCTGAACAGGAGAGATCTTATTTGCCCTCAATGATTAAGGAACTTACCGTCCCACTGAGTGCCAACAACATCTCAGTAACTACATTTTCAGATCTTATTAAACTAAAAGAATCTCACCATTGAGTGATTGTGATCAGGTACAGAGTATTCAGCTTTTGCAATGCTGTGTGTAATTCTGAAGTTGAATGATCCTATAATTTCTAAGAACCATGCACAACTGACAAAAAATGCAACGGCACTCAAAATTCAATTTTTCGCAAGCAGATGCACTAAAAATCTGATTTTTTTCCGTCATCCTAGAATCAATTCGTACTTGTAAGAAACGAACCATCGAACACTTCACGGGCATGCGAATTTCTATCCTAAAAATCGGACGACAGAGGTAGAAGGGCAGAGTGGGAAGGAGGTCTAAGCAGTGAAGAGGGACCAACCAACCTGTCGCGGATCTGGAGCTGGTCGATCATGGCGGACATGCGCATCTTGTCCTCCTCCGGGAGCGCGTCAAGATCGCCCAGCATGCTCTTGTCCATGGCTCCTCGCCTCGTTCCAACTCTTCCCCCTCCTACCGCCCCTCGCCGGTGTCGATTAGGTTTTTCGTAGGATTAGGATGGACGATAGCAAGTAATCATATTATTACGTATAGAAACATAATTTAATAGTTTATCGTAACAATTCTTCAAAATAATATTCCAATATATGTTCTTTTAGTAATAGATGGAATTTTTATAATGATATATTAGAATGCAATAAAATCTTGATATTGACTAAACAATACAAATGACTTTTCTAGCAATCAGAGTTTTTTAAAATATAATAAAATTAAGTCAAGTCACGTTGCAATGAAAAAATGAAACTAGATTCGGACTTCGGTTTGGTTCATTCTTGCCGTTTGATTTGTGAATAAAGTTTAGAATAACTTGATATTTCAGAGAATACGATCAAACACCACATAGAGTAAGATTAAATTAATTAAATTTTGTTTTTATTTTGCAAAATCATCCAGAAGACCGTGAAACCACTATATATATTTCAAAGAATATTTCTAGCCTTCTTAACCACTATAGAGATATTCTACTTCTTTTCATTTTTTTTCATCGTGATTTCATTTTTCATTATTTAACTATATAGTATTATATTATATTATTATGATTATAATAATAAGAAATGTAAACTATTTATAATAAAATAATTTAATTATAAAATATGAAATTTATTTCTTTTCAACTAAACAAGAGAGAGAATAAAAATATAATTAGAATACTATATTTTTCGGAATAAAATTTGTTATTCTTGAAAAACTATTTCTAGCCAAACAGTCCGAGATATTGTGTGAAAAAAAAAGTGATAACGTTGTAATAAGAATCGTGAAAGATAAATAGAGTAATGCTAATAAAATATTAAAGTTATGCCGTACTGTGAGAACTATATTAAATCATCAGACTATTACTCACAAACTCAAGATGCAATTAAAACTAATTGAGCTGGATTGAAGCTAGTGAGTGTGCTCACCTCTATCCATTAACATATCTCATGGGGCTAACGGCGATCACTCGCACAAAAATGTGCCCCTCAATTTTTATTTGTTAAACTTATAATATGGTCCACTGAGACACTATGTAAATGAACGTAAGGGGAAGTAAACGGAATGTCATTGCACCTTATTTAATCTTTAAAAATAATTCCATAAAAGCAATTACATTGTTTTCTAATTTTGATATGTATCTCATATACCAAAAGAAGAAGAAGAACGTATATGATTCATTTAAATTAAGTGAATATATAACTAATATAGAACTTTTGAGCACGTCTTCATACATTTCTAGATCGTTAATTCACTCGTTCATATTATGAATGATTAAATTTTATTATTTATTTGAAACAAGGATCAACGATCGATACCTTATCAAAATAGAAGATGTGTTAAAAGTACATTAAATTATATGTTAATCATTTTTATATACGGAGATGTAATTATAAAAAATTATACAGGCAAGTAAGGCTAACTGATAATCTGATTTTTATAAATTATATTTATTTGTTAAATTAGCATTCACCATCACATTTTAATATGTAAGGTGAATAGTCAAATAACTTCAAAATTGCTGTTAACTTTATTGTTAACATAATTATAATCATAATGAAAAAGGAGACTTATTGGACGACCATCAATAACTCCAAATCCAACAAGCCTCACTTTTTCGCTCTTGTCCAAAGTCAAAATGCACCGACTTCAATAAATCTACTGCACCGGAAGCGGAATCCCATGCGTCTTATCCAACAGTCGCCCTCCACGTGTCCTTTATTATTTATCGCCCCCTACTTTAAACTCTGCGATCCGATTCAAATTTAAAAGTTGAACGCACCACGCTCGAACTATTGCAACGGTCGCCCCTCTTTCCCTCCTGAGAACTCAAAACGAAACAAAGATCCCAGGTTTTTTTCTTTCGATTCGGCTCCCATGGCGAACTCCTCGAAGCCTCCGGTGGCGTCGCGGGTGCGGGTGGTGCTGCGCGTCCGCCCCTTACTCCCTTCTGAGCTCCAGGCCGACGACGAGCGCAACTCGACTCCCTGCGTCACGCTCCTCGACCCCGACCACAACGCCGGCGACGAGGTCGGCGTCCTTCTCAAGGACCAGTGGACCAAGTAAGTTTATCATCCTAGCCCGTCCTTGTGTCCGTTCGTATGCTCCGTCTCACGGTTCAGAGATTTCGCAGTCGGAGCGAGTGCTACAAGTTGGACTCTTTGTTCGGGCAAGGCGACGGCGTCCGTGCTATCTTTGACCGAGAGGTGCGCGCAGTTATCCCTGGCGTCTTCGAGGGGCTCAACGCCACAGTCTTCGCGTACGGTGCGACTGGAAGCGGGAAGACCTACACGATGCAGGGCACCGAGGACGAGCCAGGGCTCATTCCGCTGGCCATGTCGACTGTTCTGTCCATGTGCGAGGGCTCCGGTCGTTTGGCAGAGATATCGTACTATGAAGTCTACATGGATCGCTGCTATGATCTGTTGGAACCCAAGGCCAAGGAGATCATGGCTCTGGATGACAAGGACGGGAGGTTGCAGCTCAAGGGACTATCCTGGGTGTGCTATTCTTTCCAACGTTCTGTTTGCATCAATTCATGAGACGCGAATTTTTCTCATTCTCGATTTTTAGGTTCCGGTGTGCTCGATGGGGGAGTTCTGTGACGTTTACGCCACTGGTGTTCAGAGGAGAAAGGTTGCACACACGGGACTAAACGATGTGTCTAGTAGGAGCCATGCAGTACTGAGCATTGTTGTAACTGATGGTGCTGTTAAGGGGAAGCTAAATCTCATAGACCTGGCAGGTATGTGGTTCTCTTTTACGCATTGGTAAATCCTTTGTGGTGGACTCGAGGAGGTTAACTTTCAGCTTTTCTTTTTCATATTGTGCAGGCAATGAAGATAACAGGAGAACCTGTAATCAAGGAATTCGTCTTCAAGAGAGCGCCAAGATTAACCAGTCATTGTTTGCATTATCTAATGTGATATATGCACTCAACAACAGTGAGCTAAGGATTCCGTATCGAGAAAGCAAATTGACACGGATACTGCAGGACTCCCTTGGCGGAACAAGCCGGGCTTTGATGATAGCATGTCTGGTAAGGGTCGTGACGTTGCCTTGTGAATTGGTGTTTCTTGTTTCCGTTTGATTAAAGTTTATTGTACTCTCTGAGCAGAATCCTGTATCATACCAAGAAGCAGTCCAAACTGTCAGCTTGGCTGCTCGTTCTCGTCAGGTTGTAAACCATGTTGGTTCAGCTAGCAAAAAGGAGACTCCAAGGGTGAAAGTTGACATGGAAGCAAAATTGCAAGCTTGGCTTGAGTCAAAAGGCAAGTCAAAGAGTATCCAGAGAACCCCAACTTCGTTAAGTTACTCAAAGAAAGCAGGATCAATCTGCCGCTCGGCAAAAGTCCTTTCAGCTGCCAAGGGGAGGTCAGTCAATTTAGTTTATTCAAGTGCCCATAGCCAGATTACAATTTTTTCCAGTTAATATACTTCTATTTTTTTGGTTAAAATATCAGGAAACTGTTTGATTCAATGACCATAACTTCACCCACCACAGAGGTGAGTTTCCAATTTCTGCTGAAAAAATGTAGTAGAAGTGGATATTCATTGGAATGAAATGTTTTGTTATATTTGATATATTATTTCACTTATTTATGCTTTTATCATGAAAACAGATTGGTCGAGTAGAAAGTTTTGATAAGCAGGATGATCATAAGTCGTTGGATTTGTTATGTATCAATGAAGACAACATCTTTGATGCCCAGAGAGGAGCTGAAATGAGCAACCACTCGGTTATATTAGAGGTTAATATTCATAACTGCTTTATATTGTGAAAACAAACCCATCACGTTTACTTTTTTTTTTCTTGCAGATTCCAACTGCTTCCGTTAATTTATCTAAGACGGCAAGCACCAGTGAAGTTAATTTCACCAAGCCATCATTCTTCCATGGTAAAATCAAATCGTTTCTATGATAATTTGAGCATTCTGGTCTACTTTGAGTGAATAATAACCTCCAGATGTGAGATGCTGTCTCCTGCAACCACTTTGTAATTTTTGTTTGTAGGTTCACCGTTTAACAAGGAGAACGAACAGTTGAATCTTACAAGTTCTACAATGGGTTCACCAGTGACGAAAGAAAGAATTGCACTGCAGAGCTCACGTAGAAAAGTTCTTTCCCCTCTGACATCAAATATTGAACAGATCATACATATCAGCAATTTCTCATCCGATGATCCAGGTTGTATCACTTTCCTAGATGGGAAAACTCCTAACAAAAGTTCTTATGTGGATGGCGTCCAAGTCAATGAAACTCCGCTTGGAAAATTTTATGCATTGAGCTCTAATTTAAAGGTGCTGTAAATATTCTAGCTTATGCCAGTAAAGTGGCATTTGATAATGATATTAACAAGACCCTGACTATCTGCAGGAATCACTTGTTCAGGAGTATCTAGAATTCTTGAACATTGCTAACAAGTAAGTTTTCTTCTTATCTAGTTGTTAAGCCATGCAGCATTAACTACAGTTTCTTGAAAGTTGCTACTACATACATGTATACATGAGCTACAATTCTTTGTCACTGAAGTTATTCCACATCACATGTTAAGTGTCCAGATATCAATGTACATGCTGATCCCTGTGGAGTGAATAATATAGAACAAATGGGTGAAACAGTAATTACACAAGAGAAAGGAAGGACCAGTTTGATAGAGACTTCAAGATCTTTAATGTCATAATTAAAGAAGTTATTCACAAGCACTGTAAATGGTGACTGGAGAAAACTGCACATGGCCAAGTTATTAGGTGAATGATTAATTGAAGTGGCTGGAACTGTTGTGGATTGACCTCAGTAGAATAATGAACAAGCAACAAGCATACACCAATCAAGTTCTGATCTCAATTTTATGCTATTATTATTTATAAGATAATAATAGCTGTCTCTTATACATAATGATAGCATAAACAGCTATTTGGTTGTTTTAGATAGGATGGTGTATCCTGACAATTCGTTTGTGATAAGGAACATAAGAAACTTTGGAAACTTGATCGTCCAAAAGACCTGATTTCTGAAGAACAGTTTGTTTCACCTGACAAGAGTTGTGATAATTTGAAATTTTTAGGAGGGGTATAGCTCATATGAGAGTATTCAGTTGCCGATAAATGTGTAGGCCCTTTTTGCAATAAATGAAAAAGCTTTTCAAGGACACATGATGCTAATGCATCAAGTTGTGCAAGGCATAAGCTTCAAGCTGTTTTCTTACATTATTAAACATCAGATGTCTTAACTTTTTATTGTTATTCAAACTCGTATAAACTCAAATATTAAATAGACAACAGCGTGACAAACTCATTTTAGTTTTATAATCATCCTAGATCAATGGGTTTTATGTGTGATTCGATGTCATTTCATCTGCTGATGTGTGCAATGCCTCAAAGTTTGGAACATGCTTAATATTGTTCTTGTGGCCATAACTTGAAGCAAATTTGAACATGAATATATACATATGAACATTTTGAGATTCATTGAGAAACATTTTGAAAAATCATGCGGGCCTACATGCGCTCATAGGAAGCAATATCTCTGATGAAGTCATAATGTTAATAAGTATTTATCGTCAGTACTATGTCCATGAGCTATTGTGGGGCAAATATCAAGGTTATATATAAACGGAAGTATCCTTTCTCATTGTGTTCTATTAAGATTTTCATGTCAGACGTTCACGCATAGAATTTTATGACCAATTAAACACTGATGTTTTTTTTTCCTTTGAAAATTGCTTACAGAGAGGAGCTTATGCAATTAAAGGTATTGTAGGAAAAGCCATATTCAAAATCTTTAACATCTTTATTATTAATGGCGTTAACACTATTTCTGTCATTACTGGTTTCCGTGCTCTCTATGATCAGGGTATTGGTCAAAAAAGGGCAGAATATATACTTGATCTACGAGAGCAATCACCAAGACCTTTCAAATCTGTAAGTTCACCCTAAACTCCTAATGCTATGCAGTTCTTTTATTTATTTTTTCATCTCCTTCTAAGAGTTATCATTTGAATTGCCACAGTTGGCTGATTTGAAGGAATTAGGACTGTCATTGAGACAGGTAAAGTACAAAGTGCATTTTGTTTCAACATAAATCTGATATCAATGTAACCAGTAGGATGACAGGTTTTATATTTCTTCAATTTTCCCTATCTTTCTCAGCCCGCGTAAAACTCTGTCGAATCTTATGAACATGAATCAACGAATGCGTCGTATGATCCATGTAGCCGACCCCACCTAGTGAAATAAGACTTTATTATTGTTATTCCCATCTTTCTCCACAAACAATAAGAGGAGACGAGTTCCTATTGAAAAAGTGCACGTGCATATTTTATTTTCTTGTACCCTTTGATGGTTCCATACCTACCTTTTTCTCAGGTGCAGGACATGTTCAGAAGAGCAGCCACAGGGATTTTTGCGTAGGAAGAATTATCTAGCAAGCAAGAGACGACAGCCTCCATCAGTCTTCTAACTGGTTTGGATGACGGCAATGTTGATGTTGCCAACTAGAGAGGAGGTCAGACCACTGAACAAGTTTTCCTGCCTACTGTTGCCCATTCTATTGTCAATAAATGGTCATGGCAGGTCTTGTCATTATTTACTATTCATCTCTTGATGATGATGTTGTCTACAATTTCCTAGTCCTGTCTGAACTCTAATGAATTTAATTTACTCCGATTGATGTTTCAGTGATGATTTCTTTTTGCATTTGGCATCGAGAACCGGTCAGAGGCAGGACCAAAACGGACGCCGGTGCCACAACACAAAATTCATGAGAACTAAAATTTCGATAACAACTTCAAAATAAGAAAAAAAAATTGATAAATAACTAGATATCTTCACGGGTCCTAGAACCTATAAGAGGTAGGACTGGTGCCACACAGACATAGAATTGATGAAAACCAAAATTTCATTAATTAGGAGTATTCACTTACCATCGGCTTAGGGTTGAAATGACTCATGTGAAAAAATTGGGTGAATATATTACGAGGACGAATCAAATCCAAATTTGATCTAGGTCGAGTTACTCGATTATTATTTTTTTAATATTTATTTTAAAGTACAAAATAAATTTTAAAAAATATTTAACTATTATTCCTATACTTAAAATATTTTTTTAATATTTTCTAAATTTTAAATCAAATTTAAGCTTAAAGCTCAATAGAAAATATAAAAAAATGTGTATTCTTGACATATAAAGTATTCAAAATGTATCTTGTAATTACATATAAACTCATGATAATTTTCATATTTTGTCTAATAAGTTATTGAAGAAGTTGTAGAAAAATAAATGAGCCATCAAAATACAAGAATGCTCTGATGTCTTTAACAGTTGCATATTTATATATTTATCTTAATTTGTTATTTATATTGTCAAGATTATTGGAATAAATCCTGCTATCCCATGTTACTCGATCTTCCTCAGCTCCACGTTACCTAGTCTCCAGCCCTATTATCTGGTCATAATATTGATATCATCGCACTTATGTCAAATGTTGTAGGTTCATTTATTATATGCAATCTTGTGATGTATATTTGATTTATCCGTTAGTTCTCAATACCATGGTTATTAAAATCGGACCGGATCAGTCGGTTCAACTAGTTCAATCATAAATTGGTTGTTGGTGCGGTCCGAATTAGTTGAGAAAACGAAATTGAAGTTGAAGCGGACAAAAATCGATTCAACCGGTAAAAACCGATTCAACCACTAAACCGGAAAAATCTGGTTCAATATTTAAAGTGAAAACAAATAAGAAAATAAAAGTAAAAATATGAAATAAAAATGTTAGAAAGGAAGGTAAAAAAATGAGAAAGTATTTGAATTAAGAATTGGTAAAAATTAAAAAGGAAATAAATGTGGGAAATCAATATGGTAGAAGAATTAATGGAAATAAAAAAAAGAAACTTTTAAAATGAAAATAAAAGGAAGTAAGTGTGATGTATGGAAAATTAAATTAATTTATTATCATCACAAAATAGTATCAAAGAATAAATAAAATAATTAATATAGTATATCAATAATAATAACTTAAAATTTTTTTATGAATATTAAAAAATTTAATATCTTCTTTATCATAAAAAGTAAATAAATATGGGAATTAATGGGGAGAGAGGAATTAATGGAAATAGAAAAATAAAAATTTTAAAATGAAAGTAAAGAAAAAATAAACATGAGAGTGGTATATGTCAAAATCAATTAATATATTATCACCGTAAAATAGTATTGAAGAATAAAATAATTATTATACTATATTAATAATAAAAATTCAATCGCTTTTTATGAATATTAATATTTAATTAAATATTCATTTATTATATTTCATTATGAATTATAAGCATTATATAATATTTATTATATATAACTATTTTAAATAATATTACTTTAATAAAATTCGGTTGAACCCGGTTGAATATGATCAAACCAATCCAACCACGACCCAGTTGGTTGTCCGGTCGGGTGGCCGATTCGGTTTTAATAACATTGCTCAATACAAACAAGTATTGATTTGGCATCGAAGCTAGCGATAGATGATGTCCACTCCAAACACCCCTCAACTTCATTCATGTCAACATGCGCGCAGGGCAAAGCTTCTCGTCTCCACCTTCCAAAAACTAATAATCGCATTCGCAATGCCAAGCCACTTCAACTTTTGTATGCCGGACTAGCTCCTCAACCTTCATCAGATGCCGAATGACCACCACTATTTAGTTATTTTTGTCGATGATTATAGTTGTTTTACTTGGTTATTCCTAATTGCAAATAAGTCTGATGTAGCACATATGTTTTCACATTTTCATATTTTTTTTAGAAAGGCAGTACAATTTCGTTTCTTTCCAAACTGAGAGGGGAGGTGAACTCATGGTTATTTCATCATATATAATATGTCATGATGTTGAACACCGCCTGACTTGTGCCCACACCCACGAACAAAACTGTGCAATCGAATGAAAAATTTGCCATGTGATAGAAACCACCTTGACATTGCTAATCCATGCCTTATTACCCAAGCATTTTTGGCATCATGCCACTTAGACAATTATTCACCTCATCATGTCCACTTCTATTAATGACAACTTAATGCCTTACTTTCTCCAATGTCTTCGACGTCCTAACTATGACTTCTTATGCACTTTTGGTTGCTAGGTATCTGCTCTGACACGGCCATGCAATCATTATATGTTCGATGCTCATTCCCCCTGTGTGTTTCTTGGTTATGAAATCATATTTCCCTTCCCTCTCACTGTCAAATGTTCCATATCCTCCATTTACTTCTTCACCTACTCCTCCATGGCTTGCACTACCACTGATACAACATCCCCTGCACTAGAGACATCCACCCTCATTCCGCTAAGTCACTTGTGCCTCCATCTTTAGTCCTCCCAATCCTAGCTGACCCTCCCCAACCATCTCTCCATGCACTGTCTCCGCCATTGGGCAAACGATTACACACAAGACCTATAAATTATAGGTCGCTCGCAAGCTTCCGTGTTTTCGGCACCACCACTACAAAACCACCCCTGCCTCCCTCCGCCTTCTCTTTTGCCAACAAACTTGACCATTGGCACCTTGCTATGAGAGACGAGTTTAATGCTTTGATACACAATGGTACTTGGACTTGGTCCCTAGACATCCCTTCATGAATGTCATGGGTTGCAAATGACTATTTAAAACCAATTACAAGGTAGATGGTAGCCTTTATCAACACCAAACACGCGTTGTCACTAAAGGTTTCCACAAAACATCTGAACTCAACTTCACTGAAACTTTCATCCAATTGTCAAATCCACCACCATTTGCCTAGTTCTTTCCAATGCCATCACGTGTTAGACATTAGTAATTCCTTCTTGCATGGCACACTTCAAGAAATAGTCTTTATGAATCAAACATCGAGTTTTCAGGATGCAACACACCCACATCATGTTTGTAAACTACAAAAGTCCATCTACGATCTCAAACATACTCCTAATGCATGGTTTTACACCCTTACAACAGCCCTACTTCAATTCAGATTTCAAAGATCTATTGTTGATACTTTGCTGTTTATTTATAATCAAAAATATTTTTCTATATGTCCTTGTATATGTTGATGACTTGGTTATTATGGGCTTCTCCTCATAACCGATTGTGAGGATTATCCATCATCTAAACAAGAATATTGTTGTACACGGCCTTGGTGCACTTCATTTTTTGGGGCATTGAAGTGCAAAAGCATCCATGGAGTCTTTTACTATATCAACATAAATACATAAGAGATATCCTCCAATGCACCAATATGTTGCAGTCAAAGCATGCCAAGTCGCCACTTTCCACCAACATGAAGTTGTTGTATTCCCCAAATTGCCTCTGCTCCGATCCATCCCTTTATCACCAGACTGTCGATGCCATATAGTGCCTCACTTCTCAGTGTTGTTAGTCAATTCATGCACTCACCTTCTCCGAAGAATTGGCAACAAGTAAAATGTATATCATGTTATCTCAATGCCACTCGACACCTCAATCTCCTTGTTACACCTTCCCGGTATTTGCAACTTCAAGCTTTTTAAGATGTCAATTGGATAGGAAGTTCCATTGACATGAAATCCTTCGATGGCTACACTATCTACTTTGGTAACACTTGCCGATGCAACAATCAAATTGATCTAGTTGAGGTCTCTTCTTCGTGAGCTCAAGCTACATCCACTTCTTTGCCCATTCTATGGTGTGATAGTATTGACACGACTTATCTCACTGCAAACCAGTCTCTCATGCTCGCACAAAACATATTGAGGTGGACTTTCATTTGTCCACGAAGAAGTGTCTTGACATCAACTGCTTGTTCACTTTATATCTTCCAAAGATCAAATTACTGATGTAATGACGAAGACCTTATCAAGAGAGCGCTTTCAATTCCTATGTAGTAAACTTTGACTCTGCCACAAACCCCGTCGAAGTTGTGGGGGTGTATTGAAATAAGTTATGCTATCCCGTGTTATCTGATATCATGACACTTACTTCATGTGTTGTAGCTTCATTTATTTATATGCAATCTTGTTATGTATACTTGATTCATTTAGTTTTCAATGCAAATAAGTGTAGATTGAGATTAAATTAAAATGTATTATCATTTACACATTTTAATGGAAGTTAAGTATTTTAGTTTTAAGAATATTTATGATTATCGAGATATTTATCCAAAAGCATAAACATTTTTTTTTAAATAGTCTTCTACATTTTAAATGATTATCAACATTAGACTTATCAAAAGAAAAATTAATGAGCAAACAAATAGGTCCAATTCAATTTGAAAATGGGTGGGGCTGGGGGTATTCACGAGTCAGGTTGGACCCGACTCGATTCGATCCCAAAGACCATCCAACTCGAACAATTTTGACCAGATCAGATTGTGTTCAATTGATTGCCTTTTGGTCATGAAATTCAATATGATTTTAGGTCAGTCAATTTTTTATTTTTATTTTAATATTTTTATATAAAAATATATTTTATTTTTCATTTTAAATCATAAAAATAACATTTTATTTGTTTAATATTATTTTCTATATTATAAGGGATTTATTTTCATATTTTCAAAGTTTATTCACATAAAATCTCTAAAGTAAATAAAGAATTAATTAAAATATAAAAATATAAAAATCATTGAATCATGTTGAGATCGAATCGGGTCTGACCATCTTATACGTGTACGGCTTTGTTAACGTATTACCCTTCTTTTCTGTCTCCCTTCATTGAGAATGTAGTAATATTCAATACAAACTAATCTCTCTTTATTGACAAATACAATATAAATGATATATAAATTGAAGACGTGGTGAAAATATTATTCTGGAATATATATAGTTTTAATCATTGATACATGATGATACAATCATACATAATGGAACAGGAAAACACAACAATAGAATCAAAGTATATATTTGCCACAATAGGTTTTTTTTAACACACCTTAATATCATTTTTTTATATTATAAGCAACCATATTTAACATTGATATGCATATATATATATATATATATATATATATTTGCATGCTGGTCACGTCTTAATTAATTTGATGATGACATTTAATTATTCAGCAGTTGCACCCTGATCCACACTTGCACCCTGATCCGCACTTGCAACCATCAGCGGTCGTCTCGATCTGACTGCAAAATATATTTATTTATTTGAACTCATCATATATATAGCACACAATCATATTTTAAAAAATAATTTATTATAGTTGTTATTAATTGTTATTTTGGTGTCCTTTGTCAATGACTTATTTTTTATCACTCTAAAATCATATATGTATACTATTAAAAAATCACTTTTCTAAACTTCTCATGTTTTTTTAAAAAATAATTGCTAATTTTTAATATTAATCACATATATCTCCCATGAACTTTCTAAGCATTGACCCTAAATAATTGAGGAAAATATATATGTAGAAACATGTGTAGAATACTCATTTTATTTATTAGGTTAATAAAACAAATATATATTAAGTTAAAGTATGTGTTAAATAATAAATATAATTAAGATCAAGATTATCGAATTATTCGATGATCATGATCAAACTATTTTAACAAATATGACTAATTCATCGGATGTAATTTATTTAACCTTATATGATATTTTTTTATTATCAAATTATGTTAATAAATATATATTTCTTCATCTAAGAAATATATAATTAATTTAATCATGAATTATAATTATTAAATTAATTAAATAATAAGAAATAAATGCTCTACACCAGCGGCGTGCTCTACATGCTCATTAACTAATTTTAAGATTATTAAATTTCATGCTTACCCTAAAACATAAACATATTCCAAAATGCCGGAAAGGATAATAACTTTGATGTTAACCCTTAAACGTTAAAAAATAAGGAAAACATAAAAAAAAAACATTAGGACTAGGCTCGGCCGGTAGCAAAAGACCTCTTTCATCAGCATATTCTATATTTTTTTATATTTCTTATTACTTATGTGCAAAATATAATTCAACAAAAACACAAATAAAAAACTGAAAATATTAACATTATTATAATTAGCAAATTGAGATTCAATGAAAGTATTATGAAAGTTGTAAATGGTCAATACAAAATTTTATTTTTTGTTTAGAATCCAGTATGCCAAAAAGGAAAATCAACTGTGCGCTATAAAATAAAGATCGAAGTGCAACTCTCTCTAAAAGGACATTGTTTCAAGCAAAAGCTTTACATACATGTCTATTGACATCTAATGCAAACTAGAGTATACTTGAAACATTTTTAAAAATTTTCGACGGTCGAATTCGTCGGAAAACTTATTTTTTGGACAAATTTTTAAACGGTAACTATATGATCGAAAACTATGAGAACTGTCTCGGGTATCTATCTATTTATTTATCGTAAATTAGAGATGTATAAATATGTACGAAAGGGAGAAAATGGAATTGGGAGGAGAAGAGGGTACCCGCTGTGGCAGTTGCAGCCGGATCCGCAGGAGCAGTTTGATCCGCAGCGGCACATTTTGGACTATTTTTCGCAGCACTGACAACTATTTTATTTGCAATGTATTATTATGCTCTTTGCCCCAGATGCTTCTTCTATTTATAGAGGGACGGGACTCATCCACACCGTCCACGTGTCATCATCGTATGGCTCGATCATTTCTGATCATCTTTCTTTTTTTTTTCAACTTCAAATGGTCAATGTTTGGCAACCAATCCAATGTTGCTTGTCTATATTTCTAAATTATGTAAGAAAAAAAATGGACAAATTGTTTTGGTACTTGCTTGCTAAACTTTGAAAATGCACCTAAAATTTATATCATCTTCTCACGTCGGAAGTAATTTTTTTGTTGTTGCCTTCGTTATTTAACTCGTGGTAAATTTATATATGATATCATGTTTCTTTTCTCTTCCTCTCTCTTTCTTTAAATAAAGTGGGAAAAAAAATTGATTGTTGACTTTTATATTTGGTGACAACGAATGTTTGCTCATGTTCAACCTAATAACTTAATATTACGTGCCTTAAAAAACTAAGGAAGAAGAAGTAGAAAAATCTTATCCTTCTACCTATTAAAACCACTTAATTGTAAAACAGCAAAAAGAAATTAATATATAGGGAATAAATTAAAAGGGTGGTCTCGGTTGACTTTTTCAGAGTTTGATCATCTACTCCTATGCATAAATTGCAGGAGTATGTTTCTGGACGGCTTCTATTTCTTGATGATATCAAGCAAGTAACCTCATAACTTTTGTCTCTTGTGACCAAATAAATGGTTATAAAATAATAACAATAATAATATAAAAAGTAAAACTTATAAGTTCCTTTGAATTTTCTATCGTTGTAAAAGAAATACAGTAGTTCTACTCAATTCGAACCTTATCATTAATGAATATTCATTATTTTGATCTCATTATCTGCTCTTCTTTATGTTTTTGAACAAATAAATTTTTAATTTATATACCCGTCTAATCTTTCTTCACACCTTTTCATTTTACCGAAAAAGATATACTATTAAGATGTGATTCAAAATTTATACGGAAACAAGACTCTTTCCTCAAAAAATATATATTTATTTACTGATTTGTTCGTGCAAATCCAATTCAAGGAAGATCACATTTCCAAATAATAATGTCTTTCTCCAAGGAAGGTATAGAGAGAAATCAAGCTTTTGCTGCATGCATCTCCATGCCGTTTTGTGCGTCACGGCATATGCATTTGTTTTTCCTTTCTTATCTTCTCGCCAACAAGTTGATATTTCTTTCACGTTAAAGACTTGCTGATTTCCCATTAATAGGGGAAAAATAACCTTTTTACGTCAAATAGGGGAAAAATAACCTTTTTACGTCAACTACGTATATATCAACTATTTGTGAATATTTTAAAAGGAAATGTGTATTCCCGTGGCTATATATAAAAATGAATAAACAAATATATTTATTTTTATGTAAGGAAGATTTTAGTGCGTAATCGATTTGCACCTCCTACATAAATTTATGTGGTATATCATTACTTACATGCACGATAAAAGTAGCATGAGACCTGCTTACGTAACTCAATTATTTTCATGCATTAACCACACAGCATGGAACCTTGTGCATCCATTTCATAAACTTCGCCTCGTGTAACATAGAGAAGTAGTTGCACTCTTTATACACTAATTATTAATTGCTAATATGTTTTGCTACTTGTCACACCACTACATGCATATATTATGCAACGCATACAGCACAGCACCATAATTTTTAATGCCTTCGATCATCATTGAAACACCAACCGATCCAAATATACTATTTGTCGACACCTATACACTTAAAATTTGAAAATTTTAATTACTTATACAAGTATTATATCGTTAGTTTTAAAAGTTGTAAAAGATTTTACAAGTAACCTTATAAAAAGACAAAATCAAATGCAAAATTGGGTAGGGATTTTTGCTAATTGTTATACATATAGGTAATAAAAAAAAAGGGGAAGCTGATTATAGAGCGCGTCCTTTACGCTGTGTTTTACAACGTATCAAGATCTATCAAGATCTATCATAATTGTTATACATTATGACTTTATTATTTTGTTTCACTGCTCAACTTCTTCATACAAATCTCCCTTCTCTTCTTCCTCTCTCCTGTCTCCTCCTTTTTGCTTTCTTCCTCTATTCCTTGTGATACTTGTGATATGTTTTGCTACTTGTGATACCTAATACCACTACATTCATATTGTAACGACCCGATTTTTATTAAATAAACAAATGAATATTTTATTTATTTATAATATCTAGAAAATTATTATCTAATATTCTTTAATTAATTAATTCTAAAATTGATGAAAATTATGGGATATGTGGAAAGATAAGATTGGGGAAGATTCAAAAAGGCATTTCGAGAATCGATCTTATTTTATCTTTGTTCGTTCCGTTTGAAAAAAAGAATGATCCCAAAGAATCTATCTTTCTTTTAGTCGTTGAATCTTTGTTTGATCAATCAATATGTAATATTCTAAATCATCATTTCTAATGGAGTCAAAATGATTTATGAATTGGTCAGAAGATCCTTTCAATTGGATAGAATCCCTTGCTTGAATGAAAATAAATCTTGTGAAATCATATTGAATATTTGACAATACACTATGAATGACCCAGTATCGAATACTGGTAATAATGTTCTCTCGTGCTTAATATTTTGTACATTAAAAAAGAAATCAATTCATTGAAAGATGGGATCAGTAAATAGAAAATTACTTATATGCCGTCTTTGTGAGATCGTCAATTTTGTACCAAAGGTGTATTTTGAGTAGAGATGAAATTGTTATGGATATAATTATGGGATTATTAAGTAAAATTGATTTAAATAAATTTGAATAATTATGAGATGATTAGTCAATGACGAATGGTCAAGATTGATCAAGATTGATTCTAAAAGAGTTCAAGGCCCAATAGAAGTGAGAATCCTAACCTACACTATAAATAAGTGTTAAAGGGTGACTAGAAATCCCCTTTCAGTTAAATAAAATTTTTACACCATGAGCCTCTCTTTTCCTCTTATTTTCACGTGAACCGAGGTGTTCCAGAAAGCACGAAGCAGTTGGTTTCGAAGCTCCGACATAGAAGAAGAGGCTCGAGGTGACGGACGCGAGTTTTAAGGTCACATCACAGAGATATAAGCACCAGGGGATATTGGTTGATTTTTTAGCCAATCTTAGGCGTGTAGGAGGAATCCCTATGTCATCAGTCTTTCGCAACATAAAACCCTAATATCTTTTCCTTTGTACTAAGAATCCATTGATATGTGATATGTAAAGTTTGGACATCGTATGATATGGTTATGGTGGTCGGAAAGTCGCGTCGGAATGCGTTCCTTCGGCAGCGGCAAAACTCGGCCCGGATTTCATAGAATTCGGACCGAGTTGGACTTAGAACCGAATCGGGTTGTCAAACCTGACCTAGGTTCCTAATAGCTCGGTCCGGGTTCTAGCTTTGGATCGACTAGAGTTGCGACGCTATCGTATAGGAGGTGAACCGACCAACCTGACCTGAGTTATGGCTTCGACTCCGTTCGAGTTGCGAAGTGATCGTATGGGAGGTGAACTGATCAACGAGGTTCACCATACACCCGGCTCAGATTTATCCTGGCCGAAGTGATTTCGAGCGTCTCCGAACACGGCCCGAGTTTCACCCGATGCATGCCGAGTTCTGGGATAGAAAACCTATTTTTGAATATTTTACTATGAATAATTGAATAGTTATTATGGATAATTATTCCTAATCATCCACGATCATATCGTTAACAGATCTGACCTCATCATGCTCTTCGAATCTGATTGTGAAATTATTGATATTATTAATTCATTTGATCTTGTGATTCATCATAGTCTTGATCCCATGATTTTCCCCTAATTGGGTCCTTGTTTAATATAAATTGAATTGTTGAAGATATGTCTTTAGGATAAACAAGATAAATGATAAAAATTATTGTGCCTCCATGTTCTTCGATTGTCTCAAAGCCCCCTGGACATATTGACATTGCATGGGGCATATGGTGTATCTAAAGGTTTGAGACGTCATCCTTTAGAGAAGTTATGATTGTCATGTGATGGTCATGGTCCTCCGCCATCACGAAGTTTATTATTTAGCACTATTATTGGATGACAGCTTATAAAAAATATATGAAGTTTTTCTTAATTGACTGAGCGCTCTTTAATAAATTGGATAACTCTAAAGAATGAATTGAAATTGAATTGAATTGAATAAAATGGAAATAAATTGAATTGAATCATGGTCATTCGGATATTGGCATTGACTGTCATTGCCTCCACCCATTGAATCAAATGGAAATTATTATTGGCCGATGACCATTGATATTGAATTGAAAATTGTTAAATTGGATAATTCCATAATGATCAGGCATAATTGATTATTGTTAATTGGTATTTATTGGTCTTTTGACCTCATCTCTTTCTTGATCATCTTAATTGATTTATGGTTATATTGAATTATTGATCTATTCATTATTGATTTCCTATTGTATTGTCCTATCCAGTTCTTTATTGATTATTGTATCGTATCCCTTTTAATGAGCACTGCTGATTTATTGATTATTGCTATGATTAGATTCTACGTATTGAGTATTTTTATAATCAATATGATTCATGTAGGTGAGTTGATGATAGAAGATGATGATGCAGGTGATCAGACTTAGTGAGAGAGATGTTGCACATGATGTAGGATTATGTCTTACTAGATTCAAATACTAGTTATTACTTTTTCGCACCTTTGTGGAATTATGGACATTTCAGTTCTTTTGACGTTATGGATTTTAAAATGTCCTTAATAGTAATTTTGCATTTTATAGAATTTATTTTTTGCAAAATTATTTTAAATAAAATTGTGTAGTATCTTCAGGACGACTTTGAGCACGTGAAAGTCACGTGAGTCTCGGAGTGTTACATGCAACCAAGACCTCCAGGCTCCACCAACATAATCTTTAATCCTTCGATCATCATTGAAACACCAACCGATCCAAATATACTATTTGTCGACACCTATACACCTAAAGTTTGAATAATTGAATTACTTATACAAGTATTAAATCATTAATTTTAAAAATTGTAAAAGATTTTACACGTAACCTCATAAAAAGAGAAAATCAAATGCAAAATTGGGTAGGGATTTTTACTAATTGTTATACATATAGGTAATAAAAATAAGGGGAAGCTGATTATAGAGCGTGTCCTTTATGTCCAAGGTAAGACTTTTACCTGATTGTCATTCCGATCAAGGATTATGACATGGTGTTGAGTATGCACTGGTTGTGCTACCACGACTTCTACCTGTATTTCCGAGCAAAGAAGATATTAGTGAGAGCACCAAGAGACACACCAGATTGTCATTAGAGACACACCACTTAGGGGTGTTCACAGGTCGGGTTGGACCCGATCCGTGAATAAATCTGACCCGATGGGCCCTTGGGGGCAAAAAATCCGACTCAACCCGATCCGGTTCGGGTCGAGTGGTCGAGTGACCCAACCACCTTTTTTATTTTTGGCCTTGACCCGACCCGACTCGGTTCGAGTCACCCGACCATCTTTTTCTTTTTTTTAATTTTTTGTCTTACTTTTTATATTTAGTTTAATATAAAAAAGTAATTAATAATTATTATAAAATATAAAATATGTTTTTTAAATATTTGAATAAGTAAAATGTTTTATTTTAATATTTTTCCATTTTAAATCAACTATAGGACTAAAAATAAGTAAAAATGTGAAAAATTTAAAAAATAATAATAAAAGTCGAGTCACCAGGTCGACTCGAGTTGGGATTTCCCAACCCGTACCCTATCCGAACCCTCATAGGGTTCGGTCCGGGTCGGGTTCACCGGGTCGGCCCAACTCGGTGAATACCCCTAACACCATTAGAGGTCTTGGTGTTAGCTATCAAAGTCCAGAAGCTACTGTAGAAAGGATAGTATAACAGACATGGCTGAGATAGAACGAGATAGCATAGCAGTGGTGAAAGAATTTCCAAATGTCTTTCCGGATGACGTGTCAGGATTACCACCACACGGGAGATCGACTTCCGCATTGACTTGGTGATGGGTACTACACTCATATCGAATGCTCCAGCGAACATGCTAAAATTGAAGACTCAAACCAAGAGTTATTGGATAAGGGGTTCATCCGTCGAGTGTCTCCCCATGGGGCGCTCCGGTATTATTTGTGAAAAGAAGGATGAGTCTATGAGACTATGCATAGACTATCGGATGTTGAACAATGTCACAATAAAAAATAAGTATCATCTGTTGAGAATCGATGATTTATCCGACCAATTGTCTTCGGCAAAAGTGTTCCCCGAGATTGATTTGAGAAGTGGCTACCATCATCTTCGGATAACTGATGATGACGTGTCCAATATGACTTTCAAAGCTAGATATGGCCACTATGATTTTTTTATGATACCATTTGGACTGACGAACGCTCCGACAACCTTTATGAATTTGATGAACTGAGTGTTCAGGCCAACAAGTTCGTGATTATTTTGTCGACGACATTCTTCTTTATTCATCGAGCCCAAAGGAACATGAAGAGCATCTGTAGGCCCGTGCTACAGACCTTATGAGAGCACAAGTTATATGTCAAATTCTCGAAGTGTGAATTTTGATTGGAACAAATCATGTTCCTTGGGCACATCATCAGTAAAGATGGAATCTCAGTAGATCCTACAAAAGTGGAAGCAATTGCTAAATACCAGCAACCGAAGAACGTATCAAAAAATCAAAAGCTTCTTCAGACTTATAGGATATTATCGGTGATTTATACAAGATTTCTTCAAGATCGCGTCGTCATTAACTAATCTCACAAACAAAGGTATCAAATATGATGGCCACAGAAGTGTGAAAGTAGCTTCCAAGAACTAAAGAAAAGATTGTCTACGACGCATATTCTTACCGTACCTTCAGGCTAAGGAGGTTATGTTATCTACAGCGACGCATGTGACATCGGCTTAGGGTGCATCTTGATCTAACATGGGAAGGTCATCGCTTACGCATCAAGGCAATTGAAAAAGCATGAGAAGAACTATCCGACGCACGATCTCACACTAGTGGTTCTAGTCTTTGCCCTCAAGACATGGAGACACTATCTCAATGACGAAGAATTCAAAATCTTCACGCATTACAAGAGTTTGAAGTACATCTTCTCTCATCATGATCTGAATATGCATCAAAGAAAATGAATCGAGTTTTTTTACTATCAGTTATCGTCCCAGAAAGGTAAACTCACTTGCTGATGCACTTGTAGGAAATGAGTTGGATCACTCGCATACTTGAGGGTGAGTCGCTGGAATATGATCGATTGCATTATATAGGTCAGTCTAGTGACCAACAATGATGGTGTACGAATTATGGTACACCTCGACATGCAACCTGAGCTACTATTGAAGATAGGCAAGGTACAACTGAATGATGATGAGCATAACCACCTACTCAAGTTGTGTGAAAAGAGATATGGAGATTTTTCGGTCACATATGAAGTGATCAGATATAGGGGATGATTGTGGGGCCCTAAGAACAAAGTATTGAGAAGACAAGTGTTAGATGAATGCCACAAGTCAAAATTCGTTATTCATCATAAAAGCACGAAGATGTATAAGGATTTGCAACGAACCTTCTAGTGGAACAATATGATGAAGGACATAGCGGAATACGTTGCAAAGTGCATTGTATATCAACAGGTGAAAGTTGAATATCAAAGACCATATGGAGCATTGTAGGAACTTAGAATCCCACAATGAAAATGAAAGAAGATAACGATGGATTTTGTTACAGGCTTTCAAGAACTCAATAAGGCCATGATGTGATATTGGTAGTAGTGAATCGATTTAGCAAAGTGACCCACTTCATCCCCATCAAATGGAAGCAGTCCGTTGAAAGCTTGATGGACATTTATATTAAGGAGATTATCCGACTACATGGAGTGTCAGTCTCCATTGTGTCGGATAGAGATCCACGATTTACATCCAAAATTTGGCGGAGCATCCAGAGTGCTTTTATAACGAAATTGAATTTTAGTACTGCGTTCCATCTTCAGACAGTCTGAGCGCACCATACAAACACTAGAAGATATGCTCTGAGAATGTGCATTGAACTGAATTTGCGTACAATAATAACTACCATTCCAGTATAAGCATGACACCATTTGCAACCATGTATGGAAGACCATGTCGCTCCCCCATCTGTTGGAGTGAAGTGGGAGGATGACAATTCTTGTCGGAGGAAGTGTTAAAGCACACAATGGAGGATGTTGAAAAAGTTCGTCTTATTACAAAAAGGTTGAAGGTAGGCTTCATAAGGCAAAAGACTTCTGCTGACAAGAAATGAAGAGGACAGATCTTCAAGGTTGGAGATCGAGTGATGTTGAAACTCTCTCCGATGAAGGGAATAACAAGATTTAGCAAGAACGACAAGCTGAGCCTTAGGTAAGTGAGTCCTTTTAAGATACTTGCTTTGGTTGGAAATGCAGCTTGCAAGTTGGCACCACCTCCATCGTATGGACACGTGCATAATGTCTTCCATGCGTCAATGTTACGCAAGTCTCAACATGATGATGCTAACATAGTGAATATGGAAGAACCAAAATTGAATGTGGACCTGACATACACTGAACAACTTATAGAAATATTGGAACCAGGCATCTGAAGAATAAAATGGTACCCATGGTAAAGGTGGCATGGACACATCATAGAGATGAAGGTGCCACTTGGGAATTAGAAGATGAAATAAGGAAAGATTTTTCAGAATTGTTTAAATAGATTGATGTAATTTTCCTTATGCAAATTCAATGACGAATTTATTTTTAAGAAGATTATGATGTAACGACCCCAATTCTTATTAAATAAATGAATATATTTATAATATCTAGAAAATCATTGTTTAATAATCTAGAATTAATTAATTATGAAATTGATGGAAATTATGGGATATGTGGAAATATAAGATGGAATTTGAGTAGAGTTAAAATTGTTATGGATATAATTATGGGATTATTAAGCAAATTCAAATTTAAATAAATCTAAATAATTATGAGATGATTAGTTAATGATGGATGGTCAAAATTGATTCTAAAAAAGTCTAAGACACAATAGAAGTGAGAATCGTAGCCTACACTATAAATAGGTGTTAAAGGGTGGCTAAAAATCCCCTTTCAGCCAAACAGAATTTCTGCACTATGAGTCTCTCTTTTTCTCTTATTTTCACGCGAACTGAGGCATTCCAGAGAGCACGCAATGGCTAGTTTCGAAGTCCCGACATAGAAGAAGAGGCTCAAGGTGACTGATGCGAGTTTCAAGGTCACATCGCAGAGATATAGCTGACCAAAATTTGGCATCTAGATAACTCATGCACCAAAGGATTTTGATTATTTTTTTAACTATACGTAAGGGGAATCCCTATGTCATCAGTTTTCCGTGACATGGAACCATATTCTCTTATCCTTTGTACTGAGAATCAATTGATATGTGATATGCATAATTTGAAAATCATATGGCTTGGTTACGATGATCGAAAAGTCGCGTCGAAATGCGTTTCTCCGGCGACGGCGCCCAGCCTATGTTCTGTTGTGCCCGGTCTGGATTTCATAGAATTCGGACCAAGTTGGACTTGGTATAGGAAAATTGTAATCGAAAAATCAAATATAGGAAATCAATAGGCCATGACGTGCGATATTCCAAAAGTTAGAGTATAATCTAGTTATAAAATATAACCGAAGAATAATATGGATATTGAGCTACAGTTGAAGGAAGACACGTGCAATTTACCCAAATACGTACCAAAAATCCAAATCAAACAAAGAGCCATTTGGGAATGAGGTGTGAGGGGGCAGCATCAACATGAACTGACACAACGTCGATGAGAAGGGTAGTACGTGTTGATGGAGAACTAGGGTAACGCCAACCAGACGACAATGGTGGCCTGGGGCAATAGCAGGAGGGGAGGCGAAGAGGTTCCAAGGTGAAGTGTTGGTTGGAGAAATAGGAGGAGCAATAATGACAATTGGGAATGAGGCGACAGCTAGTAGCGACATCAACAATGAACTGGGGCAGCAACACTATCGAAGGTTAGGTGGCACAAACTCAAAAGTGGGGCAACGATAGAGGGGGGGTGATTTGATTGTCGAGATGAGATGAAGTAAGCAACCAATCGTGATGTCGAGTGATGCATTAAATTTGTAACAAATAAATTTGCTAGTAAGTGCACTAGTCATATTAAATAATAAAGTGTAAAGTAGAGTTGTCATCCCAAGAGCAAGTAGTTAAATCTAATCTATATCCATAATCTATTAGGAGAAAATAATGGTTTTCCAATATTCAAAATAGAAAATTAAAGTTATAGAACATAAATCACATTTAATTAAATTAAATTGATGTTGAGCCTTACAATTATGGATGATTAATGATAAGGATAAACTAGCATGAATAATAATGATGATTGAATTATAGTGATAATAATCATGTTGAGTTCTTAAGATGGATTATGATTACACTGAGTAAATCAAACTATCTTAACTTTAACATAACTTAAAATCACAAACCCTAAGTTAATACCCACTTACGTAAAATGTTAAGATGCATCAAGTTGTACATCATAAACTTATAGATTGCACAATCGCCGAGTTACTGAATTTGTGTTATGATTGTTTTAACTTCAAGTTAAGAATCAAATTGTTAATAATTATTAAATCTTAAAACTAATCACCCCATACATGGTTTATAGTCTCATCTCATGATACAATAATCGCAACAAAAAATATTAAGCATAGAAATCATAATAAAAAGGAATCGAAATAATTATATTAATTCAAATCTAGCAAAGAGTTCCTGTAGTCTTCTTGAAATAATAAAAATATCTATTACAAAATAAATTGGGCATGCAAAGTATGAGTAAAAAACATCCAAACAATAATTAGAAGGCAAAATTCATGGCCCCTGAATTATATCTAGATTGCTGCAAAGTACACACGATGAGTTGCTACGCAATTTCTCATGAACCAACATTGCAAACTCTAAAATTCGTTATCTGCAATGAAGCATGTCTCTCAGGTCTTAAGCATTATGTTTTCTATCTCTTAAAGCCTTTTTTATAACCTCCAAGTGTCACAGGGGTTTTCGTAAAGTTTCGATTTGATTGAAAGTTTTTTCATATTAAAAAGGTAAATTCATATTAAATTTCAATTGGACTTCTTAGCCATCCAAAACTCTTTCAATTATGAGTAAGTATATTTTCAAATGATCCTGGAAGCTTAAGATAAGATTTACAGTCAATTTGCAATTAAAATTCTCGAGAAAAGTAAAAAAATTGAAATCTAACTTTGTAATGCCTCATAACAACTTCATAATAGTTTAAATATGACTTGCACGTACCAGTGGTATCACGACCTTTATAGCGTCAAATTCGGAGTAAAAGTGTAAATTTCATAGTTCGTAACATTTCTGATCATGACCCACTACGCCGACAAGTTTCGAAGATGAATAGCTCTGCTACGACCATTACGAATAAGTCATGGTCTGTTATACTCAATTTCTAGCTCCGTTTTACTAATTTTTAGCTCAATTTCTAGCTCCATTACGAATTAGTCATTACGAATAAGTCATTACGAATAAGTCTTACGAATGTGGTATCACAACTTTTACTAATTTTTTATTTCTTGCTCCGTTTTAACTCTGATTCGAGTGTCATTTTCTCTAATGACTTAGTATCTCTTTTCTCTTCCTTCCTCTACAATAAGACACAGAACTTGGATAAATTTTTATAAAATTAAAGCAAATAAGGTCATAAAAATGCTTGTATGCTATAAAAAATGAATCGAAATAAGATTAAATGCATTTCTAATAGTTGAAATGACCCATTAAAAAAGTACAAACCACACCTTTTTTGAATGGAATAAAATATTTGATAATTAAAAAAAGAAAAATATAGGTGGAGTAACAAAGGTTCAAATCCAATTTGAAAATATATTAGTTTATCTTATCTCATTATATATATATATATATATTAATGAGAGTTGTAACTTGGTGTAATGCCCTAATCCGAGCCTTTCATTTTACATCAACGGCTAAGATAGATCTTACATTCTCTCTCCTCTCTTTGGATGATCGCTGGTGAAAGAAGTAGGCAGCCATGGGGGCGTAAACGTGGGCCGTGAACGACGGCAGTGAGCGGGGTCGACGATCAAGCGAACGGTGGCTGCAATTGGGTGTGGCGGCGATCGGAGGAAGCAAGAATGGCAGTGGCGCAGATTTGATGATGGCATGATCATATCGATGATGCGAAGGCTCGGATCGGCAATGGCGGGATTATATCGATGTCGCGTAGCCTCAGATCAATGATGATGAGCTCGGATTGACAACAATGGCACAAATCGGGGACGTGGGGCGACGATTGGAGGAGAAGAAGAGAGAGCGAGAGAGCGAACAGGACGCGATGGCGTCACATATCGGGGATAGGGGGTGGTGGCAACAAAGAGAAGAGAGAGAGCAGAGGGGAAGTGGCGGCGTAGATCGGGGACGGGGGCACCCATCGAAGGAGAGAAGAAAGAGCACGAAGGGAAGGCAGCGACATCACAAATCGGGGATGGAGGCAACGATCGGAGGAGAGAAGAGATGGAGCAGAGGGGAGGTGACATTTGGGGGGGGGAGTGTTGAAGGGAAGAGAGCACTTGCGGAGAAGAGAGAGAGAGAGCGAGCGAAGAAGAGAGAGAGCACAAACGAGTAGATAGAGAGAGAATTGTGAAATAATTTAAGCCATTCATATAAAATGAATAGCCTAGATGGAGGCGTTACGCCTAAGAGGTGTTCCATCTTCATTAAATTCCACATACACACATATGAAAAATGTTTGTGCTATGCCTATTAGTCATTGTTCGATTCATGATGGACGAATTGATTAATCCACCATTCATCATAAATCGAATGGTGATTAATAGGCGTATAATGGTGCTACTCTTTAAAAGGGGTATCACAAAAATTAAACCCTATATATATTGATGTACATTAAGTGCATACACAACTATCACACAATTCTATCCATCCAATCTAGATCAGACAAACACTATTAAATGGAGTTATGAACATTGGTTTATACACCCATTCAACAATAAATAAGATTGACCATCTCCTAAGGTAGAGAAAGAGGAACAATTCCTTGCTCAATCACGTTCATCCCTTCACTTGCTATCGACGTCAGTACTAGTGGCGGAGTCAGGAATATTTTGAATGGATTCACATCTATATGTCCAGTCAGGCATACGAACTCATTTAATTTTAGAAGTGACCCACAAAGACCTTCTCTTTATTAAATCATAATAATGGAGGAGAAAAGAATATTAATTGTGAATAAGGGAAATAACTTATTCACGTCAAAGTGCCACGATAAGGTCTGAGTTTCCTGTTGGCTTTGACAAATTAAAAGAGAGATCTACGACTGACATAAGTGAGGAATAATTTGTCTTAACATATGATTTGTAGTTTCAAACTTTAACCTTTCGGAGTCGATTGCATCTTGATGGATTCTGAAAAATTGGGATGCATCGCGGTGCTTGCAGCGGATGGAACACGATCGAGGGAAGACGGAAAGAAATTGCCGATGATGACAACACTTTCTCGCGTTCAGTGTTGAACCAGACCCTCCTATGTTGAACCAATTTTTAAACCAACACTCATAACTCCATTTAATCTTGTCCGTCTAATCTCGATTTGACGAACGGGATTGTGGAATCACATACATTAGCTGAGATGTCTTCGTGATGGGAAGATGGGCGGCTTCTATCAAATTAATACGATGAGGTTTTGAAGGGAAGATGAGAGGCTATTGTCAAATTAATATGACATTTCATGATTATAAATACAATCACATTTTGATTCCAAGAACAAATACATATAGCGCTACGAACCAGCCGATGCGGTACTTCGTGTGTATGGGGCATTATTTAAATCCATCCATATCATTATCGCCGAGAAAAGCAAAGCAAAATAATTAAAGTTCGACAGAGTAACTTCCCTTTTTAGTTCACGTGCTGCGTCTCATTTGCACCACGGCCAGCTGCACAAAAAATAATTACACATATTTGCTTAATAATAAAGTGAGCTGTCAATTTAAATCACCATGGATTCTTTAGTAGTTCATGTTTAGAGCAGTTGTAACCGGCGAAAAAGATCTTTATATTTTTCTTAGAATTTAGAAGCACGGTTATATTTTTCCATTTCCCTCTCACACATGTTTTGTGGACATAAAAAACAAGGTGAGGAGACAGAGCCCCTTGAATAATTAGTATTAGAATAAAATACATACAGCTAATAAGTGTTGGCCCATAATTTTTTGTTCTTTCCAAAGTATCATGAATATTAAGAAGGCTTGGCAGCAATTTGTGGCACGCGTGACCACGTTATCGAGCACAAAGCGGACCCGAGTCGGACCGTCGGCCGGACGGACAAACACAGACCGAATCGAAAACCGTTCCGATACTGCAGGAGCTCCGACCAGCATCATCACGTGCCTCTCACGCACCACGGACCACGCCCAATGCCCGCGGTCCCGTCACCTCCGTCCACTTACCTCCCGCCCTCGTCTCTCTCTCCCCTCCCACCCCCCTCCTCCTCTCTCTCTCTCCCTCGTGCGCTGCTCCCAAGAAGAGAACCAGGGGGAGGGGGCAAATATATAGAAGAATAATAATAACGAGAGAGCCCCCCGTCGCACGTTTCGCCGATCGATCGATTCGAATCGAATACGAAACCCTAACGCTATCCTTCCGCCGGCCCGTCGATCGATCCGTCGACCGATCGATCCCGGCGAGCGGGAAAGATGCACTTCCAGGCTTACAACCGCCTGGGAGTCGCGGGCGGTGGGACCGGCGGCGGCGGCGGCGGCAGCGTCGGAAGCGGCAGTGGCGGCCTTACTCCCTCGCCGCCGGCGTCTCCGCGGAAGTCGCCGAGGCTCCACCGGAGGGGTGCGAAGGCTCCGTCCCAGACGCCGGGGACGATGTTGCAGCGGATGGCCTGGCTCTTCCTCTCGGCGCTCCTCCGGCGGCAGGCAATCTTCCTGTTCGCGCCGCTGCTCTACGTCGCCGCGATGCTGTTTTACATGGGGACCGTGTCTCTGGACAGCATGCCGCGCATCATTTCCCGCCCCGCCCCTGGTTCTGTGTATCGGAGCCCTAAGCTCTACGAGCGCCTCCGGCCGGATATGGACGCGGATAATTCCTCGGACGCGGTCAGTATCCATAGCTTTAGATTGCTTTTAGGATAGATCTCAGCTTCTTGTTTGGTTCTGTTCGTTTTAATGCCAAAAAAATCTCTCTAGAGCATTTTAAACCATCTTTTGCAAATTCGTCATTTATTCATATGATTTCCGGGAATGTAGTGATTTCCCAAAGAATTAATTAAATGCACCACGAATGCATCTAGTCTGGAGATCTGAAAACATTCTTCTCTTGAATCCGGCAGCTTCTGTCTATCCTTTAATCAGCATGTATAATGTCACTCGCGGATGTACATGCGTGATTACCTTTAATGTGCATTATACCTGTAGCTTGGTTGATTTAATTGAGTTGTCAAGATGTTCCTGTTTCCCTCCTCATCTAAGGTCTCAAGATATGTAGATTCGCTACGATGGTAGCATCAGAAAGAGATATGTGATGCATATTTGACTGCTGTGAAAGCTACAATATCTACAAATCAGAGGGCATCCGAGTCTTAGATACACTTTGCCTTTAGGCCTGAGCTGAGAGATTGTTATCATGAGAATGAGGTTGACTTCCGTGTGTATTAAAAATTTTCAGTGGTACACTGATGAAGTCTGAACCTGACCTTTCCCCCTTTTAAGATGTCTTTTTTTGTGTTCCATACCTCCATCTCTTGAGACGCTCCTGAAGCTTATATCCAATATCATTCATTAGATGATGAAAAAATTTTCTGCAGTTTGTTTGCTGGATAGACACTCGATTTCCATAGTTATCCTTTCTTCTTTCAGAACTTTTTTTTTCACTATGTGTTCAATGAATCTCCAGAATTTTGTTTTCCTTACTTCAAGCAAAAAATTTCCACATTCATGAATAAATGAAAATCTTCTGAATGCGACTTTAGCCAGAAAACTTGAGGACAACAAAGTATAACCGAAAAGAATTACTTTCCAATGTTTCTAGATAATCTATATAAATTAAGACAATGCAACATGTTGTCAAACTCAATTCCACGATGCTGACTCTTCAGGTATAACAACAACAACAAAGCCTTATCCCACTAGGTGGGGTCGGCTACATGGATCATACGACGCCATTCCGCTCTATTAGTAACCAAACCTTTCGGTATATTATTCACCAATAGATCTTGCTCTATTAGTTCGCCAAGTGTCCGCTTTGGCCTCCCTCTCCCTTTTTTAATCGGACTCCAGATTATTTGATGTACTCTTCTTACTGGTGCATCTAATGGTCTTCTCTCAACATGACCAAACCATCTCAAACGATTCTCTACTATTTTCTCACTAATAGGAGCCACTCCGACTCGTTCACGTATATGGTCATTCCTAATCTTATCTAATCTTGTATGACCACACATCCATCTCTACATTCTCATTGTATGACTCTTCAGGTATAAATTAATACAATTCATGATTGAAACAAAGTTCCTGATCCTGATTTAGGTCCTATACGAAAAACAGATCTTCCATCTATTTTGGGCAATTATTTGTGTACCTGAAGGGCGTAGTAGACATTTGCTTTGATAAGGTATTTTATGTTTTCAGTTTCCATTTCTTAATAATCAGAATAATATTTGGAGCCCCACTTATTTTTTTTTTTGAGAGAGCCCCACTTATTTTGATACCCAGAGTGGTGCACTTAATTGTGTAGTTGAAGTTCTAGAAAACATTTGCGTTTAACGGTACATTATATTTCCATGTTATATTCTTGGCTGTCAGGACAATGTATTCAGTTCCATATATTTTGTTACTCAAAGCTTTGATCTATCTGGGCAACCTGTAATAGAACCTCTGTTCATTTTCTTGGAAAATTTGATATTCAGTGTTAGCTATCAGGACAGTGTATTCATCTGTTTTGTTACTCAAAGCTTTGATCTATCTGGTCAATCTGTAATAGAACCTCTGTTCATTTTCTTGGAAAATGCGATATTCAGTGTTAGCATATTATTATTGCTGAAGCAATTTTGCAATAAACTAATGTTTTACCTTTTTTCTAGTTAGCAACTGTGTGGAAACACTCTTTGAAAGGTGGAGGTTGGCGGCCTTGTATAAGCAATAGCACCAGTGGTATGATTGCTTATGGTTCTTATCGTTGTTGCTTATCAAAGTTCTTCAAGTATTTGTTGAACTTGAATCTAATACAATGAGTAATAGTGACGGATTTGCTCTACAGCTGATTGATTTTAGAATGGAATATTCTGAACTTATAATTATATGTCATATTCTGTTTAGTTTTTCAATTGAATACCAAAATAAATTAATCTTATACTTAAACACAGTTTAAGAATATGGCGTCGTATGATCCATGTAGCCGACCCCACCTAGTGGGATAAGGCTTTGTTGTTGTTGTTGTTGTTAAACACAGTTTAAGAAAATGGGTATTGAAGAAAATGAGGAACGGAGACTCTCAACCCCAAGATTAGAAGCCAACATATGATACATATATTCTTTAACTTCCCTTGTCATAAAAGAGAATATCAAGGACTAGACTAGTTATTTAACTTCTTGGATGACATTCGATGTTGATTATCTCACCATACAGGCCATGCAAATGATATTCACCATGTTGATAGGTCTAAAATGATTGTAACACGAGTTTGATACTTCAAGATGAAAGAAAAAGAACAGGCTACATTGAATTTGCTTGGCATTTGAATGATTTCAAAGTTTTTTGGTGTACTGAGTAACTGCAGAAAATTCAGTACCAAATTAAGGTTCTAGATATATCATTTTTTATGAGATTTTACATTTTTTTTGGAATTCCTGATTCTCTCTCGCTTTTACCCTCTTTTGTGTTGTTATTCATTTTGTGTTTTTTTTGCAAACCTGTACATTTTTTTATTGTTTTTTAACTTTCTGTATTTTCTCATTGATTCTGGAGGTCTTTCCGATTCAAATGGATACATCTATGTTGAGGCAAATGGTGGACTGAACCAACAAAGAACATCGGTTTGTTGTAGCTTATTTCTTACATAAAATTTACATGGATTATTAATTTGTCCCTTTGAGGGCTTATGTTTCGCCTTGTGTTTTTTTATCAGATATGCAATGCCGTTGCAGTAGCAGGATATCTTAATGCAACTTTAGTCATTCCTAATTTCCACTACCATAGCATCTGGAGAGATCCTAGGTAATGACTGCATATTTTTTTTTTCTTTTAACTGTAAATATTTCAATACAAGTGTGAATAGTTGTGCAAAAACTAAAATGTCGTGGGAGAATAGAAGTTATGACAGGAGAAAGAGGTGATTTAGGAAGTTTGGAGATTTTTCAATAACGACGATGGAAAGAGATGACACGAAGTTCAAGCTAAATTAGAGTGAGGAAGAAAATTTGAAATCTTATTAGTACTTGAGAAACAAACATACTAAAATATCTATTGCAACTGCTAACCACTACTTTACCATCTATTCTTCTTTTGGAAAAATAATGTTTTGAATGCTACAGAAAATCCATTAAAAATGTTAAAGTTAATTGAAATGCTACTTTATGTTAATGTCAAACAGAGCCTTATTATCCATTAAGGTGTGAGGATACATAGTTCATGACTTACCTATAAAATGTGGGATAATACATTTCTAAAACAACATAGCTTGGATTTTATGGTCTATCTCTATCCACTTTGCTACAACCTTTCAGACATGACTGAAACATATAAATGATCATAGTCTTGCACGGGCAATTATGTATATGACATTCTCTATGTCCAGAAGAAATAAAATGCTTTCACACATATATATAATTCTTCTTGTTTCTGATCTACTTTGATCCGAAAGTTTTGGCAACGCTTTATATAAGAGTCAGTTTTACATCAAATCTATTATCTCTCCGTCTTCTCATCACAGGCAAATAATTTAAGCTAACAAGTAGAATATTGATGCAGCAAATTTAATGACATCTATGATGAGGATCACTTCATCAAAGCTCTAAAAAATGATGTGCGAGTGGTTGATAAGGTGCCTTATTTCATAATGGAGCGTTTTGGTCACAATATGAGCAATGTGTATAACTTCAAAATCAAAGCTTGGGCGTCCATTGAGTACTATAAGAATGCTGTTCTCCCCAAGCTAATTGAAGAAAAGTGAGTTGTATCTCATTATTTGCCACTTCTTTTATCCAGCAGTTGAATTTAAAATATCCTTGATGGTTGTCTTCATGATTATATGCCAAGTATTCATACCTGATGTTACCTACTGCTGTTGCTGTTGTCATCCAGTCAATTTTCTTCTTATGTGTTACCTGCTTTTTTCTAGTTGATCTGTGTTGTATGCTTTTTCATTTTTTTTCTCTTAAAGCTGATTGAGTTCATGTATGTGCCAATTTTTTTAAACATTGTGCTTTCTTAAAAAAGGATAGTGTGCAGCAATAATGAGGCAGATTGTTATATGCCATAATGGTTTGGAAGTCAGGGAATAGCACTTTCCCAGAATTCTATTTTGATCTATGAGATCAGGTATGGAATGCTGCTGACATTAAAATGAGCATGTGTTCCCTTAAATGAGCATTCTGAAATGAATTAAATACTGATAAATGATAATTGGTTTTGTTTTTCTTGCTCTGCTAAGAAGTTATCCAAATGATGAGCCCTGTGAGGCTTGTGATTTTCTAGAAATTATGATAAAAATCTTTCCTCATTTTTGTTCAGTTGTATTTGCATGGAGATATGAAACCTCCCTAATTTAATTACTTTTGATTTCACTTATACCAGGATTATAAGAATATCTCCATTTGCAAACCGGTTGTCATTTGATGCCCCTCCTCCTGTTCAACGTTTAAGATGTTTGGCAAATTATGAAGCTCTACAATTTTCAAATCCTATAACAACTTTAGCTGACAAGTTGGTTTCTCGAATAAAAGAACGCAGTATGGACAATGGTGGAAAATACGTTGCAGTCCATTTGCGCTTTGAAGAGGTTAAATGCCCTAACCAGACCTTGCAGTTTGTCAGATTGGTTTATAAAACTTATATCCATTTCCTCTTTTCTAGGATATGGTTGCTTTCTCGTGTTGCATATTTGATGGTGGAGAGGAAGAGAAGCGGGACATGATCGCTGCAAGAGAAAAAGGTTGGAGGGGGAAGTTTACTAAACCTGGGCGTGTTATTCGTCCTGGAGCAATAAGGATTAACGGAAAGTGTCCACTTACACCTTTGGAGGTATATCCATCTTAATTTTATTGTTACGGATTAAAACTTTCTAAGTAGTTTATTCTATAATCTTCTGTTACATCATCCACTTTGAATAATATCTTACATCAATCATCATAGGAATATGAAAAAAAACTATATGGTTGGGGTAACTTTCTTACTATTCTTTTATCAACGGATAACTTATTTTGTTGTCCACTTAAAAAAACTTATTTTATTATCCAATAGATAAGATTACGAAATGCTAGAAGCCTAGTTTTAGTTATTTTTCAGTGATTGAATACTGCCCTTTTTAATTGTTTTGCTTCAAAATGGTGTTCCCATGTGTTCTGAGTGTCACCCACCTGTCTTACATTCATAATATACTTTGTTTTCTCCTTTTCTTTTACATTATTAAGCAGAGGTTTCAAAGCTGCAAGTTAGGAGATACATGTCAATTTGATGACTGTTGAATGACATGTTAAGATCAACTTTACCTTTGATCATCACAAGGAGGTTGAGATCGAACAAATATTTCAATATACACAAAATTTGATTCTGAATAGAATCCATCTATTCAAAACAAAAGTAACTCTTGACTTCTGAGAAGAATTCAGCATGATGCATGCACACAATACACCAATTTTATAATACTTTTATAAGCATTACTGATAATTTATCAAATAAATAATCAGTAGCAATTTATCAACGAAAATAGAAAAGGGGAACAAGACCAGAATAGTGAATTTCAAGTTTGCATTCATTACGAAGGTTCTATGAGGCACGAGCTGTAAGTTCAATAATAATCAATATATTAAGAGTTACACACTCTTTCTTAGATGATTCAATCAACAAAGAATCCTCAAAGTCATATAATGAGTTGTGGAGATTCATATCAATAAAATCAATGGAAATGAAAGGGTGACAATGAATAGAAACTCCCTTTCACACCCTAAAAAAACTGCCTTTCACACACTTACATTCCTAAAATCCTTTACCTTTCCCTTATTCGTAGGCAAGCAAGCATGCAAAGCTTTCATTCAATGCCTTTTAGTAAAAATGAAACGTGGGGCATTGATTTAATTCAATATGTGAATTGAAATCCTCCAATATTTGAAAATTATCATATCAACAACAACAACAACAACAACAAAGCCTTATCCCACTAGGTGGGGTCGGCTACATGGATCATACGACGCCATTCCGCATTCGTTGATCCATGTTCATGCGATTCGACAGGGTTTTACGTTGGCTGTCGAGGCCTAACACAACCCTCCTTTATCCGGGCTTGGGACCGGCTATAAAACATAGGCGGAGTTAAAATTATCATATCAACATTATGGCAATATCACCAGACCAAGACCAGACAAACATGATATGGATATAGGGAATTCTATTTTTTTGCGCATAATAGATACAAGAAATCATATCATTATCAGTCAATATGATTTCCTTTTCTTTTTTGAGGGGTCCATATGATTTCCTTCAGCAAACCAATCAGAAAGGTCCTTGAAATAAGCGAAGCCCTTGAACAAACTAAACTACAAGGTTATATCATAGTTCACAGTTTTAGCCAACTGTTCGAAGGCACTCGGCTCCTTTTTTCTTACAGGGTGTTCAATATATCAAACAATGCTCGTTCACATCACCAATTCATCATTGGCTTCATGGTCTACTTAGAATCAGCTAGAATTCAGAGGAATGAAAATAGTTCATCTATATTCAGATTTTCATGGTAATGCATGAACACATACGAGTTTCGTAATAGTCCACTCATAGTTTTTCGAAATTCTCGTATGGACATCATATCATGAGAAGTTCCAAACTCAAAATTTAAACTGCATTTTAAACGATGAGTCCCAAATCACCATCTCAATTTGTTTGTTTACATCCACAATAATCCAAGCAGATAAAGATTATCGAATCATTGCAATTTAATCGATTTATATCATTGTACTTGGAGAGATGTGGTGGCCGTTTATTTAATCATCTATTTCCAGCGACCACATCTCTCCAAGTTCTCTTGTTTGGATCTTGTTTTTTTTAACTTTTGCTCATCATTGCGATGCCTGATTGGAAGAAAATATGAGCGGCGACATGAGTGACATGTTGCTGGTGTTGGAACCACCAACCACCATCTCCTCCCTCCTCTTGGCACCACCTATAGTCAGCCAACAGAGATGAAGACACTCGGGAATGGGTGTGTGCAGAACACCGACCCACCAAACGTGGCCACTCATGCGAATATCGAGAGGTGTAGAAGACAATACAGTGCTTCTTGCGCCGAAGTTGGGGCCACATACAGCGATATTTTAGAGATCTGATCAGGTGTTTGGAGTGTGGGGGCACAGGAAATGTAGGGCACGCGGCCCTACTGTTTGTAGGAGACATGAAAAGAGGGATCACAGACTGGAATCAGTGCACGATAAACTGACGCCGCAGCCAATGTTAAAGATTAGTTTGTCGTGGAGTCCCATGATCCTCCACAACCTCGGGATGCCATAGAACTGGATGGTGGGGAGATTAATGGAAGGAGTCATGCCATCCCTGGAGCTCCTGTAAACAACTATTTCAGACCTGATAGCTGAGAACGGTTCTGTTCTCCTGGCTCTCTGTCCCAATCCTGTATCCTTCTTTGGAGCACATCAATCACAAAGCTGGAGGAAAAACTCAATACTCCTGTCCACTTTCCAAATGCCAGTTACATTGCTTTTACCCGGTGGTCCGTAGCGGTAGATGGCAGCCGTGATGCCATGAACAGATCCACCAATCTCTCTCCATGGCATTCCGCTACACATGTGGTGTACAGAAACAATTCAGCAGTCCTATCGCCGTTTGCAATTATTGAGGAAGTCCTGTTCCGTTCATTTGATGATGGAGATCTCAGTTCTATTAAGGCTGTTTTTTTGTGGGGAGAGATGTCAGGTGGACAGTATTTCACATCACATGTTTTGTCTTCTTTGGGAGTGGGGTCTTTGATTAGTACTTCTTTCTCCTTTTTTGCCGCTCTCCTCTGGAGAGCATTCCACATGTACATGATGTCTCTTTTCAGTGATATATATATACACGGATGACAACCAAACTGGTAGTCATCCTTTTCCTTCTCAGAAAAAAAAAGTTCTATTAAGGCTGTGATAAAATATTTACCCTAGAAAATTAATACCAGCGCACGTAACACCGGTGAATGGTGGCTTCAGCTATATCTTTTTTTGAGGAAAAGGATGATCACCAAATTAGGGTGTCATCCCGATATATATCACTATGATGTGGAAGATGTACAAGTGTAAACTCTCAAGGAGAGCAGCAAAAAAGGAGGAAAAGTACATCCACTACCCAAGTTCCCACTCCCGAAGAAAACAATTGTGATGTACAATAGTGTCCACCTGACATCTCTCCACAAAAGATGGCTTGGTTGCGCTGAAACCAAATGGCCCAGGCACCGGCCAGAAAAGTCGCCAGTGGTGCTCTCCAAAGCTGTCTTATTACCCTCCAAAAACAAGATCCAAACAAGAGAACTTGGAGATGTGGTGGCCGGAAACAGATGGCCGGCCCTGCTGGAGAAGAATGTCGAGCAAAATTCTCCAGCGAATTATCAACGCATATCTCATACGATTACGATCGCGTGCATCAAGGCAACAATCAAGGAAATTCCTGAAAATCTGGCACATCCACCTGGTGTGCAAGGCAGCAGCTGGAGGTATGACCACCATTATGAAACAGAGGCTAATAAGGAAGTTAGAGATACCACCATAACGGGAAGGAGATAATTGTACCTAGTGTGCAAGGAAGCATCTCACGGGATGGATGCTGAGGCTAGTAAGGAAGTTAGAGAGACCACAATGGGAAGGAGATATTGTGGTGTATGACACGTATGGTGGGATCTCGGGCACAGTGGAAAATGGCTCACAGCTGTCAACCCTGGCACCGAGCCTGAACACTGCCCTATGGATGGATGGGAATACACCAAGAGCCAGATCAGCATTCAATAAAAAACAGGGACCAGATCAGCATAAACAAAACAACAAAAGAATTTGCTGAAGCAGTTTGAGCCATCAGTTGCCACGGGCGACCAACCAACCATATTTCTGCGGTAGATACCGAGTCGCCGTTGCTAGCTCTCCAAATTACCCCTATCGAGGTGGGCGAAGAGGAAAGTTCTTGGTTCAGAGAGGTTGATTATGCCTGGGAAATGGAAAGTATTGGTCCAAAGAAGTCGATATTACGCAGGAAATTGAAGCTGTGGCAATACTAGCTAAAAATTGACCAGCTCGCCCGAGGACTGAAGTAGCAGGTCTGCTGCAAGTCCTCACAAGGTCGAGGTCAATGGGAGTCAGCATAGTTCCTGAATGAAGGGGTAGACACATGGAATGTGGCTGGGAGATGCAGATCGCAGAGCGTCTCTTGGAGTGGAGGGCAAACATCCTTATGCTATAAGAAACTAAACTTGCAGAGTGTGATACACTAAGATGGTGACAGATCGCTGGCTCTTTTCTGAATAATTTCCGGGCCTTGAATGCAGTCAGAAGATCAGGAGGTTGTCTGGTCGGCTGGCGTGAGGACATCTTTGAGCTGGCAGCAGAACATTGGAACATACACATTATTGATCATCCTTACATGAAGATCAGGTAGACTATTGATTCTCCTATCATGCATATATGGCTCACACCATGAATCATGGTGACGAGAAATGTGGGAGGAGCTCTGCCTGAATTTTGCTGAGATTCTGTGGCTATTTGGTGGTAACTTTAATGTCACCCTCGACCGAAACATTCTATGAGAAACTTGCCCACCTCTGAAGACAACTTCAGAAATATAAAGAAAACAGGTGAAAACGAATTGGGAACACAAGAAGACTGTCATTGCTGGTATAACAAAACTGGACTTATTAGAAGGAGGCTGAGAATTAACTTTAGAAGTGGTGGACACACGAAAAAGGTTCATGCAGGTGGTGGTAGGGGATCGAAAAATTGAAACACAATGGCAACAAAGGTCTTGGCAAACCCGGCTTTGAGAAGACGACTCAAACACTCAGTTTTCACATGTTTTCCAACGGATGTTAAAGGGCAAATTATATTGAGGACTGGAAAGTTTTAGGGAGGGACAATGTGGGAATTGCTCTTGCAGATCATTTTTGGAGATTTACACGATGGAAACCACCCTGGGATTGAATATGGGATGGAAGAGGACTACCACAACTGACAGCTAACCAAACTTCCTGTCTAGTGTGCCCATTTACTGAAGAGGAAACCATGCAAGCCCCTAAGTACCTCAACAATGATGGTTCACTCGGATGGATTTCTTGTTTTCTTTTTCTTATTTCTTATTATGAAAAAACCTGGACTAGAGAGGGTAGTAGATTTCAGACCCATCACATTGTCAAATGCGATACATCTACTAGTGGCCCGAGTACTGGTGAATCGCTTGCATGTGACCTTGGATCTTCTTGTACAGCAAGTAAAAGCAGCATCCATCTCAGGCCGATCCATCATGGACAACTTCACGATGGCTACTAAAGTCATCTCTTCCTGGACTCGCTTGAATAATTGCAGCTTTCTCTGGAAATCTAGGATGAATTGGTCATTTTTATGATTTTCCAAGGCTTATGATTCCTTGAATTGGTCATTTTTATGGAGCTCCCTTCAACTACATGGTTTCCCTTGGCTATTGATATCTAGGATGAAGCAGTGCATCTGCCTTTTCTCGGTGTTGGTTAATGGCCGTCCTGTGGGGGTCCGAATCCAACCCCAAAGAGGTGTTCGACAAGGGTGTGCATTGGCCCGAGGTTATTCATTCTCGCAGTTGATGCCCTTGCACAGTGCTCCTACTTTGCACGTGATGCAGGTCTCTTCTCCAGTTTTTCTCTGAACCCAGAGCATGATACACTTATCCCTCTTTTACAGTATGCTGATGATACAATATATTTTTTTATTGAAGGGACATCTTTGGAGGCAAGAAGAGTGACTGCACTTTTAGAAATTTTTGGCAGCTTTTTCGGGCTTCACATCAACCAAGTCATTTCTAATAACTTTCGGCATGGATGATGCTACTGGTCAACAGTGCTCTGCACTCAACATGGACATTGTCAACTCCCTATTTCGTACTTGGGCCTTCTCCTGTCACATGGTAGGATAGTATCCAGACATTGGAATCCAATGGTTGAGCGTGTGGAGAAGGGACTCGAGGGCTGGAGCTTTAGGTTGCTCTCTCGGGGTGGTAGATTGACGTTGATTCGCTCAGTCTTTTATGTGATGCCTATTTATTTGTATGTTAGTGTTTTAGATTCCCCAAGGTGTTTTCCAATGGATTGACTCTCTATATTGGGACTTCTTCTTTTGGTGCCACGCTATCAATGCTGGCCGATGTACACGCTTGGTGGCATGGAAAGAAATATGTTGCCTTATCTCGGAAGGGGGATTGGGAGTTAAGAACCTCAAAACTGTGAATGATGCACTGCTATCAAAATGGGTTGTCTGTTGGGTCATGAAAAAGACATTTGCTCCTCAGTGATCGTTGTTTGCTACGACTGCAGGATTTGCCTTGTTTTAGAAAAGCGTCATCTCAGTTATGCCAATCTGCGAGGTTTCATGGCAACATCCCTAGGAGGACCCATGGGTGTCCTCTGTACGTGCTGGCGGCGGACCAGCATGCTGTGTGGGTGTTTTGACTCCAATATTTGTGCCCCCTCTTTCAGATAACTGGATGGAGGATTTATTGATGCTCTTGGAACATCTTGAGGGCTTTCAGCTGGATAACTCAAGGCAGGATGCATGGACTTGGAAAGGAGGCAAGTTCTCAGTTTTCGTAAGGCATATAAGCTCTTGTATAGCGGAAACCATGATGTGGACACTGAGCTGTGTTTGGACTGCCGATTATTGTGGCAGCTCAAGATCCTGTCAAGGATTAAAATCTTTTCATGGCTCTTGAGATGGCAATGACCGCCTACACAACGATTGAGATCACGATGGGCTACTGGAGCTGAGATCATGCATTTTTTGCGCTGCTCCAATGGAGGACATTGACCATCTGTTTTTTGGATGTAACATAGTGCAACAAGTACGGCGAGAGGCAAGATGCTCTTGGGTGAATGCGCTTTCAAGCAATGAATTCTGGCGCACTTTTCGATTTGGAGAGGGACAAGTCTACAACTGTGCTGTCTCAGTGACGTTGGCGTGCTGCACCATTAGCCTTCATGTGGTCCATCATATTGTCCATCTGGTGCCAATGGAATAATTGTATCTTTTGAGGAAAACACTGTTGTGTGGATGACATTACAGCGTATGCTTACCAGCTGTCGAAGGAGTGGGCATCACTGTGATGTTATCATTGTAATATGACTTAATAAAGGAACATGGATGGGGGCATTTGGCTCTCATCCTTCACACTTTCAAAAAGAAGAAAAATTGCACATTAGGACAAGCGGCTAGTTTGTTTTTTGGTTATATACATGGCTTAATTATTTATACAGCTGATGTGTGGGGCTGCAGTTTGCAGCAATTCGCAACAGCTGTTCATCAAATACCTAATCAGGTATTTGCATCCCACAAGAGAAAAATAGCCTGACTGAGCTATTTCGTCCAAGAAAACATAAAGTACATGATTTTCTCCTGCATGAACCCATGCCCTAAGTCCCTCAGACCCCACCCCCTTCTGCTGTCCAATTTGGTTGACGTTTTTCTTTCTCTGTTTTCTTTCTTTTACATTTTTCTTCTCTTGTTCCCATCTCGCTCTCTCTCATGTTTTATTGGGAAGGTCTTGTCTCTCTTAGATTGTCAATCTCTTCTTTTTCCCTTTCCTTCTCCGTCTGTTAAGTTTTTCTAGCAACTAGCGAGTTTTGACAATGGGCAAGATGAAGACCCTCACATTCTGTCCCCGGCTTAAGAGGGATGAAACTCTGGGCAATGAAAAAGGTTACAAAGCTGGAGAAAAAGAATACTCAAACATCTGTGTTTGATTTCTTTCCTGCGGGATCATGAGATACTATTCCTATTTCTGTCATGATTTTGCTCCACCATGGCCATCTTCATTGTAGGTTGTAGCACAGCCCAAGTTGTCACTTTTGTGTTCCCTATATATCTAATTTTTATTACATGTGATATCCTTAAGTGTTTTGATTTAGGTGGTAATAACTCAAGACGTAATTCGTGAATCTGAACTGCTGGGCAGTTTCTGGTACATGAAATCTACTCTAAGGCACTGGAAAATGTGGAGTTACGTACTGACTATTGGCTCTGGAAGCGATTGATACTTCTATGATAAATGTCTTTGTGAGGCTTCCTAGATGACATTGACTGCCCATTCAGAATTGTCGTGGTGGCTTCTAAGGGATGGGTTTTGACATGCTTTTTTTGTGTGATAATAAATGTCGATCTCTTGTTTTTGGATTGTGCAGTGACACGTGGAGTGTGGCAGGGTTTCGGTGTCATTTATTTGGAGATCCTACAGGTTTGGGGGGGTCATGAGCAAATGATTCAGACATACATATCTAGGAGGCAGCTTTCAATTATGGTCCATTTGGTCCCAAAAAATCAAATGTTTTTGGCGAGGAGAGATGTTTCTTAGAAACATGATTTCAGTAGAGAAAAGCTTGGGGAGACAAATGGTTGTAGTGTGGATCTTGTTTGTTTCATTTCTCACACATGTAATGTAATTGATCTGCAATAAAAAACTGGATGGTTGCAAGACACTCAATCATCCCTTATCCAAAAGAAAAAAAACTAGGTGTCGGTAATTATAGGAATCAAACAGACATGATTGATTGCTTTAGAAAAAAACAAACATGATTGATGTTAACTGTAGACATGTCTGATGCTATAATTAAATATGCACTTTGCTCTTCGAAATTTGTTCTAATGTTAAATAATGTTTTGGACTCAGGTTGGGTTGATGCTTAGGGGCATGGGGTTTAATAACAACACTGCAATTTATTTGGCTTCTGGAAAAATCTACAAAGCAGAGAAGACTATGGTTCCTCTTCTTGAGATGTTTCCACTTTTGCAAACTAAAGAGACATTAGCAACAGCTGAGGAACTTGCTCCTTTTAAGGTAGTATCTGTATACAGTTGCTTTAACTTTGAAATGATATGGATTGTGTTTATCTTATTATCAACATGATCGTGGCTTGCAGAATTACTCCTCCAGGATGGCTGCTATTGACTACACTGTTTGTCTCCACAGTGAAGTCTTTGTGACCACTCAAGGTGGAAACTTTCCTCAGTTTTTGCTTGGTCACAGGAGATATCTTTATGGAGGGCATTCTAAGACTATCAAGCCTGACAAAAGAAAATTGGCAGTATTATTTGATAATCCAAGTATTGGGTATGCGTCCACTCTTGACTTGACAAATTTAAGTTCTTTCTGAATGTGACATGAGAGACAGCTATATAACTTGTGAGGATATTAGTTTAATGATTGCAAACAATTCGTCAATTACCTGAGTGTTATCTTCTATTTATAAGTATTTCTTCTCTTTCATGGCTTTGCATCAAAGATTGATGATCATCATTTTTATTAGACTGAACCTCTAGTATTCTTCCTCATTATTTAGGTCATCTGTAGGCGCCAAACGTTGTCTCACCATGTTAATTGTTACCAATGGGGACTATAAACGCTGTTGATACAGCAGTTTAACTGATGTGTACTTAACCATGGTGAAAAGTTATTGTTAGTAATTGATTATTTTGGTAACCCAAACTTTCCTTATGGTGTTGATTATATATAACAGATGGTGAAAACAGTTTGTCTTCTAGGATATATAATTTCATCAAGTTCAAGTGCATTGCATGGATGAATGTTACTGGCGTCTGACTAGAAGAAGTGATTTGTTTTAATCATTCACATTTATTTTTTCATTGTCGTTCTTTCATCTTGCCGTAGATATGATTAAATGTTTTGAATTTTTATTCTTTTGAGAGAATTTAAAGTTAAACCTCTGAGAAGGTTTGTATCATTTTTGAGTTTCTCTTATCACCATAGTTGGGTCTTATTTTATTGCTCATATACCAGTCTAAGTTTACCGGCAACCGTCTATTTTGAAATCGCAAAAATTTTCTCCTAACAGGTGGAAGTCCTTGAAACGCCAGCTGCTAGCTATGCGATCTCACAGTGATGCTAAGGGGATAGAGATGAAAAGAGCAAATGATTCAATATATAGCTATCCCTGTCCAGACTGCATGTGCCGGCATAACAAAACAGAAGTACTAAAGTCTGTCTTGGTTCGATAGTATCAGTTCCAGCCATTTCTAACACATTACTGGGATTCACCTGATTTTTAATCGGTGTGTCTTTGATTCTTTTGTTTACTTCTGGTGGGGGGTGCTATTCTTTTCCAAGCTTGTGAGTTCCATCATTGCGCGCTACTGCTGCTATTCTTTTCAGCCTGGGCTGGTCCTCCTGTATAGTGGAAGAGATGATCAAGCTTATGAGCCATCTCTACAATGCCCAGGTGCTGACCTGAGATTTAACTTCAATTACACCTCTGTACCTGTATCTAGCAATGTCAACAACCAGTCTCCCCAGTATTTTTGCTGTGTAGCGTCAGGGAGGACTGTTGTTTGTATATGAAAACAAATGTTGAAAAGGAAAGTTGAGAACTCAGGGGAGTACAAGTCCGGTGTGGATCTCTTGTTTTGTAATCTTGTTTTCTTGCTTAATCGCGAGAATCACATCGTCGATTCCGGTGGTGAGTCGTGAGTTTGTTATCCTGCGTCTGTTGAAAGAAGTTTCGACTCAGGGTTTACACGGGACTTTCATTCTTTGTATTCTTTTAAAAATAGTACATGATATGATTCGAGGTTGATGCCCACATTGCTCTTTTCGTTTCTTTATGGTTTGTAATTATCGTGACTAGTACGTTGAGGAAACTACATAATTATAAATTTGCTTATCACGAAAATCAACGTAAACTTGTTCTTAATATATTAGAGTGATTTAACATCAAATTGAATGAATAAAGTCATGAAGGACATCTATTTTGCTCTCAACTTTTCTATCTCTTGGTTAATCTAATTACAATTTTATGTTCTACTTATAATTTGATTTTTTAAATATATACAAATACAGATGGCATTTAAACATAAAAGAAAATTGATTGAATATTAGTTAGTAGTTTTTTTAAAATTGTCTTTATTTGTTTTTCATTTATTCTCAAAGAAAATTTAAAGCACAAAAGTATTAAATAATTTAAAAACAAAAATGACAGCCAGGTAAAACAAAAAAAAAAGTATTATTAACATTTCAAGAGAGAGGTAAACGACTAAATTACTTGAATCGGAAATATGTTATAACTGCAGCGCCCATACAGAGTTTGGGCATGACTCCACTATTAAATTACTGGGTACTATTATATGTACATTACAAATCTATACAACAACAACAACAAAGCCTTATCCCACTAGGTGAGGTCGGCTACATGGATCATACGACGCCATTCCGCTCTATTCGTTGATCCATGTTCACGAGATTCGACAGGGTTTTACGCTGGCTGTCGGGGCCTAACACAACCCTCCTCCTTTATCCGGGCTTGGGACCGGCTATAAAACATAGGCGGAGTTACATTACAAATCTATAATATTACATATTTTATTATATTACTGTAAGACTATAACTATTAAGTATTAACTATATAGTAATATTATGTGCTTAGAGGTTAATGAATTTGTAAAGTATCCCGCTCTACACCTCGATGTAAAACATTTATTTTTTATTATTTGATTAATTTAATAATTATAATTTATGATAAATTAATTATATAGTTTTTTAGATGAAATAATATATATTTATTGAAATGATTTGATAATAGAAAAGTATCATCTAAGAATAAATAATTATAACCGTTGAATTAATTATGAACATTGGATAATCCTATTATTTTGAACCATATTTACTATTTAACGTATACTTTAAATTAATAAATAATTAATTTATTGAATAAAATTAGTGTTCTACATCCGTTCTAAGTCAAATACTTTACATACACGTTTTCCTCATATAAAAATCACAACATTCAATCTCACAAACCCTCATTCCACTATCCTAATTCATCCCTCAATCATTAGATTATAAAAAACCTAATTATTCGTCGACATGAGAAAGAAGATCCTTAATATGTAGGTACACAAAATTCTGTTTCATAATAATGAGTTGTATTAACAAAATAATTAATGTTTACATTGGGGTGATTTTGAAATAATTATTGGAAAAATAATTTTAATTTTCTTCATATGCCATTTTGAGATTAGAAACCTTATTAGTCACAATATTTATAAATTCATTGTTATTAAATAACTTATTCTAGAAAGCTTCTCCAATTATTCACATTTGTAATTAAGATATGTCATTTCAATAAGATGCTTAATTCTTCTATATGAAGTTGGTGAATAAATGATAAATAATTTTATAATATCATTACAAAACATCCGAAAAGTTCTACAGCTACATTAACTCTTAACCTAGAATGATAAGTGTTGCATTATTGTCTAGATATATTGATCAATTGCTTATCTATATGGAAGATTTAATTGTTTGATCATTTGGGAAATGAAGGAAGGGTTGAAATTGGTACATAAAAATGTTTACCGAAAACTCACAATTCAAATGATAAGTATGGAAATAATGATGCAAGTAATAATGATAATAATTATGTAGGTATAGTAATTTTGAGGAAAGGAGATAGATAACAAACTTAAGCAAGACTAATTGATTTGTTGACAAGGCTCGATCACACATTTACCAACTCTTCGCTTTGATATATCAACTTCAAGACCGTTGAAGATCCACTATCTTTCTTTTGATCCAATATGGCAAAGAAAACTTTTCACACCATATAGCCTCTTCTTTGTTTCAAGTAGTGTGAACTCGACATTTTGGATTGGGTCAGATCCGATCATGATCCGAACATCGATCTATCAAGTACGAATTGGGTAATCCTAACTTGAATCAACCTGATCTAACTCGAATATTTATTATTATTATTTAATTTTTAATTTTTATTAAAGTTTAAATATAAATAATATTAAACTATTAAAATCATTTTTATTTTAAATTGAATATTAAATATTTTTATATTAAACAATGCAAAAAAGGGAGAGAAAAAATGTGATCGGATAACCCAACCACTTGATCTGTCCAACTTGAAGGTTGGATCAGGTTGGAAGTCTATTTTTAGTCAACACAAACTAACCCGACTCCAATAAAGTTGGCCGGGTTGGGTTTGAGGTCCGATATGTGAACTCCCCTAGCTTCGACAAGTAATGCACAACCTCTCTGCACTGGATGTCCACACAATCCTTTTTGCCCAAAGGTAAGATAACATCTTTATAAGTAGCTAAATATCTCATAAAGCATATAACAAATTATGATAAACTTTCACAAACTTTTACAATCTTTCACTCTAAGACACAAGAGAGAAGATAAAGATAAACAAATTATGACACATGAGCTTTAAGATTTTCTTTTCCAACCAATTTTGAAGTTGTTTTTGACATATTTGTTGGAATAAAGTTTTATGTCATATCTAATTATATGTTGATGATACAAAGCTTAAATAATTAGAGTTATATAATTAAAGAGCAAAAGCAATTAAATAGAAATGAGTTATTTTATGCATTAAATTTAAACTAAATGAATATGTTTCATTCATATTTGAACTAATATTTTAATTTTCTAGATAATCTTGTTAGCAAACAAAAAAAAAAACCTCATTCTGAAAAAGTTATGACCACAAGAGTACATGCTAATTACTGAGCGGCTAAGGGAGCGACTAAGAATTTGCAACCAACCTATCAATTGATCTGATTAAAATACAATCAATCAACCAATGTATCAAACTATCGTCACATGAGAAGCTCAAAGGATCATGACCGGTCGAGATTCAACTATTGGTCTAGCTGAGCGATCGATTGGTCATCGCGCAGAAAGCACAATGACGATCATATTTTAGTCCAAAAGTTGGTAAATGAACCCCAATGACTAAATAGAGTTTAAATATAAAATATGTCCCAAATATGAAAGAATGATAAATAATTCCAAGAAAACTTGGAGAAACATTTGTGAAGTCCATTTGCGCCCGAAGTTACGATCATGTAATTCTTCTCTTGTGTAAGATTTTTATTGTAAAAGAGAGATTGCGGATTGTTGTAGAATATCTATATAGGTGATTGAGCTCTTTGATAAGAGGTTGTTTGAGCTAAGAAAAGACAAGTGAAAGATTTTGAGGAGGAGAGATGTGCCTTACCTCTCGAAGGGAAAAGATGAAAGTTGTAATAGGTTTCTTCCTTGTCCAAAGAAAGATTAGTGAAATATTCAACGGTCTCAAAGTTATCAATAATTGACTATATCTTCTCGTGTCTGGTTTCTCTCTCTCTCCTTATTACATTATTGTGTTTGTGATTTGATTACTATTGTGCTAACGAATCAATTTTATGCTTTCACGACTAATTTTCAAGATCAATTTTATTGGTTTTAACACCAATTCATCCCTCTTTGGTGCGTTATGGTTCAACAACATTAATTTGTTTCTAGAACATGAGGATTTCTTTCGAACCTATGTTTCGATAATCAATCAATTGAAAGCTTGATAACAAGATAACTTTATGCAATCAATCAATTTGTACTATTTCAGTCTTAACTTTATGCATTGACATCCATTCTTAATTGTACGGAGAGTTAACAAGATAATATATGTTTTTTTTTGCATTTATCACTTCAAATTCATTGGGACAATCTTCTAATATTATGTTGAAATTCTATTTCCCCTTTGCTCAGTCGATCTTCTTTTACCGATTTTGAAATGATTGTTCAATTCATATGATTGGTGGAACAATATGACTACTGGCACTCAAATCAATCGAATCATCTCAACCAATATCTCGATTGATGCTTCAGCTATTGTTGCTCACATTGTCTCAAGAAGTTGCTACTCAAGGTTGGTCGATCCCACCTTACTCGTTTTATTTATGGACCCTTTTTTTGAACATGCTATTGATTAGGACTTCTATAATTCAGTCCTTTGAACATTTGGTTAGTGGTATTGCTATAGGGATCAACTCAATCTATCATCATGTTAGAAACAAAACTCATATCATCAAAGTAGATGGGTATACAGATTGATTCATGTTGATCTATGATTGTCTGTTGCAACTTATAATTTTTTTTCCTTTTTGAGTCCTTGAATTTTCCTATTCACACCAATCCTCATGAAGACAAGATCACATCAACGTCAAGTATGATGGACAAATGTAATATACCACTCAAATAAATATAATATCACAAGTTTTTTTGACACTTAACAAATTTAAGTCAAAACTTTCAATATTTGTAACATCAAAATAAAAAGGGCTAAGACTTAAGGCGTATGACCCAACAATCTCTCCCTTTTTAATGAATCTATAGCAAGAAACATGAAAAACATTCAATTAGAAAATGAAAACACATAAAGCATCGATTATCATTCCTAAATTTATGTTTTCCCTTATAATACAAATGACCAAATATAAGCATGATTGTAAGATGCTTTTCATAAAAAGTTATGTTCATTATGTTCACAACTAAATGATTTTACCATAAGATAATATCACTTCTTTGTTTCAATAAGTATATTGATATTTTTAAACTTATATTTTTCTACTACTTCTCCCCCTTTATAAAAAGAGTTTGTATGTTAAGCAAATGTGATAATTTAAGGTTTTTTTCTTAATCATGTCTTTTCTATGACCCTTCAATCCATATAATTTTTTTATTTCTTCTATAAGCACATGTGACACTTAAGTTCTTATTTTTTAACTCACTCTTTCTTTTTCTCTCATTAAAAGTACATGCAAATAAAATTAAGCGCATATAAAAGGCAACAAAATACATAATTTTTGCTCCTCTATATTCATGGATAGCTAGAAAAAAATAAGCAAGCTGAAGTCCATATCATTAAGGGGTAATGTGTAAAAGGCTCAACTCATATATGATAACCAAAATAAATAAAACCATGAGAAAGCAATAATAGTAGATATAGATGTCGGACCAAAGTTTTAATGCCATATAAAATTATATTTTGATAATACAAACCTCAAAAGATTCAATGCTGGAAAAGTTTAAAGAAAAAGGGATAACTTTATGCACTATATTTTGATTAAATAATTAACTATGATCGTATTAGATTTAGGATGAATCATAAAGACAAAAATTGTAGAGAATCTTGTTAGCTATCCATAGAATCTAAGATTATCTAATTTGGATAACTGCACAAAAAATTATGCTCAAAATAATGCAGGTTGGTCAACCTGCCGATTGAAGTAAAGAAGTCCGGTCGAGACAATACCGGTCGACCGAATAGGAGATGTCGGTCGATCGATGAATACAGAGCCTTCTCTGGTTGACGTCGAGACGATACTGGTCGACCGATTAAGCGCAGAAGCTAAAGAAATCGCGCAACGGTCACATAGATCGGTTGACCGGTCCATACGTGCGGTCGACTGACCTCCGAGTCAAATGAACAGTAATGGTTAAATTTGAAGAAGAAATTTGTGGAATAATTTTTGAACTAATTTTTCACATACTAGAGCCTACAAAAAGAGGTCCAAAGCCAAAAACAAAAGCATCAATCAAAGACTTGAAGAAAAACTTCAAGTTATCAAAAGAAGACTCTTTCCTTGAAATTTTCATTTAAAGTTTTCTCTTCTTTCTCTCTTATCCTCTTGTAAGCTTAGAATTGTAAAAGAGAGAAACATTTTATTTAGAAAAATATTAAGAGAGCTCCTGTGTAAAAGATGTTTCAAATCTTATCTCTTGAGCGAGAGAAAAGATTAGTGTCACTGGAGGAGAGGAGTGCCTTACCTCTCGAAGCAGAGAAAAGGCGGTGGTGTAAAGGACTTTTCCTTCTTGCCCCATTTGGAACAAAGAAAGAGATTATAGTGGAATCTCCGACAGTCTCGAGGTCGAGAAGTCGGAGCGGGGACGTAGGCCAAGGTGTGGCCAAACCTCATCAATAATCACCATGTGCGTTGTGATTGCTTTCTCTCTCTCCCTCGTATATAGGTTTTGATATGATCTGAATTGCATTGATTTAAAATATTTTAAGAATCAATTTTAAGCTTCCGCAACTATTATTGTGAAATCAACAATTTTATTTTCAACACCAATTCACCCCCTCTTGTGCCTTTTGGGATCTTACAGTTGGATTCAAAGGGGATTGCTCTTGTTCTAATTTTTAATCATCTTGTTTCAAGATTTCATCATCTTATTTTAAGATTTAACCATCTTAAGAGCTATGACATCAAGTGGATTTAGTTTTGCCGAAAGACAATCAATTAGTCGGCCTCCACTTTTAAATGCATCAAATTTTGCATATTAAAAAATTAGAATTAAAGAATACATTTATTCTATTGATATTGACATGTCGGACATCGTTGAAAAATGTTATTATCTTCATGAAAAAGTACCTACAGATTCTGTAGAAAAAGATTTTTTTTAAAAAACGTGACTGGAAAGCCAAAAATATTTTTTTATTGTGCTTTGGATTCAACAAAGTTTAATCGAATTTCTAGTTGTAAAAGTGCAAGTGAGAGTTGGAAGAAGTTTATTACTTTTTATGGAGGAACATATAAAGTTAAGGAATCTAGACTACATATTTTAAATAATTAATATGATTATTTTAAAATGCATAATAATGAATCCATACATGATATGACTGCATGATTAATAATATTTTGAATGAATTAGCCTCCTTGGGTGAGCCAAGATCTAACCTCCCAAAAGTGAAAAAGTTTCTTAGGTCTTTCTCCTCCAAATGGTATACGAAGAGGACCGTGATTGAAGAAAAAGATTTGAACAAATTGGATTTTGATGATCTTATTTGTTCACTTATAACCTATGAGATCTCAATACAAAAAAAATCAAGATGAAAAATATCTCAAGAAGAAAACATTGACGTTGAAAGCAAATACAAAAGAAAAAGACTCGGGTGAAGAGGAAATTGTAAAATTAGCACGTTCTTTAGAAAAAGTAAAGAAAAAAATGCCTCATTGAAAGATATACAAAATAAAGCTTTTTTTTATGTAACAAAAAATAATCTTAAGAATCATTTTGGACATAAAAACTCTTATTGGAAATTTAATCATTCCTATGATAGAAAATCACATTTTAAATGTTTCACATGTGGATTTTATAATCATTATGCATATCAAAGCAAATTAGAAAACAATTTCAACATGGAATGATATGAGTTTCAAAAGGAACTATGACTAATAAAATATGACTCAAAGAAGTTTGGATACCAAATGTTACATAATTATTTTTCATGTGTGCCTCACATGCAAAGTAAAGGACAAGTAGACTTGAAAATGTGAAGGCACGAAGGTTATGATAAGAATATCACTTACTTTTTTTTTCACCCAGAATTTCAAAACTACTATTTCTTTAAAAGAAAATAGGAATATATAAATATAAATAAATAAATAAATAAATAAATATATATATATAAAATAGAAAAAGATTGGTCATAATGGTAGGGGGAGCATGTTAAAATCTTCCAACAATTAATATTATTGTTGTATCAAAGTTTTATGCAACATTTTTATTCTTAACACAATTCTTTTTGAAACCTGTGGCTTACATAAACCCATAAATCAATTTGATTTCACTTTTAAAATAGTAATAAATTTAGGGGTAGTTAATTTTTTTGTAGTTTTTAACTCTTTACAACATTTTTAAATCAATTTGATGCAACATTTTACATGTTATTATATTACAAAAAAGGAGAATGAACTTTTTTTGGACAATATAATTAAGGGGGAATTAAATACAATTTCTTATATCCTTCATATACAAATTATCTTTTTGATGAAACAAAAGGGGGAGAAATATATGACAATATGATATGAATATAACCTTATATGAAGAGTACCTTACAATTAATATTTATGTGTTGTAAGGAAAGCTAAGATGTAAGGGAGTAAAATTGATTTTACAATTTTTTTGCAACTTATATATTTTTTATATTTATCAGTTTGTCTTTAAAAAGGGGGAGATTGTTGGAGCAAAATTTTAATGTCATGTAAAATTATATTTTGATGATACAAACCATGAAAGATTCAATGCTGAAAAAATTTAATGAAAAATGATAACTTTATGCACTACACTTTGATTAAATAATTAACTATGATCCTATTTGGATGAATAATAAATATTGTAGAGAATCTTGTTAGCTATCCATAGAATCTAAGATTATCTAATTTGGATAACTGTGCAAAAAGTTATGCTCAAAATAGTATAGGTCGGTCAACTTACCGATCGAAGTAAAGAAGTCCGGTCGAGACAATACCGGTCGACCGAATAGGAAATGTTGGCCGACCGATGAATACAGAGCTTGCTCCGGTTGACATCGAGATGATACCGGTCGATGAACCGGTCGACGAACTGGTCGATCGATCAAGCGCAAAAGCTAAAGAAATCGCACAATGATCACATAGAATGGTCGACCGGTCCATATGTGTGGACGACCGGCCTCCGAGTTAAATGAACAGTAATGGTCAAATTTGAAGGAAAAATTTGTGAAACAATTTCTGGACAAATTTTCCACATATTAGAGCCTATAAAAAAGATCCAAAGCCAGAAGCAAAAGCATCAATTAAAGTCATGAAGAAAACTTCAAATTATTAAAAGAAGACTCTTTTCTTGAAGTTTTCATTTTAAGTTTTATCTTTTTTCTCTCTTCTTCTCTTGTGAGCTTAGAATTGTAAAAGAAATAAACATTTTATTTATATAAATACTGAGAGAGCTCCTGCGTAAAAGAGATTTTAAATCTTATCTCTTGAGCGAGAGAAACGATTAGCTTTATTGGAGGATAGGTGTGTCTTAACTCTCGAAGAAAGAGATTCTAGTGGAATCTCCGACGGTCTCGAGGTCGATAAGTCGGAGCGGGGACGTAGGCCAAGATGTGACGGAACCTCGTCAACAACCATCGCGTGCTTTGTGAGTGCTTTTTTTTCTCTCTCTCCCCCTCTCATATTGGTTTTGATATGATATGAATTGCATTGATTTAAAATATTTTAAAAATCAATTATAAACTTTCGCAACGATTATTGTGAAATTGACATTTTTGTTTTTAACACCAATTCACCCCCTCTTGGTGTCCTTTGGGATCCTACAATAGACAATAAATCCAAGTAAGAATGATGATGTTAAGCAACACTTTGATGTACAATTCTTTTAATCCTCACCTTTCTCTTGTGTCTTTACTTTTTCCCTAAGCATGTATTACGATTTAAATTTATGTTTATCTATTCATTCTCCTTATCTTCTTTTCATTATATTACAAAAAAGTATAAGTTACACGTGATAGACAATATGAGTTCTCTTTAAATTCTTGCATAATTTTTCAAAGGATTAAATAGAATAAACAATTAAGTTTTCAATCCTTAAGTTACAAACACAGTTTAAGAAGGAATCAAATCAAATATGAGAATAAAACAATGTGACAATGATATAATAATAATTTATAATTTGAACCTTGCATGTCATATAAATGATTTGAAAGTTAAGTGTCAAAATATCATTTACGAAATCAGTTTAGTTTGGAAGCAAGCATAAAACAAAAATAATGATTCTTAGCAAATAAATATGTTTTTTTGTAATCATATACATAAGTACATAATTTGATAACAATAATCCTTATGCATTGACTTTCTACTTATAGAAATATAATCAACCAAGATATGTAAATAAGGTTCAACAATGATCATAATGTGCATAACTAAGTACTACATGGTGGAATCACATAGGAGCCACTTTAAATTCCATATGCGCCACCTTTGAAATTCAACTATTGCTTTCTAGTTTGACTTGTTTTCCAATAATTATGAGATAGAATGGAGTGAAGTTCTAAATCATAGTGGGAGTCACATTTAGAATCCATCTAACAATTATACAAATTACCTAGTTGGTGATATGTGCATTCATATAAGGATATTACAAAAATACATACAAAAAATGGATATGCCTTAATGATATTGATATCTATTTGAGTGTAATTTTTCTTATTAGAATATTATATGTGTAATTTTCAAATATATGGAAATACTTGTTACTTGATATTATGAATATTGCTTATCTTTTAATGTCTATCATAATTAGTTGGTTAGTAACATTGATTATCAATTTATTGGGCTATTGATTGCTCACTTTGTTCTTTCAATATTTTCACTTTGTGATTACTTTATTATCACTATAAGTGATCACCTTGTTGCTTCTCTATGAATAAATTTTTTTATTTTTCGACACTACACTATGTGATTTTTTGGGAGGTGAGAATAATATTAAAGGAAGAAAATGGTGTTGATGAAAAAAGAGAGAATGAAAAGGAGAAAAGAGACCTGCATTGTCGATGACATCAATATGACATTACAAAATCATATAGTCGTGTCATATTAGTTTATAGACAATGACACAAGCATGACATCATCAAAATTTTAATGCTATCGTTACTTGATCAATTTCTAGTCGTGACAAGTGACATCATGATGGCATCAGCATTGTTGGAAGAGTCATAACTTTGGCTATATACAAGTTAAGATGACACTAAATTTTAATTAATAACAAAGTCAAAGTTGCATTCAAAGTTTCAACGAAGAAGAAATTTTATTTTCCATGACAAACCACATGATGATTCTTCATCGCAAAATTCCAAAACTAATTTTTTTATTGTAACAAGTTTATATTTTATCATGATGAATCTAATTTTTTTTATCATTGTCAAAGTTATTTGACAACTTAGAGCTCCCATGGTTGTGATATGTCTTCATTACAAACTCTTCTATTACCATTATTACATAGTCATCACGATTCGTTTAAGCTTGATCTTTAATTTCAAACTTTTGTTAGCCTCATGATTTGTAATTAGATTTGTGAAATGTAAAGCTATGAGTTGTTACTTTTGAATGCTCCTTTTCTTCAATCTCATTGATATGCTCGTAAAATTTTTATAATTAAGTGGACTTTGAATCTGATCATCATATAATGGCCATGACCAGAGTCACAACTCGAGAAATATGAAACTTTGATATTTCGAAAGTAGAATTGGCTTCATTTGTCATGCTACTTATTCTAGCATTTTTTATGTGTTTTTATTGCAAAATATCATCATCATTGAGTATATTACCGACTTAAAAATAAATTGAATAAATTTTAAAATGATGCATGCTATTTCAAAATTAATTGAAATAAAACTAAATGCGAGCATAATTATAAGTTGGAATATTCATGCATAAAAAATCTCGATGGTCTTAAGGTCGAGAAGCCAAGAGATATGGAATAGTCCAACTTCCCATTGGAATTGCAAAATGAATTATGGACATCGTGTATAGTAGTGAGTTCAACAAATAGGTCGATTGAAGTTGGATTGGACCCAGAAGTTCATATATTGAAAAACTTTATGGAGGACATCGACGAGACATCGACCAATAGGTCGGTTGAAGTGGTTTGGTCAATCCTAGTGTCAATGTTCAAATTTCTCCAATGGTACATTGTTCGGTTAATCAAACTTGGGATTTATCGAAGAAGCATCTATCTATATTTTTTTACAGTGAGTATTTTAGGCATACAAGCCTATAAATTGATGCCAAAGTGATTCCAAAAAGGTGCTATTTGATAGCTAACTAATTTTCAAATTTATGACAAACTTGAGAAATCTCTCGATCCTCATTTATAAATTTCTCTAATGTGATGAAAGTTAGAATCATTGGTATATAAGAGTGTCTTGAAAATTTTGAGTTGTATGAATTTGAAATAAGAAGAAGCTATTTGTCCTAGAGGTTGCTCTCAGCTCTCGAACATAAAAGATGGTAGTTGTAAGGGTGTTTGCTCACCCTCATGAAAAAGGATTAGGTATAGTGAAATTCAACGATCTCGAGCACGAGGAAATGAAAGACATGGAGTAGTTGAAGGTGTTTCGGTCGAACCATGACAAAATTGGTTGCTTTCTAATTCTCTCCTTCATTTGTCGCTTTTATGTATGACGTAAGTTTTGGACATGCTCAATTGACTTTAATGATTCCACATTGATTTTTATTTAGTACTAACCACCACTTGGTGCCTCATGATCCTACATGTTTTTTTTTGTTTCATAATTATAGGATTTTTTCTTACTTTTAAGTCCAAGCATTGCATATCAATTAGTATTATTTGGGGAGGAATGTTAGTTGTGAAATATATTGTTGATTATCCTGGTATAAGTGACAATAGTGTAGGGAATACAAATTAATTTATATTATTTTTTGGTTTGTTTGAGTACTATCTAGTAGGAGTGGTCTTGATCTAATTGGAATTAAGAGATGTTGATTTATCCTATTATAAAATTAACTAGGTAACATACTCTCGCTTCGTGCAATTTAAATATATTTTAAACTATAATTTATATTTTTATTGCAGTTTATAAGATAAGTACTATTTTGTATATACAACATATTTAAAAATATCTTACAAAGACATCATGTAAGTTACATTTACATTTTAAAATATTTAAAATGACTATAAAAGTTGTTTCTTTAGGAGATAATTATTCTACCCAATTTACATTCATGCATGTGTGTTAAAAAAAGTATATTACAATTTTGCAAACAATTGATAAAGGAAAATAATAAATATTGTATTCAAAATAATATCATATATTAGAAAAAAAAACAATAATATTGATCTTTGCAATATATTTTCTGGATTTGGTATTTGTCTGAAGAAAGAAATGAAAGTTGCGTTAAATTCAAAATTATTTCTTATCCTAATTTTTTGGGATACCAATTTTAATTATTGAAGTGAAACCAGGCATGCATATTGACACATTGCATTTTTTTTATCTTTGATTGATTTAAATATTTTAGTATACGGCTGACCATTATATATATATATATATATATATTCAAATGTTATATATTTTAGTAAATATAATATTTAATCACTATCTTAAAAAAATGTATTAGCTAAAACATTAGAAATATAAAAGATATTTTTTCATCACTATTTTATGTTTTCATATTATTTTCAAATAAAAATAATTATATAAATATGAAGATGCAGTCCATTTGTTCATTAATCTTCTAATCACCTGCTCCACCACCATGGGATTCTGCTGCCCCATGTCGTGGACCTCGCCGGTCATCTCCGTCGTCTTGGTCACCTTCTTGCCTTCTTCCACCCATTGCTCGAGGCGGATGATGACTTTTGCTGCTGTTGCTTTCACCGGAAGCTTCGTAGGAGGCTTCGTCATCTTCTTCGTCTTCGTGCAGACAAGCGAACAGAGCACAACATTCATCGCGAATGCTCTGATCTATGTCTGGCCGTTAGACCGTTAACACTCTTCATACCGTTTTAAGTTTATATAATGTTTCTTTTTCTTTTTATTCACTTCCGTTATAATCAAAGCCTGTATATAAAAGGACATAGACATTACTGGAAACTTTAGCTCGTCTAGTTTTCTTTCTGCACAAAAATGGAATAGAAGGAAGCGAGGTTTCTTCCCCAACCTGTGTTGTGTTCTCAGATCTATCGTGATGCAGAAACATTGCGATATTGTGACATGGTATCAGAGCCATCAGATCTGATTTCCTGTGGTTATCTGGCTTTCTCTGGTTAGTTTCACTCTTGATTTCTGATTAATCGATATGGCTTCATCTTCTTCAACCGGATCTGTTTCTACTCCTATTAGCATTGATGTGAATAGTCCTTTATATCTGAACTCTTTTGATACTCCTGGATTGATTCTTACACATCATGTACTTATGGATTCAAGTAATTACTTACCCTGGAGTAAATCTCTGTTTAATGCCTTACGAGCTAAAAATAAGCAAGGTTTTGTTGATGGATCTTGTTTGATGGATTCATTTGATCAATCTTTGCATTATCAATGGAAAAGATGTGATTCACCTATCATTTCCTGGATTACAAGTACAGTTTCCAAGGATCTTATAAGCAATGCAGCTTATGATGAAACTGCCTTGCTGATTTGGCTGGATCTAAAAGAGAGATTTCAGAGGTCGAATGGCACTAAAATATATATGTTACATGGTGAGATTTATTCAATCAATCAGGGTTCCTTATCTGTTGGGGAATACTATAATAAACTGAAATTTCTGTGGGAGGAGTTGGTGCTTATGGTTCCTAGTTTGGGAGCTTAGGTTCTTCAAAGGATTTCTCTGAATATATGTTACAACAGAAAGTTTACAAGTTCTTATTGGGACTTAATGAATGTTATAGTCAAGTTAGATCTCAGATTCTCCTGATGTCTCCTCTACCCTCTTTGAATCAAGTCTATTCAATGGTTGCTGAAGAAGAACAAAGGAATAGAATCACTGTTAACTCATGTCAGAATGTTGCTTTTTTGTCTAGCTCAAGACAAGCATTTAATCATAACATTCAATCAAATCAGAATCAGAATACTGCCTTCATGTCTAATGCCAGACAATATCCTGTTTCCAACTTCAATTCTCCTAATATTAGACAGTATAATGGCCAGCAACAACAACAGAAATTAAGAAAAAAATCTTCAGTTATTTGTGAGCACTGTCAGAAGCTAGGTCATACCAAAGTTCAATGCTATAAATTGATTGGATATCCTCCTGGTTGGAAATTCAAGGGTGGAAGGAATCATAACCAAGTTGTAGCAAATGTTTCAGATCTACAGATTCATGAATAACATAATTGTATTTCACAGAATCATGCCGCTCAGCCAATTCCTTCTCAGAGTCAGAGTCAAAATTATTATTCTTGCCCTCCAAATCAGAATGTTATATCAGAAAATTGTGAGAATCTCAGAAATGAAAATTTTAGGAAAGCTCCTGTGCTTACTGAAGAGCAATATCAAAGGATTCTCAAAGTCATAGACAAGGAGCAAAAAATAGATTTGGCTGCCAATATTCATGTAGCAGGTACAATTGATAATTCTTGTCATATAGGAGATGATGTTTGGATCATAGACACTGGTGCTACTCAGTACATGACTTCAAATATAAATGCTCTTCAGAATGTTTCTGAGTTATCTAAAACTAAATTTGTTACTTTGCCTAATGGAGCTAGGTTATCAGTATCATATTCTGGTTCAGCTACTGTTGGTCCTGAACTTTGTTTGTCCAATGTTTTACATGTACCTGAATTTAAATTTAACCTCATATCTGCTTCTCAACTGACTAAGGAACTTGGTTGCTCGATTACTTTTTTTCCACAATTCTGTCTTATACAGGATCTGCACAGTGGGAAGGTGCACCTGATTGGTAAGGAGTGCAATGGGTTGTACTATTTGGACATAGCTGAACAAAAGAAGATACAAGTTGCAAGTAGAGTAGCTGTTGTTGGTGCTATTCAAAATGATGATTCAGAAGATAATGGAATGCTGTGGCATAGGAGACTTGGGCATTTGCCATTACAAAGGCTTCAAGTTATCACTGATTGTGGATCTAAAATACAATGTGACATTTGTCCACTAGCTAGACAAGTTAAATTTCCTTTTCCTGTAAAAGACAGATATCAATGTAGACAAAGATTACACACCATTCACATGGATATTTGGGGTCCTTACAAGTTTGTTTCTCATGCTGGAAATAAATATTTTTTGACTCTCGTGGATGACTACAATAGAATGACTTGGATATATATGTTAAAGGTTAAGTCTGATAGTGTAGCTTGCTTGCAACAGTTTATCAATCAAATGTTGATTCAATATGATGATGATAGAATTAAAATTCTAAGATCAGATAATGGAGTTGAGTTTATGAGCAATAAATGTCAGGATTTTCTAAAAGAGAAAGGGATAATTCATTAGACCTCTTGTACATACACCCCACAACAGAATGGGCTTGTAGAAAGGAAACATAGACATTTGTTGGAAATTGCACGAGCAGTTTATTTTCAATCTTCAGTGCCTATAAAGTTCTGGGATGAATGTGTCAGGACTGCAGTCCATTTGATAAATAGAATACCATTCCAAGTACTACAAAATCAAACTGCTTATGAAAAGTTTTTTGGACACAAGCCTAGTCTTGACAATGTCAAAGTCTTTGGTTGTTTGTGTTATGTGACTAGCCTTCAAATCAGAGACAAATTTGATCCAAGAGCTAATCCTTCAGTGTTTTTGGGTTATAGCAATACACAAAAAGGATATAAATGTGTCGATCTAGTCACTAATAAAATCTCTGTCAACAGGAATGTTATCTTCTATGAAAATGTGTTTCCTTTCTCCATCAAAAGACCTCATGTGATTTTTGGCAAACTGTCCACAAACATACCTTGTCTAGATGAGTCTTTCCCTAACAGAATAATCTTTCCATCTTCTGACATTCCAGAGAATGATTTGTTTATGTCAGATTCTCCTCCAGCTATTGATATTCAGATTGAATTACCTCCTATATCTTCTGATTCTGAAGTTTTTTCCCCTACTGCCACACCAGAAATTCCTTCTGATTCTCCTGGTGCTTCAAATCCAGTTCAAGTGAGGGACAAAAGACATATTAGAAAACCACTCTGGATGCAAGATTATGTTATGAATTCTAACACTTCCTATCCATTATCAAATCATCTCACTTTTGCAAATCTGTCGAGTTCATGTGTTGGATTTCTGACAGCTTCTGATTCCATATTTGAACCTCATTCTTATTCTCAAGCTATCATTGACCCTAAGTGGGTTCAAGCTATGAATTTAGAGCTGGAGGCATTGGTTTCCAATCACACATGGGACCTAGTTTCCTTGCCATTTTTTCTTTCTTTTTAATAGTTTACTATGCCATTTTTTTCCATTACGTTAGTTTTTTTTCTATCTAAGTCATAATAAACAATTCATCAAAGAACGAACAGATAACAATTAATCTTAATTATAACAACCATGTCTATTTTAATTAGTGAACTGCGTTAAGAAGATATCATTTTAAGTTGAAGTGAAATCTAGTGTCCAATCAAATTATATATATTTTTTGTTACAAAAAAAACATATCCATGTGATAGATGATGATGGATGAAGACGATAAATAAAAAAATAATAATAGAGGTAAAGGGAGGGTGTTTTTTTAACCTTGATATATGAATAAACTGTTTTGTACAAGCTGTAGATCCTTGAGAACTCTGGAAAAGATTCTGCCAAACTTGGTTAATGGTCCCTCGACACCCTTTTATTAAATTTAAAATATTTTCCACTATTAAAAATATAAGTGAATTTAAAAAGTTAACATGTGTTTTATGAAATTTTGATCATGTTTGAATTTTATATTCCTTATTAAAGATGCATTTATATATGATTATTTTTATTAATAGACTCAAATATAAAGAATCATCATGAAACTTTAACTATCACGTTAAAACTTTAATACCCAAATTAATCATTAGAACATAAAAAATTAAATGATTCATTTACTTAGATGTCGAGATAATGATTAAAGAAAATAAATTTAAAATAAAAAAATCAAACATAACAATAAGGAGACTAATAAAAAGAAAAAAAGTTGCATTGTGTAGAGGATTAAATAATTTCATATTTCAGAATCTAATTCATTCATGATTGTTAAATAGAACCTAATAACTTGTGTAAATTTAAATATATCTTGTTAATTTATGGGTACAACATTTTTTTTTCGCTCATACGACTAGAGGAGAAACGTGCCCGTCTTTAGCTTTTATAATTTATAGACAATGTATAAATGCTATTAAAAATTTTAACAAAAAAGAAAAAAAAACTTATAGATAATGTATAAAAGATAATAATAAAATTTTAACAAATAAAAATATCAAAAATAATAAAATGGATTTGTTTTTGACATTATCACATTTGTTTGGCATTCTTTTATATGAAAATACACTTGAGCGATCTTTTGGCTGGCGCACAGGATCCGAAACATCCCCACACCATTGGGTAAATTACATGATTAGTCCCCCAACTTTGAGTCGATTTCTAATCAGTCCTCTAACTTTAATTTGTAACTAGAACATCCCTCATCTTTGATTTTCTTGCACGATTAATCTTTTTGACCGGTGATAGTAGGTTTCCCGGTTATCTTGCGTACGTGACGGCCACGTGAGTCATTTCTCATTCATCCACGTCATTCAAGTCATTCACGTCATTTAACGTTACTAAATCGGTTAATTCCACGGATCGTCCCCCAACTTTGAGTCGATTTTTAAACGTCCCCTAACTTCAATTTATAACTAGAATGTCCGCCAACTTTGATTTTATTACATGATTCATCCATTTGATCACTAATAGATAGTCTCTCAGTTACCTTGTTGATGTGGCGTAATAAAATATAATAAAAGATTTAATTTATTGACATGGCACAATAAAAAATAATATAATAATGGAAAATAAAAATAATATAAAATTTAATAAAAATGAACCGAGCTCGTCGGTGCCTCCTATGCGAGCGCACCAAAGGAGAGCGTCGGCCCCCCTTTTGCTCCTCATCGCGTGCGAGGACAAAAAGGAAGGTCGGTGCGTCCCTCTTCTAGCTCGCCGGCGCACGAGCTGGCAAACTAGAGTGCGGCCCCCCTTTTGCTCATTGCCGCGTGCGAAAACGAAAAGGGGGGTCGACGCCCCCTCTGTCAACTCGCACGCCGACGAGCTGGAAGATAAGTGCACTGGCCCCCCCTTTCGTCCTTGCCGCGGCAAGGAACAAAAGGGGGCGCCGACCCCCCTTTTCGTCCTCGCGTGCGGTGAGGAGCAAAAGGGGGGCGTCCCTCTGCCAGCTCGTCCAGCAGATGGGCACGTTGGGCCCCCTCTCGGAGCTCGCACAAGGGGCACTAGGCCCCTCGAGCTCGTCGACGCTCCCTATCATATTTTATTTTTTATTAATTTTTATAATATTTTTTATTGTGTCATGTCAATAAGTTAAAGTTTTTTATTATATTTTATTATGCCACATCAGCAAGGTAATTGGGATATTGCCAGTTACTGGTCAAGTGGATGAATCGTGCAATAAAATTAAAGTTGGAGGACGTTCTAGAAATCGACTCAAAGTTGGGGGACGATCCGTGTAATTACCCTATTTAGTAGCGTTAAATGACGTGGATAACTTGAATGATATGGATGAAAGAGAAATGACTCACATGGCGGCCACGTACACAAGGCAACCAGAAAACCTATTATCACCGGTTAAGAGGACTAATTGTGCAAGAAAATCAAAGATGAGGGACGTTCTGGTTACAAATCGAAGTTAGGGGACTGATTGGAAATCAACTCAAAATTGAGGAACTAATCGTGTAATTTACCCCCACACCACTGCTATGTTTCTCTCTTCTATTTCCTATCTCTCTTGGAAACATGTCACAAGGAAGCCGAATGTGAAACTGTTTAGTGTTTCCTGCTTGTTGGGGAGTCTCATCCAGGCACCTGTCCATGTTGAATGAGGGAACGTGGACTTAGGTTACCGGATAAAATCAAAAGGAATGAATAAATAGAATAGAGTATTATTTTAAAGAATAAACATATTCCTTTAAAAAATATAATATTATATAACTAAAATATTTTATCATATAAAGTTGACATTTAATATTATAATAATAGTAAATATTAATATAATAATATTTTATTAAAATTTTAATAATAAAATATGAATTAAAAAGTTAATAAGAATGAGAGTATTTATATTCTCGTCGTAGGTTTTATTAACTTCAAGATGGTTTCCCATTTTTTAAAATTTGACCATCTTAATTCAATTCCATTATGTGTTTAGCTATATTATATGAGTAACATGATATTTTAACATTTATTTTCAACAACAACACAAGTTTTCTTCTTGAGCTCGAGGAGACAGAAAGGGAGGAGCTCATCCATCCGAAGAAGCATAAGATGATGGAGCACTCCCATGAATCGTGGGCCTTTGCTAATGCACACAATGCCTCCCACTATCGAGGATGTTATATATATACAACAGACATGCAACTGTACGGAGCAAGAGCAAAGTGACTATTCACTTTCCCTTCCAAAAAAAACTAGCGTCGCTAAGAAATTAAAAAATAATTATGTCCAAAAGTAACTCCATTTTTTACTACAAATATGATTATGATTCTAATAGAAGGCTAAGAGAATGAGATAAGAAATGCAAGTGTAACTTAAAACAAATAGCAAAACAACGGCTATAGGACAGAAAAGATCAAAGGATAATGAAAAGATCATCATAAGAATGACAAGAGTCACTAATCATCATAAAGAGATTTCATTATTGATATGCTTCATCTTCTTCATCTTATTATTCATTTTTTATTTATAGTGGGGTATATTTCAACTCACGGGGAGGCCTATCTCATCCCGTTCATCATCATCGTCATAACTGACAGAGCCATCCCATAACTGACCGTAGTCAGCTTATAACTGACCGGAGTCAGCCCATAATTGATCGGAGTCAGTCCATACTGGTCGTCACCAGTCCATCATAATAAGAGCTCTCCATTTAACAATTTTCATCTTTGATCTTATAGCTTTTAATTTATTTTTATTAGGACATAAGGATCATGATTAAGAATTGGTCATCATAAGAAAGGATCAACGAACCATACTGATCAAAAGTCTTGGTAATCATCATCATCATTATATAAGACTTAGCAACAAGATTGGATCATGGAGAGAAATCTGATGTGCATAAACATCTTAATCATCATCGTGAATTGATCAACATTGATGGATATAAATCAGTGTTACCACCGATATGATTGGATCTAATTTAAGTCATCATGATAAGAGTCATAAGTTCAGAGTCATATTAGACATCATCGTTAGTAAATACATAAATAATATAATCACCATTATGACTTAGATCATGATTAAGCACATGAATCAAGGGCCTAAACATCATAATTCATATCGAAATCCGGGCTGAGTAGGGTAGAACCCGGTCCGAGTTCATAAGGCATCAAATCGAGAAAACATGGCATAACTCGGGCCGAGTTCGAGCTTGACAGATCGTTTGGCTGATTCGATGAATCGGTCGACCGCTCGACAAAAGTCACGGCCGAACGTGACTTCGTCGTGGGACTGCTCGGGCTAGATTATCATCAACCCAGGATGAGTTCTTCTTCATTGCAGAGCTTTGCGCTCGCGACAATGGCGGACCCGGCCGGGTTCCGTCGAACTCGGTCCGAGTATAGACCTACTCGGACCGGATCATAGTGAACCCGGGCCGGGTTCTTCTTGTGCAGAAATTGCGCAGACGCACAATTCGTGTTCCGATCATCATTTTTCGGCGATGGCCGCCACAAATCGTCATCATACAATATTCTACTATAACCAGGCATCAACTAGGACATGCATCAAGTCTAAAATCATGATTCTAAGAAGAATATACCCTAGCCATACCTTGTGAAGTTTCCATTCAAACCTCACATCCTTTCTCTTCTTCTTCGTGTCCTTCCTTTTCCTCCTCTTCTTCCTCTCCTTTTTCTCTTTATTCCGGCCGTTCCCTTCTGTCCAGGCATGTCATCCACGCCCTCTGTTTTCCCTCCTATTGTCTGGTAGCAACTTGACGTGAGAAGGCAAAGAAAATGCGTATGAAGCTGAGGGGCAATGCTAGGGCCGGCTTGCAGGGAGAAAAGGGTTGTTTAATTCGTTTTAATCACCTATTTATAGGGAAGAGAAGATTGAAACCAATTGGGACTTTAAAAGATCTGATTTGTTTCTCTATAGGTGATTTTAAATCTTTGTTTCCGTCTTTATCTTTTCCTAATTAGTTTTAAATTTTTTCCTTCTTCATCTCCTTCTATTCAAATTTTATCCTTTCCTCTTTTATCTTTTTTTTTTTTAAAAAAATCTCTCGGGTGTTACAGAAACAATATAGAAGCTCAGCTTTATATAATATTATATAATATAAGATATAGATATATAAATGTATTGTATATATACATGTGTGTAGTTCAAAAATTAAAAAAAACTTAGTAGTTTAAAATGGCTATAAGTGTAGTTCAAAAATTAAGTTTAATCTATATATACAATAAACAATTAAATAGGAATTTATTAATGATGAATTATGAAATTTAATTTCTTCATGATGCCACTAAGACAAATTAAATAGAGAGTTACACAAAAAGTACTTAATTTAATTAGTTTCAATAAAAATCAATAATTTAAAAAGATAAAAAAAATATAGATTAAATGGTGATATGAGATGTCTTAAAAAATGAAATAATTTATATTGTATGACTTTATATTATATATATATAATTCTTCAATGTGGAAAAATTTAAACTACAAAAATATAATACTAATATAACATTTTGATTTTTAAAAAGTAACAACTTTTTGTTAGGAATTTACATTTTATTAAAAAAATATAGATATTTTATGAAAAATAAAAGTCAAGTGATATCATAACTTACAACTTTAATGTTTAGCAAGGGCGGAGGCCTATGCCTGAACGCACTGAAATAATTGGTAAGGTATAATACTTAATTTATAACTTTCATAGGCTACATATCAATATAAACTTAGAGGTTAGAACAAATTAATTATGATAATTAACAATGGTAAATCAATTTTCTCATCTGAATTGTAAAAGTTTAAATAATTTTTTTGTAGAAAATATGATTTTTTTGACATAAGTTTATTAATTGACACTAGATCGTTCATAAAAAATTAATAGAGAAATTGAGAGGGAGAGAATGGAGAAGAATTTAACCTAATTGCTTATAAAAGTTTATTCTAAATATTCTATTTTTTAGTTTATTCAATTTTTAAAAATAAAATTTAAATAAATAAAACCATAATTATGATATGATAGACAGAGAAAGTTACCCCCTTTCTTGTCAATTTTTAGTTTTAATATTCTATTTTTTAGTTTTCTCAATACAAAATAATTTAAAAATTAAAGAAAAACAAAATTATAGGATCGGTAGGATTACTGATTTTATGATCTTACATTTTCAATCTTCAAAGTGAGATCGAGATTGCTTGGCTAGTCTTGGATCGTAAGATCTTATAATATTACGATCCGAAAAGCGATCTAACAATCATGGGTGTACACACAAGATTCTTGTTGGTTTGGCGAAGTGAGCAGACACTAATTTTGTGCATGCGTTTGACTCCCACTGCCATCATAGTTTCTACTACATATCTGATATCTGTTATTTTATATTACCTGCCTAAGCTCATAGCTATATAATAGTTAAGTTTTTATTATTATTTATAGTGAATATAGTGAACCCACTGGTCACAGGTTCTAGCTCCGCCACTAATGTTTAGTAATAAATGATTGCATTAAGTAGTTGTTAAAAAATAATATTAATTTGCTAATATTATATTGTAAAAAAAATTCAAAAATCTACAAAAGGAAAGAATGAATGGTGAAAAAGAGAGCTCCTCAATATAATTACAAAATTGCCATGAAACATGAATTTATATTATATAGAAGTGTAGTTCAAAAATTAAGTTTAATGTATATATGCAATAAAAAATTAAATAGGACATTATTAATGATGAATTGTAAAATTTAATGTCTTCGTGATGCCATTAAGACAAAATAAATAGAGAGTTACACAAAAGTATTGAATTTAATTAATTTGAATAAAATTAATAATTTAAAAAGATAAAAAAGATAGATTAAATGATGGAATGAGAAGACTTAAAAAATGAAACAATTTATATTCTATGACTTTATATTATATATATATATATATATAATTCTTCAATGTGAACAAATTTAAACTAGAAAAATGAAATACTAATACAACATTTTTATTTTAAAAAGGTAAAAATTTTGTTATCAATTTATATTTTATTAAAAAGATATATAGATATGTTATTGAAAATGAAAAGTGAAATGTTATCATAACTTACAACTTTAATGTTTAGTAATAAATGATTGCATTAAGTAGTTGATAAAATTAATACTAATTTGCTAATATTCTATTGTAAAAAAAATTCAAAAAATCTACATAAAGAAAGGATGAATGGTGAAAGGAGAGAGCTCCTTAATATAATTACAAAATTTCCATGAAGCATGGCATTATATATATAAGTTATTAAAAATGAAAAGTCAAATGTTATCATAACTTACAACTTTAATGTTCAGTAATAAATTATTGCATTAAGTAGTTGCTAAAATTAATATTAATTTGCTAATATTCTATTGTAATAAAAGTCAATAAATCTACAAAAAGAAAAGGATGAACCGTGAAAAGAGAGAGCTACTTAATATAATTACAAAATTGCCATGACGCATGGCTTTATATTATATATAGAATATAGAAATAGATTATATATAGTTATAGATTAAATGCATATATAGATAAGTTATGAAAAATGAAAAGTCAAATGTTATCATAACTTACAACTTTAATGTTATGTAATAAATGATTGCATAAAGTAGTTGCTAAAATTAATATTAATTTGCTAATATTCTATTGTAAAAAAATAAAAAAATCTACAAAAAGAAATGATGAATGATGAAAGGAGAGAGCTCCTAAATATAATTACAAAATTTCTATGAAGCATGGCTTTATATTATATATAGATATATCAAGTAAATCTTAATCTATCATTAAAATTTGATGCCATTCATGTGCTGAAATCAATTTCTCTAATTTTATTTATCATTCCAAGGTCCTATGTCATTATTTTTGTTCACTTTTTTTTTTTACTTTTTGCACCATTTTATAAAAAAACTCAATATCATATTCTATTATTATATGAAATTAGGTAGTGAATTATGTTAGTTTTTCATGGGATCAATAATTTTATACTCAATACAGTTTATTATTTGAGCAATTAATGAACTTATCGATATATTTATTGCTTATCAATTCTCGCATCATCCTACAAGTTTACTTAAGATCACAATCAATCTTTATACAAAAAAAACTCAATAATTAATTTCTATGTTACACATATGTATACTTGCAAGTAATGGGAAAAAAAGATTACAAGGAATGAAATATGTGATGTTGTGAGCCCCTAACTCTTAGTTTCTGTAGGTGATTCAAGAGATAATGGTGGTTGTGCACTTCATCAATTTCTATGAAAATTGGTAAATATAAAATTAATCATACAAATTCATTTTATGTGTTCTTGAGCTACATGTTATGAGTAAAATATCTTATATATATTGATCATAAATCATAGGATCGTTCTCATCTTATGTTACAAAAATGAAGGGGTGACTCATTATTATATATTTCATATAGGGTTTGCAACTCTGCGTATGATTTGAGAGATACGAATTATTGTTAAAATTCTACTATGTACTACGTAATGCCTTTTGAACTATAAAATTCATTATTGTTCTCTAATAAAAAAAATTCTTCTTGAAAAAATCACCTACATGCATGTTAAAATTATGCATTCTACAAAATTAAGTGGTATCCTAATGAGGAAATAGTTTTTTTTTCACAGGAATACAAATATGGAACAGGTTGAAGATCAATTGTTGGTCTAATATAAAACAAGAAAGTTATACGCTTGAGTTATGGTCTTGTACATGTATGGAACAAGTCTAGCACTTCATCAACCAAGTCTTCCAATATTAAATCTTCTAATTGAAGTTCCACAATCTTAGTGTCATGTTGAAGGTTCATCCATCGACCACTTTTCATAAAATCATGGGCAACAATACTCTCTATTGTTGGACCCAACTCAGCTTGAGAACTAATGTATTGACAAATGATTGCCCACACCTCTTCTAGTACATGGTATCCTACTGGTAATGGTCTCCTGATGTGGTCAACATAAGAAATCCATGGGATACGTGAGGAGGAAGCATCATATATCTCCAGGAGGACTTCATTGATCAAATCAAATAGAAGCATATGATAAATAGTCGTGTCAATATTATTTTCAAAAACATTTAATTCATGTGGTGAGCATTCTACTTCCTCAAATAGTAATGGGTCCATTGGCTGGTCAATCGAGTACCATTCACCTAAAGCGTATTGAGATAAGAAACCAGATTTCCACAATATATTTTTCACATATTTGAACTCTGCTAGATCCTTCCCATTTACGTGTATAGGGGGAATATCCACATCATTATGCTTCTCTGGACTTGGTTCATCATAGAAATCATCTTCAATGTTTTCTTCACTAGGAGGAGGAGCATCACTGAATTCTAGTTCCTCAACCTCTCCTTGTAGAGGGTCCAACATTATACCTGTTGCAACATAGACATGACGTCAAAAAGAGGAATATCTTAGATTGAATATTAACCTTTTTTAAACCCTTCTAATACTTACCTCCTCAAGAAAATGGCTTTGTTCTACCAAAAATATTTAAATTTCCCATGTAGTTGTCTAACAATGAACATTTAGGTTCTATAGATTTACCTGGTGTAGAAGTAATTTGTAGAGGATCAAGACTTTGTTCCTGGTTGCCAATATCAGAGTTTGATACCATAGGAATATCATCAGTATCCTCATGCATACAAGAGAATATACTCCTTTTTGGTGTTGATGCTTTTGATCTTTTGCATGTTTGAAGTTGTTCTTGTTCATCAATAAGTAGTTGTTGCTCTTCAGTCCCTTGAGTTGTACCTTTAATGTTCTTTTCTATAAAAAAATCCATTACTTGACTTGACTCCATTGTTTGCTCATTGCTATGAGCATTAACCCTTGATTCTAGTTGAATAGAAGAGTAGTTTTCCATGGTTGTACCTCTATTGGTGAAACTTGAAATTCTTGAAATCTTTGAATTCCCATAATCACATGTGTCACTATTGATATTTTTTCTTAAAGTATATGATTGAAGATCTGGAAGAGAGAATGTCTTTTCAAGTGTTCTTGATTTGTTCTTACTTTGTTGGTCACTGTTTCCTTTCTTCAATGTCGATAGGTCAGGTGATTTTTTTAATTCTTTGTTTGAAGATTTTTCAAACAAGAGGGAGTACCTATCTAAAGATTCACCTATAGAGGATGATCTCTTCATGCTTCTAAGTTTGTAGTTATTGTTAGGAGGAAGAGATTCAATTCTCACTAAGTTTCTTTTAGACTCATAGTTGCGACGTACTCCTTGCCAACGACTAGGCATTTCTTTCATCATATTCTCAGAAATCTTTTGTCCGCTTGGTATTTTGTGGAGAATTCCATCCATTGAAATTCTTCTATTTTCTTGATTATTTTCCCTTATTATGTCTTTTATTTTTTGTCTTAGTCCTTTAAAGCGACTTGAAGCATTTGTTGTCTTCCTTTGGTTTTTCAGTACTTCAAAGCATAGTTCAGAAGAATTTGATGCTACAACTTCTGATTTCAAGATGTTATCATCACGAGTGATAATTGATTCCATGTTTTGTCCATCATCCACATGGCCTCCCATGATTGCAGATACTCTTTTATATTGGGATATTTCTCTTTCCTTCTGGAATACTTGATTGTTCTCCATTCTTCCATCAAGTTTTTGTGTCCAAGGATCTCCATTATACAGTCTTGGAGCAGGAAATGAAATAGACTTCTCAAATGCTGTTGAAGAACTTGAAGCTTGTTGACTTTGTACATACTTTGCAAACATAGGATCACGTACAATCTTCAAGAATAATTCCTTGTTTGTGCTTAACGATTCCATTATGTCTAAGAATTCCTTTGGTTGATCTACTATTGGATCTCTGTCTACTTCTCTAGATGTTTCATTTTCTAGTTTCGAAACTAATTCTTGTGTGTCATGTAGCGGTTCTTGAGTAGGCATTTCTTTCTCTACAAGACGGTCTATGAAATCATCAAGCTGATTTTGACATATTTTTGATATCTCATCCATGCTACTGCCTGCCTCATGCAGTTTCATTGTTGTACGCTTTTCAAAAACTTCTGAAAAATGTTGACTCTTAGAATTCTTCTCATGTGAATCAACTTCTGTCATTGTATTCTCATTATCAGAAGTCAGTTCCTCATTATCAGAAGTCAATTCATTAGGAAGAGCATAATCATTATTTTCCAGATGATGATGTATTGAAAAGGTACGCGAAAATTTTGATACTTCTCGTTTATGGCCATGCTTAGATTTTCTTTTTCCAATTATAGTTCTCATTAGAGTTGCAGGGGCAATTTTACTTGTTGCATCATCTTTACCTTTTTCCTGAAACACCAATTTACTAAAAAGGTATTAGGATTATGATCATGAAACACTAGTTGAACAATCATTTTTGCTCATATGTTCTCCACGAAAATACCTTCACTCAAGGTGATAGCAAATAGAACTATAATCATATTCAATCCAAGATTTTGCAATTATGAATACTGAAGAAAAGTAGGAATCAACTAACCAAAATGTTTGTGTATCCATTTAAATTGGCATTGTCTTCATTAGTTGAAGTCACGTCATCTAGCTTTGGAGTTTTACCCTCTGCAATGGAACACGTGGGCAGTGGGAATGACAAGCTCTATTATTTTATATAACCATTGTATACTCCAATAAAGTTATTGCATAAGAAACTACTTAATAGAGAACAACTTTTATCATTTCTTTTATACAATAAAGAAGGAATGTGTTAGACACAAATTCATGTAGTTGGCATAAAATGTTTGTATGTTGTTGCAATTTTTTTCAGAAAGAGAATTCTTCAATTTCTTTTTCTGACTTCATTGAGTGAAGAAATATTATAATTCTTTGTTTCTCGATATGAAGTCTTGTTACTGTTTGCTAATACATTATCTTGCAGAGGTAAAATATGACCAAATTAAAGGCTTCTTTCCTTTTCTATCTAACAATCATTAGAAAAGAAGGAAGGCACTTACTTCTGACTCCATGCCTATGATATGTCAACATCTTCCTTGCTCGATGACGTTGATGAGGCCCGAGAAAGTGAAGGATATTAGGCATGCAACCAAGTTGGTCATGGTCATCGATGATGGGTGGGGTGGTAATGCTATCATTGCGCGATCCTTTTCGCCGGTGGTGCCACAATTTTCCGGCCATGACAAAGTTCTAGCTAGCACACAACAACGAAAGAAGAAGCAAGCACATAACAAAGTATATTCAATTGACAAGTAGCAGGATTTTCATGCATGCTAAATTTCAATTGATTTCTTTTGTGAATTCTATAGAACTCAACAAAGTAAAACAAAACATTTACATTCACATCCCCTAAAGTTATTTCTCTTTCTTCTTTCACCCATTTTTTTCGCATGCAAAGACCTTAATACAAGAATGACCATTCTTTAAATAGAAAATAAAGCTAACAAATTATCCAAATATGCATTATAAATTGTTGGCATTATTCTCTCTCTCTCTCTTTCTCTCATCAAAATTCCTCCATATAGAAGAAAAATATGTGCACATTGTATGTACACTCAGACATCACGAATTAATATATTTGTTTGACTTTTAATTCATTTTCTTTACAAATAAATTATTATTTATAATTTATTTTAAAGAAAAATTATTTCTGTAGAACAATCATTGAGAGTTTATAGATTTGTTTATAATAAAAATGTTAACAACTTTACTTTTCATAATGGGCGTTAAATCATAAGTTATTCAACTATAAACATTTAGTTTTTCATATTTCATAATATTTTTAAAATTGTATTTAATAAAAAAATTCTAATTAAAATATATTAGTTTCTAAAAAGTCACCAAAAGCATCATATTGGAACCATGAAAGGTTTCTTAATTTTTTTTGGTTTTACATCATTCGATAAGATAATATTTTAAGCAAATTTGTTAATAACATTAAATTTATATTTTTCCCAAAACCTTTCTCTTGCCATTCCAATTTCCCAATTTTGTTAATGTTATCTAATATTGGTATATATCCTAATGTTATTGTTTTCTGAAAATATAATTTGTTAAGATCAAAAGCCATTCAAAATGATATATTGAAATAAGTTTTTTCTCAAATAATTTTTTATTGTTATATTGAACTATTGGATGATATTGAAGTTGACATGAGTGAGAATAGTGTATAAGGAATAAAGATAATGCCAAACAAAAATTAGTCATGTTTTTTTTATTGAAGTACTTTAATTTTTTCCTAGTAAATATATTTGCAGCATTATTGCCAATTTTCTGAAATCATTCGAAGATTGTTGAGATCAGTCGTATCTGAATAGAAATCATGAAGAGAAAAAAAATCGACGAGATGTTTTCTTTTACTCAATAAAAAATGATTCTACAATCATTGGGCTATTTAGTTGTGTGAGAGCAATATATACTAACTACATGAACACAACGAGAATCTTCTCTTCTGTTATACAATGCAACAAAGCTAATAACATGGGCGTCACAAGTTTTACAAAATTAAAGAATTCATCAGCACTCCCCTCAAGTTGGTTATTTATGAACATTCATTAGACCCAACTTAGCAAGAAGATAATCATGTTGGTTGTAACTAATCCCCTTGGCAAATATATGTGCTGACCGCTCTATTATGTTGATATATGTAGTTTGCGACGACTATTTTTTTGATCCCCCCAGAAAGCGACAATCCACTTCAGAGTATTTTGTTCTTTCATAAAAAATGAATTTGCATCTATATAAACAAGACTACTATGTTATCACAACTAATAGTTTTAGGTTTATGAATGCCTAATCCCAATTCAAAAATAACCTATCAATCCACATTATTTTATAACGGTAGATACAGAGCTTCGATATTATAACTCTACAAAGGATTTGGAAATTATAGTTTGCCATTTTGTTTGCATGCAATAAGTGATCTTCCCTTGATATAGAATTCAATAATTGACCTTCTTGTATGAATGTAAGCAGCCTGGTCAAAATAGTAGTAAGTCTCCATCTTATGAGTTTAATATGTTGGAAAAATCCACTAACAATTTAATTTTTAGGTACATTTCCCCATGAAATTATGCTTGTGCATGTCTTCTTAGGCTGCTACATAAAATGACTCAAATGTTGTACAACAAATTATACGTCTAACTTAGTAATTGTGAGATGAATCAACATCAATGTTTTTAGAATTGGACTGGCGATCGGGCCAGACTTGTTATTGGGTCGTGGTTGGACCGGTCCGATCATGCTCGATCGAATTGAACTAAATTTTATTAAAATAATATTATTTATAATAATTATAAAGATATAATGTAAGTTATATGATATAATATAAGAATATTGTACTAATAACTTACTAATAATATTAACAATTAATTTAACATAAATTTTATTTATTAAAATTTTAATAATTATTAACATATAAATATAAATATATTATAATAAATTTAATATATATTATTTAATGATAATAGATGCTATATTAATATATTATCTTAAATTATTCTTATTTCTTTTTTTCTTAACACTTTCCTTTTTATTTCCTTTATTTATGCCATTTGATAATTTTCCATTTTAATGTTATTCAATTGTAAGAACTTACCTTTTTTATTTCAATTCCTATTAAATTATATACATACCATATTCCCTCCTCTTTAATCTTCCTTATATTCCTTTCTTTTTTCCTTTTTTTTGCTTTCCTATTTTTTCATTTTTTTTGTTGAACCGGTTCAACAAGTCGGTTCAATGTCTAAAATGACTTTGACATGTAACCGGACCGGACTGGCCGATTTGTAATTGAACCGATTGAACCGGCCGGTTAGGTCCGATTTTGATAACATTGATCAACACCCCTATCAATCTTAGATAATTACTAGGATTTTATAGGACGGAGTCATTAGAACTCTTTTGTAAAAATAATTTGTAATATACAACCAATATAAATTTAAGGTGTTGCTCAAGGTTTCAAACTTGAGAGTCTATATAATTTTTTTATATCTAGTAAATTCGAAACATAAATTCATAGATTCTACATGCAACCCTATATATTAGAAAAAAAAATATCACAACATAAGTACATCTAATAGGGGTGAGCAAAATTAAGTTGGGGACCATCACTTTCATCCAAGACATCACCTAATTTTGGCTGGATATCTGAGTTTTGGGCTCAATTAGTTTGAGATTGAGTTGTCCTCGATTAACCAAGATTAAATTTACATAATAAAGTTGTCCGAATTCAAGTTATTTATTTATTAAAATAATTAAATGAACAAATAATAATAATCAATAGTAATTTACAAATCTTATTTTATTATTTATCATCAATATGATCATTTCATACATCGGATTTTTAAAAGTTATAATACAATATATAAATAATACATAATTAACAATTAACAATTATAATATTAAAAAACTAGGTTGGGAAGGAATCTAAGTTTTCTGAACTTGGAGTAGGTCTCAACACATGATAGGTTGGACTATTGGCAACAGAACCCAATGCCGACTGAGATATATGTTGAATCGAGAATATTCTCAAAATATTAGGTTAGGTGAATTATCTCGATCTATATATTCAGCCCTAACTTTTAGTTAGAAATAATTTTATTAATTAAATAAAATAACTAATTAATATATAATAAAATAAAGCATAATTTTTCAATCATATATAATAAAGTAAAGCATAATTTTTCTTCTTCTAATTATACCCTCAAAACCTAATCAAATAACTAATTAATGAAATTAACTCGTCAACTCTAAACTCTAAACTCTAAATCCTAAACCATGCTCAAGTGGTACACCAATCAATTTAGCTCCTCCTACTCCTACATCCACAATCAAGTTAAGAGCTTATTTTCTTTGATTTGTAATGATCCCTTTTTCAAATCCGAGCATTTCTAATCAAGCTAATACTTAAGCTTTCCTAGGTTCTTAACTTTTAAATTCGTACCCTCTTGGCCTCATCTATTAACTATGATATGGATAAATTGTGTATACTTTCTACTCACGATCAATATGCAATTATCCTATGATTTGCTATGTTTTCATACTTGAACACATGTTTTATTGTCAAAATACAACTTTTTTATTTTTTCCATATCCATTTTATGAAAGTGTGACATTTGTTCTTTTTGAGACTTCATTATTGTTTGTTTTGATTGTTCATATGGAAATCCCAATAGACAAGGACACTTAGGCGAATTCAAGAGAAGGACATCCATTACGAGAAAATAGCCAATTACAGACAGTCAGAACCATTTGTAATTTGCCGACAACCATCGGAAAAGAAGTTTTTCGATGGGTTTTTCGACGGATAGCGTCCGTGAGAAAATGACGTGTCGTAAATAATTTGCGACAGTTATCTCTGAACCGTCAACATCTTCGATGGTCCAGCTGGCAGGCGCGGCTGTCGACTATTGAAGATTTAAGATGGCTTGAGCTGTCAATATGTATCGATGGTTTGAACTGTCGATACTATCAACAGTTCAAACCGTCGAAAATTTAGATCGACAGTTTGAGCCATCGATAAAACCGTTGAGTTTCGATGGCTCAAACCGTCGTTAACTTTGGATGGTTAAAACCGTCAATGCTTATCGACGAGTAAGACTGTCTATAAGTTTGGACAGATGGTTAGAACCGTCGATAAGTATCGAAAAATATCGATGATTATCGACGGTTCTAACTGTCGGAAACATTAAAAAAAATGACAGAAATTAAATGTCCAAACACACAATACATCAAATGTCCAATTGGATCATAATAATCAAATGTAACATCATAACAATTGTCCAAACATCATAACATCATATCACAAATCCTACACATAACAATTGTCCAACACAACACAAATGCAACATCATCCAAATACATAATATCCAATTCCATAATAAAGCCAACAGATGGTAAGTAAAACATAATAGCGTCAACATCAGACATGGACTTGGGATTTCATAGCCCGAGTAGCTTCCGTACGCATGGGCACAAGAAGATGTGGTCTCGCCTTCCCCGTCGAACCTCAACAACTTGATCAATTGGCAATTCCACCTTTTCGCAAGGCACCTCATCACTGCACAACACAAAGAGGAGGGAGAGAGAGTGAGTTTTGTAGAACAAATTTGTAGAATCTTATCAACTAGGGAAAGTGAGATAGCATGGAGCATCTTGTCTGAGCGCAACACAACACAAAGAAGCTATAATACTAAATCATCATCGTCGTCCTGGCCGTCGAATTCGCCACGCATTATGTCATGCATCATTTTTTTCATCTCTTTCTTCGTACGATGCTCACATTCTTTGAACTCCTTTCTGATTTCTTGCGTAACCTCTTGCTTGATCTCTTGCCTGATCAAGTCAAATATTTGTTGCATACCTTGACCAGAGAAACCTGATATCGATTTACGACCATATTCAATATCTGCACTACTAAAAGAAGATATGAGGTCATAAATGCGACCCTTCTTAACCCCGACGTGGTCCATCCAAAGTTGTCTTGGGGTTAGCGGTGTGGTCCCCTCCTGCGTGGCTTGCATAATGTGCTCGACTTCCCTTGTTTTGTAAGACTCCTGAAATTAAAAAAAAGATAAATCAACTATATTATTTATAATGACGAATTTACTATCTTATAGATTTACTTAAAATTTTTAAAAAATAAGTCACTTAGATTTACAGACATAAGTCTCCCGAGCAAACGATGAAACCCATTCTTTGTTCTTCTTCTAATGAGTTCAAAGAAATATTTCGTCCTGAGTAGGTGGTCTACCCGTCTCTTTCTCCTATAGTTAAAAATGTCAAATAAAGTATAATATTTTGTCCACGCAATATTGAAAGACTTTACCATTTTCTTAGCAATCGTGCTCGTGGATACACATCTACCCGAATGCAAGCATGCTCCCTGGTCGGACTCTCGACTTATTTTCGCTTTTTCGCACTTTGATTTGTACTCATCAGTGGACCACTTTCATAGCAATTCGATCCAAATATCCTCGGGGATCCAATTTGGCCGTCCTCTTGTAGCTTGAGCTTCCGAAAGCATTGCGGACAATCTCTTTGAGCACCGAAAATTAAAAGCCTTCCACATTTGTTCCATATGCTCAGGAACCCACCACACATCAGCCTGCATATATATAAAAATAATTAAATTAGTATGAAGATAAATTTAAATGACCAAGTTGGCTTCTAAGGATACCTGATATTCATTAAATAGCATCTGTCTTGTGGCATAAGGAACTTTCCTCCATGTAAGTCACACATCAGTATACCTATGTCGCAACACCTTAGTAACTGCAGCAGCCGCGAGTTTCGACGGTACGAACCTTTAAGAATATGAAATTATAAAATGCGATGGATAAATCACAAAATGAATAAGGATTCGAAAGACATAAAATAACACTTACCCTAAATTACCATATGGCTGTAAGTATGCTTTGTGCACACGATTTGACGAAGCTGCATTTGAGGGTTCCACAGAATTAGGAGCTCTAATGGGTTCTTCCGGTAATTGTGTCTCCAAGTCCGCAATATTAGCGTGAGAGGAAGGAGCCGGCGGAGGAGACTGCCATTCAATTATGCGAATGTCCGTGACTAATCTAGGAGCTGGCGGAGGAGAAGTATTTCTAGAGACGACATTCTCTTTTCCCTTGGTTTTTCTTTTACCAAAATGAAACATCTGCATGATACAAAATTTAATGCACTTCAAATTTACAATTAATACAAAACTTTAATTTGACAATGTTTCGACTTGACTATGTTCGGCTACGTCTTGAGTCACATCTTCAGGAATGGAATTGTACGTATAACTCGAGAACCAATTCCTAATGTCCGGAGGCGCTTATAAAAAATAAACAAATTAATTCACTTATTTTTATTTGGAAAATTGTGATCATTATTTCAAACACTCACGAGATGGAAACGAATATGGAAATGCACCGTCCTCATCAGGCATTCGTCGATCCGAATGATCGTCAACATGCATCTCTAACTATGTTTACAATTTGGCGACAGATGATAATTTGAATAAACCATTAGAATATAACATCAATATTAGTCGTAATGTAATGATCATCGTAAGCGAACAATTCGTAAGATAACAATAGTCGTAATACAACAACCCGATAGTCGTAAGATAAAAATATTACATGAGCATGACGTTATCTAATAATAACATTACTCATCATTTGAGTTACCACATGCTTGATATTCATCATCATCGTCCTCTGAAGATGACGTAGTTTCAATTTCATCTTCGTCCGAAGCATTCTCATCATTTTGTATGTCAGCATTATCGAAGTCTTCAAATAACTATTTTGAATCTTATAGATCGACGACTAATTCAGTATCTACAATAGGTTCCACAGAAGTACATGAGTCATCTTGGTATGCACATTGCAACGCACCATCAATTTCTATCATGTTTCTTGCCTTCTTCTTTATTACAACCCACCATTGTGCTTTGTCCCTGATCTTTTCTGGATATGGCACATAATATATCTGTCTTCTAAAGGACGGAATAATAAAAGGATCAAAACGTTCATAACACCTATTGTGACGTATTTCAACTATTTTGAAATTTTTATGAACTCGCATCCCTCTCTTTTCTTTTGGATCAAACCAATTACACTCAAATAATGTGACTCTATTACCTTCAGTGTATTCCAGCTAAATTATGTCTTTGAGAATATCGTAGTAGTCACGCTCATTTTCTCCGTCCGTGGATCCTTTGACACAGACTCTATTGTTCACGGTTTTCTTCCCTCTCGACCAAGTTTCCGTGTGAAACTTATAACCGTTCACAAATACACTGGCCAACTTTTAACCTCTTGAGCTGGTCCCATGCCAAATTATGGAGACCAAACATCGTGACGGTACTGAGAATCTAAAATGAAAATGAATGTCAAGAAATAATCGTGAAGACTTGAGTAAGACCAATATCGTAAGAGTTACCTGATCCTTAATCCACGGTGTGAAGTCATTCTCGATTCTATCTTGTACATATTCTTCGGGGACATTGTAGTACTGCAAGAAAGCATTATATACAAAGTGATGGGTTAATCAATCTATAGTTTCACAATACAAAAAAAATTCATTGAGACTAAACTTACTTAATGTACCCTTGCACCTCTTGCGTGTTTAGAAGGACATGATTCGTGGCAGACTTGAATTCTACATCACTCAACCATCTACTTCTTGACTTCCCAAAATGTCGTCCTAACTGATTGAAGATCGACAAGGATGCCACAACAGACTGTTCTTCCAGAAGTCCATCATTCTGACGAGTCCTCATACACTTAACATGGGACTCAAAGTAATAGGAAAAAAAGTACGAAATCTCTTGAATCGTATAGGCTTCACATATGGATCCTTCGACATGTGCTTTGTTCTTAACTGTCCTTTTAATTTGATTAAGATATCTTTCAAAAGGATACATCTACATATATTGTCATACCCTTGCCTCATATGGCAGATGAATATGTAAGTGCTCCATGAAATCAAAGAATACCGGTGGAAATATTCGTTCCAACTTACATAATATTATCAGAATATTATGCTCCAATTGGATCATATTTTCCACCGTTAATGTTGTCGAACACAATTCTTTGAGAAATTGACTCAATTCCGTGATCGACTTTCAAATCTTGTCTGGCAAGGATGAAAATGCAGTAGGAAGCAAAGTTTCCATGAATATGTGACAGTCGTGACTTTTCATGCCAAGTAAACACAAGTTATTCATGTCCACACATCTTGTCAGATTTGATGCATAACCATCTGCCATTCTCAGCTCTTGGATGCATCGACACACTTGAGTCTTCTGCTCTTTAGTGACATCATAACTTGCCTTTGGCTTAGATAATCTACCGTTAGGTAAACTAATTAAGTGCAACTTTGACCGTCGACAGTACTCCTTCAAATCTAGCATCGCCTTTAGGTTGTCCTTTGTTTTACCCTTAATGTTCATTACAGTGTTGAATACATTTGTAAACACATTTTTTCAATGTGCATAACATTCAAATTGTGACGTATCAAACAATCAGACCAATAAGGTAAATCCCAGAATATACGTCATTTGGTCCAGTTATGAGAAACACCCTACTCATTGTCAATAATTCTGCATAAATCATTGACAATGCGACGCAATTGAGCTCTTGAGCGTCTGACCGAAGCCATGTCGTGTGCAACCCTATTTCGTCGAAATGCATTTCGGTTATTTCTGTACGGACGCTCTGCTGTAAGAAATTTTCTATGACAGTCAAACCAGCTATTTTTATCCCCATTTCTCAAAGTGAACGCATCTGAGTGTTCCATGCAATATGGACAAGCTAGTTTCTCTGTAGTCATCCAATCAGATAACATCCCATAGGTAGGAAAATCATTAATTGTTCACAATAAGACAGCTTTCAAGGTGAAGTTTTGTTTGGTCGACACATCATAAGCGACTACACCATCCTACAGTTCTTTTAACTCGTCAATTAGAGGCTGTAAATACACGTTTATCTTCTGTTTAGGAATGTGGGGACCAGGAATAATGTATGTCAAAAACATATAAGGTGCGGATATACAAATTTCAGGTGGCAAATTATATGGTGTTACTATGACCGGCCAACATGAATAAGGAACTGAAGTCTGACCATCAGCGTATAATCCGAGTCTTATGTTCCTTTCGTCATTAGAAAAATATGGATGCATACGATCAAAATGTTTCCACGCTTCACCATCAGATGGGTGAAGCATGACACCTTCAGAAGTATTATGTTGTGCATGCCACTTCATTTACGACGCTTGACCCTATAGACGAGTATAGTCTTTTAAGTATTGGAATAAGAGGCAAATAATGCATTCTTTTCATACACTTGAGTCTTGTTAGCCACTCTATATCGTTCAGCCCCACAAAATTTGCATTCATTTAGATTGATGTCGTCACTATAATATAACATAAATCATCGCGACAACAATCTATTTTAGTTGAGCCCAGACCAAGTTTAGAAACCAATCTTTTTGTCCTATAAAAAATTTCAGGAATGCGTGTCCCAATTGGTGTGACCTCTTTAAAGTATCTATAAATGCATCAAAACATGCTCGTGAAATATTGTGATATACTTTCAGATTCAACAATCTAACAGCAAGTGATAGTTCCAAATGACTTTCACACCCGGGCCATAAGGGTTGGCTCGAAGCGTTTAGCAACTCAAAAAATCTTTTGCTTCTAAATTTGGTGTCTCTTCATCTTGCTCAAACCTAATCTTCCCATACCCAGTTCAGCTGCGTCATAAACTAGTTGTTCGTATTGCGAAGTAAATCTTTCATGAGGATCGACAAAATGGAGACCTTGATTTGGTATACTTGTTGAAGGTGCTCCTTCACCTAAATCATCACATTGTCAATAATTTGGTTTGAAGCCCCTTCTATATAAGTGAACCTTAAGTGTCTCTAACGTTTGTAACTTTGTGCTAAGACATTTCAAGCAAGGACACCTAATTGTTCCCTCCCGTTGAAATTGCAAAGATTGACATGACACACTTGCGTAATAATCAATGTCATCTATGAATTCTTGTGTCAAACATCTAGACCAGGATTATTTCTATTGTACATCCATCGACGATCGTTCAAGTATGACATAATTTCTGCATTATTTGCAAGTTATATTAATTAAATATTCAAAATTTTATAATAAGAGGCATACACGAAGAATAAAGATTTATGTGTACAAAACTGGCAAAATTTGACACTCACTACAAAGGTTCACATATTAAACTTTAAATAAAATATCGAAGAAACATAAAAAATAGTAATGATAACTAATCAGGAACATCATAAACACTAATATGAACTAAAAATAAATACTAATTAGAACTAATCACAAACATGATAAACACTGAGTAAAAGTAATCATATTTGCACTATAAAATAACAAATAAGAACTAATGAATGAAATCTAAAGTAAGAAATTTAAAAAACATTACGTAATTAATAACTACTACAATAAATAGAATTCATATTTCATTGTCAACACATATAAATAGTAATGACTTAAGAATAAATAACTTACGTTGTTTGGAGTGACAGAGACAACAAAGTAATTCCAAGAAATCAAAGTGTTGCACGAAAAATTAAAATATATTAACATACAAGAAGCTTGTGGTTACCGGTCGATAGTACTGCTGTTGTGAAATGGATCCCCAAAATTCTATGCTTGTACAACTTGGTTCAATACATAATTTCTCTCGCACTAAAATCCTAACTGAAAGCATGTACGCATTATCCAGATTGGACTCGATCTACATGTTCTTTTGCACTTATAAGATCCCACTAAAATATCACTTCTCATTCATGCTAATAATGAAATTATTGTGTACTTAGAAGACAAAGAATCACTGGCTAAATACTTTGTTGCTTATGATCTCTAACAATCAAGATGAACATAATGAGTTGCTTATAGACTTCAAAATTTGGAAAAAAGAAAAGAAAAGATATGGCCGCCGCGTGCGGCCGGATTGGGCCTCCGCGGCCGGTTCTGGCCAGATCTGGCCCACATCGGGCCTCCACGCGCGGTCGCATTGGGCCTCCGCGGCCAGATCTGGCCGCCGCACGCGGAGTGTGGATCTGGCCGCCGCGGCGGGCGGATCTGGCCGCTATCACGGCCGGATCTGGCCACCGCGAGCGCATTGTAGAGACGGAGGGTGGAGGCTAGGAGAGAGGCCGGAGGATGGGGCCGGGGAGCGTACTTGCGCTGGAGACGGAGGTTGCAAAGGTGGCGGTGGGTCGAGCTGCTGGCGGCGCACGGCGTCTTCGATCGTTCAGGCGGCGGCGGAGCACATTGCAGACAGTGGCGGGTCTAGATCACAGGCGCCGATGGCTGGGTCGTGAGCGTAGGCAGCGCGGATGTCGGGAAGTTGAACGAAGTTGCCGTCGGAGATCGCTCGTGATCGAGTAGAAGGGAGAGAAACCGAAATAGTGACAGTGGGGTCGGATATTTATATAGTCCATTTCTTACGGTCGAAAGCGTCGGAATGTAGGTAAAGACAATAAAATATTAATTCAAATTTAGACGGTCAAAACCGCTAAACGAATCGTCAAAACATTCGACGGTTCTCCAAACCATCAAAACTTTCGACAGTCTTAACCGTCGAAATATATAATATTATATATATCAAGTGAAATAAGTTATACAAATTATAAATCTTCCCTTTCGGCGGTTAAAATTGTCAAAAATATTTAAATTATAATTAAAATGAGTTAACATTCCGACGGGTCTGACCGCCGAAATATCGACAGTTTCGTGAAACGTCGCAACTTTCGACGGTCGGAACCATAGAAAGTGAAAATATAGATAACCCCTTAACGTTAAGATATTTCGACGACTAAGACCGCTGGAATTTTTGACGGATACGTGAATCGTCGATACTTTCGACGGTCTGAACTGTCAAAAAACTAGCATGGAAACTGATCACCTGATTTTAATATCTTCGACGATTACGATCATCGAAACTTTAGACAAATTTTCAACCGTCGTAAGTTTAGACGGCTAAAACCGTCGAAAAGTTATTCGATGATAATTTCAATGGATATTTTGAACCGCCAAAAAATCTGTCGGTACTTCAGATGGATTTACGCCCGTCGAAAATGAACCGTTGGAAATTGGGGTTTTTCTTGTAGTGATCACGGTTCACCAAGGCAGCGTAATAAGTTAGAAGAAGATACCTTTCCACATTAGCCGACAGATTCTCCTTGGCACTAGAGTTACACTTTATGGACATATATGAACAAGGGAGCAGTTGAAAAGTAGACAAGTGGCAAGCATGAATCCCAACATAAAGTAAAGAGGGAGACATCGAAGGAAGGAAGTTCAAGATTCCACAAGCATATTCCTTTGGCTGAAAAAGTGGACAAAACAAGACAAAGGAGCATGTAAATGAGTGGACAGCTGGCACAATACTCTAATACTTTAAAAGGGCATGGAGGTTACCGAAGAAAGGCAGCCTAGAACACCCCCAATCTCCAATCCATTGCATTGTAGAAGGAGGGTGAAGGGGAGGCGAAACCTCCCTTCTTCATTTTTTTTCCTTTTTCTTCTTTTCTTTTTTTCTCATTGTTGACGTGTAACTAAACCAGCTAGCTAGTGGCTAGGGGGATTGTGATGGATGTTTCACTTCTGAACTTATCTTTTTTATACTTATGCCAGACAACAACCATTTACTTTTATCTCATGCTTACTGTTTCATTGTTCTTATTATTATTATTTCATGACGCTGTTGTCATTTTCCCGATGTTGTTTTTCTTGCTAGATATGTTTTCTTAGACTGTCCACTCATGCCCAAGAGAGTGCTCATCTTCCCCAACTTAAGCTTCAAGGCCGAGAGGTGAGTAGCTTGAGCTGAGTTCATTCGGCTAGACACAATGTCGATCGATCATTCATTAATCTATTTTCTATTTTCATGAAACTCGCAAGTTCAATTCAGACAACCCTCGCTAAAAGGTGATTCTCGCTCGAGAGAGTGTTCACAGTACCTAGCTATAGCATGTGAGCTGAGAGGTTGGTTCAATGTTAGAATATGTCGAGGAATTACCATTTGCTAAGGTCCATCTAAGGAAAATGCATAAGTGTTTCCCCCGTTCTTTTGACTTCGAGAGATGATCTTCTATTTTTGAAACTTCGATCATTCACCTCCACCCAAGAGGGTACTCTGTCCTTCATCGTTGTGTACTATTAAGCATAGGTATGCATCCTTAATATAAGAGCTTGACGAGTCACTTGTTTCACTTGATTCTTCGTATCTTTTCTTCTTTCCTTTCTGAGAAGTTTCTTCTTTGTCATTCTTTGTGAGACTTATCTTTCTTGGTGATATTTATATAATCTTCTGGTTGGTTTCTCATTCTTCTCTTTCTTTTTCACCAATACTTATTTAGCTTTCTTAAGTAGTGTGCGAGCCTCTTTTCGTTCACTTCTTCTTCACTTGAGTTTTCTTCTTTTTTTTTTGCTTTCAATGCCAAGGTTCTCTTCTTGGGGGCATTTTCTTTTTCATCTTCTTGGATTCCGATCTTATATGTTAAAAGTGAACCAATAAGATCATCAAAATCTAGCTTGTTCAAGTTTTTTTCGTCAATCACGATTCTCTTTGTTTTCTATTTGGACAAAAGAGACCTGATGAGCTTTTTCACTTTTTGGCGGTTAGTTTTTGGCTCACCCAAGGAGGCTAAAACATTCACAATATCATTAAACCATACAACCATATCATTAATGGATTTATTTTCATGCATCTTGAAAGAATTATATTGGTGATTTAAAATATTTAATCTAGATTCTTTAACTTTATCCATTCCTTCATAAGTAGTAATTAGTTTCTTCCAAATCTCATTTGAACTTTTACAACTAGAAATCCGATTAACTTCATTGAATCCAAAGCACAATAAAAAATATTTTTAACTTTCCAATTAAATTTTGCAAAAATTTTCTCTCTTTCGGTATATTCTAAAGATAAATTTTCATGTAAATAATAACTTTGTTGAACAATATCACACATGTCAATATCAATGGAACATATGTATGCTTGAATCCTAATTTTCCAATATGCAAAATTTGAAGCATTAAAAAGTGGATGACGACTAAGTGATTGTCCTTCAGAAAAACTAAATCCATTTGATGTCATAGCTTTAAAGACGATTAAATTTTAGAAACAAGAGCAACCTCGCTCTGATATCAATTGTAGCATCCCAAGGCACCAAGAGGGGGGGGGGAGTGAATTGGTGTTTAGAAACCGAAAATGTTGATTTCACAAAATGCGTTGCGGAAACTTAAAATCGATTGTGAACGTTCAAAGCAACACAAAATTAATCATATCACATGTATAATAATATGAGAAGGAGAGGGAGAGAGAAATCAAACACAAAGAATTGTTGATGTGGTTCGGTCACATCCTGGCCTACGTCCCTGCTCCGACTTCTCAACTTCGAGATCATCAGTCACTAAACTCTTCCTTAGTTCCAAATGGGCAAGGAAGAACCCTTCACATCAAACCACCTTTTCTCCGCTTCGAGAGAAAAAAGGCGCACCTCTCCTCCTATGAAGCTCAAGAGGGAAGATATGAAGGCTCTTTTACACAAGAGCTCACTCAATTTTTTAAACAAGTGTTTCTCTCTTTTACAATATCACAATAAAATAAGAGAGAACTAGAATAATAACTTCAAGAGAATATATTCTTTTGATGACTTAAAGTTTTCCTTGAATGCTTGGATGAATGCTTTCCCTTCAGGCTTTGACACTCCTTTTATAAGCCTCAATATGTGAAAATTTTGTCCAGAAAATTTCCACATTTTTCTCCTTGAAAAATAGCCATTACTATTCATCTCAGTTGGGGACTAGTCGACCACACTAATGAACCGGTCGACTGGTCTATATGACCGTTGCGCGATTTCCTTAGTGACCACAGCTGATCGGTCGATCGGTCGACCGATATAGTCTCATCATTTTTTATCTTCAACCTTTGAGTTATCGATAGATCGATGCGTCGACCGGACTATCGACCGGTGTGTCTCGACGTTGAATTGAACAATTTGTGCATTGATCGATCAACCGGTGCCTTGACCGACCTTCATTGCTTCGACCGACAGGTTGACCGCCCTGCACTATTTTGAGCATAACTTTCTGCATTGTTATCTAACTTAAATAATTATGTTCTATGGAAAGCTAACAAAATTCTCTATAATTATGATATTATCATTCATCCAAAATCTAATGAGATTATAGTCAATTATTCAATCAAAGTTTATTTGTCCATTTCTTTTTCATATAATTCTAGTTTTTCGAGGTTTGTATCATCAAAATATAATTTTATAGGCATTACAATTTTTCTCCAACAATAAGTACTTCATTTCCTAGTGGTTGTACTCGCACCGAGAGGCGGGATGGTCACTGTGTTATAGTAAAGAGATGATGTCGGTCAGTGCCGATCGAGGCCAAGAGGTGGGCTCGAAGTAGTTTCTATGTTTTCTTGTTGTGATGTTTCTATATTTTGATAGTTTGAGTTTTTAGAATTTATGACCTTGATATGATGGTTGTTCTATTCTCCAAATCGTCGCATGTGTGCCAAGATGTGGGGGACAATTGGGTTAAGTCATCAATGACTACTACCAAGCAAGTCTGAGAGGAAACCTCTGAGCATTTTTCAAACTATTTTCTCAGTGTTCTTCCTTCTTCTGAATTGTTTGTTATTTATAGTGTGGCTCCCATCTAAGAGTGTAATATATTCCTCAATTGTCACGTGCACGCCGAGAGGTGTAATGATAGTTGATTTGTGTCTAAAGAGTCACTGACGACTAGTGCCAGATAGGGCCAAGAGGTTTGCCTCAAGTTCTCTTTGCTTTTTCTCTTAAACCAGACTTAAAGGAATATACCCGAGAGGGATTATCACTTGCCAGGACTTAGTACATGCCAAGAGGTTGGCTAAGCCTTGTCTTACGACTTAGGATTTTTTTAATTCCAGAGATGAGGGTATGCCGACATATGCCCCATTTAGGTAATTGGCGCTTTAGAATGTCTTGTCCTCGTGAAAACATGGTGGTTATGTTCTGAGTGATGACTCCATGTACATAAGTCCAACAACTAGTGAGCATTAGAGTGACTGGCTGCTGGATAACATCCATCACGAGAGTGGAAATGTCCGTACACGAGGACATTTGCTACTACTTTATGAGTTTTGCATCAGTTTAAGAAACATAAATTCTGAAACAATCCCCTTAAACCTTATTGTTTATTTATTCTGATTTTAGTCAACACTTATATTAAAAACACATGGGTGTGTTTGGATGGTAGAATTTAAGTTCTTATTAGTTCTTGAGAACTAATTGATTTTATAGAAAAGTTTAGGTTTGATATTTGGATGAAAAATATAGTGATATGGATTTAAAATGTTAATTTGACAAATAAATTTTAGTGATTGTTTGAATAAAAAGTAAGAACTAATAATATAATTTATTATTTTATGAGGTATAAAATTATTGTAAATAAAAATATTATGTATTAATTTATTTATAACAATAATTACTAGCATATAAAAAATAGTATATATAATTATTTGGTTAAAATTTATTATAAAATAACTTGTATCGTAATATATTAATATTAATTTACATAAATAATATCTTAAGATACAAACACAATATAAATTATATTATTTTCAATTTTCCTAAAAAACATTTGAAAATTTTAATTAATTATAAATATAATATTATACATAAGTTTTTACAATAATTTTATTTAATTAATATTATAATACAATAAATACAATTATAATGTTTAAAATAATTCAATTAATTAATATGAATTTTTGTAATTTTATTGTACTATTATTTTATTATATTATACTACTAAGAAAATTATTATATCTAATTAATAAAATATTTTTAATTATTAGATCCAAATAATTTATTTCTAATATTTTTAAATAATATATATACTATTAAACTAAATAAAATTATATATATAATATTATTAAACTAACTAATATATATCATATATATAAATGTTAAAATAAATAAAGACAAGACGTGAGTTGAGCTCTGATCACGTGACCTTTGACTAGAACTCAAGTTTTGATTTCTTTAATTTTTATAAGGTGATGTTTGGTAGAATTTGGACAAATTCTGTCATCCAAATACTCCTCATGAAATTTAATGTAACTCAATTGTTGCGATTTATAGTTTGTAGTATTTCACTTTTTTTTATTTCAAACGACTTTCTTAGATTTAGCTTTTCCTTCAAAATAATTTCAATCAAGTGTGCTTCTGACTTTGTCCCTACAGATCGATCCTTAAGTACTTCACTGACTGTTGTACACTCGTAGCCTCGTCATGTGTGTTAAGGATTTATAAATTTTAAAGTTTATTTAAGTTTTTCTACTAAGAGGGTGCACATCCACGCGTGGGGGCATGTCGTGACTTAAAGGCAATTTGGTCCCTGACTTATCAATTTTCCAGTGGAATTTTTTTCTATGATATTTCACGCTATTGCATCTCATACACACGCACAAATCATGACACATTACTATGCATTGTCACACTACATATTGGGAAGAGCTACAATACCAATGTTGGACCTTTTGTGAACAAGGAATAATGCAACTTGCTTTGTTGATAGCCTTTAATAGTTAATATTTTTATTATTTTAAATTCCACACCTTTGAAGCCTATTTGAGACCATATATGGAGTTTTGAGGTCTTGTGGCAACTTCATATACAACTCTTCAAACAAGGCTTCATTAAGGAAAAAGCATTATTGACATCAAGATGGAGGAAAGGACAATGTTTATGCTTAGCTTTTCGAAGAACTGATGTAATAGTAGGCATCTTTGCAATTGGAGAAAAAGTCTAATAATAGTATAGCCTTTTTGTTTTGTGAATAGGAAACAAAGTTAGAGATAATATGAGTTGCATTATGCAAAGATCTCAACAGTTTTGGAGTATTAGTGATAAAGTTATTTAACTAGAAAGATGGTTTGGTGGCTATTTTAGGTTTGGAAGAAATTGTAGGTTTCTTAATGGAAGGTAATGTGCCAAGAGATTCAAGACCAATGTAATTAATATTTTAAAGGCATAAGCTATCTCATTTGAAACTCCCATAATACTAAAATTTTTTACTTTCCATATTACCTACTCGATAAGAGAAATACTCTTTGTTCAAGATCTTTAAAATGTGTTGATATTGCGCTACATTAATTATAAATGGGAATAAGGATGGTGTGGTGAGAAAAGTGGCCCATATATATGGGATGTCATTGGATCATGATCTGACGGTCCATATATATGCACTTATTTGTAAAAGTTTTGAAGATGCTTATTTATGACCCGTCAGATGATGATCTAACGATAATCCATATACATGGGTTACTTTTTATCTCACACCATCCTTATCCCCATTATAAATTGGGGCTTAATATTGTCATTTATTTCAACTGATACTGCACTTTGAACAAAATTTCTTGTTTGCACAATGGGTATCAATTGCTCCATCACGTCCTAAGGCACTATGTGTATTAATGACTTGGTTTCGTCTTTCTGTACACTTAAATTTTTATTATAGCAGTTATTTTATAACCTTGATTTTTTGTATGACCTGTTCACACATGTTATTTCTGTACACTACATAGTTATGTCTGTTCTTTTAATTCCACGTTCCTTTCGAATTTGCTGCCAAAGTAGAGTTTGCAAGGAAAAAAAAATGTTCTTTCTTTGTTGCTCTTCCTATGCAAGAAGCCTATTGCTAAAGTAGAGTTTGCAAGTGTAACGCCCCCGAAATCGCACCTCCCGTCCCGTAGGCGGTCGGATTGACCCCGGGAGCGCTACACTGCCTATCACTATACTGACCTTGACCATTCAACAAAACTACATATATGGCGTTAATAAAATAATAATAAACATGATAGGGGACTTTAAATGCGGAAGGGTAGTCGAAATGCTATAATGAATGACTTAAATGCGGAAGTTCATAACGTCTCATATATATATATATATATATATATATATATATATAGAAAATATGCGGAAGTCTATGATGTCCATATAATATAAAGCATGCAGAAGTTCATGGTAAGACTTGTCTGATGTTCTATGAGCGGAAATAAAACATAATGGTTCTGAACAAATTATGCTTTAAACAGAAATGCAATAAAAAGCTCGGAGTAGACAGATCAGTCATGTGCAGCGTTCTCCAAGCCCTGCGCTCTCCATCATCTCCTCAGTTGACATTCTCACCTGCAAAATCCCAATGCAGGGGAATAGAACACCCATGAGCAAAATTGCCCAGTACCATAGCAATAGACGTGAAATAAGGATCAGTGATGATAAGGAAAATAATGTATAAATCTTTAATCATATCAATACTCTATTCTTTGCTTTACATTACTCTGCTTTGCTTTACTTTATATTACTCTGCTGTGAATTGTATTACGTCTTTTACATTACTAGGATATCCTTAGAGTTTGTTGTCCTATGCGAGCTCAACTTTATTAGGTTGGGATGCCAGAGTGCCTCTCTGATTCACTGATGCCAGTAAGCCCGTAAACGGAAAAGAGGGTAACTGTTTCAGCCTCACCACAATTCGGAAAGAATTTCTACGATCCAGGAACAGTGGTCGGTTACAAGACCTTGTAGGTTCACTGTCTCCTCAGTTAGCTACCTGTCCCTCTGGCACAATACTTTAATCTTTAAAGGAAGAGGTTTGACCATAGCATCACCCTTCAATTCGAGATACCAGTGGGAGAACACCTGAAATCTCAGGAATAGTGGGCATCTAAGCCAGTAGCTTCGTTGTCCCCTCAGCTAACTACCTATCCCCCCATTATTTTAACTCTGAACTTTGCTTTAACTTTAGGACGGCACATGGCAGTCCCACATCATTTTCTTTACTTTAATCATCTTTAGTCACTATGAAATCTATGTTTTTGGGGTACCCTGAAATCAATCTTTGTTCAATAAGACTCAGCCAGTATAGGTGTACTGGTTAGAGCCGCAATTGAGATTAGATGTGGATTGATACAATCTAGTTTAAATCAATGGGTCTCTGTCAGACCGGTCGACCGCCTCTGAAGGACCGGTCGACCGCCCCTGAAGGACCGGTCGACCGCGCATGTGCCGGTCGACCGACTCTCTAAAATCGGTCGGCCGGGGTCCTTTGGTGATGTGCCTATGAATCGATCGACCATCCATGTTGTCGGTCGACCGATCGTCAGGCCGAGAAGATGCGCACTGAGCATCGGATCGGTCGACCGCTCACTGGGGCCGATCGATCGATTATATGGTTCAAATCCGTCTCATTATATAAACCGGTCGACCGCCATGGGGAGGCCGGTCGACCGGTAGAACATGATTCATATAAGTTCTGTAAGTGGATCGGTCGACCGCTAGCAGGATCGGTCGACCGGTCCCTGCGATAAAACAGGGCCGCTGGATTTCTTCATTGCTTCCGACGGCCTTTCGACCGTCGATTGATGCAGACATGAATACGGAACTTGTAGGAAACTACTTCAGGATCAATATGGATCTATTTTACTCATCAATTGGTCATTAATTCATCGTCTGTGGGATTAAAATGCTAAGGTACCTCTTTCGTCAAAAAACTGGGTTCGTCGATCGCTGTTCGTCATCTTCCGATCATCGTGTTCGTGTGAGGGATGTTCGCCTCTTTTGTGCGCACACCGAGGAATGGCCTTTGGATGTCGGTATGATTCGGTTCGTCCGTGCTTTGCCGACATAGTTGCGCTCTGTTCTACTGCTCGGAGTCCCGTCGGTCGTCGGACAAAAGGAAGACGAGAGAGGGGGAGAAGGTGGTGATCGGGGGTTTCAAGAGGCGAGAAGGGCGACCTCTTCACCCTTTATATAGGGCCTCGGCCGACCCTTGGTCGACCGGAGAGGAATCGTCGGAAGGTCAGGGGAGGCGTTGCCTCCCCTGCCAACTGATCGTTTTGATTTTTTTTAAATAGGGTCGGCCGGAGACGAATCGTCGGAAGGTCACCAACCGATAGTTTCAATTTTTTTTAAATGCTAAACATCACATTATTACCCACTAAAAAGAAAATTCGTCCTCAAATTTGGATAAGGGTTAAGGCTTACCGAAAAGTTCAGGAAATTTCTCTCGCATTTCTGATTCAACTTCCCAAGTCGCTTCTTTTCCTTGGTGATACTTCCATGCGACTTTAACCAGCGCCACACGCTTCTTCCCTTGTTGATATTCTTGGTATTCCAATATCTCTGTGGACTGTTCTTCATACGTCAGGTCCTCTTTGAGGTTTGGTTCCTCAATTTGGATCACGTTGGCGTAGTCGTACTTGTACATCCGGAGTAGGGAGACATGGAAGACGTTGTGTACCCTTGAATACGCCGGAGGCAGGGCCAACTTGCATGCTGAGTCTCCAATCATTTCGAGTATTTCGAATGGGCCTACGTACCTTGGGCTCAATTTTCCCCGTTTGCTGAAACATATTACTCCTTTAGTGGGGGAGACCTTGAGCATAACTTGATCGTCCGCCTTGAACTTGTGTTCTCGGCGCTTCTTATCCGTGTAGGCCTTCTGACGATCTTGAACAGACTTCATTATTTTCTTTATTAGTTCCACTCTGTCCATATACTCCTGCGTCTGCTTCTGTAACTCAACACTTAAGATTTTCCTATCCCCAACTTCGCCCCAACATGCCGGAGAGCGACATGGGCGACCATACAACGCTTCGAAGGGAGACATTTCTATACTGGCGTGGAAGCTGTTGTTGTAAGAAAATTCTATAAGAGGAATGTGCTTGTCCCAAGTACCGTGCCAATCCAACGCGCATGCTCTCAACATATCCTCCAACGTCTGGATTGTCCTCTCCGATTGGCCGTCCGTCTGAGGATGAAATGCTGTGCTATACCGGAGCCTTGTCCCAAAAGCATTCTGGAGGCTCTTCCAGAATCTGGAGGTGAACCTGGGATCTCTGTCGGATACAATGGCTGTCGAGATCCCGTGAAGCCTAACAATCTCCTGTACATATAGATTCATGAGTCTTTCAAGAGATTGCTTCACCTTGATGAGTAGGAAGTGAGCCGATTTAGTGAGTCGATCCACTATAACCCAAATGGCGTCGTGCCCCTTCAGAGACCGCGGTAGACCTGTGATAAAATCCATCGATATTTCTTCCCACTTCCACTGTGGGATGCCCAGATTCTTCAAGGTTCCCTGTGGCTTCTGATGTTCGATTTTGACCTGTTGGCACACAATATATTTAGAGACATACTCCGCTATCTCCTTCTTCATGTCCGGCCACCAGTAACTCCTCTGTACATCCTTGTACATTTTTGTGCTTACTGGATGGATTGCAAACTCAGATTTGTGGCATTCATCTAATACTTTTCTTCGGAGTTTCGGATTATTCGATACTCATAGCCGGTCACGGTACCTGATGCCACCATCCGAAGATACTTTGAAATTCGTTGTTTCCATACTTGTCTTTATCATCATACTTTGATATTCTGTGTCTTCTACTTGAGCTTCTATGATCCTTCCTATCATATCTGACACTATGCGCTGCATCATCATTAGCAATCCATCATGCCTTATTCTCGGCGTCCATTTGAACAGTTCTTCCATGAGTTCGAACCGTCGTAGGCGCATGTAGGCCAGGAATCCTTCCCATTTTTTGCTGAGCGCGTCAGCCATTGAGTTTGCCTTACCGGGTTGGTAGTTAATGGCAAACTCGTAATTTTTTAGAAACTCCATCCAACGCTTTTGACGCATGTTCAGCTCCTTTTGTGTAAAAACATATTCCAAACTTTTGTGGTCTGTATAGACCACGAATTCTTCTCCATATAAGTAGTGGCGCCAAAGCTTGATGGCGAACACTACTGCTGCCAACTCAAGATCATGTGTTGGATAATTGATCTCATGCTTCTTCAGCTGCCTGGATGCGTATGCCACTACTTTATCATGTTGCATTAGTACGCATCCCAATCCCGTACCACTAGCATCACTGTACACCACGTAACCACCATTGCCAGTTGGTAACGTCAGGATTGGCGCTGAAGTAAGTCACTCCTTTAACTCTTGGAAACTTTCTTCGCATTTGGGTGACCAGATAAACTTTTATCCTTTCCTTGTAAGCTTGGTCAGTGGCAGTGCTATTCTGGAGAAGTCCTTGATGAAACGCCTGTAGTATCCGACTAAACCAAGAAAACTCCTAATCTCGAAGACCTTCTTCGATTGGGTCCAGTTGGACACTGCCTCTACTTTTGCTGGATCCACTGCGAGGAACATTATCTGTTCTAGCCAAAATTCACATTTGGAGAATTTGGCGTACAACTGCTTCGCTCGTAGGGTTTCCAACACTGTCCTCAAATGCTCTCTATATTGTTCCATGCTCGACGAATAGATGAAGATATCATCAACGAAGACAATTACGAACTTATCCAGGTGTTCGTGGAAAGTTCGATTCATGAGGTCCATGAATGCTGCCGGGGAATTCGTCAATCCAAACGGCATCAGCATGAATTCATAGTGTCCATATCTTGATCGGAAAGCCATATTTGGAATGTCTTCTTCTGCCATCCTTAACTGATGGTATCCACTCCTCAGATCGATCTTTGAGAACACCCTTGCCTTGGACAGCTGATCAAATAGATCGTTGATGCGGGGTAGTGGGTACCTGTTCTTTATTGTAACTTTGTTCAACATTCTGTAGTCGATACAAAGTCTCAATGATCCGTCCTTCTTCTTGACAAAAAGGATGGGTGCACCCCATGGTGAGACACTGGGCCTGATGAAACTCTTGTCCAATAGCTTTTGAATTTGATCCTTCAGTTTCTTCATCTCTGCTGGAGCCATGCGGTATGGAGCCTTGAAGATGGGTGCAGTTCCAGGCGCTACTTCAATATGGAAGTATATCTCCCTCCTGGGCGGTAGACCACTGACATCCTCAGGGAATACATCAGAAAATTCTCTCACTATTTCTATGTCTCGAGGGGTCTTTTGTGGTTCCTTTAATTTGGTTTTGCTGGCTAGGTAACCTCTACATTCTTTCTGAAGTAATTTATATGCCTTTATGGCAGAGACTATAATCATTGGTTCTTTCTGTGCAATACCCCCGACTATGACTTTGTCTGTACTTTGTGTACCTATGATTACTTTCTTTTGCTTGCACCATATTGACACATCATGTGAGGTTAGCCAATCCATGCCCAATATTATATCGTAATCTTTCATGGGAATAATGATAAGATTGGCAGGATAGTTCTTTGTTTCTATCTCTATGGGTACATTGGGGAGATATTTTATTGTAATTAAGGTGCCCTGTGGGGTTAAGATGTTCATCTTATGCTCTAAGTTCATGATAGTTAACCCTAGGATTTTGGCACATTCTTCAGATATAAAGAAATGTGAGGCACCGGAATCGAATAACACTTTAGTAGGTAGATCGGCTATGGATAGCGTACCTCGAATGACATCAGCATCATTCTGTGGTGCATCCTCTTCTAGATTGAAGAGTCTTCCCTGTACCAACTGCTGTTGTCCGCGTCTCGGACAATTCACTGCGATATGCCCCATTCCGCCATAGTAGTAGCAGGCTCCTGACTTCATTCGGCATTCCCCAACATGGGTCTTGCCATAAGTGTTACATAGAACCCGCTCACCTTATGCGGGTGGTGCCTGAGGAGCTCTAGGAGGCTGCTGCCTCTGCTGCTGGGCTGGGCGTCTTTGCCCCTGCTGCGGGGGTCACTGCTGCTGTGGTTGTGGCTGTTGTTGCGGTGGGGGAGGAACTTATTGTGGCGGACGGTACGACTGCTGTTGCTGTTGAGGACGGTAGTTCTGTTGAGGTGCAGAGTACGGGTGGTACCGCTTATCCCGTCGTTGGTGTTGCCGGTTGTTCCCATGGGGCTACTGCTGGTGGGAGCTCTGTCATACGTTCTGCTGGACCCTCCTCTCCCTCATGAGGTCCTGATGGTCTCTCTCGGATAGAGTTGCCAGGCTGATTGCTTCATCCAGTGTTTTACAGTTTCCTGGCATGGTCTGTGATCTCAGTGAGGGCCTCAGTCCGTCCACGAAACGTTTCACCAGCTCCTCATCATCCAAAGCCGATTTAGAGTATTTCTTTAACCAGATGAACTTGGTCACGTACTGGTCTACCGTCATAGCTCCTTGCTCTAGGTGCAGAAACTCCTTCTACTTCAGATCTCTCTGGTGGGACGAAAGATAACGTGTCTCAAACGCCTTGCGAAAGTCTCCCCATTCCACAGTTCTAACTCCCGAAAAGTTGGTGGCTTTCTTTGCTTTCCACCATTCTTTGGCGTCCCTCTGGAGAGTGTCACCGGCGAATATGACCTTCTTGTGTTCGGGGACGTCGAGTATGTCAAACTTCTCCTCTAAATTCTCGATCCACTGCTCGGCAATGTCGATTCATCCCTTCCCGTTAAATGTCGGAGGCTTCGACCTCCAAAACTCTTGCAGGGTACAAGGGATGGGGGCTCGGCGTCCCTGCTGCGGTGGCGAATCGGGCCTAGGTGGGGTAGGTGGAGGTGGATTCAATGGAGGTGGAAGAATAAACTGGGCTTCCTCTTCGTTATATACTTCATATTCACTGGACGCCGATCCTCTTCTTTGGTCATTCATCTATAATAAGATCATGGCAAGGTTTGAGAAGGGTGCATAATCAAAGATCTTTAATAAAGATAAAATCCTAGATCGACATTGGAGACCATGCTTTTGCAAAACAAAGTATTCATTTATCATTAAACTTTTCAGAAAGTAACATAAGTTCGAGGCGTACTAAAGCCTTCCACAAAGAAAAGAAAGACAACAAGATACTAATCACTCTGCTGAGAGGGTCCCTCTGGTCCAGTCCCGGGATTTTTCGAAGGATTAGGGGATTCCTCCTTAAAATGTCCCTCTTGATCACAGAGGCTACAGTATGGCTATGGATCAAACTGGCTGATCGGACTAGTCTCTCGACTCTGAACTTCTTCTTCAGCCTCAGGGGCTTCTTCCTCATCTAAAGACAAACAGATAGGGTTGTCAGAACGTCCCCCTATCATCTGCAGGTGCCACCTCTGATTAATTTCTTCGCGGGTCTCTGTAGGAAAGAAGTGGCGTGGGGAAGGTAACTCTGGATCGTTACTCCCCACACTCTCTAGGTCCGTATCAGAAGGCTCTGATCTCTCTGGAGCAGGCTGTGGCGGGGTTGTGGGATCTAGTGGTTATACATGTATCCCAACTATATGACCCCTACCCCTTTGTAAAATCTTGGTGACCATGCGGCGTGGAGGCATCTATAACATTAATTTAATAATATAAGTATGATTCTCAAAGGAATGTACTTGTTACTTACTTGAGGAGTGGAGCCGCAGATGCTTGAAAAGCTTGCACATGACTTTGCTTTGAGCTGTAGAACAATATGAACAATGGATGCCGTGCATGAACCTATACTATACTATAATCAATGAAGGAGCCAAGAACTTAGGCTCTGATACCAAACTGTAACGCCCTTGAAATCGCACTTCTCGCCCCGTAGGCGGTCGGATTGACCCCGGGAGCGCTACACTGCCTATCATTCTATTGACCTTGACCATTCAACAAAACTGCTTACGTGGAGTTAATAAAATAATAATAAACGTGATAGGGGACTTTAAATGCGGAAGGGTAGTCGAAATGCTATAATGAATGACTTAAATGCGGAAGTTCATAACGTCTCATATATATATATATATATATATATATATATATATATAATATGCAGAAGTCTATGATGTCCATATAATATAAAGCATGCAGAAGTTCATGGTAAGACTTGTCTGATGTTCTATGAGCGGAAGTAAAACATAATGGTTCTGAACAAAGTATGCTTTAAACAGAAATGCAATAAAAAGCTCAGAGTAGACAGATCAGTCATGTGCAGCGTTCTCCAAGCCCTGCGCTCTCCATCATCTCCTCAGTTGGCATTCTCATATGCAAAATCCCAATGCAGGGGAATAGAATACTCATGAGCAAGATTGTCCAGTACCATAGCAATAGACGTGAAATAAGGATCAGTGATAATAAGGAAAACAATGTATAAATCTTTAATCATATCAATACTCTATTCTTTGCTTTACATTACTCTGTTTTACATTGTTTTACTCTACATTACTCTGCTGTGAATTGTACTATGTCTTTTACATTACTAGGATATCCTTAGAGTTTGTTGTCCTATGCGAGCTCGACTTTATTAGGTTGGGATACCAGAGTGCCTCTCTGATTCACTTATGCCAGTAAGTCCGTAAACGGGAAAGAGGGTGGGTGTTGCAGCCTCACCCCAATTCGAAAAGTAGGGGGAAGAATTCCTACGATCCAGGAACAGTGATCGGTTACAAGACCTTGTAGGTTCACTGTCTCCTCAGCTAGCTACATGTCCCTCTGGCACAATACTTTAATCTTTAAAGGAAGAGGTGTGACCATAGCATCACCCTTCAATTCGAGATATCGGTGGGAGAACACCTGAAATCTCAGGAATAGTGGGCATCTAAGCCAGTAGCTTCACTGTCCCCTCAACTAACTACCTATCCCCCCATTGCTTTAACTCTGAACTTTGCTTTAATTTTAGGACGGCACATGGCAGTCCCACATCATCTTCTTTACTTTAATCATCTTTAGTCACTATGAAATCTATGTTTTTGGGGTACCCTGAAATCAATCTTTGTTCAATAAGACTCAGCCAGTATAGGTGTACTGGTCAGAGCCGCAATTGAGATTAGATGTGGATTGATACAATTTAGTTTAAATCAATGGGTCTCTGTCAGACCGGTCGACCGCCCCTGAAGGACCGGTTGACCGCTTGCATGTGCCGATCGACCGACTCTCTGGAATCGGTCGGTCGGGGTCCTCTGGTGATGTGCCTATGAATCGGTCGACCATCCATGTTGTCGGTCGACCGATCGTCAGGCCGGGAAGATGCGCATTGAGCATCGGATCGGTCGACCGCTCACTGGGCCGGTCGACCGATTATATGGTTCAAATCCGTCTCATTATATAAACTGGTCGACCGCCATGGGGAGGCCGGTCGATTGGTAGAACACGATTCATATAAGTTCTGTAAGTGGACCGGTCGACCGCTAGCAGGATCAGTCGACCGGTCCCTGCGATAAAACAGGGCCGTCGGATTTCTTCATTGCTTCCGACGGCCTTCCGGCCATCGATTGACACCGACATGAATACGGAACTTGTAGGAAACTACTTCAGGATCAATATGGATCTATTTTACTCATCAATTGGTCATTAATTCTTCGTCTATGGGATTAAAATGCTAAGGTACCTCTTTCGTCGAAAAGTTAGGTTCGTCGGTCGCTATTCGTCATCCGATCGTCGTCGGCCATTCGTGTTCGTGCGAGGGATGTTCGCCTCTTCTGTGCACACACCGAGGAATGGCCTTTGGATGTCGGTATGATTCGGTTCGTCCGTGCTTTACCGACGAAGTTGCGCTCTGTTTTGCCGCTCGGAGTCACGTCGGTCGTCAGACAAAAGGAAGGCAAGAGAGGGGGAGAAGGTGGTGATCGGGGGTTTCAAGAAGCGAGAAGGACGACCTCTTCACCCTTTATATAGGGCCCTGGTCGACCCTTGGTCGGCCGGAGACGAATCGTCGGAAGGTCAGGGGAGGCGTCGCCTCCCCTGCCGATCGATCGTTTCGATTTTTTTTTAAATGTGAAACGTCACATCAAGGAAAAAAATAATTGTTCTTTCTTTGTTGCTCTTCCTATACAAGAACTGTATATGCTTGACCTCGTTAGAATAATATGTGGCCCATAGGTTCCATTCGATGGAGTTAGGGGCAGGAGTCCCTAATGTGGGTATAAAAGCAATTCCCACATAAAACTAAGATTGCTATAATAATATGCAATTTCTACAAACACTTGTGTAGGCATCTCTCTTATATAATGATAGAATCTAGTACTATTGACATTGCTAAACCTTTGGTTAAGATCCAAATAGTTATTGCATCATAAACATTAACATTTCTTCTTAACAATTCATATGATATTCCGCTAACTATCAGAGAAAGAAAAAGTGTGTTACATTTCCATTAGAGTTGCATACTCAATTGACAGTGGGAGATCCATCAAAGCACAATGTTTAATTAGCAAAAAGTGCATTAGCGAAACCATTACTCCATGTGAGATAATTTTGACATCATGTCACTTTAATAGGCGTGTATGATGGATGTAGGAAAAAGAGGGCGAGTACGATCTAATGCAAGAACTACATAGAATAATTTTGAATTAGTTAATGATCCACATCTAGTGGAATTCATGTTTTTTATATTCCTGATTGTAGAAAAGTTTTATAAAATTCAGACCGGGAATTGCAAGAAGACAATCAAATAGTACAAAACAAAAAATATTTGATGAATAATAGTATGCAAACACTTCAACTTCGGAATCACACAACTAAAATAAGAAATCTAAAACCCTTGTTGTCAATGAGGATTCCAATTGAAGGGACTCTGCTTAAGATCTACAATAAGGCTTGTATCAATTTCCTCAATTCATTCAGAAGTTCTTATGATCAATCATATTAGCATAGAAATCATGAAGAACAAAATAACAAATTCATGAGAGAGTTTTAGGGAAGAGAATCTTGTGTTAAAAAATGATTTTACAAGAATAAGATCCTTTAATAATGTGAGATCTATATATACTAACCATATGAACTCATAAAAAAACTCACATTCTATTACACAACAAAAAGCCCCCCCCCCCCCCCCCCCCCCCCCCCCCCCCCCTCCTATCACATAAAATAAAAGTTCTAATCAATAGGGCTCAACTAAGTTACACAACTAATAAACTTGTCAACACTTTAGATCATAATATTCAGATCTAGATTCTATATAGATAACACATCTAAGATCATCTAAATATGATTAGGACACTTTCTTGGAACGTAAGATCTTACTAGTCAGATTGAAATAATGACAATCTTTGTAACGACCCTGATTTTTCAAGATTTAATAAATGGATATTTTATTATTTTATTTTGAAAAAATATTGTTATTAACATTACTATATTTAATAATTCCGAAAATAAAATAAAATTGAGAGGAGTTTGATTAGTGATAGGATTAACAATTAATTTCGTAATTTATCTAATCAAATATTAGAATAAATAGGGAGTGGTTAAAGGGATAAATTAGAAGATTAAATTTGAATGAGATTAGATAATATGGTTAGAGAATAATTAAAAATCTATAAACACTATAAATAAGAATAGGGGGTATGAACGTTTTGGCTTCGTCCTCGTTATTTTCGGCTTCGTCTTCGGCGACGTCATAGAACAAGGCGCGCAGGTACGTAGGGGGGATTCCGTTTTTTATTGTGTCTTGATATTTTACGGTGCAATCTAGTTTGGAATTAGAATTATTACGGCCGTAATTTTGTTTGCTATTGCGACGTTGTTTACGGTAGTAAAGGGGTAAAAAGAGAAAGAGCGTTTACGCCCGTAGAAAAAAAAAGGGCGTAACGAGAGGGCGAGGTTCACGTACAGATGGAAAGGAGTAAAAGCAAGAAAAAAAATGAGAAGGGAAAATGGATTGGCCGTAAAGAAATTAAAAGAAAAGAAAAAAAGTTGGAGACGAGATTTTACGGCCGAGAAAAGGGGAGAGAGAGAAAGATGAAAAAAAGAGTGTTTACGGCCGAAGAGTTAGGATTTACGGCCGTAATGGAATAGAGATGTAGAGAGAGAAAGGGTAAAAAAAAAGGATGGAGTTTACGGCCGTAACGGATAGGGGGTAAAATTTGGAGAGAGAATTAGAAAAAAAAAGAAAAGGATGAAGTTTACGGCCGTAATGGAATAGGGGGTAAAATCTGGAGAGAGGAAGATGTAGAAAAAAAAGAAGAGAATTTACGGCCGTAAAAATCAGAGAAGATGGAGAGAGAAAAAAAATAAAGAGAGATTTATAAAAAAAAGGGAATTGATGTTACGGCCGTAATGCACAAGGAGTACCCACCGAGAGTTATTATTTATTTTTGAGTAAATTTTAATTACTGATTATTATTGTTGTTATTAATTAATTTGATGTATTAATGATATTGTTGGTGATTGATCTATTTATATTATGATGAACTTTGATTTTGATTGTATTGTTGACCTACTTAGTTTTGAGTTCAGAATTTATCTAATCAAATTGATAATTTATTTAAAGATAGACATTTTAGATAAACAAGATAAAAGCCGAAAGCTATTGGGCCCATGTTCACTGGTTGCCACTAAGCCGGGACCAATTGAATTGAATTGAATTGAATGAGGCAGATAGTGTAAAAGCTATGGTTGTCCTGTGTATGGCCACTCGTCCCCCACCATATACGAACCCATTGAATCGTATCGGGCTTGCCGTGGCACCGATCCCCCACTGGCCTGCATGAAAGTGGCATGGTGTCCCTTAATTGACTGAGCGCTCCTCATTGAATTGGATAACTCCGAACATTAAAAATCGAATCGAATTGAATTGAATTAAAATTGAAATTTAAGTGAATGGAATTAAATCATGGTCATTTGGATATATATTGGCATGGAGTTGGCAATTATTATTGCTCTAGTGGATTGAATTGTTAATGGCCAATGACCATTGATTATTGAATTAGAAATTGTTAATTGAATATTGATCTATTAATCAGGCAATTGATAAGTATTAATTGGAACAATTGTTATTGATTTACATTGGTCTGTTGACCATAGCCTGATATATTGTTCATATTGATAAATTGTTAATTGATTATTGTATTGACCGCTCAATTGACTCATTATTGATTTTATCTTATTTTCGATTGAGCATATTGATTGTCTTTTAGACCCTACGTACTGAGTATTTTTATACTCATGGATATTTTCCTGTACCTGAATCCGTGCAGGTGAGAGAGCTATAGATGATGGTCCTGCAGGTGGCTACGCTCAGTGACAGACTGATGTTGCACATGGCATTAGATCTAGTTATTTAATTTTAGTACTTCCGCACTTATTAGAATTATAAACTCATGGATGTTTTAGCATTTCGATTATTATGGATTATTAGTTATTATTTTTGAAAAGTCTTCCGCATTTATGTTTTATATTCTGCACTTTATAGATTTTATTCCGCAAAAATATTTTATAGAAAATTGAGTAGCGCCTCTGGGACGACTCTGAGCATGTGAAAGTCACGTGGGTCTCACTAAGAAATTGCATCAAGTATGAATGGTCACAGAGGTGTGAAGATAGTTTTCAAGAGTTAAAGAAGAGACTGACAACGGCGCCCATTCTGACCATACCTTCAGGCCAAGGAGGTTATGTCATATATAGCGACGCATGCGGCACTGGTTTGGGATGCATCTTGATGCAATACGGGAAGGTCATTGCAGATGCATCAAGACAATTAAAGAAGCATGAGAAGAATTATCCGACGCATGATATCGAATTAGCAGCTGTGGTCTTCGCCCTCAAAATTTGGCGACACTATTTATATGGCGAAGAGTTCGAAATCTTCACAGATCACAAGAGCTTGAAATACATCTTCTCTCAAAAAGACTTGAATATGCGTCAGAGGAGGTGGATTGAGTTTCTGAAGGATTATGAGTTTGCTATCAGCTATCGTCCAGGGAAGGCAAACTCAGTTGCTGACGCACTTAGTAGAAAATGGGGAGGATCACTCGCATGCCTGAGAGTGAGTCGTTGGAACATGATTGACTGCATTATCCAGGTCAGTCCAATGACCAGCAGCGACAGTATACGAATTATGGCACACCTCGGCATGCAACCCGAGCTACTATTGAAGATAGGCAAAGCACAACCAAACGATAACGAGTACAACCACCTACTCAAATTGTGCGAAAAGATTCCTACAGATTTTTCGGTCACAGATGAAGTGATCAGATATAGGGGACGATTGTGGGTCCCTGAGTATGAAGCATTGAGAAGACAAGTGTTGGATGTATGCCACAAGTCAGAATTCGCCATTCATCCTGGAAGCACGAAGATGTTCAAAGACTTGCAACGGACCTTCTGGTGGAATAATATGAAGAAGGATGTGGCTGAGTAAGTTGCAAGATGCCTAGTATGCCAACAAGTGAAAGTGGAACATCAGAGACCTTACGGTGTACTACAAAAACTTGGAATCCCACAATGGAAATGGGAAAAGGTGACTATGGATTTCGTCACTGGGCTTCCAAGAACTCAACAAGACAATGATGCAATATGGGTGGTGGTGGACCGGTTTAGCAAGGCAACCCATTTCATCCCCATCAAATGGAAACAATCTGTCGAAAGTCTGATGGACGTTTATATTAAGGAGGTTATCCGACTACATGGAGTGCCAGTCTCTATTGTGTCGGATAGAGATCCACGATTTACGGCCAAATTTTGGCGGAGCATACAGAGTGCTTTTGGAACAAAATTAAATTTCAGTACTGCGTTCCATCCTCAGACAGATGGGCAATCTAAACGAACGATTCAGACGTTAGAAGACATGCTCCGAGCATGTGCATTGGACTGGAGTGGCAGTTGGGACACGCACCTCCCACTGATCGAGTTCGCATACAATAACAGTTACCACTCCAGCATAGGCATAGCACCATTTGCAGCCATGTATGGAAGGCCTTGTCGCTCCCCCATCTGTTGGAGTGAGGTGGGAGGACGACAATTCTTATCAGAGGAATTAATGAAGCAAACCAAGGAAGATGCTGAAAAAGTTCGCCTTATTAGAGAGAGGTTGAAAACAACATTCATAAGACAGAAAACATATGCTGACAAGAAGAGAAGAAAACAAATTTTAAAGTGGGAGATCGAGTTATGTTAAAAGTTTTTCCAATGAAAGGGGTAATGAGATTCAGCAAGAAGGGTAAGATGAGTCCAAGATATGTTGGCCCCTTCGAAGTACTTGCATTGATAGGAGATGCAGCTTGCAGGTTGGCGTTGCCTCCATCATATGGACACGTGCATAATGTCTTTCACGTGTCAATGTTGCGCAAGTACTAACATGATGATGCTAATGTGGTGAATATGGAGGAACCAAATTTGAATGTAGATCTGACATATGCTGAGCAACCTATAGAAGTCTTGGAGTACCAAAGTAAGCATATGAAGAATAAAATGGTACTCATGGTGAGGGTGGCTTGGACACATCATAGAGATGAAGATGCCACCTAGGAAGTGGAAGAAGAAATGAGAAGAAATTTTCCAGAATTATTTAGATGAGATAATATAATTTCTTTTATTCAAATTCGAGGACGAATTTATTTTTAAGGAGGTTATGATGTAACGACCCTGATTTTTTAGGATTTAATAAATGGATATTTTATTATTTTATTTTGAAAAAATATTGTTATTAACATTACTATATTTAATAATTCCGAAAATAAAATAAAATTGAGAGGAGTTTGATTAGTGATAGGATTATTCAATTAATTTCGTAATTTATCTAATCAAATATTAGAATAAATAGGGAGTGGTTAAAGGGATAAATTAGAAGATTAAATTTGAATGAGATTAGATAATATGGTTAGAGAATAATTAAAAATCTATAAACACTATAAATAAGAATAGGGGGTACGAACGTTTTGGCTTCGTCCTCGTTATTTTCGACTTCGTCTTCGGCGACGTCATAGAACAAGGCGCGCAGGTACGTAGGGGGGATTCCGTTTTCTATTGTATCGTGATATTTTACGGTGCAATCTAGTTTGGAATTAGAATTATTATGGCCGTAATTTTGTTTGCTATTGCGACGTTGTTTACGGTAGTAAAGGTGGTAAAAAGAGAAAGAGCGTTTACGCTCGTAGAAAAAAAAAGGGCGTAATGAGAGGGTGAGGTTCACGTACAGATGGAAAGGAGTAAAAGTAAGAAAAAAATGAGAAGGGAAAATGGATTGGTCGTAAAGAAATTAAAAGAAAAGAAAAAAAGTTGGAGACGAGATTTTACGATCGAGAAAAGGGGAGAGAGAGAAAGATGAAAAAAAGAGTGTTTACGATCGAAGAGTTAGGATTTACGGCCGTAATGGAATAGAGATGTAGAGAGAGAAAGGGTAAAAAAAGGATGGAGTTTACGGCCGTAACGGATAGGGGGTAAAATTTGGAGAGAGAATTAGAAAAAAAAGAAAAAGGATGAAGTTTACGGCCGTAATGGAATATGAGGTAAAATCTGGAGAGAGGAAGATGTAAAAAAAAAAGAAGAGAATTTACGACCGTAAAAATCAGAGAAGATGGAGAGAAAAAAAATAGCGAGAGATTTATAAAAAAAAGGGAATTGATGTTACAGCCGTAATGAACAGGGAGTACCCACCGAGAGTTATTATTTATTTTTGAGTAAATTTTAATTACTGATTATTATTGTTATTAATTAATTTGATGTATTAATGTTATTGTTGGTGATTGATCTGTTTATATTATGATGAACTTTAATTTTGATTGTATTGTTGACCTACTTAGTTTTGAGTTCAGAATTTATCTAATCAAATTTATAATTTATTTAAAGATAGACATTTTAGATAAACAAGATAAAAGCCGAAAGCTACTGTGCCCATGTTCACTGATTGCCATTAAGCCGGGACCAATTGAATTGAATTGAATTGAATGGGGCAGATAGTGTAAAAGTTATGACTGTCCTGCGTATGGCCACTCGTCCCCCACCATACACGAACCCATTGAATCGTATCGGGCTTGCCGTGGCACTGATCCCCCACTGGCCTGCATGAAAGTGGCATGATGTCCCTTAATTGACTGAGCGCTCTTCATTGAATTGGATAACTCCGAACATTGAAAATTGAATCGAATTGAATTGAATTGAAATTGGAATTTAAGTAAATGGAATTAAATCATGGTCATTTGGATATATATTGGCATGTAGTTGGCAATTATTATTGCTCTAGTGGATTGAATTATTATTGGCCAATGACCATTGATTATTGAATTGGAAATTGTTAATTGAATATTGATCTATTAATCAGGCAATTGATAAGTATTAATTGGAATAATTGTTATTGATTTACATTGGTCTGTTGACCATAGCCTGATATGTTGTTCATATTGATAAATTGTTAATTAATTATTGTATTGACTGCTCAATCGACTCATTATTGATTTTATCTTATTTTCGATTGAGCATATTGATTGTCTTTTAGACCCTACGTACTGAGTATTTTTATACTCATTGATATTTCCCTGTACCTGGATCTGTGCAGGTGAGAGAGCTATAGATGATGGTCCTGCAGGTGGCTACGCTCAGTGACAGACAGATGTTGCACATGGCATTAAATCTAGTTATTTAATTTTATTACTTCCGCACTTATTAGAATTGTAAACTCATGGATGTTTTAACATTTTGATTATTATGGATTATTAGTTATTATTTTTAAAAAGTCTTCCGCATTTATGTTTTATATTCTGCACTTTATAGATTTTATTCCGCAAAAATATTTTATAGAAAATTGAGTAGCGCCTTTGGGACGACTCTGAGCACGTGAAAGTCACGTGGGTCTCGGGGCGTTACAATCTTGCTATAAAACTTTTATATGAAAGAGAAAGTAGAAAAAAACTATGATGGATAAATTTGGGTATAAGTTCTATTTTAACTATATGACACGTGATACAAATTTATCATGATAGAATATAAAAGATATAGTTTTGCTATAAAATTTAAGCTTAACGACACTTTTATGACCATCAATCAAAGTTGGAGGATAAAAAATTGAAACGCTACAAAGTCGCTAGTCAAAATTTAAAAAAAGAAATTTATTTGCAAAATAGTTAAATATAAACATATATAATCCGAATGATTGCTGGCATGTTCCAAAGTCATTTTACATTGCCTCCTTAATTACTCACCATTATCTAAAATTTTCTCATCTAATTGATACCTTAAAGACTAGTATATTCTATAGAATTATTAATTAGTCATCAGTCCATTATCTCATCAATGTTATAAATGTATTTTATTTAAAAAAAAAAATCTGAAACCCTCTTATTTAAAAATGTTTATTAACTAACACTTTTTTTCAAATACACAAATATGTTGATCAACTCACACATTATTTATGATCTCAATCCTAAAATATGATTTAATGGAATAAATGGCATGATTTTGAACTAAGAGCTTAATCTCTTCATAATTTCATTATTATCATTTAGTTATCTAAAGTTTTAATTTGAACTATAATGCTTTTGATTTTTTTTTCATTTATGCGTCCTTTAAGAAGTTATTATCATTCTATAAATTATTCTAATACATAATTCTATACTTGTAGTTATTTTATATTGCCTTCTTGGTCGTCATCATCGTCATCCTCGTCGTCGTCATTGGAAAGTCATCATGGTCACATGATGGTGATTGATATGCGCCCCACATTACGCCAAGTTAATTTTTGTGTATTTAATTTATCTTTGATATGAAACTTGAAATTTAACTATTTTTTATGGTGACAGTAGCTACGCCGCCAACAAGACATGCAAACACGTCACATCATATAATGCCAAGTGATATATTTATTACTTTTTATTTTTTTTGTCATGTAATATATTAATTCTTTTTTATTTTAAAGGTGATAGTTGCTACATGGCTGATGGGACAAGTAGGTGGATCGTCACATTCTAACGTTCGCTCGATCCTTGAACTGGTACCATCACATGTCGACGATCGACATGCAACATATCAGGCGCATATAGCTATTTCACGTGGTGAGAACTTGAGTGCATGTATCATTTAATGCATATATCATTTATTTGGTTGAGTTAGTATTATACAATAATGATTTATTCTTCAGCAGAGTTCGTCGATCATCCGGGCCTTCTCAGCTCACTCTCATTGCAAAGGATGATTCCTCTTCATTTGAAGAAGAGAAATTTCACGAAAATGGAGTGGTCGTCATGAATAATATTGTCCGACCATAAGTTGGATAAGTTTTACAAATTTTATTATAGTTCACCTTATCAATTGAAAATTAATAAAATTTTAAACTACAGGACTACTTTTTATCATGTTTCTACCGTGTAGAATATTAGTACTCTTGTCCTCACCCACTTGTCGAAAGGGGAAGATCGCAAAAGGATGCCTCAATTAAAGTGGAGGATGTCATCTTTAGCAATTTTATTGTATGATTTATGTTAATTTGTGCTATATAATTTATTTTATATTATTTATAAATTTCTAATTTTCATTTTTTTGGATTCAAATAAGTTTCATCCGGATCTTAATTTAGGGACGATCCGGAGGGCTTCGGAGGAGGTGGTTGCGGAATGCTTCCAAAATAGTTTACAAAAGTTTCATAAGGTTGTCACGTCCGTCGGCCTTAGTATTGAGCAAAGTGTATAGAGATGCTCGAGGCATATTAGATGTCCAGATTGAGAGTCCTCTGTAGAAAATGATAAGTAAGTTTATATTTGAATTATTTTTACTTAATTTATAAATTTACAAAGTCTAAGTATTTGATGTTGATACATGATGAATGAAGATTGACAGAGAAAGTCAGAGAAAGCAAAGTTTAATTGACTTTCAAAGTCCGAAGACAACATTAGAGGACTTCTTTTGAAGCAGCTTTCTCAACACCTGACTCTAATCTTGTAGAGTATTTAGGCCATCTTTTAGCTACGAACCCAGATGCCACGAGGTCAAGGATCGAGTATGCAAGGATGTCGATCGTGATGTAGGTCGATAGAAATTTTTGTATCTCTGAACATAATTAATTTTGTAACTCTTTCTAGATGATGAAAACACTTATTTTATATTATTATTTTTGTGATGTTTTTGTTAGTTTACTTTGAAGCATTGTATTTTAGCTTATATTGTTATGAATGTGTAGAATTCATATAATATATATGCATTGTAAATTGTATGGAGAGGAAAGGGAACAATAGGGACTGATATGGTTAGAAATCTATAAACATTAGCATCACATTAGCGACCGATTAGCATCTCTGTGTATCGTAATTAGTGTTTCAATTGTGTCACCATAGCGCCGCCCTTGTTAAACATCGTTGCCTCCTTAGCATCGCCCTCGTTAAACACTGTTGCCTCCTTAGCATCTCCGTAGCGTCAGTATATCACGTCAAATCAGCGTCGCAGTAGCGTCAACAAATAGCATATTTTTAATGTCGCAATAGCATTGCACACGGAAACAGATATGACCCACATGATGATGGTTTTTGCATCTAAGTAGTGTCACTATGGCGTTGCCACATTTAGCATCGTTTTGACATCGACTCTTGCGATGCTAAACGTGTTTCTCTGAGTCAAGAAATAGTGTCAACATAGCGTTTGCGTAGCGCCATTTGTCGATGATAATTGCATCGTTGTGGCGCGAAGTCGACGCTAATGTGTCGCTAAGAGCGACAACGCCTAGTTAGTGTCGCATTAGGAGCTCTTTAAGTGTGTCGCTAATCGGCTCATTTCTTGTAGTGTACCATCTTATGACCATTCACGAGCTCATGAGTTTCAAGCCTCCCAGCATCAATGTTTTTTTTTACTTTACATATTATTCTGGCTCCCTCAACATTCATGTTTGGGTCCGCCCTTGAAGATAATTATCTTGTGCGTTGTATGTTCACAATTTTACTTTTTTTTCTTATTTAATCAGTTAAAAAAACATTGCACTTTTAATTTGATAGGGCAAGTGTTACTTAGAATAAGAATGATTATGTCAGGAATATGAATGGTCTATAGGAATAAGAATAGAAATCGTGATCTTAATTATTAAATATTAATTGTCCTCTATTATCTTCATAATCATACATGGGAATAAGAATGGTTTATATGTTCCTCTTCTATCTATTTTGCTTTGCTATTTATGAAGGGTTTCCTTCCTCACACACTACATGAAAATGAAAATTTTTATGGAGTATTTCCAATGATTGCCTATCCTTCACGATTTCAAAAGAATTTTGCGACAGAATACGAAATCCTTCCAAAATAGCAATGGAAAATATGTTCGTCGAAAATAGTTTAGCGACAACTTATTTTCCTTCTATATTTACAATGGAAAAAGAATTCTTGAAGGTTTCGATGACTGCATTCGTCAAAAGTTCAAACGGCTCCGTCCATCAAAATTCAAGTTTATTACATAATATTTTATATTATTATTTTATTAAAATTTTATTATTAAAATTTTGATGAATGGAACCATAAAAAATTTAAAAATATTATATTATTAAATATATTTTAATATGTTAAAAGTTTAGATTCCTAAGATTCAATATAATATATTATTTTCAAATTTTCTATGGATCTAAAGTTTGTCACAAATTGTAAAGGAATTATCCGTCATAAATTTTAAAATAATATATTTAAAAATATTAAGAGTTTTGATTTTTGAAATCTGATAATCTATTATTTCCAAAGATTTTAAATCTGTCACTAATTTAAAAATTATAGTATTAAATATATTATAATTTTAAATTTCCAAATTTTCATACATTCTTTTAAAAAATTACGATAGATTTTTTTATCCATCACAAATTGAGAATGAACTTTCCTGCGCAAAATATTTTATGGATACCCCTCTTTTCTGCTACTCTCCCGCCTATCTTTCCCCTTCCTCCGCTCTCTCCGTCCGGGTCACCTCCGTCCTCTCTCGCTCTCTTCCTTCTCTCCTCTCTCTCCTCCCTCCCTCCCTCCCTTTTCTTTCCCAGGGCTATGTTTGGCACGGAGATTTTGAGTTCCCGTTAGTTCCCAAGAACTAATCAATTTGATAGAAAAGTTTAAATTGGTGTTTGGATAAAAAATATAATGATGATAATTTAAAAAATTGATTTGATAGGTAAGTTCTACTGGGTGTTTGGATAAAAAAGTAAGAACTAAGAATATAATTTATTATTTTATGAGGTATATAATTATACAAAATAAAAATATTATATGTAGTTATTTATTTAAAATAATAATTACTAGCACATAAAAATATTATATGTAATTATTTATTTATATTCTATTTAAATATTTTATTTTATTAATATATTAATACTAATATTATTTTTATTAAATCTTTTATATGTTATTAATATTATAATTTACATAAATATAAAGATCCAAATACAATATATTTTTTCTAAAAATAAATGAAAATTTTAATAATAAAATTCTATTATATTAAATATAACATTATGCACAAGGTTCTACATTAATTTGATTTAATTCATATTACAATACAATAAATGTAATTATAATATTTTCAGTTAATTAATATGAATTTTTTATAATTTTATTATGCTACAATAAAGAAAAATATTTTTACTAATTAATTAAAATTTTAAATTATTAGAACTAAATAACTTATAATCAATAAAATTGAATAATCTAATTTATAAGTTTAATAATAATGTATTGATAAATAAATAATATGTACATTAAAAATAATTAAAAGAAAAAAAGAAAAAAAGAAAAAAGAAAAAAAGAAAAAAGTAAAAAGCAAAAAAAAAGGAAGTTTTTAGTTCCAACAAAGAATTTGGAAAGTTCTTACTTCAACAAAAACTTTATATTTTTTAAATTAGTCAATGATTATAACATTCCAAATTCTAATAACATAATGTGTTTGACAGAATTTAAACAAGTTCTATCCAAATTTTGCTAACCAAATACCCTTCTTCTCTCTTCTTCCCTCTTTCCTCCTTCCCTCTTCTTTCCCAGCTGCCTCTTCATCTTCTCTCTTCTTCCCTCTGCTATATCCCTCCCTCCCCATTCTCTCTCTCCTCCGCCTTCTCTCTCTCACATCTAGATTTCTCCTCCCTCCTTTCTTCCTTCCCCTCCACCCTCTCTCTATCCCCTCCCTCTTTTCTCTCTCCCTTTTCTATTTCTTCTCCCTCTTCTCTCTCCCTCCTCCAATCTATCTCTCCTTCCTCTTCTCTCCATCTTTCTCCTCCATCCTCTCTTTCTTCCTCCTCTTGGCTCTCTCCTTCCATCTCCATCCTCTCTTTCTTCCTCCCTCCTCCCTCTCCTCCTCTATCTAAATTTTTAATAAAATATTTTTTATTATAACTCTTTTGGATTTAATTATAGATAAATTCTTCAGTAAAGAAAATTTGTAATATATATTAAAAATATATATTTATTCACAAAAATGTGAAATACATTATAATAATTTAATTTTTTTAAAAATACGGCTAAATTTGCGATGGATAATCAATTCTTCATAACTTTCGACGGACTAATCTCTCAGTAATTGCAAAAGACGAGTCATGAATTATGCATGGTAATATATATATATATATATATATATATATATATATATAATATATGAGTTTAACGAGCGTGTGAAGCGTCTTCCGTGTGAAGCGGCTTCCGTGTGAAGCGGCTTTAGACATTCTTATGTTTATTTTTTTAGACATTCTTCTTTATTGATAGTTTAGAGGGCCATTGTGGATAACAAATATATGATTAAAATCATTAATAATATTTTTTTCATCATTTTTAAACTTTGACGAACTTCTGTACATTATTATCCGTCATAATGGATATAAATATTTTATATAACTTCTAATCTTATAAAATTATTTTTTGTTATTATGAATGATCATTTAAACTATTAGTAGAGAAAGATATTGAAAAAAATAAAAAAAATATGTCTAAGGCCACTTCACACGCTCATTTTTTTCCTATATATATATATATATATATGGTGTAGTTTAAAATAGAGATAACTTCAAATGAAAATATTAGATAATTTAAAATGACTTAATAAATTTAAGATGTACTTTAAATTAAATTAAATAGAATCTCAGTAAGAATGACAATGTGAAATTTAATGTTATCATTGTGCCATTAAAAGAAATTACAATGAGAGTTACACCTAGGGGTGTAAGAAAAACCTAGCCAATCCGATCCGAAAAATCGAACCGAAAAAATAAAAAATTAGGAGTTCGAATATGATTTAGGGTAATTTTTAGTAAATTAAAATCCACTGGCTAATATTAGGACTTCACCCGAAAAAATCATAGGAGCGCGTCGAGGCAAAGAAAAAACTGATGAATATGTTGATGGAAAATAAAAAAAGTTTGTGTAAGTTCTTATACAAAAAAAAAATATTTATTTATCCACCTTATATATTGTATTACTTTTTCTAACATACTATGTTTGTGCTGAATTCAGGAAGATTACAATGCATCTCTTAACATCAAATATGGTTCAGATGTTAGCTCTTAACTAGGATTTGATGCTGTTATATGAATTGATGCGATAGGAGCTCCAACAAAAGAAAAAGTATATGGATTTGGTGCTGAAAAATATGCTCAATCCCTAGTAAATAATAACTCTTCTTCAAATGTTGCTACTGAGGATGATTTGCAACGTATAAGAGAAGAAGTGCGACAAGAATTGTAACAAGAATTAGATGAACGCATTAAAAAAGTGAATGCTAAAATGGAAGAACGTGTTCGTGCACTTGTATTATAAATTACTCAACAAGCAAGTACTAATAACTTTAAAATTTTAGTAGTATATTTTATATTTTATATGAAATTAAATATTTTTATATTAATTTTAATTTAATATATATATTTTAAATATACTTATATAAAAGTAAAGTCTCGAAAATACCACTAAAAAAAATTGGCCCGATAGAGGGTGATTTTATTTTTTAAAAATGATTTTATGATGGTTTTTTAATTTTAAAAATTGATTAAAAAATAGCGATTAATTTTTTTATCAAAAATCTGACCCGACCCATTCCGACCTACTTTCGCTCCTAGTTACACCACAAAAATTAAATTAAATTAAATTAAATAAAAGAGATAGAAAGGATGGTAGCATGGGAGAACTAAAACAACTAGTTGTAAAAATGTATGCATGATATTATATATATAGATATAGATGAGATTAATTTGAAATTTGATTTTTAAAAATTATCATATTTAGTTTAGAAATTTATTTTTATTAAATAAAAAGTACATTTTGTAATGCACACTTTAATGTAGATTTATAAACATTTGCATTTATTATGTCCACTAATACTAATACAAATTTATTATTAGAAAAATTTAAAATTCTAAAATAAATGGAGAAACGTTGAAAAGAGAGAACTTTCATCATAACTTTATATTATATGTAGAATATAGATATAAAATATAAATATAGATGTTTTTTAATCAAATGCCTAGCGAAGGACTATCAAAACCTGATTAGCCCTGATAATGTTACGTTACAATTGAAATTGATGATTATTTTTAAATGATATCATATTTTACAATTTGACATTCGTCTTTGCAAATCGTGCAACAAAAGTTGCAAAATATCCTCTCGCTGTTTAATGCTTTCTGCTAATGATATTTTCTTTTATGAATTCAGATATTTTAGAAACTTAATCGAGTTTTATTAATTCAGTTTAAAAATTGACCCCTTTATTTTTCTCTTGACCATTTTATGTTTTGATGGTAATAATTTGTGAAGAGAAACGTCGACGTCGACACAGCTAAAAGATGGGAGGATGGAGATGCAGCAGCTGTCACGGACCATATAAACAACACACGAGCTCGTGAGGGGCCGCTGTGACGGTTCTTGAATATAAAGGAAATATGAATTTAAAATTGCATCTAAATCGTTTAATATACGCCATTTGTGTCACATCGTCCAAAAGCAAAAAAAAGAAAAAAAAACCAATAAGTACAAAAACAGCGGCATGCAGAACACTCACACGCTTAGATATTGATTAACGCTTTAATTTCTTGTTGAAATTTATTTCTGTTGCATAACGTTTTAACGCTTATATATATACCCAAACTTGATATAACTCATTTTAATTCGGGGTTAATCGATTTAAAAAAGTATTATAAAGCATTAAATAATTTACACCTTTTTGATCAATTATGTCAAACTGTATACGTGGGTGAAATGACGGAAATAGCTCATCCACGTGTCGTCCGACGGCTGTTCGCCCTGCATGTTCCCCGTTCCGGCACTGACATGGATCGTGCATGTCCTCCTCACCTTCTCTTCCACAGATACGGACACCTCACGAGTACACAACTATCGTTATTCTCACCTCTTCCTTCTTCTCTCTCACGAGTCATTTCCTTCTCCAAAATATGTTGTGTAGAACTATTTATCTTCTTCCAACAAATATTATTTTTTTAAAAAAATAAATAAATTAACTATTTACGTGAAATGCTATTGGAATCTCGTTAGATCCCATCCTCCCAAAGTACCAAAGTATTACATTATTTACTGTTTAATACTGTATTAGTGACCTAAGTGAGAAAGATTCCAATTAGAGAATTGTTTCTTTTCTCAACATTTCAAAACAACGGATAAATTGAAATTTTATAAGTGAAGATAAAAATTTAACGCATTTTTAAGTTTTATCATCATAGTGCAACAAGTTCTTAGACAAGCGTAATTCTAATGACAATAAATAGTAAACAGTCACAAATATAATAATGGACATATCTCTCTAATCAGCGTCTTGTGGAGGTCGCCCATCACATCCATTTTATACTCCTTACAACTCACACACACACTCTCTCTCCCCTTTCTCCCCCAGTGACCGAGTGCCAGTGTGTGACAGTGTGAGTGAGACAGAGACAGAGAGGGAGTGCGGATAGTAAGAGGCAAGAGAAAAATAGAAATATCGAAAAAAGAGGGAAAAAAGAAGAGTACAATTAACAAAGAAGAAGAAAAGAAAAGAAAAGGGAGGGGAACGGGAACAATGGAGGCGACGACCTCCTCATCTCGAGATCCTCCTGCTCCGCCTCTTCTCTGCCGCCGTTGCCGTCACCGTGCGCGTCTGCATTCTCGTAATCCCCAGCATTCTGCTCTTTTGGTGCTGCTGCTCCTCGTCGCGTTCCCGTCCGCGTCCGTCGCCGTCAACATCACCGCCGTGCTCTCCAACCATCCGGACCTCTCCGACTTCAGCCGCCTACTCGCCTCCAGCTCCGTCGCCGAAGACCTCGCCGGTCGCTCCTCCCTCACCCTCCTCGCCGTTCCCAACACTTTCCTCCTCCGCTCGTCCCTCGCCCGCTCTGCCGCCGCCGCCGACCTCGCTGACGTCCTCCGATACCACGTCCTCCTCGAGTACCTCTCCTGGACCGACCTCCGCAGCGTCACCCCCTCCGGAAAGCTCGTCACCACCCTCTTCCAGACAACCGGCCGCGCCTCCGCCGACCTCGGAGCGGTCAACCTCACCGCCTCCACGGGCCCCGACGGCACCGTCGTCGTCACCGCCCGCTCCCCGGCGCCCTTCTCCCCTTCCAACGTCACCGTCCTCGGCCCCATCGCCACTCTCCCCTACAACGTCTCCGTCCTCGCTGTGGACGGCCTGCTCCTGCCCTACGGCTTCGACCTCGCGGCGTCAGAGTCCCGTCCCCCGCCTCTGGCCCTCAACATTACCCGTGTCCTCGTCGAGGCCCATGACTTCAACGTGGCGGCGTCCATGCTGGAGGCATCGGGCGTGGCGGAGGAGTTCGAGGCGGACGAGCGGGGCGCGGGCATCACGGTGTTCGTCCCGACGGACGAGGCCTTTGCCGGGCTGCCGGCGACGGAACGGCTGCAGTCGCTGCCCGCGGACCGGAAGGCGGTGGTGCTGCGGTTTCACGTGCTGCATTCCTACTACCCGCTGGGGTCGCTGGAGTCAATCGTGAATCCTGTGCAGCCGACGCTGGCTACGGAGGACACGGGCGCCGGACGCTTCACCCTCAACATCACGCGGGCCAATGGGTCGGTGGCCATCGACACCGGGCTCGTCCAGGCGTCCATCACGCGGACAGTGTTCGACCAGAACCCCGTGGCGGTGTTCGCGGTCTCAAGAGTGCTACTGCCGAGGGAGATCTTCGGAGCCATAGGTGAGATCGATGTCCGCGGAGGGGAGCAGCTGGCGGCGCCCCCGCCGGCGGATGTCGGGATGGCTCCAGAGGGTGGAGTCGACGCGCCGCCAGCGAGGCTGTCGTCGCCGCAGGGGCTGAGGGACGAAGCGGCGTCCGCGGTTCGTTGTACAGTCGCAAGAAGGATGATGTATCTACTACTACTATTACCATTTCTACTGCAGCTGGCATGAGATCCGGCTCCTCGTACCATTTTTTTCTTCTCTTTTCGCCGGAAAAAAAGTTGTTCCTTTTTTAGATTTTAATTCGTTTTAATTTTTGGATGGGGATCTGTATACGAGAATTGTTTGTTTTCCAGCTGCAAAGCAGCGATTTTTTTTCTTTTTATTTGTTCTATTTTTTTTTTTCTTTCTCTGTATTTTTTTCATCCTCCTCCTTGGTATGAATCATTGTTATTACAAAAAGCATACTATTACTATGTTTACTTCGTTGGCAATTAAATGATGCATAAATAAATCTGGCGATGCCATTTTTGTTCGTGTTCTTGTGAAAAAAGGGAAGTGGGTAGCGAAGTATTTAATATTTATATTCTATGTATAAATTTTGGGAGGAGGTGAGGACACCACGTGGTGAGGAGATCGCGGGAAATGAGCTGGCGGCGACGTTTCGGTGTTCGATTCTGAACCCTCTTCGTACGCCGTGCGGGCCCCCACGTGCGTATTTGGTCTCCCCCCATCCGTAGTCGCCACTCGCCCGTGAGCGCTCTTACCCCGCCGGATTGAAATAAAGTTTCTTTTTTTTCCCGGCCGTGCCACCGGTTTTTTTCTCCTACCTGGCCGGAAATCCACCAGCGATCCCACTGTCGTACTATTTTTTTTCCTACCGTTCGCTGAAAATAGGATTTGACAATTCTTTTTTGTTCGGTTCGTGGATTACGCTTAGGAATGCTTCTTTGTTTTCATTTTTTTTGTTGAAAGTTTTCTTTTTATTTCTGCTTATATATAGATGAATAAAGCGATAAAATTCTATTCATGGTGCCTCGTTGGACTTGGCTTTGTCAGGTCATCTTTTTTATCCTTTGTTCTCCTGGTGCAATCCATGTCCTGATTAACCATGACAAAATTGTGCGGTTGTGGTGGTAAGCGAAGGCCGGAAAGAAGGTGGTGGTGGGTTGGTGGGGATGGACAGCAGCCGCATCCGTCGAGTATGCATGGGGATGAGGGTTAACATCGGAGGCACAGCAGGACAGAACAGAGGTCGATAGTGCTTACGATAGCTGGTGTTGGCCTAATGATTAGCTCACCAATCATGCAAGAAATCAATCATGAGAGCAGCCTGCAGCATTTTCTGTTGCGGTCTTCTCTCTCTCTCTCTCTCTCTCTCTCTCTCTCTCTCTCTCTCCCCCCTTTACAAGAAGATAGGATGCGTGAGTGTAAGGGTTTGGCTTCAGCTTGAGTTTTTATCTTATGCATCCTTAATTTATTTATTTAACCAGGAGGAGGTACATCAGATTAGCTGTGCCAGTCTGTATTTAGGCAAACTGTCAAAAGGGTTGAGCTGCTAACGTCTTTGTTTACCCCCAAAAACAAAAACATGGATCGAGCTACAATCGTCGTCTGTGTATCAGAGCATATCAAAGCTCACAGAACTCTCAAAACTAATAGATCACACATGCAGCAACATGTTTCACCTTGTCAAAGCAGTTTGTTGTGGTTGGGAAATGTGATGGATTGATGACAAGTGTTACTTCAAATTATCACTTCGTTTGGTTCACTTTCACAGCAACAGACTTGTATAACAAGGGTTAACGTTAGCTGAACTCATCGAAAAGAAATAAAAAAGAGGTCACTGAACTGTAATCAGACCACTGAGCACAGGAGAAGGAGGGGCCTTAGCAAGTGCAGGAGAACTTGAATTGATGTAAGATGTATATTCATATATGCCTCTTATCAGAGAGAAACAAATTACATGTTTCAAGATATTCCCGTCAGATGCTGCTCCTGATCCATTCCCTGTACTTGCTGTCACGTCAAGCCATGACAAAACAAAATATGCGTGAGGTGATGCAAGTTCTGATGTAATTACTTTATTCCCAGATAGATCTCATCCGTTACTGGTATTTATTAGGCAAGCAGCTGAAACTCTCTTGCGTCATAACCATAGTTTACATCTTGCAGCAAATTATTATTAACTGTGTATTATTGTGATTGCCAATGTGTTTTCAAGTCCTTCCAAAAATGTCACATGGACAAGGGGGCTCCAATTTGTTGCTTGTAAATTCAGCATCTCCAACCTGCAACTTGTTGCCATCCCCTCGACAAAGGTTCACAGACATGAGACATCCATAAAAAAACTCTAGCATGTCTTCAGACCTCCGCCAGTGCCACAAAGCTTCAAAGCATTGTCCTCCATTGATGCAAACAACACTGTGTGTGCGCCAAGGATGAAAAGTGAAAAACATTGGTTGGTGGAGGACATGGAATAAAGAATAAGTTATCGAAATTCAATCTAAAATGCATGTTTTAAAAAAAAAAATTTGAAGACACTTTGCCATTTGCTTTTGGCCCTTATTTTTTGATTCATCAAATATTATTGTCTTACAGCCGAACCTAGTAGGTAGGCGAGATCAAGGAATTATACCAGGAATCGGTTTCCCTGCATAAAGTGGCACGGATGGATCGATTTGTTCTTCTGAATCACTATTCAAAACTATCATAAGAGTGATTTCTGAAGCAGAAATGCCCTTCTATTCCTTTCACTCTCCTTATGCTCTCACACAAAGACTACTGTTGATACTTGGAACTGTGCTCCTGCAGATATATTAGATGGGCCAAGTAGACATGCTTGGTGCCTTTCCATCTGGCCACACACCCAAAACAGTTGCGCTCGCAATCCATTTCACGCATTCAATTACTTCAACTCCTCTGGAAGTGCACTTGACTTGAATTTATATTGAAATTTTTTTTGTGCGTAGCATCCTTTTTGAAGAGTGGTTTATCTTTTCTTATTTGTATTTTTCCTGTTTTGCAGGAGTTAAACTAGGACTCCTTAGTTTCATAGCTCCAATTTGGTCTCCAAGCCTACAGTTGAAATAGAACACAGCAAAAAGAAAGGTATTTTCTCTGTCAGGATTCCAAAAGCATTGTTAGTATCAAAGTTTAAATGGAATTGAATTTTGGAAATTATGAATATTATTGTTTGCAGAAGCCATCGATGTGAAGACCCAACAAGAGAGCTGACCTTGAGCATGATGCCTAAGTTAACAGGTGTGAAAGGGTATGAGCTGAATGCTTTAAATAATAGTCAAAGTGTCATCTCACAAATTCCTCATCCCCTCCATGCATGCATGGAAGTCCATGAGCCATACGTGGGGTGGATATATTCGTGCCACCTCAATTCAAAGTCCGCCATTAGACCACTAGAAGGACAGTTCTACTTCGTATATATTACTTACTTTTATGTAGTATTTAGATGAGAACTTTGCATCAGAATTAGACTTACTTCTATCAAACACATGCTTGAGTTCCTGTGGACTCCATCAAAAGTAAAATTCTGGTCAACTCATTTAGTTTCCATTCATACAATAACTACAAAGTTATTGTTGAAGATGTGAACCTATTTTTTTTTCATTTCAACTTTATTATGGGTCCCACATTATTAAGGAGGAAGAAATTAAGAAAATAAGAAAAAAATATAGGTAGCACACGAGGTTTTAAATAACAATAAAAAACACTTAAATTAATATTAACTGATCAGAAGAATTATTTTTATTATTAAGCTACCAACGATTAAACAAAATAAATAAAGATATTACTTTTTATAATATAAAAGTGAAATAAAATATTTTAAAATAAGTATTGTATTGTAATATTAAGTAAATTATAATAAAATTATATATAATCTAATTTATAGTATATTAATATACTATTGACGTAAATTATATTTAATCTAATTTATATTATATTAAGATGTTATTTAAATAATTTTATATTAAATATTATTAATTAATAGACAATAATATGATTTGTTAAACTATATTTTACTTATCTTAAATAATAATAATACGTCATAGTATTATTTAAATATAAGATTTACTATATTATAATAATAAATTTATTTCTCTAATTTTTTATTCAAATAACTATTAAAATTTATCCATCTAATTAAATTTTTAAATTTTCTATCATTATATTTTTCATCCAAACATCAATTCAAAATTGTAATAAGAAATCAAGTTCGCAAACGCGGGCGAGAAGGACGACTCGTCTTCTTTTAGCTTGCATGCAATATGCAAGTCAAACATAATTAGCCTTCGACAGGAGGGGCACGCACGCATCCATGCATTCTGGCCACGCCACTCGATCGCCTTGGGGCGGCAAACGATGTCAACGGCTCATGATTCAGGCACAGGACCAGGGGCGTCGTAATCGGCCAGTCCAGGTGCATGGTTGGATTGATGGATATGGAGAGAGAGAGAGAGATAGAGAGAGAGAGAGAGAGAGAGAGAGAGAGAGAGAGAGAGAGAGAGAGAGAGAGAGAGAGAGAGAGAGAGAGAGAGAGAGAGAGAGAGAGAGAGAGAGAGAGAGGTTAAAAGTAAAAAAAATGGAGTTCAGTTACAGGACTTTGAAGGGCGGAAAGATTTGATTTTTATTGTTCCTTGTTTGTTTCTCATTTTGAGTGAGACGCCCCGTCAATTCATCTATACACGGTTTGATAGCTGGGAATGCTTAATTCGTCCAATATGCTTTTCATGTGTCACCACACGAATTAGTAGGAAATTAAGCTTACAATGGTCAAAGACTGCAACCATAATTCACTCCATCATTAGTTAAATTATCTCCCCTTTAGTTAATTTGTTTGCTCAAGCAGATAATTTGGATCATCAAACGTTATTTGAATACTAATTTTCTCCTCCCAAGAAGGGGATGGGAATGAGGAAACCACTGTGCTTGGTGCCATCTGATATCACTCTCATGTCAAGCTGTGTGGGTGCATACCTAATGTCTCCACGATATCTGACTTTTATTTGTTATTTGCCTTTACTTTATTGTCCAAAAAGGGAGAACAATATATCTCAAATTTATCCATTGTATGTGTGTGACCGAGGATGACACTATATCAGTGGGGACGATAGGCATCTGAATTTTTACCATCTTGAAAAGTGAGATTATCATGTTAATATTGTGACCGAAAAGAATCAATAGATGTCAGCCTCTCTTTTGGGTGTGAAGTGTGTGCGAAGGGAGAAGAAGGTCAAGGCAAAATGGGATTGGTGTCCACATCGCCTTGTATGGTGTGTGGTTCTCATAATAATATTCTCAAGATGGAGTTTTGCTATCATGAGACATGTGTGAGTTGTGCTTCCAAATTTTAGTTTTCTTTTCTTTCCTTTATAATTAAGGAAAAGAGGGACGTGTAATAGAATCTTGAAGAAATATTCGGACAAAAGTGAGAGCCATCGTTCGAGGGCGTAGCTTAATTTATATATATCACTACAAGAAATATGTCAAATAACGACGTGCATTAGCGATTCAAAGCCTGCGATGCTAATTCAACGCTAATAGCGCTTAAATAGCGACGTCGTTGGATCGACATAATGAAATGTTAAGTGCCTCTCAATAGTCTCTATTTAGCATCGCATTGACGTTACATTATGTCAGCGCTAAAAGTGGTGCCAACGCGGCGTTACGCCACCACTATTATCACACGTCAAAACTAGAAAATGCATGATACATTATAGCGTTATATTGACGTCGACACAATGCGATGCTATATTAGTGTCATCTCGTATGTGACGTTAAGTTTGATGCTAGTTTAAAATGTGATATTAGTTTAAAATCATGAGACGCTATTTTGCGGTGTAGGTGATGCTATTTCATTGTGTCGCTACTGCGTCGACGATGTGGCGCAAACGTGCCAGAAGAACACATGCATACAACCAACTTTTGTACAATCAATATGTAACCAACAATTCAAATTCAACCTCTATTAAATTTAATCTCAACCATATAATCATCATCCAACGGTTCAAATTCATTGAATGCATATTGGTTGTACAACTTTTTGTTGCATAGTACTTAAACCTATATATATGTGTGTGTGTGTGTGTGTGTGTGTAAAAATAGAAATTCATATATATACCTATATTGATTTATTTTTAAGTAGGTAATGTTAATTTGTATAACTATATATATTACATATACTATAGTTTAATGAATAAATAGATTAAATATTTTTAAATATATATGTTACCTGCGTATGTATTCCTATACTTATATATGTTACCTAGATATGTATTCCTAAATATATATGTTACCTATATATGTATTCCTAAATATACATAAATACAAATACACATATATGTACATAGATACAAAGATATGTATAGTAATTATAGATGTATTAATGTATATAAACACAACTATTATCACGCGTCAAACTAGGAAATGCACGATAGATTACATCGTTATATTGACATCGACACAATGCGACGCTAGATTAGTGCCATCTCGTATGCAACATTAAGTTTGATGCTAGTTTAAAAGGTGATATTAGTTTAAAATCATGCGACACTATTTTGCGGTGTAGGTGATGCTATTTCATTGTGTCGCTACTGCTCGATGATGTGGCACAAACGTGTTAGAAGAACACATGCATACAACCAACTTTTGTACAATCAATATGTAACCAACAATTCAGATTCAACCTCTATTAAATTTAATGTTAAGTTATTAAATTTAATCTCAACCATGTAATCATCATCCAACGGTTCAAATTCATTGAATACATATTGGTTGTACAATTTTTTGTTGCATAGTACTTAAACCCATGTGTGTGTGTGTGTGTGTAAATAGAAATATATATATATATATATATATATGTGTGTGTGTGTGTGTAAATAGAAATTCATATGTATACCTATATTGATTTATATTTAAGTAGGTAATGTTAATTTGTATAACTATATATATTACCTATACTATAGTTTAATGAATAAATAGATTAAATATTTTTAAATATATATGTTACCTACATATGTATTCATATACTATATATGTTACCTACATATGTATTCCTAAATATACATAAATACAAATACACATATATGTACATAGATACAAAGATACATATAGTAATTATAGATGTATTAATGTATATAAACACAAATACACACACTCACACATATATATATACACTTAAATATAGAAAGAAAAAATGTTAACAATATACTATACTTTATACATATATATAATATTACTTATAGATAAATTATTTTTATATTCTTAATCATGGAATTATGAGTGTTTAATTAGGTGACATGATTAAAATATATGTATATAGTAAAAATTAATATTATATTTAGCGTCATCGTAGAGGTGCAATGGAGTCTCCATGTCATCAAAATATTGTCAACTTGGCACAAGATGCTAATGCGATGCAAATTAGCGTCGCAATCTTTGTCAATGCTAAGTTAGAGCCACTACAGTGTTGATTTAGTGCCGCCCATTCCTAACGCTACATCGACATCTCATGTGGGTAGCGTCGTGTCGATGCTAATTAGTCGTTATTTTTTTAACCATGATTTAGTGTCTCTTTAGCATCGCATCGTTGTGTCGCTAGTTGGTAGATTTCTTGTAGTGATGCATGGTGAAGAACCGCTTGGACAAGAAGGGGTGCATGGATGGGGAGAGGTGAAGGCGTCGCTATCCAAGAACACCTACGCAGGTGAGGAGGAAGACATGCTCCCCGGCGGCTTTGATGCCATCCTTGTCCCTGACCAACACGTTGTTGACAATGTAGAGAGCGAAACGTTGATAAATCATATATTTATTGATTATATTTAAGCATTATCAATTCTGTTGAGTTGTAATTATTTGAGTTCGTCTAATTTTATAACCTTATTTGAAGTGTTTGAACTCTATAGTATTTTGTACTTGAATTTCAGGAACCACGAGAAAATGGATAAGAAATGAAGCTGGAAGACACTCTCTGCTGCTTCCCTACAGTCAAACCACAATGGAGTGCACCAAACTGTAATGGATTGATGCAGATCGTGGCAGAAGAGGAGGAAAAAGACACCTTCGGTTGAATCACTATGACTAGACCATAGCGCCACACCTAAATTGTAGCGCACATGCCCAAATCGTAGTGACTATGAATGAACCATTTTGAAGACATGCTGCCCGTATTTTGAGCCCGATTTAGGGGCATTTTAGTCATGTTTGTAAACCTCATGTTGGGGACTATAAAAAGAATTAGGAGAGGACGAAAAAGGGAATTTGGATATTGTTACCAGGGTTAGAAGACGGTTGGGACAGATCGTGAAAATTTTCTACATTTTATGTACTTTTCTTAGACGAATTTTGAATATCTTTTAATGCAATTAAACTTTTTCATTATGATTTCCTTCCCCATGTGCGGCTAAACTCCTTTTTCTAGGGTTTGATTATAGGGATGATTTTTATATAATCTAAGATGTTCTTTGTCGTTCATGGATGCATGACATGTTTTTATTGGACAGACCATCTAATTAAACAACATAAGGTCTTGTTGATTATGAAAGTATTTCATCGACATTAGTTAAAATGAATGACATGAAAGTATTGTTTCTTAGCAATAAGAATAATCATTTTACTCATGAATTTTAGCTTATAAGATAATTTAAATAATTTAAACGATCATGAAAGTAGACATTTATTATTTTAATTGAAATTGTATTTGCTTGAAAAGGAGTATGCATGATCTATGGAGATTGAGTAGAGCATTTAAGATTTGATCACCTCTGAAATCCCTATGATCAATACCCTAGATGGATTCAAAACCCTAAAACTCTCATTCTAATTTTAATCCTTAAATGATTATTTTTGTGTTCCTTCGCCATGAATTTCACGCACTTGTTCTATTTTTTTTCTTTTGTTTCTAATTTCAATTAGTGTTTACCCCTTTTCTAATAGTTTAGATAACATTTAGAATCATACAATTTTGGTACTTGAACTCTCTATGGGACGATATTTTTATACTACGACATTGACTCCGTATACTTGCGGGAGATTTGTCAAATATCACCATTGGTGACATAGACCATGAGGAGGATGTTGTTTCCTCCAAGGTCCGCAACGACATTGGTAAGTTTCTATATGTGTATATATATACATACATATATATATATATATATATATATGGAATTAAACGATAGGATTTTTCTTAGTAGTTAGATTAGCTAACGTAAACTTATATCACATTTATTAATACAAATAGTATAACACAAATAGTTTATATATATATATATATAGACATACATATATGTGTATATATACATATATTGATATAATTAGGTAATATAAACTTATATATACATTTGTTAATATAAATAATACATATATATATATATGTATAAAATAGTTCATCTAATATGAATACCTATACATACATATACATATACACATACAACATATATCATATCCTATCTTAATTATGTATCTATAATGATCCATTTATTTTAAAATTAATTATCTATAAATTATATTTTTTATCTCCTTAATTATAGAATTATGGGAATTGACTTAAGGGATATAATTTTCTACATAGTCTAATTATAAAAAATAAAAATTAACTGCACGGTGTCACAGTAGCCTCTAAATAACGTCTCAACATTGCGACGCTAGATTCGGCGCCACTTTACTATCAAATTAGCGTCACACATATTACGTCGCTAAGCTCAATTTGTGTGCTCGCCGACGAACGATTCCTAACCCTCCACCTTCTTTTGATCTGACGCTCTCATGCGTTCACCAAAACTTTTGCGCCCATGAAACCTCCCTCCTTCGCGGCTCCCTTTTGATCTTTTGCAACTTGCAAGTGTTCACCTTGATCTCATCGATCGCAACCTTTCCTCATGCTTCATCACCTCCTCCCTTTCCTCCTCATCGTGGCACTCTCGGCGCGCTCCCTTGTCGACTGTTGGCACCTCCTTCACAACAAGATCTCCCTCCTTCGCAACTCCCTGGCCGACACTGCCACCTCCCCTTTTCTAGCCCTTCAATCCACTCTTTCTCCATCTCCTGCCTTCTCTCCTCTCCATGCTCCACTCCCTCTGCCCTCTCACCTCCCCCTATCTCCATCCTTCCCTCCCCAGGGACACGGCAAGCTCTGCCTCTAGAGAGATCTCGATCTTGCCGCCTCCGCCCTCCACCTCCACCTACACCATCTCTCACTCTTGCTCCGCTCCGGGCTCCTCCACCGCCAGTCATCTCTCGGGGCCAACGCTACTTGTACCAATGATAGCTAACAGGAAGCAACAGTCATAGCGGGTGCAAAACACGCCCTCGTTCCCCTCCACCAGCTCCTCCACGAACGAGTTGGAGCCACCTGCGAGGCATCCATGGGAGAGGATTGCTTCCACTGCAAGAGTTCCCGTGGAGATGAAGTCGGGGACAATGTAGTCCATGTCCAGGTGCATGCTGTCAAGGAGGTGGTGCGGGACGTCGTCGGCCTCCTCCTTGGTGACTTGTTGGTGATCACGTCGAGTCGTCGTCTTGTGCACAATCAGAATTTGATGATGTAATTTGATCAAAGGATGTAAGTGATTAATTCATTATATGATCGTGATTAGAATGTGTACACAATCAGAATTTGATGTATCTTGGTATTTTGTGATCAGAACATGATTAGATCCTTGGCACTGTGAAATGTGAAATGTATATGTAAATTTAACTTGTGCAAGGAAATGCTATGTCATGATATGAGGATATCGTATTTAGTGTCACGTTGGTGTCACAGTATTTGCCATCGACAACGGCAAGGAAAAAGTTAAGGTTTGTTTTAACGCCTTATTAGCATCAGAACGTTTGGCTTTAGCATCAACTTAGCATTGAGATAATGTTGACAATACCAACGCCGCTTTAGTGACGAAGTAGCAATGCATATTATCACTTCGCAACGACACTTTTCACGTCATCGTAATGTCGTAAGAGCGTCAACATGTGACGCTAGTAGCATCTTCTAACGCTTTGGCATCATTGCGATGCTAACAACTATGGAACATCACCGTCCCATCTTCGTGACACCATAACAATGCCCAAAAAATATCCCACTCCCGGATCGAGATAAAAACTGGGACATTGCCGGTTGTCCCGGTTCGACCATAATTAATTTAAAAATTATATATAATAATTTAAAAATTCTTAATACTAGTATATAAATGTAATAATTATCAATTAAATGACATATATAATAATATAATATAATGTATATATAATAAAATATAAACTTTTAATTAAAATATGTGTAAATATAATATTTTAGAATGATTTAATATATATTAATATATATATATATATAATACTGGGTCGGGACACAATTCGAATTTTTACAATCCGGACCCGGTACTAGCCGGGCCTCAAAGAATGAGACCCGGTCCCGGCCTGAAAGGTAATCAAGCAAGGAAAAAATCAGGAAATTTCGGGCCGGTGCAGAATGGGGCGATCGGGTCGTCCCGGCCTGTGTTCACACCTAATATAACATTTTAAAGAATATATGAAACAATATTACAATTTTTTGCTAAAGATTTTGAGGTTCCATATATTTTCAAAGAAGTTGAGTGTCGAGGATTTCAAATGTGTGAACTAATTATTTATTGATATCTTATAAAATTTTAGTCGTTATATTTTAAAATTTTTAAATATGTGAATGTGATTTATAATTGGAATTGTCCATAATAAAATTTATATCATTTGTATATTAATAGTTTTAGTCATAAATTATCATGAATAATTTAAAATCTACTAATTAAAATTAGACTATATGGTGGCAATAAATATCTTATTCGATCAAACTTAAATCTTGGATTCAATATCAGTTTAGGATCAATCTATCCTAGCTCCTACCCGGCGTTGTAGCGGAGTCCAAAAAATGTCCTTTAACAAAGTTCACTCTATATTATACTATCCCCTAATTCATTGAGATGGTCATATGGATTTTTAGTTTTTGAGAATTTAAATTGTAACTCGATAGATGAAGGGACCAAATATATACAACCCCATAATCATTTTCATATTTTATCCATATGAAATTATACCATTGGTGGAACATTGAGTCTTTACATATATAATACTTTGACTAACTATTGACCTTAAGTGGCTAATTGGCCAATTATACAATAATTTCAAAAGACTTGAAAATAAAATGAGGATATTGAAAATCCAACACAATATTTAATAGAGAAACTTACTCTAAAAATAAAGAAGTGGTAGATTAGAAGACTGATAAATTTATCATAACTCAATAGAGTTTGAAAAACTAAATCACAATAATAGAAATACTATAGGATCATTCATCTGCTACATCATCATTACCATCAACAGTCATTATCACACACATCATCATCAGGCTTATCACTAGTTACTAATTACTTACAAGATCGATGCATGGAGAACAATTTTCTCATGAGTTTCACAATTCAATAAGTGAAAACTAAATCAAAAGAACAATATTCAACAACAGATAAGAATGAGAGCAATATATGTGAATTTTTAGTAACTAAATCACTCATGAAGAAGGAACACTAGTACATGATCATATAGCAAAGAAGCATAATTGTAGTTCAAGTGTCAATTTGATAAACAATATTGTAGAAAAATATATTTGTCCAAGGGGAACGTCAATCAAGACTATTAAGAGAAAATCAATGTAATTACTCTAACTTCTTTACATTTTCAATTCTTTGAGTCGATATTTAATTTTTAATGCAATGACAAGGAGTTGCCTTGAACTTTAAACTATTTATATCTCATATGCAATGACTTCCATTAATATTTTTGTTATAGTAAAGTGCCATATGTTTTAATGAATTGTTTATGTTTGTGCATCACATAACAAAAATAGTGGCTTTACCTATTCAATACTTGGACTCATGCTCCTAACAATACGATGTAATAATCCTATCCAATTTTCATCAATCAGTTCATAACATAACACATCCTAACTTTTATACTTAATTTAATTAAATTATCATCTTTGTTCATTTGGAACTTAATTCGATCATAACTATGCAATGTCAATCATAATGTGTCAAGATCATTAATCAATTTTAAAAAATCCAAAGCTGGTTAGAATGATTTTAGTCAATACAATGAGGGTAAAAATTAATTAAGTTCAATAAGGATTTAGTCATGATCGAAATATGGAGCAATATGGCATAGAACTAGGTTTGAATATCCGAAGAGATTTTAGGACGTTTGCACTTAGGTTTTGTTAATTTTTGGACAAAATCTAATCTATCATGTTTCCATAGGATGAATCAATCTTCTAGAGCTTTATATGATGGATTAACCTACCTTTAAGACTTTTACAATGCCTTCTCTTCTTGTTAGCTCCTTGTTCCTCTCCCTCCTTCTCCAAGCATGGTGAATTTAGAGATTACAATGTAAGGATCAACTCATTTTTGACCTAACATTTGTTTTATTGTCATTGAATGAGGAAAGAAGAGAAAGGGCAGAAAGAAAATTTCCTCTCCTTCATCTTGATCTTCTATTCTTTCTCCGACTTGTTGTGGGTCTTGTCCTCATCGATCAGTCTGAAGTATGTAATGTCTTGTGTGTTTGCATGGAGAAAAGTAATAGAGAGGAAGAGAAGGAGAACATAAGAGGAGAGTGTCTTGTGTGTTTTGTGCACCCACCACCCGAGCAATATCATTGCAAAATTATTAACTGATCATGTAGGTTTTATCATGAACCTTTGAGGACCAACATGAGAGATAATCCTCCCGTAAGCATAAAGTCTAATATAATAACATAATATAAGTCATGAAATAAATATTTAATTATAAATACTAATCATAACTATTTAATCATCATGTTGATACAAAAGATAATGTTATTAAAACTGAACTAGACTAGCCGGTCTAATTGGTTCAATCATGACCCGACATAGAAACCAATTTGAGCCAACCTAAAAAATCGAAAGATGAATTGAACTGGATTGAACTACCAAGAACCGGGGAACCGTCAAACTGGTGCAAACCTAGTTAAACTTAATTTTAGTTTATTTTGAACATTTGATTAAAGTTGAAAGTCTATTTTGAAAAAAAAAACTAAAAAGTCTAAACCTATATTCAATTGGTGGCCAGAAATAGAAAAGTAAAAGGGTCGGTTTTAGTTTTGTCCGATCACGTTTAGGCCTGAGCAAACCCGGGACTGGGTCCGGGTCTAAGCGGACCCGGTTCCGACTTGAATTATGTCGTGTCAAAAATTTTATGACCCGATACAGGACCCGAACTCGGCCGGGTCCGGCAACGGGTCAGACCCGATAATTCGAGAATTTGATCGGATCTTGGCCGGGAATCGCTGGCCGATCGGCCAGTGTCGAAACTCGAAAGACATGGAAGGGTGAGGGGCCGGGAGGGAGGGCGGACGAAGCCGGCAGCTGGCCTCTAGATCTGTAGCGCCACGATCGTGGCCGCCAAGCCGGATCGTGGCTCCTGGCGGCCGATCCGACCACCAGGTGCCAGATCGTGGTGCCTGGCGGCCGGATCGACCGCCAATGGTCAGATCCGGCGCGTGGCGGCCGATCCGACGCCTGACGACCGAATATGGTGCCTGACGGCCGGATCGGCCACCAAGTGCCACGATCGTGGCCGCCAAGGCGGATCATGGCTCCTGGCGGCCGATCCGGCCACCAGGCGCCAGATCGTGGTGCTTGGCGGCCGGATCTGGCGCCTAGTGGCCGATCCGGCTGCCAAGTGCCAGATCATGACGCTCCTGGCAGCCGAGTAGAGAGAGAGAGGGAATCAAGAGAGGGAAGGTCGGCCGGAGTTGTCACCGATGCCGCTGCCGCCGTCGCCGTGAGAGAGAGAGGGAGAGGGCAAGAGACGGAGAGAGAGATGGGAGAGAGAAAGTGAGATGGTGAAATGAAGAGAGCAACTGGAAGATGGATTTTATATACTAATAACCAGGATCGGGTCAGGTATTTGGACTGCAAATCCGGTCCTGACCTAAAATCCGCCAAGTTTTTTATTACTTGGACCCGATCCTGGCCCGGATTAGAACGGGGCTAGGTTATTTTCCCGGTTTATCGGGTTGGTGCAATCTGGGTCAACCCGGACCGTGCTCAACCCTAATCACATTGAGTCTTCATCCGCATGCACACAAGTTGGCGTTGGCATACAAGTTTCATCCACATATAGGTTCAACACTAAGGTTCCAAGCGAGTTTATAAGTTGTTTGATATTTGAACTTTTAGTTTTACTTCTTTTTATAGTAAACAATATCTCTGATGTCTTCATAATAACTATAAATCATAATTTATGTGAGTAAAACCATCTTTATCTCATCTCCACAGATTTAGAAGAGAGATTACACAGTAATATTCATTTTTTTCTAAAGATGTTTGATAAAGTTGTAATAACTTAAATAATAAATTAAAATGTAAAATTAGCCAGGTTTCTAAATTAAAAATATCATCAGGAGAGTCATACATAATGAAAACTACATAAAATATATTATCATATTTTGAATGTTTTATTCATATATGTAATTACTCATTTGACATAAAATAATATTTTTTTGTGAACAAATATTAAAAAATATTATATAAGTCATGGAATAAGACATAATAGTGATATTAAAGGAAATCACATATGATTGATGACAAATCATGGAATAAGATATATCTTAATATTATCATTAAAATAAATTTATAAAAAAATTCTAAAGGTTTTAAAAATAATCAGAAAATGTAGAATGATCTTTTTGTGTAAAACTCTTCCCTTTTCATGTGTCATTCTTTAACCAGCAATTCCTTCGAAAAAAATTATCTCAAAATTCTAGATCTATGGAATATTTAAAAATAATAATCCCTACAAAAAATCCTAAATATTAAATCATTTATTTTTTAAACGATCAATTGTTTTTCATGATACTTTTTTAACATATATAAGTTTTTGGGTTATTTCATGAACACCCTCTAAAGTCTAAACTATAACTTTCTTCGCTATTTAACCCTAAAATATAAAATTACAAATTTTAGTCCTTAAACTTATTCAAAATTGACATTTAGGCCCTTTCGTCAAATTTAGACCAAATTTTATTAAATTTAATTATGAAATATTGTTTTCATCCTTAATTTCATATCACAATAAATTTTTTTAAATTAAACTATATTTAATATAAATAATAATATTAATTGATAATAAATTTTTATACAATATTATGCTTATGTCAATATTTGTTTTTAGGTTTTACATTTTTCATATTAAAAGTAAGGGGCAAAACTATCATTTCATAGTTATTAAAAAAATAACTTAACAAACATTTAAAAATTAATTGAAGGATTTAAGTGTCAAGATAAATTTGGAGACTAAAATTTATAATTAAAAATTTGATGTGAAAAATTATAATTGATGGGGTGTTAAAAGAAATAATCGTGTGTATATATATATATACTATCTTTCTCTGGTGCTCAATGTCATTATGCCTTCAACCACCATCATCCATCATATCTTATCTTCCTCCAATGGGTTTTTACTTCTTCTTAATTAGGGGTGTTCATGAATCGGGTTGAACTTGACCCGTGAACAAACTCGACGTGATCAAACCAAATTTGGTCGGATCAAGTTGGGTCACTGCCCATATAGGCAACAAATCCGATTCAGCCTGACCAGGCCCAAAGAGTAATTGGGTCACTCGATCATCTTTTTTTTTTAAAAAAATCCTTATTTTCTATATTATTAAATATAAAAATATTATTTAATATTCATTTTTAAGACATAAAATAAGATTCTCCAATATTGAAATATTATTTTCATATTTAAAATTATTTATTTAGTTTTTTAAAATTTTTAAATCAAGTATATAATTAAACCTAACTAAAAAGTAAAGAAATAATAAATAAAAAAATTTTGAATCTTCGAATCGAGTTGGAAAATCTTAACACGTACCTGACTTAAACCCCCATCAATCTGGGGTCAGGTCGAACCCAACCTCCCGACCCGTTAACTGGGTCGGATCATTGGATTCTCCGGTTGAACACCCGTAATCTTAACAAGAAAAAAAGATAGTACTAACTATATAAGAACGTGAGTGAGAGATACTATTCTTCATCACCGAAGGACAATATTACTATCATTTGAAGAATTACTATTATCATTTCTGTGAATATTTTTGCTATTGTGATATCAATTAGAGTGAGAATAGGATGTTTTGAAATCATAATGGTGACATTCTTTTTTTTTTCTTATTGTCACCACAGTATTTAAAGTGATTTAGAGTTTAAGGTTTAGGGTTCGATAAAAATTCAAATATATTATCATCGATTAATTTGTATCATTCCGAGTAGATTATGATAGTTGAGACTAGATTTCGAACTTAAGATCTCCTTAAATGAAAAAAAGCGACTAATCACTTAACTTAATACAATCAAACTTATTTATCATTTAAGATTTTTATTAATCATGAAAACAAGTGAAACTGTGAAAGTAAATGCTTGAACTTCCAATTTTTACAGAAGGTGCATTGGAGGGCACACACTCGTTATTAACTCGAGTATTTATGTGAGCACCTAACTTGGACTTCCATCATGAAGTAGGCATTAATAAACAATATCTCCATGTCACATAAACTTAAATGCTTGGACTTTTTAAATTAGGCAACAAAAAAATGAAAATAAATCTGGCATTCAATGACGCCATCCGCTCCACTTTCCAACTCCCAACATTTAAAAGGTGGCGTCCATTTCTGATTTCCCTCTCTCAAGTTTTAGGTCAGCAACATTAATGCGATTCAAAGTCCACCATCCCTCATTCAGGATGCATTATAATGATGATGGTGTCACAAACAATAAAAAAAATGTAATATCCACTTGAACAATGTTTGACAATATTTACCAGCTCCCTCGAACATCTCGCTCCATATGGTTTTGAAAAAAAAATCTTATTAATATGATGCGAGGTCGATGGATTGTTTAATTTTTTTTATAATAATGATTTAGATTTGATTATGAGACCTTCACATTAAAAATTTCAAAAAGTTGAATCAGCCATATATTTTAGTCATATTACAATTTGAAAAAGAAAGAGATATAATAATCACGTCGATCTTTATTTGGCAAAGAAGACAACAATATGTACGTAACTACGTATACACTTGCATGTGAAATGTAAGAGAATGGTAAGTAAATGTGTTTTCTTTTAAAATTTATATGAACATTTCTCTGACCAATTTCATGATTAACATTAGTGGTTGATATATTGTCCTACTAAAAGAGAAAGAAGTCAAAAGGTGCTTCCAAAGGGGTGGTTATTATCCTGAGCTGGCATCATGGTGTGGGGAGTGACATCAACTCTCTCTCTCTCTCTCTCTCTCTCTCTCTCTCTCTCTGTGTCACGATTTTCTTTCATTTTGTATTCCAATTACCAATTATGATAAAATAAATCTGTTAACTAATTAACACATGATCTCCTATTTTACATGAAACAAACTTTATTTGAAAATTTTATTAGATTCATCTAATAAATTGAGCAAATGTCAAAGGTGAAGTCATAAGCACATATCTAATATTTGTATGCACTTTTTTATTTTATACAAAAAGATGCTTACAAAATGATCTAGTTATTGGGATAATCATGGAACACTATTCATATAGGAAGATAATTTCTATACACTATGTTTCCTATAAATTATGTGAGAGAATCTCTATGTAAATGTTTTGATGGACTTTAGCAAGAAATTGCTCTGACAAATACGTCAAATATTATTAATTTAAATTAATCACATGTAGACAAGTAATATTTTCACAATGCTATTTTTTAAAAAAAACTTTAAATTAGGTTCAGCGACGTGATGTACGCGTACGATAATCATGTTTTATAATAATTTACGGCATAATCGTTTTCGTTCGTATTAATTTAATACATATATAGATTGTATTTAATTTGGCTTTATCTAACTTGACTTTTTTCACAAAAAACATACATTTTGAATTTGATGTCTGTCACCGAAATATATTATAATGTTTTTTTGCAAAAAAAAAAGAGAGAAAAAAATAAAAGGTAGAAAGGTCAGAAGGTTGCCCACGGCGCCTCCGTTCGCTACCGCCACGTGTCGGTGGCCTACGCCTCCTTCGATGGCACGCATTCCGGTAAACACAAAGTTTGACTTCTTGTTCACTCATCCCCTCACCTTTTTCCTCTCGCATATTATTATTAAATTAGGAAATTATATTTTATTTAAATCACCCACCCGACTAATTAAATTAATCTTTTATTTAATAACTAATTTTCTTTTCCTTGTCTGATAAGCGTTTTGGACCAATTTCTAATAAAATATATATTTTCGCAAGAGTCCACAAAGTGACAAATATAGTAATGGTTAACCCGAGACTTTGGTTTCGCCAACCCTCTCATGAGTCAACGCAATCCCACATATGTCAACGCTCCCCTCCCTCTTCTTTCTCCCTTCTCCCTGCTCCCTGCTCCTCTTCCCACAAAAACTTATCTCTTCTTCTTCTTCTCCATTCTCTCCATTTGCTTTAACGCTCTCAGCGCCTTCTCCATCCCTCCACGTACGTCGCCATGGGCAACGGCTACGCGAGGTTCACTCACTGCTTCACCTCGTCTTCCTCGTCCTCCTCCTCCGGCGAGGCCTTCCATCGCCGGCGCCGCCGCCGTCACTTCTCCTCCGCGGTCACGTCCGAGCCCCCAGACGAAGGCCTCGGACACTCCTTCTGCTACGTTCCCCCGCCCCCTGCCTCCGCCGCGGCCTCCCAGCTGACGAAGGTCTCGTCTTTGGAGGACTTGACGGCGTTTCGGTCCATCTCCGGTGCTGCCGTCAGCGCCAACTCGTCGGCCCCGCTCTCGACGGCCCTCCTCTCGGACCTCCCCGGAGCTCCCGCCGCGTCCTTTGAGAGCTCGACCTCGTTCGCGTCCGTCCCTCTCCAGCCCCTCCCGCGATTCTCCTCCACCGGGGCGTTCTCAGGCCCCCTCCAGGCTTCCGACCGCGGCTTCATGTCCGGTCCCCTCGAGCGCAGCGTCGGATTCATGTCCGGCCCCCTCGACCAGCGGGCGGCCCTCTTCTCCGGTCCCTTGGAGAAGCCGTTTCCCCCTGCCTCCTTGTCCTTGTCAGCGCAGCTCCGCCGCAGCCTTTCCCACGGCCTCCCACGCCCGCGTCGCGTGCTCTCCGCCAGCTCTGCCGCCACCTCCATGCTGCGCGGTCTCACGAAGGCCATCGGGCGCACCATCTCTGGCACCGGATCCGTCGTTGGACCCGTCAAGCCCCTCAAAGATTCGGACTTGGTCGACGTCAGCTGCACTGCAGGCGGATGTAATTGGCCCACTAGCGGCAGTAGCGGCGATGGCTGCCGCGATACGTCGGATACCAGCGCTGTGCACTGGTGGGATACGCCGGAGTCCCAGACTGGCGGTAGCAATCTGCAGTGGGCACAAGGGAAAGCGGGGGAGGATCGGGTGCATGTCGTCGTCTCCGAGGAGCACGGATGGGTCTTCGTCGGCATCTATGACGGCTTCAACGGCCCCGACGCCACCGACTTCCTCCTTTCCAACCTGTACTGCGCCGTGCACCAAGAGCTCAAGGGGCTTCTCTGGGAGGACAAAGGTGCGTCTTTTATCGATCATTCCGACAATCTACCTACCGTCTCCTCCAGCGGAGAGGAATATGATCCAACCTCAGCGACCACCAGCGATTGCTTTAAAGAAGATGGGCAGATCCCCATCAGGAGAAGAAGAAGGACCCGAGGCGGGGCAAAGAAGTGCGAGCAGAACCAGAGGAGATGGAGGACCGAGTGGGAGAAGGAAAGATCGGAACTTGGCAGGACACTAAACGATCTGTCTGGCAGGACAAATTCTGAGGGCGCCGCCGTCATTAACCACTCGCAAGTGCTGAAGGCGCTCGCTCGAGCTCTGAGAAAGACGGAGGACACCTTTCTCGATATCGCCGACAAGATGGTCACCGAGAACCCCGAGCTTGCGCTCATGGGGTCGTGCGTCCTGGCGATGCTGATGAAGGGCGATGATCTGTACCTGATGAACGTCGGCGACAGCCGGGCGATCTTGGCGCAGAGATCGGAACTGGACGTTGGGGGCTCATCAGGGAAGCTGAGACAGGATCTCGAGAGAATTAATGAGGAGTCGGCAAGCGATCTTGGAGCTTATGATGGCGCCATGGACGGCTCAGCCAATTTGACAGCCATACAGCTGACCTTGGATCATTCTACATCTGTCCAAGAGGTAGTCATATCTGATCCCGGCTTTTGACATCTTAAATTTTGGTTCCCCGATGCCAAAAGATTGTTCTTTTCACCTCCTTCATGTAATATTTCGTGTGTTGAAATTTTGAACTTTGGTTTTACAAATGTTGTCTATCCGTTCAGGAGGTTCACAGGATAAGGAATGAGCACCACGACGACGCCTCAGCAATCGTTAAGGATCGCGTAAAAGGATCTCTCAAGGTCACCAGAGCTTTTGGAGCTGGCTTTCTGAAACAGGTAATGCTGACATGATTCTTTTTGAACTGGTCTAATTGCATGAACGTTCCGTTCTCTCTCTTTTTTTTTTAGGAATTGCATTGAACTTCTTTGCTTCACTTGAATTGAGGAATTTAATGTCACAGAATAGATAGTGGCGACTTGAACTTGTGATCCTGTGGGTTTGTGTTTTTGTTAATGGTAATTTGTACTTTTCTAAGCTTCATGGTTTACTGTGTGTTTATATTCAGCGAACATCCAATTTGTACCTTTTGAAGTTTCATGCATTGCATTCAACAAATGATAAGATGATTCCTGTTCTCTTCATGTCAATGTCATAAAGTCTCTGGCCAATTCTAAGAAGACGAACAGAAAGAGTTGCAATTTGTTTTTTCAATTTCAACATGTCGGGTGAATCAACTAGAGCTGATTCTAAGTAGTCGGATACATTTCTCCTGACACCAGTAAAAGATTATTCAAAACTTTTGGGTGAAACCACCATGATTTCGAGGTTCTTGATCAAATCAAGAATGGGTATCATCTATCCTGATTCCTGACACGTTGTCAAGAATTGTGGATGAGACCCCATGGATCATTTCAGATCCAGGAACAAGGTTGCTGGTCTTATGAACAATGGCAATAGTCTAGCTGATGTCTTGAAACGCAAGGTTTATTTAATAAACTTTTTGAAGTGAGAGACCTTATTTCTAAAGATATGCAGGACAGGATCTTAAGATCCTTACTTTACACCTGAAGATGATATTGCATTTGAACCCTCGAGATTAACTCCACAAGAAACGTAGTGAAATGTGCCTGATAAACTATTATAATATCAAACGCCAGTTTTATGGTGAGCAAAGCACTCACTAGCTGAATTGTGTTGTGGATTATCACTCATCACATGATAGTATAAGATCATTTTTCTTCAAAGTTCTATTATTGTAGTTGTCAATGGCCAATAATATAATTCAATCTGCTTGTTTTCCAGTTATTTATGTCTAACAACCCTATTTTTCTCTGCAGCCCAAGTGGAATGATGCCTTGTTGGAGGTGTTCAGGATTGACTATGTGGGGACTTCTCCATACATCACTTGCAGTCCATTCCTCTACCACCACAAGCTTGGTCCAAAAGATAAATTTTTGATACTATCATCTGATGGCCTTTACCAGTACTTCACTAATGAAGAAGTGATTGCTCATGTTGAAAATTTCATTGCGTCGACACCTGAGGGGGATCCTGCACAGCACCTTGTCGAAGAACTCCTTTTCCGAGCAGCTAAAAAAGCTGGTAAACTCAATCTTCAATTTCATTGACCATATTTGTTTTTCTTCTGCATCTGTGTCATCTAAACAATTATCGTTCAATGTGTTTATGTCACAGGAATGGATTTCCATGAATTGCTTGAAATTCCACATGGTGACAGAAGAAGGTATCACGATGATGTTTCCATCATAGTCATCTCCTTGGAAGGACAAATATGGAGATCATGTGTATAGATAGGGATAAGGATTAGGAAGAGGTTACAAATAACTCATAAAAAGGATCAAATAGGCGTTTTTTTTCTGTTCTTTTACCAAGTCACCTTTGTGCCATTCCATCTGAGGTTTTGCAGGCATTCTGTGCCCGTGTATAGGTTGACGTGAACTGTGAAGGCACAAAAGCTGCTTCGAGTTTATTCAACTTCTACTGAAATTGTAATATTCAGAAAGTTGATATCTCCTAAGATTCAATATCCGATTAATAATTAAGAATGACCGCATTGGTCCCTTCATTTTAACACTGTTATGTTACTTCCATCTTCTTGCTCTTCCTTGGCTGTCATGGCCTATGTTCAAGTTTTTGGCATTCTGATATCTCCTATTGTGAAGCATCTATACATGTGAAATGGTTGCCTGGAAGTCTGATACCCATCTAGAAAGAAATTTCTTTTGGTATCATGCAGTTTCATATTTCTGACTTCGATCTGGATTCCGGTTCTCGATGATGTATGTGCTCACCTAATCTATGTTGGACTTTTGCTATGCCTATGTATAGTTTCTATACCTTAATTGAGACGATGACAACACTGCCTATATCCTACTCCTATAAAATAGCTGGTGCAAAAAATTTAAGCTTCCATCTCCATTGTTCGACTGAGAAAATTTCTATAGTTCTGCTGTGGCATCACTTGAAATTGCTACATGTTTGAAATCTTATTGTAAACTCTCTTCAATTCAGTGGGCATATGACAACCACAAAGAAACAGAAACAGTGTTCAAAACGATGGATATTACTTATTTTTTCCTAGAAAAAAATGACAGTGCAACCGTAAGTAATGTGGTTATAAATTCAATCTTACTAAAGCTGAACTTTTTTTTGCCTCCATAAAAAAAAGAAAAAAATGAATATTTCTTTTTGGTGCATGCTTGTTTGGCACCTGTCTCTACTGATAAATATTTATCATGTGGAACTGATGGGAAAGATGACCATCTTCGTGACGGATTCAGAAAGATTATTTAAATGTGTGACTTCATGCCTAACACCAAGAAAAGGGGAAAAAAACGAACGAAACTTAGAGATCATACTTCACAAAACCCTTATTATTTCTGATTTTGTTGCTTAGGTTTCGGGTTTTCGAGGTTGCGTATCTGTGCATGATAAACTCCATGCTAGATGTACTTGGTCAAAGCAAATGTTTTGTATCAAACACACAAAATCAAATCACTTGTTGTCTTCTTTGTAAGAAGATATGAAGAAATAGAAACCTTCGCTGAAAATATACTTATCCTGTACAGAAGGCTATGAGAACACGCAGCTCCTAGCAGGTCTTTTTTCCTGAATGATAAGGTCATACTTTATGAATCTCTATATCCGCCTGGTCATCGAGTTCATTGTCAAACTGAAGAAGATAGCCGAATACCTGATTGATGAATTTAAATGCGGTCTTTTTTATCTTTTTTCCATTCATATTTCAGCTTGCAAGTCAGTCTTGAAGGTTGGTCAGTATTTAAGAAGCAGAACATGCATGAGATAAGAGCAATATCTGCAGGCAAAGATTATGGCCACAAGCTACTTCTATTGACAGATATGTTCAGGTCAAAACCACTTCCTGCATTTATTGCTGCAGGAACTTCCTGATGCATGTCAGAATTGGATTCAACTGCCTGCGCAAGATTCCATTATTTTGCGTGGTACGCAAAGCAACATTTTGTAAAGGGACAATTCTGGAAACTCAATTCTTTTTATGCTTAGCAGGACTTGGATTAGATTAATGTGTAGTACTTTTCTTGTCACTGAAACGCATTTATTTTCCTTCAATTGTTTCTATGCCGACCTGAGACCAACCACCATTCATGATTCTGCTCAGGAAAAGGACAGCTCCCCATATTTATTGCTCACAGGCGCAGGAGTTTACTTGCAATTCAGCTAGTTCTTAAAATAAAAGTCGAGTTCATTGAAAATAAAAGTCTAACATACATATCTTCTTTCTAAGTTATCATATGGATCATGATTAACCAAACGTTAAATCAATGTAGCATTCACATGAAATCACAAATTTCAACGAAAACTCATGTAATTACGCTAGCAAAAGTGACAGCAGACAATAAGTCTACTTGCTAAACATCAGATCATCCCTCCTACAGCGTGAAGACAATAATGGTTGATCCAATTGATGGCTTGGAAGTATTACAACATCAAATTCATGAAAAGTCGTTGTTCCAAGCTCGGACATCACAGCATCAACTCCTCAGCAAGTTCAACGACTCCTGAAAGCTCCTCAGCTCTGACTCAGGAGCAGCAGGGAGTCCATGTTGTGGCGCTCAAGCTTGCTGAAAGGATGTTCTTCATTGAGAAATGCAGACTTCCTCTCTTCTTCCTGAACTAAGAGTGGCTTAGATTCATCTGGTGGATGAACCTTTGTAATACTATTACTTTTCTTTGGAAATCTGTTCTCCTTCCCAGCTGCTCCTGCATCAAGCTTGACATCTGAATTTGGATTCACTTCTTTGCTAACGGAAACGGCACTCTCTCCTTCCTGTCATAGTTTTCGTAGTGTGAATTGCTCCTTCCATATGTCTGTGAGAAATCTGCGCTACACTTGTCTGATGACAAACATACATTGAAGCTGCCAAAGCCTTGTATCCCTCGAGAAATCTTTCGAGCCCTGTCACGCTCTTCTCTGAGCAGCGGCCCCTTCTCCAGCAGCTTCAGGACCCTCTCTGATTTGTTCCTGACAGTCACTCCCCAGTTAAACCTGTAAAGATTTCGAAACCTGAAACCATTCAGTCTCGTAACAACATAAAGAAGTCAAGGATCCACATCGAAAGAAAATGAAAAAAAGCTCACCCCTTTTCATCGATGTACTGGAAGTCACCCATTTCCATTATGACATCTCTATCGCTCTGGAACTCCTCTGAGACGCTCCCTGGTCCATGAGTCAGAAGGTGCTCCAACAGTATCAGGGCCTTGTACGCCTCTCTCCAGCGGTTCCGTTCAAACTTCGCGAGCCTGTACACATGAGGAAAATTTGTTAGCGTTTCATACTTCGGAGTTTTGCAGCCAAATCAGCCCCGATACTTCGGGCTCCAGACAACCTCTTGTGCAAGATTTCGACGATCCTCCAGTAGTCGTCGATCTCGAACGCCGCCCGCGAGATGCGCCGCATCGTCATGGCGTCCGGCGCCCATGGGCTCCCGTTGGTCACCTCCTCCGTCCACCTGTTTTTCCATATCAATCAATCAGTCAATCAAAGCACAGATAAAAACTTCAGCAAGGCCACAAACCGGCCAAGAACAGGGGCGCAAGTTCCAAACTCACAATTCAGCCGGCGTAACATCCGTGAGAGCCAACCGGGCAGTCCGAATCTTCTCCTTGAAGTAGTAGGACGCCTGCTTCTTGAGCTCATGCAGAAAGAAAGGAGCGCCCATGGAGGTGCCGCTGTCCAGGGCCATGGCTGCTATCTTATGGACGTGTCAAAGATCCCAAATCCTTTTCCCCCGTGAAACTTCTTCTACACGAATGAAATCCTTGTGGTGGACAGGCAGGCCGGCGTAAGCGATCCAACAAGTAGTAGTACAGCAGGAGCTCGAAGGATCAACTGCCCCTCCGATGATGCAGAGGGATAGACCCGTTCTTAACGTGGAGTTGTTGGGACGTCACTGTGCTTTCGTCTTTGTTATTTGAATTTTTGAACGAGGCAAATGTAACCGTTGAACGTGAGCCACGGACGCTCTCAACTTTTTTTTTTTAAACAAAAAGTCCTTCGTTCACTGATATGGAAATTAATACTGTCAGGATGCAAAATATTTTGGAGACCCTCCGGGGGGCTCATCCGGCAAAAAAGAAGCAATAGATATTTGTCTACAATGATTTGCAACAAAATCTGCTCCTCCATTTAGCAGCCTAAATATATGTTTAATTACAATTTGATCAAAATAGTTAGTTAGATTCCAAATATCAAGCATGACGTTTGGACTGGATTGTTAGAAATCTGAACCAGTAGTAGTGAATCGGTGTGGCAGAGGATTCGAGTGTGTCCCAACTCAGCACATTTTGAGATTCCTAACTCTTCAAAGCTCATGCTTCAGCGGCTAAGACAGATTTGAAGTCGTCGGAAGAGGAATTTGCACCAAGGAAATTGCCATTAGAATCTCTGAGCAGGTAACTTGCTCCTCCGAAACCATCAGTGTTGAGTAAGACCCAACCAGGAGGTGGGGGATCCCATCTGATCTGCGAAGGATCAGCATGTGGGCCCTCAGGGTAGTGGATATTGAAAAATTCCTCAGTATTAGCCTGCACTTTAAGCCACACAGCAGATATGTTGAGGGTAGAGGAAGGGAAGAGAGTATTATTTTGATGGTTTCAGATGCCCCAGAAACAAAAAGAGATGTAAGACAATAATTTGAGTCTAGACTGCATTTGTAAGTGGGAACCCTCATGAATCCAGGTGCCAGAGGACCAAGTAAGAAAGTGGGTAAAGGTTAGCTTGAGTGTATCCTGTACCAGCGTCCATAGTTGTAGGCTAACTGAACAGTAAAAAAATAGGTGGTCAGAAGATTCTAGGTTTGGTTGTAGAGGGGGCAAGAAGTGTTTGTAATGTTAGAGAATTTAAGGATCCTATCTTTGGTAGGCAAACGACCATGAGAGAATTTTCACAGTAATAGATGGATTTTCTCGGGCACTGGAATTTCCCAAATGATTTTCCAACTTCCCTCATCATTACTACCAAGTGCAACTGGCACAGGCTTATGTAGGAACTAATACACAGACTTAGCATTTGGGATATCCAGAGACTCCACTGATCATCCTCGGGATAAGCAAGTAAATGTATAGATAAGATCGAGGCAATTAAATCCACACCAAAAAAATTCCATAAGCATATCAGAGTTCCAAACAGAATTCGTAATCAAATCACATACATTCATGGAAAGCAGAGGCACAAGGGAGTTAACATACGTAAGTTTTAAGGCAAGTGGAGTACAAAAAATTCAAGGATTATTCATTAAATTAGTTGTCCTACCGTTGCCAATGTGTCTCTTTAGACCCCCCCCCCCCCTTGATATCATGCATTGCAGTTACAATCATCCTCCAAGAAGGAGCTGTGGGCATCAAGTTATAGCTAGGGGATGACCATGGATGGATGGGTGAGTACTTGTGCATGACCAATTGACACCAGTTACTGTTGTGATTATTTAATAGGTTTAAGACTCTACCAGCTAACAGGGAGGTTTTAATATGTGCAATATTTCTAATACCTAGGCCACCTTTAGCTTTAGGATTCTGAACCATGTTCCAGTTAATCAAGTGGGATACTCTCTTGCTTTCATCATTTGACCATAAGAAGGTTCTGGATTGCTTCTCAAGTAGATTTATGATACTTGGGGAAACATTTATAGAGCTCAAGGCATAATTAGGCAAGGAGGCAAGAACAGATTTGATGAGAGTAGTGCGGCCTGCCTGATTTAAAGTTTTCATTTTCCAACCCGTAAGTCTGGATGAAACCTTGTCGGTGATGTACAGCTGTTCACTTGTACAAAGCCTTTTGTTAGAGATTGGAACTCCCAAGTAGGTAAAAGGATATGATCCAAGATTCATATATAATATTGATTTCAGTCTTTCTTTTCTTCTATGGTTGAACTTTTGAGGTAGGTAAAATTCAGATTTAGAGTAATGTACTTGTTGATTTGTAATAGATCCATATCTCTCAAAGATTCTCAACAGATTCTTGCAGTTTGGGGAAGTGGCAGCCACAGAGATAAGAATATCATCAAAAAAAAGTAAGTGGCTTAGCGAGAAGTTATTTATAATGAAAGGAATGATCTTAGAAATTGAGACATCATGTTTAATTAGATCAGTAAGAATCTAAATAGTAAGGATGAAGAGGTAGGGTGAGAGTGGGTCTCCCTGTCGGATGCCCTTGTAATTCTTAAAGGTGTTGGATCTTTGGCCATTTATAGAGCAGAAGAAAGTAGGGGAGGTGATGCACATTTTAATCCAATGTTGAAAGCCAGGTGGAAAATTCATTGGCACTTTAAGATAATCTATCAAAAGTTTTTTCTAGATCTATCTTAATAAGCATATGCTTTCTTCTACCTTTTTCATGCTATGTGCAAGTTCTTGAGCAATTAGGATGTTATCTTGTATAGATCTATTTGCCACATAAGCTGATTGGGCCATATCAATGAGGGAAGACAGTGTGGGTTTGAGTTTGTTTGCTAAGATCTTAGCAATAAGTCTGTACAAGACATTGCACAAGGCAATTGGCCTATAATCAGTTACTTTTTTAGGGGTATTCTTCTTAGGAATGAAGATTAGGGATGTATGAGCAAGGGTAGCAGGAATGTGAGAGTCTTGAAAGATGGATTGAATGTACCCAGTGATGTCAGGTCCAACGATATTCCAGTAGTTCTTGTAAAATTCAGTGGTGAAGCCATCAGGGCCGGGGGCCTTTCCAGTGGGCATAGACCAGAGGGATGACTTAATTTCCTCAGCAGTAATAGGAGTATCCAAAGGTGTGTGCCAAGAGTCATCAAGTCTAGGGAGGGACGGCCAGATGTTTGAATGCAATGGGGGTAGAGGTTCAACTTTCCAAAGATTGGTATAGTGCTTAGAAAATACCTTGATGATATTCTTATCATTAGTATGGCAATTATCCTGACTATCCTCAATGGAGTTAATAAGGTTCCTTTTAGACCTCACCACAGTAGTTAAGTGAAAGAAACTAGAGTTCCTATCTCCATCCTTGAGCCAACTCGCCTAGACTTACTCTACCATTTTAAAGTGATTTGCCTAAGGTAGGCAGCGTGTTGATTATATAAGGATCTAAGGTTTAAAGATTCATTTTGGGTGAGACCCACAGTGGCATTCTTGGTTTCGAGGTGGTTAATGTTTACTTTTGTTTGCTCAGCCCTAACCTCTAAACTGCCAAGCATGTGTTTGTTCCAGTATAGAGTTTTGCTTTTGATGTCATTTAAGGCCTTTGAGATTGCAATATAGAGGTCACTAAGGGAACAATGGCTCCATGCATCCCGGACAATATCTTTGGCTTGGTTGTGTTGAAACCAAAAGTGCTCGTACTTGAAGATATGAGGTATTCTTTTGTGATTTCTGGTGTCAAAAAGTAGGGGTGCATGATCAGAGACACCCCTATCCAGGGTATGTAGAGTGAGATTTGGATAGTATAATAACCATTTTTTATTGACAAGAAAACGATCAATTCTACATAGGATTCTAGCACCCCAGTACGGTTGTTACACCAAGTGAATTGTGTTCCAATTAGTGGTAAATCAAAAAGTCCTTGCTTATGGATAAGCTTCCTAAATGTTCGAACTGACTTAGTAAGCTTGAAGGAGCACCCCCCTTTTTTTATCTTGCGAATTAGTAATACAGTTCATATCACCAATGATAGCCCAAGGTAAATCATCCATGTTTAGTTTCATTAAATCCATCCAAAGCAAGTTGCGATTTAAGGGGAACGTACTAGCATAAATACAAGTTAAGAAGAAAGAAAAATCTGCAAAAGTGACCACAGCATGTAAAGCCTGTCCAGAGGAGAGGACCGAAGTTACCTGGATGTCGACATTTGACCATGCTAGAATAATTCCTCCCGTAGCCCCCGAACCAGGACAGCAGGTGCCTTTCCAATGACGTCCTAATCTATGTATAACAGACTGAGATTTATTAAGGTCCGTGTGAGTTTCAAGCAGTACCATAATGTCTGGCTTATAAGTCATGATTATGTCTTTTAGGCGGTCACGGACTTTACTATGAGCAGCGCCTCGACAGTTCCATTGTATGATTTTCATCTGGGTGGGTGACTTAGAGCCTTCCCACGATCCGCCCCTTGGTCGGCGCCTATCTGCATCAAAGATTCGCTTGCATCAAAAGAGGGAAGATCCATGTGTTGTCTCACCTGGGTACGACTCCTTTGGATTTTTTTCTTATGCTTCAGGGAGGGTGGAGGTAGAGAGAAGCGTTGTCGTGTTTTGCGAGATCTCTTGCTTTCAACTAGGGTGTAGGATGCAAGATCCGGATCGCTGCATTCTTCCTCTGACTCTTCTTGCGATGATGAGGTGCAGTGTTCCGAGGCCAAGAGCCTGTCAGACACGAGAAGAACCAAATCATCATGTGATAAATTTTTATCTAGAACGCTAGGGTTTTCAAGAGGGGGGAGAGCTTGAGAGGTGCTAGGTCTGGGAGAGGAAGAGTGGTTATGCGGCGGGTTAAGTGCGTGGCCATGTACTGGTGGGTGGGGGTCATGTGCAGGGGCACGTGACAGTAAAGTGGGGTTGTCAGAGACCGTATGCGCATCTCGTGAATTGGTCTCCGTTTGATCAATGATCTCACGGTCCGAATTTAGGGCAACCAAAGGGTTACTCGGCACGCCAGAGACCGGTTCAGCATCCTGAGCCGCACCGTGCCGATCCAATTGAACCGAAAGTAGACACGTCGACGATGAGGCTGATAGGACCGCATCTAGTTACCGTAGAGAGGGGGCTCCAACAAAGGAAAGGTTCCTCCATCAGCGTCCGACTTCCTCTCCGGGCAGCCAAAGATGACATGTCCCACCCGCCCGTAGGAAAAATAGAAAAGAGGGATGTTGTCGTAGAGGACTCGTTGAAAGTGACGAGATCTGTCCGACAGCCGAATCCAGATACCCTGCTTGACAGGATTTGCCAGGTTCATCTCAACACGGATTCTAGCATACTTGATACGCTCCCCCTGCACCGTAATGTCGTTGATCCTTAGAGGAGTGCCAAAACATCCTGCAATACGAAGGATAGAAGCTTTGTTAGAGAGTTCGAAGGGGAGGCTTGGGAGCTTGATCCAGATCGGCGCTTCAATATGTCACTCATCCAGTGGTCGGAAGAAGGGTTTTGGGAGGGAGACGTGCAGGATGCTGTCATTGTAGATCCAAGGTCCTCTGGTCAAAACCTTATCACGGTCTAGAAGATCTGCAAAATGGAACATAAAGAAGGAGTTAGCCATCTCAGTGATTTTGATTTGGTTTTCGAGTGCCCAGATATTTTGCATATCATCCCGCAACTGCGCAAGGGGGATGGAGGTGTTGATGAGGCGGCCCATCAGGGATGTCTCAAGAGCGGCAGATCTTTCCGCAACGTCCGCCAAGGGTATAACAACTTCTTCAACGATGGAGTCTTGGAGTCGTTTCAGATGAGCATTTTAAAGGGGGGGAAGGGGGTTTGTTGCGGAATGGTTTGATCACTGTTAGTCAAAATGACGCTCTCAACTTTGGATACGTATCATTATCACTTTCTCATGGCTCCCTCCCCCCCCCCCCTTTTTTAGAAGATTTTATTAACAAGTACATCAAATATTTTTTCCCAACGATAGTTTTATTTACGTTCCTTTTTCATGGTAAAAAGAAAAATAATATCAAATTAGAGATAAATAATGAATTTAATAGACGTTCACCCCATTTTAATAGCCTTCCTATCACGAACACCATACGATTTATAATTAATGGCTTGATCAAAGGCGCGATTTACGTGTGAGTTTAGGATCAAAAAAGCCCCGGCTCAAGAGAAGAAAATATCAAGCCATAAACAACGGTGGTGCCTTCTTACTACCGAGGTTTGGTGGATTCGGCGAGGTCTAGCGACGAGCAGAGCATTAGATCCAATGAGTTCTCATGACGTCAACGAGCAGAGCGAGCTAGCAAGGTCTAGTGGTGGCGACGAGCAAAGTGATACGAAAATTGATAACAATATATTCTAGCAAGTGAAAGAGTAGAGTATCAAACCCACGAAAAATTAACTTATTTAACTAAACTAATTTTAGGGAGTAATAAGAGACAATTACAAGTAAAAGAGTTTTAGAAAATAAAATTACAAAGGTGAAGACTAAAACTAAAATAATATACTGATGTCTAGGGTCTTACGATGGGTTAAACTTGTTTCACTTTTGTAGCAATTGATTTAATCGAAAGATACTCATGTTCAACTTTTAGATGGATTAGGAGGTATGATCTCCCTAATTAGGTAAACCAACTATTCTTAATCCTAATAAGATGAGAATACTCCTACTGACTTTACTTTCAATCCTACTTGGATTAGAATGTAATGTGTTGTGCTTTTTACATTATCAAATCGCTCACCCGAGTCAACTTGGCAGACCACGCAATCTAATACTCTACCCGGTTCTATTAGATTTTGACATGAATTACTTAAAAAAATTCATGAATCAATAGATTGTTCACACTGACTAGTTAATAATCAACTATTAATTCAAATAAAATTAATGAAAACAATTAAACACGATAATCTTGTTCTTAAAAGTTAATAATCAAAACTAAAAAAAAGATTCACAAGTTGTCTTAACAATAAAACTTTTGCAGAAATAAAATTGAAACTTAAAATTAAACTAAATTATCTAGATTACAAAAATTAGAAAGATAGAACTTTAAAGCATGAATCGATTCATCCCAACATAAGATAAAACTGGAAGTACTCTCTGGAATAAACTATGAAATGTTGCATGATCCTCACACGAAATTAACGCACAAAAATCCTTTCGATTGTGCTTTAAGTTGCTCCCATATTTTTGTCTTCAAAGCACAGGTTGCAGAACCTAACATCCATTCTGACCGTAGAAGGTCTCTATTTATAGTGGTGTGACTTTCATATCATCAGAGAAGAAGTGAAAACCTTTTTATCATGCAAAACAAGAGAAAAATCAGAGTTGAATTAAATATGAGATTTTGGCCTTGTCAAACTCTGAATTTTAACCCATAATATGTTTCCAAATCATCTTGAAATATTGGAATCATATAGTGTGAGTATGAGTCTTTATGCACTTGAAATTCTTTCAAAAATTCGTCCAAATCTCGAATCTGCAGTCTAATCATGAGTGGTAACAATGATTTCACGACCTAAACAATGTCTGAATTAGACTAAAAATGAGTTTTCATGGCCCTTATAGTGTTCAATTCGTATAAAAATTATGAATTTCACGGCTGATGAAATTCTAGTCACGGCCATGCCTCGGATAGATTTCTAATATGGGAAAAAGTATTTTAATGGCACGCTTATAGTGTTTTCACGACCACTATCACGGCCCGTGATAGATCTTTCACGGCACTCCCGTGACGGCGTCATTCCGCCCCTTTACAGTTTCACTATTTTTCACTTTCTAGCTACATTTTAACTTCGATTCTGGAGTGATTTTCTCCGGTGATTTCATAATTTAATTTCCTTACTTCCTAGACAATAAAATATAAATATTTGGGTAAATTTTTATTTTTCTAAAATTAATATAAATAAGTTCATAAAATGATGCATGTTATTAGAAAATTATTCGAAACAAGATTAAATACAATACTAAATATATGTTAAATTTTGCATGCATCAAACTCCCCTAAGCTTAGATATTTGCTTGTCTTCAAGCAATATTCAAGTCAAAGCTAAAAAACCATGATGGTTCATCATCGCTTCCACCTTATCAATTAACTATTTTTCTTGGCACTTTATTTTATACATCCATCGTCGAAGCATCTTTCCATCATTTCAATGACCCATCCCCGTAGAATTTTTGAATATTAGACATATATAAACCCATCCAAGTTCAACTGGTACAAGAAACCACACAGTCTAACAAATAAGAGCCTCAATGTTGTAAACATAAGTACATAGTGAGCTTATACATTTTTACTTTGAACTTTTCACTTTTTTCACTCATTTTTTTGTACTCATGTGCTTCTCTATATTATGCAAGTTGGTCCATGTAACGAGCTTTCGATCGAAGGATTTCAGTGCAATTTTCCTTAGGTTGCTAGGCAAGAATCCCCTATATGGATCTAATCACCTGGACACTCGAATGTTTCATATAACACATTTTTCATTTTATTTTTATTTGGTACTCATATGCTTGTACATATTGCACAAGGTGGTCCATATAAGAGACTTGCGACTGAAGGATCCCAGAGCAGTTGTCCTTAAGTCGTCAGATAAGGATCCCCTACGGATCTAATCACCCGAACACACCAAGATTCCGGATAACACATTTGTACTTCTTTATTTCCTTTTGTTGGGGTTCAACTAACCCCCTTTTATCTTTTTGCACTTTTATTTCTACCATAATCTCAATAAGTACTTAACTATTCAACAAAGAGACAATTATTGTTAAGACTAAAGATAAATAAAAAATAGCATGAACAAGAATTTGTGGTCCAAGTATCCAACAAAAAAAATGAGACCATGATTGTCTTCTTATAGTTTTCTTATTTTGGGAACTAGTATTGGATTTTCCCAAGAGTAGACAGATTGATTCTTGATTGAATGATAGATGAAGAGATTGAGGATTTTGTTGTTTGAACTTTAACACCATCTTGGTGTAATCTAAATATGGATTTTGTTCTGACCTTCGTTCATACTAAACCTTTTATCATTAAGGTCATCAGAATTAAAATTTCAAATTTCAAATTTAGGAAATCAAAGCTCATCCAAATTTCATTGAAGTAGCTTGACTATTTTTCCCTGAGCTTTACTTAGAATTTTTTTCCATGAACATTGTAAGATTCCCAAACCCAAATAAAGCCCAAAAGCCCAATGACTTGAACTTAATAGTTTAGACCCAGGTATAAAAGAAAAAAAAGCCCCAAAACTTATCCTCACTTAACCTCCTCTTAAACTTTAAGAAGATCCCAAAAATAATTTTGCAATACAAGGAGAAGGATGATGGGAAGAAGAGGGCCTAGAGCAAGAAGAAAGAGATGAGAAGAGAGAAATGGGATTTTAGGATATAAGGCAGCACCTGCACTTATGGTTGGAATTAGGGTTCATACGCTTGGCATTAGAGATCATGATGTTTACATGATGACTTGATTTCCTCTTCTATTATGAATGCTAAATTGATATTGATCATTTTGCTTAGTTTTGATTTGCTTGAAATGTCTGTTATAATGTTTACTTGATGTTCTAATATTTTCTTGAAGTTCTAATTAGGTTATTAAGCATTTACTTGATGTTAATCATTGATAAGAATTGAATGGTGTCTTAATCAATGGTTTTTATGACATGCAATGTGATATCTCAAAACATCGAGATCGTACGATACTATGGTGTGGTCATGTGGGACCATACTGACTTAATTGGGACCATAGAGATTGGCACCCAACTATAGGGATAGCCAAATATCACTATGATCATAGAGCATAAAAGAAAAATGTAGTGATGTGAATGCATCACTAGGGAAGGGCACTACGAGATGACCGTAGTGAGCTCAACTAGGCCATAAGGCGACCATTACGACCGTAGTGAAACATTCACAAAATGGGATGTGCTTTACGATAAAGATATAGCGCTCAAGTGGACCGTAGTGCTTTGGCCGACCGTAGTAGGCTTTTAGGTTGGGTATATAAATAATAATTGATCTTAACTATTTTTATTTATATCCTAATCTAATTGTTAATTATTTTTTTATTCTATTGTGATAACATAAGATTAATTTGATTAACTGTGTAATGTATTCACCTTACTTAGGCACAATTACATGGACACCCGCAATTAGAAATTAAAATATGTCACAAGTATGAATAAATATGTATTGTGATCATCGAGGTAGGTAAAATCTCTATGGACGTAGCTACACTAATTATGATATAAGGAAGACCAATACTTAGAGAGAGGGAATCTACATAATTAATAATAATAGTGAGATGGAGTCTATGAGAGATAAAGTCTACATTGATAAAGGTGTAAGGGAGATGGATTTTCAAGAGATAAAATTATGAACTAACTAATCAACTCCAATGAACAAATATGGTATTAGAAAAAATAATAAATTATCTTATGTCAAAGATAATGAAATATTAAGATGATGTTAAGAAAGTCGTGTGATATGACAAAGATTGTAATGACTCTAACATAAAAGATGGATTGTGAATTGTTATGCATCGTTAAGACTCCAATTATTGTCTCTCCATTTTTATTAATTCTTTTATGTTTAATAAGCTAATGTCAAGCAAGTTCATAATTTATAATAGATATGATAAGTGTTATCTTTGCTATCAATGGTTGTGTGACATGCCATATGGGGTGGATGATGTAGCTCACAGTGCACATGTTTAACTATGTTACTATGGGAATTTTATGTGTCATGCCATGTAAATTATATAAGCTCATATCATGTATGGGTCTTGTCATACTTTAATAAGAAAAATTTTATGTACCTCATTGAATTCATGCAAGTGAGAAGATTTAAGCTCGATGGTGGTGAGCTCGTGACTACGATTTACGCATATCATGATCGACCGATGAGACGGGGTTATCTTATGATATCTAATGTCTTTTATTATGTTGTCAAACTATTATATTAAGTAGGGATATAAGAAATCTTTATATATTAATGCATTATGTACATGTTTTATTAGATCATATGATGTTAGTACTTATATGGTCCATGTGCTAGATATTATTATTTTAAATTATGTTTTATCGGAGTATTTCATTGTGCTTTCATATTAAATTGTCTATTCTATTATGTTTCTGAAGTAATTATTTATGTTATTTGGATATTATGGATATCAAGAAGAATATCAAATGTAATGTCGCTTAGAATTCAATCTCATAATCGAACCTAATTTTTGGGACGTTATTTAAATTAAAGTTAATATGTAGTCTATGCGGATAAATTACACCTAATGCTCTCTAACTTTGATGTTTGCTCAGTGATACCCTCCAATTTTACTTTGTAACATGAATCCCTCCATCTTCGAATTTGATGCACGGAATCGGTCACTGACATGGTGATGCTCTCTCTCCGACGTGATATCACCACATCAACAAATTAATAAAAAATAAAAAAATAAAATATTAAAAAATATTAAAAAAGGACGCTTCATCTCTTTGACGACCTCGGGGGGGAGGGGGGAGGCCTCCCCTTTGCCCGCGCCGGCGAAGCCCCCTCTGCAACTTCGCCAAAGGTGGGGGGCATGGTGGGGTTTTTTATTTTTTAAATTATTATAATTTTTTATTATATTCTTATTTTATTATTTTGTATTTTGTATTTTTTATTAATTTATTGAAGTAGAGTCTACGTGATGTCTCACGTCGGATGTTCTCCTGCGTGGCAGAAAGAGAGCATCGTCACGTCAGCGAACCGATCGGAAAATTAGGTATTCCTGGTCGGAAGGACATTACGTGCAATAAATTCGAAGATGGAGGGCATTTGTGTTAAAAGTGAAGTTGAAGATTAACACTGAGCAAATGTCGAGATCTAAACAAGATAAATCTAATGTTTTGACCATCCCCCAATCTCTCTCATATGATTCTTCACCTCTAGACCCCTCATCACCTCTAATTTTTTGATATCCTCCTCCATCTTATGCGTTGGAGTTTTAATTGGCAGCTCAAACCATATGTTAGACATCCATTAACCTCCTCTGATAATAATTTATTTGTTTGGATTTTTTTTTGAAATGTTGATCCAACCATTAAAAGGCCAAAAAGAAATATAATTGAGCCACCAATAAAATAGATTTATCTATTAGTTACTTTATATTGATGGTTGCTCATATAAAATGTGAATTTATTTTAATCAAATGATTTCATGGCATCATCGAAGTATTCAAATTAAAATGATTTGACAAATGATAACAATTTGGTTCTGTAGTCTTTCTTTGATTTAATAATTTAATTATAATATATTAAATCACTCCACGTAAAAAAGTGTTTCGCTAAACTATGCTCAGAAAGCATCTCATATTCTTCCTAAGGACCATAAAAAAAATACTTCTAAGTCTCAAATGTCTTTTATCATCCTTATACAACCCAAGTACAGGTTAGGCCACTATATTTTTTTTAAAAAAAATATATTTTTTAAAAATTTGAAGAAAAAAATTGTTTTCATTTTCAATTTTTCTTTTATTGAAAATTGGTGGCAAATGTGTAAACTGCATAATATGTTATGCTGCACTTGGACTAGGCCTAGCACTGGGCCGTGCACATGAGGGCTTAGCCATCATCCTGTTCTTGGCCCAGCGTGCGCTGGAGGCAGCAAGGTCTCTTTCCTTTTAATACTTTTTGTTTTCTAATTCTTTTACAGGAAAAAAAAAACTTAAACAGTGTTTTATAAATTAAAATAAAAAATTAAATCCGAAAGGATCTCTTTTTTTTTTATTTAGCTGTTGAAAACCGTTGAACTAAGCTTCTTTTATTTTTTTCAATTCCGACAATCTAAAAAGAGGAGGCATGACTTGGAGCTATTTGCTTCCATTAAAAGAAGCTATTTGCTTCTTTTATTTTATTTTATTTTTTGTTTGTTAGATTTGGTGGGGTTTTGATGTTATCTGACAGACTAAGTGTGGTACATTGCATCCAAAGCGTTTGCAGAACTCGACAACATGTTAATGAAATCTAAAAGTTAACAGACATCATTTGAAATCCTCACTGCGGTTTCACCTTCCTTGTGGCTGTGCCTGTACTTAGCAGGTGTTCTCTTAAGATGAGGTGTGATCAAAGATTCAGAATGATGAATCCTTGCCCCATGGCCACCAGAACATTTCTGTAGCAGTGCAACTCTCAGACACTGTTCGTCTTGTCAGGTTATTTAGATTCCTGTTTGTAGTCCCGTCTAAGACTGTGGATGGAGCAATACATATATGAGCGGAAATCTCGTTTTTTTTCCTGTTTTTCTTGGGACATTGTTTGATCTTACACCTCGTCTGATAGATGTGTGCAGTGCAGCATCTCATGGTCCATGGATGGAGGAAGGCTGGTAATTTTTGCTAGCCCTGAAGGTGGTGCGTCATGATTTGGCTTCAACACCTTAAAGTTGCTCCATGTCCATTTGTGGACCTGCCTTCTTTATGATTTTGATGCTTGTCTTCATCCTGGGGGTTGTCATGTTCCATGTCCTCTTGTATATGAATCAAGGCCATGGTCCCTCCCTCGATGGATAATAAGATCGCAGATGTTTTGGTTGGTTGGTTCGCCAATTTAAATTTCAAGTCGAGAGGCCAAGAAAGTTTATACTTCAGAGTTCATGTCCAATTCTTATTAGAAGTTTCTTATGTTGTTCAATCGGAAAATATTGAGATAGTGTCAGGAAAAATGTAATCCAAATGTCATCTGTGGTTGGACCCGAATTTCTTATTGTGCTTAGAACAATTTAGCAAACAAAGGCCCACCAGGCTCCTTGTGAGGGAGAGGAGGGAAAGGAAAGAGAGAGACAGAGAGAGAGCCAAAAAGAGAGCTGTGTTTGGAGCTGAAGAAAAAAGAATGATTGACAGACATGAGATATGATGATGGTTTGAGATGGGGGCACCATCATGAAGGAAGAAACTAGAATGCATGAGGTGCAATGATATCATCAAGCTGTTATGCTTTTTGTGGGAGAGGGAAGGAAATTGTTTCTCTTTCTCTATGCTTTGTCTTCTAAAGCTGCAACAGATATTTCACAGTCCCCATGAAGACTATTTGATGCAGTTCAATTCTTCTTCAGTTTCAACACAGAAAATGAAGCCATTTTGATGCAGCTGGGTGTGCAGTCTCTTGATATCAGATTAACTCACTCCAACAGGAAATGAGAGGTCTGAATTCGGGAACATCCTGATCCACAGGGTGCATATTGAATGCAGGATGCAGATGGTGTCAAAGGAGCCCTGTGGCAGTTTGCCTGGACATTGAGATGCACATCACAGGAATAGAAGCATCTCCTCGCCTAATGTCCTGTCTCATCTAAGTGCAGCTTGGACACATTTATGTTCTGTCCACTTATCTATAATATGCCTTTGGCTAGACCTAATTAATTGATGGCCTTGCCATTAATAATTTTGGTTGGCAGTTGCTTTTCTGATCTAACCTCATCGGCCTTTGATTTATCAGACCAATTGGATATTCGAAAGAAAAGGAGAAAAAAAATAATAGATCCTAATCAAATTGGTAACTTCCATAATTTTATGATGGATTATTAGTGCTCCTGACCTTTTAACAAATTATGTATTTCTTCCTCTTAAAGCAACTTTATGAAAATGAATCAATTCTAATTAGGGGTGGAAGTACTTCGGGTCCGCTCATATTTTCAATTTAAAAAATTAATCGTTAGGGTTGGTTTTTAAAATTTTAAAAATTCATCCTAAAATATTTTGGAAAAAAAATAAAAACTACTCTCTAGCGAGTCAATTTTTCCGGGACCCTACTTATATTTTAAAAATATATAATAATAAATTAAAATTAATACAAAAATATTTAATTTTATATTAAATATAAAATGTACTACTAAAATTTTAAAGTTATTAAATTAGAGTTTGATAATGTGATATAAAAGTATGAAATTTTATACAAAAAACATTATATCTATAATAAAAGAATTGATAACATATGTATTAATTATATAAATAAAAAATGAGCTCCACGGGCCCTTGCGATTTTTTCGGGTGGAGCTCTATTTTTAGCAAGTGGATTCTAATTTATTAAAAATCACCTTAAGTCATATTTCATTCCCTAATTTTATATTTTTTCGATTCGATCTTTTCGAGTCGGATAGATTTTTCGAATTGATCGAGTTTTTTCTTACACTCCTTATACAAAGTAATAATTACTAGAGCAATGCATATTCTTATTTAATTATTTTATTTTTATTTTTTTATATAAATAAAACTGATTTGCCATATGAATTCCCTCAATATGCATGTTGATAATGCCTTGAATTATAATCTAGTTGTAATTATATATGCCCTTATATAATTCAGTCATTTAAACAAAGGGGATGACTAAATCGTCTGTCTCTTATGAGGTTTTATTGTCCGGACAGCGGTTTTGAATTCCGGCTCAGGGGTAGAGCCTTCAAAATATAAATAAATTTAAAATTTTTATTTTCTATTTTGTATTGAAGCCTCTATATAAACTACATGATGATTGGATTATTTTGTATTTTATAATCATCAATTTCTCATAACAAAGTAAACTATCATCGTCGGATGACGTAATCCAATTTAAAATAAATCTTGTAAACCTTGTTTCTTCTTTGCCATTCTCTATCTTTTCCAACAATGCAAAATGGTCCCTTAGCTGCAAGTGCAAGAATGCATTCAACTTGCCAGAGTCATATATTCTTTTGTAGGCCTTGATACTTTCTTCATAATAGGAAAACAAAGAGTTGAAATGAAGGGATCCAATGCACACACACTCTCACCTCTCTCTCTCCCCCGCTATCACAATCTCACTGGATTAATGACTTTGTATTAGCACGACTTTGTATTAGCACACATTTTTATTTTGTTCAGAGAAAGATGGTGATGCTCAAACTCAACCTTTAAGACGAAAAATTTGTCAAGAATTTTTTTTCAGAGTCAACAGTCACGTTACAAAAATTATTAATACTCTATTAATTCAATCCAAGGTTGGCTAATTCAGATAAAAACTTATAGTTCTGTGTTCCATTCGTAAAATTTATAATTTACTGAAATCTTTATTTTGCTCTCGTATTCTACCAAAAAAGAAGAGATTGCTTTTTTCAACGTTGAAACTATTTACGCATTAGTTACAACTACATGCCTACCCACTATTTTAGCTTATCATTATTATTTTATTATCATTATTAAATATACTAAGTTGAATATTTTTAAAGTATATTTGGACGTCTCTAAACTTCCCTGATGAGTACGTCATTTGCTCAAAAGAAGATAGAATTAATGTTAGCGAGGTTTGATTCAGATCATGACATAGTGAGCTGTGAGGGATCTTAAGGCACAATATATTTATTTCTATTTATCTCTCATCAATTATAAAAAAACACCCTGATTTAATTTCCGAATTAGTATGCTTTCTTATGTAACCATAAACTTTATTTGATTGAATAATTATGTTAATTGCCCATTTTTTAGTTTTTATTTTATTTTCAGTAAGGTAAACCATAATGTATGAAAGAATTTTAGTTCGGGGTTACATTTGATTTGGCAGCGTTCAAAATGGAAATAGCTCGTTTATTTGTTTTTGCTAATAACTTTTTCTTATTTGAAGAAGACGAGAAAATGAGTTATCTATTAATTATTTTTCATTAAAAAGTGCTTTAAATTCTTCATATATTTTGTATAAGAAAACCGAAAACATTATATATATATATATATATATATATATGTGTGTGTGTGTATGTATATATTATTTTATATTAGTGGAGAAATTTTTGTTCTCTTTTACAGCGAACAGTTAGTTTTATCAGTCCAAATGTATATGTTTTCACTGAACAGTTTTTTTTTTTTATACCAAAGAGAAAAAAGTTTTTTATTTTATTTTAATACCGGGCTAATTTAGTTTCCTAATTTATTTTGTATTTGTATGATCCTGATATGGTTTACATCCACCCATTTTGTAATGAGCTGTAGTCAATTTTTAACTAATTTTCTGGCGATTTAACGAAAATATCTCCTAAATAAATAACTAATTAAAATATCAAGTAATAAAAAACAAAAAAATGGGGCACATACTCTAGAGAAATGAGGGTGCCACCTTTTCTTTAATTTTTTATTATTCAAAGTTGTAATTTTTTATCTATATTTTTCATGTTTGGATATGGGTATTGTGTGATCAACATAAAAACATATTATGTATGTATTATTATTCTTTAAATTGTAGTCTTCTCTCCCATATGATCCCCTTCTTATCCCCTTTTTGGCCTTTGAGTTCGCCTTCTGTTGCGTTGCAAGGTTAAGCTCCACCTCTGTTCCTCTACCTCCCCTGTACATGGCGTTGCAATGCATGCACAAGGTTAATTAATCTCCTGCTGCAACAAAGCGTCCTGCACGTAGTACGTAGTCATATAATTAGATACGCATCTACTGCTACGATCCATATGGATGCCAACAACGACGAAACAGCAGCTTCTGCAACCCTCCAGCTGATCCCTCCTCCTCCTCCTCCTCCTTGCTCCTCTACCTCCTCTTGTTCTTGCGACGATGACGACGGCCGGAAAGAGGCCTCGATGATTGCGGAGTTGACGAGGAGGACGACAGAAGAGGAGGATGAAGGTAATGAAGAAAAGGATCGGGATGAAGCCGGTGGCACCTCCCGTGGAGGAGTAAGCGACAACGCCGACGTCGAAGACGGTTATCACACCCCGACGTCGCCGGAGCACAGAATTCCGACGAGCTCGGAGTGCCCGCAGGCGCCCAGGAAGAGATCGCGGTTTCAGTACTTGAGCAGGAAGTCCATGGACGGCAGCGCCGAGCGGGGCAGCAGCGTGAGACGTGAGATAGTTTTCGACTTGAGCGTGGAGTTGGACGGGTTCATGCAGAAGAACAAGAAGGCCAGAAGAGAGGCCGCCATTGCCAAGTGATTTACTTGATATGCGCCTGCAGTATGCTGTATATAATGTGTATGGTGCACCATGCAACAAGGTGCATCAAATGCTTCGATCCACGGCCGTCTAGTAGTAATCCTGTATTCTTTCTCCAGTGCTTCCATAATTTTGTTCCAAATCCGATTGAATACTTTTGGTGTTTGCCATGCTGATTATCTAATTGCCTTCCATCCTCTCTCCTTCTCCCTCCCTCAACAAAAAGTTCAGTAGAGAAAGTTACGATTTTTTTTTTTTTTGTGAAGTGAAGTGGCGAATATATCGGATGATTGTTCTACTGGTGCTCAATTACCTTTGCTTAGATTTATCGGCAATGTCTCCTCTAAGTAGTCAAGATGCAGGAGTTGTATACTTCAACACATCGAACACTTATTTTCATGCATATTTCCCATTTAAATTAATGAAGTCAGATGGCTACAGATCAAAGCTTTTTAGCCTTGCAGGAATATTTTTTTTCTCAGAAAGAGTAAACTATAAGAAGTCTGCAGCTTTGGCTTCAATCTGACCAAAGGGAGAGTGTTGCATGCTTAAACTTTTGAGCAGGTTAGTTATAACTTTTAAAACTTTAAGGGTACAACATAATGGGTGCCTTGGTATGCGAAATATGGAATGAGTAAAAGGAAGAGAAGAGAAAAGTGGTATGCAGTGGAGCTCTTGTTTATATTCCTCGATAATAATTATGTTTTAGGCATTTCCTCCTAAAGATTCTTCTTTTGGTGGAAACGTACCCGGGTTCTGGAAAAAAAATTCAGATTAATCTTTTTTTTTTATGAGTACATTATAAATAGTGAGTGAACAAACACCTGTAATTCAAGGTGACAATGTTTGCTAACATTTGATGTCAAACTGATCATAAATATTCTGTCTGAAATTATTAATCAGAAAAATAAGAGATTAACATTTTACAGTGCTTCCAGAATGATAAACTAATCTAACTGACGACAATGTCCTGTAATCTTAGAGCCGCAGTAGGGACTAAGAAATGTCACTATCAAACGGGAATCAGCCGTAAAATTTTGTACAAGGGCAATTTACTGGCACTAACATTTCCAATCTCGCTTCATCATTATCTTGCGATGGTGTTCAATTCTTCTGCAGTACAGGAAACTCAATCATATATTATCGTCTTAAATTTCTTGATTTGAACTTGCAAATCAAGTTTTAACTTGCAAAAGGCCTGTCGAATTACTACTATTTCAGAAGAACAAAAGGAAAGGTTAACTTGCAAATGAACTCTTTGTTCTGACAAAATAACAGAAGGGAATCATGTTGCATTTGTAAAAAGAATAATGTATATGTGGATGCTGTTTTAAGGCCTATCTGTTTTGAATAGCTGCATGGAATAGCTGCAAGAAAAGTTTGTTGTCTTTTTACTTGGAAGTATCTTCTTGAATGGACCATCAAGCAAATGGTTTGGAGTGTAACCAGATTTACCCAGAGAAATTCTGGACAGATAAAAAAAAAGGAATAAATGAAATGACAAAAAGGTCACTTGTTTTGTTTTATATCTGTGAGACTTGAAAGGTGAAGTGTCATGCTCATGCACCAAGATTCGTGCCAGTAATCACAGTACACTTTAATCAGGGAAGCCAAAGCACTGCAATAAAGATGATAAACAGGAACAGAGCTCGAACAGTCAAGGATGAAATTACCGCACTGTCTCTGAAAAAGCTGCATGTGTCGGTGGTCAGTCCGTCTCATCTCCAGTTTTACCTTGTCCCTTAGGAAAGCAGGAGATTCAAATTCATTGGCTTTTCTGTGATCTAGTTAAGCCACAAAAAAACTATTTCTGATCATCAGTCAGTGTACAGGAAACAGAAAGATAATGCTGCCTAGCATCAGTTTTTCTGATGCATGACCTTGACACAAACATGCACAATATTACTTATGCTACTTTCTTGAATCCTGATGAATGAGTATCGACAGATTATGTGATAAAAGCAATAGAAAAAAGGAATAAAAATTGCGAACATGCAATCACATATGCAGGTTTTGTTTCCTTGCTCGGAGTAATATTTTTCAAAAAATATCTTTCAGGTAATGAAATCAAACAGGAATAAATATATCACAATATAGAGGGTTTCCTTTCATTTTCATTTGTAAAGGATCCACCATGCCTGTCACTGTTTCTCTAAGATATCCATCTTTTAAGTTCACACATAGCTAGAACAGGAGAAGTATTAAGTTAAAGCAATTGTATGCATTAAGAAATAGCAAAGAAAATTCATCATGTCTGATATGAACCAGGAAACGCATACATTGCAGCCGGCAATAGAAGATTGTTCTAGCAAAGTTGGATGATCAAGATAATGGTGTGGATCTCAGGCATAAGGAAATTGAAGATAATCAAGAATGTTTGGAATTTATAATTGATCCGTTACAAGATCGAGTTAGATCAGATCCAACTTCTCAACGGGTTATAAATTGGGCCGCATGAAGAGTCAGCATAACTTGGGCCAAATAAATCATGGTTTAACCATATTTATTTGGAATTTTCGGAATTAATTAAATATGATGAGGATTGTAACAGAAATTGAGTTTGTTATTTTGTTAAATTAGTTAGTTACTTGTGGGCTAAGTTAGGGTATTTTATTTCAGCCCAAATTCTGTTTCTAGGGCCTATAAATACTGTTACTCATTGTTATGTTAGACATCTTTGAATCTATAAACAATTTGGCTTAATTGCTTTTGCTGTGAGGGAACTCCTGCAACCCGTTCTTCGGGAACTTCCGCTGTTAATTACAAGGTTGGCTATCTTGTGGTTAAATCCATCTATTTATAATATCGATTGCTTGGTTCATTGTAATCTTGAGGTTGATATTCCGCTGCCTTGAAAATTCGTTTGATCTCGTTTCTTTGATTATCATATATTGTTCCGGTCACTCAAGGCATTGTTCTTGAGCATCGTATCAGTTGGTATCAGAGCCGCGTTTTCGATTCGGTTTTCTAGTTATCTTCCATTATCTTGTTTCCCCTTGTTTCAGTTTTTAGAAAAAAAACACCAAAATTCTGCAAAAAAAAAAAATCTGGTTTGTTTGTTCTTCAACCCTAGCCGTCATCTTTGGATTCTTCAAAATCTGTTGCAGTTTAAAAAAAAATTCTGGTTTGGTTCTTCAAATCCTAACCGTCTTCCTTAATTGTTTTCTTTTGTTCTTCAAACCCTAGCCGTCATCTATCCTTCAAATCTGGTCAAATCTGGTGCAGATTTGAAAAAAAAATCCAAAAATAAATCTGTTTATTTGTTGTTGAAACCCTAGCCGTCATCCTTATTTATTCTCAAGTTTTGTTGCTGTTTCAAAAAAAAATCCGAAAATTGAAAAAAAAAAGATCGAGAAGGAAAGTGCAAGAAAGGAGAAGGGAAGGTAGGAAAAAAATTCTGAAAAAAAAAAATTCCGAAAATAGAAAAAAAGACTGAAAAGGAAAGTGCAAGAAAGGAGGAAAGAGAAGAACAGAAAAAAAATTGAAAAAAAAAATCCGAAAAAAAAAAGAAATAGGAGAGAAGAAAAAAAAGGAAGGATTATTTCTGGAGAAAAGTGCAAAGAAAATTGAGAATAGAACAATTTGACTCAAGGAAGGGTGATATTTGATTTCATTCCAATTCTGAATTTCTTGATACATATCATTATTTGACAACATTTTCCTGATTTCTATTCCAAATCAATTCATTACACATCTATCCTTATTTGGCAATCTTTTTTTCTGATATCTATTCTAAAATCAACTTCAAGTATTCTTTTGATCTTGCAATCATATTGATAAATCAGGTTGATTCAATCACATATTGCCTTGTATTGACTTGCATTAGTTCTCCTAGAACTTGTTGGAGGGTTCAAGAGAGGAAAAAGGCTGAGTGGTAAGTACAATTGAAAAAAAAAAACCAAATAGAGTTGAGATAAAATACGAGTGTCACTACTGAGTGTCACCACGTGAGGTAGTGAGATTGTTTTTTTTACTAACGTTTGTGGTAGCAATTTCCTACAATGCCAACAGGAAGGGACAAAGAGCTTAATTCTAGAAAAGAAGCAATTGATCAGAGAAGAATGATGGAAGTCATGACGCAACATTTCCAACATCTTGAAAATATGATTACTGAACTTCATGATGAAGTAGATGTTCAAATTGCACAACTACAACAAGTTATACCACCAAATCAAAGAAGAAATTGTCAAAGACAACGTGCTCCTGATGAACATGATGAAGAGATGAAACAGAAAGATGATGGAAGTTGGAGAAAGTATAAGCGTGTTCTGATTGGAGGAAGAAGACATGATCAAGAAAATGTTTTCTATGCGCGTTGTTGTGTTATGGACAGAATTTGTGGATTGATTATTGATAGTGAAAGCTGCGTCAACCTTGCTAGCCATTACATGGTGGAGAAGTTGGGGCTACCAACCTTAAAGCACCCAAAACCATACAAACTTCAGTGGATAAACGATGGAGAAGAAGTCAAAGTGACTAAACAGGTGCTTGTGCCATTTAAAATTGGAAGATTTACGAATGAAGTATTATGTGATGTTGTGTCAATGCATGTTTGTCATATCCTTTTGGGGCAACCATGGCAATATGATCGATGTGTGACACATGATGGTGCTACCAACCGTTATAAATGTCGCAAAGATGGGAGGAAATACACTCTAGCACCATTGCCACCTCAAGAAGTATACGAAGAGCAGATGCAACTTAAAGAGCGTGTAGCAGCCTACAACATTGAGAGGAAAAATTCGGTTACACAACAACACTTGAAGAAAGAAGAAGCTGATTGTTCGGCAACTCCAAACAGTTCTGAGAGTTGTGAGAAAGGCAAAGATGAAAAATATGAGTGCCACAACTTGAGTGATGAAAATGAGAGCCACAACAATTTTGAGTGCTTAGAAAGGCCACTTTCTGAAATCATTGAAATGCAACATTTAGATGCTAAGTATTATGAGAGTTGTGAGAATGAGAGAAGATTAGATCTTGAGTGTTTAGAGAGGCCACCTCCAGAGAGATATGAGCAAAAGGACTTGAGTGTTGAGGCAAAAGAAAGAGAGTTCAGTAATGTTTCTCCTAATACTAACCATCTTTTGTCTTTTGATTCTGATTTCTCCATGCAGATATGTTGGAGTGGAATACATGAAGTTATATTTCCTATCATTCAAGGATCTAAAAGAGACTGTAGTGAGTATATGACAAGATGTTTGAAAGGTCCATCTCCTTGCTTTGAAACTTTATATTTGTTGGATGTGACTAGTTTGCAAGGTTTAGTTGAGAGAGGTGTTCAATGCCATCCGTCCTTTTCATTTTCATATTTGTTGGGTGCTGGCTCATTTTATTTATGTGTTACAATGAAGTTCTGGAATGAATATTTTCTAATATTGAGCATCTTTGATTGGCTTATTTTGATATTTAGATTTTCTGATAAGAGTATAATCTTATTCATCTCCTTGAACCAACCATTGTGTCTTAGTAAAAACATTTCTTCAAAAAATTATTGCAGCTTGTCATATGATTTTTACATCACAAATGAGACATTTGCATCCATTGGAACTTTGCGTGTTTCCCACAAAAGATCTGTGATTATTTTCTTAGGAGGTATTTTGATTTATAGTAATAATTTACATGATCATTTGAGTGGAGTACATGAAGTTATAAATTCTCTCTTGCAAGGATTTGAAAGAGGTATTGAGTTTATGACAACTAGTTTGAAAAGACTAGTTCTTACTTTTCAAAGTTTATATTTGCTGGATGTGTCTGAGGTTTTAATTGAGAGAAGAATTGAGTGGCATGCAATCATTAGATCTGAATTTTCCATTCCACTTTCTTATTCATTGAGTGCTGAAACACTTTATTTGAGCCATATGGTGAAATTTTGTAATGAATATTTTATAGTCCGGAGTACTTTTGATTGGTTGATTTTGATTTCAAGATTTTCTGAGCCTACCTTATTCATTTCTTTAAATTTATCTTTGTGCTTTCCTAAGATCATTTTTGCAGATGATGGTTGCAATCTTTCATATAATTTTCACATCATGATTCGAAAATTCATTGCATTTGCATTAGTAAGACTTTTGTGCAATTTTCATCAAAGATTTAAGAGTAACTTCTTAGGAGATATCTTGATTAATAGCAGTCAATTGCAAAGTAATTTTGATGATATTTTGGTTTGTTGCAAGGACTTGCATGATTCCCTTTATAAGCCAAGTTGTTTGATGCATTACAGATATATTTCACTTGCAGATTTTAAGGATCCATTTTATTTTGAGGGAAAAGATGTCCTTATTTTGGAACTACTTAACAATTTCCTTGTTAGAACTCTAGTCCCATGGCATACATTCCACATTTCATTTGATAGGATCCTTATGCACAAGGGAAGGTCTCCAAAGTTTCGCACTTTGTTTCTTAAAATAGCATCGTCTCATGGGCATAAGATATTTCATCCAGGTGAGTATGAGAGTCGCATTACTTTTTATAATACTTATGTCTTCTTTCTCTGCACTTGTTGGCTCTTAACTTGATGGTATGGATGAGAAATTGTGCTTGTAAATATCATTGAGATGCATCATGCAGTCATCAGACACATGAAAGGGAAGTATCAATATCCTCATTATGCGTGTCCTAAATTATTTAACAAATTCACATATGTGATAGGTTATATTATCCTTATTGTGCATGTAGATTCGAGGACGAATCCTTTTGAAGATGAGGGAAATGATATGAATCTGGATATACTCTCCTTATTGTGAATGCAGATTCGAGGACGAATCCTTTTGAAGAGGAGGGGAATGATATGAACCAGGAAACGCATACATTGCAGCCGGCAATAGAAGATTGTTCTAGCAAAGTTGGATGATCAAGATAATGGTGTGGATCTCAGGCATAAGAAAATTGAAGATAATCAAGAATGTTTGGAATTTATAATTGATCCGTTACAAGATCGAGTTAGATCAGATCCAACTTCTCAACGGGTTATAAATTGGGCCGCATGAAGAGTCAGCATAACTTGGGCCAAATAAATCATGGTTTAACCATATTTATTTGGAATTTTCGGAATTAATTAAATATGATGAGGATTGTAACAGAAATTGAGTTTGTTATTTTGTTAAATTAGTTAGTTACTTGTGGGCTAAGTTAGGGTATTTTATTTCAGCCCAAATTCTGTTTCTAGGGCCTATAAATACTGTTACTCATTGTTATGTTAGACATCTTTGAATCTATAAACAATTTGGCTTAATTGCTTTTGCTGTGAGGGAACTCCTGCAACCCGTTCTTCGGGAACTTCCGCTGTTAATTACAAGGTTGGCTATCTTGTGGTTAAATCCATCTATTTATAATATCGATTGTTTGGTTCATTGTAATCTTGAGGTTGATATTCCGCTGCCTTGAAAATTCGTTTGATCTCGTTTCTTTGATTATCATATATTGTTCCGGTCACTCAAGGCATTGTTCTTGAGCATCGTATCAATGTCCCATTAAAATCTCCAGTAATGCTACTTTTTTCTCATACTTCTTAGGAAAAGGAAAGAACAAATATCTTTGCTTGGAGAAAGATACAGAGAAATTGCCTACTTCATACAGAACCATGTTTCGCATTCAGAAGCAAACTACGGCCTAGAAGTTTTAATGGTGCACATATCACCTGGTTGTTTACATTTCCAAGACATAAAAAGATAATGTTCTAACTCCGACAAGGAGGACTTGCTAAAAGGCTTATGTTTCTATATGAAGGGAAGGATCCATGCTTAAAGACTTGGAAACATAGTTGTGTCATCATATGATGGCGCACTTTAGAAAAATGGAGGAAGTACCACCCAGCGTCGTGGGTATCTTGGCCGCCCCTCTTTCCCATCAAACAACTGCCCAGAAGAAGCACAAATGAGATTTTGAAGGCAAGGAGATAAAGAGAAGTAGGCCACAGAGAAATGCATTTTCTGTAAACTTAAAACTATAATAAATAAAAATGGGCTACGGTCTACAGAACATGTAACAATATGCACATGCAAATGGATTAAGAGATGACCATGAGAAATTCTAACATGTTTCACAATTTTATGATATATAGCAAAGATGTGTGATCATACCTTCTTCAGTCGACGATGCTTGGCGATCGCCCAGTTAGTCATGATGGAAGCAGCTACCACAAGGAATACATAACCTGCCACTGTCTGTGTAGCGATGTTAAAACCAAGCCACTGATAGATCTCTGTTGTGTAGTTCGCACATGTCACTATATTGAACAGAAAGCCACGGGGAATCTGATATCCACCACTGCCATCAGGGCTTCTAAGGTTCCTCAGCAAGAGATGACAATAAAGGTTTGCAACTTGACAAATTAGCCCAAAACCAAAGCCAATCTTCATTTGCAAATCGGTGACAGGTGTATACAAAGGGTGATTCACATAGTATGCAATATAGGAAGCAAATGTCCAGTAATATGCACAATTCCTAAAAACATTGGAGAGAGGTGAAGTCGCATGGCTGAATCTGTGGACGAAGAAAGTCTCCATGATGCGCTTGAAGTAATGAAAGCACCAGTAATACATAGCATATGTCTGAGCGGGGCGCATAATGTGTTCACCCTCATAACCAAAATACTTGTACACAGGGAGGTAGTAAAAGATTGGAAAAATGAACAAAGGACCCACATACTCCCAGAAAAAGAGGGTGCTGTACAGTACTTGTGTTCCTAAATCCTTGAATACTACTGTCAAATTGTTAGCATTTCCATCACAATATTCTGAAAGTTTTTCCTTGGGATTCAGAACCACTGGCTTCCCTTTGGACCCAGGTTGCAAGGGCAGGGTGAGCCTTTGTCTAGAAGGATAGTACTTCTTGGCTGCAAATAATGATATAAATCTCATGTCAATGTTATTCAACCAAACAAAGAATCATAAAGATGATGGTAACAAATTTATTTTAAATCTAAACAAGCATAAAATAAAGTATGGCTTTGAGAAGTGAAATTCAATTCATTCTTCATGAAACTTATACCAATGAAAGAGAAGAAATGTAACCAGAAGCACAAACAAAAACCAAATAGCAATTTTTGGTATACTGGTCTTTGCCATGACTAAAAGAACAATCCAAAGTTAATTACGGATTGGTGTGGAACTTATGTCTTGAGGAAAATAACCTTTTTGCATGCAAGACTGTAGATGGTTCACATTGTAGCTTCCGAAATATTTGAGGAAATTTCATGGATGTCACATAAATTAAATGAAACTTGAATACCTATATCGGTAGGGTTGAACACAATCTAGGCCAATGCCTAAATAGGCTTGCCTGGTTAAAAACTTTAATAAAAGGTAAGTTATAGAATTGTAGTGGCTCCAAATATTAGAATCATCAAGAAGGTTAGGTTCATTCAGTTTTGAAAAATCCAAACCCGTTCTTGACCTATAGATAGCCTGGTTCTGGTTCAGTACAACCTGACTTGGGACCTGAACTGACCAAACCATGGTTGGTTCAGGTTGCCAAGTTTTCAGTCCCAACCATATCTGGGTCGGTTCTAGTGGTCAGGTTACCCAGTGATCATGTGCAACAGTTTCATTAATAAACATATATTACAACAACAACAACAACAACAACAAAGCCTTATCCCACTAGGTGGGGTCGGCTACATGGATCATACGACGCCATATTCGTTGATCCATGTTCATAAGATTCGACATGATTTTATGTTGGCTGTCGGGGCCTAACACAACCCTCCTCCTTTATCCGGGCTTGGGACCGGCTATAAAATATAGGCGGAGTTATTAATAAACATATATTACTGATGATAAAATAATATAAAAGAACTTAAATATATTTCAAGTTATGTTTATAATATACATTAATTATATAAAGTGTCACGAATAGAAAAGCAAAAAAATCTAATCCGTCTTATTTTTTAAACAAGCCAAGTGGAACAAGGCGCAAAAAAGGTCAAGCCGTCATAAAAAAAAACATCTAGGTTATGTCCCCCCCATCCCCCCCCCCCCCAACCCAAAAACCCCAATTTGGGATGCGTTAAAACCAAGTTGGTTTTTAAGAACTGACATCAAACAGTTTCTGATAAATTCCATATGATATGATCACCTTTGTAACAAAAAGAAAATAATGAGAACAGCTAAACAATGTAATAGATACGTGTATCAGATTACGGAGTCCATGACTACATTGTCCTAGAGATTACCACTATGCACTGGTTCGTTTGACAGGCATCAACGACCACATTGTCTGTGCCTTGACACAAAAAAACTGCCGAAGTCAGAAGCTTCTGCTAATTACAAATACATAGTTTTTTATGGCCATCCACAAGGGAAAAATCTAAACCTATGATGAGAACTACGTTTTCATCAATATAGTGTTGTTGCCGTCTAGTTCACTCAGAAATCCGAAATGGACACATTGTAAAGGCCTTTTCAAGTAACAGAGGTAAAAAATACACAATTACAATACACAATAGTGGCAGAAAAGTAGAAGAAAAGACTACACTGATCATAGTCTTTCTTAACTTAGATGCAATAAAGTAGAAAATGCAAGGAAGGTGCAGTTTATTCCCATCTCCCTCGAAAGGAAAGACATATGATAGTGGAAAATTGAAAATTATGTCCTTAATGTTTTTATGATCCACGCTAATGGAACATGTTTGCTTCCACTGCGCCATAACCATGATTAATATATATCAAATTTACATAAGCTAGAGAAACCAAAATGATTTCCTTTCAAAGTAATGTAACTTATAAATCTATTCATTTAACTACAAGGGAATATATTCCTTTTCCCCCTACAAGAAAGTCCGACGATCCATCCACCTTATACTATTAACTGCCTGTCCAACTCTGTAAAGCAATCATTTTCTGAAATTTACTAATAATCACTGCTCTATGATGAGCGAAAATGAGCTTTATGCAGACTAAACAAAAGCACATCGACAATGCCCACCGTTCAAATTTCACATTGTTCAAAGTAGGCAACCATAATATAAAAGAAGGAAAAGAAAGTTAAATAACAATTTGAAGACAAATGAGCATATACTCACTTCGCGCATGAATAGATGCCTGAAGGTCACTCACAGAGGCCTGAAAAGAACCACGCAAAACAAATAAAACCTCAGGCATTATAATCCAATTAAAAAAAAAGTCAAAATTTTTAGCTTGCTTCAAGAAATACGATATTATTTTGTTTTTTCTAAAATAACTTTCACAGAAGAATAAGAGATCTGCATATGTCTCACGGAGGATATCACGAAAGACCGAGTACAGCATGTTAAAAGTTAATATTTTATGGTTCCTAAGCATGCAAAATACAAACCAGACGCATAAAAAAAATGAATCTTTTATGAAGACGGACAAGGTATCACGCCCCAAATCCTCTTCCGTGATTCGCATACTGGACGATTAAGCTCAGAAATCGATCTCCTCCTCGAAAGAGAGACTAGAGAAAGGACCACATACCGAATCGGGGAGATCGATTCCGCCCTTGACGACCTCTCTCCCACTGCGAGAAACCACCGTTACCTTCATCCTCCTCTACTTCGAATGCGACCAAAATACCAAGCCTCAGAAGAGGAGCAGGGCAGTGGGAGATGGATCACAGCTTTCAGAGAACATTGATTTATACGAGGGAGGGAGGGGGAGTTTAATGAGTTCTGGTTGGAAGTAGGAGTGCCAACCCCGTCTGAACCCTACAACATGGCTGGCCGCAACGACACACAAGGGCCTTTATTTCTCTCTCTCTCTCACCCATATTTAAATCTTTTTGGCCTACTACCGATCTATATGATGGAGTCACGGGGTCATTCTCGGACACTAGATCACGTGCGACGACTAGGCGGATAAGCACCTAGCCAAGCCTATTTTGAGTTTACAACGAAAGTTTTATGGTCGAGACGACTATGTCGAGAGTCGCTCTTATAAGCATTCAATCACGGACATGACTAGAGTGTTGGACTACTCGTCTCGAAACTGTGGCATTAGCGCGTTGCGGCACTAATGTAGGCGCTTGGACGCTTAAGGGCGACGAAGGGACCACGGGACGCCACGAAGGGACACCGATGTGAGTTGCAACACCACACTCAAGGTCACGACACTAGAATTAAAGGAAAGCTTACTTGTATTAAATATTATGAAACATAACATACAATTGAGCCTCGGAAGGCACTAGTGGACTCCTTCCAGTGTACCGTAGGTATAGGAGTCTTGTTACATATTGAATATGCAAAAGACGTATCCTACGGGAACGTCACCTACTTGGTCATTCATAAGGACGGCCTTACAAGATAAATGCCCTAAGGGCGGATAACTTGGTACTCCGCAATATTACGCAGTGCGGGGCGGCTACATGTGTTTCATATTTTCGACGCTAAGCGGCCGAGGGCTATAAGTTGAGCGGCACTGGTGCCGCGAGGCTTCACGCTTCGTGTCACAGGAAACGCCTCGTGACATTCTCCCCCACCAAAGTCGGCGACGCCCCCGACGCCGCTGTCCGGGCTTCCTCGGGTCCTTCGTCTTGAGTCTTGACTTCGCTTGTCTCGTTCAATTCTGCCTTCTTTGCCTTGACTTCGACTTCACCAGCATCACGCAGCGCCAGGAATGCCCGCTCCTTGGGGTCTCACTAAGGACTCCTCCCTCAGGCCTGCTTCGCTCGCTGATCCTTCGTCCAATCCGGGGTCACTTGTGCAGCGTCAGTGGAGTCCGTCATGTGCGGTCTGACTTCATCACGCAACTATCTGTCCATCAAATCTCTGTTGGCTTCACTTCTCTTCGACTTGCGCAGCGTCAACTTATGTGGTTTGGCTTCTTTGGGGGTGAAACAACTCTTGTATGCCTTCAGGAATAACGCGGAGAAGAGTTGTCTCAGGGTTGTGTAGAACACGATGAAGAGTCTCGCCATTCGACCTGCATGACTTGACTCGATGCCTTCATGTTGCGGATGACCGCAGCATAAGATCTCCCTTCTGTCGAATGCGAAGTACGGGACCATCTCACCCTCGATGATCATTCTTGAATTTTCGACGGCTTGAAACAGCACAAGCTCTTCGATGTCGATGCTTGTAGCTTGTCTGCTTCGAGTGATTGGGGTTGCTATGATGAGCGATGAGAGTCTTCCCACGGATACTTTGGGACGCTTCAGGTCTCTTTGTGGGTATGACTCAACGTTTCTATGTTGCAAATAATTACAACGTAGAGTCTTCCATACATCTACCGAATAAAAAGCGCAAGACCACCTCCTCCTTGGTGATCACCTGATGTTTCGACAGTTTTGAGGCGGGACAAGGTTCTTTGATCTGACAATCCACGCCTTGTCCATCCAAGTCGCTATAGTGGGCGACGAGAATCTCCCCACGTTCCCTTGTGGTTCAATTCGCTATCTCCAAGCTGTAGATGGCTGCAACGTTGAGTCCTTCGTCCGTCGAGCCTTGAGAACAGCTCCACCTTCCCCTTAGTGGACAAGAGATATCTCGACGGTTTGAGGTGGAGCAAGGTTCTTTGGTATAACATTCCGCACCTTGTCCACTCCCAATCGCTATAGTGAGCGACGATGAGGGTCTCCCCACATGTGCCTATGGTTCGACTCGCTTCTCCTGCTTCGATGGGCGATCTTTGTCTTCGACATAAGTAGCTTCCTCCTTGCGACTTGAGCTTCTCTTCCCCACTATTGCCCTTGTCCAAGGGCTTTGGTGGTATGACACTTGTCCTGATTGACTTGGCAGCATCGACTAGTGAGCGGAGGTTGGACGATCCGGTCGTTCCAACCCCTTCCTAGTCTAAAGCTTCTAACCCCTATACTTGAAGAGCACCAACACTGAGTCTTAATCCTCCTGGGAACACTGTAGGCAGAGCTCGGTGATTCCTTTCACTTCCTCCTTCAAAATGTCCATCTGGCCGATGTTGAACAATGCAATCTTGACCTCCAGTCCCAATTTGTCAGGGTTTGCATAATTGATGAACTGCCACCTCTTCTGTCCCATGTCTGGGATGCATGTCTGCCACATTCTAGTCGCGATGGCAATGCCATCCTGAGTTTGCCACATCTTGCAGGGTTCTTGGGATATGCCTTCTTCCGATCTTGGGACCTCCTTTGAAGCTTTGGCAATCCCTTTGGGGTATGGACGGGGCGAGATCGTTGTGCTCGTTCACGAAGAGGATATACCTTAGATGCTCGTCCGTCCGCACCTTGGACAAAGTAATGCCACTGTGCATGTCGTCCTAGATCATACACCTTTAACATACTCGTCCACCGGGCGGCTTGACCCTTGCGAAAGAGTAGCCGTTCCGGGCCTTTACTGATCCGTGCGGATGCTTGTGAAGACGCTCCGCTTAGATAAGCGGACTACGGTTGGTGAACTCGTAGCATGAGCTCCCAACATTACCTCAATCTCCAGTCGAAGGGACGACATCGCCAATGTGTCCTTCAAAACCTTCGCATTGCGATCCTTGGAGGCCGCTTCGATTACTTGAGGCGATGTCCGAAAGGAAAGGGCACTCCTTCCTTCGGTTGGCGGCAGAGCGCTTGACAACAGCATGCCAAGGTTCGCCGATGCTCGACGCTCAGACCATTTGCCAAATTGGTCGCTGAGTTGAGGCGTCGATTTGCGTTGGCATGTATCAGGTTCGTCTCACTCCTCGATGGATGACATCGCGCCGCTTGCGGGGCGACACTTGACGAGGCAAGCAAGGCTGACAGCTCGTCCGCGAGTGTTTGCAAGTAATCAAAGCTTTGCTCCATTCCTGAAAGTCATCGTGGCGTGGCAAGCGATGTTGCGACACGACAAGATGATTGTGATTGATGCTCCTTGGCCGAAAGGATGATATTCTTTGGCCAAAAAGGGACCATGAACCTTGATATTTATCTTTAAGTCAACTTCTCCCGTGAAGCGGTTGTGCACTTCACGTTGCATGACTGGGCATGCGATGCGACGTCACTAAATACCGACAGTCCCTGAATGTGACACGGGTCGTCATGATAGTGCATGACCGACAGTCCCTGAATGTGACACGGGTCCTCCGAGTTACACGACGCTCGTGTAAGCGATCTCAAGATATGAGCAGCGCAAGATCATCATGCGGAGCATATGACTACTCTTTGACGCTGCGCGACACTTCAGGATTCCCGACTGTATACCTGGGGTGGTTGATCTACTCGAGTGAGCGACGCATAACTGTCCCGATTAGATGGGGCGATCAATTCGCCATCATGATGCATGACGGACGTTCCTCGACACGACACGGGTGTATGAGGAACATGCTGCGGGGCACGACTGGGCGTGCGACGAGGAGGCTTGCCATGCATTCCTCGTTGGCGTCCACGATCAAAGACCATGGTACCAGTGCGCCTGAGCGTGATAGAGTATTTGAGCGGAAGCACATTTCCTACGCCATGGCACGTTGCGACGACACAAGCGAGTCATCGTCGCTGGGTAATTCGAGCAGGAAGAACTGCTCTGATACCATTTGTCACGGAGTCATTCTCGGACACTAGACCACGTGCGGCGACTAGACGGATAGGCACCTAGCCAAGCCTGTTTTGAGTTTGCAGCGGAAGTTTTATGGTCGAGACGATTATGCCGAGAGTCGCTCTTATAGGCATTCAATCACGGACATGACTAGAGTGTTGGACTATCACGAGACCGTGGCATTAGCGCGTTGCGGCACTAATGTAGGCGCTTGGGCGCTTAAAGTCCGAAGGGGCGACGAAAGGACCACGGGACGCCACGAAGGGACACCGATGTGGGTTGCCACCCCACGCTCAAGGCAACGACATTAGAATTAAAGAAAAGTTTACTTGTATTAAATATGATGAAACATAACATACAATTGGGCCTCGGAAGGCACTAGTGGACTCCTCTCAGTGTATCGTAGGTATAGGAGTCTTGTTACATATTGAAGATGCAAAAGACGTACCCTACGGGAACGTCACCTACTTGGTCATTCATAAGGACGGTCTTATAAGATAAATGTCCTAAGGGCGGATAACTTGGTACTCCGTAATATTACGCAGTGCGGGGCGGCTGCATGTGTTTCATATTTTCGGCACTAAGCGGTCGAGGGCTATAAGTTGAGCGGCACTGGTGCCGCGAGGCTTCACACGTTTCGTGTCACGGGAAACGCCCCGTGACAGACGCAGGAGTGGATAAAATTTGTGTGCTAAATGGCGAAAATTTTTGTCCCCTGCAGGAGAGAGGATGGGGATGAAAATAATACGCAAATTAATTCAGAAGTTGGAACGAAGAAAAAACATGCCGAGCCCGAATCTTCAAAATTAATATTAAATTAATTTAATTTTGATAATAATTTCATGATTCTATTTTTTTTTCAAAAATTATCATATGTGTTTTTTAATAACCAATTAATATGTGTTATTTATTAATTTTTAGAAAAAATGATTTTATTATTTTATAATATTTGAATAAAATTATTTATAATAATAATAATAATTAGTTAGTTATGATACAACTAATTGATTTATTTCTTTAGAAAAAAATAAGCAATTCTCCCATGCTTTTTTTTACTTATAAGTAGATTTGTCATTTTTTAAAAATTATCAAACACGAATATTTTTATAAATTAATTTATTAGTGACTTATAATCATTTAATGAGTCCTTAGAAAGTGCCCATCCGTACGCAGAAAGACTCAATTTAATGAACTTTTAGACTGGGCATAAATTTTCTTCTTCTTATTGGAAACTGGACGCCGGCATGGGCTTTTTCCACCGAGCAGCCCATCAAGGCAAAACTGCAAAGTGCTGTTTAGTCAACTGCAAACAGCAGTTTGAATGTTTGATTAATTTGATCTTCAGACGAAAACGATACAGATAAATTCTGACTAAAGTGCTCGTTCCTTTTTCTTTTATCACACGGTCTAGATGTGTTCAAGATTATTAGCATTCGATTAATTTGATCTTTAGACGAAAATGATGCTGATAAATTCTGACTAAAGTGCTCGTTCCTTTTTCTTTTATCACACGGTCGAGATGTGTTCAAGATTATTAGCATTCGATTAATTTGATCTTCAGACGAAAATAATACGGATAAATTCTGACTAAAGTGATGACTCTAGTAAAAATCGAATATATAACTATTAGCATCCAACGATTCCAAAATATAATCCCACAATTCGACTGTGTCAACCATTATCACATCACATTACTTGATAATTTAAGTTCGAAAATATATAGTGCATGTATCATAATCTTAATAGCTTTGAGGGCAAAATTAACACAAAGTTATAAGCATGTTCATGTTGAACATATCTGAAAGCAGTCTTGCAAAAAAGGAAGACCAAAAGAAATACAGTGAAGGAGGTGGAATCCGATGGCATATTAGATCCTGATGAGACAACAGGCCAAACCCACTTGAAGCCTTTCAAATTTTCTTCGTCCGAACTATACCTAAATAAATTGGTCGTAGTAGGTATCTGAAAACTTGGTGCACGTTAACTGGACAATTACTTAATAACTGTGAAGTAACCGGACTAGAATGCAGCTACAGGTAAAGGTTTTAATAATTTACCAATTATCACGAGATTTTAACACAATATTCTATTTAATAAGTTCACAAGTAAAATATGCATAAAATTAGATGAAAGGATTTCTAGCTGTTGGCCAACAGAGCAAACAGTTTCACTTCCCGAACAGTTAACTTCACTGTATTGAGCCTGGCACTGCTCATTTACCAGGACCAGCAACAGGAATTGACTGAACTCGCCAATTGGAATTCAAACAAGCATGCTCCGTTCTCTATTCTGTTGTTCAATTTTGCTTACTTCAGTTTTTTTTTTTTTTGTCTTTCGCTCCACAAAGATGTGTTTTTTCTTTGCCAGATTCTTCTTGTTAATTATGTTTTTGATGGTCTTTGTCAGTGATGTTACCATCAGTGACCTGTTGGCAACATTGTACATTGATAACTCAACATCTGTCATCACCTTACACACCGCAGGAATTTCCATGGCCAAGAGAGAAATATCAGATTCCCATGTCAAACACAGATGTCATCAAAGACAAAATTAGAAAACAGACACGACTGCTCAACCATATTCTTTGCCATCACTCTTCTTCTCCAATTCTGTGTTGTTTGGACTGCATAATGGAAATGAATGCAGACAATTGACTAGTAAAAATATCTAACTATGATTTGGCATCTGAAACAGTTCAAGCCTACTTTATCAGCTTCTTGTATAAAAGAATTCATGTCTCATCAAATCTCCGTGAGAAGACAAAAAAAAAACCAATCAGTTGATTACTAATGGATGATACCTTTAGATCGATCGTGGCAGTCATTAGTCAGCAATAAATTTTAAAATTATTGATCTGCAACATAGGGGTAGATGTGAATAAATGAGGTGGCAATCACAGGTTGAATGTTCAAGTTGTCAAGTTCATGATGATTTGTTTGTTGACCAAATGATGGCTTCAGATTAATATCATGAAGGATTACAATAAAGCTCATAGGGCATGCCAGAATAGGAAGACTTTCTGCACGCACATTTTAGTGAGACAGAACCTAATAATTCAGCATCTTCTGTATGCTGTTGGGGAATTCTAGCTTTTCCTGGTTGATTAAAAGGATTATTGTAAGGCACATATTAAAATCTGTGTTGATATTTATTACATACAAACTCATCCGTGTTCAAAATATTCTAAGTTTTTATATGGCGAATATCTTCGTCAGTTTATGCACTCAACTCGTTCAACTTGACCATCTTTTCAGCTTATCAGGAACGCCCAGGAATATCCTGTAGGACTTGGCTGCCTCCTCCTGCCACTGCTGATTGCGCCACAGTCTACTAAATTTCATTTAGAAAGCATTATTAATTGTTTAACTCGTGCGAAATTAAAAGAATGGCCTCGTGTGATAATAAATATTAACCTCGTGCGATATTAAAAAGCGTAATATGTATGAAGTAAATATTAGCTTTGTGTGATGCTAGAAAGTGCAATATCTACGAATTAAATTTTAACCTGTCATCAACCTCAATTAAACAGATAAATCACTCTACATAATAATATATGAAATTTTTGACAAAATAGTTTACATTCATCACATCTACTGCATTTCATTGTTCTGGCAAAAACCACTTTAAAAGATCCACCTATTCATCTCAGAGCGACACCTGTCAACTGTCACCTGCATCGAATCCAAGGATGAAGCACAATGTGCTTTTTTCCCCTCAAAATAATGTAATCCAAATAAGGATCAGTCGCTGTAGAACAGGAGGATCAAGATAAGATTTTTTTTTTCTTTTCTGAACGATGTCCATAAAAGAAGCACAGCGACTGCTTGTTTACTGTTGAAAGACAATGGTGATGCACCAGCCATGGGAGGGTACGCTGCACATCTTTTGATCCTCTGATTGGTTGGCATACGTACAAACACCGTCATGCCAAGAAACAGCTCCTGGAGTATGAAGTCACATAAATCAGACAGAGGCCGTGCAAAGATTAAAGTGAGTGCAGAAATGGAGCCAAAGGCGCCATGCTCAATAATATAGAAAGTCACATGGAAGGGAACGTTAGAAAGTCACATGGCACCTGACAGAAAAACAAATCATTCTATGCAACCCCAATAATGACATAATTTGCTCATACAGAGGAAGAGAACGAGGAATCTTAAAAGACAAATTTTATATATTTATAATTTTCTTACATTATGTAATCTACTAGCTTCTCTTGCGAGAATAAATACACAAATCTCTCTTTCTCTCTCTATTTCTGATCAAAATTCCTATGGGTCTTTCGTGCATCGTCAGAAACAGAAATGCTTATTTGGTTTCTGCTCCTCTGTTCAGCGTGCGGAATCTACAGACACGAATGAGTTCTTTTGAGGCAGAATTGTGCATCGTGAAATGCTGATAAGTCACAAATGGTTGATTAATGCATCACTGCTTGGCAACATGGTCAGAAATATCAGCGGAAGTTTCCAAGTCATCGTTGGCCATCTTTCCAAAAGCAACCCTGCCTGAGGAAATGTCCCTAAGGCTGCTGCTTCCTTCACTGCAGATAAGAGTTCTTGATTTCCTGTGCTTCAGGAAATTGTCCACATCACTCACCTCCTCGGACTTGGGTTTAACCACCACCAACTTAACAATATCGCTGCGGCAAAAGGGGCAGACAGGAGCTAAGGCGATTGCCATTGCAGGGCTGGGTTTGATGTGGCAGCAGAGAGCCAGTGTACAGTGAGCACACATCTGGTGCCCACAGTCTTGAACCTCAATGGTGAAGGCTTGTTCAAAGCAGATGCAACAGAGTTCTGCATCACTCACCTATCCATAATCAAGGAATTAATCAAAATGAGAGAACCTGAAGAGAAGTTTTATGAACAGCATATACATCGCTTTAGATCATCTTTCTTTTTAGAAGCTTTAAATCATCTTCTAAAGATAAATACTGACATAGTTTACAAATTGATTTCTTTGAGATGTAAAAGATGTTTGTTCACCAAAAAAATGGTCAAATGTCTCATGTAATTGTAGCGAGAATCTAACTGGTGGAAGTTACAAAAGTAGTAGTTAAGGTATATTTGCAAACCAAATTATCCTTATGATCAAAATTTCTGTACCACCTCGTGCTGGTGTGGGAATTTATTCTGAATGAAAATTTGTCTCTTAGCTTCAAGACTAAATTTTACAATTTCTTTTAGAATAAATTAAGCTCTGAGAACTGAGGGCATCAAGCACAACAGTGGTCAGATTATTCAACAAGAATCTACATCTAAGAATTTTAATGATTTAACCAACCACAACACAAAAAAAGGGAATAAGATGTGAATACCATATATTATTCGGGACACCATTGCCAAATCTGAAGTTTAAAGTTAAAACAAAAACTGGAGTACCTCAGAAGAATCATCATCTATTCCACAATCAGGTTGGATCGAAGACGGCAATAAATATGTTTTCCCTTTTAACAATTTCCTCTCCCTTTCTCTGTTAGCTTCCACCAGAGCTGCTTCTAGAAGGGACTTTGCATCTGGATTGAGTTCGCTGATAAATTTCAATGGAGAAGGCCAGACCAGGGGTTCTGCGGAGGTTGGATTAAGTAGAGCTGCACAATCCCTGTGCTTTCTTTTAAGCGCAACAGAGTAGGGTATTCTCCTGTAATTGCAGCATAGAGTACAGTTAAAATCTAATATTTACATTGTTGCATAAGCTACATGGTTAAGAAAATCCTTAGAACTCTTTCTAAAAGTTGAGAACAAAAAGATGGAGTTCCTACACTAGCCAAAATGCAACGAGGTTGAAATCTTCAAATGACTTCACTGTAGTAAATTCTAAAACATAAAGTAGGTGTTACGAAAAAGGGGAGAGAGGGATCGCACGAAATACAGAAGAACACGAAGAGAAAAAAAACGGCGGCGACTCTTTGTTATGGACCCGTAGGGGAATTCTGCTGAAGCGCCTGACTATGTAGGGGGACCAATTGGGTTCAGATTCAAGGCATTATTAACAAATCTCCACCTTGACTTGAATCATCTTCAGAGCACAAAAGTACGCCACGCCGCCGCCAGTCCCATCTTAAAGTTATTACCAAGTATTTATGTTAAGCAAGTCCAAACAATGTTGGAACTTGCCATAAGGAACAGATTTGGTGAACATATCAGCTGGATTATCTTCAGTGCCAATCTTCTTCACCTTGATCCTCTTCTCAGTGCGGATGAAGTGATATCTGACATCAATGTGTTTGGTTCTTTCATGATGTACTTGATCCTTGGCTAAACATATTGCACTCAGACTGTCACAGTGCACTATAGCCTGCTCCTGATGTAATCCGAGATCTCCAACTAAGCCTTTTAACCAGATGCCTTCCTTGGCAGCTTCCGTAAGTGCCATGTATTCAGCCTCTGTGGTGGACAATGTAACTGATGGTTGAAGTGTAGCCTTCTAACTAACAACTGAACTGCCCAAAGTGAAGACATAGCCTGTCATAGATCGTCTTCCATCAACATCTCCAGCATAATCTGAATCTGAGTACCCTGCAACCAAACACTCTTTATCACTTCTGTAGATGAGACCAATATCAGATGTTCCTCTCAGATACCGAAAAATTCGCTTCACTGCTTGCCAGTGCTCCTTTCCTGGATCGCTCATGAACCTGCTGACAACACTGACTGTATGAGCAATGTCTGGTCTTGTACAAACCATGGCATACATCAAACTTCCAACTGCACTAGCATATGGAACCCGAGACATGTACTCCTTTTCTGCATCTGACTTTGGTGCGAAGGCAACAGAAAGATGAACATTTGCAGCTAATGGAGTATTCAAAGGCTTCGCTCCAGACATTCCAAACCTGGATAAAATCTTCTCAATATAACTTTTCTGATATAAGAAGAGTTTACCCTGTGCGCGATCCCTTAGAATTTTCATCCCCAGAATCTTCTGTGCTGCACCAAGATCTTTCATGTCGAATTCTGCACTGAGGAGCTTCTTCAGATTTTGAATGTCTGCCATGTCTCTGGCAGCAATAAGCATATCATCAACATACAAGAGCAGATAGATGGTGGAGCCGTCCTTCACATTCTTGTGGTATACACAACAATCATAGGGACTTCGACTGAATCCCTTACTGATCATGAAGCTGTCGAACCTCTTGTACCATTGTCTGGGAGACTGCTTCAAGCCATACAGAGATTTCTTCAGACTGCAAACTTGATTCTCCTTTCCAGGAATGGAGAATCCCTCTGGTTGGCTCATAAGAATATCTTCTTCAAGTTCTCCATGTAGGAAAGCAGTCTTCACATCTAGTTGCTCGAGCTCTAGATTCTGATGTGCCACAAGAGCAAGTAGCACCCTGATAGAAGTATGTCTGACAACAGGTGAGAATATCTCATTGTAGTCCACACCTTCTTTCTGACTATAACCTTTAGCAACCAATCGTGCTTTGTATCTCGTGCCTTCAACTCCTGAAATTCCTGCTTTCTTCTTGAAGATCCATTTACAGCCAACAACCTTCCTGCCTTTAGGCAACTTGACCAGCTCCCACGTCTGATTCTTGTGAAGAGATTTCATCTCCTCACCCATAGCAGCGGTCCACTGTCCAGATTCGGCACATGTTATGGCATCCCTATAAGAGGACGACTCCAGGGACTCCACCTCTTCAGCTACCTGTAGTGCATAAGCAACCATGTCCTCGAAACCATATCGCTTAGGAGGACCCACTTCTCTGCGAGGACGTCTAGTAGCAATTGACTCCTCTTCAGGTTGCTCATCAGATTCTTCACCTTCTGGTTCTGCTTCTTGATGTGATCCTTCAGCATCATCCTCAATTTGAGTGATTTCAACCTCCACCTGTTTACTGACACTCTCTTCAGCCTCCACCTTCAACTGAAGCATTGATGCTTCATCAAAGGTTACGCTTCTGCTGTGGATGACTTTGTGTTCTGAAGGAGACCAGATTCTGTAGCCCTTCACTCCTGCACCATATCCCATGAACACCCCTTCTTTGGCCCTTGGCTCCAACTTCCCTTCACTGACGTGATAGTATGCTGGACAACCAAAAACTTTCAGACAAGTATAATCAACAGGATTTCCTGACCATACCTCAGTTGGAGTCTTGAGATCAATCGCAGTCGCCGGACTTCGATTCACCAAGTAGCAAGCTGTGTTAACAGCTTCAGCCCAGAATGTCCTATTTAGGCCAGCGTTAGAGAGCATGCACCTTGCCCTCTCCAGAAGTGTCCTGTTCATTCGTTCTGCAACTCCATTCTGCTGTGGAGTATCCCTGACTGTACGATGTCTGGCAATGCCTTCATCTTTGCAGAACTGGTCGAATTCAGCAGAACAGAATTCCAAACCATTGTCAGTGCGAAGACGCTTCACTTTCTTCGACGTCTGATTTTCCACCAGAACCTTCCACTGCTTGAAGGCCTTGAAGGACTCACTCTTGTGTTTCATCATGAATACCCAAGTCATCATCGAGTAGTCATCAATCACAGATAGGAAGTATCTCGCACCTCCTAATGATGGAACACGAGAGGGACCCCAACAATCGGCGTGGATGTAGTCAAGTGTCGCCTTCGTCCTGTGCACTGCCTTGCCAAACTGAGACCTTCGCTGTTTACCGAATACGCAGTGCTTACAGAAGTTTATCTCAGATATCTTCTTCTCCCCTAGAAGACCTCGTTTGCTGAGGATATTCATCCCGTTCTGACTCATATGCCCAAGCCGCATGTGCCACAGCCTGGACCTTTCTGATTCGGATGAACTAGCCACTGCAGCAACGCCAGAGACTGTCTTGCCTTGTAATACATACAAGGACTTCTGTCTGACTCCCTTCAGAACCGTAGCATCACCTTTCATGACTGTGAGGATGCCTCCAGCAGCATTGATCTGACACCCTTTAGAGTCGAGGACTCCAAGTGATATCAAATTCTTTTTCAGTTGCGGAACATGGCGGACATCTGTCAGCGTCCTCACAAGATTGTCATGAGTCCTGATCTGCACAGAACCGATCCCAACTATCTGACAGGCTGCATCATTGCCCATGATGACGTTTCCACCATCAATATTCTGATAAGTTGAGAACCACTCTTTATTCGGAGTCATATGATAGGAACACCCCGAATCCAGAACCCAACTATCCGTCAGACATCCTTGATCAGAAGCAGCCAGAACCAAATCATCTTCGGAATTTCCTATTTCATGTGCCACCGCAGCGACAGGGGCCTTCTTCTTCTTCGGACAATCCTTCTTCCAATGACCTGGTTCCTTGCAGTAATTACAGATGTCTTTCGCAGTGATTTTCTTCTTCTTCGACTTGGATTTCTTTGAATTCGAGGACTGTCCCTTCTCTGCGGTTGATATCAAACCCGCGGCCTGAGTCTCTACAGAATTTCCAGATGCCCTATGCCGAAGTTCACGAGTATGGAGACTCGATCTTACTTCTTCCAGACTTATAGTTTCCTTCCCGATAATCATAGACTGAACGAAATTTTCATATGATGGAGGAAGCGAAACTAACAGAATTAGGGCAGCATCTTCATCCTCGATCTTAACATCGATATTTCTGAGTTCCATCAACAAAGAATTTAACTGATCAAGATGTTCCTTCAGAGGGGTACCTTCCTGCATGCGGAGAGAGAACAGACGTTGCTTCAACAGCAACTTGTTGGTGAGAGACTTCGTCATATATAGACTCTCGAGTCTCAACCACAGACCGGCCGCTTTTTCTTCATCTGCGACCTCGATTATCACCTCATCCGCCAGACACAACAGGATCATCGAGTGCGCCTTCTCCTCCTGTGCCGCCAAAGTTGCGAGGTCGATCTCCTTTTCTTTGCCTTTCGAGTCTTCCTCCTTTGGCTTGTTCTTCGACACGTTTGAGAGCGGCGCCCAGACTCCTTGTTGCTTCAAAAGTGCCCGCATCTTGATCTGCCACAACCCGAAACTGTTTCTGCCGTTGAACTTCTCCACGCTCACGTTGTGCGACGCCATCTCTCTGCTGATCGAGAATCGTTGACAAACCCTAAGGCTCTGATACCAGTTTATTACGAAAAAGGGGAGAGAGGGATCGCACGAAATACAGAAGAACACGAAGAGAAAAAAAACGGCGGCGGCTCTTTGTTATGGAATAATGATGATTACAAGGATAGGTATCGGTCTAGACCCCTAGGGAGTTTATATAAGCACTCCCTTTGACAGATGATAGGAATTACATATGGACTGGGACTCTAAATAAATCCCCTGAAAATAGGACACCTATCTCGTGATAAGGAAACAAATCAAATCCGAATCACAAACAGAATACCCCTAAAAAAATTTCGCTCAGGGGGCTCCGCCCCCTTGCAACCCCCGCAGGGGGGGATCCCCCTGGATCCCCCCCTTGACCCCCCACAGGCTCGCTGACCGGGCAGCGAGACCCCCGTAGGGGAATTCTGCTGAAGCGCCTGACTATGTAGGGGGACCAATTGGGTTCAGATTCAAGGCATTATTAACAGTAGGCAAACTAGAGAGTTGGGAACACTTTGACCAGGTCAAGATCATACAAGCCATATGGAGTAATTTGAATAGATTCAGAATACTTAAGAACAAGGCTTGAATGTGGAAGACAGTGAGAAGCAACTCAGCCTTTGACTCCAATAGAAATTACCCATAGTGTATTTGAAAGTTATTAATTTCCTTGCAAGAGTGGTATGGCTTTCATAACACTCACCCAGATGCATCTATATGCTTACGATCGGCACCCCAAGCAAGTAATTCTCGAACACAATCCAGGCATCCGGCACGCGCAGCCAAATGAAGGGGTGTGCTTCCTGGATAGCTGCCATTTTAATTCTCTTAATTAGTTTAGAAGTAATAATCACGTAAGGATTGTTTGAGAACAGATATCAGAATAACCTGTATCCGCATGTCAAAGCATTGACAAGAGCTCCACCGTCTAACAGAACATGGACGCATTCCGCTTGTCCTTGCCTCGCTGCAAGGTGAAGGGGCATGGAGCCATGATCATCCCTAACATTTACAAACCTTGCAAATCCCCTGCAACGCAATTGCAGTTTTAGATTCAGGACGAGAAGGCCAGATGACAAACACCTGATGTGGACTTATCAACTATCAGAGGCGTCTTACCATGAATCTGCGACCGAATTGGAACGAGCAGCCGATAAAATCGCCTGCAGACATTCCTTGTGACCGTAATAAGCAGCGTAGTGCAGGCAAGTCCTCCCATTAACTGAATCGAACACTAAAATCTGCCGCAAATAATCTATGAAGGAGTTATCACATAGAAAATCTAGAACAAAGAGGCGCAAGAACACCAGCTTGGCGTACATTTGCGCCTGCTTGGAGGAGCTTTTCGACGCACGAAGTGTTTCCATGCATTGCAGCCAGCATCAATGGAGTCTTCAATCAAAAAGTAGCAACAAAAATCTAGTATTTACTTAATTAGGCACATCTACGCATTACTAAAACAAGCAAAACAGCGGGAAAAAGCAGCGATCTTTGCAAGAGTTCCCTACTTGTTTATGCCTGTTGAAGAGATCGCAATCTTCAGATCGATCAAGGAGCAACGAGAGAACCTGTGAACGAATCGAACGCCTCCCATCACAAAACAACAAAAATCGAGCAAACCAGGAAGCAAAATGCCAACTTAAAGAAGCCAAGGACGAGGGGGCGAATCCAGACCTCAAGACTCCCTTTAGCCGCGGCAATATGGAGGGGCGAGAGGCGATCGTACAAAGTGGTCCGGCAGACAAGTCCGGCGTCGGCGCCCAACACAGACTCCACCTCTCGCGAGTCCCCCCGGCCTACGGCCTCGAAGAGCTCGCACTCGGGCCGCGTGCATACGCAACTCACTGCTTGCCCCATCTCCGTCACCGCCTCTCCGCCGGAGCTCCGACGACCGCTGGAGGCCCTGGAAGCGGGGGAGAGCTTTAAAAAGGGAGGGAGAGAGAACTGTGCGTGACAGGGGCCTTTGTAGAATTTGCGAATCATTCGAGGGTCCATTCTGCAAAATGTGTCCTCATATTTCTTACTTTTAAGTATTCTTATTTATTAGAATGTTTGGGGATGTGGTCACCTTCTTGTCGCCATCGGTGAGCTCACCCTCCCAACCAGCCCGTGTTATCCCACCAACTGGCAAATCTCACCGGTGTGGAGACCATAAAATTGGCCTCTTAAGAAAGTTTTATTGTGTTTTTTTAATTATAATTGTTATTTTTTTATAATAACTCCAACTTTGGACTTATGCGACATATCATTATCGTATAGCTCTGTGCTTAATATGTGTGCAATTGCAAATGGAACAAACGGAATTATTCCACCTCTTCTACTGATATGCTTCTTCTTCTTTTTTATGTTAATGTTTTGATTATTATTGCGGCATTTAAAGAGATCAACTGGTATAAGTGCACATGGTTCAATCTTAAAAGTTTTTAAGGGAATTTGATGCTTGGGAAATTTAAATTATCACATGTGATGATTTTCAACATCTCATAAAAAACTTGAAGTTAAAGATAGTATCTTTACATGGATGATCCATTCATAAGATTACCATTGATGATCTATATAAAATACTATCATTCACAAGATCTTAGATAAAAAAAAAAAATGGATAATATTATTATACTTGAACCATGGATCATTCATCATAACATATATATATATATATATATATATATATATATATTATAAAGAAGAAAGTTATTTCATAGTTTGGGTATAACATGAAACCATTATAGAATCTTGATGAATAAATTTCATGCATTATTCGTCATTTTTTTCCAAAATGCGCTCTTTATTTTGTTTCCAACTTTATTTGTGTGTCTTTTTAATTCTCATAATCCGCTATTGCCAAATTATATTGTCTCAGTGTGTCCTCTGTCTTCCATGTCATCAAATTACCACACCATCCTTTTTGTGCAAACTAAATATATTAATAATGTAATATAAAACTATAAAAAATTAGAAAATTAAAATCGACAACAGAAACAGGGAGATAATTTTGGAGGGTCCTATGAAAATAAAATTAAAGGATAACATAGATATTGCGTGGAAGTTATCAAGTTAAGGGATTATACACTGAAGACTGAACATTTTATATGCATATATGAAAAAAGTTACAGGGAGACTTGATATGAATTAACTAGTTGTGCTTAGATCTCATTCTGCTAGTTTTAGCAGTAATCCCTGTTGCTGGGCATTATTGGTTTTGGGATCTGAACATGTACCTGTTCTCTAATTGGCTGTAAAAAACAAAAAAACAAAACAAAACAATTCATCAACAGTGACTGATGAATAATGCAGGCATGAATGTGGATTAAATGATTATACGGACATGGGGGATTCTCAACTTCTCATGTGAAGCAAAATTGAAGTTTCAAGAAATGAATAATAGTTTTCAGAAGTTTTACAGCAGACAAGGAAAGGAAGTGGCCTGATTGCAGACAGCAGTGCAGTCAGGTGCAGAGATCTCATCATGGAGCATTAGATTTAGATGAAGTCCTCGGCCACTTCCAAAGCCCACAGTGTTGATGCCGATCGATCCTTTCATGGTTTATGCTTTTCACAATGTTGTGGTACGCTTCCTTGCTCTGTGAGGTTTTGGTCTCCGGTACAATGTCATGTGTCATCTGACCTGCTCTTGCAGGAGGTCCAAATGAAGTCTCATCTAGTGATACAATAGACTTCAACCTATTCTTCAATTTCATAATTTTTAGTAAGCACTGATAATATAAATAATAGTCAAAATAGTTGACATATTCGGATACAAATGACGACATGTTCCGGAACATTTTTTTAATTTCACGTTGTCCTCGTTTGTTAATCTCACCTAGAACAATATATTCCCTAACCTTCGCAAAATTTATAATTTGCATCTTTTATCGTTATTGCACATGAGTCCCACAAAGCTGAAAAAAATGCTATTTGGATGTAATAAGAACAACTCCATTATTCTAGCTATATCCTCATATCAAACAAAGCTTTAGAGAATAAATTATCAAAATATTTTTAAAAATTATTGTGAATTTTAATTACATATTATTATAAATAAACAAAGTAGAAAATAAAAGAAAAATGACTACAGATAAAAAGAATGAGGTTAAAATTAAGAGTTGTGTGTAAAAGATTTGAAATAATAAAGAAGATAAAGTTGAATAATATTTAATTATTAATAAAAATTAAAATTAAAGATTTGATCGAATGAATATTATCCTTCAAAATATATTTCAACTATATAAGTGGTAATCTGAAAAGTCGCATCTCATACTTAAAATTATCAATGAAGTGATAATCAAAATTATCAAAATAATTAATATTCTTAATACTCAGTCATAATCGAACAAGATAATATGATGAGTCCTAAAAAATTAAATAAAATAATCAGTAACCTCTCTCAATTATGTCATACCAAAAGTAAAGTCTGATTGCCATTTTGACATAAGATCAATTTGTTAAAAGAACAATTCGTTTTTTACTAGATTTGCATACATTTTTTGTTCATACTTCATTAAAATTGGATCGGACCGAGGTTCAATAGTGATGATCTCATTCGGCTCGTGTATAAAAATAAATTGATCTTCAAGTTAGAGAAAATCGATCGATCCAATAAAAATGAAATCAAGTAAAAGAAGAAATTTTAAGAGAAAAAAGTAATAAAGGAAGAAAATATAAGAATTGCATATTGAAATCTAAAAGGAAAGTAGCAATAAGAAGAAAATTAACATAGAGATTAAAAGGAGAGAGAGCAAGAGATGAAAGTGTTAACAAGAAAGTAAAAAAAAAATAAGAAGAAAAAAGTGATCTATGCTAACATAAATTAGCATATCATCGGTAGGCATTAAGTGATAAAATAAATATTTAGCAATGACCAATTAGTATTTACAAGTCGAGAGCCATTATTTATCAATGCAAGATTTAAAAATACATAAATAATATCTTTATAGTAATATTTCATTATTAGTGGGTCTCGACTAAATTTTTTGTACATTCTATTATATAGTTATGCCATATCTTAAAATATTATAAATAATATTATTAAAATAATATTTTATCAATTTCGATCCAATTCTGTCGAATTTGATAAAATATTATTAAAATAATATTATTTAAATAAAATTTGCTACGTACGTTCATATCGGACGGAAAACAAGTAGAATTTGATCCATGAACCACACAGTTAGATGCACATAGAATCTTGCAGAATAAAATACGATTGGTGGAGAGAGAGAGAGTAAATGTAATTTTATCATCATCCCGTGACATCAACATAGATATGCATCAGAGCACACCAGTGATAAATAGCTAATAATGTTCTTTGTCCATCCATTGAACGTAGCAAGCACATCACAAGTTTTTTTTCCTAATAAATGTCCCTTTTGTGTCTATCACATCACAAATGGGAACAAAATAGAAACAAAATATATAATATGCATCAGCAAATGAAAGAAAATAAAGAAGAGGAACAAAGTAACAGATCATAATATGTTGCAATTAAAATACAAATGGTGTATACTTTATTTTTTTTTAATTTGGATGTCATGTGGCGAGGCAAAAGAAACGAAGGCTGCGATGTGTTGTGCTCTGTAACATTAATATGGATCACGGACTGCAGTTTGCTACCTTGAGAGTGAACAGTAGCATGATTCACATGGATGACCCCCCACTCACTTCATAATATGTAGTTTTATTTTGGAATCAACACCTATTTTTTTCATCGTCCTTTAATAAATTTTCTTTTTCGGATCAAACGCCCAACATAGAGAAATATATATATATATATATATATATATATATATATGCTTACGTGTATATGTACTTAGGCTTTCAAAAAAAAAAGGAAGGGAGGAAAAAAAATCTTTTTACTCAGTTTGAATGAACAGAAATAAAGAAGAAAGAGTGGGCCACTGCATTGATAAAAAAAAGTGTCACAAACAAGTGTACTTGGCTTTCAAATAGTCGGAGCATGCTACGTCGAACGATTATTTGCGTGAAAAAGAGATGAGATGATTACGTGGACGCCACATCGATAAAAAATTGAGAAATCGTCTGTTCTAGGTAAAGAGAGCATCGGGTGAAACGTACTAAAAGATGAAGGATATTTCTGTTACAAAATAAAGATGGAGGGTATCGCTGAGCAAACCTTAAAGTTGAAGGGCATTGGTGTAATTTTATATGCCACGTCGGAGCATGCCACGTCGGACGACTATTTGCGTAGAGGAGAGAGGAGATGGCCACGTAGACGAAAAACCGACTATCCTAAGTAAAGAGGACATCGGGTGAAAAGCGTTAAAAGATGAAGGGCATTTATGTTACAAAGTGAAGTTGGAGGATATGGCTGAGCAAACCTTAAAGTTGGAGGACATTTGGTGTAATTTACCCAGTAGAGTGGTAGTGGCTCTTCCTTGCTCAAGTAGATATCTCGAGTTGAGTCATTGTAAATAATGTAAAAAAAAATTATTGAAAGTCTCATCTGTCACTATCAAGCACGCGACTCGAAGCGATTTTACTAAATTAATTGTGCTCGATGATGAGCCGACCTTTCAACCTGTGATCAGTGTACTTAGTAGCACCGCATGAGTTGGACAGATAACACCGCTTTCCAAATATCGAAAAAAAAAATGAAAGAGTGAAACTTTTCCTTCGATTTTCCCTTATAGCCAATTTTTTTTTCAACCCCGATTTGAGAGTTAAAGGAGGAGAATGTGAATTAAAAATTTTAAGAGATGAAAATGACTTAGTTATCCTTAAACGTATAAACTATTATTATAATAAAAAAAATATAATTGTCGTATAGCATTAATATCATTTTCCCATTCACTTCCCCTTTTTCCTTTCTCTCTCTCCCTTTTTATGAAATTTTATCCAAACAACGCCTAAATTTGAGAAATATGCACTGTTTTTTTTAAATACAGTAAAGGAATCAATTTAGTCGAAACAAAATTTTCCAGCAATGAGATGTTCATTATACATTATGTTTTTCAAATGTAGTATACATGTACCATGAAATCTTGCACCATACTTTTCCCGTGAAAAATATAATGTCATCTTAACTTTTTACTGTTTTAAGTTCACGCATCTATTTCGTAAATTTATAAATAAAAATTTATGGCAAGATAAAAAAATGAATTAACAAAAATATTAAAGTCTTCTATTATATATGGATAAATCTTTTATCCACAATTTTTATTCCGTGACAACGATGTGAATAGTAGTAGTTGATGTTGTTGATAATCTTATTTATAGAAATGGCGCATGCCATTTAGTTTGTTTTTGGGATCCAACTCAAACTCATGTAAAAGAAATCCAATGAAACTCTATTGGGCTTTCATTGACCACCAATAAGCCCAATAAGAGCAGTAGCAGGTTGACAACCAGTGGCACAACAGTAAATCACATCATGGTAAGCCCCTATTTAAGAGCACTCCATTTTTCTTAGTAGGTTTTTTATTTCATTTGGGACACTTTTTTAGACAACTACTTTTATTAAAATTCTATTCTTTTTTGCAACAAAATTGTTGAGGTTTTCTAAAAAAAAAGTTGAAAATTTGCTCTCAAGCATAGCCAATTTCTAAAGAAAAAAAACAATATTATTTTTTTTTATCACCAAACATCAAGTTTAAAAGATAGTTTCCTATGGTTAAAAGCAACTCTCTCATACTAGTCCGAAACAAGGGTGACTTTGAATTATTCTTACGACATAAACTTGAGAATTATTTTTGCACCCATTGCGAGAGCATCTGGTGTCTAAGATAATTAGCGTTTGACTAATTTATTATTCCCTAATTTAAATCCGGAGTGAAAAAATAAAAATAATTATTCCCTAATTAATGTAGTGATCTCAGTACTCATCGAACTACCGTCGAACCACCTATGACTCAATTCTTCTTCCCAATTGAGCCAACTAACCTTGATTAAATTTCAGATTTTATTAGCTTTAAGACGGCTGCCCTTTTTTCTTCTTAGTTATTTGATTTGAAATATATTAGAATGTTGGGAAAAAGAATAGTTGCGAAATTATCTTTTTTTTTAATGTACACAATAATAGTGAGATGATGATAGTAATATAAAGAAATTAAATCAAATCAAAGATGCAAATTATTAGAGTGAAAAACTTTTCAACGCGAGAAAAAAAATCACGAAACCAAGAAGCAAAACTTCATCTCTTCTCTGAACTAAAAATATAATAATAATTTCAATAATTAATTTTGGATGTCACAGAATAAATGTATTTCGAAATTAAGGATAAAAGTCAGAACGATCTCACCAAAATATGAAAAATTGATGAGAAGACGATTGACAAATAATATCTGAAATTTTATTAAAAATTAATAAGAACTAATTTCCGAATTAAATTCCGAAGTTCTCTTTTCTCCTTCTCTTTTTTTTTCTTTCTACTTGACTGGTGGGTTCTTTGTTCAGGGCGCTCTGTTTCAAATTTTTTGTTTTTTTTAAACGCTCTGTTTCAATTGACGTCATGTTGGATTTGATTCCTCCTCTCCCTCGGATTCGTGTTAAACATCACCACGAGTTTTCCTTTTTTTCGTTTCCAACTTTGACTGGCATAGGCAAGAAAACCAACATAGAAGAAGAAAATGACTTTAGTTGTTGTTGCTCTGTGGTGCAGAGATGGTAGCTTTCCAATTTTCCAATATCAGCAGATAGAGTCAACATGATGCTATGGCCTTACCGAGACAGAATCAAACGTGTAAAATCATTGAAATTGATTTATTAAATCATCTTTTAAATTCACATCATTATATTTTCATTAAGACACATCCAAAATTAATCAATTCATTCAACAATTTATTAAAAATAAAAAAAAAACTGTAATTTCGCTTACCAAACGGCACCCATAATAAAAGTTAATGAATAATAATTTATTAATTGGTTCAATGTTTATGCTATCAATGTTGATGGTAAATTAAGTAATTTTTTAATTCATCGTCTATCATGAAATCAACGAGGACGTCATTTTTTTTCTTAATTTACTCTAAAATTTTAAAAACATAAAATAGTTAAAACATTGATTTAAAAAGAAATAAAATTATAGCATATAGAAGATAGAAAAGAAAAGCACTAATTGAAGTTAATCGTGATTATAATAAAGCTAGGAAATTATCTCGCACTTCAGAAATTATATTTAATTTTATTAATAAAAAATCAGTTTGACATATTTTCAGAATATAGGTCTCAATAAAATTTTCTACTCGCAATTGCATATGTTTTTTTTTTTGCAAATAAATAATATTTTGTTTAAAATAAAGTACACAAAAAATAAGATAAAACTAGTAAAAAACAATGTAATTTAAATTGCATTTAAATTTTTTTATCTATATTTATATATTTTAATAAATGATAAAAATATTATGTAATATAAAAAAGAACATGAATTAAACTAAAAATGTAATTTAAAAATATAATCATTAAAAAATGTGATATACACTATTTTGTATTTCATAATTTACACTTTTTATTCTATTACATTTATAATATTTTTATTATGATAGAAACATAATTGAATGTAAAAATTAATTTGTAATTATAAAAATTTAACCATAATCTTAAAAAATTAGATATTAAAGTTTAATATAGATGACTTAATGAAACATTTTATATATGATTATTTTTTATTATGAATGAAAATATAATATAATATATGGAGGCAAGAGGTAATTTGTGAACTTTTCATAGTGATGTTAAAATTTTAATATAAAAATTAATAATAAGAATACCAAATGTCATATGATGACAAAAAACCAAATGATTCAACAAATTAATGTGGTGTTGATGTAATAATTAAAAACATGTTTAGTAATTGTTCTACCCCTTCTAACTGATAGCACCATCAAACGATCATCTATTATTGTTGGATTCATGATGGATAGTGAATCTACTTAATGAACACTTTTATTCGATCAACTATTTATCATCAATTGAATGATAATGAGTGAGCGTTGAATGGTGCTATCGATTAAAATAAATAGTATTTTTTTCCTTAAAATATAAATTCAAAAAGTTCACATAAAATATAGGATGAAAGGCGTAAGATGAAGAGATGATTTGATTTCTCCGAAATTGAGTAAATATAAGTATAGGAATTAAATTCAAATTTAAGCTCAACCATAGGTTTATCTTATAAAACATTCTCATTTAGAATTAAAATGATATTTTAAAATTTAGAATATTTTGAAAATAAAATAATAAATTTTTTAATCATAAAATTGAGAAAATTTATCCATGCTCTTTAGCACCCATGTCAAATAAAGAAACAAAAGTTTTGTCGAGAAAGAATAAAGAAAAATAGAGTTTAAATATAGTATAAAAGAAAAAAAGGGTTTATGAAAAGAGATTAGAAGTCTAATCAAATTCTAATCTTAACTATAATTCTTAAGTAGCTAAATTGAATTAGAAAGGGATTACAATACAAGTTAACCCCTATAAATATCACTCAACCCAAAATCTTTTTCTCTAGACAATTTCTTTTCTCGTTCTCTCACTCCCTCATTTGTGCATACATCCGAGACTACAAGGTAGCCCGACCAATCATGATAGGGATAAAATCACAATGAAATGTATATGGAGAGGACTCTAAGGCGTTGTTTGCTTGCAAGTTAACAACTAGAATAAGGACTTAATCATCGAAATATCGGCAAACGCGAGGTAGATTAGGATTAAGAGGAACCACGCAGTTTACAATGGATGTTTAATCATGTCGGCCCGATATTTTGCAGGTGTATTCTTCAATTTTGATGGATTAAAGATAATTCGCCGTGTGGTATTGAGGCCTCTATTGGGATGTGGAAATGGGGACATGGTTGGACAAGTCTAAGGGCCAATTACTACTAGTCATGATAAGAGAGGGCCAAGTCATAACTTGATGTTGTGACAAGGCAACTTGATGTCACAATTAGGCACAAAGAGATGAGATTCATTGTTATAATTATTATTTGACTATCTGAATTATTAATTATTGGTATGGTTATTGATTTATAGTTATTATGGATTAACATAATTTGCATTGTCATTCTTGATCATATTATTATGATGATGATATATTGCTATAATTGATTGATCAATCTGCACTCATAATTTCCTAACAATTAAAAAGAAAAAAGATAAATGTCATAGGTTAAATAAGATTAATAATGAAAGATGTGGATCATAATGATTGTGGATTGTCTCTGGATTGAAGCTACTAAATTGTATTAAATATGACATGTAGGGGAGGAATGATACATCAACTCTAACAAGAATTAGAGTTGTCTTGTTGTCCCATATAAACAAGAATTCAACATCTAAAAGACAAAAGTTTTATCTCTTCCTTTTCAATTAACTAGCCTGATAAACCATTAACATAATAAAATAAGAGTTAACACTATATTGAAATTAACTGGTTAAAGAGAGTATAAGTAACCCAAATATACATACATTCACAGCTCATAATGTACCAAAGCATCCAAATGATCTCCAAAATGATGTACCTAATAGGTTTTATCTCAAATCATGTAATCAAAGCTTGTTTTAAAAATATTTATTTTATTAGTGACTGCCAACAATATACTAAAATGCTTTATGTGACATTTTAGTAATGCCAACAATTTGAAGAAGAATGTTCCTACGACTGAGAAGGAATATCAAAATCCAACAACAATTAGTTTTGGATATCTTTATATGGATTTAAATAGTAATAATTGATAATCTAAATAGATTACTTCACATGAAATAATCCTTTTAGTTCCGACTAAAAATTGTAAAATGTGCAGTTACCTTAAGATTGAGAATACATTCCTTCCCAGTTTTCACAATAAAAAAATGAAATTAATTTATGTTAACATGTGTGTGTGTGGATTTTATCACGTTAAATCTCTGTGTTCATCTTCTTTTTATTTTTTACATCGATTCTTGGTGTTCTATTCCCAATAATATATATATATATATATATATTTCACATAAATATTTCATTAAACATTGAATAATCTGCATAAATATAATGCAAAATATATGAGTCACCACAAGTTCGTTTATTCAAAGAGCAATGTCTTATGCAAAGTAAATAATAAATTAGAAGCAAAGTAAATAAAACTTAAAATTTAGGAGACTTCAAGTTAAAGATAAGTGTGTAACAAATGTAATATCTAAAAAAACATTATCTTCTTAGTTCTTACCAAAAAAAGATAATTATCTCCACACGAAAAGAATGCTCACAACAAAAGGGAGTTGCTTGATTTATTGAGATGTGGATGAAAGATTGATAAGTTGTTTGTAATTGCATTGGTTGAATAACTTTTTATACTCTCACGTGACTTTTAATTTTCTTATCATTTAAATTATGATGTTCAAGTTTCAAAGATTTTAATCGAATCGAAACTTCTATAATCTTTTATTTTCTTTTAACTTTTCATCTTCCTTAAGCATTTTTCTATCCATCTCTTCATAAGATAAATCTTGTAATGAACTATTAATAAGGTATAGTAAATTGTGCACCTACTCTATAATATTTTTATATTCTTTTAACTTTTTGTATTCTTTAAGAATTTAATCTCATAACAATTTAATGAGAATTAAGAATTTATTGGAATAAATCTAATTAATCTTATAACGTTTGGTGGTGAGGGAATATAAAATGAAAATATTAATGGATCATAATGGTGTGTAAATGTGGGGTTATAATATTAGTGGCAAAGATAATTAATGGTATTTATGATAAATGAAAACATTATAAAATATAAAAATAAAAAATAGAAAATTTTAGAAAAAAATATAAAGGTTAATGGTGACTTGCTGATTGTGAATGCTCAGAGTTATATATATATATATATATATATATATATATATATATATATATTCAAAATTAATATATGATGAAAGTAATGAATATATGATTTTTTTCCTATGTAGTGATTTAACACATCAATTTCTTTATATTCTTGATGCTGTTTGAAAAAAATCTCGACATAGGTGAATAATATACAACCTTTTGCTTTTAAAAATTATGAAGAAAGGGTAAAAATTATTTACGACAATTAGATCAAATTTTTGTACCTTCATAGTTTGAAATGAAATTCTTCGATTCCAGCATGAGCATAGTTTATTGACAACCATCATCCTAATACAATTTAATATACAATAAAATCGTTAATTGATCACATCCATACTACTTATATGATAATTTTTTGTTTGCTTGAAAACATCATTCCATATTTTTTTTTAATTCATCAATTGGATATATATATATATATATATATATATACTTATATATATAACTTATATTTTGAATTGTAAGGAGCCAAAATGATGCAAGTAAAAAATATTATAAAGATTAGCCATACATGCTTTCGATACAAATTATATGGAGCAACTATCATTATCCAATAAAAAATGAGGTAAATTTTTTTTATATAATTCAAGTTTAGTGTCCCTAAGATCATTTGCGAAACAAAAATGTATTCGATTAAAATATTTTCATACCTTAGGATTGGATGGATGTAGTACAACACTTTCTTTATTATTATGTTTGGCATGTCATTTTATTTGTAAAGTTGAACTTATAGAAGAATACAATTTCTTAATTTTTGAAATACGTGACAAATAGTATATTATGTTGATTGAAATTTCACTTTTATTTTTTACTTTACTATAGAAAATTGTGTATCTCTTACCCGTTTGGATCGGTACTAAGGCAACAAACAAGAGCTTTTTTTCCAAACACCTTAGTTTTCTAACTATGGGACCCACAATTATGATGACAGGGTTAGCAGTTTTTTGAGTTCATGGTGACACTTAGAACTTCTTACTCCCATCGTAGGAACATCTAATGGATTAAGTTGAGTTAATCCACATAATTTCCAAATGGGCTTGATACATGCAAAATACAATATATTTTAATCTATCATTTTAATTTTTATATAATTTGATCATGGCATGTATCATTTTAGATCACTTTTAGTCATAATTCCAAATTAATTGATTCCGACTAATAATGTTTGGAATATTTTAATTACTTTGCAAGAAAAGTCAAATTAGCGTCAAGTGGTTGATTATTGGGCGGATTATATCACTTCAAGTTTTAATCACAAGGCGTCAACTTCATCTACTCATGGAGATTTATTCAACACCAAATTCCATAAACAATCAAGTGATATAAGGAGTTAAGGAATATTTATCTTTATTGAGCTCCAATTAATAGAGGTTTTATTTTTATTGGGCGAAAATACAATTGAAGTTGTTAATAAGCTGTAATCACTTGGAATAGAGGGCGCCACATTTACTCTTATCCTTGTGGTAGTGAAGTTGTTGTTGGTTTAGAATCAAATCCGAGAGGAGTTTACAGGGCACCAAGTTCTTATCATGCCAATGCCAAATACTTTATCACATATGATGCTGTTACGGGCAATGAGTTTATTGGGCGTGACACGAAAGCTAATTCCATACATGGTCGAAGTTTCTTGGTCTATAATCGGACGTATTAAAGGGTATGAAGATTAGAAGAATTTTATTATTGTGTCCGAGATTAGAAGAAGAGCGTGAAGATTAGAAGAATTTTATCTAGACGAATTTACTTTCAACCATATGATATTAATGCCCGTAATCAATGTGAATAACCTTTCGCACCTATAAATACATGATGAATCGTTGATTACAATTAGTGCTTTGGAGTTTGGTTTTCTTCCATAAGTGAGTTGTGAGCTCTACAAGTTTTGACCAACCAAGAGAGAGAATTGATCGGACGACTGATCCAGACGCTCCGACGACATCGGAGGATTTTGATTTTTTCTTGATGTAATTCTTCCAATTATTATTTATATTTTGTTATTATCTTTCTGACATCTCTAGGAATAACTCCATGTTTTTTAGACTTTTTATTTTAGGAGATTATTAATTAAAGAGAAATTATTTGAACCCTATTTTTATTTATTTTTATTATTTTTTATCAATTATTAATTGTGCTGAATGCTTTTATGTTATTTAATTGGATTTCTAAAGTAGGTTATACTAGTTTGTGAAGTGTTTAATTTCGAAATTCATGATGCTTATTTTAATTGATTTTATTTGAAATCAATAATTGACATAAATTTGATAACTAATGTATAATCTATTAATCTATATTGATTTGTGGAGTGATTAATAGTGTAGAGAATCCAAATTAATGCATCTTAATTTTAATATGATTTGATGGTATGTCAATTTGTGGAGACTTCAATTCATATTAAATTAATATAATTTAATTTACATGCTTAGATTGAGGGGATGCCAATTTGTGAAGACCGCAATTTAATTATGTTAAATTAATACTTTAGAGGGATTTTAATCCATATTTAAAGATTAAATTTATTTTATATACTTTAAATATTTATCTTGATTTATTTTTATCCTAAGTCCTAACTTCAGCATCCATATATTATATTATTATTTTATTTTATAATTGAAAAACGTACTTTCAAAATTTTATGTTTTTCCTCTCTTTTTAATTTATAAGATCAGATTTTTTTATTAATAATATTTCTAACGAGTTCGATACTTTTTGTTTTTATTTACTATAAAACTTGAGCGATTAGTACACTTGGTAGCAGATTTATTTTATTACATCATTTTATGCATCAGGCTTTAGTATCACACAATTTGTATTTTCTCATATTAATATCATATCATAAAATAATATACATTATTTAGAATAACAATTAATTTTTGTTGATGCGAGACTAAATTTAGAAACTAATATTTTGTTATATAATAACTTTTGTAATTCATGCATCTCATAATGTTACATGCTTTAATGTTTTCATAAAACTATCAAAATTAACATAGCTGTGATGCTTTTTACATGTTTGCTTCTTAAAATTGGTAACTCTTTTGGTCAGTCAAGATATTATTTATTAATGAATTTAAAATGTATGTTAAAAAATAAAAGATGATGTCACTGATAAGCACACAACTATTTTTATATTTTATCAACATAAAAACTATCTATGATCTTTTAGTCCTTTCATTTTGGGGCTTTACACTCACCCAACATAATATAATATTTAGGTAGATAGCTGTTCGCATCCTTTATGTATACAACGAGATGAAAGATAACGACGATAAGATAACTTTTTAGACAAGTTAATGTCAACATTTGAGAACAATTACTAGCAACAGCATCAAATAAATACGACGGCTAAACATCCTCGGAATTCAAATTTTATTTTTCGTCAAAGTCTCCGCGACTGCCCTCTGACACGTCAATCCAAGAAAACGAAATGATATTAATTCAGGCCGATGACTTCAAATATCAACTTTGCCGTGTTCCAATTTCCACGGACAAGACCTTGCGAAATGGGCCGGACGTAGTCCTCCTTTTTATTTTATTTTCGGTGGCATTATTCACTATCAGATTATGACATATGAGATTCCAAATTAAAATATTTTGTATATGACATATTTCGAACTCAAGACTTTTTTACACGAGGATAAATTATTTATCACTTGATCCCAATAAAGAGCTTTATTAGTGAAGTCCATCTTCATTATCAAACTTTTTGGCCATCAACCTGAAAACAAATAGTACATGTAAAATTTTAGGCATAAGATACCATTTTATTAAAATTAATTGAATCACAAAGAAAGAATACTAGTGAGATCGAGGCAACTTTTTTGTTATCTTTCATACCATGATCAGCATTTCGTATGATAACCAAACTCTACTTGTAAGCTTTAGAATTGTTCGCAATTGCAATTAATAAAGCAACATTTTGAGCCAAGCAAAACTACATTTTTTTGTTACTTATTTTATTACTTTTTGAAGTTAAATTTGCTTTTTCTAGCGGCGTGTCGACATGAACTATAATGAACCGACTGACACGGTTTTAATTAATTAAAGCTTCTGTGCACACGCTCACTAATTTGCTCTAAGTTCTTGAGAATTAATGGAGACGTCAAGACTTTTGACCCAGACTTAGTAAATATTTTAAATGTCCTGTTTCAAATATAAAGCTGTTCCTGTTCAAAGTTCAAGCACTACCTTATTTTTTCCAGGTGTCATGGAGGAGGAGGAGGAGGTGGCGACGAGGGGACGGCCGGCGGTGGTGGTGCGCCTGGCGGAGGCGTCGAAGGAGATTGCCGCCTTCTCCGACTTCCGGAACGCCTACCGCCGCCCGCTCGCCGGCCTCTCGCGCAGGATCAAGCTCCTCGCGCCTATGTTCGACGAGCTCTTGGACGGCCGCGCGCCGATGCCGGAGGCCGCGCTGCGCTCCCTGGCGCCGCTCGAGGGAGCGCTCGCCGCCGCCAAGGATCTCCTCCGGTTTGGCAGCGAGGGGAGCAAGATCTCCATGGTGAGTAGCGTTTCTCGCTCCTGAAAACTTAATTCTTTCGTGCTCGAAACATGGGGAAAAAAGATCAGACTTTTCGGTGAGATAAAGCTATGAGAAAAAAAAAAAACTTGGTTGAAAGTTTAAGGCTCTGATGATTGACTGATGGTCAAGAACTCGCCTCATGTTGATTGATTCCACTGTAAGTCGTATATATGGGGATGAGTAAGCCATCATGTTATCAGTATTTTGTTTCTTCAGACTTAGGTCCCTATCGAATATATGTGAGTAATGAACTTGATAGCAGGCGTGGTCTCGATTTATATTTAGTAAATGAGTAGAATGATAGAAGTGTGAATTTATCAATATGATATATTTGAGTTTATCAATGGCCTTTGTTAATATCTGAATTCCAGTTTTTGCTTGTTCCCAAAAGATCTCAATTTACTCAAAATTTCAATATCGAATTCAATATTTGTTACTCATCATTCACTGCTTTGTTGGACGTGTTCACATGCTTATTCGGTTATTCCTCTAGCTTGGCCTCTTCTCCTGCACTGTTTGATCTATGATATTGCTTTCAAATCTTCCTCCATGTCTATCCTTTTCTTGCAAATGTCAAACAGTATTCAATTCACTCAAGCAGATTTCTGTTCAGCTGTAAACTAGAGGAAACCCAGTGAACGAGAAAAAAAAAACTTTGATATGAGAAGAATCTTATTGAGCAAATGAAGTAAGTTCTACTATATATTTGAGCTTTGTGATATGTTATATTCTATGTAACCACTACCTGACTACTATTAAAATGGCTAAGAATTTTAGATGGTGAAGGTAGCCTATTACTTGTTACTAAGTTACTTTTTCAAGCATACCTAGCATTCTTGGCAGATAATTGAGGTTATTCTTAAATGTGGTTTCTTTGAAGTTAAGCCTCTAGGCTATTTGTTGTTATTTAAACTTATATTGAAGGAGATGTGATTTTTCCTAAGAACAAAAACTTCAGGTTGTTCATTATCAGCATTTGAAGTGATCACCTACATGGACAATTTCAATTGATTTTTGCACATCATATTTACATTTTCATTAGTCTTAAAAAAAATTCACTGGTATTCGCTCCTTTTATGTTTCAAGATGCTGGAGAGGGATAAGATGATGAAAAGATTCCAGGACTTGTCTGCTCAGTTAGAAGAAGCTATATCTGAAATGGTTTTTTATGAACTTGACATATCGGATGAAGTACAGGAGCAGGTACGGGATCAGAGCTTTGTTCTTTTTAAGAGCTTGAAATGATGTTTCTTTCTGGATCATTCAAGGATAATTTTCCATTTTACCCAGGTTGAGCTGGTAAAATCTCAATTCCGAAGGGCAAAAGAAAAGATTGAAATGCCTGATGCTGAGTTGTTTGCTGATCTTACCTCTCTTTATAATATGGCTAACAATGAAAATGCAGAGCCAGCTATTTTAGAGAGATTGGCAGAAGGCTTACAACTTATGACCATCTCTGATCTTACTCAAGAATCATTAGCTCTGCATGAGATGATTGTTGCGAATGGTGGTGGGGACCCTGACGCGAGCATCGAACAGATGTCAATGCTTTTAAAGAAGATAAAAGATTTTGTACAGACTCAGAACCTGGAAATTGGCTCTGCAGTTGATCGCGCCTTGATCTCTGCGCAAAGCATGTGATTCCAATAATTCCTGATGAGTTTCGATGTCCCATTTCCTTGGACTTGATGAAAGATCCTGTCATTGTTGCCACTGGGCAGGTATCTAATTTTCACCGTGATCTATATTTCCCACATTGATAAAAACATAAATTAACTTCGCCTATTTTTTATAGCCGGTCCCAAGCTCGGATAAAGGAGGAGGGTTGTGTTAGGTCCCGACAGCCAGCGTAAAATCCTGTCGAATCTCATGAACATGGATCAACGAAGCGTCGTATGATCCATATAGCCGATCCCACCTAATGAGATAAGACTTTGTTGTTATTGTTGATAAAAACATAAATTATTATAAACTTGGTCTTTGTTTACAGACATATGAACGGTCATGTATTGAGAAGTGGATAGAATCTGGGCATAATACATGTCCAAAGACACAACAAACGCTCACTAAAATATCAGTTATTCCAAACTATGTTCTTCGCAGCCTTATAGACCAGTGGTGTGAAGACAATGGCATTGAATTGTCCAGGTCCTCTTTGCAACATCATCAACCAACTTCAGTAAACTCTGGCAATGAACATGCCAATGTAGACGCACTTCTCCATAATCTTCAATCACCAGCTCTTGATGACCAACGAGCAGCTGCTGGAGAACTTGTAGTGTTGGAAATCGTATACGTATAGCTGAAGCTGGTGCTATCCCCATTCTTGTAACATTATTATCTTCTGTTGACCAACGCATCCAGGAGCATGCAGTTACTTTCCTTCTGAATCTCTCAATTTATGAAGAAAACAAAGCTAGAATTACCAGATCTGGGGCTGTGCCTGAAATCATCAATGTTCTGAGAAATGGTAGCATGGAATCACGAGAAAACGCTGCTGCTGCACTGTTCAGCCTTTCCGCGGTGGATGAGAATAAGGTACTCATAGGAGCATCAGGAGCAATTCCAGCACTTACATTACTTCTAAGTGAAGGGTCCCACAGGGGAAGGAAGGATGCTGCAACAGCAATCTTTAACTTGTGCATATACCAGGGTAACAAAGCAAAGGCAGTAAGTGCCGGTGTAGTCCCACTAATCACAAGGCTTCCAGGGGACCCTGCAGCAGCCATGGTCGATGAGGCCATGACTATATTGGCAGTACTCTCGAGCCATCCGGAGGGAAAGAGCGCAATTTTGGCTGCTAAGGCAGTGCCAATTCTTGTGCAGATAATGGAAATTGGTTCTTCCAGGAATAAAGAGAATGCAGCAGCTATTCTTGTAAATCTATCTGCTGGAGAGCGGCAGCTCCAATGTCTATCTGAAGCGCAAGAATGTGGAATGCTGGGACCAGTTAGGGAATTGGCAACAAGCGGCACGGATAGAGGTAGGAGGAAAGCAGCACAATTGCTTGAGCGCATGAACAGATTCTTGGAAAAACAGCAAGAGTCAGAAGCTGAAACCGAGTCAGGACCTTGGGCTTTCGCAGATCCCGGCATGCAATCTCCGGTAAACGTTCTGCCCCTAGATGATCAGTCACAAATCCATGGCTCAACATACCCTAGTAATACGTAGCTTTTTGTCTCAACCTTTGGACGTTGTACGTATGTATAAGAGCAAGTCCACTTGCAAACTGCCTGTGTTGGTTTTAAGTCAAGTGCATGGAGCCATTATGTAACCCACAAAAAATAAACATGGATCCATCACCTCTAAAACCTATCTCAGAATCTTGAACAGAGTATAGTTGGATTTCTTGCTTTCTCTTTGGGGTTTATGTATCTTGGATGTAAACTCTGTAGTCATCGAATGCATGACTAAAATAAAAGGTGCTTGTTACGTGTAAAATATATTTGCGGATGTTACACTTCGCCAAACTGTATTGGAAACTTAATTGATCTTGCAACGTGCCGCTTTTATGCTGATCCTTGGCTTCTTTCCGAGGTTGCCATTGTGTGAAACAGATGCTTAGGAAGAAGGTGCAAATTCCCATGTTCACCTGGTTCCCCAGAATGAATAAGATGCTTCCGCAGCTTTCTCGAGTAATTAACGAACTATGGGTTGGTTCAGAGTTGAGTCCCGTGTTAGTAGTTTCATATTTAATTCTTGAAGTCATCATCTTGGGTGATTGAAAGTGATAATAACTTCAGGTTTGATCATCGGAATCCTCAACTTGATAAGAGAATAAATCTTAAGAATAAATCGTTACTATTCTATTTTTTTCGATTTCGAATTAATCGGATGCTAATAATCCCGCACAGAGGTCTTCCGTAAATTCGTACTATTCTATTTTTTCGATTTTGAATTAATCGGATGCTAATAATCCGCACCGAGGTCTTCCTTAAATTCGGACTGCCAAAAAAATGAGGCAGGCATGTGTTTTTGCTATGTACTGCGTTGTGCATTCAGAAATATTGAAGCTTGGTAAGGACATGAAAATTATAACCTTATTGTTGTGGTAAATGGTTCTTGCCAGTGAAGTAGGTATCAACTTTGAGAGTGTACATGAAAATGTTTAATGCATACTTTTTAGCGTTCAATTATTCATGACATGAGTGTTGAGCACTCGATGGTGTTATTAAAATGTGGACTCCTCTGGCCCAGATGATGAACATATTTTTTTTCTTTTCAAGTCTTATAATAGGTGAAGTTTAACAATTGGGATTGAAGGTTCTTCATAAAATGAAGTCCATCAAATATTAAGATTGACAACCAAATATTACAATATTTGTTAACTGTTAAGATAAGATAATTTAATAAGAATAAATGCAGGAAAAGGTATCGTGCTAGACAGAGTAGCCATATTGTTCCAGAAACGTGATGATTAACAATTCATTGGACAATCTTTTTCTGTGTTATGTCAAGTCCCAAATTTGGATGTACTTTTTTTTTCTTGTTGTTTGTGAGATAACTTATTAACACAAACATTCCTACAAATCAAATCAGTGGACACGAGACATGATAGTATCGCAGGACAGAATAAATATTGCCAAAGAAAATAAGAAAAAAACATACGCCAGACTTCTGTAAATGCTTTTTTTCTTTTCTTATCACATATATAATATTTGGAAAAAAAATCAGGACAAATTTAATTTAGAAGATATTGAAAATCGATCTGAGCATTGGCTTCTTCAAAGCTGGTAATTGCAAAGGAGAGTCGTGTACTTACTTGGATATCAAGATGCACGTGCATATAATGGATGTGGATCCATGTGTTCTGTCCAATACGTGGAGGAAATAAGAATCATGGAGGAAATTGCTAAGCAAGGTAAGACCTGGTTGGGAATGGATGGAAAGGGAATAAGGAGCACAGGTATGTCTTTCAATCACGAAAATGAAAGGAATAAGGAGCACAAAGTTCAAATCACGTTGTTCTTTCATATTTTTTTTTTCAAATGCTCCATTATATCCGAGTTGTAATTGATGGTTGATCAAAATTGTTGAGAACTTTAGCAATTGTATTAAGGTCCCATCCCAACATTAATGTAACTTGGTCATTAATCTCTTAAAAGAATCTGCCAATATATTGTCTGAGCGTAATCTTCCAACCTTTGTGTGAGTAGCAACAAAATGTCTGTGCTCCTCTTTAAATTTTTTTCACCTCCTACATTCCATATGTTTTCATTGCAACTTGTACGAGCATTTTTTCTTCTTTTCACTTATTTTTTCATATTATTTTCACTCATTTTCTTGTGCCCTTGTTTTGAATATCCGAGTAACCTACTAACAATTTCTTTTGTTTTTTGTTTTGCTATTTATAGTAAAAGATTTTCGTTCGAATAGAGAAATCAATCACTCTAGCATAATGATTATAGTACTCATATACTTGATCTTCATATTCAATGATTCGAAAACCACACCTAAGTATGATTTTATAATACTTCTGACATAAATATGCAATAATATTAGATCATTAAAACAAGAATTTAAATGTATATGAATTACTATTCACACATATATACCTTTGTTGTATGTCCAATAATTCTTATGACTCTTGTTGTTGCATATTGTTTGCAATGCTATTAGATCGTAATAATCTGTTTATGACACAAGCATTATAAATTATCGTATATGGCTCACAAACATGATAATTACCTCTTTCACATTCGTATCTAAAAATAAGTTAGTCTCCATTTAGTACGACCTGAGCTTTTTCAAGAGCATGACAAAAAGTTAATATGCATGAACATAGGACACAATCATTTTTTTATAGCATACATCTTACTACAAGTTAAATCATGTAGGTTTGAATAGAAATTTTTTCAATTTTTGTTGACCTTGTTTAGATCATTCATATCACTTTCAATTTTTTTGACCTTGTTTCAGATTGTAAATCACGTAGTAACAAAATGTACAAAACAAACGAAATGAAGAACCCGACGAAGGAAGCTTAAACATCGCAAAGAATGTAACTACCAATTTCGAACGCCGAAGGAAGTTTAAACATTGACTAAGGCGAAGAGCCTTTCACATCAGATTCGACATAGGAAGAAGTTTGAAATGTTTTCACCTCACATACACGAAGGCGAAGAGGTGTCCGGGGTAGTGCAAAAAGAGAGAGGTGAGGGCTTTCGAGGAAGGCGAGATGATTTCGGTAGCAGGCGAAGAAGAAAAGCAGCGAGGGGGCAAGAGGCATCCAGTGAAGGGGAGAGGTGAGGACTTCTGCTGAAAGCAAGATGATTCCGGTAGCGGCGAGGGCTAATTTCGATCGTGCACTCTTCGTGTTCTGGGGAAAAGAGGGGTCGGGGGAATAGGATCAAGAAAAAAATTTGACCCAAAAGGTGGACCAGGTGATGTGAACTGTGGACCAAATACTTGGACCACGATTTCCTTTTATTTGTGCACAATTTGAATCCTGTCGTCGATTGCGCAATCAACAACTGACTCACGATATGTGTGATGAGAGTAAACTGATGTAGAAGTGATATAAAAGAATCACATCCCATGAGAGAAATGGGTAACAAAAGGATGAGTTACCCTAATGCACATGTATGTTTCCACGCGAGGGCTTGCCCCTGCTTCATAGAGGGAATTAGAATAAATCTTAAAATTCAATTCAGAGGAAATCACGAGAATATCTATTTCAAGCAAAGGAAATACGATTGGAGAGCACGAGCGGACTTACAAAAAATGCAAAAAATGAATTGCGCAAATTAAAGAGAAGGCACAACAGGAAAGTGAAAACGAGATGAGAGCAGATGTAATGCAACAACCACTAGGGTTTTAAGGGGATTGTATTGAGATGTCCATTCCTTGAACCGGACGTGAAAGATATGTGAAGTGGCACGACATTGCCACTCTCATGGCGAATGTCATCCACCAGTCGAATCACTCTCATGCATGCCTGTTGGTGGACATACAAGCATGTTCATCATCCAATACATTCTCCTCCCGTAGAGACAAAACGTTCTGAGGTGTTGTTTACCTAGGTAAGGGCAAGTGCTAGCGTACCTTTACCTCCAAAATTAGAGAAACCCTTGCACGTAAGTCTAGGTTCAACCAACCTCTCGGTTTGCGTCGAATCTCGACAAAAGTAATCCCTCTCGGGTGGATCCCTTTAAGTCTAGTTCGAAAGAGAAAATAAAGAAAGCTTTAGATGGGCTTTTTGGCTCCATAGTCATCGATGGTTTCTTAGACACAACTCACCTACCGTCCCACCTCTCGAAATGCATGCGATAACTGAAGAATAGATAACCCTCACAGGAGAGAATCACTGACGCTATAAACTAGAAACAATTCGGACGGATGAAGAATGTCGATAATAATACCTTGAGCTTTCTTCTCGTACTTGCTCGATACTTACCATTGATGACTCCTTAACGTAACCCAATGGACACCCCGCCTTTCGGAGTGAGTGCAACCGATTGAGGAATACAAATACCCTCTCGGACAAGGGTCGTCAATGTAAAAAACTTAGATAAACAAAGAAACACCCAGACAACAAAATAGAGAAATATTCTGAGCATGCCTTTTGACCTCGCTCGGCACTAACCGACAATGTCTCTTTACTTTAACCCAAGGGCCACCCTGCTTCTAGGCGTGAGTGCAACCACTTGAAGAATCCTCGTACCCTCTTGAGCGAGAAATACTGGCATCAAGGTGTATGGTCAAAGTTCCTCGAAACGACAAATCATCCCTAAAAGATAGAAAACATGGGAAGCTCGGGTACTCCCCTTATGTAGACCATGATGCATGGCGACCCCTCGGCATATCCTAGCAGCAGCCTAACCTTTTGACTCGCATGTCTTATTTAGATATTGTGAATACTCTCTCGGGTGGGAGTCACCATGGCCAATGGTTGTCTGAAGTGACCTCTTTAGTAAGACAAAAATGGAGAACGGAACGATGATTAGTCGACCAACATTGTGCCTTATAGAATGAACCCAGCTCAACCTTCTCACCTCTTGGACTTGACGCTTAAGCTAAGGAAGGTAATACACCCTCTCGGGCAAAGACGCAATGAGTACATCGTCAAAAGAAAACATTTAGCAACTAAAACATCATAAGGAAAACCTTAACAACCCGTAAACCACGAAATGTTAAAACTAATAAAACAATAAACATGAAACAAAAGGATAAACGACTACTGGTTGGCATAAACATCAAAATGATAAGTTCAAAAGTGGAACATACATGACAATCCTCCGGCCCTAATTGGCCAATTAGTTAGAAGACATCAAGAGGGGAACCGAAGCGCCCGATGTTCATAACACCAGGAAAAGAGGAAAATAAAGAAGGAAAGACGCTCGACTCTCTCCTCTCCTCCTTTGTGCTGGAATCAGTCTCCAATCTGTGTATCTAAAAATCACCATTTCCTCTCTCCTTCTTTTTAGTTTCTTTTGCCTCTGCTTTATAGTGGAAGTAGAGTGCCATATGTCCCTACTTTCCACCTGCTCCCTTATCTGCATCTACCTACAAAGTATGAGAGGAAGCTTCCATCCCCTATCGCTTTGGAAAATCTTGTCGGCTGATGTGGAAAGAGGGAACCTCCTTGTTGTTTGCTTTCCGCTGCCAACTGCTCCCCGTCCACTGTTTGTTGTGCTAGGCCGATCCAAAGGATGAACCGCACTACAAGAAAATCGTGATTTTCCGACGGATAATTTCCGACGGTTCTAAATTCGTCGCAATTTGCGACGGATTTTTCGACGGTTCCGTTTCCGACGGATTTTTCGACGGTTATGACCGTCAAAAATAATTTATATTATTATTTAATTTTTTGACGATTAGGAACGTCGATATTTTCGACGGATATCCATCCATCGCAATTTTCGACGACTTTTCCGACGGTTACAACCGTCGGAAATAAAAAAAAATTAAATTATGTATTTTTTATATTATTATTAATTTTTTTCGACAGATTTTTCGACGGTCACGACCGTCGGAAATAAAAAAACTAATTATATAATTTATTATATTACCATTTAATTTTTCGACGATTAGGAACGTCGATATTTCCGACGGATATTCATCCGTTGCAAAATCCGTCACAATTTTCGAAGGTAGTAACCATCGGTAAATGTATAATAATATCATATAAAAAATATTTTATTAATGTAACTAGCGAGGTCCAAACCGTCACAATTACCGACGGTTTTGACCGTCGGTAAAATAAAAAATAAATATTATATATAACTAAATATATTTTCGACGGTCACAACCGTCGGTAATTATAAAAATATTTAATATTTACGTTTTCGACGGTCGAAACCATCGGTAATTAAAATTTCGTTATCCCGCTTTTTTCCCTTTTCCCGCTTTCTTTCCACTTTTTCCCTTTATATATATTCCTCCTCCCTCTTCTCTCTCTCCCTCCTCCCTCCACTCCTCTCTCTCTCCCTCCTCTCCTCTCTCTCTCCCGGCCGCGAGCACCCTCTCCCGCGCGTCGGACGCCGGCGACCCTCCCACGCCGGACGCCGGCGACCCTCTCCCACGCGGGTGTCTCTCTCTCTCTCTGCTGTCGGCCGGATCCGGCCGTGGCCGTTCGGATCCGGCCTCCAGCGGCCGGTTCCTGCCTCCAGCTCTCTCTCTCCCGGCCACGAGCACCCTCTCCCGCGCGCCGAACGCCGGCGACCCTCCCACATCGGACACCGGCGACCCTCTCCCGCACTGGCGACCCTCTCCCGCGCCGGCGTCTCTCTCTCTGCTGTCGGCCGAATCCGGCCGTGGCCGTTCGGATCTGGCCTCCAGCGGCCGGATCCGGCCTTCAATGCCCGGATCGGCCGCCAGGCGGCCGGTTCCGGCCTCCAGCGGCCGGATCGGCCGCCAGGCGGGCCGGTTCCGGCCTCCAGCGCCCAGATCGGCGGCGGATCCGGCCTCCAGCTGCCGGATCCGGCCGCTAATTTTTTTTATATTTAAAAAATTATTTGCGACGGTTGCGACCGTCAAAAGATCGACGGTTGCGACGCCCGTCCAAAGTTTCGACAGTTGCGACCGTCGAAAAGTTGCGTCAGCTCGAACCGCCGGTCTTTTCCGACGGTTGCAACCGTCGAAAATTTTGACGGTTCGGACCGCCGGCCTTTTCCGGCGGTTGCAGCCGTCCGAAATATCGACGGTTCGGACCGCCGGCCTTTTCCGGCGGTTGCAACCGTCGGAAATATCGACGGTTCGAACGCCGGGGACTTTTCCGGCGGTTGCAACCGTCGGAAAATTTCGACGGGTCGAACCGCCGGGGACTGTTCCGACGGCCAGAACCGTCGATATTTTCGACGAATTTTTTCAACCATCGCAAATCCGTTTGCGACGAGCGTTTTTTCGACGGATCGATTCCGACTGAAAAACCGTCGGTAATTGCGTTACCGACGGTTTTCGGGCTGATTACCGACGGTCCGGACCGTCGGTAATCCGCATTTTTCTAGTAGTGCCGGTTGTTTTTTATCCAAATTTTGCCTAAGTGATCAAGTGGGGGTACCTTTATCCTGGATGTCCCCACCTATGTTTGCTTGCTTCAATGTCTCACTAGTTACACAAGTTGGGAGCTTGCATAGGAAAATAGACATTTGAGGCATAAATGCAGTTCTGAGAATACAAAATGTGGCTTTTACATAAAAGACATGTGGGAAAATAATCAACATTGCATTTTGTTAAAGCGCATGTTCGAGCATGAAACATGACAAATCATAGGATAAATGTAAATGAACATAAGTATATAATATACCTTATTTCCCTACATCAACAACAAGACCTGTGGACATCCACATGCTCCTTATACCCAGACAGAATTCTGCATGCATGTTATACATGAAATATTGCTCAAAATCAGATAGGGAAAGGGGACACCTGCATGCATGCCTAGCTAGCAAACTTATTGGGGATTATGTCCGGTGATTGTCATTTGTCCTTATGTACTTTGGGTTTTACAGAATTGATGTTCGAAATTGTAGAAGTGATGAGCTGAAGTATATTGATAAAAGATATTTGTTATGGATCCACTATCTCTTTATAATATAAAAATAGGTTTATTGTATATGCGCGTAAACTTCTTAATTATTCTGAGGTTTGTTATAATAAAAAACCATGAGATATTTTTTGGTTTTAATTGAAATATTTTTTTCAAGATTTTAGTAAAAAAAATAAATATGATGTGAAATAACTACAATTAATTTTTAGAACATAAATCAAGTTCATGAAATTGACATGTCTATAATTTGACGAACACCATGAAAAGATATGTCTTTAAGGTTAAATCATATAAAATGATCAATCTAAGATGGATTTATGATACGATCATTCCATCATAAATTTGAACAACATAAAAATATTTGCAAGGAAACCTTCCATCACAATTATTATAGGATGAAAAATTTGTCACTACTCCTATCACAAAGCATCATTGAAATAATTGAAAGAAAAAGGATGCTATATAAAAAATTATGTTTTTTTGTAATGGTTTTCTGATGCAATATTTGTGAGGAATTTGTGAATGATATTTAATTCATGCAAAACTTAACATATTTATAGTATTTTATTTGTCCTTCTCACAGTTTTTAACATCACATACATCAAATTTAGATTTCTTTTGAGCCAATAACCTACCCAAATTCAGTACTTATTTTGTGGATTATATATTGTCGGAGGTAACAAAATTATGAAAATAATAAAAAAATTGATATGAAAAAGTAATTTTGTTGTGACCACACCACTTTTGTGTGGGTGGTGACATGGATTATAGAGTGACACCTTAATCTCATCTCCAACTTACAACATAATATTCTCACTTGCAACATAATGTCGTAACTTGCAACATAATGTCATCACTTGCAACACGGTTGCGGGCTGCAATACAAGGTTGTCGCTAAAAAATCAACCTCATGACATGAATTATGTAGACTCATATTTTAATTCAATCATAACATATTTGAAGTCAAACTTCGACTGAAGTACTTGACAAGAGTGTTGACTTAGTTGACATGGGCCATGATTAAATTATCCAATCCTAACATGTGACAAAATGATGTGATTATCCAACATGTGAAAACATGTTCCATTATCCATAAAACATGATTTCAAATCTAGTTTCCTTACTCCTTTTCTTATGAAAGAAGAAATTTGATTGTAAATTTCTGATATAATTTTATTTCATCATGTCACCGTACTGATGTTTTGTTTTATCTTTTTAATTTGTTCTTTAAAAATATTTTCAAACTTATATTCATCTTCTATTAACTTTGTAATTAAATTAGTTAAGTTAATCAACATGGGTTCTGAGACTCTTACTCTATTATTATATTATTCGAGCGAACCCCTACAAGCGATCTATTTTGCTACTCATTTATATGAATCAATATCATAGTAAATGAATTTTTGTTTTTTATAATTGCGGCTGATCACCATTCATTTACCTAGGAAATTCTTGTATAGATATGTTATCACATATCAATGTGTCCTTATCTACTACGTTTTTATTTATTTTCATTGCACTTCCTATAACTTCGCACGCCATCTACATGCCCAATGGGGGAATATATAAAATCACTTTAAGTCATTCCATTTCAATTTGAAAATAAACCCGGTGCTAAAGAATAAATCTAACTTTTAAAATTTTCATAAATTTTGGCATTGTCGTATGGATAAATTCTATACAATTTATCATAAGTTGAATTCATCATCATCATCATCATCATCATCATCATCATATATATATATATACACACACATAATATGTATACATAATATTATCGACAATTTATGAACAAAACAAAAAAAAGGTCTCAAGCTCACAACCATAATCAAGTATGTGAACTTGATGTTTGATATCCAATAATTAGAGTCACTGCTCCCCAACTGCCATCAAAATTGGAAAACATATATAGTAATAAATAAATTTCGCAGAGACAATTACACATTCCTCAACATGGTTTAATTTCGTAACCTTTTACACTTCTTATTTCATAGCAAACAAGTAAGAAAAGAAACATTTTCTACATTTGGTTGTAAAGTTTAAAATAAAAAGGGCAGGATAAACTTCACCAAATGTCCTCCAACTTTGATGTTTTCACAACGCTACCCTCCACTGCACTTTGTAACCAAAGTGCTCTCCATATTCTAACTAACTTATTTCACCAATTACCCTTTTGACCTATGATAGCCCATTTTCTAGTTAAAATGCCAATGTGGTGACTTTCTCTCTCCTCCACGCAAGCGGCCATCCCACGCAGAAGGTGGGTGGGGAGAGGGGGGGGGGGGGGGTGTGACCCCCTCCCCTTTTGTGTCGGTAGACACAGACGAGGGGGTCCCCCCTTCTGCATGCGGCGGGGGCCCTACGTCGAAGAGTGCAAAAGAAGGGGATTGCCCCCTCTACGACCTCCGGCGACGTCGTAGACAGGAGGAGGGGACCCCTCCTCTCCTAAGCATGCCGATGTTCTTCATCGGAGAGCACAAAAGAAAGGGGGGTGGGCTCTCCTGCACACTGGCACTAGGGGGTCATCCCCGCTCTGTGATATCCAGTGAGGTCGCACTGGGGGGTGACCTCCCTTCTACGCATGCCGGGGGTCGACCCCTTGACCTTGTTAGAGGTCATCTGGGAGACATGATTCTTTTTTTATTTTTTAATATTATTTTTATTTTTTAATGATGCCATATGGGATGATCGCGTGCATGGAGGAAAGAGAAAGACACCATGTTGATGTCACATCGACATTTCAACTGTTAAATGGGTTATCACAGGTGAAAAGGATAGTTGGTGAAACATGTTAAAAGATGAAGGACAATGCTACAAAATGAAATTGAAGGATAGCATTGGAAAAGTAGCCAAAGTTGGAGGACATTTGGTGAAATTTATCTAAAAAGGATAAGCATTACTAAGTTTAGTGAGTAAAAAGGAATTCACAAAATTTGAAATCCAAAATCAACATTCTTCTTTTTGCAAATCAATATAAAATTTCAAATAAACCAATGGACATAAATGCAACAATCATTTTAATTATCTACCATCTTACACGATCTCAAACCCGTGAGATCATGCACACATCACTCTTAACAAGTTGAGTATCTTTCCAAGAGACATGGCATTATCAACTTTAACCTTCTTAAACATGTTGTTTACTCGATTAGAAAACATACTTTTAGCATTCCACAAATGAACCAAGTCTCATACTCTTAACATTCCACAAATTGACGAAGAGACCTCTAATAATTTGTAAGTGACCACGGAGTCCAACTCCTAACATGTTATGTATCTAACCAAGAACAAACACCCTTAATAAAGCATGAAGTTGACCAAGGACTCACTATCGCTAGATTATTGACTCAATATCGGCAAGACGCCCGATAGTATAATATGCAAAAAATAATTTTGAATTGAGATGCAAGTACTTAAATGTATGCAAAATAACACTTATCATAGTTAGCCATCATCATTTCTCATAATTCCAAAAACAAAATTCCAAATTCAATATCATAAATAATTAAAGGCATGTAAACTATCATTGTATGTTATTTAAACATAATAACTACATAATAAATCACAATGCATACCATCAATAGATGCATGCTAGCTTAAGCTAAAATCAAACTAGACAAACGTGTTTCAAATCATCGTGGAACTATGTATAGCTTATGCTAAAATCAAACTAGACAAACATGTTTGCAATCATCGTGGAACCATATGTAATTTCTCGAATTCTTCATTACTGTCTTTGTGAAAAAAATCACTCTTCTCATATTTGTCATGTCATACTACCACCTTGTATGAATTTGACATGCAAACTATCTATTACATTCATTTAAATTATTCAGGATGTAACAATTATAATTAACCTTATTACTAAAGCCTTCCTCAATATATAACTGAATTAATATTCTTATTAAAATGATTAATGAAATCATATGATTATATATATATACACACACACATATATATATGTGTGTGTGTGTGTTTGTGTGAATGTGTATGTGTGTGCATCTATGTATGTATTAGCTAGAGAGAGAAACAAGGACTATGAATTTTTTTCATTAACAACACTCTCATAATCTTGTTAGATAATTAGAGAAATCTAATTTAATAAACTATTTTTTTCGTAACTTGATCTTTTATGAATGTGTACAAGACCTACATGTATAAAATATATAAATACACTTATCTATCTACTTAACTAGTATAATTCTTATTTACACATGAATGAACAATTTAAGTTTGCACAATTCTAATAAGATTATAAACTAATTAATAATCTAATTATTTATTTCAATTAATCCCATTTCACTATTGATGACAAAAATTTCGTACTCATTATTGTTAGCGTAGAAGCATGATTTTCTTGATTTACGCTATAATTAAATAACATAAAATTTGCATTTTTAACATTTTATTTGCTATATGAAATCTCCATGTCATCTTAACTTTTTTGCAGAAAACATAGATGAAATCTTTTGAATTTATAAACTTTTATCTTTCAGCAGGTGCCCTCACCTCTACATGCACGTGGGGGTATTCGACAACTGCTTTGGAAGGAGCTTGACATGGTGGTACTTGACGCCACTAAGACGGAGAAGTTGAGCTGGCAAAAAAAGGAAAAATGACAGTTGCCATCTGACGCGCACAGGAAATCAAGACAGATTTTGCATAAATGGACGAAGACACTAGGACATGTGTCACACATCCACTGCCTGATGAAGGAAAGAGAGAGGAATCAAAGATAAAAGGTGGTGCACTAGTTTAGACAACTATCGTACATCAGATGGATGAACAAAAAATAGATATTGTACAAGGACAAGTGTCAAAGATCCAAATGGTGGATAAAAGTGATGCTAGGACATAAAAGGGAAAAAGAATGTTTTTAAAGGTGGGTGGCCATCTATTATCGAGAGGCAACATTAGAAGGCAACCAGGGGAAGCAAATCTCAGGGCTGGAGGAGGCCCACCATGAAGGAAGGCATGTCACCTTGGGAGGAGAGAGAACTAACCGAGCTGAGAAGGGATGTTGGAACTCTATTATATTGCTGCTGCCTTTTGCTACTTTTAGTTTGTCATTTTACTATTTTGCTTTCTGGATTTCCTTGCTAAACAATATTTAGTAGTACTTTGATGATATTTCTTGTTGTACTCCCCACAATTATGTATAATTAATCAGTCATCAAGGCTGGGGGATGTTTCTTGATGGGATCGAACTCTTTGGTTATGTGACTTATGGATTGGATGCATATTTGCTTGATCTGCATTGGTTATTTTATTTGTTGGATTTCATCTTCTTTGTCGATAGTTTATTTTTCCTCCGTGTAACAGACTCTTGAGAGGAAGCATATTTTGTCTTAGTTCCCAGCAAGGAGTTGAGAGGTTAGCTGGTCACACTAGAATAGTCAATCTGCTGATCGCTCCAACTTGAGATAAACCGAGAGGTGAAGCTCATGGGGGATGATTCGATCATAATCTGAATGCTTAAATCCATAGTTTTAAAATGAGAGTGAAGAAACTAGAATGTCCCTAACACTAGAGTGATGGATGTTTTGATGATTTGTTTATAATCTCACATCTCTCTTCTTCATGTCTGATTTCTCTTACGTATGCAATGAGACTTGAGAAGGGTATTTGTTGTGGGACAATTTAGAAGTGAGACGCGAGGTTAGCTAGCTGTATTAGGAAAATCAGCCAATGATAAGGGAGATTGAGCTCAAACCAAGAGGGGAGAGTTCAGGGGAGTAGTCCTTTATGTGCTTGAATTTGTGGTCTCGATGCGAGAGTGGAGATGTTAAAGCGATTCTCAATGCGAGAGTACTAGGATCCATTCTCACAACTTGCTGATTTATTTTGCATCAAATTGAATTGAATTTCTTAGACATAGCTAATTGATGTTCATCTCTAAAGAAAATACCCTAGTCTTGATAATTAACATGACTTAGTTTTGGATTCTTAATTCTATTTTTATCATTTAATAAAAAATCTAAAAAAATATACAAAATGAAAAACTTTTACATTCCTACAATATTGATTCCAACCATCTTAGTTTACTTATCTTGCTATTAAAATCAGATTCTCTTCTCTCATCGTTACATAAGTATAAAAATAAATGCAACTTCTCTCTCTGTAGTTCAACCCCGATCTTTACTATGATGAAAGTTGTGCGCTTGCGGCCAAAGAAGTGTAGTTGTGATTATAAATTTAAAACTTGTCACTAGGAGTAGCTTGAGTGTGGGCACCGTACATCTAAATACCTCTACTATGGAGCTAAGTGCTCCCATGAGAGCACATATGTCTGAGATTTTATCGTTCGAGTGAGTCTTGATATACCTTCATATTTTGCGACACTCTCAAATCTCAATTCTTCACACAAATACAATACAACTACAATCTAAACACCAACATATCAATAGAAAACTAATATGAAATATTAAAAAGAATCATTAATATGACTAACCTAGAATATTAAAGCTACATTTCCATAAATTGATCTTATATAGTATCAACCATCTTATAACACTTATAATACTTTTATTTAGTTATTAGCAATGGATTCTAGTTAACTATCTATCCCTTCCTATATTATCTATTTTCATCAATATACATGCATATATATATATATATATATATATATATATGTATTTTCATTAAATACTCTCTAGCTTTACTTGTCTTTTCAACATTATCCTCCAACTTCACTTTGTAACTAAACTGCCCTCCATCTTTTAACTTATTTCAATAAATGTTCCTTCGATCGGGAATAGCCAGTTTTTCTATCATTTTGTTGATGTGGCATAATATTTTAAAATAAAAAAAATATAAAAAATAATATAAAAAAGAGGGGGCAGTCGCTCCCTCCCTCTCTCCCTCCAACTGTCACTTGGGGAACCACCCTCCCCCATCATCTCAGGTTCTGAAGAGGAGGCCATTTCAATTGGGAATAGTCAGTTTTTCGATCATTTCACTTATGTGATACATTATTTTAAAATAAAAATTATATAAATTATTAAAATAATATAAAAAGAGGGGCGGCATGCCCCCTCCCCCTCTAGTCATTTCCTGCCTATGCTCAGGCGCTGGAGGAGAGGAGGAGGGGGCGGTTTCCCCCCTCCCCCATCCTCTTGGATGCCAAAGAGGAGGGGTCACAGCGCTGGAGAGGAGGGGGCACCGCCTCCTCCCCTTTGCTCACAGAGGAGGGGGAGGGGGACACCACCCCTGCCCTCTTCTAAGTGCGCACACAGAGGAGAGTGGGGAGGCACCCCTTCCCCTTGCGCATAGAGGAGAGGGGGATGTTGAAAATTAAAAAATAAACTAGAAAAATAATTCAGTACATAACAGAGTAATCAATGAACAATTTTTGGAGAAAATGAAATATCATTGCATGATATTTTGCTATATTAAAATTCAAAATAAGATGGCCTATGAATAGGCTTACAATTTGAGATGCAAAATAATAACATGGAGATCATGCCTAAAAATGTGGGAGATCATGCACGCACTCACCACTAACACCACTAATTACATTACCCCGTAATCATAATTACCACATCACCACAACTATCCACTAACTCCATAATTAATTTTCTTCTTTCCAAAATACAAAATGGTGTGGATGTGTGTGTGTGTGTGGGGGGGGGGGGGGGGGGGGTGGGGTGGGGGGGGGGGGGGTGGGGGCAGCTGCCCCCTCCCCTTCTCCCTTCGGCATCTCAGCGTCGACTGGCGATAGTCAAAGAGGGAGGGGACATGTCGCCCTCTCTTTTTTTTAAAAAAAAAATGATGTTATATTCATAGTATTTTTATATTTCATATAATTTTTATTTTAAAATAATGTGTCACGTCAATGAAATGATCGAGAAACTGACTATTCCGGATCGAAAGGATATTTAGTGAAATAAGTTAAAAGATGAATGACAAACTAGTTACAAAGTAAAGTTGGATGATATATATGAGAAATCGTCAAAGTTGAAGGGTGTTTAATGACACACATATATGTGTGCGTGCGCGCGCGCGCGTATGTATCACTAAACACCCTTCACATATCTGTTCACCAATGAATTAGCCATCATTAGTTAGACCTTCATTGAAGAGATGGCAACAAAATATTGAATTGGCAAACAAAAAAAAGTAAATAGCCCTATTATAAAACAAAAATAATTCCTCAATCAATGACTAAACTTATAAATCTAGTTCACCAATGCCTTATTGAAGGTGAATCAGGTCTAGGTAACAAACAATAAAAGAAAAAATGATATGAGAGAATGGTTTCACAATAAACCAAGGAAAAAATCTTTGATTAATCTTTCAATTGAATCTCAATCCTTCAATTCAAAGCATTAGGCACTTACAAGAGGAGAATCAAAGTGAAGAATTACAAAATCGACAAGCCGACTTCTCTTCTAGTGAATGGGAATGACATTCCTTGAATCACCACCATCATTCCTTGTATAGCCTACTTGGATGACATCACATAACTGAGCTTGTCATGACGATGGTAATCGATGGTCTTAGTGCAGTCAAACAACAACAAATGGGCAATAGCAGTTCTGAGGGCTTGCTAGTTACATGAGATTGAGGAGAGGAGGCTTTGGGAGAGTTGTTATGAATTCTCTCCCCTCAATTTTTATGACACAATTTTTTTATTCATCATGATGCCCTTTAAAAATTTTCAGTTCCAATGTATAATTTTCAAGGCATTATATACACCATCAACATTTGAACAATATTACTACAAATTTGCACAATTGTTTTATCATGCTCATAATGTATTGTCCATAGTAATGCTACTATTATCTCTATGAATAAGATCCAACAAACTAGGTAGTGAAAACTTGGGACCATTTTTGTGTCAGTTACCACTTGTCAATTGGCGATGCAAGATTGTAGCTTTTTGTATTGCTATAACAAGGAATATCTAGACAAGAAACATTACTAAACAAATGGTATGATGTGGATAGTGAAATCTTTTTATTATTGGATAAAAAAGCATATGAGAGGAGTCTAAAAGCAAGACTAAATGTAGATGTGATGATAGGCTGGATTTTTTGCATTGTGGATGATTAAAGTTTTGGGGAAGTATTAGTTGGAACACAATGAAAATGTTTAGAAATTATGGATCACTAAAGTTTTGGGGAGTATTCATTCATAGAATTTCACCAACTTATTGGGTGCATAAGATGGGTATACATTAGCAACAACAAAAAAATGAACTTAAAAGGATTGACACTTCAAGTTAGTTCTTCGAATGGTAAAATCCTTCATTTACACGACATTTTTATATGCCTTTGAATTTTGGCAAAATTTAACTTTTGTGTCTGTGTTAGACAATCTAGGTTATGTAATAAGTTTTTCATTGAAACACATAAACATCTCTAAATAACATTTATTTATGTGCGATGGTTTTCTTGAAAATGATTTTATCTTGAATAATGTTACTATCTTTAATAATTATTCTTTCATATCATTTGTTGATGAAATTGAAGATGCCAAAATGTGGCATGTCAGGTTAGGTCATTGACTAAGATCAAATGCATTAGCTAGCTCGAGAAGACCCCTAGGGTCCCTTGTTGTGAAAGAATGTCTAGATGACAAGAAGATTAGAACACCATTTGAGATAAAAAAATGCACCAAATTTCCATTTAAACTTTTCCATTCGAACATGTGTTTCAATGAATGTTCATAGTGCACATGATTTCTTCTACTTCATCACATTTATTAATGATTATTCACATTATGGATAAATATTCGATTTCACATAACTTTGAAGTATTGATTTGCTTTTTGTTATTCATGAATATTGCTGAAAATCAACTTGCTTGCAATATATAAGTCTTGGACATAGACAATGGACGTGAGTACCTTTTAGATTTGTTAAAACAATTGTGTGATGAAAATGATATTTTTAGGAAATTAACAATAGTAAAGGGACTTTACCATAAAATGGTGTTGTAAAAAAAAAACTCACTCTACTTGAGATGCTTTAGTCCATGATGGCACAAACTAATCTCCCGATATCATAGTGGGAAGACATCTTATTGATTACTTTCTACACTCTCAATCAAGTACCATCAAAATCTATTTCTTCAATGCTCTACGAACTTTGGGTAGATTCTAAGTTACATGTGCCTTTAGGGATGAGCAGCCTATAACTTGACAACTCCTACAAATATGAGAAGTCTTAGAGGAAAAAAATATATTTACATTTGATATTGTAATGTCTCAAAGACTGCATATTTATAGGAGAAATGGTAGATGGAACCATTATAGAAATTAAAACTAGAGATATGACATTCTTGGAAACTAAATTTTCTAAACAAGATAAGATCACACTACAAGAAAAATTCACATTTCTGACAGACGAATCCGTTGAAAATCCCTAAAAATCTATTGTTATGATGGAAAAGAACTGTTCAGAAATCATTGGTCACAAAGAGTTTCTGATGGGCGACAACAACCTGTCGAAATGTTTGACAAAAATCTGACAAATATTTTCATCGAAAGTTCCGATGTGTAGAAGTCCGCCGTAACTTTCGACGGAACATAAGTGTTGGAAATTTTGATGGGAAGGTGTTCTTAGGACTTTTGATGGCTACACCTATCGAAACTTCATTAAAAAAGTAAAAAATGGTCCAACCGATGGCCAGATTTCATCGGTTGCGGTTGGAGTCATGAGAGAGGGAGAGGAAGAGGGGGCCGGAGCTAGAGTCATCAGAGCATGGGAGGTCACTAGAGTCGGAAGAAGGAGAACTGTCATCAGAATTGTGGGAGTCAGAGTGAGTGTGTGTATGTGAGTGAGTGAGTGAGTGAGTGAGAGAGAGAGAGAGAGAGAGAGAGAGGTGGAAAGAGAGAGTGGGGAGAGGGAGGGATAAAGAATGAGAGTGAGAGATATAGGAAGAGAGGGAAAATGAGGAGGGAACGAATTAGAGTTCCTGACGACTCCGTCCATCGGAATTATCGACAAATGGAAATTTCATTTGTAATTCTAAAGAATGGGACTGTCAAATTTTAATAATAAAATATTACACATATGCTTATATTACATTGTATATTATTTTATTATTAATTTAATTACCGACGGACTGGAATCTCGGAAATAGTAATAATAAAATATTAAATATTTGCTTATATTATGTTATATTTTTATTATTTTAATTAACAATGGCTTGTTCCGTCAAAATTGTCGATGGATGGAAAATCCATTGGTAATTCTGATGGATGGGACCGTCGATAAATAACTATCGGTATTTCGACAAGAATTTTCTTTTCGTCACAAATATCGTAAAAATTGTGAAGGATCCTTGTTCGTCAGAAATTTGTCATTTTCTTGTAGTGTCGATAGGTCAATTCACTTATATGAAAGTGAAGATCCTAATTTGATGACATGCACAGATTAATGCAATGAGAAATATGTTTTCCAAAATTTTGATTCTTGTGGGAGTGATAAACCACCAATGCATGAACATGAAATACTTTGTAGGACTACAAGTCAAAGGTCACGATAAAGAAGGCTTGCATGAAGCTTACATAGTAGGTACAAAAGATGATATGTCCTCAATCTTTTATAGAGGCCACCTCATTATCTATTAAGAAAAAATGGATAGAAATAATGCAAGAAGAATTGAGATCATTGAACAAAAATCAAGTATGGAATTTAGCTAATTTCCTCTTGGTCGAATGATAATTGCAAAGAAGGGGATTCTCAAGATTAAACGAGTCTCAAATATATCTGTTGAGAGATATAAAGGTCATTTAGTGGAAAAAGATTTCATCCAACAAGAGAACGTTGACTATGAAGTACTTTTGCACCGATTGTAAGATTTGCTTCAATTTATTTGATCTTGGCTATAGACATAATAGACTTGGAATTACATCAGATTAGTGTTAAGACTATATTTTTTAATGGAGAACTACATGAGGAAGATCTACATGAAGTAACCTAATAACTTCATCGTAAATGGTCAAGAGCATAAGATTTGTTGTCTATACTAGTTCATTTATGAACTCAAACAATCATCTAGACATTGGTAATAAATTTTATCAATCTCTTATTGAGTATTATTTTTGAAATAATTGAGGAAGACCATTTTGTGTATATCGATAATTCTAAGGATAAGTTCATCATTAATGATACCATATGTTGATGATATTTTAATAACAAAGATTTTGTGATCAACATTGAAAGGTAGCTCTCGTCCATATTTGAGATGAACGAGTACTATAAGAATCTAACAAAATCGTAAGAATCACATATAAAAATATCTCACAACATTTTGGAATGAATAAATACAAACAAGATACACATGTTATGAAATGCTAAGTCTCTATAAGTGCCCCAAGTCTCAAGAACAACAAAAGGAGATGTCTCTTGTTTTTTATGCAAGTGTAATTAGTGGTATAATGTACACTATGTTGTGTACTCAATCAAATATATGATACGTTAAGCTGGTATCAAACAAATCTTGTACATCAAAATTGGAAGTCATGGGTTATCTCAAAGGGACTACATATCTCGCTCTATCTTATCACAGAGGGAGCTTGTGTATTGTTGGATACACAAACTCTGATTAGACTGGCGACATTAATGCACAAAAGTCAAAACCTAGATATGCATTCTTGCTAAGTAATGTTGCTATCACATGGAGTAGCAAAAAGATTACATGACATTGTCTACAATGGAGGCATAATTCATAAAGATTCTTTCAATACCTATGAGTTTCAGAAGATGCATTGAAAAAGATGATGTTTGTCACTACAAAAAAATGGGCGCTTAGCGACGCAAAGTAGCATCGCACAAAGTAGTGACGCTACATAGACGCTACTAGCGCCTTCGTGGTGTCCACTTTGCGTCACAATAATGCGACGCTATTTGCCTCTCGATAGCGTCTCATTAGCGTATTCTTAGCTATTCACGAAATAGACGCTAAGAATGGCGCAATGTAGACGCTATTATCGCGTGCCCCGGAACGAAAATGCGCCGGAGAACCTAGCGCCGTTCTCACGTCGACAACTCTCGATGCGAAACTCGCGTCGCACGCTTTGCGGCTCTAAAGAGACGCTATCTGGTGTCACTTGTTTAGGTGACGCTATGTAGACGCGAATGTGATTACTTGGCAACTGCTCTTAGGTTATCTATATTCATATCGCTATTTATTTTATATTTAAATCCTAAACCCTATATATTATATATACTATATGTTAATCAATAAATTAATTAAATATTATATTAGTATTATCAACATATATATGTATTCCTACATGATTACCCATATCAACTATATTATATGATTGTATAATTTTTCTATTTCGTAGAGGACCCTGTAGTTTGGGAGGAGGTGGCCGGCACGACACGAGGGGATATTTGCGTGGCCTCGGCACAGCCGCTCAGATACCTAGGAGGATCAGAGGATATGCAGGAGGTGCATCTGCTCCGAGCTCATCCGCTGCACCTGATATGACGCAGCTATCGCAGTAGTTATCAGCGCAGATATCGCAGCAGGTGTCACAGTTGTCGCAGCAAGTGTCGCAGCAGTTGGCTCCGCTATTGTAGGCGATTCAGGGATTGATCCCGACGCAGAATCCATCCCCGCGAGGCCATGGACCGAGCACGTCTGGGTCGAACTCCGGAATGATAACAATAACTCCCAAACCTAGGATAGAAAACAAATTATGCTTTTGTTACTTATAGACTTAGATATACATATAGTTTGTTAGTTCGGTTTATTACTTTTCGTATTCTTATATTACATATTATGCATGTGATCCTTTTATATTGACTGTGATGCTTTTATATTGCTTGTGATGAATATTAATGTTTTTTATATGCATTATAAATTGTATGGTGCGGGAGGGGTATGGGTAAAAAAAATCTGCAAGTAGCACCTCCATAGCGTTATATTAGCATCGCATACGCAGTCGACGCTGTGTTAAATATATCGTTCTTAGCGTCATATTCGCGTCTCATTGGCGACGTGTATACCATCATATTTGCGCCGAAATAGCGCCAACATTAGCGACTCATGGGCATCGGGATAGCGCCTTAGATGTAGCGCCATCTGCGCGTCAAAGTAGCGACGTATTTCTTCTGCGCCCGGTCGGACACCATGCTTAATAACGTCAAGATAGCGTCAACACGTGGTGCTAGTCGCGTCTCATTTTTGTTGACTCTATTGCGACGCCAGTAGCCACCGATTTTTAATGTCGCACTTATGCGGCGCTCGTTAGACGCCAATGGGACGCTCTTTAACACGGAGACGTAATAGCGCCTCCGTAGCGTCGCAAGTAGTGTGTCGCTATTGTTCGATTTTCTTGTAATGTGTCTGCAATCAAGCAGCCATCATATATGTAAAGGACAAAAATTATCATTGCAATGGAAAATATATCAACACAAAATACAATTCATACGAAACAAAACGTAAAAGAGGCGATATTAGTTGACTATAAGATGGTCATTGATCCATTCACTAAATCATTTCTCCGACAGACATTCTTAAGACCTGTGGATACCTTGGGTTTGCATGAATGTATTAAATAATGTATTACAAAGGCATTTAATCCTTTTGTCAAAATACATAATATTTATGATGAAATGTTTATTTTATCCATATACATAATATGTTGATTAGACACGAATTTAGTTCCTCACATGAGTAAAGGCCTTTGACACTTCAAAGATAGCGTACATAGAAGAAAGTATTTTAACTTAAAATATTTTCTTAAATGGAAATGTCTAAACATTATTTCAACATTGTGTAAGCCTGATGAAGAAGGGCTAGATGAAAAGGCTACGTGATCGGTTCAAGCGTCAAAGAATCGTCTAAAGTATGTGTTGTATCCATTTAATGGGAGTATCCTTTGCAATACTTGTGCTTTCTAAGCATAAAGTATGCCAAGTCAACTCGAAGACATGATTAATTGACTTGTAAGTCTTCATCACGATATAAGTCTCAATTAACCACAAAGGTCCAAGTGTCCTTAATTAGACCCTTGACTATGTTTAAAGAAAATGAGTTACTGCTGGTCCTTTAATAGGGTATTTAAAGGCGAAAAATTGAGTAGTCCATGTCTAAAAAAGCAGTTAGTCCAAAACTAAGAAGCATGAGCCAATGGGAAGTTTTTTATGATTTTATATGCTGATGGCTAATATTTTTTTCCTTTAAATATATAAAAAAATTAGTTCCACATACAAAAGTCATTTTTTGAAAAACAAACATAAGTTGTCTTGTTGAAAAGTAAAGTAGGACATGATTAGTTACAAGATTATGGAGTAACTACAAATTTTGAAATGTTACAGTTGTTGAATGACAAAGTTGTCATGATATTTTAACAGACATAAAAATGATTTCTATGAAGTGGTCGAGGGATTGTGTTTATGAATATACTACAATCATATGCTCTCACATATTTTTACTCGTAGGTCGCACGACCACTTGCAATTTTTGGATAAACGTATGAGTGAAAGAATGTTAGCATTGGGTTCTCATGGGGCCATGTGCATCCTCGTGGTAGGTTCCCCATCTTGCATAACTGAGCTACATTCGAGCCCTAGTTCAATTGGGCAACAAATATTATTGTGTTTGTACTCATGAATCACATGACCCACTTAACCATTTTTTTATAAACTTCACCGGTATACCCAATAGGTATGAGTGAAATATTTTGGGGCCCATGTGCATATGCATGGGGGTTCTCCCCCTTGCACAACTGAGCGCCAAAGGGGCAGAATGCCCCCGCGCCACGCGGGCCCGCAATGTCTTCTTTTTCCTCCCTATAAAAAGGAGTCGAAATGAGGGTTTGACACTGAAAATTGGTCAGATGTCCATATACAAGTGCATTGTGAGACTGAGTTCCATTTCTCTGAAATTGGATTCTTGATTGTGAGATTCGACCAGACACTTGAGAAACTTATTCCTTCACTTTCGCTCAAAGAGGTAATCCGAAATATCTTCTATTATGTTTATTATAATCAACACATTTATTTTTTTTTGCTGATGCACCAGTTTTATTGATGGCCTTGATTAATAAAAAAAAAGTCAAAATGCAACGATGGCTTTGCGCTTCAAGGAGGTTTCATAGGATCAAATTTCAAAATGTTATAGCTAATCTTCTTTTTTTTACCTATAACGAATTAAAGTCTGCTAATTAATCCTAGGAGTGTAAAGTGAGACATGAAGGGCCCTTGATCGGAGCTGAAAAGAGGAAGAGTATCCGACAGACTCACTTTATACATATATCTATTCTGCATATGCATTTTATAATTTACCCTACATGACACTGCTGCATGCACTTGGAATCTGATTCCATTGCATGAGGTGTCTGCCCTCGGTAGATCTCCAACACGATTATGGCCATGATTGACCTCATGTGAGACAACGTGCACGAGCCAGCATGGACTGATAGCTCTCTCTCTCTCTCTCTCTCACTCACTCACTCACTAACTCACTCTCTCTCTTCCCCCACTTCAATTTTATGAAAACCCCCAATGCAAAAGCTAAAGGTAGCGCGCGTTCTTTCTCACTCCTTCCCCATCTGTCTGTAATTTCCATGTGCATTAACACTGAGCCCTCCCTCCCTTCAAGGAACTCACCTTCTTTAATCTCTCTCCCCTCCCCACAGTTCTTACACAGGCACACACAACAAGCATTGCTTTCTGTTTTCCAATTGAATCATTAAGTTGTGTCATCCGGCGAGAGATAAATCAAGAAGGGTCACCTTTCTCTCTCTAACTTTTTTGGTTGGTTGCTTTATTCTGGCACAGGAGAAACTGCATTGGACATGGGGAAAGCAGACGAGAACGTAGATTCCCTGTGACGGGGACAGGTAAACCATCAGAGGGGAGGAAGGAAGATGATTTTATGGGGATTTTACCTGTTCCTTTTTCCTCCTGTGGACTGTTGCAGTGGTAGTCGTAAGAGCAGGAGATGCAAGCTGCTTCTGCATCAGCACTAAAATTGCACCTCTCTCTTTCCTATTACTTTTGTTTTTAGTTTTTTTTTATTTTTTTTATTTTTTAGTGTTTTTCCTCCCTCTCTCTCACACACACACATAAATCTGATTTTTTTTTCTTATCATAGTCTCAGTACTCAGCACTGCTTGCATGTGTGTTGTGTGTCCTTCCAACGGGATATTATTCTAATTCCAATTGGCCAAAGCTTTTATTTACTTTTGTCGTTGCATGAATTTTAGTGAGATCACATCTTTTGTTCTTCTTTTTAGGGTTTCCTCTCATTCATTTCACTCAGACATGTACTGTTCTCTTTCCTGCAGTGCAGTGTGTGTTCCCCTCAAGTGTTGAAATCACAAATACGGTGGTTTCGTTATACATTTGGATCGAGACTACATACATATGTGAACCTAAAATTAATCTAACATCATATATAGTTATTTTTCTAACGTGGAAGAATCGTACTCAAATGGATAAATGTAGAACCCTAAAAGGGAGGCCATTAATATATAGTTATTCATCATCTAACAGAGGCTATTAATAGTTTCCAACCTAATCTCCAGGTTTCCTAGGCATATATACTTCTCACCTCCTCATGGGGATATGGTCTCGTTATTATATTACAAAAACGAGAACAGGAACATGCACCATAAAAATATCAATGAGGAAATATGTCGATATATAAAGCAAGTTACACACGTACCTTAGGCAAGTATCTGTATATATATTGAGAAGTAATTAGTATTATTAGTATATATAGTGGTTTGAGTCAATGCCCAAAATTTGTTTATGGCTCCAAGATCCTGCATATATTTCAAGCAAACGAGACGCTCGATAGTGGTGTATCACTGCAGATTACAGAAACTTACTCCATTCAAATCTAGATGCGTGTGTGCATGATAGTTCAGAAAATAACTGGCAATGCAGAAATTCCACGACCTTCTACTGCTGTTGGTCTCGCATTTTAGATAAGTCATGTAAAACAGCTAGAAACATTATACACACAAACATCTATATCAATGAATAAATATGCATGAATGCATGTGTATCTTGACACCAGATTTGATGATTAATCATTGATGAAAGTAAGAGTGCATAAATACAGCAACAGTAATGATTTCAAAGATGGTTTCGGATGGTACTGTTAAGTGCGCACAGTAACGCTTAAAAAATTTAAAAAAACCTTGTAAGTAGCAAGTGAAAGACATATGCCAGATTGCTATATTATAAATTATGTATTCAATGGACGTTAAAATGAGATATATGTCAAACATATCTGTTCGAGATATGTGTAATATTAAATGGAAAAATGTAAAATACGTGATAATATATGTATGTAGCTATATATCCTAGTTCTCTCTATAATCAAAGGGCACTGTCAAAATTAATTCTAAATCAGACGATAAATCAAGCACAACACATTAATTGTCTCTAATTGTTTAACAACTGATCAGTAACCCCCTCCCTTGTTAATTAGAAATATCAACCATCATGATTACATGAACTCATGCAGTTACCTCTTCTGTAATAATACATCAAAATACAAAGAGATAGAAAAAAGAGAGAAAAGACATTGGAACAGAATTAAAATTCCAAAAGAAAGAAAACTGACCTGGATCCTATAATTAATTCTTAACCCTTCTCTTTAAGGTTTTTGAAGTGATCATCAAGGGAAAAGTTAGCTTCTTCTGCTCGTCGCAGATTAAGCTTCCAAGATCAGTAGTGCAGATCATGATTTCAAGAATGTTGTGTTGGAGTTATCTATTAAGAGTTGAAGTTTGATAAGCTTCCAGTCCATCCTCCAGTTCCAGTAGCACTGCTGCTTGGGCCTCCACTGCCACCACCACCACCCCAGTATTGATCATTTGCCTGAAGGCCAAGGTACTGCCTTGGCAAATTGAGACCCTGTGGGTTGGCGTCCTCCATCTTTACGGACGACGGCTGCTGTGTCAACATACCAGAACTGGAGACCTTGGGGAGGACTTGGCTCATCAGCCCATCGACGCCGCCATCTGGTTGGAAGGAGTAGAGCCCTGAGGATGGTTGCACGGTGCCCGGTGGCGGATGCGGTGATTCCAATCCTAATCCTCCCAAGAAAGGGAATTGCTGCGTCTGCCTCCATTGATCCAGCCCGATTCCAGCGTTGCTTCCGGCCATTTGATACTCCAGAGAATCGATGTGCGAAAGCCCGGCAAAGCTAAGCCCCAGATTGGAAGCACCACCATAGTGGTCAGCCAAGGGGTGATGCAAAGAAGTCATGAAGGATAACTGAGAGGGGGCAGGGATACTTGAGTTAGCGATTGCACCGAGCCCCCCACCGCCTGTTGCAGTGGATGAAGACGAGGAAGTGCCGCCTCCCGCTGAGGAGGCAGTGGCGGCAGATTTTGCGGAGCTCCCTGAGGACTTGCTCCGCTTGTTCCGACGGCAGCCGCCTCCTACAGGAACGTTCCTGAGCGCACCCCCGCGTGTCCAGTAGCGTCGACAGGTCTTGCAAAAGTGCCGGGGCTGTGACAGGGAATAGTTGTTGAAGTAGCAGAATTTGGTGTTGCTGGAGTCGCAGCGGGGGCATTTCAGTCCCTGCTCTGGCTGTGGCAGCTTCGCGAGTCGCGCTCGGTCGGCCATGGAGCCTGGCTTAACTGAGCCAGCTGCTGCCATGCTTTCTGCCTCCTGCAGTACTGGTGCAGTTGTTAAACTCGTAGGGAGCTGGTGAATTTCACTGCCAACGACACTGCCACCTAGAGGAAGATGGTGCTGTTGCTGTATATGGCAAAACAAATCAGTGCTGCCACAAGAATAACATAAAAAAGAAACCAATATAGTATATTCAAGGACAGAATAGATCAGAAAGAAAGGTTGGAATATCTTTTCCTTTAATTTAACTTTTGACAAAGAGGTAAAGAAGGATATCAGGTACTGAGGAAGAAGAGTGGGAGGAGAGAACTCACCTGGCTCCAGTTTGGTGGATCAAGATACACTGGAACACTGGAGAAAACCATGGTTGGATTTTAGCTCTTTCTTTCCGATATTTTTCTCTAAGGGTGATAGGGATGCGAACAAGGTTGGAGAATCAAATCCAAAGAAGAACTTACACACAGACAGAAAGAAATCAAAGAGAGAGAATGGTAGTAGAGGATGAGAATTGGAGAGACTAGTGGACAGGAGGAGGGGACGAAAGGAGAGGAGATTGTTTCTTTTCTCCTATGCATCCTTTTATATTATATGTGGGTGGCCTTGGAGATGTGGATGGGAGGAGAGAGAGTTCTTCGAGAAGAAGTCTCTTGGAATGTTTGATTAGCAATGCATGGCTAAGTGGCGCCCTTAAAATTTTCAGGGGGCAGCGAGAGAGAGAGGGAGTGAGGGAAAAGGGGTCATGAACAAAACCCTAGACTATGACAGAACATATTAATGTTAAAAAAATCACAGCTTTAATGAGCAGGGATCCTTATAAATTTATTGATATATATATATATATATATATGTTTAAAGATCAAGCACAAAAGTTGGGTCTCAGTGGGTGGAATGGTCTCAGGGCCCCACAAATGCACTAATTATATATATTCTGATCTTCTTTTTCTTTCTTTTTTTTTTTGGCCTTCTTCTTTTCTTTCTTGCATGGAAAAGGTTTTGATGTTTAAACTCATGTGCTGTTCTTACAGTTCTTTTCTGTTCTTTTTGTCATGTTTCACTGCATTGGATTCTTTATCATGCATGATCTGCTATTGCATTCTTTTTCTGTAAGAGCATTATATTATCAATCGTTCGTCTTTAGAATACATGAATGCATCCAGCAACTAGTACCATTTCCTGAATGGTATGTGTGCATTTGGATAATTAAAGTACTTAATTTGCTCTCTGTTCTGGTGTAGATGTAATCTTCGTGTTGTTCTCATGTGCTGTTTGTATATGCATGGAGGCGTACACAAAAGGAGTGCTGGTTCTTGCATGAACGTACGGTGCGCGCCTTGAACTCATATGCAGTACGTAGTTGGGGAAGCTGCATGCTGACAAGTTCGCAATCAAGCAAGCCTGTGTCAGATCACAGGCGAAGACTATTAATTTGTTAAGTACATAATAATTAGATGTTCCATCCATATAATACATTTGAAAATTTAGATCATATATAATTTCCGAAATATATCAACATTTATACGTCTCTACATATCCTCGTGCATCATTCGTTTAAAAAATTGCAAATATATATCGAGCCCATTGCGTTCATGATATAATAGTAATTTAATTGGTTACACGAAAAAAAGTTTTTTAGAAACCAAACACATTACTCTAAAAAATTTTAATTTTAGTCTGTAATATTTTTTGGGACCAAAATATTTTGGTCTTGCATGATTCCTACAAATTGGTCATTAAAAATTCTTAGTGATTTTTTTTCATTAGTTCTAAAAGAATGATCTTTTAATGATCATAAATAAAATTTTAATTTCAAATTGATAAGAATTTGAGTCTAATATCACATTAATCTCTAATATTTATATTTTTAAGAATCAAGTATAATCGGTTCTTAAAAAAATAGTCTCCAAATCATAATTTTGTTGTAGTATTAGTCCCAAAATGGCATATGTGATTTTTTTTAATTGTATATATATATGCACATAACGTATAAACGAACTTTTTTGTGCAAATTTTCTTATAATAGATAAAGAAATCTATATATAATTATTATGATGTAATTTTCAGAATTGGTGGTCGGTAATTTATTTCAACATGTCGGGTCACAAATTAATTAAACGGCAAACAAGTAATTTTTTTTGTACACCTAAGAAACTTCTTTATTAATTAAAACTTAAGTTATAAAAAAATTCGATCCATGATTATCAGTGCATTACGGGTTAATTAATTTAGTAGAGAGAATAGTAAAATCTGATACAGTTGATTAGATAAGATGATCCCTAGTGACTTATTTTTTTGTTAAAAAGAAGAAATGATGTGAGCGCTTGATGACTAATAGCATATAATGATTGGAGTCAACATATTCTGACCTATAATGATTTTGATGAACAGTGCTGTGTACTGTCGTGGAGTACAAATAATATCTTCATTGGTCACAGTTGGACGAATGACAATACTGGTTTGTGAGGAAAATATAGTTTGTCTCTTGTTGGATTTATTTCCAATATTACATACGTTTTTTTTTGTCAACAAAATGGAAACGTGCTCTTGATCAAATTTTACTAGTTCAAACAAAGTTTTCATAAAAGTAAGCCCGGCTATATATGTTCATGAACTGCTTGTCTCCAGTTATACATCGCTACACTAAAAAAAATATTTTAGGATTCAAACACATTAGTCTTTAAAATTTCAATTTTGGTCACTAATATTTTTTCTAGGCAAAAAAAAATCTTTGTCCCTCATCCCTACAAGCTGGTCATTAAAATTTTTTAGTGACTGAAATTTTCTTATTAGTCCTAAAAAGTGACCTTTTAATGATCACAAATGAAAATTTAATCTCAAATGGATAGGAAATTTGGGACTACTATCACATTAGTCTAATACTTATATTTTTAAAATCTAAGTATAATTAATTTCTAAAATATTAGTCTCTAAAGCATAATTTTGTTGTAGGGCATCCTTTTGTATTGAGGGAACTAAAACATGAGTGATTCATTTAATACCCCATGTTCATCGTTTAAATTTATGTGCTAGCATTTATACCAAGTTGATATTTTAATTCTTCCATTCAATTATTTGAATGCACCTTAAATTTAGTTTTATATATAAATATACATACACATATATATACACCAATTCCATTTAAAAAATTTAATGAAATCTAAACTTATAAATTTATGACCCTTCATTTCTTTTGTTTTTAATCATTAATTAGTTGGTGTCTCAATGACGGACAATGGGGATCAACAATTATAGTCAATGTTTAGTAAGAGGATCAATGATAGTAAACAATGTTGATTAAAAATTGGAATAAATGATAATAAGAATAAATATTCATTAGTAGTATGAGTCAATGATAATAATTATTTTCCTATAATAATGTGAATCAATATATCGTTGTTCAATATATCATTTAGTGTTATTACTTTGGAACCGTTGCTTCGATCAGTGAAAATAATCAGCGTTCAATATCTTTACTTTATTCAATGTCAATAATAATCATCATTCGATGTCATTGATTTCTCGGTATCAATGAGAATTCATTTTTTTTGTTGTTTGTTATTATTCAAGGTCTTGCAATTTGATGCATGCAAAATATAACATATTTTAGTTTATTATTTTAATTAATTTTTCTGTAATTTGTTCATGGAATGCATCATTTTTAGTCACTTTTAGTCGTAATTTCGGATTTATCGATTTTGATTATTAATGTTTTGAATATTTTAACTAAAGAGGAATTTACTTAATTCGTATAATCATTTTGCAGGTAATATGAATCAGCCGTAAAGAATTATATTTCGGCCGAGATGATCTCATGGTTGGATAAATTACATCTTACTTCGTTGGGGGTAAAAACGAATGCAACTTGAATTTTGGGCGTAACGAGATTACAATTCTTTGTTTTGGCCGAGATCACAATTCATCATTTTGGGCGAGATTACAAAGAGGATTTAGATTTTGGCCGAGATTTGAAGAAGGGAGTAAAGATAAAAAAGAGTTTATCTTTTTTGTCATAATGATTAAAACAATTCATCGTTTGTGGCCGAGATTCAGAGAGGAATACAAAGTTTATCGACCGTAATCAATTCAAATTTTATCTCACAAGATTAAATTTGACCGTACAATATCACGACCGTGATCAAATTGAAGTCCATCTACACCCTATAAATAGAGGAGGAAGCCATCATCCCAACTCGTGCTCTGAAGTTCAGGTTTCTTTCAAGTTGAGTCGTGAGCTCTGCACGCTACGATTGAAAGGAGAGAGGTGCGACGACTGAAAGTTGATCGCAACTCTGATCAAGTCCGAGAGGCTATCCGACTGTCTGCCCGTGATCCGAAGCTTCGACTTTTATTCTTGGTGTAATTCTTCCAATTATTATTTTTATTTTGGTATTATCTCTCCAGAATTTTTAGGATGAACTTCATATTTCTATTTATTTCATTTTAGGAGATTATTATTGAAGGGAAACTATTTGGACCCTATATTATTTGTTTAATCTTTTTTGATCAATTAGTTAATTGTGCTTAGTGCTTTTGATTTAATTATTTGGATTTCTGAATTGAGTAATTACTAGTTTGTGGACTATTTAATTTCAGAATTCATTAATTAAATTAATTGATTTTATATGAAATTAATAATTGACATAAATTTTATAACTAGTGTGTGGAGAATCAAATTTGTGTGGTCTGTTAATCTATACCAGTTAGTGGAGTGATTAATAGTCTAGAGAATCTAATTTAATGCGCCTTAATTTTAATATGATTTGATGGGATGTCAGTTTGTGGAGACTTCAATTCTTATTAATTTAAGATAGTTTAATTTGCATACTTAGATTGAGGGATGCCAGTTTGTGGAGATCGTAATTTAATCATGTCAAGTTAATAATTTAGGAGGACTCTAATTCATCATTAAAGATTAAATTTATCTTTTATGGTTCAAATATTTATCCTGATCTATTTTCATCATAAGGCCTAACTTCAACACCAATATCTTATATTTATCTTATTTTCTTTATTTTATTTTACAAATCTCCTTTTCCAAAATTCCATATTTTTTTCTTCTCTCTTATTAATTTAAAAGATCAGATATTTTATTAATAATATTCCTCGTGGGTTCGACACTCTTACTCCTATTCTATATTACTTGAGCGACTAGTGCATTTGCTAGCAATTTTATTTTGCTACATCATTTTACGCATCAAGTTTTTGGCGCCGTTGCCGGGGAATATTTTATTAATTGATTTTTTATTTTTATGAATTATTAGGAGATGTAAATAAATTGTAAATAATTCTCTGTAAATATGTACTATTTGTTTTAATTTTTTTTGCGAATAAACTAACATTTTCTTTTTGCAGATAAAAGTCACGTGATTATAAGTTGATTTTGGATTAAAATTTGCTGAACTTCGGCCGATATTCTCCTCTATTTTAACATTTTGACACGGAGTGGATTTTTCTAATTAATTGGATTTTTCTAATTATGACTTAGGGATTTTACGACCATGATTAATTCTTATCGGCTTTATATGATTTGCTCGTCTTTAATTGGTGGCCAAAATCTTTTGAAAACTTTTGTTTGTCGGTCGTAACGTTTTAATTGTCTGAACTTTTCATATTGATTTGACTTTGTTTTGGCCATGGTTTATTGAGATTGGGCATAAAGGATCACGTTTCGACATAATTCAGTTTCGGCCGTAATGATTCATTATTAATATCTTCACTATTTTAATCTCTGATTTACGCCCGGTATGAATTTTAATTCTTTTTGGCTGTAATGTTAGATTTGTCGACTTCTGTTATACGTAATGATATATCCCTCTTTGGTCGTAATGTTTAATTGTCGCCTTAACATTTCGACTAGCTGATGCAATTTTTGTTTCGGCCGAGAAGTGGATAGCTTTCTGTTTGGCGGTCAATAAATCGAATTGTCGACATCATTTTGGTTCTTACGCCTAGGGTGTGTTTACAGGGATTAATTTAATTATCTTTCGGCCGAGATGATTAATTTTTCGCCGTGCTTACACCTTATCTGATTTTGGGGATTATCCGATAGTATAAATTTATATAATTATTTTCGGATACAGTTGAGGACTCTATGGTTTGAAAATTTTACGTCTCTTGGGATTAATTTTCAAAATGTATGGGAATCCATGTACGATGAACAACTTCGTCAGTGTTATTTTTTATTCGTGAATTTATTGAACTTATCTCATTTTGTTAAATTTCGGAGAATTTATTATGAAATTTTCTCTTTATTCTAATATGCATGGAATTTAATTTGAGTCGATCAATTCATATTGATTTTTTTTCATATTTTTTGACTCATTTGTATACCATGAAAATAGTCAATGCCAAAAAGTAAATCTTTATTGATTAAATGTGACTCTTTATTTGCATGTATTATATTTGTGTATATATTTATATATATATATATATATATATTAATTTTATGTAATTTTATTTTTTCTCTGACAATTAGTTGTTGCAGATATTATTGAGGATCTAATCACAACTAATTTAATCTTATGGATATATATCACACATTCTGATCAGATGTTTAATTTCTTTTTATCTGATACTTGGTTGTTGCAAAAAAAAATTTGACAATTTTATCACAACCAATTCTCTATTCTGCTAGTATTTAAATTAAGTTAATTAATTTTTATTTAATTAGTTAGTTGATTGTCATTTTAATTAATTTAGTAGTTTATCTATTATTTAGAGAGTCATCTAATCGATATTTCTTTTTGTGCACGGAGCGGAATTCGGCTAATCATTTCTTCGGATACGTCGACCGAGCGATGCATGAATTAACACGTCGGGCATGACCTTGGACATGACAAGGCAGCTATTACGCCCTCGTAAACGCCACTTGTTCTTCTTACGGCCGAGCTGCAACACAAATACCAAACAGACTTCGGACAGACAAGGCGAAACGACGAGACACTGCCAATATTACGCCTTGTTCCTCGTTACGGCCGAGCATCACCTCGATGACCACGCCGATCATGCCCTGCCACAACCAACCCCATTCCCGTTACGGACGAGAATGACAAGAAAACACCGGAGCAGAATCTGACATCTGCATGCACGAGTTTAATCGAGAAAAAAATGCATGATATCACTCCGCACCCCAAATTCAATTGACGTGACCCTTCACTGTGCGCCATCACATGGAATAGGTAAGTTTACGCCCAAAGTTTCGTCGATAAATTCTTACCTTTTGTGTTTTGCAGATCGAAGCATCGCCCTCTTATGCCGCACCGGAGCAGACCCCTTACGCCCTCTCTCACCATTACGCCCCTTGTGCATTATGGCTAAGCCTCACACCGCGCACCACCACTCCCTTACGCCCTCTAACAAATGCACCGCCACGCCGCCTTTCCTCCTTACGGCCGAGCATCCCACTACATTACACTCTCTTTACGACCGAGCATCCCCCATCGTGCACCGTGCTAGCACCGCCACCTGATTCCTTACGGATGCAATCTCCACAATCATTGACTCCGGCAGAAGTTCCTCATCGACTTACCTATTTACGGCCGACTCACTCGCTGTTCTTCCTTAAGGCCGAGATACTTCCTTAACTGAACGAGCTCTCTTCACCAAGTAGCTTTTCTTCCTTACGGCCGAGACTTCAGCCGCCTACTCCACGGTCATCTCCTCAAGGACAACATTCTACCATCATATACCGGCCGGGGTTCAGCTCTCATCCTTACGGCTGACACTTCAGTCGTTAAGTCCACTGAGCCGGCACCTTTCTTTGTTGATTTCTGTTCGGATCAAAATTACTGAGGCAATTTGCTAATATATGGAGGGGACGTCGCGAACGATGACATTTGAATGCCCAGTCGGTCCCACAGCCTTCAGAATTAATCTCCTACCCCGGAGACTACTATTGGACTAGGCTGAAGTATCAAGCTTGATATGAACGGATGTTTGAGAATTGAATTCATGCCACCAGATTTTCGGATATCAAATTGCTCAGGGAGTATAATTTGCTTGCAGATATTCATCTATTATTTTCTCAAATTGGACTCTCTGACTTTGTGCATTCCTGATGGCCAACTTATGAAGTACTAATTATAAAATTTCTCTCAACCTTGGAAGTCTTTAATTTAGAGGGCAGGAATTATGATCAGCCTCGCATTTCATTTCAACTTTACGGGCGACCCTTTACTCTCACTTTAGGAGAGATTAATAATATTTATGGATTCCCTAACCATGGATCTCCTTCTGTACCTGCTGACTTTGATGCTGAAACTTTTTGGAAATAGAAAACAGAAGAAGATCGACTGGTTTGAAACACAGCTAAAGATAGCTCAATTCAAAATCCTATTTTGCGCTACGTCCATCGCATGCTAAGCAACACCTTAAGTGGACGCAGTGATAATGATGGTGCCGTCTCAGAGGGAGAGTTATACTTCATCCACAGCATGCTTCATAGAAGGCCGGTTAATGTGGGTGCCTTCATCATTCGTCGATTCCAGCGCCACACTACTCATCGTGGCGGTAGCATTAATATGGGCGCCCTTCTCAAACCTATTGCTCAGCATTTACAACTTGATTTGGATGATCTTGATGTTGTGCCTGGAAATACTCACCTCACTCGTAGGACCATTCATGCTATGGGTCTCGTGAACACCAACAATTCAGTGATCAAAGTTTTTATTTTTAAAGGCCACAATCAGGAGGTGCCTTGCTCAGATCATGATGCTTTTACGCCAATCAATCCTGATAATTGATTACTTTTTAGGTAGGTTATAGCTCTAGTAATCTCACCTGCAGGACCATCTACCTCTGTCGGACAGCCACACCAGGATGAAACCTTCTCTTGGTTTAATTCTACTGATTATGCGGCAGCCCAACACTACTTTCAACAGCCACAAGGATTCCAGGCTGCATCACCGGCAACTTCCCGACATGAGGCATCCGCCCTTTCACCCTATATGCCGGTGTCTTCTCCGATTTCATCTCCAGCACAAGAGAGCTCTTCAGATTCCTTGTTCATACCGGCTACTCCTTATGAGAACCACGACTCCATGGAAATATCTGCCCCTTTACAGGAACCTGTGCGGAATCACTATATAGCACCAGAGCCTACTTTCACTTCAGCTCCAGAGTAGACTTACCATCCACCGCCGCCACCTCAGCCTGACTATGCTTCCGTGCAAAATTTATGAGAATCCATATACGATGAGCAACTTCGTCAAGCAGGGCGGTTGCACACTTTTTAAGAAGAGCAACTTCGACAAACAAGAGAGTTGCACGCTATTCAGGAAGAGCAACTTCGACAGGCCCAAGAATTGACCAACATTCGAGCTGACTTTAGAAATATGGACGACCGTCAGGGTCACATGTTCGCATGACGAGGCGCATCCATGAGTATCATATGTGCCAAGGACATCTCGGCTACCACCCACATTCGACACCCCACTGACAATAAATCCAGTTGTGTCTTTTTCCTTTTCTTTATTTTTCATTTCTTTATTTTTCCCTTTTTATTGAGTTTGTATCTCTTTCTCTTGTTGGCCTAACACTGAGGACAATGTCTGGTTCAAGTTTGGGGGAATTTGCATTTCATGCATTGCATGTTTCTTTCTTTTTATTTTGCTTATGTTTGCATGTATTTCTGAAAATCCAAAAAAATAAAAAAAATTGAAAATTTTTTCCCAAAAATGCCATTGCATGCATTCATTTTTGCTACCATCTGACTAACTTTCGTCTTATTATTTTAATTATCTTTTAGTAAAATTTCAAAGACATGTCGTTAACTGAAGAAATTTGAATGATTTTCTTTCTTATCACTTGCTTTTTAGTATCAAACTTATGGACTATGTGCCTATGCTAAATAGAATTATGAATGTCTAGACGACAAAATCATGTTCATGCCTTTTTATTTTTCTGTTAAGTCGTGATAGTAGTAGTCTTTTTATTGACCATATTAAGTACTCCTTGAGCTTAAAAAAATGTGTGAAAAAAAATGAATAAAGTTATGTACAAAAGTGTTATCCGGAACCAATGTGTGTTCGGGTAATTAGATCCGTAGGGGTTCATGTCTGACGACCTAAGGGCATCTGCTTTAGGATCCGTCGATCAAAAACCTGTTACAAGGACCATCTTGTGGAATATGGAGAAGCACATGAGTACTGAATCATGGTTAAGTTTGAACTCTTCGTTCAGAACATTGGTTGTTCGGACAAGTAAACTCGAGGGGTGCCTTATCACCTGTTGCCCTAAGGTCATCTGGTCTGAGAGTCATCAGTCCAAAGTCCGCTACATGAACTTTCTTGTGCAATCCTCCTTGAAGATTAGAACCTTTAAAATGATTGAAAATAAAAGTGAAAAAAATAGAAAAAGAAAAAGAAAAAGTTTTAAGCTCAATTAGTACTTATGTGTTCAATACTAATGTTATTATTTGACAGACAATTTATTTTTTTTACAAGACTAAATTTGAGATTGTTTAAATTTGTGTAACATTCAGAACCTCTATAAAGCTAAGTGCATGGAAAATGGTGAGATGCTGAATAGTAGGTGTACAGAAGAATTGTGTGAGAAAATTAGTCAGCTGACAATGTGGAGACTATGTTGGAATTTTCTTGAGCCTTGCTTTGAATTTTTGCTTGAGGACAAGCAAGACTTTAAGCTTGGGGGAGTTTGATGCATGCAAAATATAACATATTTTAGTTTATTATTTTAATTAATTTTTCTGTAATTTGTTCATGACAGGCATCATTTTAAGTCACTTTTAGTCGTAATTCTGGATTTATCGATTTTGATTATTAATGTTTTGAATATTTTAACTAAAGAGGAATTTACTTAATTCTTATAATTATTTTGCAGGTAATATGAATCAGTCGTAAAGAATTATATTTCGGTCGAGATGATCTCATGGTTAGATAAAATACATCTTACTTCGTTGGGGTTAAAAACGAATGCAACTTGAATTTTGGGCCTAACGAGATTACAATTCTTTGTTTTGGCCGAGATCACAATTCATCATTTTGGGTGAGATTAGAAAGAGGATTTAGACTTTGGCCGAGATTTGAAGAAGGGAGTAAAGATAAAAAGAGTTTATCTTTTTTGTCATAATGATTAAAATAATTCATCGTTTGTGACCGAGATTCAGAGAGGAATACAAAGTTTATCGGCCGTAATCAACTCAAATTTTATCTCACAAGATTAAATTCGACCGTACAATATCACGACCGTGATCAAATTGAAGTCCGTCTGCATCCTATAAATAGAGGAAGCCATCATCCCAACTCGTGCTCTGAAGTTCAGGTTTCTTCCAAGTTGAGTCGTGAGCTCTGTAGGCTACGATCGAAAAGAGAGAGGTGCGACGACTGGAAGTTGATCGCAACTCTGATCAAGTCCGAGAGGCTGCCCGACTGTCTGTCCGTGATCCGAAGCTTCGACTTTTATTCTTGGTGTAATTCTTCCAATTATTATTTTTATTTTGTTATCATCTCTCCAGAATTTCTAGGATGAACTCCATATTTCTATTTATTTCATTTTAGGAGATTATTATTGAAGGAAAACTATTTGGACCATATATTATTTGTTTTAATCTTTTCTGATCAATTAGTTAATTGTGCTTAGTGCTTTTGATTTAATTATTTGGATTTCTGAGTTGAGTTATTATCAGTTTGTGGACTATTTAATTTCAGAATTCATTAATTAAATTAATTGATTTTATATGAAATTAATAATTGACATAAATTTGATAACTAGCGTGTGGAGAATTAAATTTGTGTGGTCTGTTAATCTATACAAGTTTGTGGAATGATTAATAGTATAGAGAATCTAATTTAATGCATTTTAATTTTAATATGATTTGATGGGATGCCAATTTGTGGAGACTTCAATTCTTATTAATTTAAGATAGTTTAATTTGCATACTTAGATTGAGGGGATGCCAGTGTGTGGAGATCGCAATTTAATCATGTCAAGTTAATAATTTAAGAAGACTCTAATTCATCATTAAAGATTAAATTTATCTTTTATAGTTCAAATATTTATCCTGATGTATTTTCATCCTAAGGCCTAACTTCAACACCACTATCTTATCTTTATCTTATTTTCTTTATTTTATTTTACAAATCTCCTTTTCCAAAATTCCATGTTTTTTCTTCTCTCTTATTAATTTAAAAGATCAAATATTTTATTAATAATATTCCTCGTGGGTTCGACACTCTTACTCCTATTCTATATTACTTGAACGACTAATGCACTTGCTAGCGATTTTATTTTGCTACATCATTTTACGCATCACGATTTCTTTGATAAATGAAAGTTGCTTTTTTTAATTCCTTTCGTCTTTCATATTGAAGAAAGCTCTTCTCTTTTGTAGGGTAAACCATTGCAAGGGTTCATTTGTTAAGAAAGTATGTGTTAATCCTTGTGTGGAATTTTTTTCGTTGTATGGGGTGACGAGTCCATCATAACAAGAATAATAGGCATTTGTGCTTTATATTATTTTATTAAATAATTTCACTATTTTACCTTTGGTTATACTTGATGACGGTAGCAATAAATCTTAAGTGCATTAAGTATTGACCTGAAATGTATCTCTTTATGCTTTTTATTTTTTTTAATATATTAGTATCCTTGAGGTCATTGTGATCATCAACAAATCATCTATCATTAATGGATACTCCAAATAACTAAAGACTAATTTAATAATTAGTGATAAGTAAGGCTTTATGGATCGAGTGAAAGATGGTCAAATATGAGACTTATGCCTTCTAGGACATTTTTCAAACATTCGAACTTATGGAAAGATGTTTGCTTGAAAGAATTTCTCTATTTGGTCATTGTTCAAATGGCTAGATTGGATATTCTGGTTCTTTATTGTTTGTTTGAACTATTGTACACATTTGTTGGATCAATTATGGAAGAAATTCAATACCAATATTTTACGAATGATAATAAAGAGCATGAGTTTGGCTAGTTGAATTTGGTTTATTTGGTGATGTTATCATGTATGAATCTCGTACATTGTGAATAACATAAATAATTATCTATAGTATTTTAGAATTCACATAAGGTAAATAAGGTTGCGGTAAATGAAACTTAAGGTTTGGCGATCGACTGATGGATGTGGTCGATCAAATAGGTGAGAAATATAGATTTTTTATTGTGCTACAATTAGGTCATAGCAGGATGGGCTGAACTAGGGTAAGACTCTAGATCTTATTGTTTGCATTATGGTCAAGATATATACATTGCTTTTGGACTGTGCTACATGCATGCCATAGTGCACACTATTGGGTCGGAGAATTAAGATTTCTTATTATTTAATTGTCATCATGCTTAGTAAATAGTAGTTTTTGAATTTTAATCACTAAGTTTATTTCATTCCATAGTTCATGGTCATGAATAAATAATAACATGCCTAAATCAATTGAAACAAATGAGATGTACGGACTCACATAATTATAACCAAAAGATTTATTATAAGTATCACATTAGTATTTTTCATCTAACTTGGATACAACACAAATATAGAAAACGAGATTAAATGAACATTAGAGCTTGAATCTACTACTTAAATAAAGCCCTAAGCTAATCAATAATATATTCATTAAACAACAAAGTATGACATGAATCTATAGCTTAGATAAAACCCCAAGATAATCCACAATGCATTTATTAAACAACTAAGTATGTGTTGTTAAGATGAAGCAATCAAAGATCAAGATGAACAAGACCAATCAGTTCATACAAGGATCATACCCTTAAACCATCATAATCATAATCAATCTTATCACAAAGCCTTCAAGCCTTAACAAACAAAATCAATCAAATCACAGAGGAAGTGAAAATGAGATCAAATTAATATTTTCTAGGCGTATTTGATTTAAAATAATATATTATTTGAATATGTTTAACAAACCACTTTTGATGTTGGGATAATTATTTAAATTCTTTCTTCCTATAATCTCTTCCACTCATTTTGTTGTTCCTTTAGAACTAATCATTTCAATCTGTCCGCTACTCCACTTGTCATGGGCATAAGCAGATGAAGAGGCTACTTTAGGCAGACACACACAATGAAAAAGGAAATGGAACATAGAACAAAATCATGGAAAGAATAAAAAAGAGGAGAAAAAAGGAATTTTATGAGATCAGGAAAAAGAGTACACATGTGATTTATTAGGTAGCAATTATTAGGGGTCACGAAAAAATTAGTAATTCCAAAGTGCTAATTTATTAATAGGCAAATAATGTTTCATGTATGTGTTGTGTGAGTTTCTATACTTCTCACTCATTTTATTCATTCCTTTTCATTTTTCCAATAGATATTATAAGTGTTGCGGGGTATCATAATCCTTGAAATATTAAATTAATAGAAACGTGAATGTAGATTAATAGAAGAATTTTAAGTGTTGAACAAATTCAAATGAGAGAGAGAGAGAGAGATAGAGGTATATTAGAGTGCATACACGAGTTTGTGTATGCACCCTACAATTCCCCATCCCCAGCCATTGGATCAAGATCAAATGGCTGAGATTAAGGCACAATTTTTAAAAAAAGGGGATTCGATGTGGTTCGGCACAATTCACTTGTGGTTTAGCGGGTTCATGTGGATGTGGTATGACTAGTATGATTCGATTTTCCCCTGTTGCTCTCTCGCGCTCTTGGGCAGAAGTAAAAACTTGCATTTCCATTTCATCTTCAAGGTGTGCTACTTTCTCATGTCCTAGGGAATATCGAGGTGCGACGACATGTGGTCACTGCTCGTGTTTGTTACTCTCTTGCGTTCTAGGGTAGATCGAGGTGCGGCGACGTGAGGCAACTATTTGTTAAAGTATGGGAGCAAAGCTAAAGTATGAACCTGTGTGGCCTATTTTGTCGTGCCAAACATTAGGAGCCTATTCGTTAAATTATAGGAGGAAAGCTAAAGTATGCACACATGTCTTAATTTGTCATGCTAGACATTATGAAAGACTAAACTATATTTTGTCACTTGGCACCTATTTGTTATTATATTATCATTTGGAACCTATTTGTTGTGATATGTTATTATGTCATATGGCACATTTGTGTTATTATGTGATTTGTTGTGATGGCATCCATGCATCAACATCACTTTTGGCTACATTTTAGATCTTCTAGGTCGTGTGGGTCATATATAAGAAGCATTGTGCCATTTCTTTTTTCAACATGGATATAAGATCTTTCATATTATGTCATATCTATTTAGATGTTATTAATCATCGTTGTATGATGATAAGATGTTTGTTTAATTTATGCTTTGGAGCCTAACAGTAGTGTAGCTTATATGCATTTGATGAGACATGGTCGAGCTTTTATGCATCAACAAGGGAGATTATGAAGGTTACATGTGGACAAAAAGAAGAGTAAGTTTCAACCATGGTCATCCAACTTCGCTTTGTAACATCATGACTATCGAACTTTAAAATATTTCAACCGCGATCATCACAACCAGTTGTAGTCAGTAAACCGGTAAGTCATTGACGTGGCACTAACGTGGATGTTTACGTGGTGCCACGTCAGTATTTTCTCTCTCCTCCATATCAGATTTTAAAAAAATAAAAAAATCCACGTCAACATTTTTCTCTCTACTCTGGCCAAACTTAATTTTGTATCTACATGGTTATCTAAGTTTTCAAAACTTTCAGACAAGTTCATTCAACTTTTTAAATTTTCAATCACGATCATCATAAAAAACTTAAAATAAAAATAAAAAAATTGAAGGCACTTAGGCTCACTCGGTACATTTTTTGACATGACCCATTCGAATCGAGCCACCCAATTTTTTTATGTGTATTAAATATATCAAAATAAACATATTTTTTTGTGCAAAATTTTATCGAGCCGAGCCAAATTGTATTTAGTTCAGCACTTGTTAGACGACCCAATACGATTTGGCTCGGCTTTGATGGAATCTCGCGTGAAAAAAAAATATTTTTATTTTTCTAATTATAATATTTTTTATTATTTCAAATTTTAGGGCAAAAAATATAGTCGGTATGTTATCTTTTTAATGTTTTTATTTTCTAAATTAAAAATTATTAATTATCATAATATTATATATTTAATACACATAAAAAATTTGAGCGGCTCGATCCAAATGGGTCGTGCCAAAAAATGTACCGAGTCAGCCTAAGTGCCTTCAATTTTATTATTATTATTATTATTATTATTATTATTATTATTATTATTATTATTATTGTATGTTTAAATTTTTTATTATAACCGCGATCGAAAATTTGAAAACTTGAATTATATTGTCTGAAAGTCTTGAAAAATTGGATGACCATGTAAATACAAAATTAAGTTTAGTCAGAGAAAAACTAATGATGTGGAATTTTTATTTTTTAAAATTAGATATGAAAAAGGGAGAAAATGCTGACATGGTGCCACGTAAGCATCCACGTTAGCATCACGTCAGTGACTTACTAATTTACTGGCTACAATTGGTCGTGATGACCGTGGCTGAAAGAAACATTTTTAAAGTTCGATGATCGTAGTGTTACAAAATGAAATTAGATGGCCTTACTAGAAATACCTTCTACGTTAGATGACCATGCCTAAAATTTACTCACAAAAAGAATGAAGCAACAAAATGTTACATGGAGAACGATCTTCTTATAATAAAAAAATATATCATCAGTACATTATTACATTGGCAAAAAAATTATCATCAGTGCATTGTTACAACAACAAATAAAATATATCATATGTTAATTAGCATCTAAGGTGAGCAATACATCGATACAACAACAAAAGAAATAGAACAAACTAAACATGGGCCAACGTAGTACATAAGTTTAGGTAACTACTACAAGTACTATCACATTCACTTCCAAATATGCATCAATACTAACAAGCATATAGTTAAATTCCTAAAGAATCTACATTTTCTTCTTTCAACTTCAATACTAGCTTGGAATCTTCTCTTTTCATCTTCAATGGTAGCTTCAAATCTTTTTCTTTCGTCTTCAATAATCACTTTAAATATGGTTCTTTCAATTTCAAGAATAGCTTCAAATTTTCTCGTTCCATCCTCTTGTTCAGAGTTGGTTTGCTTAATTCTTCTTAACAAACCATTAATAATAATTTTATTTCGAGAGTCAATATGTCGATCCAACCATTGAAAGTATTGATAATATTTATTGTGTTGAAAATAGGAATAAATCATAAATTAATTCTAATTGGGCATAAAAATTAGAAAGCAACTATATGCATATAGAATGACATATATATTGAACATATGTCCAGGGGATGGTGCAGTTTAAAATGTTACAAAATATATTCGTAAATTAATAATATATAGGTTAACTAAATCTAAACGTTTACTACTTCTAAATAACTTTTTTTTATAGAGAAAGAGGAATCGTATAAAATATTTTAGATTTTGTTTATAAATATTACGAATGGAATATAAGAGTTTATAATATATTTCATTTCCGGTAAATGAGTTTATGCCGTGTGTATTTGTCAATACTCTTGCAGCTCAGCTGTCCAAGAAAATATCCGAAGAAAAACACCATCACCATGATAACAGGGCGGGTCGTAGGTATACAGCTGCTTTAGTCACAATCGCATCCAATCATACATGCACACTTTGCATGCATACGTATATATAATTCTCAGCCATCAGCCGCCCAACTCTGCCATCACGTCAGATGATCTGACTCTCCCTCCTCCTCACCCACCAATTAATCAAATTTATCTTTATCATAGATTCATCTACCTGCTTCGAACACTATAAATTACGGTCCAAAATGACATTATGTGTTCCTTTTATCTATATATACACATAATTCAGAGGTTAAGTTATATATAATGTACCTTTCATAATTAGGAACAAAGAGCATGCATCATGCAAGTCAAGAGCAATTGAAAGTAGAAGTAGAACCAGTGATGGTAACAGCAGGGCCACTGCGACCAAGTTTTCCATCCCTGTCATGTTCAATGGAAAAGGACGAGGGCATTGTGCGTGTCATGGTGATTACGTAAAAGGAGGGGTAGCTAAGAGGTTCCCCTTACCTGGAACAGTGTCATGGATTTAATACCTCAAAGGCTCATTAGCCAAGAACATTCCTACGCCTGATCTCGGGATCTTTGAATTGAATATAACCACTAGATCATGACCTATTGACCTTTAATCTGATCATACGGAGAGTCCTTGGAGACCGAAGCCGAGGAAGCATCGAGCTCCTGCATCTCAGAATGAGCTCTGACAAAGCCTGCATGCAGGGATTGCTTAAACTGATTAGTTGGAACGAATGAGGGCGTAGTCTTTGAGGAAATCAGATTTTTCTCATCAGCTCCGGAACAGCAAACAGATCTGGATGCATGTCTGTCTTTCTTTAGTACGAGTCAGAGCATGCATGCATAGTTGCAGTAATCATCACCTTAGTGTAAAAAAAAAAGAACATGGGATCAGAGCTGGATAAAGAACCAGGAACCGAATCTGAAACCTCTGTCAGGGAAGAACACCAGTGGAAAGCTGTTTCACTCCACACACCATTTGGACGGTGACATGAAAAAACTATATATACACACATAAAGTTAATTGGTGCATGATATCAAATTTTGGATAATCTGTGAAGAATAGAATTGTGCAGGTCAGGTCATGATTTCAATGTGAAAACTTTTGGAGCAAGAGTTCTAAGCTAAATGTGTCTTAGTATTATATATACTATATATATGAGGAGACCCAAGGACCAGTCTTGACCTTTTCTGGTGGGGGGTTGTGCCAAAGATGAGCAGTCATGGATGGTGAATGAAACGTGGATAAAGATGCAATATTTATCCCACACGCAAAAGGAAGTGACATGATGATATCACAGAATTAGTCTGAGGCATCTACAAGGCAGTCACTGTGCATGAATTAGACTTGATCAGATAAGGATTCTAAATTATCCTGTTTTAAGGTCAGAGATTAGAGTATTTGATTAATTCGGTGTTTGAATGGACCGATACAAATAAACTTTGGACAATATAATGATTTTGAAAATGGAACCTAAGATTACTAGTACTCATGGACTTCATACATCTATTCAGTTTGTTCCAGTCATCGTTGATTCTCTATGAATTTATCCATAATCCTTTAATAGGGACACTGAAGCTTAAAATTGTTCTAAAACTTCGAACTTGCCGGTCTTTGAGTATTCAACTACAGTTGCTATCTTTGTCCTAATGGTCAAACAGAATTTGTACCTTCAGAATGTTCTTTTACAGTTTTCATATTTGACAGATATTTATTCTGGGTCGTTATTTTTTTCCTATCTGCGCATTGCTGCAACTGCACCTCCTGTTACTAAAAAGAACAGAGAAACAGAATATCACTTTGATGACTACTTCTGATCCAATCATTCTTTCCTGTTTGTCTAATCTTCAGGGTAGCAATCTTTTGAAATGTATTATTACATTAACCTCTTCACGAACTACCAATGCACCATCTGAGGAACAACTTTAGTTTTGATTTCTGGACCCCTTCTGATAATTCATGTTATTCTCTGAATTCGAATTCCCATTGCCAGAATTGATGGCCATGGACTACTCGTTTCCTGATCCGAAAAAAAGTTGGTCATGAGTAGGCTAAGTGTATATATGTTTTTCGCAGGACCAACCGACCACAAGGGGGTTTGATTAAAGCAAAAGGAGGAGAGAGAAAAAGGATGGATGAGGGAGAGCCGGAGAGAGAATAAAACTCCTCTTCTTTTCCTAGGCTGTAGCACAAACCAACAGGAAGACTGGGATTCCTGGATCCGGCTCGAGCAATTCTAGGCTTTTGTCTGTACGCCTGCATCCACTTTTTTATCTCTCCAGTTCGGGACCAGAAGATTGGCAACGACAAGCATGATTTGTTTTTCTAATTTTATTTATACATGTTGAAGGCAAAAGAAGCTTGCATTGATGGCCTTCGTCACATTCGCAGTAATTTGGAAGTAATTGAAGCAGACTTCCATAAGTTTTGCTCCCAGATCAAAGTAGTGAGTAGGGGTAGATGATGACAATTCTCACAAGCACCTTAAGCTCAAAGGCAGCATGCAGCTGTGTACTCAGTACAGTGCAGTTGCACATAAGTCATAAGCATGCTTTCAAATGGTTTCAACCAAATTACCAAAGCAATTATTTCACCTTAAAAATGATCAGAAGGCTTACTTTGGTGTGCTCGCAAGCCCTTTTTCACTTGAGAAATTCTGCTGCAATCGGAATTCTTTGCTTTGAAGGCAATTCAGCATTCTTTCACTCTGTGTGCGACCTAACTCAAGGATTTATTCAGAAGGTTTACTGTTCAGGGAATTTCTGCGGGAACCGCTTGTGCGATGAATGACAGTTTTAGACGAGCAATTGATAGGGCACCTCAAGGTTTAATGTGGGCAGAAGCACAAGGAAAACTCGATCATGTTTGTAAAATTAAAACTTTGGATGGTTCAAAGGTTCCTAATTTAAAACTTTGGATGACTAAAACCAGGAATATTGACTTTGAGATATAAAAATTTAAAACAAAGGTTCCTAATTTGTAGGTAACAGAAATAATGAAATAAAGCTTGACTAATATCTTGGTACAAAATGCTCATAACTTTTAAGCTGGAAGTTCTTGCTTCCAATCAATTATATCAGAAGTTATATCTAAAATTCCATGCCAAGCTAATTATGACCAAAGCATGGAAATTATGTTTTCAACTTAAAGGGGGAAAAAGTAGGGGAGATCCAAAACAGGTGGCATAACAAAGCTCGGACAAGATTTCCTGCTGACTTGAATTGAGGAACAAAGTGATGTAATCTTGATCATCTTCCTCGATCTTGGGACCAGCCCCCAACCAAGGTTGTCAAGTTTGAGTTTCTACTTAAGTTCGTTTTACGGGGGGGTGAACTCGTATCGTAAACTCGATACGTAAATACGTAGAGTTTAGATATAATATTAATTTAATAATAATTATTTTTTAAACCACATCAAATATATTATTAGATATATACAATTAAAATACCATTAATAATTAGTGAATAAAATTCACAAATATTTTCATAATATGATTTAAGTTTATTTCATCATAATATGATTTAAGCTTTATTTCATCATATTTATTAATATTTATATATTAATAATATCACTTACAACAAATTAATAAATTTAGATATAAATAGATATATGTATTTATAAGATTTTTTTTGTTTAAAGTAGTTTTTATTTGTTGTTCTCATTATTATTATAACAACTATACCATATTTTCATCATATGAATTAAGTTTTATTTAAATATTATGATCCAGAGAATAAAAGAATAAATAAATTTTATTAGCAATCATCTACAATAAATTATATATTATGTCCTTTCTTATCTTAATATTAATTTATTATATTTGTAAAAACATTAGTATGATTAAAAGATAATAGTGGAGAAAGAAACAATAAAATATAGATGGAATTTTTGTGGATATATATATAATTGATTAAAAAGAAATGAAAAAAAAGGTATTGGCAATAAGTTTGGTTGAAAAGAAATAAACAAAAAGTGTCGGACAAGATTTCCTGCTGACTTGAATTGAGGAACAAAGTGATGTAATCTTGATCATCTTCCTCGATCTTGGGACCAGCCCCCAACCAAGGTTGTCAAGTTTGAGTTTCTACTTAAGTTCGTTTTACGGGGGGTGAACTCGTATCGTAAACTCGATACGTAAATACGTAAAGTTTAGATATAATATTAATTTAATAATAATTATTTTTTAAACCACATCAAATATATTATTAGATATATACAATTAAAATACCATTAATAATTAGTGAATAAAATTCACAAATATTTTCATAATATGATTTAAGTTTATTTCATCATAATATGATTTAAGCTTTATTTCATCATATTTATTAATATTTATATATTAATAATATCACTTACAACAAATTAATAAATTTAGATATAAATAGATATATGTATTTATAAGATTTTTTTTGTTTAAAGTAGTTTTTATTTGTTGTTCTCATTATTACCATAACAACTATACCATATTTTCATCATATGAATTAAGTTTTATTTAAATATTATGATCCAAAGAATAAAAGAATAAATAAATTTTATTAGCAATCATCTACAATAAATTATATATTATGTCCTTTCTTATCTTAATATTAATTTATTATATTTGTAAAAACATTAGTATGATTAAAAGATAATAGTGGAGAAAGAAACAATAAAATATAGATGGAATTTTTGTGGATATATATATATAATTGATTAAAAAGAAATGAAAAAAAAGGTATTGGCAATAAGTTTGGTTGAAAAGAAATAAACAAAAAGTGTCGGACAAGATTTCCTGCTTACTTGAATTGAGGAACAAAGTGATGTAATCTTGATCATCTTCCTCGATCTTGGGACCAGCCCCCAACCAAGGTTGTCAAGTTTGAGTTTCTACTTAAGTTCGTTTTACGGGGGGTGAACTCGTATCGTAAACTCGATACATAAATACGTAGAGTTTAGATATAATATTAATTTAATAATAATTATTTTTTAAACCACATCAAATATATTATTAGATATATACAATTAAAATACCATTAATAATTAGTGAATAAAATTCACAAATATTTTCATAATATGATTTAAGTTTATTTCATCATAATATGATTTAAGCTTTATTTCATCATATTTATTAATATTTATATATTAATAATATCACTTACAACAAATTAATAAATTTAGATATAAATAGATATATGTATTTATAAGATTTTTTTTGTTTAAAGTAGTTTTTATTTGTTGTTCTCATTATTACCATAACAACTATACCATATTTTCATCATATGAATTAAGTTTTATTTAAATATTATGATCCAAAGAGTAAAAGAATAAATAAATTTTATTAGCAATCATCTACAATAAATTATATATTATGTCCTTTCTTATCTTAATATTAATTTATTATATTTGTAAAAACATTAGTATGATTAAAAGATAATAGTGGAGAAAGAAACAATAAAATATAGATGGAATTTTTGTGGATATATATATAATTGATTAAAAAGAAATGAAAAAAAAGGTATTGGCAATAAGTTTGGTTGAAAAGAAATAAACAAAAAGTGTCGTCAGTAAGGATCGAACCTGCAACCAAATGAAAGGTACCAGCACCACCTATCAGATGAGACATAGCGCACATGTGACTCGGAGAACTCACTACTTATACGTTCGATTGAACGTCTTTACACGTCTTCACCGAATTAAAACGTACTAAAATCCGATTTTACCTCTAATTACGATTTTAATCCGACTCAACTAGTTTTTGGACCCTAAAAACGTGAAATCGTAAGTTTTTAAGTATTAAAACTAGTTTTTGATAACCTTGCCCCCAAGACCAGCGGAGGACCATCGTCATCCATTCCACCAGCCATGACAGGACCATTACCTTGGTACATTATCTTGGCAATGATGGCGTTTCAGATGCTCTCCGTGTTCCATAAGTCCTGCTCCTTCATTTTGTAAGTAAACTCATCAATCTCTGCAGACTTTTGCATCAAGCAGTAGCAGGTTTCACTGCGTCATCAATTTTCTTATAAGAAGCAACTGATTTCAAGATATTCTTCTCCACTGCTCATGTTGTATGCATAATTATTCAAGCAGATATCTTCTTGTGCCCCTCGTCCATTTACATGTATTTATCAGCATCTATAACCCTTTCCTCATTCCCCTTCTCTTAGCTTGATAGTTATCTGTTGATTACGAGCTTATTCTTCTGTCATGTTGTCCGAATCCTTTGCAAAAACATTGAAGATCATATTGTTATGAATGCCAAAACGTAATGCTTGAAAAAATTGCTCAATTTTACTAAGAAGAGCATTATAATGTTCCTTTGCTCTCTCACCTCGGATTAGATGTATGATGTTTGCTTTAAAAATAGTACTTTTCCTTGAAAATCAAGACAGTCAAAACTCTTCCCAAAGTTTCTCCAAGAGAAAGAGATGTGGCATCTAGACATTGCTTAATTAGAATTGATACTTTTACAAGGCCCGCAACCATTAGAGAGCCTCTAAAACAACATCTGCGACTTGCGCATTGTCGTTGAACCACTGACCAGGACAACATCATGCACATCACAAGCATTTAGCATCCTTTTGACACTTCTCATCAGTCTCCATACACTTCCTGAGTAGATCCATGTTTAAGAGCCAAAAGTTTGTTAAAATATGATTTCTACTACTGAAGGCACAAACATAAAAGGTGCAAAAAATCACTTCAAAATTGGCGTCACCCTGAGGGACAATTCGTCTATGGAGAAGAGGCCCTTATTTAAGATGTCCGGCGCTAGGAGGACCAAAAGGTGAACTTGTGCTACAATAATTTCTACATTTCAAACCAAATCTCCTTGAAGGAACCATCCACTTGAAATTGTAATGAAAACACCAGGTCCCCAAATGTCTAAAACAACGAAAGAATGTCTCTTGGACCTAAGAACACTTCTTGACGTTTTCCTTGTTGCTCCCATCATTAACAAGCATATGACTCATGACAGGGATGAAAAGTTACGTCATTCTTATTATGAACATTCAGCAAATGCTACATGAAATGATCATGGCATTGATATTTGATAAATGCAAGCATTATAATCATTCTAACTTTTAACACAATGGGATTTAAACATACAGTAACAAATGTCTACACTTGAATCCAGAATAATCTGTGAAATCAATAGTGATCAGGAATCCGATTCCATTTGAGATGATTTAATTAAGTTTTGTCAGCCTATAACATCTAACGCATAGTATTTTCTTCTCGATCCCAAAGCTTCCCCTGAACACTTCACAAACTTATAATTCACACTGAACGACAAAACCTGATTCAATGCATAAGACGTACACCAATTGAGTGACAAGGAGATCAAAATACTGAGAACTTGAACAGAAGCCATCGGAAGACCATCAATGTTTTTTTTTATAGCGCCGCGTCCCCCAAAGAAGTAAATTGATGAAAGAAAACTAGTACATACATGACATGACATGATCGAATTCGAAGTACCTAAAGACCGGAAAGATCAGGTTTTCGAGTAGACAACGCCGGATTTATGGTATTATAAGGAGTAAGAAAAGGGGACGAGATCACTCTTCGACGACCATTGATGAAGAGGTTCTGTCGACGGTCTCTAAGGTCAATGCCAGCAGCAGGGCTCTCGTCTTTTCCGGCCATCTCTCCAGCGAATTCGAGCTTACTTGGGCTTTGATCCGGTGGAAAATGACTTGTGCTTGTTCATGGGCCTATTGCTGGGCCTGATTTATTAAAAATGGGCTTCTATGGAGAACGATCATTATATTCACTATTTATGGCATTTAATTCGTTCATTCTTTACTTGTGTTTTGTACTTGTTTTATTATTTGGATCAATTGCCGAAGAACAAAAAACATCATTTTTTTTCTGGTCGATTCATCGGTGTGCGATGCTATTAGTAGTCAACTAATCCGGCTAATAGTCAACTAATCTGGTGTTCGGATGAATGATAACTAAGAGTAAATCTTGATCGAGTTGGTGATTAGTCCCAAGGCTACTAGCGCCCCGTACATAACATCACTAATAAAGTTATCAACCAACAATGGTTAAAAGACTTCAAATGGTATGATAAACTTTAATGGTTAAACATCTTGATCGTTAATTTTTTTTAATCAATGATGTATGCCTTCAAAATTCACTCCACAAGTGAAGAAAAGACCTATAAACATTATGTTGATTCAAAATACACTTTGACTGGTCAATGAAGAATATTTCACCGTGTGGAAAACCAATATTTCGATATCATAATAAAAGAACAGCATGATATTATGATATGGCAAAATCGTCAGCAAATATACAAGATAAATAGCTCTCTTCACGTGATTTCATGACTTTCTAATAAGTTCAATGAGTATATTTAACAAATGAAATAAATTAAAAAATTGAAACTAAAATGATCCATGTGCCATGAGCCAATTATGTTTTGACAATCTAAAACTCAAAGTTATCTATATTTTGAAGTATAATTTTTTTAAAAATTGAAATGGATGATTTAGTTCATGAAATTTCATAATAATATTTTACTATCTTAATATACATTCTATATATAAAAAGATGTGGCATATCATATTATCTTTTCATATAAATATTTTTTATCTTAATCCAATTACAACACAAGAAGTTGTCACTAAATATTATATATTTGTCATGAGAAAAGTCAAATAAATATTTTCTAAATGTTAAATCAATATTGGATTATGTTTTTGTTAGATTGTGTTAAAATATGAATAGATGAGTTGTAGACAATTTCATTATATTTCTATAAAATAAAGAATCATTAGCTATTGGTCCAAATGACTAGTAATAGCCATATTGATGGAAGTCCAAACAATATAGAGCTTAAAACAGACTAAAATAAAGTGAGGCTTCATAGAAATGAGGGGAAATTAGTGAGCATATTGCCTATCTCTTCTCTCTTTCCTACCCATGTGCCTGGTTGTTAAATATTTTTATTGCATTCACATCTTTATTTTTTCATTTCTCATGTTTTTTGTTTAAGGTTTTATACACCAATTCATCATCCCCCTTTTACTGTCCTCTAATTTAACAATTGGTATTAGAATTTTGTTGTTCTTATTTTAAATTACACTATAAGAAAATGATCAAATATCTACTTCGATAAGTGAGTGATGCGTTGTATTTGTAACAATTAAAATTTGCTAACAAGTGCACTAGTCGCTCAAGTAATATAGTAAAAAGGAGTAAGAGTGTCGAACCCACGAGGAATATTATTAATTCAATATCTGAATCTTTAAATTAATAAGAGAGGAAAAACATGGATTTTTGGAAAGAGGTTTTATGAAATAAAATAAAGAAAATAAGATAATGATAAAATAATGGTGTTGAAGTTAGGCCTTAGGATGAAAATAGATTAGGATAAATATTTGAACCGTAAAAGATAAATTTAATCTTTAAAGATGGATTAGAAATTTTTCCAAGTTATTAATTTATAAGATTAACATCGCAGAGTCCACAAACTGGTAATTCTACTATTTAATCCGGTAAATCAAACTATCTTAAATTTAATCAAACCTAAAGTCCCACAAACTGATATTCGTCAGATAAGATTGAAATTAAGATGCATTAATATGAAAATCCTAGACTATTAATCACTCCACAAACTGGTTAGATTAACAGACCACATAAACTTAATTCTCCACACACTAGTTATCAAATTTATGTCAATTATTAATTTCACATAAAATCAATTAATTTAATTAATGAATTATGAAATTAAATAATCCACAAACTGGTAAGTACTCAACTCAGAAATCCAAGTAATTAAATTAAAAGCATTAAGCATAATTAACTAACTGATCGAAAAAGATTAAAATAAATAATATAGGGTCCAAATAGTTTCCCTTCAATAATAATCTCCTAAAATGAATAATCTTAAAAATATGGAGTTCATCCTAGAAATTCTGGAGAGATAATAACAAAATAATAATAATTGGAAGAATTACACCCAAATAGACAAAAAGTCGAAGCTTCGAATCACGGGCAGACAGTCGGGCAGCCTCTCGGACTTGATCAGGGTCGCGATCAACTTCCAGCCGTCGCACCTCTCTCCTTTTGGTCGTAGCCTGCAGAGCTCACGACTCGCCGTGGAAGAAACCTGAACTTCAGAGCACCCCTTGAAACGATGATTCTTCACGTATTTATAGGGTGTGGACGGCCTTCAATTTGATCTCGGCCGTAACATCGTACGGTTGACTTTAAAATTATAAGATAAACTCGGCCAAAGATAAATCCTTTTATCATTACGCCCAAAGAGTCTCGGTCGTAAGGAATTATTTTATCTTTACTCCTTTTCATTACTCCCAAAAGATAAAAATCCTTTTATCTTTACGCCCAAACAATTTTATCTTTACACATTCATATATCGGTCAAACGGATGATTTCATTGCCATTACCCCCTCCAAATCTCGACCGTAAGAAATTATTTTATCTTTACTCCCAAAGAGATAAAATTCCTTTTACTCCCTCCAAATCTCGGTCGTAAGGAAGGGATTTAATTTTTGTTACGCCCAAAAGATAAAATCATTTATCTTTACTCCTTCAAATCCTAGCCGTAACAAAGAATTAAATGTTGTTACGCCCTAGAAATCTCGGCCGTAATGATGAATTTTTCATCCTAATCTCGACCGTAATGATAAATTCTTCAAAATTTTGGCCGATACAGCACAATCCATTTAAATCTTGATTTTTCCTGCAAAATAATTATCAAAATTTAGTTAATCCATCCACAATTAAAATATTCAGAGAATTTAATAATTAAAATTGATAAATCCGAAATTACGATTAAAAGTGACTAAAAATGATGCATGCCATGATCAAATTACAGAAAATTTAATTAAAATAATTAACTAAAATATGTTGTATTTTGCATGCATCAAACTCCCCCAAGCTTAAAGTCTTGCTTGTCCTCAAGCAAAAATTCAAAGCAAGGCTCAAGAAAGTTCCATCGTAGCATCCACATTGTCAATTGACTAATTTTCTCACAAAATTCTTCTGCACACCTACTATTTAGCATCTTATCATTTTCCATGCACTTAGCTTCATAGAGGTTCTGAATGCTACACAAATTTAAACAATCTCAAATTCAACCTTGTGAAAAAATAAATTATCTATCAAATAATAGCATTAATATTGAACACATAAGTACTAATTGAGCTTAAAACTTTTTCTTTTTCTTTTCATTTTTCAACTTTATTTTCAATCATTTAAAAGTTCTAATCTTCAAGCAGGATTGCACAAGGAAGTCCATGTAGCGGGCTTTGGACTGAGGACTCCCAGACCAGATGACCTTAGGGCACCAGGTGATAAAGCACCCCTCGAGTTTACTTGCCCGAACAACCAAGGTTCTGAATGAAGAGTTCGAACTTAGCCATGATTCAGTACTCCGGTGCTTCTCCATATTCTACAAGATGGTCCATGTAGCAGGTTTTCGATCGACAGATCCCAGAGCAGTTGCCCTTAGGTCGTCAGGCATGAACCCCTACGGATCTAATTACCCGAACACACCTTAGTTCCGGATAACACTTTTGTACCTACACATAACTTTATTCAACTCTTTTATTATTATTATTATTATTATTATTATTATTATTATTATTATTATTATTATTATTATTATTATTATTTGGGGTTTAACTAACCCTTCTTTTTTTTTATAAGCTCAAAAAGTACTTGATATGGTCAAGAAGAATGCTACTACTATCAAGACTTAAAAGAAATAAAAAGGCATGAATATGATTTTGTCATCTACTCATTCATAATTTTACTTAGCATAGGCACATAGTCCATAAGTTTGATACTAAAATAGCAAGTGATAAGAAAGAAAAGTATTCAAATTTCATCAATTAATGACATGTCTTTGAACTTCTACTAAAAGATAATTAAAACAATAAGATAAGAGTTTGTTAGATGATAGCAAAAATAAATGCATGCAATGGTATTTTTTAGAAAATTTTCAAATTTTTCAATTTTTTTGGATTTTTTTATAAATAGATGCAAACATAAGCAAATAAACAGAAAGAAACATGCAATGCGTGAAATGTAAACTCCCCCAAGCTTGAACTAGACACTGTCCTCAGTGTTAAGCCAGCAAGGGAAAGTGATACATACTCAATAAGAAAGAAAATTTAAAGAAACGAAAATAAAGAAAAGGGAAAAGACACAACCAGATTTACTGTCTGCGGGGTGGCGATGGTGGATGGTAGCCGAGATTTCCTTGGCGCATATGATACTCATGGATGCATCTCGTCATGCGCGCATGTTGATTTTGAAGGGATTCGAAGCGACCCTGACGATCATCCATATTTCTAAAATCAGCTCGAATGTTGGTCAACTCTTGTGCTTGTCGAAGTTGCTCTTCCTGAATAGCGTGCAACTGCCCTGATTGACGAAGTTGCTCTTCTTGAAAAGTGTGAAACTCCCCTGCTTGACGAAGTTGTTCATCATACATTGATTCCCATAAGTTTTGCATGGAAGCATAGTCAGGCTGAGGTGGCGGAGGTGGATAGTAAGTCTGCTCTGGGGCTGAAGTAAAAGTGGGCTCCGGTGCTATATAGCGATTCTGCACAGGTTCTTGTAAAGGGGCAGATACTTCCATCGAATCACGTTCCTCATAAGGAGTAGAAGGTATGAACGAGAAATCAGAAGAGCTCTCTTGTGCTGGAGATGGAATCGGAGAAGGCACCGGCATATAAGGTGAATGGACGGATGTGGCATATTGGGAAGCTGCCGGTGATGCAGCATGGAATCCTTGTTGCTGTTGAAGGTAGGGTTGGGCTGCCGCATAATCAGTAGAATCAAACCAAGAGAAAGGTTCATCCTGGTGTAGCTGTCCGATAGAGGTAGATGGTCATGCAGGTGGGATTACTGGAACTATGACCTGCCTAAAAAGGAGCCAATTATTTGGATTAATCGGCGTAAAAGCATCTCGATCTGAGCAGGGCACCTCCTGATGGTGGCCTTTAAAAATAAAAACTTTGATCCCTGAGTTGTTGGTCTTCACGAGACCCATAGCTTGAATGGTCCTACGAGTGAGGTGAGTGTTTCCTGGCACAGCTTCAAGATCATCCAAGTCTAGTTGTAGCTGCTTAGCGATGGTGTGAGAAGGGCACCCATATTAATGCTGCCGCCACGATAAGTAGTGCGGCGCTGGAATCGACGAATGAGGAAGGCACCCACATTAATAGGAGTTCTGTGAAGCATGCTGTGGATGAGATATAACTCTCCTTCTGAGACGGCACCATCATTATCACTGCGTCCACTTATGGTGTTGCTTAGCATGCGATGGACGTAGCGTAGAACAGGATTCTGAATTGAGCTATCTTTAGCGGTGTTCCAAACCAATCGATCTTCTTCTGTTATCTGTTTCCAAAAAGTTTCAGCATCAAAGTCGGCAGGTACAGAAAGAGATCCATGATTGGGGAATCCATAGATATTATTAATCTCTCCTAGAGTGAGAGTAAATGGCCGCCCATAAAGTTGGAATGAAATGCGGGGCTGATCATAGTTCCTGCCATCTAAATTAAAGATTTCCAGAGATGAGAGGAATTCCATAATTAGTACTTCATAAGTTGGCCACCAAGAATGCACAAAGTCAGATAGTCCAATTTGAGAAAATAATAGATGAATATCTGCAAGTAAATTATACTCCCTCGGCAATTCAGTATCTGAAAATCTGGTGGCATGAATTCGAATATCACACATCCGTTCATATCGAGCTTGATACTCCGGCTTAGTCCAATAATAATCTCCGGGGTAGGAGATTAATTGTGAGGGCTGTGGGGCCGGCTGAGCATTCGGATGTCGTCGTTCGTGACGTCCCCTCCATATATTAGCAAATCGCCTCATCTTGATCTGGACAAAAATAAACAAAGAAAAGGTACCGGCTCGGTGGAAGCGGCTGAGGTTTCGACCGTAGTATTCGATGAAGAATCGGCTGAAGGTCGGAGGTGACTCGGAACTCGGCCGTAAGGAGTTCATGAACCTGTAGATTTCGGCCGTAAGGAATGGCGGTGTGGTTTCGGCCGTAAAGTGAAAAACTCACCCGGAGTTTGGCCGTAAGAGAGCGGCGGAGATGGCGTGACTTCGGCCGTAAAACGAAGGCGACGTGGAAGCTTGGCCGTAACGCACTGGGCGTAAGGATCGGCGGTTGGCGTTTGAGACTTCGGCCGTAGCGCAGATGGTAGGAGCGCGGTGGAAACTCGGCCGTAATAAATGTCGGTGTGCGGTGGAAGACCGGCCGTAACGCACAGGGAAGCGCTGGAACTTCGGCCGTAAGGAGTTGGAGGCTTGGCACTTTGGGCGTAAGGGAGCAGCGTAATGGTGTTGAGACTTCGGCCGTAGTGCACAGAGGGCGGCGCGCGGTGTTGAGGCTCCGGAACTTCGACCGTAAGGAGTTGGAGCTTCGGCCGTAAGAGATAGATGAAAGGGCGAGGCGGTGATTGCTCTGCATAACGTGAGAAGGGGTAAGTATTTTATAGATGAATTCATGGGGGTAATACCTGTTCCGACAGCACGCAGTGAAGGGTCAAATCCGGTCGTAGAAACATGCATTTTTTTCGATTGGACTTGTGCATGCAGATGTGCTGTCGTGTCATTCTCGTCCGTGCATAACACCTCGGCCGTAAGAAGGCATCTGGCGTGATCCTCGGCCGTAACAATGTGGCGTCTTGTCATGTCTGTTGGAATCTTTACGGCGTGGTCATCGAGGTGATTCTCGGTCGTAACGAGAAATGGTGGCAGCTTGTCTTGTCATGTCCGAGCTTGATGCATGTGTGACAACTCGGCCGTAATGCACACGTAATGTGTGTGGTAGGGCGTAACGAGGGTGGCAGGGCGTAATGTCCGAGCTTCGGCCGTAGAGAGCACAGGTGGCAGGGTGTAATAGCCGAGCTTCGGCCGTAGAGAGAATCAATTCTTGGAATTTACGCCCATGCTTGGAGTTGACGCCCCTGAATTTATCTCTCCTTACAAAACATTAAATATTAATTAAATCAAATGACTCCATAATAAAATAAATGTCTAATTAAAATTAAAAATAAAACTATCACCGAAACTAAGATATTAATTAACAACTAATTAGACTAATCTAAAAGAATGAAAAAATAAAAATAAAAAGAATAGAAATAGTTCTGATTTATAGTCGTCAGCTTGACTTAGTTCTGATGAAAATCAAGGCCTATTTTGCTCTTCCCCTCTTGGATTTTTCTCTGTGTTGCTTGGGAGAGAGCCCGGTGTACGTCCAGTTAGTTGTGCCGCCATCTGGCCCAGTTGTCTTTCCAGATTTCGAATTGATGCATCTTGACTCGTGGCTCTAGATTCCATATTCTTCTGCAATGCTTGCATTGTGTCTATTATTTGTGTCATCATCTCCTGCATATGATTTGATGATTGATGTTGGGGAGTATTAGGTTGCCTTTTCAGTATATAATCTTTTGATGGACCAGAAGATTGGCCTTGGTTCTGATTATAGGCAAACTTCGGATTATGTCTCCAACCATAATCGTTGTTCCTGTAAAATGGATTGGAAATAAAGTTAGCATTTTCAATTTGATTTGAATCCGAAGTGTTACCTGTAGGGCTATAATTATTGGAATTTCCCATTAATGACATCATCTGCTCGAATTTTTGATTAAGTGACTCCAGCTGAGCCACTATTTCTGAAGATTGTATTCCTTGTGTAGCATGTACATCATGAGTTCGGCGAGGTGGTCTCCTTTCTTGACTTGACTTGAGTGCTACAGCTTCAATAATATCTTGTATCTCACTAGGACATTTAGATCCCAGTACTGTCCCTCCTGCTGATTGATCGAGCTTATCTTGGTCTGCAGGTCGTAATCCATGGTAGAAATCTTCCATCACTTGCCACTTTGGAATTCTATTATCAGGAACTCTGGCCAGCAGTTCCTTATATCGTTCCCAGGCTTCATATAACGTCTCGTTATCGTCTTGAACAAATGCCCTCAGCTCCCTTCGATATTTGCCTGCCTTTTGTGGTGGACAATATTTTCCAACAAACTTTTCTACCAGCTCCAACCAAGAATGAATCGATCCTGCAGGCAAAGTTTTAAACCAGGTGGAAGCTTTGTCACGTAAAGATTGAGGAAATAATAATAAACGAATAACTTCAGAAGAAACATTATTATTTCTAAAGGTGCTCAGAGTGGCAAGAAATTTATCAAGGTGATCGTGAGGGTCTTCATGAAATCCTCCTCCAAATTGGGACGCTTGTATCATCCTCACGATTGCGGGATTTATCTCAAAATTATTTGCGTTAATATCAGGCAGCACGATGCATGATTCTCGGTCACTGTATCTGGCCGAGACATATTCTCTCATAGAAAGTTCTGCTTCATCTTCTCGCCGATTATTATGTGGTGGAACCAGTTCATTTTGTTGCTCCAGTCTCTGATTGTCGCGTGCTTGTTCCGTCATTTTTCTTATATTTCTTCGTAACCGACGATAGGTTCTTTCAATTTCAGGATCAAATTCCAACAGTGGATTTGAACTCCTAGTGCGCTTATCAGAAGATTCCAGGATTGATTGTGATTTAATTTTCAATTAGTACCTGCAACAACCAATTTTCAGTAAGATAAAAGAATAAAATAAAATATATACAAGAAGAAAGAAATCCAGATAATAGGTCACGAAAAATGAGTTTTTAACAAATAAAGTCTTTCGGCCTGATAGAATTAAAATTAATTTTCGAGAGGAACTTTTCAGAAACCTAATTACGGCCACAGATGGAGGTTCATCAAACTAATACAAATACCAAATATTAATATCGACCGAAAGAATTTATGATGATGTAAGAAACGGCATAAAATAAGTCTGAACTAATTTGCGGCCTATAAGGTTAATAATAAAAAAAATTATTTTCAGAGAGGAAATAAGATTGATCGGCCGTAATACAGAAATAGATTTACGGCCGAAATTAGATTAGTAATTCGAAGCTCGTTCGGCCGTAAAAATATTGAAACAGTGTCGAAGGCGTAAACCAATTAAATTAAACTAGTTATCATGGAATTTCGGTCGTAAGACAGAAAACTAAACAGGGTGTTTGACCGAAATAAAAAATGAGAGTGCAACGTCGATGATTTTTTTACGGCCGAAGACGAGTAAGATTCATATTGGTCGTAAATCGATGAAATTTAAGTCGAACGTGAGGTAAAACATCAACACATATAAATCGGCCGAAATGAGATTAAATCAAACTTAATCGTTCAGAAATATATTACGGCCGAATTGAAGTTGACAACCTTTGGCCGTAAAACAAAACTGGGTCTCGGCCGAAACAAACAAAAAAAAAATAGAATTAAACTTATTCTTCCGTCAAGAGAAGAATCGTTACGTCCGAAACTAAATTAAGTCGATTCCTTACGGTCGTAAAACAACGAAATCAGATCAAATCCATATGAAAAGTTCAAACAATTAAAATGTTACGGTCGAGAATGAAAGTTGAAGCTGATTCGAATAGGGCGTAAAAAATTTAAACCATCGATAAACCGGCCGAAACAAGGTCAAATCAATATCCATTACTCATGGCGTAAAACAACGTTCGGATAAAAATATTACGGCCGTAAAGATTGAAAGTTTAGAACTCAGAAATCATTCATTGCGAGGCCGTAAAATTAATAAAGCCGACACATCAAATTAAAGTCGTAAATCCATAAGTCGACAGTGTAATTCGGAAAATCCAATCGGCGTCGGATTTTAAACCGAAAGTAGATAAATTAAAAAAAAATTGTTGTGACCTTTATCTGCAAAAGAAAAAAAATTAGATTATTCACAAAAATAATTAAAACAATTAATACATATTTATAAAGAATTATTTACACTTTATTTACATCTCATAATAATTCATAAAAATCAGAAATTAATTAATAAAATATTCCCCGGCAACGGCGCCAAAAACTTGATGCGTTGTATTTGTAACAATTAAAATTTGCTAGCAAGTGCACTAGTCGCTCAAGTAATATAGTAAAAAGGAGTAAGAATGTCGAACCAACGAGGAATATTATTAATTCAATATCTGAATCTTTAAATTAATAAGAGAGGAAAAACATGGATTTTTGGAAAGAGGTTTTATGAAATAAAATAAAGAAAATAAGATAATGATAAGATAATGGTGTTGAAGTTAGGCCTTAGGATGAAAATAGATTAGGATAAATATTTGAACCGTAAAAGATAAATTTAATCTTTAAAGATGGATTAGAAATTTTCCCAAGTTATTAATTTACAAGATTAACATCGCAGAGTCCACAAACTGGTAATTCTACTATTTAATCCGGTAAATCAAACTATCTTAAATTTAATCAAACCTAAAGTCCCACAAACTGGTATTCGTCAGATAAAATTGAAATTAAGATGCATTAATATGAAAATCCTAGATTATTAATCACTCCACAAACTGATTAGATTAACAGACCACATAAACTTGATTCTCCACACACTAGTTATCAAATTTATGTCAATTATTAATTTACATAAAATCAATTAATTTAATTAATGAATTATGAAATTAAATAATCCACAAACTGGTAAGTACTCAACTCAGAAATCCAAGTAATTAAATTAAAAGCATTAAGCATAATTAACTAACTGATCGGAAAAGATTAAAATAAATAATATAGGGTCCAAATAGTTTCCCTTCAATAATAATCTCCTAAAATGAATAATCTTAAAAATATGGAGTTCATCCTAGAAATTCTGGAGAGATAATAACAAAATAATAATAATTGGAAGAATTACACCCAAATAGACAAAAAGTCGAAGCTTCGAATCACGGGCAGACAGTCGGGCAGCCTCTCGGACTTGATCAGGGTCGCGATCAACTTCCAGCCGTCGCACCTCTCTCCTTTTGGTCGTAGCCTGCAGAGCTCACGACTCGCCGTGGAAGAAACCTGAACTTCAGAGCACCCCTTCAATTTGATCTCGGCCGTAACATCGTACGGTTGACTTTAAAATTATAAGATAAACTCGGCCAAAGATAAATCCTTTTATCATTACGCCCAAAGAGTCTCGGCCGTAAGGAATTATTTTATCTTTACTCCTTTTCATTACTCCCAAAAGATAAAAATCCTTTTATCTTTACGCACAAACAATTTTATCTTTACACCTTCATATATCGGCCAAACGGATGATTTCATTGCCATTACCCCCTCCAAATCTCGGCCGTAAGAAATTATTTTATCTTTACTCCCAAAGAGATAAAATTCCTTTTACTCCCTCCAAATCTCGGCCGTAAGGAAGGGATTTAATTTTTGTTATGCCCAAAAGATAAAATCATTTATCTTTACTCCTTCAAATCCTAGCCGTAACAAAGAATTAAATCTTGTTACGCCCTAGAAATCTCGGCCGTAATGATGAATTCTTCATCCTAATCTCGACCGTAATGATAAATTCTTCGAAATTTTGGTCGATACAGCACAATCCATTTAAATCTTAATTTTTCCTGCAAAATAATTATCAAAATTTAGTTAATCCATCCACAATTAAAATATTCAGATAATTTAATAATTAAAATTGATAAATCCGGAATTACGATTAAAAGTGACTAAAAATGATGCATGTCATGATCAAATTACAAAAAAATTAATTAAAATAATTAACTAAAATATGTTGTATTTTGCATGCATCAGTGAGACAAAAGCAAGTTGCCAAAGCTTCTCCTTTGATGATGCCCACATGAACTCGTGACGTCACATGTCGAGTTTGCATTTAGTGTTACATCAGAGGTGCAACAACAATGCCTAGACCGCATGTAGATTTGAGAGGACAAATGTGATGTTGAAATGTCACTAACAGGCAAAACTTTGAGTTGATTTTAACGACGCCCTTATTATGAAATCAATGAAATTAAAAATTATCAACTCGATTAACACACAAAGTATGCAAGCAATCAAATGAAAAGGGTAAATATTCATTTATATTATGATTCGGCTGAAATACCTTGGCATACTCTATGTCTCCTTGTTCCTCGATATCTAGATTGTCGTGGTTCTACCATATCGAACTATTATTATGATCACATTCTTCTTTGTCCGATAGATGAAAATAATTTCTATAACAAAAACCTTCTTTCATTACAAGTTCACATAACTTAGAACTCTCATGATACTCTCCTACTATAGTAGTTCAAGCTTTCAACACAAGATAGAGAAAGAGATTTGCAAATGGAGCACATGCTCCAAGATCCTCGTTAGTTTGAAAATAATTCGACTACCAAAGAATACTTTTTTGAAATCATTTAAGGCTTTTTGGATGCTTCCATACTTGAAACAGTAGTTGGAATATGCTTGGAATCATTTGATACCCAAGCTAGTATAGTGACAATCTAATGATTGATTGATGTTTCTTCAATCAACCCCAAGTTCGATCGACCAATCTTTGTAGCCATTGTAAAAGGTTAATAATTAGCAATTAGATCGATTGGTCAATCCATGTCGGCCAATCTATTAATCAATGCCCCAGTAGATGTTTCCCAAAATGATCTTCAAATATTACTCCTCTCACTAGGTCAAACCAACATCAATCTATCGATCTATTGAACTTGTTACTATACAAGATATCCATAATTCACTCCACAAGTTCAATAGTTAGTTAAATAACTTGCCTCAATCGATCAAAACTTGAGAAAATCATGTTGGATCTAAGTTTTAATGACATATAAAATTATATTTTGATGATACAAACCTCGAAAAATTAAAGTTAAAATGCTAAAAAAGTTTCAGAAAAAAGAATAACTTTATGCACTACACTTTGATTAAATAATTAGCTATGTTTCTATTAGATTTTGGATTAATCATAAATATCAAAGTTATAGAGAATTCTGTTAACTTTCCATAGAATAAAAAATTAGCTCATTTGGATAATTGTGCAAAAAGTTATGTTTAACATAGTGCAAGGCGGTCAACCTGCCGGTTGAATGACCGATCGATCGGTCCAGAATACAGGTCGATCGGTCCAGAACACTGGTCGACCGATCAGTGCATAAAATATCCAATTTCAATCAGTAGAATGTCGAGACTATACCGGTCCAAAACACAGGTCGACCGGACAGTGCAGAATTCGTCAATGATCACATTTTTCATAGAAGAAAATGTACCGGACCGGTCTATATGTGCGGTCGACCGGCCTCCGAGTCAAATGAATAATAATGGTCAAATTTGAAGGAGAAAATTATGGAATGATTTTTGAACGACTTTCTCACTTGCAGAAGCTTATAAAATAAGTGTCAAAGTAAGAAGAAAGTGCACTTATCCAAGTCTTGAAAAAAAACTTCAACTTATCAAAAGAAGACATTATTCTTGAAGTTTTCTCTTATTTCTCTCTTCTCCTCTTGTGAGAGCTTAGTATTGTAAAAGAGAGAAATATTTTATTTTAAAAAATATTGAGAGAGCTCTTGTGTAAAAAGAGGTTCAAAATCTTACCTCTTGAGTGAGAAAAAAGATTAACTTCATTCGAGAAGAGGTGTGCCTTACCTCTCGAAGCAGAGAAAATGCGATGGTGTAAAGGGTTTTTCTTCATTGTCCCATTTGGAACAAAGAAAGATATTCTAGTGGAATCTCCGGCGGTCTCGGGGTCGAGAAGTCGGGGCGGAGACCTAGACTAAGGTATGGCCGAACCTTGTCAACAACCACCGTGTTTATATGTATTTGATTTTTTCTCTCTCTCTCCCTCTCACATTATGTTTATGATTTGAATTGCAAATGTTTTAAGAATTGATTTTAAGCTTCCGCGATGATTTTCATAAAATCGATATTTTTGATTGAACACCAATTCATCCTCCCCTCTTGGTGCCCTTTGGGATCCTACAATTGGTATCAGAGCATTTAAGATCCAATCATTTTTAAATCTAATCATTTTAAGATTTGATCATCCTGTTTTAAGATTTAACAATCTTTAAGAGCTATGGCATCAAGTGAAATTGGTTTTACCGAAGGTCAATCAATTAGTCGTCCTCCCCTTTTAAATGCATCAAATTTTGCATATTAGAAAATTAGAATTCAAACATATATTTGTTCTATTGATATCTACATGTGGGACATAGTTGAAAAATGTTATTATCTTCATGAAAAGTTACCTACTGATTGCAAAAGAAAAAGAAAAGAATTTTTCAAAACTTAATTGGAAAGTCAAAAATATATTTTATTGTGCTTTGGATTCAATGGAATTTAATCGAATTTCAAGCTGTGAAACTGCAACCGAGATTTGGGAAAAGCTCATCACTACTTATGAAGGAATCGACAAAATTAAAGAATCTAAATTGAATATTTTAAACTATTAATATGATTCTTTCAAAATGTATGATAATATGTCCATAAATAATATAGTTTCTCAGTTTAATGATATTTTGAATGGTTAGGCTCATTGGGCGAGCCAAGAACTAATCCCCAAAAAGTGAAAAAGATTCTCATGTTTTTCTCTTCCAAATGGCATACGAAGAGTACCGTGATCAAAGAAAAAGATCTAAACAAATTATATTTTGATGATCTAATTGGTTCACTTCTAACTTATGAGATCTCAATCCAAGAAAATCAAGAAGAAAAAGCTCCCAAGAAGAAAACATTGGCACTAAAAGCAAATAAAAAAAGAAGAAGACTCAAGTGAAGATGAAGTGGACGAAAGGAGACTCGTCCGCTACACAAGAAAACTAGATAAGTATCTCAAGCTGGTGAAAAAGAAATAAAAAAAATGAGAAGCCTACCCGAAAATCATACAAAGATTACAAAGAAAAGACTTCTCAGAAAGGTAAAAAGAAAAAAATGTGAAGAGTCTAGTGAAACAAGTGATTCATCAAGCTCTTCTAGTGACGAAGCATACCTATGCTTAATGGCACACGACGATGATGTAATTTCTAATTCTTCAAATTTAAATTATGATTCATCAAATTCTTTCGAAGAAAATATTTCTTTAGATGTGAATAAAGAACTCTCCTCCCTTATAAAAAGATATTTCTCAATTAAAGAGAGAAATAAAAAATTAATACATGAGATTGAAAAATTTAAAAGAAGAAAAGAATACATGTCTTATGAAAAATGAGAAACTAAGAAATAAAATTGATACTTTGAAATTACACATGCTTGTGAAATTGTAAAACTAGCATTTTCTTTAAAAAAAGTAAAGAAGGAAAATAATCTTTTGAAAAATTCACAAAATAAGACTACTTCTCATGTGAGGAAAAATAATCTTAGGAAATACTTTGAAAATGAAAACTCTTATTGGAAATCCAATCATCCCTTCAATAGAAAATCACAATTCAAATGTTTTATATGTGATTTTTATGGTCATTATGCATATCAATGCAAAATAAGAAAATCAACACAACATGACATGATTTGAGTTTCAAAAATATTTTGACTAACAAAGTTGGACCCAAAGAAGTTTGGGTACCAAAGTTTAAATGATTGTTTTTCAGATGTGCCTCACATGTAAAGCAAAGTAGAAATTGGAAATGTGAAGACACAAAGGTTCAGATAAAAATATCATCTATTTTTATTTCACTCAAAAATTCAAAATTATTATTTTTTGAAAAGAGAGAACATATAAAATTGATAATAGTGATAGGTGGAGCATACTAAACTTTATTTTGACATATCATGAATATCATTGTTGTATCAAAGTTTTATGCCATATTTTTATTATTATTATTTTGTTGCCTTCATCAAATTGTTTTCATTTCGTCATTATAAAATAGTCATAAATTTATGGGGAGTTATTTCTTCATATACAAATTATTCTTTTTTATGAAACAAAAGGGGGATAAATATAGGAGAAATATGATTTAAATATCACTTTATATTAAAGTTAAGTGTTAAAATAATCTAAATATCACTTTATATGAAAGTTAAGTGTTAGGAGGAGTAAAATTGATTTTACAACTTATTTTACAACTCTTTCGCAACTTATACATTTTTCATATTTCTCGATTTTTTTTCATAAAAAGGAGGAGATTGTTGGATCTAAGTTTTAATTGCATATAAAATTATATTTTGATGATACAAACATCGAAAGATTAAAGTTAAAATATTGAAAAGGTTTTAAAAAAAGGGATAACTTTATGCGCTACATTTTGATTAAATAATTAACTATCATCCTATTAGATTTTGGATTAATCATAAATATCAAAGTTGTAGAGAATTATGTTAGCTTTCCATAGAATAAAAAATCATCTCATTTAGATAACTGTGCCAAAAGTTATGCTTAAAATAGTACATGTCGATCGGTCGGCCTGCCGGCTGGAAGATGGGTCGACCGGTCCAGAACACAGGTAGATCGGTCCAGAATACTGATCGATCGGTCAGTACAAAAAATATCCAATTTCAACCAGCAGAATGTCGAGACTATACCGGTCGACCGGTCCAAAACACAAGTCGACCGGACAGTACAGAATTCGCCAACGGTCACATTTTTCATAAAAGAAAATGTACCGGTCGATCGGTCCATATGCGGTCGACCGACCTCCGAGTCAAATGAACAGTAATTGTCAAACTTAAAGAAAAAAATTGTGGAATAATTTTTTGACGACTTTCTCACTTGCAGTAGTCTATAAAAAGGAGTGTCAAAGGCAAAAGAAAGTGCACTCATCCAATTCTTAAAGAAAAATTTTACGTTATAAAAAAAGACATTCTTCTTGAAATTTTCATTTTTAGTTTTATTTTATTTCTTTCTTCTCTTCTTGTGAGAGCTTAGCATTGTAAAAGAGAGAAACATTTTATTTAGAAAAATATTGAGAGAACTCTTGTGTAAAAGAAGTTCAAAATCTTACATCTTGAACGAGAAAAAATATTAGCTTCATTCAATGAGAGGTGTGCCTTACCTCTCGAAGCGAAGAAAAGGTGGTGGTATAAAGGCTTTTCTTCCTTGCTTCATTTGGAACAAAGGAAAAAATTCTAGGAGAATATCCGGCGGTCTCGAGGTCGAGAAGTCGGAACGGGGACGTAAGTCAAGGTGTGACCGAACCTCATCAACAACCACCGTATTTATTTGTGTTTGATTTTTTCTCTCTCTCCCTCTTACATTATGTTTATGATTTGAGTTGCAGAATCGATTTTACGCTTCCGCGATGATTTTCATAAAATTGATATTTTTGGTTGAACACCAATTCAACCCCCTAGGATCCGTCAATCGACTCATTGCTAGAATTATCTCTTTGATCACCATTCCACTTGAAGACATTATATATAGTAAGATACTTAAGTAAGACTTTTAGTTCATTTGATTATCTTTAAAATATGTGAATATTTTTTTATAATTATTAAGGTATAATTCGTTGTCATCAAAACATAAAATTGGGCATAAAGCCTATGATCCAATAATAAATATTATACGTGTGTCGAATGGAAAGTTGTAAAATATTTCTTGAAATTAAGCTCACTATTAATATGTTTTCATTGTATTTGGGTTGATATATAAATAGATGATTATAAACAAGTTTGTTAGATTTCTATAGAATCAAGAAGCATCTACTTTAAATACTCTAAGGTTAGTGAAGGCCTTTCAAGTTTTTAAAGTCAAATTATATATATTGAATTTTCTGCAAATAATTTACTAAGTTCTCACTAAATCTTGATTAAGACATGAATGTATAAAATGTTGATAATCAATTAGCTCTTCATATAATAAAAAAATAATATTTCTCCAATACTTGTGTTGAAAGTTATAACATTAATAGATGAAACATAAACTATTTTTTTAGCTTCCGAAAGAATTGAGAATAAAGTTGTTTGGATATTTATGTTGCAAAAATTCTAATGACTATGATATTGATAAAAAACCCTTATAAAAGAGCTTCCATAGGGCCAAGGTAAAGTGATGCTTCATAGAAAACATAAGCATCAAAGGGGAATCAAGTTTTGAAGCTTGTTGAGTCAATTTTCTGACAAATTTTCTCTTGACATTTGTTCTTGAGTGATCCATTGAAATGAGAGGGTGTAAGAAACAAAGTATTGTATCTTTGTGAGAGATCTAACTCCCTTTGTAAAAGAGGTTCCCACATAATCTCTTGAGCAAAGAAAAGTAGATTGTGTGTTTGCATTGTAGAATAGGTGAACCTTATCTCTCGTAGTGGGGAAAAGATGTAGGATCTTACTTTTCCTACAAAGGAAAGCTAATGGATCTCTAGTGATTTCGTTATCATAAAGATAGACCGGAGAGTAGGCAAAAACAATCATCAGCCACCTTGTGTTCGAAGTGCATATCCCTTATTTCTTTCTCACACTTATGCTTGATTACTTAGTGTTTTGACTACTTTCATTCTTTACATTTTATCTCTCATATTTTCAATTAAAAATTGTGAGCATTAATGCTCAATACGTAAAACGTAGATAATAATCTTGAGTTTGTAATGATTAAAAGAGAAAAATTACATAACATAGAAAAGCATGATAGTCGTATCACTCAATAACAATGACATTGTGTATGAAATGATCAAATATAAAATCAGAGGTGTCTATTTTCAAATCATCATTATAAGTTCAATTTTGATCAATATTTTTCAATATGGGATTGAATTTGTTGTGAGTTTTTTGCCAAACACAATCATAAAGGGATTATTTTGTGATCGACATACTTCTTTGCTTTCATTCATCATTTCATTACATCTTTTCTTAAGGGTGGAGTATCATTCAACTCCATCGAGTATCTTTCAAATCATGGACTGATGAGGAGATGTGTCTCAACTCTCAAATCAACCGGTTCAACCGCGAACCGGCTAGAAATCCGATTCGATTCGATATTAAAGCCATTTTTAGCATTGAACCGGGAAAAACCGGTTGAACCGGCCAACCAGTTCAACCCGGTTCAATGCATATTTTGAAGAATAAAATTTAAAAAATGATAAAAAAAGGAAAGTTAAAAAAAAGAATAAGGAAAGAAATATAACAAAGGTAAAAAAGGGAGGAAATATGACATGTCTAAAATTAAATAGAAATTGAAAAAAAGAGGTAAGTATTTAAAATTGAATAACATTAAAATGGAAAATTATAAAGGAAATAAATAAAGGAATAAAAAGGAAAGTGTTAAAGAAAAAGAGAAATAACAATAATTTAAGATGAAATTTATTAATATAGCATCTATCATCAATAAATAATTGATATTAAATTAATAATGATCTATTTATATTTATATGTTAATAATTATTAAAAACTTTAATAAATAAAAAATATGTTATATTAATTTTTAACATTATTAATAGGTTATTAGTACAATATTCATATACTATATCATATAATTTATATTATATCTTTATAATTATTATAAATAATATTATTTTAATAAAATCCGATTCAATACGATTGAATCCGGTCGGACCGGTCCAACCGCGACTCAGTAAGAAGTCCGGTCCGATCGTCGGTCCGATTTTGAAAATATTGGAAATATCTCTTGACATAGGTTCTCATTTTAGTTCCAACTGTTTGACTCAAGAGTAACAAATTTCACTATCACCTTTAGTTCCGGGGCAAAGAAGAAATTCTTTATACAAATTTTTTTCCTCTATATGGAGAGTACAAATAATCTCTCTTGCAAGCTTCCACGTACCTAATTTTTTTATGGCTCCACCTCGCAAGAGCTAACCCTATATTACAATAGTACTTTGTATATGTGGTGTAAAAGAGTGTTCAGCATATTTCTTGTTCTCATGAAATAAATATACTTTTTGTGTTAATCACAAGTGAGATACAAAATTATAATTAATATAGGAGAAAGTTTGTGTATTGAATTTTTTATGGTGTTTTCCTCATGGTTGTAGTTGCAATATTATATGCATCACGATCACTAATCACGAGAATAATGGCAAAGGAATCGCTCATCTTGCAGAAGCTGATCAAATGCCATACTTCTTTCTTCATGACTGGTCCCAGAATTTTCTGGCGGAGTATCTCATCTATATTTTCTTTACTTCATTTGTTATTATTCTGAAAATTTAAAGCATTGCATTGTTGCTTTCTTTATGATATTTACTCTGTCATAGTGGAAGCAGATCCGAGGCCACATTATGATATTTTCTTTAGCATCACCAGACTTTTTTTTCCTCTTGCATTAGAAGTGATCACATAATATGCTTATGAAAAATAGTTTACCTTATTTTTGTTTACATATTCGTTGTTTTCCTCTCCGTGTAAACCTCGAGTGGACAAGGTATAGACCTCTTCAACCATCTTGGACCACAGAGCAGGAGGAAAAGTTTCAGAACACTAAAGACAGGTGCTGAAGAATAAAGGTCATTTATGTTTGGAGGTGAAAGCCTTCAAGTTTTAACCATCACCCAGTGGTTTTATTTCGCTGCATCGTCATGTTTCCCTTCGTGAAAATGTTACTGGCGATATCTGGCGTTTCAGCATATTTTCAGCTGTCTCTGCATCTTGGTTTCTCAGGCATCCTAACGAACGCAGAGGAGTTTAGGAATGTTGGAGCCACAGAGATTTGAAGATGACAAAGTATTAAAGTAATATCCGTAGATTTTACTTGCTTGTTGTGGATTACCTCAATGCACTGTTCATGCTTGTCATGTGACTGAACAGTTTGGTCCAAAGGTTCCTACGCTCACAACAGTCACTGTTCAATTATATAACCTGTCCTTGGGGTGAGATTAAAACAAAATTAAAGATGATATGGATGGTGGTCACATTCAGATTGAGCCACCACTGACCATGGTATCTCTTCATCCACCACTCTGGCTGGCCATAAGAGGGTCAAGAAAGGGTAAACACATTCACTGTTGTTCATGTGTGTCAAGTTATTAAGAAGTGGAATATAAGAAATCTGAGTTCATCAAGATTTAATGCCAATAGTAATCCTATTTAATGATACCTTACATCCACATGTATCAGTTTTGACCACATTTATCAGGCTCTAAAAATTATGGAAGAAAGATGAAGACATGAACTTGAAACATGAAAAGAAATTTGTCATTTTCTCGGCGAGGTCCACCAAAATAACTTGATAGAAACATTTTTCAGATGTGATTATTCCTGCCAAAATTGAAAGACTAAACAGCTGACCTGAAAGGAGAAATAAAAAGATTCATTTCTCTCCATCTTCTTTTTACGAGGTAAAGCACAGATAAAAAGGTGGATGGATGATAATGTGTTATTATCAGAAGGCAAAAGCTGGAGTTCATCTCAAAGCAATGAGGAGAAAAAAAAAAGTGCATAGCCTCTTGGCTTAGCAGCGAAGTGTCAGTATCATCTGCAGAGTAGTCCACGAGAATAACTATATGACTGAACACTCGAGACAAAGGCATAACAAATATGCATCCTTCTCGGAGTCTCTGTAGCAGTAGGCCACACCTTAGTCCACAAACCTTAGAAGAAAAGAGAAGAGGAATGATGGATTCCATCAGTCAGACATGGGTGCGCCATGGCTGCATCCTCTCAAGAAAAATGATGCTGAAGGTGAACGAACTGAGTGGAATCTCATATCATAATGGGAAAGGAAAAAGCACAGAAATAAGCTACCGAGAATGTACTAGCATTGTTAGAGAATATATATCACATCTAAACGTAAACATGACAGAGAAATATATGTTGGACGAGAGATCCATCAAACAAATTAAGAAATGGCCACGTTTTTTCCTAATTAGTATTTATCTTCTCATATACTGTTGCGACGAACAGTTCTTTCCACTGACTAAATTCATGCTCTCTGGACTGTGAGGTGAGGCAGCAGGTGCTAATGGTGGAAAAGTGTGAACAGTAACCTTGCCTACTACTTGTCTTGGCACCGAGCGCTTTGCAGCTTCCTATACAACTTCTCCTCGGCATCCCTCAGGAACTGGAACTTTGGAGGTGGCGAAGTCCACATCCTGCTCAGGTCTTCGTCCTTTGAGCACTCGAAGAGGGGGTTGAATCCATTTTGCTTGATGTAATCCAAAGGAGTAACAGTTGGAGATAAGAATGGAGGAGAAGACAAAGGCGTCAAGAACGGAGTCTCTGAAGAAACGAACATGTCGCTCAAGCTCTTCCCCCTTGACCCCTTTCTGCTCCTTCCCCCTCTGGACCTCCCGTCCTCGGACTCTAAGTCTTCCTTCGTCTCCTCTTTGATGGTGAAGAGGAGCCTCGGAGGACCCGCAAGACTGTGAAGCCTCCTGAGCTCTGCTTCCATGGTGTCCTCGCCTCCCAGTGGCTTCAGGAACTGATCCTTGCCGGAGTTGGAACGGAGATGGACCTCTCCACCATCAACTTGCTCCGCTTCTTCATTGACTGCAGTGGACGTTGCTCTGGGGTTAACGGCTGCAGAGCACAGAGAAGACGGCTTCCAGTGGCAGAAGAGGTAGAGGAACTCCTTTGCAGGGCCGATGTAGCCGTCCTCTATGTCTCTGTTGTCCTTTCTCTTCTTCCACCAGAACAAGTAGTACAACTCTGCTACGAGGGCCAAGAACAGGCAGCCTGAGACAAGACTCAAACCGATGCTCACACTGGTCAAAACCCTCATTTTGCTCTCCTCCCAACGCTGAATCTTCTCACCAGGAGCATACAAAATTTACAGCAGTTGCAGCCAAGGAACAAAAGGCATACATTAAACCTAAAGACCAAACCAGGTACTGATTATGTGAGAAACCTTTTTATCCTCAAAGAACACAGCCCAAAACCCTCCATTCTCTGAAAGAAATGCAACACCGAACTATGCTTAGACAAAACGAACGCTGAAAGTAAGGCAAAAAGACACTGAAACAAACGACAAATTTCTGGCTCCCTTCCAAACACCAGGCCAAGGACCAACCAGCCAGCCCAAAGCTACAGAAAGATCACAACTTTGTCATCAAAATCAAATCCTGCGTACGCCAACGCATGGAATACATCGCCATCAGCTCAACAAGGAAGCTAACGCGACGATCAGAGAACTTCCACTTTCAGCACCTCTTGCAAAGAGAAGTTGAAAACCCCTGTCGCCACCAAGGTTGAATCTTTACACTAACCAACATCTCCTCGCATCATTGTTGCTTCAAGGACATGCAGCTCCCGCCGATAACAACGAGATGCAGGTGGCTCCAACGCTACCGGTTGAATCCTTTCTCAGTTTTGCTCAGAAAATCAGAAAAACTCCACAGGAGAACGGGAATACATCTAGAGAGAGAGAGAGAGAGACTTTACTTTTGGTGAAGTATCTTTTTTTGGGTGAAGAGCTCTGTGTTACTGAATCATGTGGCAGGTGAATTTGGACGTGTCGATCGTTGTTTCAGTTAAATACCCACCATTACGTGTCGGAAAGAGTGAGCCGTTACAAACTTAGATGTGGACCTCAGTGACTTGGTAACTTCCTGAAACAAAAGACCATTCGATTATTTTCAGGAAAAAAAAAAGTTACTGGCACTTATACAAACCACAATTTTTAGGTCCTAATTCCTTAACATAGTTCAAATTGTTTGAACGATACAGCTTTCAATCTTCTGCCATTACATTTGTTCCAATTTCATATCTCTGTTCCTTTCCTGAGACTGTTTAGGAAATTAGTTTTCTCAGGTTACAGTTAAGAAAAAGGAGTTTTTTGAACTAAAATTGCCACATTGATCAAAGAAATGAATAAATAGATGACCATCTGATCATTGTCATGTGTGTGTTTTTAGTGTTCGTCCAATCTGTTAGGTCGGTAGCTGTGGCTTGGAGGAACTGAAACCTTGAGAACATGGACTCACCTACCAATGCAGAGGTCTTCTCCCCCTGCGTTAATTAGGCAGCCCCTGAGCGAACAGTGCCTTAGCTTAGAGGGCAGCTGGATTTGGACATTGACACAGAGTCCAGCCACATGGCCACTGTTCACCATAATGGACCACCTCAATGCAGGTAAAGTTTTTGCTACCCGTATCAGGGAGAATGAGAGAGTGAGAGCAGTGTGGTGAACTGCTAATTCAAAGGGAATTATGTCCTCTAGTTCCTGTCCTGTGAAACAAGGCATGATATAAGATACAAGGGCATACAAGTAATGTTGGCGAAGGAAACGACACAAAAGAGATGCCATCATTTTAGGTTTGAAAATTAATTAAAGCCTTTCCGCATTCAAGTTTTATATAATAAACTCTGTTCAAGACTCTGCAAAATGATGCATAAGGATGTACATAGTGGACATAAAGTGGCCTTTTTTATAATGCGTGTTAACATATGCCATGATGGAATATCGAAAGGGAAGATATGATATCTTAACTCAGTGCTTCGTAGAGTTGGATTTTTTTTTTTTTTGCCAAAAATGTTAGACCAGCATCATCCATGCACGTGAACAACAAGTGGCATCGGATCTCCTAATTCAAGATTTCTTTTGTTACGAAAAGAGGAAAAGAAATTGCACGAAACACAGAAGAACGTGAAGAAGAAAAAATGGCGGCGGCTCTTTATTATGGAATAATGACGATTACAAGGATGAGTCTCTGTCTAGACTTCTAAAAAATTTATGTAGACACACCTTTTGACAAATGATAGGAATTACATACGGACTTGAACTATTTGGTTCAAAATTCATTAATGGAAAGGGAAGGTAAAAAATGAGAAGAAAAATGATGAAAAGAGGATGTAGGAGAATGAAGGTGAATAGTTACCCATGTTTGATTAATATCATTAAGAGGAAGGGAAGGGAATGAATGTTATGTGATTAATTTATTTAGACGATTTTATCTTTTACATATATAGTTGTATGTTTAATTTATTTGGTCAAAATTGGAAACTCATACTTAATATGTCTTTTCCCTCCTTTCCACCCCGATTTGGAGGGGAAAGAAAAATAGAATATTGAAGATGAATGAAAGGAAAAGAAGCCCCTTCTTTCGTCTCTAACTTAAATTCAACCAAACAAAGGGAACGGATTCACCTCCTTTCCCTTCCCACTCTTTACCTTCTTTTCACATTCAACCAAACATACCCTAAATAAATCTTCTGAAAATAGGACACATATCTCGTGATAAGAAAATAAATCAAATCCGAATCACATACAGAATACTCCTAAAAATTTTCGCTCAGGAGCTCCGCCCCCTTGCAGGGGATCCCCCTGGATCCTCCTTGACCCCTCACATGCTCACTGACCGAATAGCGAGATCCCCGTAGAAGAATTCTGCTGAAGCGTCTGACTATGTAGGAAGATCAATTATGTTCAGATTCAAAATATTATTAACATCTTTGGTTATTCTTCAGACACCTTAGTTGATGGGCCATGCTGCTTTTTAGTGCTCTTTTTTCATTCATTTTAAAATCATGTGAAAAGAATGAACTTTTAATTCTAGACCTGTGGCCAGAGCAAACAAATAAAAAATAGTTATTATGGAATGATGGCCTTATTCAGAACGTGCTCTCGATTAAGTCTGCGTATGAACAAAAGAGAATACAGTGCTCCACCATCATTGAATTCACATCCTCAGATGTGTTCCTGATTTCACTGTCAACAATTTTCATTTTTACTTGATACGGCATTCTGCATAATTAAATAAATAAAAATTATACATGACTCATCTATCATCTCCAAACCATCAAATCTTGGCATTGTGTCGAAGTTGGCAGGTTATTCCGAATTCAATCTCCATCCCAACACCTGAGAATGCTGCACAATTGACATCAGAAAGTAGTTTAAAGTTAATTTGGACACAAGAATTGACACTTCAGCCACCTTTCCTAGGCTGCAAAAGATTCACACTTGAGACATTTCCCAAAACTGCTTTATGTTATAATTTGGGACTAATAAGTCGCCTTCTGCATTAATTGTGTTTGAAGTGTATGAGAGTCGAACTGTAATTTTGATAATTGTGATCCACTTGATCATGCGTATTATTCCATTCATTTGAGCAGACAGATCACATGATGAAGCGTATGCAAGTTTCCATGAACCCTCAACATATGTATTAAGAATATAAAATAATTAATGTTACTCTTTGTAATGATTTAAGATTTTAGAAAAATTAATTAATATATTAAATTTAATATGATATCAAAATTAAAGGTCAATAGTTCAAATCTCATTAATTTTTTATTAAAAATATATTTTCCTTTTCTCATTATTCAGGCGATGGACTGAACTAATTTAAAATTATCTCTACATGCGAAGAGAATTTTTAAAAATATAAAATGACTTCTTAACAATTTAATATTTTAGAAAAATTAATCAACACATAATTAAGCTCAACATTCTGACGATATGGGACAATCCCTCTTTCTACAGTATCTGGATTCCTGACTTCGTTCTGAGATGGCAAGGCATGGCGCCATGGCCAGGAGGAACCTACATTTTTCCACATGAAGAAAAAAGGACAAAAAAAATAACTTAATTTTTATTCGATGATCAGATAGTCCACTTTCCACGTGATGATGTCAAAAAGTAAATTATAAATTATTACTTGTTTCTTAAGAAAATTAATTATATTTGCTAGAACAATAAATGATCTCCGTCTTTAAATTCAATCTCGATGATAATATATAGGGATTAATGTACCTTCAAAGTACCTTTCATTCTGAAGGAATACTGAGCGCATCTTAACCCTTGATCCACTGATCAATGGATCTGATCAGAAATGATTAAACTCCATCATTTAAAAATATGAATTATCTCAACTCTTGATCAGTGGATCAAAGATCGAAATGCGCTCAACATCCTTCCAGAGCGGAAGATGCTCTGGAGATATCATTCACGTTTCATGCGATATTTTTTCGCTTGAGGGTAATGGGCCATGATATGGTTCTTAACACGAAAACAAAAGTTGGCCCATATCAGAAGCGCTCAATGGTTAAATAAACCAATTGTGTTGTAAATCATGCTCATATCTTAGGAACTCTTAACAACTTTTTAAGTAGCTCACATAGATCAGTCTTGAAATCTTTTTTCTTTAGTTTTTCATAAGGGTCAAAATTTTAATTCAAGAAGGCAATGACTTCTCCAAGCCTTTTTTTTTCTTGGAAAGATTGCATTTAATTTTAAAGATAAAATGGTTATATGATCTAGTTTTACATTTTAATTCGGTGCCTATGATTTTTATTTGCTCGAGGGATATCTAATCCAGATAACTTTGGATCATCTAGTGATTTATTTTATTTTAGTTTATAGGTAATAGGTGAATCTCTATATCAACAATTTCATCATTACATATTTCACATTTTAATGTCCTTTATATAATAGTATCTTCTTATAAGGTTATATTAGGATTACAATGCATAGAAATCTGGAAAAGTAGGGAGAAAAGTGTGAGATCCTATGACACCAAGGGGATGAATTGATAGTTAATAAAAGTTTATTAATGCGAAAGCGATAAAGTAAAAAACAATCAATTCAAATCAAAATTTAATCCACACAAGACAATATGAATAAAGACAAAAACGAGGAGCTAAATTCTCTTGACATGTTTTGATCCAAACACTTTGGCCTACTCCACATTTACTGAGTTCTTAATGTCGAGATCGTCGGGATTCTATACTTTTGATGAAGGAACACTCTTACCTGAACTTTTGTTCACATAGGTCAACACCTTTTTTTCCCAAGAAGTTAAGGCAAGTCTCATAAATTAAGCTCTCTAATTCACTCTCCTATTACAAAATTTAACTTTCAATCATACAAGAGAAAGAGATTTATAAGTCAAGTTGAAGGATGTGCTCCAAGTTTACAATAAAATTTTAAAATATTTGACTATCAAGGGCCCTTTTTTGGAGTAATTGAGGGACTTTTACAAATCTTCGCGCTAGACATGTCGTCCATCATGATCGTTGTCATTGACATCTTGGCCTCCTCAGCTACTACGGCATTGTCTCCAGGTACTGCGGTGCCTTCGATTTGTTGTCGAGCCAACTTCACGGGCCTGGTGGGCTAGCATGGATGCCGACACCATGGCCGCTCCCTGGTTGAAGGAGAGTGATCTCGTTACACGGTAAAGTTTAATAATAGAATTGTAAAATAAGATAAAGCTGAAAGATAATTTCAATTTTTTATTTACCTTTTAATAATAAGCTCCTGTCTGGTCAGGGAGAGTAAAAAAAAAAAGAGAACAATTCATAAGCATCTTTTTATAATAATTTTTTTATATCTTAATATACTGATAAATAATATTGAAATTTTAAAGATTGCTTAAACCCCTTGGGAGTTGTGGTAATTCTCTTACTTCCCCCTCTTTCTGAAAAGTCAAAGTATGGAGCTCTCTAACAAATTTACTTCAGAAACTTTCGAGAACTTACTAAACCCCAACGTCCAACCGCTTTCTTGACTTCCTACTTGACTTCCGCTTTCCACGATGTTTCGAGTCAAGTCGCCGACGCTCAAGCAACTTAGCAATCAATCAGAAACGAATGCTAATAAGAAGCTCCCATGGATTGAAGGAGATCGATTAGAAAGCAAATCGCAAGATCCATTAGAAGAGAGTTCGTCACAAGAGCGGAGACGATTCGTCCATCGCCGCTTCGAGCTGACAGCGAAGATGAGCTTTCTCTTCGCCAAGAAGAAATCGTCAGCAGGTGCTCCGATTAATCTCCTCCCAATCCGCCGTCTTTGGTGCTTAATTATCTCCATTAATGGTTGCTCGTTTCTTCATTTCTCAGTCTCAACGACGTTGACTTTAACGCTTTACAGTCTTTACTGTGGGACTAGCAGTAAGGTTATAGTAGTGGACACTAAACTATTAGAAGTCAAGACCAAAAGTTAATGCTAGTGATTTGATTCTAGAGATAAAGTTACAACTGTTCGCGTACATTTATGTTATTTTTTTGTTTAGCATATATAACTAAATGTGGTGCTGTGTTGACAAATGGGTGGTTGTTGACTTCGTTCACAGAGCTGTTGAGGGAGAATAAGAGAAAGTTGGATCGGTCAATTCGGGAAATAGAGAAGGAGACGAAAGGGCTGCAGGCGCAAGAGACGAAACTTGTTGTTGAAATCAAGAAGACTGCCAAGAATGGGCAGATGGTATGTGAATTCTTGTGATGGAGTAACATGAAACTTTTTTATTGATCTTGGGTTTTCCTTCCTTGTTATATGCCAGTTATTGAAACATGAACTGTTTCCGGATGCATGGATTTTACTAACAGGCAGCTGCAAAAATATTGGCAAAGGATCTCATACGAACAAGAGATCATGTTTCAAAGCTTTATGCACTCAAATCTCAGCTGCGAAGTGCATTTCTCAGAATTATGGTAAAAGTCTGATTTTTAAACATTTGCCAAAGGAATTTACCCATTGGTTGATTTCCAATTAGTAGAATTTGAGCTTGATTGTCGAATATCAGATATCAGCATTCGCATGGTGTGTGAACTTCTGTCACAGTCTGATTGTGGGAGTTAATTAAGCTGCTTTTTGTTTGTTCAGACACTGAAATATACCCAAGCAACGCATGCAGTGGAGCAGATTATGCAGAAGTTTGAGAGGCAAAATGAGAAAATAGAAATGGAGAGTGAAGCGATGGGAGATGCAATTGATGAGGCTTCAGAAGGGGAAGAAACAGAAGAACTGATGAGCCAGGTCCTTGATGAGATTGGAATTGTCCCAAATGCAGAGGTACCTGCATGCATGCATGTCAAAGTTCTTCCTCATTTCCGTTCAGTCAATAGAATTCATCATTTTTTTCCCCTTTTGATTCACAGCTAATCAATGTAGCTTCAGCTGAAGAAGCTGAGACGTCTGGAAGTGAAGACGGTGGAATCGATGGCGAACTGCAAGCAAGATTAGACAATCTAAGAAAGTTGTGTTGAAATTGACATGGCCCTAAACTTTGTGAGGAAACACAGCTCCTTGAAAATAGAAGCAAAAAAAAAAAAAAAAAAAAACAAAAGTTATAGGGATGATCTGTGAATTCAACGAGGGCATTATTGCTGATGCCGTCTCCATATTTTTACATCAGTGATTGCCTTAATGCATTTGAATATGAATATAAATATTAAGAAACCTCCTTGTAGTTCTTGACTTGATAGATGATTAGGACACACTAATCATAAGAGCAATTAAATGGTGATGACTATTTCGTCTTAACGTTGACTTTCTTTTAAGAATCTGAAGAAAAGATTAAGAACTTCATTAGAATAAATGAAAAAAAACTTGAAACGATTCAATAAGTAACTTTACGAGTGAATTAATTGTGTTTCATTTCACTAATTTGATTAATATCTGGAATTTGATTTTTTAAGTATACGATTAGATATGTAATAAGAATAAATTTTATCTTAAATTATTTTGATCCCAGGACTTAAAGTCGTGTGAACGAGTCAATTGTTTATTAAAAAATTTCATCAGGCAACTTTAGGATCGATTTTTTAATAAAAAAGAAGGCATGATGAAACCAGTTTTAAAAAAAAACGACATGTATTAGAGTACTATAATATTTTAAAAGATTTAGATAATAAAATAGTAATTTGTATAAATATCTTTAATATTATAACTAAATATATAGAGTGTGTTGGGGGCGTTTGGAGTATTGAAAAAAAAAATATGTACAAGAATATTGTAGCATATGGATAATTGTATGCATATTCCAAAAGCGACATTATTCTTATTCTAAGTTGTATTAGGATTAAGTAAAAAAATAAAATATCATGATAATAAATAATATTAATTGTATTAATCAATACGCATATTTTCTAACAATAATATTAATATTATTTTGTTGCATTTTAATATTATATAAATAATTATTAATTGCAAAAACATAGTATTTTTATTTACTAGTAATTTTATATATTATGATATTCACTTACATCGTCACTCGTATAGGCTTAAATAAATATTCGATCATAAATAGTTATAATCAATTAATTAATAGTAATTGTACTAAGAGGACTATAGTATTTATAATTAAGGGGAAAATGAAAATATGATTACAAAAGAAATTTGAGTAGAATATGATTACAAAAGATAATTACATATACATAGTAATATTCTAAATAATAATTATTATGAGAAAATATAAACTGTTCTTACAATTTAACTAATTCATTTACACAATAATACGCCTCCCATTATTTTTTTAAGCAGTTTTTTATCGGAGGCAAAGACGGTAAAAAATGTTTCTTCTTTATTCAATTCTCAAGTACATCTATATGCCCTCACAATCATGGGCAAAAATTTTATCATTATTCTTGTACATAAAAATTTTATAAATTATGTCCTGAAGTTTTGATATTAAAACCTATAAATTTATCCAATTTTGGTAACCAGAATATAAATTACTCATGATTTTTCTTCCAATTTTCATTGATATTTTATGCGAATATTAAAAATTTATAATCTTTTTATTTAGTTTTTTGTTTAATATGAATTTTTTTCTCTGTAACGCGTTTCAATACTTTTTTTATTACGGAGAATCCACGTGTGATTCAAATTTTATGTTACTACAAATAATCATTTTTTTTCTTATAATGGCCAAAAAAAATTAAGGTTTCTCAATATTTATTTGTCTACCAAAAAAATTGTGACTAAAAATTGTCAAACAAATTAAATTTGAAGTCGTAAAAATATGAAAATAAGTTAAATATAAAATTTAATTTTAATCAATTATTAGAAAATAATGGAGGTATCTATCTATACTATATTAAAAGCAAAGAAGTTTGCAAGGAGGTGATGACACTTGGCATAAACATAAGTTGACAAGTGTCCATATAAAATATTATTTTTAATTAAGAAATATCAGGCATGGTTATAAAATATGTTAATTACATAATAATCATATGATTTAATTACATATAGAGTTATAATAAATATTGACGTCATTTTTATTAATTAGCTATAAGTTAGTCATCATATTTTGAATGATTAACCGAGAATTAGTTATAATATTAATAAATTAATAATATTTAATTATAATTATTTAAATATAATATAATTTTATAATGTTATCCATAACATAATAATATTTAATTATCAATGAATTAAATATTCAACTTTGAAGATGAAAAAAATGAAATATTGGTGGTATGAAATAATTAATAAAATGAATGGAAGTCGTTCACTACATATAATATATTTAGTTATTAGAATCAGTTATACAATATCATAATAATGTAATAACTATAATTATCTATATCTATCTTTATATTAAAGAGAAAGTATGAAGCAAGGCAACAATAACTCATAATCATACTTAACTAAGATAAGGTGCATTGTCTTATTATAATAAAAATTAAAGTCAATAATTGTAATCAATCTCAAATAGCATAAATATACTTATTTTTATTTTCTTAATAAATTAAGAATATAAGAAACTTAAGCAAACTCAAACAAGAAACAATCAAGATAAACTATATAACAACAACAATTATTACTATTAAGTTGTGGTATGAAATAATTAAAACTTAATGGTGATACAGTAATAAAATATCACACGTTCTCACTAGATATTTAACATCTATACAATTATTTCTCATATATATTCAACTATTTTTTTAAAAGCAGATAAATATCAATATATATAGTTATTCAATACATTAATAGATTATATAAATCCGCACACAAATAAAACTACATTCTATATATTATATCATAATAATTAAAATATTAATCAATTATTATAATATTTATTGGATGAATAAACGAGAATACGGTTCCTTAGCAATCGTCTCCACTTTTATTTTTCTTGATTAATTAGTTAACATGATCTTAATCTTCAGTTGAGAATGATGAAAAAATTAGATGTTTATGCCAACTGAAATATAGAGTTGTACGGTTAGTTACTTATTAGGCTAAAATAATAAATAATTGAACGGTTACATAAAAATGATTTAGTAAAACTAACCACACAGTTCACTATAAATGATGAAAGGAACTTCTTCCACGAGAGGACTCCAAAATTTTCTTATTCTGGGTAACTTATTGTTTCTTTTTTATACCTTTGTCAATATTATACAAATATTTTACTGCTACTGATATAGGTTTTTATATTAGACCTATTTATTATGCCATATATCTTTCATTGTTTCTCTTTATTTATTACCTATTTCTTATTCATCTTAATTCTTAATATTGTCATGTGAAATTAAATATTTATGATTTTTTTTTGTGTTACTTCATCTCCATTAGTGTTACTTTCCTTGCGTACTACAATTATATATGTAATGATTATTTTATTTCAGGTTTTGTCCTTGATATTTTGTTTTTATTCATGAATTGCTATACCTTATTGAGTTTATGTCAGTAATTTATTTTAATTATATATATATATATATGTTTTTAACTTATTAAAATAAAAAATTATCACATCACAATTAACTTTAGTTATTTTTTGTTATTTATATGATAAAATCACAAAAAAATTTATGATTTTTTTATACTAATAATTTTATTTTACCCGGGTATCTCCGTATCACATTGTTATTCCTCTCTTTACTATGTACTTATTATCAAAATACAATATTATTCTTACTAATGGTGAGATCAAGAATCTTTTAATAATTTGAATTTTTTTATTTCATCTCTATCATTTAATATTACTCCCCTTTCATAATAGAATTATATGTATTATGTCATTTAAAACTTGGTAAAGAATTATATATAATATTTGATATAAAGATAATATTCTTTTAGCAGTGGATATATATGTATATTCTTTTATATTTTATTTTAATTTTACATGTGTCTTTTACAAATGGAACCGTATCTTATACTTTTTGTGGTATTTTTTTTATTGAAATGGTTTGTTCTATAATTTATTTATTTCCTACTTCTATTTCCATTTATTTATAATAGAGAGAACATGCATGTATGCATTCATTTCATTTTCATTACTCTAATAATTACTACGGGGCTCAAGCTCACTTGGGTGCAAACCATCCATGTTATAAATTTAATATATTGATCGAATGGTTCATTGGTAATCATAATATTTTTTTATGATTAATTGTGAGAGATAGTTGCAATATATTATTAGTTACATATAATTGTATAATTGTAGCAACAATTTATGACAACTACATAATTTTACAATATAATGAATAATTAATATGATGTTTAAAAGTTATAATAAATAAATTTTACTTTATTTTGAGAAAAAAATATTAAATACTATAAACTTATTTACACTTTATAATTTTCTTAAATTTTAGATTTTTTGCATAAAAGAAAATGTCAGTTTACATTATTATTTATTATGTCCATTTTAAAAAGAATAAAAAGTTCTACCTAAGAGATTGGGATATAATTGTATATAGAAAGGGCCTTAGTAAGAGGTTAACTAATTATTATCACATAGGATAATTATTTTTAATAATTAAATATTAGAGTTGATTACAATATGTCATTAGACAATTAACTAATCATGAAAAAAAATTTCCCATCTATAAATGAAGAAAAAACTTAATATATGATACAATATTAACTAATTACATTATTAATATACATGCACTTGCAATTTTATTCTTGCCTCTGATATAATAATATATATGTTATCACATATTTTGTGAGTCCCCAACGTTAACATGGAAATAAAATAAAAATTCTGACACAATAAAAATATTAGCATGAAAATGGGTAGCTAATAAATATATCACAAAGTAATCATAAATCATTATTCAAAATAATAATTAAGTATTCATTGTGATAAAGTCATAACTAACTTTAACTTTAATTATTATCAATTAATTGATATTTATAATAACTTTAAAATAATAAATACTTAAAATTAAGTATTATATGTATAAGAAAGTTCATTTGCTTTTTTCCTTTTTTATTAATATTTTTCTTAAAGTACAAGTACAAAATTTAAATTATTTTTTCATTTTATGTATCTTTACATCATCCGCACATTGTGCTGAAAATTATGAATTTTCATAACTAACTTATAGATATCATGATGATATTATAGTAAAATAATAATTATTTCATATGGAAGTTTGAAAATATTATAGTTATTTTATATGTTATCATCTTACCTAAAATCTATTGCATAAGTAATCATTTTCATATGTATAATAATCTGAATTGATTCATTATATTATTTAGCATAATTAATATATAATAGCTTCATAAGACAACGACTAATTTTAACCCCCCCCCCCCCCCCCCCCCTCATATATATATATATATATATATATATATATATATATATATATTAAAAGTAACACATCACATGGTTGTTTGCATATATATACCTATTAAAAAACAATTCCTTGAAAAAAAAATAAATGTATGCTCTTTTCTCTTAAACAGGACATAAGATGTGTTGCTACCATTGCAACTTTTATGGTCAATTATATTTAGTTACTAACATAGATAATATGAAAAAATAGTAATTATTTAATAACAAACTATTGGCATCACCCTATATATTATATAGCTATGCCTCAAAGATATTGCTAAGACATATATATAAGTAGTGAATATAACTAAAACTTAAAATTAAGTATTATATGTATTTTTACATCACCCGCGCATCGCGCGTGCATCACACTAGTTCTTCTTAAAGAACGGACACCGTGCAACTTTTTACTTTCACACTTAAATTAAAATACTTTGAAAAGAATGCTTCACTAAAATTGCATCGACTCGCAAATTTTTAATATTATATTTGTCTCGTCAATTCTTCTAGGATTGATCGGATAAAAGTCTAATTCAATAACATCCAATTAATTTGTCTATGCTTGACCATGAGAGATGAAATTCTTAATAAAAATAGTTTTGATCATTTAATCCCAACCCTTTAGTAAAAAGTGCTTTTATTTGATGTGAAGTAAAGATACACTTTCGTGCGGATGGCCCGGCACAGCCCGGCTGATGCCTGCACGAAGTTTTGGGCTGGCCTGGCTCGGGCACGGAGTTTTGGGCTTCCCGCGGGATGCTGGGCATGACCCCGCACGAGCTTGACGAACACGGGCCTTGGCTCAGACCAGCTCAATGAACACAGCCAAAGCTCAGGTGATCCGATCGTTGGTTGTCACACCTCCGCCGTCGAGAACGAGGACTCCACGTCCGAACACCGGTGATTCTGTCCCCTTGCCCTTGGAGGCAGTGCAGTGGGGGATGACCGATGGTCGTAGACTAGCGCAGCACGCCCCCACGGAAGGGCAACAAAGAGAGAGAACGTGAGTGAGAGTGAGAGAGCAAGGAGAGATGTCTATGGAGGAAGTGAGAAAGAGAAAGAGACAAAGAGAGATGTCTATGGAGGAAGTGAGAAAGGAGAGTTGCGGGTGGCAAACCAGTGGTGCTTGCAGTTCCAGTGATCGACTCCTCGGCTTGTCCTTCCTCTTGTCAGTGAAGGCAACACACATAGTTCCAACGATCGACTTGGCTCCTCCTTTCCTCCTTTTTCTTGTCAGTGGAGGTAATGAGAGAGGCGTGTTGCAGATGACGGTGCACACCAATCGACTCCTCCTTCCTCTTCCTTTGTTGCTTGAGCCTAATAATGTACAACTAAAAAAGGTAATAATCCACACAGAAGGCATTTTATTCGCTGATATAAATATGTGTTACAGTGTAACAGAATGCAATAAAATAGGCAAATTATATGACATGTTATAACAAGGTATGTTGATTGTTGTGGAATGAGTAATAAGGAGGACTTATTCCATTATCCCCCCTCAAGTACAACGTGGCTTGGGCCCAAAGCGTAGCTTGTCTCTCATGAATTAAAAACGACTGCCAGTGGGGGGTTTGGTCATTATGTCTGCAATTTGATCCTTGGTTGAGATGAACTATACTTTAAGTCATCGATGTGCTACTTCATCGCGGACAAAGTGGAAATTCACTTCGACATGTTTCATGCGGGCGTGAAAAATAGGGTTGACCGAGAGATATGTTGCCCTAATGTTGTCACACCACAAAATTGGAGGTGGAGTGAGACTTAGGCAAAGTTCTTGAAATAACGAACGCAACCAAATGAGCTCTACAGTCGCATTGGCGAGGGCTTTATATTCAGATTCCGTTGAGAAACACGAAATAGTCTTTTGCTTTTTAGCAGACAAGAGATCAAGTTGTGTCCCATATAGATGGTGTACCCACTGATGGATTTCCGATCATGTGTATTGTTGGCCTAGTCGGCATCCGAGAAGGCCTGTAATTGGTTGGAGCCTGATCGTACAAAGTGTAAGCCAAGGGAAGAGGACGCTTTAAGATAATGGAGTATTCTTTTAAAATCTTTGTTGGTGCATGAACTGACTAACATGCGTGACTGCAAATGCAACATCGGGGCGGGTGATGTTTAAGTATTGTAGTGACCCGATGGTTGGTCTATATAGGGTGGGATCTTTGAAGAGGGTGTTGTTTGACGTTGGAAGGATCAAGTTAGACTGAAGTGGTGAGGAAACAGATTTGGCTTCACTCATATTGGTATGTTTTAGGATGTCTCATATTTAGTTCTCTTGACTCAATACCACACCGGTTGGGGAATATGGGACTTCAACACCAAGGAAGCAGTGTAGTTGACCAAGGTCATGGACAGCAAAACGTTTATGTAAGTGTGTTTTAACATATTGAAGAATTGTTGAGGATGTGTCTGTCAGGATCAAGTCATCAACATATACTATGACAAATGTAGTATTTGTGGGAGTTTGAAGAATAAATAGGGATGTGTCAGTTGCCGATGAGCGAAAGCCGTATTTAAGAAGTGAGGACGCTAAGGTGTGGAACCAAGCATGAGGAGCTTGTTTGAGTTCATACAAGGCTTTGTGGAGCCTGACATACATGAGTTGGATGTTCAGCATCTAAGAATCCTGATGATTGTTCCATATACACGGTTTCGTTGAGAGCACCGTGCAAAAATGCATTGCTTATATCAAGTTGAAGAAGGAGCCAACTGCTATTGAAGACAATAATGCGGATTGTCACTGTCTTGATAACCAAATTGAAGGTGTTGCCAAAGTCTATGCTGAGTGTTTGGTGGAACCCCTTGGCGACCAATCGGTTTTAAAGCAATCAAAGGTTCCATTGGCAGTATATTTCTTATGGAAGAGCCCATGACAACCAATGACATTCATATGAGAATGACGAGGGACGAGGCTCCATGTGCCATTGTGGATAAGAGCATCAAAACTCTTCGGTCATTGCAGCACGCCACTGAGGATCCAAGTTGGCCTGACTAAAGCATGTGGGGGTGGTAGGCGCCATGGTTATAGGGCTCGTAATCTTGCCAAGAATCTGTAGTTAAGCAATTTTCGTGATCGAAGCATGCGAGGAGCAGGTGGTGGTTGGGGTGTAGTAGGAATAGTTGCTGGTGGAGAGGAAGAAGCTGAAGATGCTGACATGGATGGTGGATCGGGTGACTGCGTGGGTGGAGTGGGATTATGGAAAGGAAATGTAAGTTCATCAAATTTCACATGTCTGGCATTATAGAGATGACCCGTGGCACAATCAAGACACCTATAGCTAGTGTTTGTGGAGGATAGCCAAGGAAGTCACATTGCATAGTGCGTTTAGAGAACTTGTGATGGTTGTAGGGTCAGAGGAGTGGATAAATGTCATAGCAAAATGTTCGAAGATGTGTGTAGTCTGGCTTTGTTTGGTACAACAGTTGATATGGGGTAGAATGGTGAAGCGCAGGTGAGGGCAGGCAATTAATAAGATAAGTAGCTATTTCGACTGTAAAGTGCCAGAAGCGTTTAAGCATATGAGCATGCATGAGTAAGGAAAGAGCAATATCAACAACGTGACAAATTTTTCTTTCAACAGTGTCATTCTGCTTATGATTGTAGGGACAAGTTATACGATGTTGAATGCCAAAGGTTTGCAGGTAGGTGCGCAGTGCAATAAACTCACCACCATTGTCAGTTTGAAGGCTTTTGCAGCTATCTATTAAACTGACGTTCAAGTAGATGATGCAACACGGGAAAACTTTTATTACATCAGATTTGTGAAACAATGGAAACACCCATATATAATGAGTGTAGTCATCGACAAAAATAACGAAATATTTGTGATCGTCGACTGAACTGGAAGGCATAGGTCCCAAACATCGACAAAGATGAGCTGCAACGATTGGGAGCTGGTGTTATTGCTACGAGGGAGGTGGAGTCGGGTGGTTTTTCCTTGAAGACAAGCAACACAATGTGGTTGGTTGGTAGAACACTTGTGGAATGTAATTCAAACGGAGGGTTTTATTAGGTACTCGATCATTGGGAATGGCCCAATCTTGCATGTCATGATATGATGGGGAGAATATTGAGGTGGACAAAAGGACATTGCTTGGAGCGAAGGTGATACAAACCATCATTAATTGTTCCGCAAAGGAGCTGCTACTGAGTTGTGCGATCCTTGAAAACAAAAAAAATTGGGTGAAATTAAAAAACACAATTGTTATCTTTAGTGAACTGACGCACTAATAATAATGGTTTAGATATGGCTGACACATGAAGCACATTTCGTAATTGTAAAGGTCTGCATAGAGAAGAAATCTTAGTTTGACCAACATTGTGGATGGCAAGTGTATTACCATTGTTGACCTGTAGTCCATCAGCTCCTTGATAAGGCTCAGACGTCTCCAAGGATTGGATGTCAGGTGTGGTGTGGTGTGTGGCACCTGTGTCAGGATACCATTCAGAATAAGCACCAAGCAGAGATGCCGGAGATGAGGTGGAGGTCACAGGTTGTGCTGCTGTAGAATATGCTTGTGGTTGCTGGGTGTTCACATACCGATAGTTGTACGCAGAATGTCCAACAATACCACATACAGGATAAAGGTCATGACAAGTGTTGTTAGTGCGCCCTCTGCCTCTTCCACGAGTGTTGTTTCTACGCCCTCTGCCTCTTCCACGAGTGTTGTTTCTGTGATGAGGTGGTGGCTAGTTTGTTGCTGTAGGAGGCGTTGGACATTGACTTCTAACATAGTTAGCAATTGGAGCAATGGAGTCAGGAAGTCGCTAATTAATTGAGCAAATTTCATGACTTGTAAGAATACTCTGAAGAATAGGAAACGAGACTAGTGTGTCACGTGAGGGCAATGAGGCAACCACAGGAGCATAGTCTATATGCATGTTGTTCTACATGATGGCATTAAAGCTGGAGGAAGAGAGAGGTTGTCCTGCTGCACTAATTTCATCGGCAATGTACTTGGCTTGCGTTAGAAACGTAGACAGTGACATATCTCCTTGTTTGAGGTTCTGCAATTGCATCTTCAACTGAAGAAGACGAGTCTATGAGGGCGCGCCGTAGGCTTGTTTGAGTGTAAGCCATGCTTCTCTAGAGGTTTCAAGGACAACTACAAGCGGTAGGACTTCTTCAGATAGAGATGCAAGAAGCCAACTGAGTAGCATATGATTTTTTCGTTGCCATTCTTGTAGTTCTGCTGATGGAGACGAGGATGTTCCATTTGCAATTGTTGTGGACTCAGGGTGTGGTGTGCTGCCATCAAGAAGCCCTTTGAGATTGAAACATTTGATCAAAGGACTAATTTGTGTTTTCTATAGAAGATAATTGGAACGCGTCAATTTCAAGGAAATGAAGTGATGGGCTTGTGAAAGTATTGGGAGAGAAGACATGAGGGTGATGTTTTCTGAAATTGTGACAGAGGACGATGAGGGAGTTTTGGGAAAGTCATGGATATGCTCTGATACCATAATAATGCACAGGTAAAAATGATAATGATCCACACAGAAGGCATTGTATTCACTAATATAAATATGTGTTACAGTGTAACAGAATGCAATAAAATAGGAAAATTATATGACATGATATAACAAAGTCTACTGGTTGTTATGGAACGAGTAATAAGGAAGACTTGTTCCCTCGGTTCCTCCTTCCCCTTCTTCTCTGTTGGACTACATTGCAACCTTCTCGAGTCGTCGATCAACTCTTTTTTCTTTTTTTGTTACTTACAACATTAAAAAAAATTTAGGTGCACGACCCAGCATGATCGGGCCAACCAGACGTGCCGAGTTGGCCTGATGCCAACCTAGTACGACACGACCTACGACTTGATCAAACATGATTTGGCTGATCCGAGCATGACCCAACACGACTGTTTGTCCATCTTTAATGTGAAGAAACAATCAATACATTTTTTCTAAACAAAATAAAATGTAATATAAACCTCAACAAAATCATCATTCGAACTATATTGATTTGCACAATCGTACCAAGCAAAAAGACTAAAGTACTTCAAACAAAAAATACGGTGGAGAAGTTTGATTAGGACGTGACTTCTAGTATTCTTAATCTTATTGATGACAATAACTTATTGACAACAAGGACACTTCAGGAGATTATAGGCATGGATTGCCACTTCTCTTAGCCAAACATGTTCTCCTTATTTTTTTTTTAAAACTAAATTATTGCAATCCTGATAAGTCTATTTGTAATTAACAAGTAATATTATGGACATTTTGTTTGATAAAACAAGAATAAATAATTTTAGCTTTACAAATAATAGAAATCATGGCAAAACTATATATATATATATATATATATATATATAATATTAAGGTGTTTCTACGATGACTGTAGTGGCGAGGGGTGACAACTGAACTGACAAGTCTTTCACCGATGGCACCTGCGAGGGGCAGCGAGGGCTGTGGGGTCGTGGGGGAGGGCCGTCGCCCATAATTGCGACCTGCGAGGTGATTGTCATCCGCGATCCATCATTGTCGCGCAGAGCACATGGTCGCCCGCGCTGTCAGAGGAAGAATCAAATGGAGGAGCGCCCGTGTGTGACCATTCAGAGAAGGGAGGAGCGCCCTGCGCGTGACCGTGCATAGAAGGGATGAACGCTCACACATGACTATTGCGGCTTCACCGACGATGATCACCTCACGAATCACGGCTTTGTCGGCTCCCAAAACCCCTCGGTCCTCACTCGTGTTTCTTCGGCCCTCGCGTCCCATCGCAGATTGCACTATGCGCCGCAACCACTGTTCGAGAAGGGGTGGAGGTGGGAGGGAGAGGAAGACGCGAAGGGGGTGGTCCGAGGAAGACGCCATGCGCGACAGGGAAGACATGGATCACTATTCATCTGCATCGAATGGTCTAGATGAAGTGGCCGCACGGTGACATCACTTTTGTGTGGTGTCACCTTAATATCCCTTCTTTAAAAGAGGAGTGTCATTCAACTGAACTAAAACTTTATTCATAATTCATTTTTTTCATTTAAGAATTTTAATTTCGTTCACATAATTTTTATGGAATAAAAAAGGGATACGGTTAAACGGGACACATTTATTAAGTCTACATGTGTATTATTAAAGTTTAATAAATATACTATCTACTTAAGTAGGTAGAATTATACTACCTATATATATTAAACATCCCAGGATTTGATAATTATAAAAGAGAAGTGAAACATAATTCTAAGAGTCAATGATTGTAATACTCATATAACGAGACTCGTTACATTCGTGATAGACGATGAATCTATTAATTTTTTTCGATCAACGACATGATATCTAACTTCGTTTAACATAAACTAGTCATAAATCCCGTGCGATGCACAGTTGATAAATATTACAAATAATATATAATTGAAATATTATAATTTATAATAATTATAAAAACTTTATTTATAGTTGTATAATAATTTATAAAAGTGAAGTAGTATAAAATATTATTATACACAATGATAATATTTATGAAATTAGACAACATCTATTAGTGCTAGTCCTAAATCCCGTGAGATGCACGGATGTCAGATATTATAAAAATATGTAGTATATAATTGAAATATTATAATTTATAATAATTATCAAAACTAATTTATTAGTATTTAAATATCATAAATAGGTTATTCTATTTTGAAAAGTTTAAAATTCAATTTAAAATTACCAAGACCCCAGCTTCTAATTAAATTATTTTTTCTTAAATAATTAATTATTTTCAACTCAAATTGATTTTTTTAGTTTAAATTATTTTGGATAGAATTGAATTCATTGCTTTAGTTTTTCTAAGTTAAAACATAATACATTATTTTTTTAAAAGTTAAATATTTTTTATTATACTTGTACATTGCCTTTTAGAAATAACATATTATTGATTTATTTTTTAAATTATTATTAATTTTAAATTATTTTTTTTACAAAAAATATATTTAAAAGAAATTATTTTTACTTATACATTATCTATTAGAAAGAAAATATTATTTATTTAAATCATACCAAAAAAATCTGCTTGTATAAATATGCTTATAAATTAATCCTATTTCATTTTTATTACCTTATATAACAAAGTTATAAGACAATTTTTATTTTTATTACCTTATATAACTAACTATTATAAGATAAGTTTTTATTTTGTAAAAATAAATTAGATCCGTATATATTACCTTATATAAAAATTTGACACATCATCATTTTATGATGCCACTTTGTGTTTATCTTTTAGATTTAAACTGAATTATTATTTTATCTTATTTCTTAATTCCGAAAATAAGATTAATTTTATCTTTTATATTTATATTTGTTAATTATGTTAATGACACGTATCGTTGTAATATTTCTTTTTAAACAAATATATAAATATATTATGATGAAAATCTTATCTGAATTTGAATAATTAGAACGATTAATTTAAATATTAGCACATATTACATATATTAGAATTATAATTAGAATTTGAATAATAAAATAAGTCTTCGGATCTTACTAATGCATTAGTACTAGTTAACATATAAATATGCCTTCACAACAAACTTTTATTATACATTATTTTTTAATTCCAAAAAGTACAATATTATAAATATTAAGATATGTCTTCGGATATTATGAATACATTGGTAATATTTATAGTTAACAAATAATTATGCATACAATAACTCTAAGAGATAGATTGAGTTTTAAATCATATGTGCTATGATTAGGAGAAATATTATTGTTATAAAATATTAGGATAAAACTAACGTACGAATTACTTGTACATATATTAGGATTAGGATTTGAAATAAATTAGGATTATGGCAAACTTTTATTATACATTTTTTAATTCCGAATAAAATAATAATTACTACATATTGGGATTAGGATTTGAAATAAAAATTAGGATTATAATAAACTGTTCTTATACTATATTATTTTTTAATTCCGAATAAAATAATTATTATAAGTATTAAATATTATGATATGTCTTCGAGATAATGTATATATAAGAATAAATATAATTCTTTGTCTACTTAAATGATATTTCTAATCAACTTAGATTTATCTAATAAAATTTAAATGAAAGTAATATCTAAGGATCATTGATTTTATTAGTATGTATTTGATTTCTTTCCATGTTATTAGAATTATATATATATATATAATTTGAATTAAATTGAGATTATTATCTTAAATATTAATATCATTAATATTATTATTAATATGACTCAAATTGAATTATAATTTAAATTATTTTTTAATTCTGAAAATAACAAGTTATGTTTTAAAAAGAATTATTTTTACTTGTAATAATACTCAAATTGATAAAAATGAAAGATTAATCTTAATTTCAATCAAATTGAATTATTTATTTAAAATTCCTAAAGTAACGAATTATTTATTTTACTTTTGTTACCTTATATAACAAACTATTATAATATAGTATTTATTTCCTTTTAATCATACTCAAATTGGTAAAAGAAGAAAGACTAATCTTAATTTTACTAAATTTAAATTATTTTTTAATTCCGAGAAATGACAAACTATTTTTTTCAATCGGAATTATTTTTACTTGTAATCATGCTCAAATTAATATAAATGAAATATTAAACTTAATTTGACTCAAATTAAATTATTTATTTATAATTTTTTTCTTCCGAGAATAAAAAATTATTTCTTTTGATTTTGTTACCTTATCTTAATTTGACTCAAATTGAATTATTTATTTTAAATTATTTTTAAAATTTGAAAATAAAAAATACTTACAAAATATCTTTTAAAAGGAAAATAATCTATTTTAGTATACTCAAATGGATAAAAAGAAAAAAATTAATCTTAATTTGAATCAAATTGAATTTTTATTTTATATTATTTTTAAATTCTGAAAATAATAAATTATTTTTTACTTACATAATATTTTTTAAAAAGAAAATAATATTTATTTTAATCATACTCAAATAATTGAAGACTAATTTTTAAAATAATATTATTTATCTGACTTATATTATTAATATCGAGTTTTATATATTGTTACCTTATGCAACAAACTTTCTAAGATTAATTTTATCTTTTAGATTTAAACTGAATTATTATTTTATCTTATTTTTTAAATTCTGAAAATAAGATTACTTTTATATTTTAAATTTAAATTTGTTAATTATGTTAGTTATTATTATTTCGCCACTCTTGTTCTTTTACCGCTTATATATATATATATATATATATATATATTGTAACAGTAGTACTTACATTAAATTCAATTTTTATTAATGAATTATTTTTGCGCTGTCAAATCCGGCCCAATTAATATCTAATTACACTGGGCCTGAAAAGTTCGGCCCAAGATTTGCCGACCAAGTTGACCCGCTTTGCTCATTGCTTCCCAAAACCGCGTCGCCGACGCTGAGCAACGGAAAAGAAAACTAATAAAAGTTCCCATCGGTCGATTTCCCATCTGCAAATTTTGGAGGAAAAACGAAGGGGAGGGGAGGCAAGTCACGAATTCGATTGGAAGAATTCGTCACAGGAGCTGAAACGATTCGCCGCCTCTTTGAGCTACGACAACAGCGAAGATGAGTTTTATCTTCGGCAAGAAGAAATCCCCAGGAGGTGCTCTTTAATCTCCTACCAACTTCCCGTCTTTGATGCTTGAGCTCCATCGTTTCGGCCATTTCTTCGCAATTTTTTCTTTTTTTTATTGTTTTCCAGTTCTCATCATTTGCTGCGACTTTTTTTGTGATTCAAGATTTATCTGCGAGAACCTCTTTTTTTTTCGTGTTTTTTTCAATCAATTTACTTGAAATGATACGAGCAACTTATTCCGGTCCGTTAGAAATCTTCGTATTATTGTTGTGGCTTAAAAGGTTGTTTTTTTTTTCTGAATAGCCATTTTTTGGTTTCCTTGGCCGCTAATTCATTGAAAATAAACTTACGCTTGGATCAATTCTCGATATAACACTTCGATTTCGGTTATTAGATTGAGAAAATGCTTCTTTTTTAATGTATAATTCAACTTAATGATTCCCAAACTCAACAACGGTAGGACTATTGGACTAATAGTAAAGGTTATCTATCTATTTGAGCATTAGAGTATAAAGTCCTTTATGAAAACCAAAAGTGAATGCTAACAATTTGATGCTAGAGATGACCAAAAGTTAATGGTAGCAATTGGATGCTTAAAATATGCATTTATTTTGATTCTTTCTTACCACAATTTAGTTTGGTCCTGTGGTGACAAATTGTTGGCTGTTGACTTGTTTACAGAGTTGTTGAGGGAGAATAAAAGAATGTTGGATCGGTCAATTCGGGACATCGACAGGGAGAGACAAGGGCTGCAAACACAAGAGAAGAAACTTATTGCTGAAATCAAGAAGACAGCCAAACAAGGGCAGATGGTATGCCACTTTTGTGATCAAGTATTTGGAATTTTGAACTTGTTTTTGGTTCCATATTATACCACATATTATAACGTGATCTGTTTTCTGATATATAACTTTTATTACAGGCAGCTGTAAAAGTAATGGCAAAGGATCTCATAAGAACCAGACACCAGATTACAAAGTTTCATGCACTCAAATCACAGCTGCAGGGTGTATCTCTCAGAATTCAGGTAAAATTTTGATTTAAGAACTCTCGACAAATGAATAATAGTGTAAGCTTACTGGACTTCTCCTCAAAAAAAAAAAAAAAAAAGCTTACTGGACTTATAGTTGTTGCAGAAGAATCCGATGATTCTTTTCACGCACTGCAATTCAGGCTTGATTGTTAAATGTCATAAAGGAGTTACAATGCACATGAAAGTTACTGATTGCTTATCCTGCATCTCAAGGTCATTGTTTATATTGAGTTTCGTTGAAGAGATTGACCAGAGTTAATAAATCCATCAGAAAAAGTGGATACCTTGAGTTTTAGGAGACTTGGGCGCCGTTTGGATTCGGGTTATACGATCGAATAAGAGATTAGATTATTCGGCGGAATACTGCCAAATGCTAGGAGGGATAGGAATAGAGGACGACAAGGCAATCACAGAATTCAATGCATGTTTAATCCTGTCGGGAGGCTGTTTTTTGGGTTGCTGTATTCTTCGAAATCGGCAGACTAAGTTATATTGTCCTTTGTCATTGAGGGTGTCAACGTCATTTTACTGTTTATGCAAGGAAAGCGACTGCCAATCTTTTAAAAGGTGCGACAGTTTCAATTGTCGTTTCGCACAAACTTATTTCCCGACTCATCCAAACGTGACGATGGAATAGCACAGGACATAATGTGCTATCAGCTTTCTGAATAAACTTAATTGTTGGAATATTTTGAGTTATTCTTGCCAATTTTATTCACCATCCAAATGATGTCTTGGTGTTTTTATCTGTTGAAACTGTCATCATGGTTGCATGAGTGTGTTAGATGCTCATTCATGATTTATGTTTGGACTTCATAATTATACTTCGTTCAGATAACTAAGACATTTTATTATAAAGTAGTAAGTTGAAACTTTCAAACTCTTTCTTGAGTAATGAATAATATATTGGTTGCTAGATATTTACTTATTCTTTGCAACATTAATGAATGCCACATCAGCATTTGGATGACATTTGAGTTTCTATTTGACATGGGAGTTAGAGTTAATTAAGCTCGAAAATGCATATTCAGTTTATGAACAATGTTTTTGAGGAGAGTTTATGAACAATAATTATAACAATAGTAATAATGTTAGTTAACTATTTCGGTTGTTCAGACACTGAAATCCACTCAAGCCATGGGTGAGGCCATGAAAGGCGTTACCAAGGCCATGTCTCAGATGAACAGGCAAATGAATTTGCCTGCACTACAGAAGATAATGCAAGAATTTGAGCGGCAAAATGAGAAAATGGAAATGGTTAGTGAAGTGATGGGAGATGCAATTGATGATGCCTTGGAAGGAGATGAGGAAGAGGAAGAAACCGAAGAACTAGTGAGCCAGGTCCTTGATGAAATTGGAATAGACGTAAATGCGGAGGTAATGCTATAGTTTTTTTAATCTTTCTGCATTCAGTCGAAAAGATTTGAATTATGGTCATAGAATTCACTTTTTTTTTCCTTTTGATTCATAGCTTGTCAAAGCACCTTCAGCTGCAGTCGCAAGACCTGAAGCTTCTAACAGGGTTGCTCAAGCTGAGGCAGCTGGGAATGAAGACGGTGGAATCGATAGTGAATTGCAAGCAAGATTAGACAATCTGAGAAAGATGTAACGAGTTCATATCGCGTATACTTTGGGATGTAACACAGCTTTGAAAAGCTTGTGTGTATAGTGATGGCCACAATTCCTCCTGTAATGATTATTCTGCATTGGATATAATGATTGAGTGATATAATAAAATGTTCCGGCAACTATACATATCCAGTTAATGTTCTTTTCATCTCATAAAGAAAAAAAAACTCATGGTCATGACCATGACCAGGGCAAAGGCATTCCAGAGTCCATATTTTTCTCTGTCGTTGGCTCCTGAATTTGAAATATATCAATATAAAGAAACCTCTTTGTAGTTTCTCTGACTTTAAATGATGAGCACACACCAAGCATCGAAGCAATTAAATGGTGATGGCAACTCTCCTTCTAATTCCGACTCGAATTGTCTAACGGGTCAGGTATATTGGATCGATTGAACCGGCTCGAACCGAATGATCGGACTAGATAATATAAATTAATAGAAAATAAAATAAGTTAAGATGATTTAATATTATTAATATGTAATATCTTATTTAGTAAAAAATACAAAATATAATATAATATAATATTCAGATCAAATAATATAATAAAGTAAGCATTAATTGAATCATCAATTGAATAAAAATATCGTGAGCTAATTAAGAAAATAAAAATAACGATGAAATATATGATAAAGAAGAATGTTAAAATATAAATTTCAAGTAAAAATATATATAAATATTATTTCTAAAAAGTTTTAATAAATTTTATATGCTTTATTTTTTTCATATTTTACAACTTGATCCGTCCGGTCGGTCAAATCCGTCGGGTCGATCGGTTGAACCCGGATTTTGACCGGGTCAACGCGAGTCATTCCCATGACCGGGTTTTGACCGACTCGCGAACCGTTTTAGTGCCCGGACATCAGTCCGACCGGTCGGGCCGGATCTTACAACGCTGCTTCGAATGGGCCTTCTCATTAACCTTTTTTTATAAATATAATAGGTTTTCAAATCAGATAGATGTATAATACTTAAAATAAATAATATTAAATTATCACATTTATAGTTTTGTTTAATTATTTATGATGTGTTCTATTAATTTAATATTATGCGAATTATTGGATTAAACTGTCATTAATTATTGAATTTTTGGTAGGTGTTATTCTCATCGACAATGAATTGAAAGTAATTTAGTATTCTGAATTTCGGACAGAAGTGAAGAGAAATTCGATTGGGTAATTTTACAAAATATTTAAACTGTCATTTTTGTTGTAGATTAAACTTTTATTTTCGTCTAAATTTATTTACATATCTATAAAATTGATTATTTTCTAGTCTGATATCTCTAAGTATTATATTATTTTTATAAATAAAGGCTAAAGTTTGATTAATTTTATTAACGTCAAAGCTGTATAAAATGTAATATTCTTTGTATTTTCTTGTTGTTACTCACAGCACTCGTAGTTGTAGTCAGAGAAGCTGGCGGCTAAATGGCGTCGGCGGCCGGAAGCAGTCCGCGCTCTTGTCCAACTCAACCTCTCCTCGTCCTACAGCGCAAATGTCTCCACAATCTCCGACGACCTCCTCCATGTCCTCGCTGAGCACCCGAACCCCGACGTCTCTTCCTTCCCTCGCAATGGCTTCGCCGACATCGCCGACTCCGCCGTCGCCCGTTCCATCCACGCGCTCTGCCTCAGGCGCGCCGTTCGTCTCGGCGTCTTCCACTGCAACACCCTCGTCAACCTCCACTTCAGGCTCGGAAACCCCGCGGGCGCGCTCCACCTGTTCGACCGATTGCCCGAGCGAAACGCTTCCTCCTGGAACACCGCCGTCTCCGGCTGCGTCCGGGCTGGACTGTTTCGCGAGGCCGTCGACATTTTCCGCCAAGCGAGGGAAGGAGGCGTCAGGGCCGACGGGTTCGTGCTCGCTAGCGTTGTCACTGCTTGCAATCGGTGGGGCGAACTGGTCGGACAGGGACTCGAACTGCATGCGTTCGTGGTGAAGGCGGGGCTCATGAAGAGCGTTTATGTTGCAACTGCGTTAGTGCATCTCTATGGTGGGTATGGGCGGGTTTCAGACGCACGAAGATTGTACACTGAGATGCCTGAGAGGAATGTGGTGTCCTGGACTGCATTGATGGTGTGTTTTTCGACGAATGGCCATCCAGAGGAGGCCGTGAGAGCGTACCAGGAGATGAGAAGGGAAGGGGTGGCATGTAACCAGAACTCTTTTGCCACGGTGATCAGTTCATGTGGGATGCTTGGAAATGACAAGCTAGGGCTTCAGGTTGTCGGACATGTTGTCGTCTCTGGTCTTGAGAGTGAAATTTCAGTAGCAAACTCTCTGATCACCATGTTTGGCAACTTGGAGAGAGCACGAGATGCTGAGAAAATATTTGATCGGATGGAAGACAAGGACAGGATATCATGGAATGCCATTATTACATTGTATTCACACGATGGGATGTGCGAAGATTCCCTGAGGCTGTTTGCTGCAATGTGCCATGCTAATGTGTCTCCAGATGCTACAACCTTCTCAAGTCTAGTTGCAGCATGCACTTGTGTGGATCATGCGAAATTGGGGAGAGGGATCCATGCTTTAGGCAATAAAAATGGACTTGATGTGTTTGTTTCGGTGAAGAACACTCTCATTAACATGTACTCAATGTCAAACCAGTATGCGGATGCTGAGAGACTATTCTATGACATGCCCAAAAGGGATATAATTTCATGGAACACTATGATCTCTGCCTATGCTCATAGTGGCCAGTCCTTTGGTGCATTAAGGCTCCTAGCTGAAATGCTCCGAGAAAAGAAAGAAGCAAATCATGTGACATTTGGCAGTGCACTGGCTGCATGTTCAAATGCTGAAGCTCTTATGGATGGCAGGATAATTCATTCACTTGTTATTTGTGCTGGGCTTCAACAAGATTTGTTGGTCAGTAACTCTTTGATAACCATGTACAGCAAATGCAAAGCCCCAAGAGAAGCTCGATATGTTTTCCAGATGATGCTTGATCATGATGTGGTATCATGCAATGCACTTATTGGTGGATATGTGGAGAACGAAAAGCAAAAGGAAGCAATCCAAGTGTTCACTTTTATGAGAGAAAGTGGGATAAGAATAAACTACATCACCATAGTCAACATTCTTGGGGCTTTTTCAACGCCACGTGAGTTGTTGATGTATGGGATGCCTCTTCATGCACACACAATATCTGTCGGAATAGAATCAGATGAGTATGTGAAGAACTCTTTGCTCACAATGTATGCGAAGTGTGGTGATCTTGATTCTAGCATATATATTTTCAACGGGCTGGAGAACAAAACCGTAGTATCATGGAATGCTATGATAGCATCCAAGGCACATAATGGTCAAGGAGAGGATGCCTTCAAGCTGTTCATGGAGATGCAATGTGCTGGAATAGAACTGGATCAATTCAGCCTCTCTGCTGGTCTTGCAGCTAGTGCAAGTTTGGCATCAATTGAGGAAGGTCAACAATTACATTCTCTAATTATTAAATTTGCATTTGATTCAAACATTCATGTGATTAATGCAACAATGGATATGTATAGTAAATGTGGAAAGCTGGATGATATGTTAAAGATGCTCCCTGAACCGATCAAAAGATCCCAACAATCATGGAATATCATGATATCTGGGCATGCTAGGCATGGTTTGTTTGGGATAGCAGAGGACACTTTTCAAGAGATGCTAGCAGTGGGATTGAAACCGGACTATGTTACTTTTGTTTCTCTCCTGTCAGCTTGTAATCACTCAGGCCTGGTAGAGAAGGGTCTTGCTTATTACAAGATGATGATTTCAGAGTTTGGTATTACCCCTGGGATAGAGCACTGTGTTTGCATTGTCGATCTCCTTGGACGTTCAGGGAGGCTTAGTGAAGCTGAGAGATTTATTGAAGACATGGAAATAGAACCAAATGATTTGATTTGGCGCAGTTTATTATCTTCCAGCAGAACTCACAAGGATCTGGATGTTGGCATGAGAGCTGCCCAACGGCTCCTTGACTTGGTCCCTTTTGATGATTCAGCTTATGTGCTTCTATCCAACGCATACGCTACGAGTGGCAGATGGGAGGATGTTGACAGGTTGAGGACAAATATGGAATCGATCAACTTGAAAAAGAGACCAGCCTGCAGTTGGATCAAGGTAAAAAATCAGGTCAATACGTTTGGAATTGGTGACAGGAGTCACCCAGAAGCAAAGCACATTTATGCAAAATTGGAAGAGATTTCAGTAATGATCAAGAAACTGGGTTATGCTGTTGACACCTCCTTCGCACTGCATGACACTGATGAAGAACAGAAGGAGCATAATCTTTGGAACCACAGTGAAAAACTTGCCCTTGCATTTGGATTGATGAGCATGCCAGAAGGATCTACAATTAGAGTGTTTAAGAACATTCGAGCGTGTGGAGATTGTCATCTGGTATACAAACTGGCCAGTAAGGCATTTGGTAGGGAAATTATGCTCAGAGATCCTTATAGATTTCACCATTTCGCACACGGAGAGTGCTCGTGCTCAGATTACTGGTAGTTGATAAGATATATATCCATTAATGCCTCGTTTCAAGAGCTTGGAGGGGACACAAATTTGGAAAAAAGAAATGTTGTCATATGTATATAATTTAGATACGAGATAGGGAAGATAAGTTGTAGTAAAGAGTCAAAGAGCTAAAACTAGTAGAGAGATTCTTCATGATATGTGAACACCATGTATCATCGGCTCTTAGCCAAGGCTTTTAGAAATAGATTGTATTTTGATGTTTGGATATTTTATTCTTTCACTTATTCCTTGTTATTCATCAGTTTTTTGTTACTGCAAATGAAGATTTGTGTATTGTATCCTGAGGTAGATTAAATTTTTTATTAGGGAATCACGAATATATGCATGTTAATACGAACAAATGGAGAAATGGGGGTTGTATGTCTTCGGATATGGCATAATATATCTGCTAATGCCACACAATTGGATGGTCTAGTGGAATATTATATATAAATTGCTTTGCATACTTGTGTCCTAGATGAATATGCTACTGAGTTTAGCTAGCATGCCCTGGTGCCCGGTTGAATCTAAATCAAGGGGTCCTAGGAGTTTAATATAAACTTAATTACTGATTTAGAGACTATATCTTAGTGGATCCATAGCTCAACTTTGCCTGTTTAAAGGATGTTGGTTGCCTGCTATTTGGTAATTAGTGGGCTTAATGCTGCATCTTATAGGATGACAACCAACAGTACTAGCACTGTGGCCTTAAGAGCTGCAAATTTGGCATGCAATGATTAATTAGTCCTGCTTAGCTTAATAAAATGCAATCACAACCTAACCTAAAGCTTAAGAGATTGGACCTGAACCTACCCCGGTTTCCCCTAGAGAAACAAGCATAGGTATATCTACTTTCTTGGTGCTTTTGAGGCCCTACATATGCAAATAATTGACTTAAGAAAACCTTCGCATGAATCATAAGCAAACCTACCAAATCTTCTTGCACTTTGTAAGGATTGTTGATAAAGATTGCTGAAATCTGATATATCATACACACATGTGGTATTGAGATGGTGCTATTAATCATGGCAATCTTTGGATCCTGTTAGTTACATATTCCTGGAGCAGTTCAAGTTGCAGGTTGCTCATGGGGGCATACTGCAGACCAAAGTCTGAGCTCTTCAGGCATGAGGCCAAAAAGTGTTGGCCACAGAAGGTTTATTGTATCGCTTTATAGTATGAGTGGTCTTGTTTCTGACTGGCATTTCGGTACCAATTATGAATAATAGATTACCGAAGATAATGATGAAAGAAGTAAACTAATAAGTTGAAGGTGGAGAGTTGCCAAGCATCATCCTCCCTCTTAACTTAAATAATCCCCTCTGACTGATGCCTCATTCATGGTCCAAGGATGGAAAATTACAAATGCTCCCGAAGATTTGGATTTGAGTCCTCAGCATTGGCTGTGCGGTGCATAGTTTTCTCTTTGTGGTACTTCCACTGCAAAACGACAGCTTTAATAAATTTTCTGGCCTGACATGCAGACACTTCTTCTGGTGACAGGTACTATTACGGTCCATATACAACCTTATGGCAAATTGTCTTTTGCGCATATAATATTCAATTATGCTGAACAGCCCCATTAAAAGCTTGTTGATGCGCTGTTACTTGTGAAAACAAAGTCTGACACGGAGCACACAGCCTAAAACCAAGGACACACATTCAGGTCATATCTAGGGTAGTGCAGTTTTTGGACCTTGAGAGTAATTGTTCTGGTTTTTGGCTCTCCAATACAAGTGATCACCTTTTTTCTGAAAACAACTGATCACCTTGACATTCATCCTCTTGTCTATCAGAGAATGCAATGAAGCTTTGAAAATTTGGGTAAACCAAGTCTGGGTATTCGAGCTAAAACAGCATCGGCCCTTGTCTTTTTTGTTTTTTTTGCTCCTGCCATTTTCAGACGATAGATTAGGATGAATAATGGCATTCGTTGTTTAGGGGTGAATTATTAGTGAGTAGGCACTAATTGCAGGCGTGCGCTTCTACCTCGGTTTATAGTCGGCTATTCTGTTGGAAGTGTAGGCTTAAAAGGACATGCAATCATACATCTAATTTATAGAGGAAAAAGGACAGTGCCAATGAGATCCTTCCTTATTGTGAGCAGTTACTCCGTGCATTCTCATTACCGCTGCTGATGGACGATTATGATGTGACTAATCCACTATAACTTTCATGATCGCCTCAGAGATCATTTGCAGCAACTGCTCACTCGTCAGTCACCCCATGTTAACTAAACTGTTCATGGCTTTTCCTTTTTCTCAGCATTCCCACTCTCTTTCTGGTTCTGAAATCTTCATCTGAAATAAAAAAGCAGATGCCCATATGTTAATATAAAAAGGAAAATTATCTAAGTACGTAATATTCAGAAGATTCTGAGAAGAGTTTTCCTTTCAACAGAAGTCCCAGAGCGACTCTTGGCTAAAGTTTATCAAAAACTTTGCAGCTCAATTGATGTAGAGGTTGGTGTGTTTTTATTCAAAAAACAAAAGAAAGATATTTCGGACATTGTTAAGCATGTATAAGCGCAAAAGATATTTTTCTTCCTCTCTCCAACATTTCCTTGAATGATATAATGTAGACGTTGCACATGCTAAAATTGAAAATTCTTGTTATGTCAACAAATATTTGAGGAAAAATTCTAAAAAATGAGATCTAAAGTGAAATACGTCAAATATGTTCATAATTATTGTGGTCACTAAAGACATTCCTTGCATTCACATTTCACTTATCAGTTATCACTATTTTAATTTGCATGGTCACTGTTCCTTTAGATGTGAATTTAGAACATGTTTAAATATTGACATGAATTTGTCATGGGTTCCTAAAGGAATAAAAAACTAACTGTGTTGGACCTAAAGAAGTTTAAATATAATTGTTATAAATGTTTTTGTAAGAGTGCTTCATATAAAATAAAAAGATAAATTATTTGAACAATAAAATGATGCTTCCAAATTGTTAAATAAAGTACAAAGTAAATAAGTGATATCGAACAATTTCATATACGACATTATCTAATCACACACAAGGATTACAAAAATTGTAGTAGTCTTTGATGCTTTAGGTTAGTATTGTTGTGTGACTTATTATGCCTTTAACACACAGTTGTTGAAATACATATTAAATATGTTCATTCGTGTTAAATTAAATTTTGATTATAATTTATTAGAATATATATAGATTATTTTCTTAAACCTCCCATGAACTATAGTAATTTTTCATATGATATTCCTAAACTTTAACATGATTTTCATTTTAGTCCTTTCGTCTGATTCATTAACTTTTTATTATTATTTTATTTTTTTCTATTTATGAAAATACTAAAATACTTATCCATGAACTATTCTCTATTTTAATGTTTAAAATAAAATAAAATATTTTGGCAACTCAACAATATCAAAGATTCTCTTTTTTTAATATTTTTATAGTATTTATTATTATATTACTCTTTTAAATATTAAAACTTCTGATAGTTCATGAAAGGTCATTTTAGTCTTTTCATAAATAAAAAATTAAAATAATAAAAAAGTTAATAGAATCAAACGGAATGATTGAAGTGAAAATCATGATAAAATTTATTGACATCATACGGTAAGTTCATAGTTTAAGGTTAGACGTAATAAATCAAGAAGATGTGCTATGTTGGAATTAAGGGAAGATATGTTTTATTAAAATTTTATTAAGTTTTAACGAAAGTAACATATATTAGATATCATATTTCAATTATGATACAGTTGAATTTTGAATGTCATATTAATCACCATGAATCAATGTTGCTCGAACGTCTTGTCAGCCATGCTTGTCAACTATCTAATAAGAGTTTTATGATTTATTTGTCCAATTTTATTTCACAACATGTGAATTTATTTTTTTCTTATCTATGCCAACAATAAGAAGATTATTTGAATTATGGTATATAGGAATTTTGAATGTTTGAAGTTGTATATATGGATTCATTTTTTACACTTGTTTAAAACTATTGTCACAATTATTAAATGCAACTGATATTTTGTATCTCAATATTTGGGAGGATAAGTATCCTATTTGATGTCAACACATGCATAAAATTTGTGACAAGATGCTATTTTGATATTGTTATATCACATTTGTTCTTATCTTGATATTTTGATTATATGAGTCCTTATTTTTGCAAAATATTCAATATGCATCTTAGTACTTCAAAACTTTTGTTAATGAAGGAAATTTCAACGGTTCGGACCGCCGGCCTTTTCCGGCGGTTGCAACTGTCGGAAGTATCGACGGTTCGAACCGCTGGGGACTTTTCCGGCTGTTGCAACCGTCGAAAAATTTCGACGGGTCGAACCGCTGGGGACTTTTCCGACGGCCAGAACCATCGATATTTTCGACGGATTTTTTAAACCGCCGCAAATCCGTTTGCGACGAGCGTTTTTTCGACGGATCGATTTCGACTGAAAAACCGTCGATAATTGCGTTACCAACGGTTTTCAGGCTGATTACCGACGGTCCGGACCGTCGGTAATCCACATTTTTCTAGTAGTGTATGCTTGTCATTCCATCATTATATGTTGAAAATATAATGATTATGGTTGATACTTTGAACTATTTTACTCATTTTTAAGATGATTTGTAAAAGAAAAATAATATTTTTTTATTACCATAATGATTCATATTCACATATTTTCCATCATATATTGGATTATATATTCAACCATATGCATTATGGGAAAATTACACCATATAATGTCCTTCAACTTCACTTTGTAACATGAATGTCCTCCATCTTTTAACTCGTTTCACCCGATGCCCTCCTTACCTACAATCGACGATCTTCCGATCACGGAGTTGACATGGCACTGACTCTCTCCCTCTCCACGTTGATATTGCAATGACATGGCAATATTAAAATATTAAAAAATAATTAAAAAAACAAAAAAATGGCAGGCTTGTGCGACGACAGCAAGCTGCACGTCAGAGCCCCCTCCAGAGCTGGGGGTCGACTCCTGCGAGCTCTCGCCGGAGCTCGCAGCCCCCCAGCTCTGGCGCGTCGCCGGGCAAAAGGTGGGAGACCCCGCATCCATGGGGGGCTCCGATGCACAGTCCTTCGCCATCGCACAAACGTAGCATTTTTATTTTTTTAATTATTTTTAATTTTTTAATATTGCCATGTCATTGCAATGTCAACGTGGAGAGGAGAGAGTAGCGCCACGTCAGGTCACGCTCCATGACTGAGAGACCGTCGATTTAGGTAAGGAAGTTATCGGGTGAAACGAGTTAAAAGATGGAGGGCATTCGTATTACAAAGTAAAGTTGGAGAACATCGCTGAGTAAATGTGAAAATTGGAGGGCATTTGAAGTAATTTTTCCTATGCATTACATATCCAACATGTAAATAGTATGAATAAGTTTAAATATATAAAGTAGCTTATGCTTTTGGTTGAATATATGATGCTCATTGTTGATGCTTTAAATATATAAATATGTATGTTGTGAATGATAGGAAGAAGACATCTTTGTGTTTGTAATAATTACATATCCATATATTGCATGATGTACTGAGATATATGATAATTTAAATAAATAAATTAAAAAATAATATTTCAAATTTAATCTTATATATGAGTCTATTGTAAGGTCAGCCATTTGATTGTTTGTTCATGTTATTCATATCTTCAAATATCTAATGGAAAGTTTTACTTGGAATTTTTAATAGGTAGAAATGTTTTTGCATGATTAACAATTTGTTTAATTCTTTTATGGTATCAAAATTTGAAATCTTTAGAAATTAAAAAGGAAGAACATAAAAAAATGAAATTTATTATTCTATTCTTTCCTTGACTTGTGATGTGTTTTAATTGTATCACAATTTATTCTTCCACATGTTAAAGAAAGAACAGCATAATTCTACTTCCAATCTTGTTGTTGTCACCATATTAATCAATTTAATATTTTGAGTAAATTTCACCAAATACCCTCTAACTTTGAACACTTTTCTAACGCTATCCTCAAAATTCATTTTGTAACAAGACTGAACTCCATCTTTTAACTTATTTCGCTAACTTTTTTTACCTTTAATCGATGGTTTCTCAATCGTCATGTTGACGTGGCATCCAAGTGATGAGCTTGCGTGGAGGAGGAGGAAATCACCACTTGGATGCCATGCCAACATGGCGATCAAGAAATTATCGATTAAAGGTAAAAATGATAGTTGGTGAAATAAGTTAAAAAAATAAGGGATAGTCTTGTTACAAAATGAAGTTTGAGGATAACACTGTGAAAGTGTCCAAAGTTAGAGGCTATTTGATGAAATTTACCTGATATTCTTATGAAAAAGGTAAATATGTATGTCTTTCAATGTTTAAACTTATATTTATTTAGAAAGAAATAACGAAAGAAGAATTGGTCATGATTATTGCCTATAAGTCACTTGTTTTATAATTGTGGTCTTTTGAAAGTTTAAACTACATACTTGGACCACTAAACATCATAAAACCATATAATATCAAAGGACACCCGTGTTGAAGAAATTAGCAATGAGGTATTTATCTAGTGTTCACGGTCGTGAATCTAATGTTCATGTTGATGACACGTATTTCATGAACCTCCAAGCTTGGCTCTCATGGAAATAAATCTTGTATTCTTGCTTGTGAAATAATATTTCACGATTATGGGTGAGAACCAATTCTTTTTTTTTCATATTTATCCATTTGCTCACAGTTATGATGTGGTAATCGAGTCATGAATCCTCTATGTCAGCCATAAAGAGTAGCTTCACTATCATTAGCAACAACTGATTCACTTAACATTTTCACCATTTGTTAAAAGTAAAAACAATAATAAAAGAAGAGCGGATTTATGATTTTTTTTATAGTGACAACTCCTAGTTTCTATTAAAAATATTAAATATGCTTTTAGAAAATTAAGATTGTTACAAGAATGAGATGGCATAGAGATAGAGGAGTTTAACAAAAAAGAAGTGAGATGAAGCACTTGTTGATCCCTAAAACTGTATGCAAACAGGTAAATTCTAGACATAAGAATCCCAATGAGCAAATCATTGATTTACAAATTTAGATTGATACCTCACTATGAGTCTTATTAATCATGTAGGGAGTCGTATCTATTGTTTCATTAAACTTTTGATTCATATTTTCGTTGTGATAAATCTTTTGAAATGCTAATAAAATCAATTATGAATTATTGATAGACCTTGGCTATCATACTCCATTTGCATATGGCAATTTATTGTTCATCCAACTTGAAATAACATGTTTTCTCGAATTGGAGACCTCGCATGAGAAATCGACCCGACTTAAGTTGATTCATATTATATGCCTATGTTTTTCAATGGAATTTTCATTAAATTTTGTTAGCATAAAATTAATATGAGATAATATCCTTGAAATATAGTTTCCAAAGAAATTGAATTTGATTGATCAAAGATATATAGACAAAGTTATGGTTAAAAAAGTGAGTATATGTCCCACTATCATGGATAACTATGAGACTAATTTGATAATTATTCCATCAACAATTATGACATTTAAATGATGGATTGTTATCTAAGATTTCAAATTTGATTAGAAACATTTTAATTGGGGTTGTGCACATCAAGATATAAAGATGTCTGAATTATGAAATTGAAGTTGGACACAAGTGATTCAAGATATATGGGCATTAATATATATTAGCATAGGTTTTGAAATAAATATATGATGAATGTTTTTGAGTACTTTCGAACAAATTTGGAATAAATGTAATATTACTTTTTATCAAATTTAATAGTCAAACCAAGTTTGTCCATTTATAGGAATTAAATTGAACCTATGTTTCATTTTTGAATTTATTGTAAACTATGTAGTTGGACAAAATATAAGACCTACAGGAATTAAACATCTTCATGTTAGTTTCTAGAAAAAAAGTAAGATTGCTTAAATAAGATAAAACGTAAGAACCACATGGATTAAACACCTTCATTTTCTACTTTCTAGAAAATTAAGATTTATTAAATAAGATATTCATACTTTAAGTTATGAATTTTATATTTATGTCATTCTATCTATAAGCATAGAACTATAATAAACTTGGTATTGGAAATAGTGTTTCGATGACATGTTATAATTATTCCTAAGAATTATAAGTTAAAGTTGTTATTCATAAAAAGAGAAGAAGAACATAATAAATCAAAATAAAAATATGAAAATATAATTAAAATGATTTGATTTTTTATGATATACTTGCAAAATTATATATGCTTTCTAGTCAATTAATAAAATTGTGGCTTTAATATGATTATGATTGCATAATTGTTTAATATACTTATATGACTTATATGAATGTTTCAATGGATCATTTATGATTTTCATTTGATTATGACTTTCTAATTTTCGTGAATAAGAGATCGAAATCCGAATATTTAATTTGGTCATTCATTCTAATAAATCTTGATTCCATAATCATGACTCATTAATACTTCATACAATCACACATCTTTATCTAAGATTCGAAATTTTCAAAACTCTCACTGGATCATTACATCAATTCACATCATACTATAATACTGAATGCTATGATTTTAGTGAGAGTTCTCTATGTCTGTAATGATCCTTATCGTTTTACTATCACATCAAATCTTTATCCTATGGGTTATCCCTCTCTTACGGTGATAATATGTTGATAACATAGATTAGATATATGAAAGTAGGATTTCTCAATCTCTCAAGACAATCAGTAATACAAATATCTTCGAAATTAAAGATAAAACAATCAAATGAAAATAAAATGAATACAACAACAACAACAACAACAAAACCTTATCCCACTAGGTGGATTCGATTACATGAATCATACGACGCCATTCCGCTCTATTAATAACCAAACCTTTCGGTATATTATTCACCAATAGATTTTGCTCTATTAGTTCGCCAAGTGTCCGCCTTGGCCTCCCTCTCCCTCTTTTAATCGGACTCCAGATTATTTGATCTACTCTTCTTACTGACGCATCTAATGGTCTTCTCTGAACATGACCAAACCATCTCAAACGATTCTCTACCATTTTCTCACTAATAGTACCAATATTAAAACTTAAGAACTAAAATATCTAAATCCACACATATCAATAGTTATATTAGCTCATTAGAATTAGAATATAACTTAGAAATGAATCAAGTTTCATCATCAAAAGGAAATTATAGAAAGGTGATGAAAACCAACAAATAAAATAGTAAAATAGGGTTTGAGCTTCTCCTTGCTATCATCTCTCTGAGTGTTATTTTTTTCTTTAATAATTGACTTCCCTCTTCTAAGGTTGTTCTCTTCTTTTATGGCCATTTTTCATCAACTTAAAGTATGTTCACACTTTTTTATATGAAATGATTTAGATATTTATTGAGTGTGAAGGGCATGATATGAGTTCATTGCTAATTAGGGTTAAGAGTGACTATGATCAATTAATAAATTAATTCTTGATAGTATAGAAATGGATAATTAACGATTAAATAATTGATCATTGATCAATTATGTAGATATGGATTTATTGCAATGTGAAGATGTATGCTGATGCTCAAATCGTTAGTCGTTCATCCATATGTTTATAATTGATATAGTGTTGTGTTACTCACATATTATATTATATGAGATAATAGTACATACACTAAAAGTCAGATTCATAAGTTATTATGATCTTATATATATATATATATATATATATATATATATATATATATATATATATATATATGGGTTCAATGTAGGTGTTGAGTGCTTTATATGTGAAGCGCGTGTCAAACGACTTTATGCATAGTTTACTTTATTTTTTTGATATCTTTCTTCATGAATAATTTAAATGATCATTGATGATAACAAAAATATGATTCAAATCATTGTCAACAATTATATTCATCATTTTTAAAATTTTATGAACTTATGTACATTATTATCTTTATCCTTCATAATAGATATATGTATTTTTCATAACTTTTTACGTTATAAAATTATTTTTTATTGCCATCAATGATCATCTAAACTATTCACGAAGAAAGATATAAATAAAATAAAATAAAGTAAATTAAACTATGCGTAAAGGTGTGTGTCTAGGGTTTAATGTGGATGTTGAGTACTTTACATGTGAAGCACGCGTGAAGCGACTTTACGCATATTTACATTATTTTTTTCGATATCTTTCTTCATGAATAATTTAAATGATCATTGATGATAACAAAAATATGATTCAAACCATTATCAACAGTTACATTCATCATTTTCAAAATTTTACGAACTTATGTACATTATTATCCTTCATAATAGATATATTTATTTTTCATAACTTTTTACATTATAAAACTATTTTTTATTGTCATCAATGATCATATAAACTATTTATGAAGAAAGATATATATAAAAAAAAGTAAACTATGCGTAAGGCCACTTGATATGCACTTCACTTGTAAAGCACTCAACACCTACATTAAACCCTAATAATGTATGTGTTGAGCGCTTTACATGTGAAGCGCGTGTCAAGTGGTTTTACGCATAGTTTACTTTATTTTTTTAATATATTTCTTCATGAACAATTTAAATGATTATTGATGATAACAAAAATATAATTCAAGTCATTGTCAACAATTATATTCATCATTTTCAAAATTTTATGAACTTATGTACATTATTATCCTTTATAATAGAAATATATATTTTTCATAACTATATATATATAGGAATATTAGTGTGCTACCACACTTTCGTGGTAGCACCTTGCATTCGCGCTTTCTGGGCCGTGGACGACCCTGATGAAGCGCGTTCGGTTCGAGCGGTTCAGTGCAGGGTTCGAGTGCAAGGCATTCGGTTCATCGCAAGGGTTCGAGTGGTTCAGTGCAGGGTGTCGAGCGCATCTCTGCAGTCTGCGCGACTCCTTCCTTCTCCCGCTGGCGACATCGTAGGGTTCGCCCGACTTCCTAAGGTGAGTCTCCTTCTCTCTCGCCAGCAAGCTCACATTCGACCTCTGCCTGCAACGTTCCTAAGGGCGTCAGACCCCCCTCGATCTTGCGGAGGGGGGCCGATGCCCCTTTTTCTTTATCACCTATGATCTATGAGCGAAGGGCGGCGATCTTGCATGGATGGCGGTAGCGATCGACGATCTTGCATGGAGGGTGACGACAGATCGGACAGATTGCATCTCTGGTCTCCCCTCCAACATCGGCATATCCAGATTCACTCGCGTTGCACCACCGACCTCCATTGCGTTGCCGACCTCTGTCGCACAGTTCCAAAGCTCACAGCTCGCCGTCGACTCCATTGCGCTGCCGACCTCCATCGCGCTGCCAACCTCTGTTGTGCATATCCATATTTTTTTCTCTCAGCTCACCGCCAAACCATCGCCCTCCTTCGCTCGCCGTCGAACAGTTGCCCACCTTCTTAGATCATTAGATCATCGCCCTTCCACTCGTCGAACCACGCGTCGACTTGCCCCCATTTTCGCAGTCATCAGCGCAGCAGAGAGTCACCTACGGGAGGAGGACATGTCCACGTTGGAACGATCGACGTTGGAAGCCCTGCACACTTTGTGGAGGGGCCGACACCCCCCTTTTCTTTTCGTGGTCGATCACCCTAGACGTCGCCCGCTGTCCGCCGTCACATTCAATCGCGCTCGACGTCACCCCCATTTTCGTCCGTCATCTGCTTGGTCGCTCACCGATGCCGTCTGCCTCCCGCGCTGCCCGAATCGCCCTCCGCCATCAACGTCCACCTCCATCCTGCGACTCGCGCGAAGACGGAGGAGAACTGGACACGAACCACCAACTCGCTCGGACGTGAACCTTGAACTAGATGCTTGAACTAGCGCGCCTTAATCTTATCCACTCATCTAAGATCCAACGATCCTAAAAGTAGGGTGCTACCACAAAGGTGTGGTAGCACCCTAATATTCCTCGTGTATATATATATATATATATATATATATATATATATATATATATATATATATATATATATATATATATGAAATTAAGTGTTATGTCTGATGAGGGTTTCTTTTCTTATATTTGAACTCATGACACAGTAAATGGTAGTTGCGATATGGACGGTGATTTTTATGATGATTTACTTGGGTATGAATATAAACATAGATATAGATGTAATAGTTGGTACTATTAGAAAACAATGTATAAATATGAATTGATAATTCAGGAGTTAACGAGTATTGTATAATTCATTTTCACTAATAAAATTATTAAATTTAAAATTTTCACTTGTGATTAGTCAAAGTTAAAAGAGATAAATTATAAAATTTGATGGTGTCTTTGAAATGACTTCTTAACCACATATTTGAGATGCGTTCCATGGAGGTTACAAGGAATTCCTCTCCACGGCTTATATCTGAAAATGCAACATTTACAACCAAATGATAGTTCATAGTTGTAAATGAGCTTTTCTTCTTCCTTCCGTGATTACTTACAAGAAAATGCTGCAAGTTCCAACGTATATAAAGGTGTCATCTCTTGAATTATGTTAGAAGCTGATAATTGTTATCACAATTTTTTTCTCCCTTTCTTTTACTATTTCCTTTTTTGTCAATTTTTTTAAAATAAAAAACGAATTGTCTCCCAAAATCAAATAAAAAAATTATTGTACATCTTAAATATATAATGTAATTTAAGAATTAAATTTTGCAAAATTGATTGAAATTCTAACCAATTGGAACTGATTCCGGGTAAAGACTTGTACATTGATGTTGTCCTTGCATTTAAGCCGTGCAAGTATCTTCACAACTTTTGAGTTTTTTTTCTCCCTTTCTTTTTGCCTCCCATGGACAGGTCCACATGCACAAGTCCACCCACCAACACCGCGGGGCTCCAACGCACGTTGATAAGAGAGGTGGAAGCGAACAGTGATATGCATCTCCCATGATTATAAAGGCACATTTTAATTAGAGATGAGATGAGAACGGAGAAGAAAGGGACAAAAGATGAGAGAGCAAAAATAAGGAAAGAAAAAAAAACTCTCTTTTTGACTACCACGATACACGGGTGGTAAAAAAAATTGTAATAATTAGCACAGGAAAACAAGTGGAAGAAGAAGATTGATGTGGAGTTTGATTCCGGTGAAGTCCTTTTTGATACATGCACCTAAAGATGAAAGCACCACGGTCGGATCTGGTGGAGGTCTCTTCTGAAGGAGGAGACTTTTAAATGCCTTCTTCGTCCTCCCCTCCCTCCCTCCTTGCTTGTCTCCGAGAGCTCCTCAGGAAACCAGCAAAAACATTTGGGCTGCAAATGGGGGCGATTCGGAGGAGCGCGGGAGGGATTTCTTATCCCTCGAGTTAACCCTTCTGACAAGCTCTTGGGAAAAGGTACACCTTTCCCGGCGGCGTTTTGATCTGTTATTTTGGCTCTCCGTAGAAAAATCTGTAAAATAAATAAAAAAATCTCATCTTTTTTCCCAGTCCGCTTCGTTTTTGATTTGTTACGGATTCTTTTTGTTCTGGTTCAACTGATGGTGTTAAGTTGGATTTGGAAGAGTTCGATTGTTGAAGAGATAAAAAATCTCATCTTTTCTTTATTGACGTGTATCTGCAGTTTCTTTTTGTTCCCCTAGTTTTTACATGTACTGGTTACTTTACAGTGTAAAGGAGGCTCATTTCCGTGTTTAGCTGGGGAAATATTTCTGGGTTTGGTGTTTCTAGCTTTCTTCTGGCGCACAGCAATTCAGTGGCGGGATATATGGAATGCATCTGTGAGTGTTTCCTGTGGGATGCGTTCATCGAGTGCGGCGGAATCCGGAATCCGCCGATTAGATAGCATCCAAAGGGGGAGAAGGTGGTGTGATTTTGTAGACGTTAAAAAGGAAAAGATAGGAAGGAAGCGACATGGGTGAAGACCTCCTCATGGCCTTGTCCATGGAGAACCACCATCCCTCCACCCTTCTCTCGATGGATCCCTCCGGTGGTCCGTTGCTGACTTCGTCCCACGAAGACTTGGATTGCGAGCTCATGATCCAACGCCAGCAGATGGCCCTCTCTGTTGCTCCCGACATCAACGTCCCCTTATCTGCCGAGCGCTCCCCTCCTCCGCAATCTTGGCATTCTGAACCTTGCGACCTGTTGGATGTTGGTCTCGGCGCACAGATGCATGAGACGGAGGCTATCCTCCATCTCCCGAAGATGGGCGCAGCCCGCAAATTCGCAAAGCGAGGGGAGAGCATTTGGGGTGCATGGTTCTTCTTCACGTTCTATTTCAAGCCTGTGCTGTCTGAGAAATCCAAGGCAATGATTACCCGGGATGCAAATGGGATCAATGGCTTTGATAAGTCTGACCTCCGGCTGGATGTGTTCATGGTCCAGCATGACATGGAGAACCTGTATATGTGGGTCTTCAAGGAGAGGCCGGAGAATGCACTCGGCAAGATGCAGCTGCGAAGCTATATGAATGGGCATTCCAGGCTTGGTGAACCTCAATTTCCATTCAGTGTCGACAGGGGTTTTGTTAGGTCCCACCGGATGCAGCGCAAGCAGTATCGTGGACTGTCGAACCCACAATGTGTTCACGGGATAGAAATCATCAGGTCACCCAGTCTCTCAGAAGTTTGTGAGGTGGACCGCAGGAAGTGGATGGAGCTAACAGGCAGGGATCTTAACTTCTCAATTCCACTGGAGGCCAGTGATTTTGTGTCATGGAGGAATCTACCCAGCACTGAATTTGAACTTGAGAGGCCCCTATTGAAGAGCAATTTGCATTCTCATCTGAAAAAGTTGCCTAATGGTTCAAGCTTAAACTTGTCTTCACTGTCCAGTGATACTAATAGTGATGCGACAGATCTTTCGCCCATGTGCAACAAGCGCAAGAAAGATTTATTTCCCCATGGAGTGGACGAGGATGGCTGCTTGTCAAGAAATTGTTATCCTGAAAGAGGTCAAGTTGGGGAGATGCCTCAGGTTGAGCCATCATGGTTGCATGAGTTCACTGGTGTCATGAAGCATGCACACGGTCCTGTTACTGCTTCGAAGTCGATATACGAAGATGAAGAAGGATACTTGATCATGATAAGTTTGCCATTATCTGATCAACAAAGAGTGAAAGTTTCTTGGAAGAACACAATAACTCATGGGATAGTAAAAATACTTTGTGTAAGTAATGCTCGGATGCCATATATAAAGAGACGTGATAGGACTTTCAAATTGACTGACCCCTGTCCTGAGCATTGCCCCCCGGGGGAATTTGTACGGGAGATAAGCCTTCCAACACGTATCCCAGAAGACGCCAAGCTGGAAGCTTATTATGATGAAATTGGAGCTAGAATGGAGATCATGGTTCCAAAGCTTCGAACTGAACCAGAAGAACATGAAGTTCACATTTGCATGCGCCCTCATCTTGGGGTCAATGATCTGATGTTGACCTGAAAGGTCTTGATATTAAGTTTGTGAGTTCAGTTTCATTTGATTAGTATTTATCTTTAATGTACCCGCAAAAGGAAATCTATTTATTGAAAATGCATGCTTACTTGGTAAATGTATTTGCTTCTCATCTTTGTTATGTTGGTCTCTTTTTTATTTGATCTCCTGGATGTGGATGTCATTTACATTTATTTAGGTTGAAAGGAGACATAACACAAACTGATATGAACCCTTAATATTGTAGATTATGTATAATGTTGTCCTTTCTACTCTAATTGAATATTTTCTGTGTCTCATAGGTTGCAAATGCATTGTTTAGTTGGTAAGAGAACATTTGTTTGAATAAATTGAAGCATTAGCTTCAGCGGTGCCTGCCTACAGATATAATGCTAGTGATGATTTAAGCATTTCTCGTGGTATCTCGTTGAAACTCACTGATCGTGATTGAAACCATCAAGCAAAATGGACACCAAGAATATCCAAAATGCAAGGGATGTCCAATAGTAATGAGCATATCGACTGGCTTTTGTGACCTTGAAGCTCTTTGTAAATCTTGAATAAATAATCCAGTGTAATGCCTTCATATAAGAAAAAAGATGTATCATAAACTCCAATTACTCACAACAGAACCAGTACCAATTAGAATAATTTTCTGGCAAGAGATATGTCTGTCAGCAGTATATGCTGAACATGCCTTTTTCTGTTCATTGGAAATATTAACAGGTTTCTTTTATTTTTCCTTTTATTTTATATTTTCCTTAAGTAATGAGTTTCTGTTGATTTCCAAAAATCTCATTCTTAATATGGAAAATTGCAGAGACATTCTTAGGAAATAATTTTGCCAATGGCAGGTCTCCAAATTATCAAGTAGAATTTTAGTTTGCTGGGTGGGCATGTGATGCCCATTTAAGACAACCTCTAAGCTGAGAGTTACCTGGACCTTTCTAAGGAAACTATGGTCTGCCTCAGATTTATGTGTACACTTGTTTATTAGACATCTTTTTTCTTTCTTTTTTTGTTTTTTTTATATTTACCTTATGTTGCAGATATAATTCGATTGATGCTAGCATAGCCTGCAGGTTTCTGTTGAGGTATTGCAGGAGACTGCATGCAAACCAATGGCTCCCCATATCCATATAAAGGGAAGATCTTTTTCTTTTCTATACATTGAGGATTGGTTGATATTTTGATAACTTCAATATTTATGTATCTATGTTGGGTGCAGGGGAAAATGCGAGTTCACACTTCACATTGAGTCATTGTCCCAGTTTGGTCCACTTCAGCAATCTCGATGATCTTCACAGGGATCATAGTTGCAATCTTCTCTGCATATTGTTTCATGTATTGGATGACAACCTTGTTCTCGGTTCTGATGCTTCAAATATCGCAATTCTATCAGAACTTTAGAGCATTGGAGATTCAATATTAGAAAACCGAAGTCTTCCCCCTGACAGTAACAATATTAAGACATGAAACCTTAGAGGATTTAAACAGATTCTTTCCTTAAAATTCCGAGTTCAGATTGGATTGCATCCACCATTGCACGCTGCAATGAGAATTACTCAAGTTTTGTTTTGCGTGATCTCTCCATTTCTTCTTCTCTTTCCTAGAACTCTTGGATGTTCACTCTGGTGAAAAGAAAAATTGCAATGATAAAATTCTGCAATGACTTCGTGTTCCATATGTTAGTGGAATTCTCTTTGTTGGATTATCTTGAAAGGAATGAGCAGCAGAACGACATTCTTCTTCACTATGTTTTCATTTCATTTTAATTTTTTGCAAAAGTCTGACAAAGGAAGCTGTGCACTACCACTCTTATCATTATGATGATATATGTATTCTGCAGATGTGTAAAAGGATGTCATGTTTTTTTAGCATTGTAAAGAGTTGTTATTTCAAGGATAAAGATTGTTACAAGCTTCTCTGTTCTATAAAGTATAAGCATCAAACTTCCTTTTCTTCTTTTGTACTTGATTGAAGATTTTTATTCAGTATATTATGAAGTTTGTCAATCAATTTTAAAATAACAAAGAAGTGGCAACCTTGTGGTGGTAACCAAAGTTGCAACATTATTCAGATAACTGATATAATACATTTTGAGACCTGGCAGTTTTTGTACTTAAAATTGTAGTGTCTTCTTCTTCTTCCAATCATCCTCATTTAATTTTTTCTCTAGTTGATAATAATTAATGCATGTGTCAGTGTAACACTCAGAGGACGGATCAACTTGTGAGTTGCAACAGATATTATATTTTTATCTAAATATGAATTGAGAATTAACGCTTGAGTAGAAGGATGCCTCCCAAAATGCAAACATAGTAAATATTATATATAACATTTATTTATTTATTTATTTTTATAATTTTAATCCATCTCGGCGACAATGCTTCTGCAGGCCCTCTTCAACTCCGCCATCTTGTCGGCGATCTCCTCGGTCTCTGCAGACTGGTTGGCTTCCAGCCACCCGCTCGCCTTCTTCATCACCTCCTCCAGCCGCTTGATGTTGCCGAGCATGTTGAACGTGTAGTTCTCCAGCTCGTTCTTCGCCTCTATCTTCCTCATGTGCTGCTCGTCGTCCGCCATGTACTTCCTGGCCCTCCTCGCCATCCGCTCCATCTCCTCCTCGCTGAGCCTCCCCTTGTCGGCGGTGATCGTGATCTTGTTCCGCAGCGCCGCCGACTTCTCGTCGATCGACATGTTCAGGATGCCGTCCGCGTCCACGTCGATGCGGACGCTGATGTCCAGCACGCCGCCGCTGGGCGCCGGCGGGATGCCGGAGAGCTCGAACTGGCCGAGGAGGTTGTTCTCCTTGCACTTGCTGCGCTCGCCCTCGTAGACCTTGATGGACGCGGAGGGCTGGTTGTCCGCGAACGCCGAGAATACGCGCTCCTTCTTCGCGGGGATGGTGGTGTTCTTCGGCACCAGGACCATCATGTCGCCGTAGACCGTCTCCAGGCCGAGGGAGAAGGTCGCGACGTCCAACAGCAGCAGGTTCTGGAGCTTCTCGCTGCCGATGTTGTCGCTCAGCATGCCGGCCACCGCCGCGGCACCGCAGGCGACGGCCTCGTCTGCGTTTATGCTCTTGCAGAGCTCCTTCCCCCGGAAGAACTCCTGCAGGAGCTGCTGCACTTTGGGAATCCTCGTGGAGCCGCCGACGAGGACGACGTCGTTGATGGAGCTCTTTTCGACGCCGGAGTCCCGGAGGCACTTCTTGACGAGCTCGACGCAGCGGGCGAACAGGTCGGCGTTGAGCTCCTCGAACATGGCCCGCGTGATGGTCGCGGAGAAGTCGCTGCCCTCGAAGAGGTTGTCGATCTCGATGATGATTTGGGCGGTCGAAGAGAGCACACGCTTCGCCTTCTCGCACGCCATCTTTAGCTTCATCAGCTTCTTGGGGTTCCCGGAGATGTCCTTGTGGTGCTTCCGCTTGAACTCCTCCACGAAGTGCTTCACCAGCCTGTTGTCGAAGTCCTCGCCGCCGAGATGGGCGTCGCCAGCGGACGCCTTCACCTGGAAGACGCCGTTGTCGACGCTGAGCACGGAAACGTCGGCGGTGCCGCCGCCCAGGTCGAAGACCAATATGTTCTTCTCGCCGCCGTTGGCGGTTCTCTTGTCGAGGCCGTAAGCGACGGCAGCAGCGGTCGGTTCGTTGATCAGCCGCAGGACGTTCAGGCCGGCGATGGCGCCGGCGTTCTTCGTGGCCTGTCGCTGGCGGTCGTTGAAGCAGGCGGGCACCGTGACGACGACATCTCTGACGGCAGTTCCGAGCTTTGCTTCGGCGATCTCGCGCATCTTCGTTAGGATCATGGAAGTGATCTCCTCTGGAGCGAATTGTTCCTCTTTGCCCAAGTACTGGATGGAGATCATAGGCTTCCTGTACTCGCTGCTGACATGACCTTCGCACTCGACAACCTTGAAAGGCAAACACTCGATGTCGTTCTTGACAGGGCGATCGTCGAAGCGCCTCCCCATTAAGCGCTTAACATCTGTACCCAGTAGCGCCACGAACAGAACGCATTACAAATAAGCGCTCTGGAATCCAATTACAGTACAAAGCAAGCAAAACATCGTATAAAAGAAAAAAAAACTTCTAAATTCCGACTGGTTAATTACCGAAGATGGTGTTGGTGGGGTTCATGGAGAGCTGGTTCTTGGCGTCGGCGCCGATGAGGCGGTGGGTGCCGGTGAAGGCGGCGAAGGACGGCGTGGTCCGATTGCCCTGAGCGTCGGCTATGACCTCGGCGTGGTTGTTCCGCCAGACGGCGACGCAGGAGGACGTCGTCCCGAGGTCGATGCCGATGACCGGGCCACTCTTCGCCGGCGGCGCCATGGTTTGGAGAAGTAACACCGGGCCAGGAGTTGGAGCCACGCCACAACTCAAAGAACTCTGCCGCAGGAAGAGGAAGCGACGGCGGCAGAGCAGACAGATGAGTTGGAGAAGGAGACTTGTTCATCTTATAGGAGAAGGGAGGGGGTCCCCCTCGCCTTACGAGGACCGTACCAAGAATCTCATCCCCGTTATCACCTTTGGCTTTGTTGAAGTGGAGCTCTTCGTAGGGTGGTTTTTAGCTAACAATTCAGATGTTGGGGATTATACAAATCAAATGATTAATAACAATTAGTTGTTAATAAAAAAAATTGAGTTTTAAATTATATCCATGTTAAATGACTTGGACCATAGTCTTTTGAAATGATGGCACCAATTAGTTATTCTACTAAATAATCGAAATAGACTTTTGGTTATCCGCTCGGGCATGTTGACCTGTAAAAAGAGGCAAAATAGCAGTGCTATTCTCAATAAAAAAAAAAGAGAGGATATTTTTGCGCTCTAGAATTTAATTTAAGTTGAATTATTTAATAATCTAAAATATGAGATAATTAATGTGATGCAAAATAACAATAGGAGACAAATGGAAATATAATAAATAAATATCTACGTACAATAACTAACCTTTTTCACGTATATACATACAGTCTAACCTTTTTGAGATTCCCATTGTCGAGCACGTATTAAAATTTTGGAAAGTAAACTATTTAAGTAACTTTTTTAAAGACTTTTATTTGTAGGGGATTTTTATGTTTTGACAGACATATCAGTGGCATTTGAAAAAATAAACTTAGACAACTCAGTGAAATTTGGAAAATAAAAAATTAGTATTGAATAGTTGCAAGTGAGATTTTAAAGCTTGAGATTTAATTATTTTTGTGATTACAAATAATTGATTTAAAGCCATGTCCTTTTTTTATTGTCAGACCCTCAAAAGTGATGTGGACAAATTATTAAATATGAGATTGTTGCATCACATAAGGAACGTTATCATGTGCCAAATGAACATCATTGATACCCCTATAAACAATAACAACAACAATTATTATTATTATTATTATTATTATTATTATTATTATTATTATTATTATTATTAGTATTATTATTATTATTAAGGATATATGATATATATTTATTTATATGATAAAATATATTAATTTTAAAATTGTCCTTGGAAGTCTCGTTTTCTGTAATCAAATATGGGACCCAAACGAATTAAATCCTCACCCTCGAGAAAATATTATCGTCAAACTATGGGATTTGATCATTCCATCCACTTTTTAATAGTAGAGTGATAATTGAAAATTTTAACATAATTAATATTTATTACATTTTATTCTTAATTTGAATATGAATTAATATTTATTTATGTGTTAATGACAAATCTTTTTCAAATTTATGGATTCGAAGTTGTAAAATAAAAATATCCTCTCAAAAAAGAAATTAAGTATGAGAATTATATGATTTCAAATGTAATCTAAATATTTATGTGAAGGCAAAAAATAACTTAAAAATAAATCAAAAGTAACAAAAAAAATACTCGACAAAATTCAATAATTAAAAATAGAGGCTATAATTGGTGAGTTTGTTTAAAAAAAATAAAATTTAGGATTTTGAGTCCACGTAAGATGATGATCATTAGTTTTCCATAATGGTAAATGCTCTACTCCATTTATAACAGTTATGTATTTATTTTTTTATGTTATTATAATTATAACTAAAAAATAAAATGTCTACTTTCGTGATTATTTCAATTATTATAGTTGCATTTCATAATTAGATAAATTGAGTTAAATGGATTTCAATTCAATTAGACCAAATTATTAAAGTTTAAAATTTCACATTCAACTACAGTTTAAGCTGATAAAAGGTTATGAGAAATAGAAGCTTAGAAATTTATTTTTTTTAAAAATATTTTTCATTAAATAAATATTTTTTTTTCATTTGGTACAAGCCAGACCACTCATGTTATGAAAGCTTAGACCTCGCATACTAATTCATTTTACCTCACATATACTATAGTGCACCACCAAATCTATTCCCTAACATAATTATTTTTAATTTGATATTTTAATGCATGGTATCTAAGTTAGATTTTGAAATATGTTATTTATTTTGATTATGCGTATATTTTATATTTGATAGGCTGAAAAAATGTATGCCTCACAAAATGGCAGATTCCTTCTTCTAATGGTGCATTTATTATGACCACTATAGTAATAATCAAAATGTGTAGATCTCCCGTATGGTTGGCTATCTTGAGCTTATGAATTCAAATTAATCCTTGTGATGATGAAATCGTTGCAACACCCTTGTATACGTGACATCCAATTGTGATATTATTATTGAAATTAACTCCAAGGAATAGAACAATTGGCAGAGTGAACCATTGAAAATATCTCATTGTTGATATCATCTTCATTTTTGTGTATTTGAATCATGTTTGAATATTATTGTATTCCAGTTACTTCTTAACATTCATATACATTGCTTAAGTCAGTCATAACAAGAGCAAAAAAAAGTAAGCGTTAGAAGAAGAAAAAAATGTTGTGAAAAAGTCTAAGTAAAATAAAAATTATAAATTTTACTATGAGTTTAAGAAATAAATAAATTATTCTCTCCTCTTGATGTTGTGATCATTAAGCATAATTGTATACCTAACTCGTAGGTGTAGACTTGTAGATATAACAAATCTACATCTCAATGTAAAGAAAAAGGAAGGGATAACTCTTCACTACATTGTTGTTATGTAACACATTAAAAAATTTCTACATACAAAGTAATAAGAAATATATTCTTATGTAATAAGAAATATATTGTAGCAACTCCAATTATAAGTTAAGATTATTATTGACCTGACCAAAATTAATATTGGACCAAATATAAAAAGCCAATCCCTCAATGTAATGGCTACATCTATGGTTTGAGGAAGGAGGATAAGAAACATATAAACAAGGATGCACATATTTGAGTTAATAAAGTTGCTCAATTGTAATGATGCATCGAGTCCAATATTATTTTTATGGTGTTTAATATTTTAATCTGATGTAATGTTAAACATAGTTACTTATTTCAAACAAATTTTCTTATACTTAAAGTCTTCCATTATTTTAAGGATATAATGCGCATGCTACCTCGTCTGTTGGTAGCACCGTCTGTTGATTTTAATCGTCCGATTGCGTATCCTGCGAAATACCTGGATCGATTATTTAAGAGGAGTCTAAGTAGTTTTTTTTGTCCAAACAAATGAACCGGTCGAGCGCATTTTCTCCTCCAAGAAATGAGCAATCTTTGATGATCCACCCCCTCCGAATGATACATTATGTTCTGCGCGATCAAAGATGGAGATGCCAGCCACTCAGCTTAAGAACGACATGGCCAGGATTTATTTCCTCCCCGTCCTCCGTAAGCTCCAATCGTTGCTAGGATGTCGTTATTATTGTGCCCGAGTTTTTTCTAATTTCCTCTTCTTCTCTCCGCTGATATTCTCTTGTTCCGTTCGCCGCTGATGTTGCCTGTTATCCCTCTACCGATGCCATCACTAACATTGCCTATCGTCGCTCTACGGTCGCCGCTATTTATCATCACTCTACCGCCATTGATGCTGCCTGTCGTCGCTCTACCTTACTGCAACAGGCGCTATTTTTTCTATTTCGCCAATATTTGCAACCACTTTGCTTTTTCCCTAATTTCTCAATTTTTTTATGTGCGTCTGTCATCGCGGCTCAATTGTTGTTCTCGTCGGAGGAGTTCGCGCAATCTGTAGTACCTCAGGTACTTCAAGCAGCAACTTCTCCAACTTTGTAGGGCATATTAATACATGCTTCTTGATCCGATTCATGTGTTTGGACAAAAAACCAATTAAACTCCTCTTACCGAGCCGGTTTAGGTGTTTTGCGGGATTGAGCATCCATTTGCAAACGAGCTGTCAGAATTAATGCATCTAACGGTGCTACTAGCAGAGGAGGTAGCATGCACATTATATCCGTATTTTAGTTATTATTATGTTGCTAGGTGAACTAGTGTAACAGTAACATTGAAAAGTTCCCTAATTGACATATAACTTTTGGTGGAATTTTGAAATTGTTACATTTGGTACCAAATAATGATTATGCCACCTGATCATGTTAAGGTATATATGGGCCTAGGTTATATCATATCTAAGGAGTATAAGATCATGTGTACCATCACGAGCAGGTTAATGCAATGTTTAAATTCTTCTATGTATGCTTCTAATTGACTAACTAGTATGTAGTTAATTATTCTTTTGAAAATAATGTAAACAAAAATGTCATCTAGTGAAAATGCATCTAGAGAATAATGCGAATTTATAAAAATTACGAACCAAGTGGCTTGTGCAATGAAAAGGAACATTGTGCGATTTGACCACTCTTTTCATTGAGAAGTTTTTAAGTTGAAATCCCTAACATTCAATGGGGTTAGGGATAGGGGCAAGGTTAAAACTTGAATGGATATCATCATCCAAAAGTTTCGGACAATATACTACTCTAAAAGATATAAAGTCAACTTTTCCAACCACCAAGCTCGTCATTCATGGAGCTATATGTTGAATTAAGTTCAATGAGAATGTGAATATCTATTGGAAGGATTTTAAGGAAATGTTCGAAAATATGTTAATGAACAAAAGTAAAAGGAGTTTATTAACCTCTAAGAGGCACGCGTGACAATTGAGGAATACCTTAACAATTTTTTTGAGGTGCTTCGAATGAGTATAATGAACAGAAGAAATTGAACAACGGCAAAGAGTTCGTGAATGAATATAAACATGATAAAAGAAAAAAAACACTAAGTATTCTAAGCCTTAAAAGAGAGATGAAGGTGACAAAGGACGTTAATATTACCGATACTATCACATAAATAAGTATCGTGCGAAATATTCTAGAGTATGCAATCAATGTAATGAAATAGGGCTCTTTATCATAAATTATACTGAGAAGCACATAAACTATCAAAGACAAAGATAAAGGCAAATGAAAGATGAGCAATAGAAAGCTTCAAATTGAGTATACACCATGAAGGATGATAATGCTAAAAATTTGAATGCCAAAAAACTTAAAAAAAACCTCTTAATTAAAGACCATTATGTCAATAACTTAGTTGATTTTAGGATTAGTCATTCATTAATACCTTTTTATTTCCCAACTGTTAAAGTAATCCTGGTGAAGGAAATAAATAAAAAATCATTTGGTAGATTTGGTATGACACCCAAAGTAGAAGGGAAAAAATAACCATGGTTAATGGATACATTGTCTACAATATTACTTTTGTGTTAAGATATTATCATATATTTATTATTCTCAGTATTTATGTCATATTAAGCATAATTGCTTATTTTTAATCAAAGTTCTTTATATTTGAAACTCTTTCATTGTTTAAAATGTAAGATAGAGCATAAGGTTTTCTAAATGACATCTAACTTTGGAATGTATTATTTGAATTGTTACAAGTATGATCACAATACCACTAGCAATAGGATTATAGAAAACATGAACATAAACTACATTCTCCTTTTTAAAAAATTTAAAACCACATTCTCCTCTCATAAAATTTATAATTACAACATGAATTACCCCTAAGCTCAAGTCTAGGGTTAGTTGATGAGCTCTTAGTACATTTTTTTTTAAAAAAAAAGAAATATGCTTAAATATTAAATTGCTTGAGAATCCGCATACAACTCTTAATACACTGGCTCTACCATACTTTCACTCTACATAGGTGGACATGCCTTACAATTTTTTAAACCTATCCAATCCATGAAATTCCAACATGTCTTAACATTAAATATGTAATAATAATAATAATAATAATAATAATAATAATAATAATAATAATAATAATATCCTTTTAAGGGCTTTTCTATTTGTTTATTCTTCTTTCTTGATTTTTTTCTTATTTTTATGTTTTTTCATTATTATAAATTAGTACAATTAAGAGATTTTTGTTTACTTCATGAATTTGCACCCAATTATTTTTATTTTTCTCTTTTTTTATTCACTGAATGAATCAGAATTAACAAGCAAAATATATGTTAATTTACTAGTTTATGTTATTAACTAATATATACTATATAAATTAATAATTGTTTTGTTTAAATATTAAATATTATTATTGGATTAGTAATTGTGCGATTGCATAACCAGATGACTAACAAACGAGAATTGAATGATTGAATATCTGAAAAATAACTTTAAAATCAAATTATAAGTTAACGAATATACTCAAATATGGTCTTAGAATGGATTTCGTATGCAGCCGGGATAACGGACCATATTTTTTTGGCTGAATAAGTACCACTAAATTAAATTTGATGGCTACAACATAAAAATAAAATTTTCAAACAGCAAAGGCCCAAAAAGTTAAAAAAAAACAAATTAAGTTCCTTTTGGCCGAAGAATCAATATATATATATATATATATATATATATGTCATGTTCCACTTACTCCCCTTTTAAGATCCGTACAAATGGAAAAAGGAAGTTAACTTCGATGCCATGCACTGCATATGTTACCTGAAGTAGTAGCCATTGAACAAATTAAGCGTACCGTTGATTGGCACAATTGACTATTGAGATTGTGTTATTTTAAGTAGATTTTTTTTTGTCACCCAGTGTCCGAAAATCGTTTAACTTCATTAACGTTAAGAGTTATGTGCACTAATCACGGATTGGAGTATCGACTCACCGTCGAGCTTGATTAATTTAGTGTCGCTCCGAGTAGAATAGGTGAGACTTACAACAAAATTTTTTACATTCACAAATATTCGAACTTGAGATCAAGCTACTATTCACTTCACCCCAACTCTATTTTGTGTTATTTTAAGTAGTTAATGCATATTTATCGGTTATTCTCGCAAAGATGCAATTATTTATGGCACTGACCGTCACTTTTTGTTCCAGTCAGAAAGTCGCAAGAAAGAATGCACTAACACAAAGCAGCAAATGAAAGGCACAAGAAAGAAATAGAAGAAAGAAAGAAAAGGAGAGAAGAAAAAGGTTCTACTAATCTTGTCACGGAACAAGAAAAGCAGAAGAGAAAAAGAAAAAGAAATTGCCCCTTCCACAAGAGTAGTCATTCTAGTTATAATAGAAGAGAGAGAGAGGTTGTGTGTGTTCATAAGTAGTCTCAATTAAAAAAGAAGAAATATGTAGCCTCAATGGCACATCGTCATCTGCAGAGATGCTATAAAGAAAGGAAAGCCGAAAGAAGCAGGGAGCACATGCAACGATAGGCCCCAGAGAATAAAATTTACATATGAAGAATCGTGAAGGAGGATACAAAAGATAAGATGCATCATGCATATAAGAAAGACACAAGAAAGCCTCCGTCCTCACTTGACAAAAAGTATATACATATATATATATATATATATATATATATATATATATATATATAGAGAGAGAGAGAGAGAGAGAGAGAGCTTAATGACCGTCTCTAGAAAACAGAGGCTATTTTACACATTAGTTTCTTGCAGCACAACGCGACAGAAATATTTCAGCTAGCAAGTTGAATGGGTTAAGTATATTTTAGGGATGCACTTGCAACAGAATTGGGCATTCACAGAGAGGAGAAATTAAAAGTACAGATACAGAATATATTCCATTTGAGCTTGCAAGAAGCTTATAATATGTTACTAATCCATATATATATGCCAGGGAATTAACACAATTAATCCTGTTGTGCATGTTTAGGATTCAAAATATAGAAAGCTGTCAACAACCAATCGCAGAGTTGCTAGAAGAAACGCTCGGCAGAGAGCATCTCAGCAGGCTTTAGTTGACATATAGACGTAAGATGCTGCTGTGCAATCCTGCAGGCAGTGCAGGGTGGTACGTGGAATCATCCAGTTTCCAACGTCCTCAGCAGCAGCAGTTCTAACCACCGGTCTGCTACCATGCAGCCTGCACAGCCCCGTGATCTCCTCCGATGCCTTTGCTCTCTCACTGATGATCGATCGGTCGATGGATCTTGAGTACGGTTTAATTTATGGGAGAAAAAGAGAAGTAGAACTCTGTGTGGGAGGAGTTCAGAACTGCTGGTCATTATCTACTTGCAGATATCTGATGAGAGTGTCATTGCAACCTGAAAACATGAAAAATTATTACTAGTTCCAATTCAATCATGAAATTAGTTTCCTCGCCACCAACTTTTTTCTCGTATAACCTTGATGTATTTAGAAAAGATCAAAAGACTTCAAAATTGCTCTAAGATTTTGATACATCTACAACGCGCTAAAACATCAACCCACTATGAGTTGAATCTCGATTTCTCACAGTGTACTTCGCTCCTAGATCAGCCTTCCAACTACAACAAATTAGTTCGGATCTGTAGATGTCTAATCTATAAGTATAACTGCAAGTAAATCGACCAAAAGCTACTGCATGGTGCATGCATGATAATTAAGTTCTCTCCGACTTCTGGAAAGCCTTAATTTTCTAATGCTTCCTCCAGCCAGCCAATTAATCCATGGCGTGATCAATCTCGCGTCTCATCTGCTTGTCTCTAGCAAGGCATACTATTCTACCTATATATCTTATAAAGTAATAAACTTGGAAGCATGCGGTACATTTATATGCTCTCCTTGGTGCTTTTCCTGGACCTTCTCTGTTTCTGATATGCCTTTTTTCTCCGGCGGGATTTTCTGATCAGCCTTTGATCTGTGCAATAGTTCTTCTCTATGCGCATGTAGTACTTGATCCCGAGTCGTCTGCTCCGATGCAAATGGTATTGCACCTTGTTGATCGACCATGGAGTCAGTCAGTTGTGTCTACACGATTGGTAAAGATTTCAAAAGATCGCGTTGGCACCAACATCGAAGCGCATGAAGTTTGATCTCTGGTCGTCGGTCTGCGTACTGGGACCTGCAGCTGAGGAAAAGCCAGATCTATATATAGAAACTAGAGAGAGAGAGCAGTACAATGAGAGAGGGAGAAAGAGATCGTTGTGCTATTTGTCCTAGTCTCTCTGGACTCTGGAGAGAGAGAGAGAGAGGACATTTTGCTGCTTGTCCTTGTCTCCTCGTCTTCGTACTGCAGCTGAATAATCCAATGGAGTTAATCCCTAAAGCTGAAGCTTGGACCAGTGGATTATTTGTTTGTTGTTATAACTTATAAATGAATCTAAGCCTAATAGTATTTCCTATGACATTGGGATGCGGGTTAAACTTATTCAGAGTAACAATTCCAAATTTTGGATAGAGAGTATTTGAATATTATGATCAAAATTCAATATAAATCTTAAATAAAAAAAATCCAACAAAGCTATTATTTCTTAAAAAATTTAAGAGTTCATTTTCTCTCCTCCTCTCTTTTTTTTCTCCACCAAAAAAATTTTGAAGTTAGGAAATCTAGAGTCCTATTCTTTATGTGGCTAGATCTAAATTAAAGAGAAAATCATGATTTCAAGGAAAAAGATAAAAAGACTTAGGAACCGTATAGTTGAAGAATATGTTTGAATGGAATAAACAAAGGTAATATCATATTCTTAAATATTCTTAGAAAAATAAGTATATTCTTATTCCGTTCATATTTGGTTCAAAGAGAATATAATTTAAAAATATATAAATAAAAATATTTTATTACAAATAGTTGATTATTATTATTATTATTATTATTATTATTATTATTATTATTATTATTATTATTATTATTATTATTATTATTATTATTATTATGCATGAATACATATTAAAAAAATATGATTGAATAATAAAAAAAGATGAGAATATATCTATTCATCTATTTTGAAGATATATATATATATAAGGTTGGATTAAAAATGATAGTTTTTCACAATTTTTAAGATGGTTTTTAAGAAATTAATGTTTGAGCGACTTATTCTTAATCCATTTGATGTGAATGTATATAAAAAGGATCCAAACTTCTCTCTCCTTTTTTAATGATTTGCATGTAATGAGTTGAGAGTTTGAGAACACCTTGTCCTTTATGATTGAGAGTTTCATGAACTTATTGATTAAATCTATATGTTCTAGGAGTATATCTATTGGTTAATAATGTTTTATATCCTAGTTTAGAGATTTAGATGACTTTTGGGTAAAATCCTAAACTAAGTTATTGTCATGATTCATGTGTTCAAAATATGATGCAAGTTTGTTCTTATGTCTATTATTCGTGTCCTCGATATGTTTTTAATTATGTATATATTTCCCCCTTGATTTCACCTCTGTTATATATAGTGTCTTTTATAAGTACTTAATTATTTTGCAGCATAAGAGTATTGTTGGGTCAGTTGGTATCATAGCCTTAAGATAAAACTCTCTTCTAAAGTAGATAGAAGTTTATGAGTAAAATGTTATGAGCAATCACAAGAAAGTCAAATAAGGCCTTTTATGTTTTTTATATATAAGAGATAACGTAGATGTGACTCAAGATCTGAATGATGCCATTAGATATATATTTTCATAGTTAATGTCTTATCTTATTCATCATTGACGAATAATATACAATTGTTAATAGGTCACTAGAGTAAAGAATATGTGTTAAAGATTATGTGGATATATCAACATTCTTGGGGGAACCTAAAGTAAATAGGTGCAAGAAGTTACCAAAGTTATTCAATATGTTAATACACGGAAAAATTAAAAAAAAATGTTTAGTTTGGATGATAATGTAACAATTCCACTTAGATTAGGAAAAATAATCTAAAAATATCATTTCCCCTATTCAATGTCTAAATGAAAATCTAATCCTAATTAAATAAAGAGTCCTAATATATTTTAATTAAATTTCTAAGCCCTTAATCATATTTTAACTAACCATTTTTTCACCTATAAAAATTTATGCACCCCTCCCTTTCAACTTTAGGAGCATGATCTCTCTCTCGACTTCTCTCTCTATTGTCATGTCAAAAGCGCATAAGAAGTTCAAAGATGTAAGAGAAGAAATGGAAAGAATTGACTGAAGACAAAAGTATGAATTTTAGTGAAAAATCCATAAATATGAACTTATATTAAAGTATGCATTCTTTTCTATACATTCGTGTCCTAGAATCAATTTGAAGTCATCGTGATTATTATACGAGTTTTTAGAAAGTGATTTGGTAGAAAGTGTATTTGAATGCTAAAAAAATGAAACATGTCCCAAATTTCATGGGACCTAGCCGCAATGTAGATAGGTTTCAACCGGTTTCTTTGGAGACATCCAACCTGATCTAAGTTTTCACTTGAGTAGTCAAGCATGTTATGCATGCCAATTTGTATATGTATTGCATTATGTTTAATTTGTTTTTCATAATATTATCATCACATGACTCCATTTATATCTTTATTTTTAAAAAATAATTCTAAGTTAAAATCTTCTACTTTTCATTTGTATTCATCCTTAGAAGCATGAGAGATGAAATTATTGTGGTCTAAAAATAATTATAGTAAATCTAAAAAATATGGATTGTGTTCGCCAAAATGATCGTGTTGTCTCTGCAACTCATGTTGATTTCTAGCAGCCTAATTTTAGTGTGAGTTCAAATACTAACAATGTCGATCATGTTTTAGAAGATGAGACGTGTTTAAAAGATGTGAAATGTAAAAAATAACATTTCAAGTAATGTTGGATCATGAGCATAACAAAATGGGCGTTGTTAAGCCTAGCACCAAAGTCCAAACGACAAAGTTATATACCATCATACAAAATGGTTGGTTCATGTTTAACCACAAAAAGTCATGTTGTTTACATGACATAAAAACTATTGTGATCAAAAGTTAAATTATCATACAACACATACCGTGTATATGAAAAAGTAGTCCATGTTCCATCACAACAATCTAGATTTATGCTCAAAAGATTATATTTAATGTGACATCCTACGTAGTTATGGTCGTGTGATACAACTTTTATGAGTACGAGTTATCCTATAAATAGAAATTTATACCATCATTTTTTAATCATCAAAGTTTTAAATTTAAACATTATTAGAGAGAGAGAAAGAGAGTCTCTATTTGCATAATAGGTAGATATTCATCAAGAGAAGTTCAAGAGTTAGGTTTTATTTTTCTATCTTTTCTACTCTCTTGTTTTCTCTATGGAATAAAGTTTTGGTTAGTATTCACTTTGTTGAACCTTGTTGATACTAGTTAATTAATTCTTTTGTACTATCTTATTTGTTTGTTTTTTGGTGTTATGATAAGAATTTCATAACACATTTTTATTTAAACAGAGATGTGTGAATAATTAGATATTTTTAAATAGGATAGCATTATTAATAAATCTTATCTAAAGTTAGTTAAAGATTGATTGATTAAGTTCTCTCTCTCTAACTTTCAGATGAGATATATACTATGAGTGAAATTTTATTTTTAAGCATCTTTTCTATTAGACAATTTGAGTTTATTTTAAATCTTATATTTAAAATAATAGCAAGAGGACATTTGGTGACACCTTAATATTATCCTATCCTAACTCTTATTTGTTTACTTTTATTTTGATTGGATCAATCAATTTTTTATTTTTTTATTTCCTATTTGAGCAAATTTATCCAATTCTCTTGTCTAACTATTTTTAATATAAAAATAATATAGACTAATTTGAATTTATTTTAATAGTTATCTTCAACATGATAGCAAGAGAATATTTAGTTACACCTAGTATCTCTTATCCCAGCTATTATTTATTTTCTTTTTTATTGGTTCAATCAATTTATATTTCCTTTTTTGAGAAATTGTTATCTACTTTTCTTGTCTAATTAATTTAATATAAAAAAATAAAAGAGACTAATTTTCATGAATTGGACAATCTTCTCACTCTTTATTACTTAAATTATAAGCATGAAAATTTTTAGAAAAGTTCTCTCTCTTGCACTTGAATCATGCACACATGAATTTAGGATCATCTTTTATTTTATTCAATAGTAAAGTTGTTTAGTAATTGAAATAGTTATATTAAAAAATGATATAACACATTTTCTTATTTATACTAGTTATTTTTTTGTCTTCCTATCTATACAAGTTTAATTTTTTTTATTTATATTTACTATCATAGTCAAAATTAAAGTTAAAATGGTTAATGTGAATGCTGAGTCTCTGAAAAAACGCTTGATTAATTTAATTTTTCGCTGCAATCGCTTCGATCCACCCCCTCGGTGAATAGCATGAGATAACAGACTGGTTACCAGGCAAGACAAGTCCAGAAACAGCTCGGGCTCACAAGACTTGTCTTTTTTATTGTCCTGCCCCATCGTCTCGCTCCCAACACTCCACTTCTTACAAGAGAGAAGGGCGGAGGAAAACATCCCATCCTATTAATCCCGAGATAAGTGGCCACATAGAGCCTATACTCTGGAACTTCAGTAGCGAGATCGGCCTTTTCTTTCGTTCTCGACGGTGAAGTAACAAAGAGGAGCTAAGAGAATAAATGAACAATCTTTTGTATGTTATTAATTGAACTACATTATTCAACCAAATTTTGCATCGTTATCGGGCCGATTTTCGGCGCCATTGTGCAGCATCATTCGTGGGCTCATTGGCCTTAGATCTCGTCCACTACAGAGATATGCACCGGAGTCCAGGAACGCTCCATGATTCCCTGAAGAACTAATTCAGTGCATGCTCTCCCCACGAGCAGAAAACAAACAACGGTTCATATCATAGTAATGGCACTTCCCTAAATCTTACAGCAAGACCCAACATCCGCAAAAGACCATGGTGTTACAGAAATACAACTGTTCAAACGTAATTGATGTACAAACTGTTCATCATGTAAAAGAAATACAAACTGTTCAAGTTGTCAAACACTAAACATTCAGATGCAAGTAGTATAACCAAGAGGACGAAACAAATATTTGGTTGTTGACAGGATTAAGAACACAAGCCTAGTCGACCTCCTCGATCTTTGGTCCGGCTCCTGCACCGCCGTTGGCCCTGCCAGAGGCTGGAATGTCCGAATCCATGCTCCCACCACCGCCTTGGTACATCTTAGCTATGTGATCGGGTTACATATGCTCTCCAGGTCTTTCACCTTGTCCTCGAACTCCTCGGCCTCCGCCAGTTGATTGCCATCCAACCAGCTGATTGCCTGCTCAATGGCGTCCTCGATCTTCTTCTTGTCTGCAGGTGGCAGCTTCGCCGCAATCTTCTCATCCTTGATTATGTTGCGCATATTGTAGGCATAATTCTCCAAGGCATTCTGTTACGAAAAGAGGGAGAGATGGATCGCACGAAATACAAAAAAATACGAAGAGGAAAAAACAACGGCGGTTTTTGTTAAGAAATAATGATGATTATAAGGATAGATCTCGGTCTAGACCCCTAGGGAGTTTATATAGGCACTCCCTTTGACAGATGATAGAAATTACATACGAGACCCCCGTAGGGGAATTCTGCTGAAGCGCCTGACTATGTAGGGGAACCAATTGGGTTCAGATTCAAGGCGTTATTAACAAATCTTCACCTTGACTTGAATCATCTTCAGAGCACAAAAGCACGCCACGCCGCCGCCAGTCTCATCTTGAAGCTATTACCAAGTATTTATGTTAAGTAAGTCCAAACAATGTTGGAACTTGCCATAAGGAACAGATTTGGTGAACATATCAGCTGAATTGTCTTCAGTGCCAATCTTTTTCACCTTGATCATCTTCTCAGTGCGGATGAAGTGATATCTGACATCAATGTGTTTGGTTCTTTCATGATGTACTTGATCCTTGGCTAAACATATTGCACTCAGACTGTCACAGTGCACTATAGCCTGCTCCTGATGTAATCCGAGATCTCCAACTAAGCCTTTTAACCAGATGCCTTCCTTGGCAGCTTCCGTCAGTGCCATATATTCAGCCTCTGTGGTGGACAATGTAACTGATGGTTGAAGTGTAGTCTTCCAACTAATAACTGAACTGTCCAAAGTGAAGACATAGTCTGTCATAGATCGTCTTCCATCAACATCTCCAGCATAATATGAATCTGAGTACCCTGCAACCAAACACTCTTTATCACTTCTGTAGATGAGGCCAATATCAGATGTTCCTCTCATATACCGAAAAATTCGCTTCACTGCTTGCCAGTGCTCCTTTCCTGGATCGCTCATGAACTTGCTGACAATACTGACTGCATGAGCAATGTCTGGTCTTGTGTAAACCATGACATACATCAGACTTCCAACTGCACTAGCATATGGAACCCGAGACATGTACTCCTTTTCTGCATCTGACTTTAGTGCGAAGGCAACAGAAAGATGAACATTTGCAGCTGATGGAGTATTCAAAGGCTTCGCTCCAGACATTCCAAACCTGGATAAAATCTTCTCAATATAACTTTTCTGAGATAAGAAGAGTTTACCCTGTACGCGATCCCTTAGAATTTCTATTCCCAGAATCTTCTGTACTGCACCAAGATCTTTCATGTCGAATTGGGGTGAAAATTGACGAGCGAACATAACAGTAAAAGGTGAAAACACAGAAGAGGGGTTAGGGATTTAAGTAAGTATTTAGCGCCTCACATTTCGTGACGCTATTTTGCGCCATAATCGAGAGCTATTTAGAAGCTGTAGGAATGCTATATCGAATTTTTCCTTATTTAATATTATATGTGCGAGATTAAATGATAATAATATGTATATGTGCATGAGTTATAGATGTCTATTTATATATCAATATGTGTCCGATTAAGTCAGGGTAATAAAAAGTCGGCTAATGCAGCTCTATATAGAAGCTAATGCATCGTTAAGATATATTAGCAACACAATAGCGTCGTAGTAGCGTCTCTGCGAACTTAGCATCTAACATTGGAAAAGCTAATAGCTTTTCTATATTCTAAATTTTCTATTATATGTATGTAATTTTCTTTATCAAGATAGTGTCTTATCGCATTGTGTCCCATTCCAGTCGTTTTGTTTCCATCCCATAATCTAAAAATTATGGAATGCATATATAATTATTCATGTATGTATATAAAATTATAAGTCTATATGTATATGTGTATATAACAAAATTTTGTATATACATATATATATATATAATATGTGTATGTATATGTCTACGTGTGAGAGATACTTTGTTTTACATTACTCTGTTGTACATTGCTTTACTTTACATTGCATTACTTTTCAATACTCTGTTTTGCTTTACTTTACATTACTCTGCTGTGAGTTGTGCTACTTCTTTTACATTACTAAATTATTCATAGAGTTGGTTGTCCTATGCGGGCTCGACTTTATTAGGTTGGGATGCCAGAGGTGCCTCTCTGATTCACTGATGCCAGTAAGCCCGTAAACGAGAAAGAGGGTGGGTGTTACTGCCTCACCTCAATTCAAAAGGTAGGAGGAAGAATTCCTACAATCCAGGAAGTGATCGGTTACAAGACCTTGTAGGTTCGCTGTCTCCTCAGCTAGCTACCTGTCCCTCTGGCATAATACTTTAATCTTTAAAGGAAGATGTGTGACCATAGCATCACCCTTCAATTCGAGATAATGGTGGGAGAACACCTGAAATCTCAGGAATAGTGGGAATCCAAGCTAGTAGCTTCGCTGTCCCCTCAGCTAACTACCTATCCCCCCATTGCTTTAACTCTGAACTTTGCTTTAACTTTAGGGGTGACACATAGCAATCCCACATCTTTGTCTTTACTTTAATCATCGTTAGTTACTATGAAATCTATGGTTTGGAGTCCACTGGAAATCTATGTTTGTACAATAAGACTCAGCCAGTGTAGGTGAACTGTGAGGAGCTTCTTCAGATTTTGAATGTATGTCATGTCTCTGGCAGCAATAAACATATCATCAACATACAAGATCAGATAGATGGTGGAGCCGTCCTTCACCTTCTTGTGATATACACAACAATCATAGGGACTTCGACTGAATCCCTTACTGATCATGAAGCTGTCGAATCTCTTGAACCATTGTCTGGGAGACTGCTTCAAACCATACAGAGATTTCTTCAGACTGCAAACTTGATTCTCCTTTCCAGGAATGAAGAATCCCTTTGGTTGGCTTATAAGAATATCTTCTTCAAGTTCTCCATGGAGAAAAGCAGTCTTCACATCTAATTGCTCGAGCTCTAGATTCTGATGTGCAACAAGAGCAAGTAGCACCCTGATAGAAGTATGTTTGACAACAGGTGAGAATATCTCATTGTAGTTCACACCTTCTTTCTGACTATAACCTTTAGCAACTAGTCGTGCTTTGTATCTCGTGCTTTCAACTCCTGAAATTTCTGCTTTCTTCTTGAAGATCCATTTACAGCCAACAACATTCCTGCCTTTAGGCAACTTAATCAGCTCCCACGTCTGATTCTTGTGAAGAGATTTCATCTTCTCACCCATAGCAGCGATCCACTGTCCAGATTCGGCACATGTGATGGCATCCCTATAAGAGGACGGCTCCAGGGACTTCACCTCTTCAGCTACCTGTAGTGCATAAGCAATCATGTCCTCGAAACCATATCGCTTAGGAGGACCCACTTCTCTGCGAGGACGTCTAGCAGCAATTGACCCCTCTTCAAGTTGCTCATCAGATTCTTCACCTTCTGGTTCTGCTTCTTGATGTGATCCTTCAGCATCATCCTCAGTTGGAGTGATTTCAACCTCCACCTGTTTACTGACACTCTCTTCAGCCTCCACCTTCAACTGAAGCATTGATGCTTCATCAAAGGTCACGCTTCTGCTGTGGATGACTTTATGTTCTAAAGGAGACCAGATTCTGTAGCCCTTCACTCCTGCACCATATCCCATGAACACCCCTTCTTTGGCCCTTGGCTCTAACTTCCCTTCACTGACGTGATAGTATGCTAGACAACAAAAAACTTTCAGACAAGTATAATCAGCAGAATTTTCTGACCATACCTCAGTTGGAGTCTTGAGATCAATTGTAATCGCCGGACTTCGATTCACCAAGTAACAAGCTGTGTTCACAACTTCAGCCCAGAATGTCCTATTCAGGCCAGCGTTAGAGAGCATGCACCTTGCCCTCTCCAGAAGTGTCATGTTCATTCGTTCTGCAACTCCATTCTGCTGTGGAGTATCCCTGACTGTGCGATGTCTGGCAATGCCTTCATCTTTGCAGAATTGGTCAAATTCAGCAGAACAGAACTCCAAACCATTGTCAGTGCGAAGACGCTTCACTTTCTTCGACGTCTGATTTTCCACCAGAACCTTTCACTGCTTGAAGGCCTTGAAGGACTCACTCTTGTGTTTCATCATGAATACCCAAGTCATCATCGAGTAGTCATCAATCACAGATAGGAAGTACCTCGCACCTCCTAATGATGGAACACGAGAGGGACCCCAACAATCGGCGTGGATGTAGTCAAGTGTCGCCGTCGTCCTGTGCACTGCCTTGTCAAACTGAGACCTTCGCTGTTTGCCGAATACGCAGTGCTTGCAGGAGTTTATTTCAGATATCTTCTTCTCCCCTAGAAGACCTCGTTTGCTGAGGATATTCATCCCGTTCTGACTCATATGCCCAAGCCGCATGTGCCACAGCCTGGACCTATCTGATTCGGATGAACTAGCTACTGCAGCAACGCCAGAGACTGTCTTGCTTTGTAATATATACAAGGACTTCTGTCTGACTCCCTTCAGAATCGTAGCATCACCTTTCATGACCGTGAGGATGCCTCCAGCAGCATTGATCTGACACCCTTTAGAGTCGAGGACTCCAAGTGATATCAAATTTTTTTTCAGTTGCGGAACATGGCGAACATCTGTCAGCGTCCTCACAAGATTGTCATGAGTCCTGATCTGCACAGAACCGATCCCAACTATCTGACAGACTGCATCGTTGCCCATGATAACGTTTCCACCATCAATCTTCTGATAAGTTGAGAACCACTCTTTATTCAGAGTCATATGATAGGAACACCCCGAATCCAGAACTCAACTATCCACCAGACATCCTTGATCAGAAGAAGCCAGAACACAACAGGATCATCGAGTGCGTCTTTTCCTCCTGTGCCGCCAATGTTGCGAGGTCGATCTCCTTTTCTGTCTTTCGAATCTTCCTCCTTTGGCTTATTCTTAGACACGTTTGAGAGCGGCGCCCAGACTCCTTGTTGCTTCAAAAGTGCCCGCATCTTGATCTGCCACAATCCGAAACTATTTCTGCCGTTGAACTTCTCCACGCTCATGTTGTGCGACGTACCAGTTTGTTACGAAAAGAGGGAGAGAGGGATCGCACGAAATACAAAAGAACACGAAGAGAAAAAAACAGCGACGGCTCTTTGTTATGAAATAATGATGATTACAAGGATAGGTCTCGATCTAGACCCCTAGAGAGTTTATATAGGCACTCCCTTTGACAGATGATAGGAATTACATACGGACTGTGACTCTAAATAAATCTCCTGAAAATAGGACACCTATCTCATTATAAGGAAATAAATCAAATCCGAATCACAAACAGAATACCTCTAAAAATTTTTGCTCAGGGGACTCCGCCCTCTTGCAACCCCCGCAGGGGGATCCCCCTGAATTCCCCCCTTGACCCCCCACAGACCTCCGTAGGAAAATTCTACTGAAGCGCCTGACTATGTAGGAGGACCAATTGGGTTCAGATTCAAGACGTTATTAACACATTCTTTGCCTCCACCTTCTTCTTGTGATCCTCATCCTCAGCCTTGTACTTCTCAGCCTCCTGAACCATCTTGTCGATCTCCTCCTTGCTAAGCTTCCTTTGTCGTTGGTGATGGTGATCTTACTCTTCTGTCCGGTGGTCTTGTCCTCGGCCGACACATTCAGGATGCCGTTAGCATCGATGTCGAAACACGCATTGATCTGCGGCACTCCCCTAGGAGCAGGAGGAATACCGGAGAGCTCAAATTTCCCCAAAAGGTTGTTGTCCTTAGTCCTCGTCCTTTCACCTTCATATACTTGAATCAAGACCGCTGGTTGATTGTCAGAGTAAGTAGAGAACACCTGCTCCTTCTTCGCAGGAACGACGGTGTTCCTTGGAATCAAGACGGTCATCACACCACCAGCGGTCTCCAAGCCGAGTGACAGAGGCGCCACGTCGATCAAAAGCAGGTCCTGGACCTTCTGATTGCCTTCGCCGCTCAAAATAGCAGCTTGGACCGCAGCGCCATAAGCAACGGCCTCATCAGGGTTGATGCTCTTGCACAACTCCTTGCCATTGAAGTAGTCCTGGAGGAGTTGCTGCACTTTGGGAATTCTGGTCGAACCACCAACAAGCACAACATCATGAACACTGCTCTTGTCCATTTTAGCATCTCTCAAGCACTTCTCGACTGGCTCCATGCACTTCCTGAAAAGGTCCATATTGAGCTCCTCAAAGCGAGCTCGTGTAATGGTGGAGTAGAAGTCGATGCCCTCGTACAGAGAATCGATCTCAATGGTAGTCTGTGCAGTAGATGAGAGTGTCCTCTTGGCCCGCTCGCAAGCGGTCCTCAGCCTCCTCAGCTCTCTCGGATTGCTGCTAATGTCCTTTTTGTGCTTCCTCTTGAATTCCTGGACAAAGTGGTTCACCAACCGATTGTCGAAATCTTCCCCGGCCAGGTGAGTGTCACCAGCAGTGGCCTTCACTTCGAAGATGCCCTCTTCGATGGTAAGGAGAGAGACATCGAAGGTGCCTCCACCAAGGTCGAAGATGAGGACATTCTTCTCACCGGAACTGCCAGCCTTCTTGTCCAGGCCATAAGCGATGGCAGCAGCCGTGGGCTCGTTGATGATTCTCATGACATTGAGACCGGAGATAAGACCTGCATCCTTGGTCGCCTGTCGCTGTGAGTCGTTGAAGTAGGCAGGGACGGTGACCACTGCATTCTTGACATCTCGGCAATCTCCTTCATCTTGATCAGAACCATGGAAGATATCTCCTCGGCGGCGAACTGCTTCTCCTCTCCCTTGTAGAGGACTACAATCATCGGCTTGTCACCAGGGCCGGGAATGACCTTGAACGGCCATAATTTCATGTCGCTCTGCACAGACGGGTCACTGAAACGCCTCCCTATCAATCGCTTCGCATCTGCACCAGAACAAAAACGATGGAAAGTGAGTAAGCACCGAGTTCAACTCATTAACATCTGACTGAGAAATTTATCTAAAAGAAAAGCTACACTGAGAATAATAACGAGAAATTCAAAAAAAAATCCTGAAAATTTAAAGTACGAAGCCAACTCGAAATAGCTTGATAATAATTTGGTTCTCATGCTAATTGCATACTAAAACAAAGATTGAATAGCCGCCCCAGCAACGACACATAACAGAACTATCGCAAAAGCAGAACGAAACGAGGGAAAATAAAGCCAGAGAAATGAATTACAACATAAAACGATCGAGGGTAGATCACTCACCGAAGACGGTGTTGATGGGGTTCATTGCCACCTGGTTCTTGGCGGCGTCTCCGATGAGGCGCTCGGTGTCCGTGAAGGCGACATAGGAAGGCGTGGTGCGGTTGCCCTGGTCATTGGCGATGATCTCGACCCGGTCGTTCTGCCAGACGCCGACGCACGAGTAGGTCGTGCCGAGGTCGATGCCGATCGCCGGTCCTTCGCTCTTCACCATTTGGTCGAACCGCGCAGGAACAATAAGAACTACAGGAAATCAAACTGAAAGAAAGAATCGCAAAAAAGAAGACCCAAAAAAAGCCGCAGAACACTTTTTTTCTCTCTCGATGGACAGAGGAAGCGGAAGGGGTTGACATATATATAGCGGGAAAGGTGGTGATCGGGAAGGTTCGAACAGGAGAACTTTGGCCGTCGGATTGTCAACGAACGATGGATGCGAGCCCGTCGTTCCGGAAGGCGCCAGAGCATTCTATTGCGTTCTAGGGAGCCCTGGAATGATCGTGCTTCAAGACCAAGAAAGTTCCCGCGTCATAGACCGCCGGCTTATCCAACTTAATTATACCAAATCCAAGCCCAGTCCAATGCATGTAACCCAATTCTCATTAAAAAAAATTATTAATAAAAGTGGAAATTAGTATAATAAAATAAAATGGAATACTAGCACGGGGATCGCAATTTATTTATCATAATATATGTAATTAACAGCTCAATTATATTAATTTCGTAGTCAAATTTGATCGATACAATCAATTAGTGGAGTTGTATTTTAAAATAGGAAAAAAATAATTATCTCAGTTTAATTCATGAAAACGACACTTTCGCTGAATTTAGATTAAAAAAAACTACAGTTCAATATTTTCTTAGTTTTAAAAGCTGCATTTATGTGTAGATATTAGGCAGATTAGGTTGCACATAACTGTTTTAATTTTAATTGAATGTTACAATTAATTCATATTTTTTTATATGAGATATTCACCTCATATTTATCATATATGAATATTATGTGAGGAGGAGGTCAACAGTTATGTGAAATGTGAATGACTCTAATTTTGTAGGATGTACTTGATATCTTAAAAGATTCTACTCTTTCTTTATAGCATAAGAGAAAAAAGAGTACAAGCATGAAATATTCTTAAAAAGTAAGTGGCTAAAAGTTAATAAAATGTTTTAATTTGATTTTAAGGGACTTAATTGATGGATTAAAATAACTAATGAATGTAAAATCAATGTTGTAAAATCCAACTCTAAATAATTAATGGGTCAATTCATTGAACCAGTCGAAGATGATTGAATCAAATAATATAAATTAATAAAAAAATAGTAATTATGTTAAACAAATACATTAATAATATAAAGTATAATATAATGAAGCAAAATGAAATAACTTAAATCAAATAATATAATAAATACGGTACAAAGCACATCATCAATCAAATATTTACCAAACAAGGAAAAATTTTCATAGTTATTATAAATAAAAAAATATTGATAAAACTTTATATATGTGAGAAAGAAGGAAAGGATATATATATATATATATATATATAGAAAAAATTCCTATTTTCTATATTTGTTTTTTTTATTTCCCAACTTGATTTGGATCAGGTCATCCAAATCTATCGAATCAAAATGGATCAAGATGACCTAGAGATCATTTTAATCTTCGGAGTATCGATGTGACCGATCGGTCCGATTGGATTTTAAAGTTGTGAATAAAATTCTAACACCCCAGTTTTTTAAAATTAAAATTAATTTCCATAGTTAAAATAAATCTAAAATTTTAGGATTTATTAAAAAAAGCTAAAGTTCAAAAGGAACTAAAAGTATAGTTAGAGTAAGGGTAAGAGAAGAGAAAAAGATACGATAAGAAAAGTTTGAATGTGAATAAAAGTGTTATTAGATAAGAGAAAGGATAATATATTTGCTAATTAGATTATGCGTTGAAATTATAATAAGATTAGTTATTCAAAATCGAAGTTGAATCTAAGCATAAGTTTATGATATAAATGGCTCTTTATGAGAGTTAAAATAAAAGTTTTATGTCTAAAATATCTAGAAGATAAAATAATATTATTTTATTTCCAAAATTAAAAGATAAGAATAATAACTAATTATTTAATTTTGAAAATTCAGAAACAATTATGTTTAAGAGAGATAGATTGAAAAAATAATTAGAAGAATATAAGAGATGAAGTTTGATGTATGATTGAATTAGGACTCATAACAAGGTTGAAAATATTTTGAAAATAAAATAAAATATTATTATTTTAAATCTAAAAATCAAGACATAGTAATATTAATTCATTATTTAAATTCAAAATTTTGTGAAAAATAAAAGATAAATTATGAATAGGAAGTATGGTTAGAAGTCATAAATTAGATTAAAATTTATGGGACTTTTTCCTATAAATAATATCCCAAAGATCTCTTACAAATCATCTTTCTCTCTCCTCCACTTGAGTTTCTCTCTCCTCGATGTGCTTACTCGGATGATTCAATCGGTCATTTTTTTCATGATTATACCCTCTGTCAAAGGACGTTGGAGTCATTGCCAAAAAGTAAGCACGGTCATCGAAGAACTTGACTAAAGTTTTGGATTATAGTTCTGCCTAGACAAGTATGTACGTATCGATACTAGATTCACTTTTGAATATAATTTCTTAGTAGATCTTTATAATAGAAATTAGTATGATCCAACAATAATTTTCTTTTGATTTTATGTCGAAATCATGTATAGATTGATAGAAAAGTTAGGATAAAGTCACAATATTTTGACATCGGAATTTTTCTATACAAGAACCCGACCCAAGCAGGAAGAAATCGACCCAAGCTAGAAGAACCTAGCCCGGGTTCTTGTAAAACGCGGACGCTTTCGAATTGTGGTAAAAAAAATTTACAGGATGATCAAATAAAGTACCAATAACCATAGAAAATTTGATTAAGTTCCATGCGAAACTAACTGTTGCACTTTATGAAGAAAATGTGGGAGTCACCTATAGAATGCGTAGGGACAATCGGTCACCTCTAGAATTCAATTCTAACCAAAGATCTATATGAAAAGTATCTTGCCTACCCTTAAAGAAAAAGTAAATAAGACTGAATATGAATAAGTATATGAACATGAACAAGTGTAAGAACTACGAACATGAAAATAAAAAATGGACATGGACAAAAACAAGAATGTGAACAAGAACATGAATATAAAGTATGAATATGAACATGAACATGAACGTGAATAAGAATAAAAATAAGAATAAGAAAAGTAAAGAGAACATTTATTAAAGTGTTTGATTATTGTCCGACATTGTTTTGTTATTAAATTTTACTCATTTTTATCATTATTTTATATCCTTTTGTATTATTTATGAATTTTTTTTCATGTGTTTGAATTTCGCAGGTAGATGAGCAACTCGTTTTTATGTAAAATGCACATAGGTATTGATGTAAAGTAATTTTTGAAAGTTTGTCTGTGAAGGAGTAATCTAAAGTTAGAGAGTCAAGTTAGTTTGCCCACTTTGTTAAATAATTAGTTTAATAATATTTCATTTTCGCATTTCATGAAAAGAAAATGTTAAAAAAAGAATTATATATAACATAATTTTAAATAAGTTTCATTATCGCGTAGCAGGAAGATGAAATTTGAAACGTTACGAAAAGCCAAGACTTTTTCCCGCTTATTTGATGGCGCACTAGAGCAAATTGCGATGTTAGTAATTGTTGTGTTTATGGATGGAGAATTCATGAATATTAGATAGCATCATGAAAAATTTACATGAATATTCAGTCATGTCAAATGAAATAGTTAAAGCTCCAATGGGGTATTTTGCTTTAAGTTGGTTAGCTCAAATATTTATGCGCCCCGAATTTTTAAAAATAGATAAAATGATATATATTTATCTATCAATATATTATATTGTGTATATCAATAAATAAACTAGTAAGGATTATAAAATAATATAACAAAGATAAGTGGTTTACTCACTATTTGTAATGCTTCGGACCCACGTCACTTTCATGTGCTCAGAGTCGTCCCAGAGACACTACACAATTTTACGAAATAAAATTTATTAAGGCAAGACTTTTCAAAAATAATAACTAATAATCCATGATAATCAAAATACTAAATTATCCATGAGTTCACAATTTGAATAAATGCAAAAATAATAAAACTAAACAACTCGATCTAATGCCATGTGCAATATCTGTCTGTCACTGAGCGTAACCACTTACAGGACTATCATCTATAGCTCTCTCACCTGCACGGATTCAGGTACATGGAAATATCCATGAGTATAAAAAAAATACTCAGCACGTAGGGTCTAAAAGATAATCAACATGCTCAATCGAAAATAAGGTATAATCAATAATAAGTCAATTGAGCAGTCAATATAATAATTAATTAACAATTTATCAATATCAACAATATATCAAGCTATGGTAAAAAAGACCAATATAAAATCAATAATAATTTTCAATTAACAATTATCAATTGCCTGATCAAAAAATCAATATTCAATTATTAATTTTCAATTCAATAATCAATGATCATTGGTCAATAATAATTCGATTCAATAGGACAATAATAATTGTCAACTCAATGCCAATATATCCAAATGGCCATGATCTAATTCCATTCAATTCAATTTCAATTCAATTCCATTCAATTTATAATGTTCAGAGTTATCCAATTCAACAAGAAGCGCTCAATCAATGAAGGACAACCATGCCACTTTCATACAGGTCAATGGGGGATCAGTACCACGGCAAACCCGATACAATTCAATGGGTTCGTGTATGGTGGGAGACGAGTGGTCATACACGGAACAGTCATAACTTTTACACTATCTGTCCCAATTCAATTCAATTCAATTGGTCCCGACTTAGTGGCAATCAGTAGATATGGGCTCAGTAGCTTTTGACTTTTATCTTATTTACTTAAAATGTCTATCTTTAATAAATTATCATTTATATTAAATAAGACCTGGACCAAAAACTAAATATATCAACAATACAATCATCAATAAGATCAAAACAATAATAATAATATAATCAAAACATAAATAACTAATACGCACAATAAATCATATAATAATAATGGCAGGATGAACATTGTAAAACTAATAATTAAAAATATCGATCACATTAAAATAGATGAGTAACTCCCGGTTCTCCATCTCCTTTTTTTCTCCTTTATATTTTTCCCCCTTTTTTTGTTGAGAAATCAAGTAAAATAAAGTTCTTTGCATATTCTCTCACATCTATGTATCTCTCATCGTACTAACAGAAAGCTTTGTCAATGGCTTCTTTACTTTCTTTTCTTCTCTCTTGGCATGAAGGACAACGAAAACAATTTGTTGTTTTCCCCTATTATGTCACTGCCGACCAGTTTCCAACTAAAACTAATTTACTCTGTTTAATGCATGTCAAACGTCGTCATGGCTGAGATTTGACGTCCAAACAGAAGGTTGCTTCGAATCCGAGTGATTCAACATCTGTGAAATATATGCATATTGCAGACTAACCCGTGGCGAAATAAAAGAAAAATACCCCCTACGTACCTGTACAGACGCGGACGCCCCTTTCAACCTCTATGTTCAATCCTTTTTTTTCCTTTTTCATGTCTAATCCTTCTCAAATTTAATCATCTTTTTATCTCTTTAACTAAGCCAAATTTATTCTAAATTAAATAAATTTCGAAATTAATTAAATAATTCCATCACAAATCAAACTCCTCCCCAATTTTTATTTTTATTTTCGGAATTATTAAATACACTAATATTAATGACAATATTTCCCAAAGTAAAATAATAAACTATTCATTTATTAAATACAGTAAAAATTAGAGTCATTACATCATAATCTCCTTAAAAATAAATTTGTCCCCGAATTTAAATAATAGACATTACATATCTTGTCTAAATAACTCTGGAAAATCCTTTCTCAACTCTTCTTCCATTACTTAAGTGAAATTTTCATCTCTATGATGTATCCAAGCCACTTTTACTATAGGTACCATTTTATTCTTCATATGCTTGATTTGGTACTCCAAAATCTCTATAGGTTGCTCAGCATATGTCAAGTCTATATTTAAATTTGGTTCCTCCATATTCATCACATTAGCATAATCATGTTGGTACTTGCGCAGTATTGACACGTGAAAGACATTATGCACGTGTCCATATGATAGTAGTAACGCCAACCTGCAGGCTGTATATCCAATTAATGCAAGTACCTCGAAGGGACCAACATACATTGGTCTCAACTTATCCTTCTTGCTGAACCTCATTACCCCTTTCATCGGAAAAACCTTTAGCATAATTCGATCTCCCACTTTGAAAATTTGTTCCCTTCTCTTCTCTTCTTATCAGCATATATTTTCTGTCTTGTGAATGTTGCCTTCAACTTCTCTCTAATAAGACGAACATTTTCAACATCTTCCATGGTTTGCTTCCTTAATTCTTCTGACAAGAATTGTCGTCCTCCCACCTCACTCCAACAGATGGGGGAGCGACAAGGCCTTCCATACATGGCTACAAATGGTGCCATACTTATTTTGGAGTGGTATTTGTTATTATATGTGAACTCGATCAATGGGAGGTGTGTGTCCCAACTGCCACTCAAATCCAATGCACATGCTCAGAGCATATATTCTAGTGTCTGAATCATCCGTTCAGATTGCTCGTCTATCTGAGGATGGAACGCGGTGCTAAAATTCAATTTCATTCCAAAAGCACTCTATATGCTCCGCCAAAATTTGGTCATAAATCGTGGATCTCTATCCGACACAATAGAGACGGTCACTCCATGTAGTCGGATAACCTTCTTAATATAAATGCCCATCAGGCTTTCGATTCCATTTGATGGGGATGAAGTGGGCCGCTTTGCTAAACCGGTCTACCACCACCCATATTGCATCGTGGCCTTGCTGAATTCTTGGAAGTCCGGTGACGAAATTCATAGTCACATTTTTCTATTTCCATTGTGGTATTCTAAGTTCTTGTAATACACCACAAGGTCTTTAATGTTTTATTTTCACTTGTTGACATACTAGGCATCTTGCAACGTACTCAGCCACATCCTTCTTCATATTATTCCATCAAAAGGTCCACTGCAAGTTCTTGAACATCTTCGTACTTCCGGGATGAATGGTGAATTATGACTTGTGGCATTCATCAAATACTTGTCTTCTCAATGCTTCATACTCAAGGACCCACAGTCATCCTTTATATCTGATTATTCCATCCGTGACCGAAAAATCTGTAGGAATCTTTTCGCACAACTTGAGTAGGTGGTTGTATTCGTTATCGTTTGGTTGTGCTTTGCCTATCTTCAATGGTCGCTCGGGTTGCATATCGAGGTGTGCCATAATTCGTATATGATCGTTGTTGATCACTGGACTAACCTCGATGATACAGTCAATCATGTTCCAATAACTCACTCTCAAGCATGCGAGTTATCCTCCCCATTTTCTATTAAGTGCATTAACAATTGAGTTTGCCTTCCCTGGATGACAGCTGATAGCAAACTCGTAATCCTTCATAAACTCAGTCCACCTCCTCTGACACATATTCAAGTCTTTCTGAAAGAAGATGCATTTTAAACTCTTGTGGTCTGTGAAGATTTCGAACTTCTCACCATATAAATAGTGTCCCCAAATTTTGAGGGTGAATACCACAACTTTAACTCGAGATCATGCGTCGGATAATTATTCTCATGCTTTTTTAATTGTCTTGAAGCATACACAATTACCTTCCCATGTTGCATCAAGACGCATTCCAAATCAGTGTTGCATGCGTCGCTATATATGACAACCTCCTTGGCCTGAAGGTATGGTCAGAATGGGCGCCATTGTCAGTCTCTTCTTTAACTCTTGAAAGCTATCTTCACACCTTTGTGACCATTCATACTTGACACCTTTCTTAGTGAGGTTTGTCAGTGGCGATGCAATTTTGAAAAAGTCCTGAATGAATCTCCTGCAATATCTTGCAAGTTCGAAAAAGCTTCTAATCTCTGACGCATTTTTCGATTGTACCCAGTTGGCAACTGCTTCCACATTTACAGGATCTACCGATATTCCATTTTCACTGATAATATGTCCGAGGAACATAATATCTTTCAACAAAAACTCACATTTTGAGAATTTGGCATACAATTTGTGCTCTCGTAAGGTCTGTAGCACAACTCTTAGATGTTCCTCGTGTTCTTCTAGGCTCGACGAATAGATAAGGATGCCATCGACGAAAATAATCATGAACTTGTCCAGATATGGCTTGTACACTCTATTCATGAAGTCCATAAAGACTACTGGGGCATTGGTTAGCCCAAATTGCATCACCAAGAACTCGTAATGCTCGTATCTCATTCTGAAAGCGGTCTTTGGTACATCATCATCAGTTATCCGTAATTGATGGTAGCCGCTTCTCAAGTCGACCTTCGAGAATATCTTTGCTGAAGATAATTGGTCGAACAGGTCATCGATTCTTGGTAGTGAATACTTGTTCTTAATTGTGACATTGTTGAACATCCGATAGACTATGTGCAGCCTCATAGACCCGCCCTTCTTCTTTACGAATAAGACCAGAGAGCCCCATGGAGAAACGCTCGATCGAATGAATCCCTTATCTATCAACTCCTGAATTTAGGTCTTCAATTCCAGCATCTCCGCTGGAGCCATTTGATAGGGAGCCTTCGATATGGGTGTCGTGCCCGGCATCAAGTCAATGTGAAAGTCAATCTCCCATCGTGGTGGCAATCCTGAAACGTCATCTAGAAAGACGTTCAGAAATTTCTTCACCACCACAATGCTATCTCGATCTACTTCTACTCTGTCCGTCTTGATCACACTTGTCAGGAAATTTTGGCATCCTTTCTTCAGCATCTTTTGTGCCTTTAATGCTGACACCAGAATCTTGCTGCTCTCTAGTGGTGTACCTCTGACAATGGTCTGAGGTCCTCCTGATGTTCCGATTAGTATCTTCTTTGCTCGGCAATATAAGTAGACGTCGTGGTAGGGCAACAAGTCCATACTCAACACCACATCATAGTCTCTGATCGGAATAACGATCAGGTCTGCGGAGAAGTCCTTGTCTTCCACTTCGACCGGTACCATGGGAATGTACTTTTGGATAACGATGGACCTAGAGGTGTGTCGATGTCAAGTGGAAAACTAGTCGCTTGTGTGCTCAATAACGTATCAAATTGCTCCGAAATGAACGAATGTGTAGCACCTGAATCAAAGAGGATATTAGCATGAACACCATCAACTTTTAGTGTACCTTGCGTAGACTCGGCCATGCACCATTCTAGGTGGTCCGCCGTTACGCTGCGGAGGAGGTCCAGCACGCCTCGGCTCTTTGCATTTTCTAGCGAAGTGGCCCACCTTGCCACAGTTCAGGCACGCTCCAGTCTTCCGGTAGTATTCACCGAGATGCATCCTATAGCAGTAGTTGCACGGTGCTCTAGACGGTTGAGGCTCCTTCCTTGTTGGATATGGTCTTCCCCGATTGCGATCATCTTTGCTGCGGGGATCTCGTCGAGCTTGCCTTCTATCTTTATTTCCATATCTGTTCTGATATTGATTGGCTAGTGCTTGGCTTTGTTGCTTGTCACCTGTTTTATCACCATCTTCTAGATAAATGGTGAATTCTTCAGTAAATTGGTGGGTCTGGCAGTTACTCCCCTTCACCCTTTCTCTGAAGTTGGATTTCAGGCCATCAATCCAACGCTTCACTCGATCAAGTTCCGACTGTTGTAGAGCGGAGTACTTCTCTAGGCTCAGAAACTTGGCAAGGTACTACTTTATAGTCATAGTACCTTGTTGGAGTGTCAAGCACTCCTTCTGCTTCCTGCTCCTTTCATAGGCAGGTATGTAGCGATTCTCGAATGTCTTCTTGAATTCTCCCCAGGTGATGTGGTCCTAGCCGGAGAACATAGTGAGTTTGGCGGCCTTCCACCAATTTCTGGCATCTGTCGTTAGCTTCCTTGTGGCATAGATCATCTTGCGATCCTCGTCGCAATCCATCTCAAGGAATATCTATTCTATCTCCTCAATCCACCCTTCTGCATTCTTAAAGTCACCCTTCTCATTGAACTGAGGGGTCTGCAACTTGAGAAATCTCTCAATAGTGTCTTTACAATCATGATGAAGTGGTACATTGGGACGAGTACTCGGGGTGCACTGAGTGGAACTCCAGTGGTAGTGATCCATGTCTCAATTGTTCCTCACGGTGCCCATTAGCCTGGGCTTGAGTCACTTGGAAGACATGCACTTGTTGTCTACTCATTTGTTGGCTCAGAACATATTGATTATTAGGTTGAGAACCTTGAGCCTCCTGACCGGCCCGTTCTGACCCACTCTTGGGAGTCCGTGGTATCAGATTCGGAAATACAATCTTAGGAGGAATCTATTCTCAATAAAATTCATAAGTGTGAGCTCAATAATCAATAGAATAATTCAATACTTACTTGATCCTACTAGATAGCTGTAGTGGTTGCTCGTGACCGTTGCACATAGACTCTATTCTATCTATTAGAGACGGCTAAGAAGTGTCTCTCCTTAGGCTCTGATATCTTTTGTAACGTCCCGAGACCCACGTGACTTTCACATGCTCAGAGTCGTCCAAGAGACGCTACATAATTTCTATAACATAATTTTGCAGAATAAAATTTATTAAGTGTGAAATATAAATCATAAATGCAGAAGCCTTTTAAAAAAATAATAACTAATAATCCATGATAATCAAAATACTAAATTATCCATGAGTTTACAATTTGAATAAATGCAGAAATAATAAAACTAAACAACTCGATCTAATGCCATGTGCAACATCTGTCACTTAGCATAGCCACCTATAGGACCATCATCTATAGCTCTCTCACCTGCACGGATCCAGGTACAGGAAAATATCCATGGGTATAAAAAAATACTCAATACGTAAGGTCTAAAAGATAATTAATATGCTCAATCGAAAATAAGGTATAATCAATGATGGGTCAATTGAACAGTCAATACAATAATCAATTAACAATTTATCAATATGAACAATAAATCAGACTATGGTAAAAAAGACCAATATAAAATCAATAATAATTTTTAATTAACAATTATCAATTGTCTGATCAATAAATCAATATTCAATTATTAATTTTTAATTCAATAATCAATGATCATTGATCAATAACAATTCGATTCAATAGGACAATAATAATTGTCAAATCAATGCTAATATATCCAAATGACCATGATCCAATTCCATTCAATTCAATCCAATTTCAATTCCATTTAATTTGCAATGTTCGAAATTGTCCAATTCAATGAGGAACGCTCAGTCAATTAAAGAATATTATGTCACTTTCATGCAGGCTAGTGGGGGATCAGTGTCACGATAAGTCCAATACAATTCAATGAGTTCGTGTATGGTGGGGGACGAGTGGTCATACACGGACAGTCATAACTTTTACATCATCTGCTCTATTCAATTCAATTCAATTGGTCCTGACTTAGCGGCAATAAGGAGACATGGTCCAGTAGCTTTCGACTTTTATCTTATTTGCCTAAAATGTCTATCTTTGATACATTATCATTTATATTAAACAAAACTTGGACCAAAAACTAAACATGTCAACAATACAATCATCGATAAGATCAAAACAATAATAATATAATCAAAACATAAATAATTAATACGCACAATAGATCATATAATAATAATGGCAGGATGAACATTGTAAAACTAATAATTAAAAATATCGATCACATTAAAATAGATGAGTAACTCCCGGTTCTCCATCTCCTTTATTTTCTCCTTTATATTTTTCCCCTTTTTTGTTGAGAAATCAAGTAAAATAAAGTTCTTTGCACTATTCTCTCACATCTATGTATCTCTCATCGTATTGATAAAAAGCCTTGTCAATGGCTTCTTTACTTTCTTTTCTTTTCTTTTGGCATGAAGGACAACGAAAACAATTTGTTTTCCCCTCTTATGTCACTACCGACCAGTTTCCAACTAAAATTAATTTACTATGTTTGATGCATGTCAAACGTCGTCATGGCTGAGATTTGACGTCCAAACGGAAGGTTGCTTCGAATTCGAGTGATTCGACAACTGTGAAATATGTGCATACTACAAACTAATCCGTGGCCAAATAAAAGAAAACAAAAATGCTAAATCCTCCTAAAAGTTTAGCCTAAAAATTCTCCTAATACTCATATTTTTAATTTATTCTAAAAAATTGATAAAATTACATCTAACGCTATTGAGAGAATTAGAAGGATATAACATCTCCCAAAAGAAAAATTCCCCCTACGCAGCGGACGCCCTTTTCGACGCCTGTGTTCAATCCCTTTTTTTCCTTTTTCCTAAAGCCAAGATGTCGAGATGCCGAGCGCACAAAACAATTCAGAGAAATAAGTTGTGGTTGGCCCTCGTACATTTATTTATAGGATTTATAATTTTCACTTACAATCTAACTACAATATCTAATCCTTCTCAAATTTAATCATCTTTTTATCTCTTTAACTAAGCCAGATTTATTCTAGATTAAATAAATTTCGAAATTAATTAAATAATCCCATCACAAATCAAACTCCTCCCTAATTTTTATTTTTATTTTCGGAATTAATAAATACACTAATATTAATGACAATATTTTTCAAAGTAAAATAATAAACTATTCATTTATTAAATATAATAAAAATTAAGATCGTTACATCATAACCTCCTTCAAAATAAATTCGTTCCCGAATTTGAATAAAATACATTACATATCTTATCTAAATAACTCTGAAAAATCCTTTCTCATCTCTTATTCTAATTTTCAGGTGGCATCTTCATCTCTATGATGTCCAAGCCACCTATATAATGGGTACCATTTTATTCTTCATATGCTTGATTTGGTACTCCAAAATCTTTATAGGTTGCTCAGCATATGTTAAATTTATATTTAAATTTAGTTCCTCCATATTTACCACATTAGCATCATCATGTTGGTACTTGCGCAGCATTAACACGTGAAAGACATTATGCTCGTGTCCACATGATGGCGGTAACGCCAACCTGCAGGCTGCATATCTAATTAATGTAAATATCTCGAATGGACCAACATACCTTGGGCTCAACTTACCCTTCTTATTGAACATCATTACCCCTTTTATCGGAGAAACCTTTAGCATAATTCGATCTCCCACTTTGAAAATTTGTTCCATTCTCTTCTTATCAGCATATGTTTTCTGTCTTGTGAATGCTGCATTTAACCTCTCTCTAATAAGATGAACTTTTTCAGCATCTTCCATGGTTTGCTTCATTAACTCTTCTGACAAGAATTATCGTCCTCCCACATCACTCCAACAAATGGGGGAGCAACAAGACCTTCCATACATGGCTGCAAATGATGTCATATCTATGCTGGAGTGGTAGTTGTTATTGTATGCGAACTCGATCAATGGGAGGTGTGTGTCCCAACTGCCACCCTAGTCTAATTCACATGCTCACAACATATTTTTTAGTGTCTGAATCGTCCGTTTAGACTTAGACTATCCGTCTGTCTGAGAAGAAGAGGGGGGAGAGGGGGGGGGGGGGGGGGGGGGGGGGGGGGTCATCCCTCATTCTTTCCTTGTGGGCGTTGCCCCCCTCTCTCCACGTGGAGGGGGGTGCCCCTTTTTCTCTATCGGCGACCACCAATGGTCGCAGAGGGATGGACGACGCCCGACATGTTTTTATTTATTTTTTAATATTGACGTGTCAGTGAATATTTATGTGGAGGAAGAGAGAAGATGTTACGTCAATAATATGATCGGATAACGATCTATAACCAATTAAAAAGGTATTTGGTGAAATAAATTAAAAATTAAAAAAATGAAGATAAATGCTGTTAACAAAATAAAGTTAGAGGATAACTATGAAAAAAATAAATAAAATTGAAGGATATTTAACCTAATTTATCCGCTTGTTTGATCAGTGGCAGCGTATTTCTTCACTTGCGACAGGAGACGCATGCACCAAAAACTTAACATGAGCAGAGAAGCGTGTCATGTAGGCAAGTAGGTTTGAAGTACTCCTACTGTACACTTGTTAATGGTATAAATTGCAGGGAATTGAAAAAGGCAGAAATGCATGTCCCTTTGCACCGTAGTCAGGCATTCTTTAACGGCAAGAATAAACAGGAGTTGCGTCAAGCTATAAGGATCTGTGGATGACCCAACCTTAACTCAGGATAATCCATCGTGGATGACCCAACCTTAACTCAGGATAATCCATCCATCATTATATTTGCACCTCGCAATTTCACATGTCCACTTCATTATGACTTTTTATCCTGACCACATTTTCCTTGAGGACAACTAGTGAATTAGCTTGCAAAGGATTTCTCTCCCTTTGGCCAACAATTAGTTTGCTAGCTTAAATATACGTCTGAACAACCGAGAGTTAGCTGCATGTTCTCTTTGTTTTTGTTTTGTTTTTAAGCCAAAATGTACAGCATTCTGTTTGTTTATGAAAAGGAACCACCCAATCAACATGTGTTATCCCAGTGGCATAACTAAGAAAATGCTTTCAAGGCACTCACTCCTCAATCCTCATCCAAATAATTTTTTTGTTCGCATGCATATTGGCTTCGGATCCGTTCATGCCACCAAACAAGGAAGTCGCATATCACAAGACGTACACTCCAACACTATGCCTGCCTGCCTTCCTGCTCCTTTTCCTCACCAGTTCCTGTAACGTTTTCCCAACGTCAATTTAAATTACTCTTGAGATGGTTGCAGCTGCCGGCCGGAAAGTGATGCCAGCATGCACGTCGGCCGGAGATGTGGTAGGAGTCGGACCATCTTCATCGTCGTCATTGTCAACTTGTCACGTCGCGATAAGTCATTTGGGGGTCACCTTGCCGGAGGTCCACGCAACAATCCTTTTTTTTATAACAAAGTAGCAACTGGAATCATATCAATAATGTGACGGGCGTTTGCTTCACTTGTCCTTCAGATCTATGTGGACAGGGCTTCTACATGCATGGCAGATACATTCCAAAAGAAGGAACAGAAAAGAAAGATAGCGTTTGTTTTTGCACTATGGAAGCCGATGCACGTCTCCTGACGGCTGATGCTTATACATTTATAGCATGCATACTATGCGCATATAAGAGGAGAGAATTCACTCTACATGCATGCATCAGTACTTTTAATTACTGCTACTGGCATGGCTGCTTCCTGCTGCCTCCATCCGCTTCTTCTCTGCTTCCTCCTCCTGTTTTCTTGCTGTGCATCTTCCCCGCCGCCGCCATTGCTCGGATCCATCGACGCGCACCTCAACTACACGGCGATCTCCGAATTCAGAGTGATCAACAGGAGGGTCCTGGGCGACTGCCCTATCCCCAATCCCTATTTGAAGATCGACGTGAGCCCAGATGAGGCCCTGCCGGACGAGGTCAATGTTACTGTGACCGTAAGCGGCGTCCTGTTTCCCAGCAAGCTTGATTGGATAGCCATGATCACGCCTACCGATGCAGGGTAAGTACTAATTTATGCATGCAAATCTCCATTGTGTATTATAATTTCAGCTCAGTTTCAATCTGATGTGATGGTATATAACGATCAAACTGGCAGGGTTGATGCTTGCCCGCTGAGTTCTGCCTTCTACTTACAGACGGGAGACTTGAGCCACCTGCCTCTTCTCTGCCATTACCCTGTCAAGGTGAGTGAGCCAGCCCACAATCTCCTTCTAGTCGTCTTTGGTGATCTGGTATTAATTTGCAAGCCCCAGGCATTGTCTATTGTTGCGGAGTTGATCAGTTGCTGTCTAGATTTCGTATTTATGAAAGTTGTTAATCAATCAAAGTTACGTTGTTAGTTATCATTCCACACACGAGAGAGGTCAAAGCAAAACTTGGCATAACTCTTGTTAAAAAGCAATTTTCTTTTCTTTGTTGTCCACCATTCGAAGTTGTCAAAAATTCAGACGTGCAGTGCATCTAGATTACAAGGAATATTTGTTATTTGATAATTGATAATCAATGTCGTTAAAATTTAACACTTTATGTCTAATTTAACAAATATGCATCTGATTTTAATAAGGATTTAATGTAGATGTTAAACATTTTCGTATGAAACGTGAGTCAAGTAATTTTACACATAATTTTTTATTTTATTTTTCGATATATTTCTCCATCAATAGTTTAGATAATAAAAAGTTATAAAAAATATTATATCTATTACGAAAGATAATGATGTGCATAAATTTATAAAATTTTAAAAATGATGAATATAATTATTGCAAAATCAACTAGAGTATTCAAATTAAGGAACACTCTAAGATGGGACATAGAATAATAGACCCCTCCAAATTAATTGAAAGTTTCCTAAAAGAATGAGAGGTTAAGGGAAAACTTCTAAGATCATAAGTTTAATAGTTTAGATGCCAAATGAAAATTTTGGAGCATTAATTCAAATTTATGACATGAAATGATCAAGTGCCAAACTAAGTAATTTGACACTTTTGTGAATTAAGTTGAAGATAAGAGTGAATTGATGATTTAAATCGTGTTTTTTTATCATCAATGATAATCTAAATTATTAACGAATAAAGATATCGAAAAAATAATGAAAAATGCTTGACACCTACCTTTTTAATAATTACAATTGTTGAAATTCTATAGTAATGCATATCCAATTGTAGGCACAATTCTTGTCCAATGACCCCAAGTATGTGGGGTGCAAGATACACAGATGCGAAGAGTACGATGGGGAGGAGAAATGCTTGGTCCGCACGTGCGGGGGCTCGTTGGCGTTCCACGTGGTGAACGTAAGAACGGAGATCGAGTTCGTGCTGTTCCGCGGAGGGTTCGAAGCCCCCTGCGTTCTGAAGCGCTCCGAGCCCCTCGCCTTCGCCAACCCCTCCGCGCCATTGCACGCCCACCTCTCCCCCATTGTCGATTCCACCGCCACTTCCGTGAGTATAATATAAAAATACATCCCTTTATTATTATTATTATTATTATTATTATTATTATTATTATTATTATTATTATTATTATTATTATTATTATTATTATTATTATTATTATTATTGATGCTGTTGTTTTTGGTTTAAAGATGAGGTTGACATGGGTGAGCGGAGATGCCAATCCACAAGTGGTCCAATTTGATGGTGGACGCTCTGTAACTTCTCAAGTGACAACTTTTACCATGGATGACATGTGCAGTAAGCTATCCAATTTCTTACTGTTTAGATAATTATATATATATATATACTTGTTAATTAACATGTTAACGTTATCTAGGTAATAGTGTATTACCAAGTCCTGCTAAAGATTTTGGATGGCACGATCCTGGGTATGTCCATACAGCTGTGATGACTGGATTGCAACATTCTCAAATCTACCAATATAGATACGGAAGGTACATTACCAAGTTTTAGGATACAGTAACAAATTTTATTTTGATTAAACTGAGATAATTAGTTAATAATTAATTTGCTTATTCTTTAATAGTTAGAATTATTTTAGTTCAGAGGCAAAAAAAATTTTTATATGAACAAAAGAGAAAAATATAGCCAACTTTCGCACTTAACAAATACGTCCTTAATTTTCCTATAGATAAAGAAATAACGTTGTTATGTTGATTGGCTATCTTGTTTTATTATCATTCAGACTTTTCTACGTTTTCTTTTTTTCTTCACACACTTGTGTCATTCAAATCAAAGCTATTTATGTTGGTGGGTACTCCCAGTGTACCCCCCCCCCCCCCCCCCCCCCCCCCACCCACCCACCCACCCACCCACACACACACACCTAAATAAGTAGTTAAAGCCCTCTTTCAAGAAATGATATATCCATTCATCATTCTTTGTCTTCTCTCTTTAAACATATTTTTTTACTTAGTTATTTTTTTAATCATTTTGTAGACTTTTAAAAGCCAAATGGCAATCATTGACTCTTGAAGTCATACTTAATAGGCAACTTTTTTTAATGTGCATATGAATAATTCTTCTGTGGTTTGTATAATAAAATGCACGAACTTTCATTTATATTATAGTGATTCAATCGGTTGGAGCAGCCAAACTAAATTTAAAACACCACCTTCTTCTGGAACAAATGAACTGTCATTCCTTGCATTTGGTGATATGGGAAAAGCTCCATTGGATCAATCTGTTGAACACTACATTCAGGTAGTTTACCAGCTAGTAGAATGCATGCCACTTTTCAATTTTTTTTCTTTTTGGGAAAAATCTACTGGTACAGTTACATACATGCATATATACATATACATGTGGCTTAGAGGTTTGCCTACAAACTTAGAAATGTCGATTACCTCATCAAATAAAAAAAATATGCATGAGATTCCTTTAGTATTAATCTATAATCTAAATAAGGATATATCTATAATAGTTTTTATGATACAATAAAGACATTCTATCTTACTAAAAAAAATGTGCTCAAAATTGCACAAAGCATGAACCTTTTTATCTTTATCCGTATTTATATATGATCTTAAATTGCAAACATAATTCTATGTTTTATTATGTGTAGTTATTCATTGTCCTTTGGATTAGTGGTATATATTTTCCATGTCTCAGATCCTTTTAAATATATGTGTTTCTTTTTGTATGCTTCTAGTTTACTTTTATTGACCTATAGATAATATAGTCGAAAGTAAGGACATTTATAAAACAATTTCATTACTAATCAATTTGTGAAACTTTATCTTATACCAAATGTGGCAATATTCTATTACTCTTTCAAGCTAAGGCCATGCTTTTTTTTAAGGGGATATTATTTTCCTTTTTCATATTTGAATGTTGAATCCTTAAAGTAAGAAAGATACACAAAGTATGTTAGTCTCACATGCATAAACCATGGGAAAAATTGAGTATGTATGGGAACACAACCTTAGTTAAGTGTGATGTGTTAGAAAACAATGCCAAGTAGAGGCTCCAAGGGTTTTGTACTCGGTATGATATTATCGTATGCCGTTGTAATACTTTCAAATAATATTCATAACACAAGTGAGTGATAAATTATCTTTCAATGTTTTATATTTATTTATTTATTTATAATACAAGTGAATGCTCAATTATCTTATAATATTTTTTCTTTGTTAAAATTACCTTATATTTGTTATGTATTGGCATGATGTTGAAACTAATCGTTCATACATTGGTTAAAATGTAAAATGTAGCCGGGGTCGCTCTCGACAGTTGCAGCAATGATGAGAGATGTGGAGTCGCATCAGATCGATTCAATTTTTCACGTTGGGGATATAAGTTATGCCACAGGTTTCTTGGTGGAGTGGGACTACTTTCTTAACCTTATCAGTCCATTAGCTTCCCGGATCCCATATATGACCGTAATTGGAAACCATGAAAGGTTTGTTCCCCATCAGAGATTCTTAATTTGCAATATGTTGTTATATATATTCATAGTATCTTTTTTTTCTACAAGAATTTAATTGCTATGACTTAATCATGTAAGCACATATATAATACAATAAAAACAAATTTTAGAGGCATTTGTCATAAAATAAGAAGAAAATGCATTATAATAAAAATCGCAATCGTTCGTGTAAATTCTATTTATGCGTCTTCAAAGGAAAAAAGGGGGAAATTCTACATATTTTCATGTCATATTCCAGTTTTGTTCATCAAGTTTCTTTGTACATTAGCCATTTGATACATTCATCAGAGAGAGCCCAAAATCAGATGAAATATGCAAATTAGTAAAGTATATTTATTTTCAATGTGTAACTATGTGTTTTTTGTTATATACATATTCTTTTGAAGATTCTTGAATATAAGAATTATAATTTCATCTCGATAATTAATTGTAGGGATTATGCGGGTTCAGGATCCATCTATGAAACCCCTGATTCAGGTGGCGAATGTGGAGTCCCCTATGAGACCTACTTCCCAATGCCTTCAATTGCCAAGGACAGACCATGGTACTCCATTGAGCAAGCAAGCGTCCACTTCACAGTTATATCAACTGAGCATAGTTGGACAAAAGGATCAATACAGGTTAAGAAATAACTATTATTTTACCTTTTATCATATCGTTAGAGTTCATCTGTATTTAATTGTGCTAACTATTAACGTGTGCCATTCTTTTTTTATATATACTTGCAGTACGAATGGATTAAGAAAGACTTGGAATCAGTTGATAGAAGGAAAACACCTTGGGTAATTTTCATGGGGTAAGGTGATCGATCTTTAGATTTTTACACACAAAATAATAATTCGTCTCATAACCTGATTACAGAAACAGATTGCTCTTTATCGAGATTATAATAAGCTGTGAAATGCCAAATCAAGTTTAATTATATAATTTGATAATATTATTTATTTGGATTGCAGACATCGGCCCCTGTATTCATCTTGTGCCTTCGGCATAATCCCAAATGTTGATCCTGAGTTTGTCAAGGCCGTTGAGCCACTACTATTGAAATATAAGGTAAAACACTTGCGTAAAATACTCGGTGTTTGGAAAACTATTTATTATATTTCGAAATTTCTTTTACTGAAATCATCTAAGAAGTGTATGCTTTTTATGATTAAAGCATCATTCTTAATTTCCATACTTCAAAAAAATGCATCCATGTTTGGTGTCATCTATTCATATAAATATATTTTACATCATAACTAGAAAATTGAGTGATTTGGCCTCCATGCTATCAGTATCCCAAACATAATTAAACTCCTTAATTCATCCATTAGAGGAAACAATAGCAATACATAATGTTTGATTCTATATTTCATGAAAGATATTTTTATTTTCTTTTAATAACACAAAACAATAAACCTTATGTCAGTGTTATTCCTGATAACGATACAATTCAATCATAGTAATCAGGTCAAGTGAGTCACTAATGTGGAATTCATAGGATTATAAAATCCAAAAACTGGCGTGTGCTAAGCTTTGTATTAGTCCTGATTAATCGTTCAATTACATCTTAACTAATAACATTTTTTTTATAAGTCGATTAGTCTTATCATAATAATCTAAACCTAGAAGAAAAAAACCACATTAACTCTTGTGTTGTTATTATTCTTACCAAATAATCTAAACCTAGAAGAAAAACAAACTAAAAATAAATAGTAGCATTTTGTTCACATCATGCAAGAAGAATAATATTTTGCATTAGTTTTGGTAGCCATGATGTTATAGATCACTATTTGATTAATCTCTTCGAGGAATTAGGTGGATTTGGTTTTCGTTGGGCACGTACATAATTACGAGAGGACATGCGCCGTGTATCAACGCAAATGCATGGGGCTCCCATTTAAAGATAAAGATGGGATGGACACTTACAACAACAACAATTACACAGCACCGGTGCATGCAGTTATAGGAGCTGCTGGATTCACTTTGGAGCAATTTCCAAACAAGGTGAGTAAAAGGTGCTCATGTGGAGGTTCCTCTCTCACCAAAAATCCATTTGTAACCTTTGTGTACCACCTATTTCCATTTTGAATTGGCTTCCAACACATGCAATGAGATAAAAGTTCATCCCTTGTTGTGTATATATCTAGGTTGAAGATTGGAGCTTGGCAAGGATTGCTGAGTTTGGTTATGTAAGAGTGCATTCCACCAAAGAAGAGTTATCAGTTCAGGTAAAGTGCACTACTCATGTGAGCATTTTGTTAATATTTAACTAATCATATACATATATATATATATATATAATGAAAAGTGAGGCATTTGTCCATACTTATTTTACTGACATTTTTTTTTGATTTACTGCTTTGTAGTTTGTGAATTCGAGCACTGGGAACATTCGAGATCAATTTCGTTTTGTGAAGGGACAATCTGCAGAGCTTTACTCAAGTTTGACAATGTAGGCTACAAAAAGAAAGAAAGAAAAATTGGGAGTTCTCAAATGTAAAAAGAAAAAAAAATCTGGAGAAGGCATAGAAAATGATATATTTCATATAGTGGCCATTAGGGATGCAAGAAAGGCTCTTCTTCATATGTATAGGATACATTTTTTATTTTATCTTTTTGAAAACTTGCCGTCTCGTGATTTAAAAAGGAAGCGAGGGGTAGACATGGACCTTGTGATAATTCTACCAAATTAAATAATTTTCGTGTGAAAATAAATGACTAAAATATTTTTTTGGGGAAAGGAAAAAAAATTGGACCCTAAAAAACGATGAACCAAAAGCTTCGACGTTAAAGAAACCCTAGTAGAAGCATTAATGGTTTTGTTAGGACCAAAAATAAAAGTAGAAAAACACGTAATGGATATCTACCAACACGCAAAAGCAATTACTTTGTAAGTGCAATAAGCTTCCCCAAAACAAGGTTTTGGGCAATGATAGGTGAAAATTATCCACTAACAAAGCAAGGAATTTGATGTCAATTCTCTAAGATGAAAGATGCAACAGAGAACATCAACAAATATAACTTTGAAAACACTAGATGCAATGCAGTTGAAAGACTTCGACATATTTCTAGCTTCCAAAAGATTTTATGCTTTGTTCACAACAGAGTAGAAAACACCATTTGTCTACTGAAGATAAAAAAATTTTGTTTCATCCTTCTAACCTGTCTTCACTCGCTTTCTTTGATGCATGAACTAATTTCCTTCATACTTGGGATCAGCCATCACATAATGATAAGCAAACACCAAAACAAATGTAAAAATGCCAAGGAAATTGGCAAAGAACCCCAGGTCTTGGTCATCGATCATCTGCAATATAAAATTATATAGAATCCACAAACAAATTAAAGAACACTTCTTTGAGACAATGTAATATATGAGGGCGTAAATATACTTCTCTCATCAACCAATTTCATATAGATTAAAGAAAAATTCAGAAATTACATCCAATTCGGTTTTGGCATATGGATGCTAACATGAGTAACTGGTTAAATTTCATTTAATTAATCAATTACCGGATCTTACACTAAATCACAATAAACAGATTTCGTGTAAGATCCGTTAATTAATTAATTAAATGTAACAATAAACAGATATTTACACTCCTAAAAAAACAGATTTTTACAGCAATTTTCTATAAATCTATATACATAGATGCGTGTGTGTATATATAAACATAAAAGTCAAGCCTTTGAAAAAGAAAAAGGTAGTAATTCAAAGTTATAATCTCAATGACTGTATTGCTTGCTCTAGAAATTGGGCAGGCATACATGTCAGTACAGCCAATCTTCTATGTTCAAGATAGACAAAATCCCTAGTCTCCAGGCATCTCTGCTCCAAGAAAGAGCAAGCCCTCCAACAGAAAATAAACTAAGAGAAAAAGATTTTACTCACTTAAATAAAGGAAAAGACAAACTCCGCCTATATTTTATAGCCGGTCCCAAGCCCGGATAAAGGAGGAGGGTTGTGTTAGGCCCCGACAGCCAGCATAAAATCCTGTCGAATTTTATGAACATGGATCAACGAATTGGCGTCGTATGATCCATGTAGCCGACCCCACCTAGTGGGATAAGGCTTTGTTGTTGTTGTTGTAAATAAAGGAAAAGACAAAAATTTCCAAATAGATTATATATCAAGAATACCCAAGTGTTCATTCATTTACAGGCTGTTAATTTCAAATTTTATCTAAGCAAATAATTCAATATTTAATGAAATTATACGAACCCAATATCAGAATTTAAATAGACCTGTAAAAGTTTGTTGGTGTGTCCATCCAGATAAAATACTAGAGGAGTTTTAGGATACCCCACATTTTTTTTTTGAGAAGAGGATACTCCACATTTGGCCAATCACCCAAATAGAAAAACATCAATCGTCCTCCCCCCAACATAGAGAGCACCATTACTGAGGTCAGAACCCTAAATTCTCCAAAATAGAATTCAAATACTAAAAAGATTATCGCAGATGGTAATTAGTAATGTCTTCTTTCCATTTTGAACTTTTGTCACCATGTGCTTGACGGAATAACTCTTTTTTCAGAAGAAAGGGTCGAAAGCTTGCCGGCCACCCATTTTAACACTGTCTTAAACCTATTTTGGCATGATTTGAGGATTTTCACTTAACCTTTTATTATATAAGAGAGGTTGTAGAAAATGGTGAAAATAATACCCAATCGAAGATGGACACAAACAAACCATGCATCACGAAGGTAAATGATATCTTAAAAAATCCCCTTGTACATAAGTGGGCAGAAATGAGAACCTGATTTCTACTCCTGATGCAAAAAGATCAATTTGTTTTTTTCAGAAGAAATGCAACATAAGTTACATTCTAATCATAAAGTGCCTTTATATTCCTTCTTTTCTTTTTCCTTTTTTTTTTTTTTTGAGGAGAATATTCCTTCTTTTCTAAGAAAGGAGTTCATGCAGTCTGTCTTATACTGCATGACTTGATTAAGAACCAATTATAGTGAAGGCCAAGATAAACATTATGCTTCTGAGAAAGATAAACTTATAAGTAGACAAAGCTGCTAAGCCAACCAGTTTTCTTGTCTTTCAGCATATTTTTTGAGTGGTTCAGTTGTCTTTTGGCATCCAAGAAATAATCTAATCTTAGGAGTCTAACAAGCTGCTAATACACACAACAAAAACATTATTCAAATATGATTATATGATCCTTCGTGTCATCATCAAGTAAGATTATATTCAAACCCAGATACCCATCAAAGCCCCCAACACAGCCCTGCATGGATTTGAGATTCAGATTTTATTTCATAATAGCATTCATATCAAATGAACTTTCTAAAGACAAGCCTAAAAGAACATATACATTGGTTATCCTTAATACATAAGATGGGAATATCACTATAACTTCTTTCTCTCTTATTCCATTTTTACATCAGCATTAATGCATGTATAGCAAGCTACAAGTATAGCATCCATATGAACCACTGAACGTGGCATCTATGCTATGTTTCATCCATACAAAAGCTCAAATGAGCAATAGAAATGTACCTCACTACACATGCACTAAATCTCCTAGTTTTCTATAAGACAAATAAAAGAATCTAAGTCGATCTTTATACTCTTGTGATCTTTTGTCGTCAAATAGAATTTTTCTTACAAGGAAAGGATTACTACAAGTTTGGCGAGAAAACAAAATGCAAAAGGAAACTGAGGTACAAAAGTGGGTGCCAGAAACAAAATGGTCAAAGTTCCACTTCCCACTCCTTGGTCAAAATGGAGTTACCAAATAAGATACACATTCAACACATCAACTACATATTGCAGCGTGGACTTCACTAGTATCTATAGCTGATATCTCTTTTCAAGTTTAAAAGTATATGAACTGATAAGGCAGGAAATTGTCGTGGCATTTTTTTACTATCCTCAAACAAGTTAATAGTTTCTGGATGGCTCTTAAAAATATCTTTGAAAATAATATAAATTTGGGATGTCTACCAGGTTTGTATTGCCATCCTTCACCTCAAACCATGTGTTGGCACCACCACATATCTCTTATAGAATTCTCAGTGTTGTTGATAGCAGAACACCTTACAAGCTTAAACAACTGCTCCGACCCTTGGACACTAACAATGTTGACAAATACAATGAGAGAAAGCAACTTAATCATGTCAGAAAATGAGCAATGAATGATAAAAAAACACGTGATGGAGAATTTGTTATTAAGCTTAAATGCACAATTTTCAATGGCTACTGATTCAAACAAGACATGTTCCTTAAAGAACCAAATGGTTCCCAACATTTTTTTTGAGGAGAAAAAGGATGACCAACCATCTGGTTGTCAATGGTTCCCAACATTAAATATACGAAAATCAATTTTCCTTAATAACTCAATGATCTCTCCAGAATTTGGATGTAGACTATCCCCTGCAACAAATTCATGAAACTCCACATCAATGTCAGTTGCACTACACGCAAATACTCACAGCGTCGTCATCTTCCTTAATCAAATAACATGGCTCCAATGATTGTGCATAAATGTTTGACATTACTAGGATCCGAAGGATCTGAACAATTTTAATGCTACAACTACTTCCAGCTCAGCATTGTTATGAACAGTGCAACCACTTTTTGAATGTCTCACACATGACCTAGTTAGGATTCACTGGCTCACTCAAAAAACAAAAAAAAAAAAACCATTGTCATTCCTGGTATGATATCATATGCTTCTTTCAGTAGGCCAAAGAAACATATAACATCAATCATACAACCATAATGTTCAATCACAGGAGTAAAGTTAAACATTTCCTCCATTGCAAAGAAATATCGACGAGCTTGATCTACTAATTAACCATGAGCTCAAGCATTCAAGACACCAACCACGAACACATCATCTGGTATAAACCCCAAGGTGAACATACCAGAAAACAGAGAAGGGGCATAATCAGGTTGCTCTGTATCATGACTTAACATATAAGTGAAATCCATGAATATGAATCGTTCTGGATTGGACTCTCCTCAAATATTTGAATAATTTTCTCAATGCAAGCAAACTTGAGATATATCAGTTAGCCAATGATCAGCTGATATATGTATGGACCCACATGCTAATAATCAAAGCATCAATGTGCGCACATGCGAAAAGAACAATCGACAAGGTGAGTTTACTAGCTATCTCATGAGAACAATCCACCAACTTAGAACAATGCTATGACCTCTCGACATTCATCTAGTTGACGATAACTTGATACCACTGTATTCCATGAGAAGATACCGGTAGGAATCTCCAAGAAAACCTAGGCGATTTCACAGTATCATCATTTTTTGCATACTGATGCATGATAGTATTCCATATAACTAACAGGCATTTCATCAAAACAGGCCTACAAATTGCCAACTCAAATTCCCACCATACCATTTAATCAACTCAGTGGTTATGAAGAGGTCAGCCTTAACTCTGCCACTGATGGTATATGATTTAATCCTCTCCAAGAATTTAGTATTACAGTAAGTCTATGAACTTATTACGACGTACCATTACAGACGCGTGGATGCAAAACAAGACACAAAAAGGAAAAGTGCAGATCGATGGCGCAGGTAACAACAAAGAATCTAATAGATCTATGAGAACATTGCAAATTGTCTCGTTAAAGAAACATGTTGGATCCAAATATAACAAAAAGATATGAGCAGATCGATTGAGATCAGAATGGAAAATTACAAGGGGAAAAGGAGGGAATGTTACCGTGGATCCTTTCAGGTTTTGGAGGGCAGCGGCGGCGGTTAGCAGATCCGATGAGGTTTGAGGCGGCACGGGTTGCGGTGATAAATTATTTAGCACGTGAGAAGCACGTGGCTACTGAAGGGGCAGTTCGATTAGTACTGTTCGAATGCTGCAAATACCATAATCTTATTTGGTTAGCTGCAAGCTGCATGTAAAACTTAGAACTTTATATAAAAAAACAACAATGTTGTAAAGTTCACGAAATTTTTTTTATCAAAATACTCTTTAATTTTAATATTTTTTCAACGCTACTTTTCAACTCTATTTTGTAGCAAAATTATTCTTCATCTTTTCACTTATTTCACCAATTGTTTTTTTCACATGCGCGATCAACCATTTTCCCGATTGCAGCGGTTGACGTAACGCTCATGCGACGATTTTTTCTCTCCTCCATACAGCCGTCCGACATGACAAGTCATCCTTATTATCCCCTTTACCTGTACAAAATACACCTTGCTCTCCCTAACGGATAGTTGAGTGTCCCCCTCTCATCTCGTCTTCGGTGTCCCCGTCGGAGGTGCCACCCTTCCCTCCAATGAAGCCGCTTGAACCCCAACCTACTTCCTCCCTCCTACCTCCTCCGTGCCATCCCCCACCATCACCACCACGGCCACCCCACCTGATTTTTCTCCTCTCACAAGTCTTATTGTCACCTCATCGGTCAACAACATAGTCCTCCATAACGCTGACTTGCCTCGTCCCTCTCGGGCCAATGTAGTCTGAGATCGTCATCGCCCGGTTATTCCCAAAATTCACCCCATTAGTTTTGTGAGCTCCAGGACTCTATATCTTCGGTGGTTGAAATCCCTTTCGACAACATCAGTGCCAAGGTTAATGATCTGATCGGTCGTCTCTATGTTGGAACGATGTCTCTAAACCAGCTGCGACTGGATCTGTCGACGATATGGAAATTCAAACACGACATGGATATCATAGATATGGGTAATGTTTATCTCATTTTTCATTTTGCATACATGGAGGAGCATTCGTCAATTTTAACAGGTGGACCTTGGAGCTACCAAGGGCACATCATCAATATCGTCGTCCCCCGCCCTTTACTTTAGACTAGGAGAAGATCTACTCTCAGTCTCGCCAATCTGGATGCAGATCCCTGATCTCGCCTTTGAGCTTAGTTCCCTGGCTGCTATTCTCTGAATTGCAAGCCAATTTGGTAAACCCTTCAAGCTGGATGCTAGTGAGCACGTCAGGGCCAACGGACGTTTTGCCAGAGTCTGTATTGAAGTCGACCTCATCCGCCCCTTGAAGCAAGGTGTCTAGGTGAAAACACCCAAGGGCAACAGATACTTCTAATTGGTACAAAATTATGAGAATATTTCGATGCTTTGCTTTTGGTGTGGTCTTGCAGGTCACCGGCTTGAGCAGTGCACTCGATGCGATGATGACCACTTGCTTGTACTCCTCTATGCTCCATGGCTTCAATCGAGACCACGAGCTAGTCAAGGAGCCTCGCATCGTGGTCAGAGCCGATCGCGTCCACAGCCATCGTCACCACGCGTTGTCAGAGAGAGAGAGTCAAAATCATCCCTGGCATCAATACTGTCTCAACCGTGGAGGGAAGCACATGAATGATCGGATTCAACCCACATGGGTATGTGCACTCCGTCGTATACGGAAACAACTAGTGCACTGGAGCTCGAGGACCATCGAACTAGATTCTCGCATCACTTGTCCAAGGTCAAATCTACTACCACGCAATAATCTCCAGAAACCTCGTGAGCGGGGCATGTGATTGGCAATACCCGGGTTGATCTCTGCCATACACATCCTTCCCCATTCTCTCATGTGATTACACTTGTCCCTCCCCCACTACCACCGAACAAAAATCCTACATGCTCCGCCGCCTCAACACTTTCTCAACCTTCCTTCCCCCATCCTTCAAGCTCCAATATATATATCGAACCCCTATCATTCACCATGCCCCAGGCTCGTAATCCTTCTCCTTCTTCTTTGGCATCATCTGCCACACCTCATACTCATAACCCTTCTTCCTTTCTGGCATACCCTCTCGCTCCACAACCCAGAAAGATAAACATGAGGTCACAGTCCAAGAGATCTTGACGGGCTTCACTAGTCAAGCTTTTTAGCAAGTGGAAGGCCTCTCGGCTTCTTTTGACGAGGAACTCCTAGACCTTGAAATCATCCCTACACACGAAAAAAAAGAAAGACTATCGTCAAAGCCTCTCTCAACCTCTGCTCTTAAATACAAAGCGGCCATCAAGAGCATGGCTAAGGTGGTAAGTAAGCAAAAATCTTCCAATAGTACCAAACTCTCACTATCCTCTGGCCTGTAGGTACCAACAAAGGGTAAAGCGGGCGCCATGAAAATTCTTACTTGGAATTACCGAGGAGATGGGTGTGCTCGGGTTAAGGTCGATCCTCGATATTCTAAAGAACCATCGCCTTGACATCATCATATTAGTAGAAGTACACACAAATGAAACTAGGTCCAAAAAATCATCTGTCACCTTGGTGCGCCTTTGCGCAACCTGGAACGGGTGCTACTGGAGGCATCATTGTCGCTTGGCGGTATCGGCACTTCCAAGTTACCTCGCTCTATGCCAATTCGTAAGTTGTCCATTTGCCTGTCAATTTTAATGATTTCTCATTTATTCTCTATGTTGTGTTTGTGAGTACTATTTCATTACTAGGGACTTTAATTGCATCAAGAGGATAAGAGGGGAGGGGCACATTTTACACTTACGAAATCTATCAGACTACTCTGCTCTCTCATGGCTAATCACAGCCTTACTGATTTGCCTTGAATGGGTAATGACTTCATATTGTGTAATAACCTACAGGGCCCCGTTAGGATTCTCTGCCTATTGGATAGGTTTCTAGTAAGCCACCATTGGCTTACAACCTTTCCAAATCTAGAGGTTAACACCTTACCTACAATTGCATCTGATCACTCACATTATTGTTTAACTTTAATTTCCGTAGACATAGATCTTGTACTTTCAAATACGAGCACTTTTGTCTAGAGCACAGTGATACTGCTAAGGCTACTATTGGCACATTGGAAGCTAAAAATAGTAGCTCCAACTTAGATCTACCTATTAGGAACACAATGCTTATCTTAGACAAATCACTCTTAAATGGAGCAAGGTACACGTCAATTGGCTCCATCGTATGGACAATAATTCTAATTTTTTTCATCTATCCACTTCCATTAGATAGAAAGTCAATAAAATTACTAGCATCCAGGACCCTGAGGGCAATAATATTACTGATGATCACCTAATTATAGAGGCCTTTCCCAAGAATTACCAGCATCTCTGGAAATTTGACTCTCAACCCAGCATCCCTATGGCCTACTAGCCGGACCGTCCAACCTTAGATAACTCCTGGGATAATAATTTGGCTGCTCTCATCACTGCCCAAGAAGTTAAGCATAAGTATGGTTCATGAGCTCTGGGAAAGCCCTATGGTCTAATGGTTTTTTGCTGAATTTTATAGGTCATATTGGAACATTGTGGGACCATACCAATGATTACTTATGATGTTCAACAATTATTCTCCTTCAATATCTTACTTGAGAAATGGACAAAGACCACCCTAATCTTCATACCAAAAAAGCACCGGCCTAAGCTAATCACTTATTTCAAACCATCTCATTGTAAAATGTGCTTTATAGATTGATTGCAAAATACTTGCTAAAAGACTTAAACCCACTCTACCTTCCTTCATTGACCCTGCTTAGTTTGCTTTTTTGACTGGGCGCACAATACAAGATAGCATCCTTATCATTCAGGAGTTAGTACAATATATTAATAGGGGTAGAAATAAATATCTTATGTTAAGGTTGATCTAGATAAGGCATTTGATAGAGTAAGCTGGTGTTCGATCATAAATGTCTTAATCTTAATGAAATTTCCTACCTATTTCATTAATTGGATCACAACATGTATTGAGTCACCCAAATTCAATTGTTATATAAATGGTCTTAATTCCATATGCTTCAATAGTTTTAAGGGTACGAGACAATGTAAACCTCTTTCTCCTAATCTGTTTATTTTAGTCTCAAAAGTATTTTCCACTTTGATGAATCAAAAAAGTAAATTCTTGAGCAATTATCTCTTTCTCTCTTTGTACATTTATCCTTAGCCATATGTTGATGACATCCTTATGTGTATCAAGGCCATCAAATCAAACTATAAAAGGCTCTTTGATATCCTCATACTATACAACTTACTCACTGGCCAGAGGACAAACACTTCCAAATTTGAATTGTATTTGTCAAGTTCAATCGTCATCGTAGAGAAATTATCAAAAGAATTTTAGACATCAAAGCTGACAGCTATCCCTTTCGATTACTTTGGTGTGCCTATCTCCTATAAATACTTCCCACTACATCTCAAGCAAAATTGATTCTAAAATTACTACCTAGAATAGTAGGCTCCTTAATTACCTTAGTGTGCCTATCTCTTATAAATATTTGCCCACCAGATCTCAAGCAATTATGACTAATAAGATTGAGTCTAAAATTACCACATGGAATAGTAGGCTCCTTAACCAAGTCGGCAAGACTACTCTAATCTCTCCAGTTATAAATTTTATGCTTGTCTACTCCCTCAGCTCTACCTGTCTCTTCGGTCTGCTGATATCTCTTGAGAAAGCTTATCCTTGCATTTCTTTGGCACTCTAGTAACAATGGAAAAGGAATCCATCTAATTAATTGGAATACTATTCAATTGCCCAAAGATTATGGCGGGTTGGGATTTAGGAAAGTCTCTCTTATTGGGCTCCACTTCTTGCTAAACATATAATTAATTTGCTTAATGGGGTTCTCTCCTCTTAGGCAACCTTTGTCACAAATAGGTATGGAGCGCTCCACCCTTGGCAGTACCCTCAGTCCCCTCATAAATAGGTTGGAGAATTATTCTAAACTCTCTCAATGAAACTAAGTGTGTTATGATGAAATTGACCGGGAAAGTTTCTTCTACTAATGTGTTGTTTGACCCTTGGATCTCTTGCATTCCCATTGCTTGGATGCCCATCTTCATTGATATGATATCATCCAGGACATCTGCAGGATGAAAGTCAATGATTTAATCCTAAATCATTCTTGGGATTCTAACTTATTGTATCTTTGCTTTGGTGAACTCTTGACCTCTTGCATCTACTGCATTTTTTTAATCTATTAATGCCAATGATGACCTTTGGATTTGGGAGAGTAACTCACATGGCACTGCTAATGCTGCCTTAATTTATAGTTTTCTCTGAAGACGTCTACCAGCCGCTTCGTGTGGAAAATCTCAGTGCCCCCAAAGATCCATCTCTTTCTCTAAAAGATTTCCCACGGCAGGTTACCTACCATGGATATCATTGCCCGTTTCAACCTTGTTATTAATCCCTGTTGTCTTCTTTGTGGATCGGTTGTAGAAACCATATCTCACTTATTTTTTCACTGCCCGGTTGCTCGCCACCTCTGGTTTATTTTCCAATCTAAACTTGATTTACCTTGTGGAGCTCTAGTTCCTAGCTGCAAGAGGGCTCCAATCTTGCTGACAACTTGCAGATAAAATTGCTATCATTCTTCTCCTATAGTCTTTGGCATCTCACGGGGATCAAATCTACATCCAGAAAGGGTTACAAGCGGATAAATATTGAAACTGACTCACATTCTCAATAACACCAACAAGCTTCCATGGCGCATTATGAACATTTTCATTGATATCAAAACTTTTTTTTTAATCTTTTTTATGCTTGGACTATTATTCATGTCTTTAGAGAGGCCAAACAACCTATTGATCATTTGACCAATTTGAGTCATTCTGCGATGGTAGATATTTTTTTGGGAAAACACCCCCTCTAGGTTATCTCAGTTAATGTATTTTATCGTACCTCTAATAGATAATGCAATTTTTGTTTTTAAAAAAAGTAACCTAACTTTGTCGTCGACTTGACTTCCCCCTTTGCCATTCACGTTCGTCAGCCGCCATCTTCTCCCAACCGTCGTTGTCCTACTGAAATAGTTCTCAACTACTAGCAGCCATAGTGCAAGGGGGGAACATTGAAACACTCGTAGGAGGGGAAAGTCCAATCGCGGGAGGGAGAAGACTAATCATATCGAGGGATAAAGCTATGTTGGACTTCCTCATTTAGTCGACCAGTTATGCAACTTCGTTTATGCATCTGAGTTTAAAATGTTGGGCTCGTGCGGTCTCTATCAATTCCATATTATGACAATCTTATGTTGGTCGTATGTGCTATTTGCCAACAAAAATTTTGTGATTTTTGTTAAAAAAACTTAGTTGCATGGTGAAGAATCTTGTAAAGTTCAAAGAACAAAAAATAAATCAAACTTCAAACCAAAATTTTAAACTCCCAGTTAAAATTATTCAATCCAATAATCAGAATAACATAAAATAAATCATATGTATATAAAATCACACACACACACATATACATATATATATATCCATTATCTTTCACATCTTCCTATGAATCAAACTTGAAACTTACCACAATTCGAATTTCTCAAAGCCTAGCTTGAGTCAAACTAAACTTGGTCCGCATTTGGCCATTTTTTTATGATCCACGAACTTAAATTCTAAAGGATGTATGAGATAAAATAAACAGATTATTGATTATTTTATTTAAAATTCTTAGAACTCATCATTCATTTGGTTGTGACTTATTATTGATAATTTTTATTGTTTTAATTATCTTAACTATCTCACAGATAATTCAGATAACAAATGAGGTGACTTTTCATATGACCAACTACTTGATATATATTTTGACAAAATATTAATTTAATATTTTTAATATTAAACATTTTATTAATAAATAAATATTATTTAATTTCATTATCTTTGTTATTTTAATTATTTTACAAATAAATCTTAATTTTGGCTTGTCTTATTTTATTTTTATTCGCTTTTTTACTTTGTCTATTTATAATATTTGTGATGAAAATCTAAATAATTTTTAAAATTATGTTGATAATTTGTTCTCTAACTTTTTTAACCATTATTTATATCATTAATATTTGTAAAAAAACTATAATATAATATTATCGATAATTTATCTAAATGATGATCTAAATTATCGATTAATCAAAATCGATAATACACCAAATAAATCTTAAGAGAGTGACACATATTCATGTTAACCCATCCTGGGTCCCCATTGTCGAACCATTCCACCCGCTAACATAATGAACTCAGCCGAGTTTAACCTTGAGCGAGCCCAAATTACACTAACATGTTTCCAGAACCAAAACCTAACTCGAGTTTTGTATGCTCTGGCCCGAATTCTAAGGATCGATTGGCCTCATTGTATTTTGTTTTTTTTGTCAATATGATTAGCTTCATTAGATGCTCAAGAATCTTTGTATAAATATGAACCATGATTTCGCACATACATACTCTATTAAGTTTAACTATAATGATTCCAAGTACGATTTGGGATTGCTACATCCCACTTTAGTATTTTCTAAATTTGCATTGTCTTATGATCCATTATGATATGAACCAAAGAGATATAAAAGTTAAAGAGAGAAAATATATGAAAGATGAAAATAAATAACTCTTCCATTATATATTGACGACGGTCAATTCGAAAGTTAAAGTTACTCATCCCCCACAAGTTGAATTGGAAAACACTTATCTAAGAGTTAAAAGATACTCCACAGACTAAAAATATTTTATCATAAATTGTTAATGTCATTATTAATCTTATTGAACCCTACAATGATATACGAATGATTCTTGCGTGATAATGTGTAGCTTGATCATTATTAATTTTATTTTTATGGTAATAAATTCTCTTATTACACTTCAACATTATTATAATATATATCTTTTTCGTTAGTATTTATAATAATACATTATGAGATCGACATTATTATTAAATATTGAGGTGAATAAAGTTTATAAAAGGTTCATCTTCTTGCGGTTCATTATTGCAAAATATTAACTCACTTTAGTGATGATTGATGGTGTGGTTAATGGATCACACTTTTGATAGCACAAGACAAATGAACAATAGTGTTTCTTTTCATTTCATATTGGATCAAGTTGAATTCAACCTTATATGATGATATATATAACCAAGTAATTAATCAGTAAAAAAAATATTAACATTAAGTTTTATTTTAGGAAAAAAAATCATTGGATCCCTACTCCCTGGTGATTGTTCCAAATTAATTATTGATGTTGTTTGTATCTTCTTTGTTATGTTTTGTACATTAATTTAGTATATTATCATCATAGCATTTAATATTTATATATGTAGCAACTTTTCTCCAAACAGCCATCTGGTGCTCCCCACCAGATTTTGTCACCAAGGAACCCAAAGAATGCAAAGAGATATATCAACCATTCCCACCACGCCGCGTGGCTCATGAGCTAAAGACCACGAAGCAAACTTTTGAAACGTATCCAATGCCGCCTTCGTGGTCCGGCCATATAAAATCCCCAGTAGTCGCAAGTGCACCATTATAACCTGCTCAAGGTCACAGCCATGGTGTCCTCCCCTCCTGCTCTGCTCTTCTACTTCGCCATGCTCCTCGTCGCCGCGAGCCCCGACTCTGCATCCGCCGGAGACTCCTTGGAGATCAAGATAAAGAATCATTGCTCCTTTAAGGTGTGGCCGGCCATCCAGCCGGACGCCGGCTGCGAAACCTTCGAGGACGGAGGGTTCGAACTCGACGATGACGACGACGGAAGCTCCATCAACTTGCCCAAGCACCACTGGGGTGGACGTATCTGGGCGCGAACCGGCTGCAAGGGGGAAGGGAAGAAGATGAAATGCGCGACGGGGGACTGCGGCAGCGGTCTGCACTGCGACCCGTCCCGGGGCGGGGACCCGCCGTTCACCTTCGCGCAGATCTCGGTGCACAATGACGACGGCCACGACACCGCCACCTACAGCGTGACCGCATTTGGGGGCTGCAACGTGCCCATGCGTGTGGAAGCCTCCAAGTCCGACCTCGCGGGCGGCAAGTGCAAGACCGCCGAGTGCACCGGGTGCGGGAGCGTCGGCGTCGGCAACTCGACGACGGTGGTAATGGATGGTCCCTGCGATCCAAGCGAGAACGCGCAAGGGTGTAAGAATCCGGCCGAGATCATCATCAGCTTCTGCCCCAACGACGACGACGAATTCACCTCCACCACCTGATCGAGACGACATGGGATTTAATGAATGCATGGTTACGTATGTTCTGAATCGTCGGATCATAAATCGACGAATACATAAAGCGGTGTGGTTCACTTAAAATAAACTGGTTCTCTTATTTAATACGTGGATTCCATGATTTCCATCACGTCGTTCGCCGAAGGCATGCAACTCAAGATGGTTTGCAAGATTCCTGCATCAGTGCATTGCACAAACATGAACGAAGCAACTGACTAAAAGCCGCTACAAATAAACTCAATCTTTCCTTTTAACTTATAGGTTGAATTGATCCAAGCACGATGGATCCAACTATATAAAATAAAATACAGTGATATAAAGATCATCATTAAGTGTAATACGAATCACCAAGTTCATTAAATAATTTATCATCAGCATATTGTTATTACAATAAAATGTGCTATTTACTTTATAGAAAATGATAGCAACGTCAAAGTAGTTATTTGATACAAGAAATAGTATTCTACTTCTAGGATATAATTGCAATTTTCAAGGATAACTGATCAACTCCGAGCTTTTTTTCCTTCGAAATATATAATTCACTTCACTTAAACTACATATACACGTAATAGGCACATCATGGATAGCTGACGCATCTTAATATTCTTATAAGTACTGGTCTTTGTGAGGAAAAGTTTTCGGTAATGTTCTCTTGTTGACGTTTATTGATATGAGAACTCAAGAAAACATGTACACCAACTTTGTAATATGAAAAAAAAAAGCATTAATACACACATACACGCGAACAAGTTTAGTCACGCCGATGCCGTGGAGTTAATTTAAAGTTGAACCATCCTTTTTTTACCCCCAAAAGTTGATTCATCTTTTTATGACACGATACGAGGGAAGCACATGACAAAGATCTGCAAACTGCGGAAAGTTTGTAAGAGCCTAAGAGGGGACTACAGTTCTACGACAATGGTGCAGTAGTCGTGATCCAGAGGCATACCTCTGTATATGGCCATGGGCCATGGCCGACCCCACACAGACACTCGACGTTTCCGCCTGCCGTGCAGCCAGTGCATCACAATCGATGCCTTCTTCTCTCCTCTCCTGCGTCCTTATCCCCTGCGCCTGCCACATCGCCACACTGCACACCCACAGGCTTTATCTAGCAGCAGCAGCTACCATCCCTCTTCCTTTTTCTTCTTTTGCTTTGTCCTTTCTACCTTTCTCCTCAGCTGAATTATTGGTATATTTGCTATATTTAATAAACCTACCACTTAAGGGCTGATCATGATTAAGAGTAGTAAGTATACTGTGACATTAGCATTTTCTTTTGTATAATACACTGGACTGTTCAGTGTTCATGCAGCACAAGCAATCTACCAACCCCAGATCTTTATCATGTTAACATGTCGACTTCCCCGCATCAAAGCGTATGCGTGGTGCCGCGGCCTTCTCACTTTGGTGACTGGTCCAAATCCATGTTCCCGAAGCCACAAGCAGCAAGCTTTCCATTAAACAAAGGGATTCCCCGTATGCATCTGCAGTCTGCATGCAAAACGACGACGTCACCCACTGCCTCAAAAAACGTGAGCCGGTCGCCACGCACGCTCCTCTTCTCCTGCGCCCCTTCGCTCCATCGTCACCTACTACGCAAACGGCCCACTGTGATCGACCAGATCGTCAAGCCTCAGTCAACGGTCCAACAGAGAGCCACGTCACCCTCCACCCTTATCCTACTCCGAAGGGTCACCACAAAGTCTTTAAGCCAACCGACGCCAGGAAGCTTCTCACTTCGCCTATAAATAACGTGAGCACTTGGCTGCTTCGTTGCACCACTCAGAGACACAAGAGCCCTCCTCCCTCCGCCATGGCGTCCATTTCTCCTTCTCTGATCGCTTTCTTGTCCTCCTTGTTCTTCTTGCTTCGACTGGCATCAGCGCAGTACCCGGCAATGACGCTGACGCTTGTGAACAACTGCCCGTTCACGGTGTGGCCGGCCATCCAGCCGAACTCGGGCCACGACGTGCTGGAGCGCGGTGGGTTCGCGCTCCAGACGCTGACGCACCGCTCCTTCCCGGCGCCGACCCACCACTGGTCCGGCCGCATCTGGGGCCGCACCGGCTGTACATTCGCCGGAGGCCGATTCACTTGCGCCACCGGCGATTGCGGCGGGCGCCTGGAGTGCGGCGGTCTGGGCGGGGCGGCCCCGGCCACGCTCGCGCAGATCACGCTCCACCACGGCGGCGCCCGCGACTTAACCTCCTACGGCGTAAGCCTCGTCGACGGCTACAACGTCGGGATGACGGTGACGCCGCACGAGGGAAAAGGACAGTGCCCCGTGGTCGGTTGCCGAGCGGACCTGCTATCCACGTGCCCGGACGCGCTCCAGCTGCGCGCGCCGGCGGGCCATGGGCAGGTGGTCGGATGCAAGAGCGGGTGCCAGGCGTTCGGCACCGACGAGCTGTGCTGCCGGAACAAGTACAACAGCCCGCAGACCTGCCGAGCCAGCACGTACTCCGAGTACTTCAAGCACGCGTGCCCGGCCACCTTCACCTACGCACACGATAGCCCTTCCCTCACCCACGAGTGCGCATCCCCGCGCGAGCTCAAGGTCATCTTCTGCCATTGAAGAGTCCGCGAAACTTATCCCTGCGTCCGGCGCGTCCCTGTCACGCTGAACTCCTCCGGGTAGAGAACTGAACCATTAGGTTGGTCTAGTAGTTGTTTAGCTTTAGTACTTATGTAGTTTGCTTTAATTCGGCTTCGCTTGTTTGGTGTTCCTCTTTAGACCATTGCGGGGTTGGCTTGTTTGATGTAATGGGGAAAGTGTTGTATGCTTAAAGATTAATTGTGCCGTTACTGAAAGTGAAGTAGCATTTTGTACAATGATCGTTGCTCCGCAAATATGTTCTTTCTTTTCATTATTATTTACATTATTCTAAGACTAGAACTTGGAGGGGGCGAAGAGGCGTGGAGGTTGGGAACTTGGGATGGTGCTCTGTGCCCTGCTGGCGTCGCCATCGGGAGAGGTGAAGTGGGTGGATGCCGTGCGTCGAAACAAGGGAAAGGAGTTTGCTTTGCCTGCCGTGTCACTGCAAAAGTTATATATTTTTACAGAAATCAAGGGGAAAAAGACGAGGTAAAGAATCAAGGATAACTTTTAGGCCGAGCACAAATAAAAAAGGTTGGTGGAAACTGGAAAGATTACAACTTTGGGTCTTTTTTATTTATTTACCAACTTTTCTTATTTTAGAAAAAAAGTTAATCAACTTTTTTGTCGCACATTGCAATTTCAGTGCTGTTCTATGATGTTCCCTTGCAAGGTTTATCTTATGTTTATTATAGACGTGAAAGTATTCATGACTTAAGACTTGATCAAATGTGTATTAGTCCGGAGAAAAAGAGTGTGATGTAGTTAGTGGATGGACTAAAAAAATATTATCATGAAATGCACATTATATCAACATTATATCATGAATGTAATCATTGAGATAATCTGTTACATATTATTTTGGTTAATGGAATGCATCAGTTACGGCATAACAAAATTTTAAAGTATGATACCACAGATTTTGGGATACAAAAAAGTTATAATTAATTTTACTAGAATATAAAGAATGGATAAAAGATGAAATGATAATGACAACAAGTTTTAAGAAAATGACAGTTTTCGTTTTTATAACTATTGAAGCTCAGAAAAAAATAGAGGGAAAGGATTCGAGTTCACATCATTACAATGCTTTAACCATGATAAATATTTTTTAATTTTGATGTTTTCTCTACTCACCCTTCAACTTTATTTTATAATTAAATTATCCTTCAATTATTAATTTCTTTTATAAAATACGATATAAAAATTTACCAGTTGCATAGTCTACATGGCCTCCACGCATGATATTTCTTTCTCCATCACACGTGCAAATGCCCAACGTGATAAGTCATTAAAAAATAAAATAAATATAAAATAATAAAATATTATAAAAATAATATAGTATTTGAAAAGAGAGAGAAAGGGCGCCGCCCCCTCTCGTCGATTTCCGGAGGGAGTGGGGCAGCGCCCCTCTACGCGTCTGACATAGGGGTGCCGCCCCCTCCCTCCGGCATCAGCGGCTCATCGAAGATCGACGACACCCCTTCTTTGTTTAAAAAAAGTTATTATATTATTTGTAATATTATTTGATTATTTTATTTTATTTTTTTAATGATTTGTTATGTGGGATTCTTGCACATGTGGAGGGTACACATGGACTTCACGTAGACCACGCAATCGATAAATCTCCTATATCCGGTGAAAAAGGTAATTAGTGAAAAAAGTTAATAGTTTGATAGCAGTATAATTACCTAAAGAAATTTATTCCATGATACGCTATATACATAAAAGTTTAGTGGTTCGAGTTCTAATCTTATTTCCCCTAGACCCTCGAAAAAGTTGAATTTTTTAGTTATATTTTCTTTACTTACTTCAAGTGTACGAGCCTCTCTTTTTTTAATCGAAAAAGTGAATTATATATGGGTATAATGTATATGTGAAGCGGGTAATGCTCAACACAATGTGAAGGAGATGGAGGACGATCCGATCGTGATCCAACGGTGGATATGGAGGCGTCACTTTGATCATGATCGGACGGAGGAAAGTGATCTCGCGATATTTTGGAAGAGAGGTCAAACTATCTCGTTTCGCTTTGCACGGTCTTTTTTTTTCATTTCCCGCTTTCTCTTTCCTCTCTTTTGCCCTAAATCGTGTTTTCGCCCGATCTCCAATGTCCAACAGGTGTGATACTTCTCTCTCTTGCTCTCGACTTCTATCTATCACTCCCGACCTCCCTCTCTCTCAGTGTTACCCTTCTCCTCCGACGATGTGTAGTGTTTAGGGTGCCGACAAAGACACTTTCTTTTCCTCTTGAGGCGAAAAACACGGCGACCAATAAGGGCACACAGAAGGCAGGAGATGCTCTCTCTTGTTCTCACTCTCTCTCTCGCTCTTGCACTCTCTCTTTCCTCCTCCTCTTCTTTAGCGACTACAAAGGTGGCGATCGACAGCTGATAAGGGTGCAAAAGGTACAAATCACAACGGTTGATAAGGGCGCATAAAAGGTAGGTGCTTCTCTAACACTTTAAGAATCACTCTCCCTCTCACTCTCTCTCTCTCTCTCAAACCCTTCTATAATTTAGTTTGTTACGGTTCTTATCATTTGCTTTTGTTTTTTTTTTTTGACTTTAATATCAACCTTTATGTTTATTTCTAATCGTTAAGGTCCTTGAGTTGGAAAGTTAGGCTAGGGCATGCATAATTTTTCTCTGTGCTCAAATAGTCTACAATCAAGTTATTAAGACTCAACAATTTCCATGTAGTTGAAGTTGCTTTCGAATCACATCTAAAGATCCATGCATTTGCTTGTACTGAAAGAGGGTTTCATGTGAGAACCGAGAGTTAAAAAGTGCACTGCTTATTTTTTCTCATTTGCTTGTACTTAATACCTAGATGTCTATCAGCACCTTTGGTGTGATGACATTTTTTGAATCATATTACTTGTAATCAAATTGATAGACCTACTGCAAATGTAACTAATATGTTGAAGACTTCACCGCTAAACAAAATGATGCATCAATGCTATTGTGAACAAGAAACAAACGCTAAAACATCTTGGACGGAGCTCAATCTTGGTCGGAGGTTCTATGATTGAAAGAATCAAAGAGTAACTCTTTGTTTAGTTTTTCTTTTGTTAATAACACGATGATAACATTAAATCATTTTTTGATTTTAATTGTTGAAGCTAATTGAAGCATGCCGATTTTTTCATTGGATGGATGGACCTCTCGAAGATCAATATAGGAATATCATTAATGGATTGCTACGCAAGATAAATAGGTTGGAGAGTGAAGTCAAAATTCTACACCTGAAGCAAGAACTTGATATAATGAAAAATCCAAGACATGGATCATCATTTTGGAAATATTCAACATTTTTCTTACTTATGTTAGTTATAGTAATGACGATGAAATAATTATATGACTACTTTGTTTTTAGGATCCCATTTACTATTATGTACTAGTTTGTGACTAATGTGTTGTCTCTTGTCTATGTTAGAATTTTGTGGAATGTTGTCTATGAGACCCTTTTATTTACATACTTTCAGCAGGTTTCCTTAATTCTTAGTTATGCTCTCAATAGATTCTTCTCTTTTGTGTACTGAGATCAATGTACATGTGTACAATTATCGATAAGTTTGGCTCGTCTTTTTTTTTTCTTCTCCTTATATCAATATCCATTTGTGATCTAAGAAATATGGGAAGCAAGCATGGAGAGTTGAAATACTATTAGTCGGATGTGTTTATGAGAAGGAGAAATATAGGAAGCAAGATATGGCTTGCTAGTTGTTTATGAGAAGGAGAAATATGGGAAGTAAGATATGGTTACTCTTATATTCTAAATTTAGTCCCGAGTTGCTCATTAGCTACTGTCGCTGCCTCCCAGTGCTTCACACTTTGCTTATTAGATGGTACCCAAGGAGAGTCTCTAATTTTGCCCAACGACGGAAGCTTGGATTCACTTGAGAAGTTGTCCATCAGTGATTGTAGGGAGCTGAGGTCCATGGAGGGATTTGGCGGCCTTGCTTCTCTTTTAGCATTTGGTGATCCACAATTGTCCACTCTTGCAAATCTCGCCTGTCTACCTCTCAATCTCAAGAGCGTCGAACTAAAAAAATCACAAGGTGCTGAAGTGTGGTATCAAAATCAGGTACCATGCGTTTCGGAGTGCCAGCCGACTGCATAGAAATCTGTCTACAGCCAATAAAAAATGGAAAGTATGTTATGTAAAAATGTACTATCCATTTGTACAAGCAACAAGCAAATACTTCATTTGTGCAAAAATGGGAAATTCACATAATACTTATACTGTCTGAAATGCTTCACCATAATCAGTTACATAAACACTTCAAGATCACTATCTAGAAGCACAAATTGTCTGAAATATATAATCTATGTTAGCTTCACATTAAGCAAACATCCTAGAAAAGCAGACAATTTATGTTCTATATCGGGCCATTCAACAATAGTGCTAGATCCAACTTTTGCAATTATGGTGAATTGCATATGGTAGCATGAGTGACGTACGATGCCTTAGGATACATTCTTCAAGATTTTTAGATTGTTCTCCATGGAAACTCCTGGCAAAAAGGGAAGTTATCTTAATACTAATTACAAGAATGAAACCATTAACTACAAGGACAAATAAAGTTGACATGGTTTTTTATGGCATATTTTAGCACTACATAGACAAAAGAGAATATCTCATAATATATACACTTTTTTCTTGACTACTGAATATTAGGTATATGTTCCTCTTGTGTACTATTTAACTGTTGCAACAAAATGTATGTTTAGACATGAAGTGACGTAATGTCCTTTTGTTAGACAATAGCTGCATGTTTGCTTTTTATAAGATCGCTCTATGACATTGTGATATGGAAACCTCTGCATTAGATTTCATTTGTTGTATGTTCCTTCACCTTCCTTTTGTTTCGGTGGCACATAGATCATGTATGACAATATTAGATATATTGCTAATATCGTTAACAAATAAAATTTAATTTAGATTGAATAAATTATATTGGTACTCCATTTGTTGATCTTCGATCTCTTCAATTTCTTGAACTTGGATTTCATCCATCTATTAAAGGGATATCTAAACATTAATATATGACTTGCTGAAAATGTAACCTAACACTTCTGCAATAAAAGATGTCATGTAACATAGAAATACATTATTAAGATTGGATGGTTGCACAAGCAACTGACATTTGCCTTATTCAAACAAAAAGGAAGAAAGGAGGAATTGAAAAATTACTGAGTATTCCAATTTTGTCAATCTCCTTTTCAACTTGACAATTTCACTTCCAACTAAAAATAGAACGGAGGAAGATGAAGAAGATACATAATCTACCAACATGTCTTCCAAATCTTTATAGACAAAAAGAAGTTTTGGGAGTTCTAACATGTCAGAATGCGAAATCTCCTGAGTGAAAGCAAAAGCAAAAATGAAATTTGCATGCAAAACTTGATCTAGAACATGCAAGTTAAACTAGATTATGAATGTGAATGACTTAAACTGCATAAGCATGATGATTGTTTCAAAATCATGAATAATCTAAAGAAAAAGCAACATAAATCATCGTCTTTAAAACCTTAGAGCAATTCAAAACACAATACAATTGGAAAAGATCTGAACTCTGTTCAAATATCTAAACATTGCACAAAAAAGGAAGCAAGCAATAAGAAAGTCCAAACTTTAAGAACCATGTCTCCCTTACCGATCAGGTCCCATGTATCCTCTTTGTTTGTCCTTTCGTGCAGAATGCTCAAAGGCGTCGGGATAGGAAACAAATGGAGAGCGCACACATCAAAAGGTGGGTGGGGAGCTTTAGATCTGGATCAGAGGAACCATGAAGCACTGATTTTAGACCATAACAAAAGGGGGAAGTACCTGGAAATGTCGGCAGGTCACCGCCTCTGTCGCTGGAGGAGAAGGGGCCGGATCCTTGCACCTGAGCGAGAGAGAAGAGAGACGTGACGGGGAAAAGGCAATGGGAGAAAGAGAGAATGTGGTGCGTGGGGAGGGGAGGGGAGGGAGGGAGATACCTAGAATCACCGAAGAAGACCTATAGGGGGGCGGATCTGTGGCTCGTCGAACGAGAAGGGGTCGGATCCCTGCACCTTCACGAAGAGGGAGTCATGGCAAGGAAAATGCAGGGGGGAGAGAGAGAGAGAAGGGGACGATCACCAGATCCTTGTATCTAGAACGTGGGGTGGTCGTCGGATGCAAGGAGGCAGGGCAATCGTCGGATCCCTGTATCGGGAACGCGGGGCGTCATCAGGTGTGAGGAGGCAGATCAAAAAATCGAGCAGGAGGCATTCATGAAGGCAAATGACCTCTCTTCCAAAATCTCACGAGATCACTTTCCTCCATCCGATCGTGATCGAAGGGGCGCCTCCATATCCACCGTTGGATCATGATCAAACCATCCTCGATCCATTTCACACCGTGCTGAGCATTACTCGCTTCGCATATACATTATACTCTATATATGCACTAGCTAACATATTATTTTGATGTCATATTTTAAATAAAAATATTTTTACACCTTGTCTCCTTCAGATTTTTCATTCTGGGCTCTGTCACTTATCTACCAGAGATTTTTCACTAACTTTGACTTAGATTATATTATGCTGAAATCTCGCAAATGATAGACAGTTCTGCGACATGAATTAATCTTTCGAGTGATACGTCAGCAATCAAAGATTGTGGCGATTTAGAACTAAAAATATTATTCATCATGAGATCAAAAGTTAAAAGTGAAGTTAGATTAACACCAAATCATGATTAATTCACCAATTTATTGTTGAATGCATTCACACAATCTTGCAACCTCGATTGTTACTGATCTGAGCTAATATTTATGTTATAACTTCAATTGCTATGTAGCCCCCTTATGAGATTAAGTTTCATCTTGTTGAGAGACCTACATGTTTCCACCATTGGCTCAGTATTAAGTTTCACATGTTAGGCTGTAACACCCACAGATATAACATGACCGTTCATGTGAATCCTATTCCTCACCATGAATGCAGGAATGTTGTTGGTGTCTATAAACTCCTGATCAGTCGTGTGGAGATTCATTAACTAAGCAGCTTAGACATGAGAGACGATGTAGCGGAATTCAAACTCAAGATTCAATCTTCTCATAAAACATTTTGTATAATTCGAAACTTCATTTTCAGCCCAAATAATATTATAAGTACTTCACCGACAAAGAATCCTGACTTGGGCTGAATTGGCAATTGCCTATACCATTACATTTTTATTTGTCTTTGCTCTCTGGTTGTGAAATATTTTGGGGGTAAGAAAAAAAAAGCATATTTTAGGTTAAATCAGATTCAACAAATCTTAATTATTCGAGTTGTTCACAGAAAAGTCAAGTGATTGTGGAAGATTGTTAAAATCATGTGTATGATCTGGTTTATAATTTATCTTTTGAAAGATTTCATATACTCCACTAATGAAGGGGGTAAGTCAACTAAGGACTATTTTCTCTTAGAATACGCATATTTTTTTCTTCATATATTGTTTCCATTATAATCCTAAGGATTTTTTAGTCATTTGACTAAAATAATAACTTATAAGTTTTTTATTACTAAACACATAACTACTTATTTTAAAAAATCAGTTTATGTCATTAACTACTTATCGGCACTTTAAATTGTCAGCTATTTTATTTCAGTTAAGCTAAACGGGCCCTAAATCCTCCGAAGTTTTGGCCAACTTTGTCGATGCTTTGAGACCCAATCAGAGTGAAATCATTAAATGTTACTAGTTGAGTTGTAGAATTATGTTGAATTATGTTTCTCATTCTAAAGATGTCAAATGCTTCTTATGCAAGTCAGTTCCTCTATTTCGATGCGTGAGACTTAAAGAAATTTGAACAGTAAAAATATTCCTTTGTCAAATAAGAGATTCACATTAATTCAAGTAGAAAATTCAATTAAAAAGAATAATATTCTTTTATCAAATTATATATGTTTGCAATATATTTTCTTTTTTCTTATTTAAGGAATTAATTTCTTAGTTCTTTACGGTTAACTTATGCAACAAAGATGTATTTCAAATATGACAACTCCATCTTAAAAAAAACAACTATATTAAATCTCTAAAGTTTTGGACTTTAACGTGTTGATTTACTGCTACTTTATATTTGAAAGATATTTGCCATTTGCTTGCTTAATCGTTTTCATTACTTGATCATTCGATCATTTTGATTACTTGAACACTTAATCATTAGTATCATAGGTGGCATTTGATACTTGAGATTCATAATTAATAATCGATAGGAATTTCTAATATTCGATTAATGTTATACTTGTTTCTTAATGTTTGATAACATGTAATGTTTAATACTTGAAAATTAACCTTAATGAATACACATTTAACATTTGAGAAACAGAAACATAAATTTTTGAATAATATTTGTTATCCATTTGTATTAGATGTTTGAAATAATAACACTAGGTTATTTGCTCAAACATGGGAGACATGTTTTAGCAATTATTGCATGGTTTCGTTATTTTAATATATTGTATTTAATTTTTTATTATTTAAAGTTGATATTTCTGAGTTGATTAGTCAAATAATTAGCAAAAGAAGAAATATTTAGGTTCCTAGTGTTGTTTAGAAGTGCCTATATAATTATCAAATGGTAATAGGTAAGCTTTACTACATCAAGAAAGATACCGCCTGGGGAAATGAAAAAAATAATAATAATCCTTCACATTCATGTAGTGCTATTACTGTGCATTTTTATGAGTTTTTTCCTCTTACCACTATTGAAGCATTTTTTCGTAAATCTTTTCTAAATTATGTTACTTTTTTCACTTAAATTAATTCGTCAACCTTTATAATTTTTTTTATTTATAAAGTGATCAAATTATCCTATGTTAATTTTCCCGTTTTGCATACTTCATCATGTGTGCACACTTATCTAAATTGTACGAGAATAATTTAGTCATTTTATAAATTAAAATAATAAAAATTAATGAAAAAGTTAATCAATGTACCTAAGTAAAAGAAATGACATAGTTTAAGAAAGATCTGTAAAAAATTCAAAAATTATGATTAGTCGCGAAAAAAATTTATAATTCAAGAAATGCAAGGATGCAAGAAGAAAAAGACCTCTTTTTCATTTGGTTCTGATATTAAGTTCTCATATGCGCCCATTGTTTATGATTTATTTCTTGGCTCACTCGAATCCGGGGCGAGAAATAGTCATTGGATCTACATATAAAACTGAAGGTGGCGCGGTTTCATGCTACTGTTCATGTATGCAAAGACACGTCATGGGCACATATATATATATATATATATATATATATATATAATATATATATATATGTGTGTGACAAACTGAGGGTAAGGTCATATGGTTTTGTGGGTCTCTCGAGAATTAAGAATAAAACATAAGAATATTATATTATGAAAAAATAAAGACTTCCTTTCGTTAGTTTAAATAGAATAAATTTTTAAAATTTGATATTTTATATTTAAAATATTTTATTATACATAGTTTATATTCAATATTATAATAAGAAAAAAAGTTATACTATAATACATGATTGAATTTTTTAAAAAAATGAATTAAGGTTGTAAAAATTTTAAAAATAGAGAATAACTATATTATTCTATTTTTTTAAGAATAATTATATTATTCTTATGGTTTATAAACGACGATTTGACTTAAAAACTCATTTTAATATAATTTCACGTTTTTTGAAGTTTAACCGATATATTCTTATTTTAGTGATGTTTGATTATATCATCAAAATAATGATATATATTAGAGTGTTTGTTCTGCAACTAAACGGTCTTTTATTAAGATCTATTAAAAGGGGTTGAAAGTTGGAGCAAAATTGTTCTTGCACTTGAGGGGAATAGGCATTGCAACTTTCTTGTTACAAATACTCAGTGTTAATAATTTTACGTTCGATTTTCAGAATTATTATTTTAATTCTGCAGTTTCGATCAAAAAAAATTTCTAACTTAATTATTCGTCCCATGATATCGGGGGCATTTGCAAAAGATAGAATGTAGGAAAAAAATGACGTGGTAAAAACGATGCTGATTATTAGAAATATAATCATCAATGTTTGCGAAAATACAGATGGAATAAGCAAAAGTGCATTATCCAAAATCGAGTCGGATTCTAACTTGAAAGACTGATAATTAAAAAATAAATCTTCAACTAATCAACTCCACCAGTGTGATCATCAAGAGAACAAACAAATACAAGCAGGCATTGGCAAACAGATAAAAAAAAATGTTTCAGGAACTCCCTACTAGCATAACTAACTTGTGCTGTGGCGTAATTAAGCCTTTGTTATGCTACTTAACACAACACAACAACTCCAATCGCCTTATTTGAAATGTTAAAACATCACGATTATAATATTTATATATTCACGTCCCACACACACACCCCCGAATATATATATATATATATATATATATATATATATATATATATATATATATATATATATATATTCACGTCACATATATATTTGATTTATAACTTACCTAATTTTCTCAATGCGAACCGCCTTGACGACGAGGCCTTTCTTCTCATGCTGTTTCACTGTCTCGGTAAGGGAGAACCGGACATCGCCGGAGTTCGATTTCACTGCGAACTCGCCAACTTGGAGGTCCGTCCAGATACCCAGAGGCAAGTTGTTGAGATATTTCTCGGTCACCGCCGAACTCCCGTCCGGCGAGTCGAGCCTCAGAGTCACCGGGATCTCCCAACCGTCGCTTGGTTTCTCCATCATCACACTGAACACCACGCGGTAGGTGGTGCCAAATTCGAGCTTGCTGATGTCGTACGATCCTTGGATACTCAGAAAATACACTTTCAGCAGCTTTGCAACTTCAACTTCTTTGTCCGGTTCACTGCAAGCATGCACAAAAGCTTTGCAACTTCAACTTCTTTAACCAATAATATTCATCTTAACTTATTCCTTTAAAATCATGTTACACTTCATGAAAATTATAAAATAAATATAAAAAAATTGAAACAATATTGATAGGATCATGAGATCTTAACTATCACAAATTTAAGATCAGGATAGAAGATCACGGTCTTGATAATCTAGGTATATATCATGACATGTATAGCCATATATCTGTTTGCATAATGAAGGACTTTTTGGACTTTAACTTGAATGGTAAACTAACTTTATTATAAAGGTTTTCACATAGGATCTTTTTTCTTCTCATTACATATAAATGTGAAGTACAAAAAGATTGCTCAAATTAGAAATATAAATGCACATAATATAAAATATGAATAAAAGTAAACAAAATAATATGCATGGAGTGGGTCAACTAAAGGTTAAATTCTACTCATCAATTTATAATACTGCAATACATTGTGATTCATCATAAAACTAATTATACAAAGAAGTTTACATGGTTCTAGTAATAAATCACAATCACAAATTAAGGTTTAATTATTAAGATTATGCTTCACACTGCATTAATAAATAGGTAATTCACACAAATATTGACTCAAGGTAATATATATATATATATATATATATATATATTATGTCCACTTTCATATTTATCCGAGTGACCTTTCATCCTTGTGTGGTTGCTTTCAATTTCTATTTCACTATTTTCCTTTGCTATAAGCTATGTTTAGCAAAATTAACAATTCAGCTACAAATAACAGTTTAACTAGAGGATAGAAATTATATATTACATAATAGCGAATATTGATTTATTTATAATTTTGATAAAAATTATTTAATAAATATAGTGATTGAACGAATATATAATTATAAAATGATAAAAATGAATATAATTTACAATAATTCTTATATATAACATATTCATAATAATTAATTTATGATATTTTATTTTGAATAATATTATTTTTAAAATATTTTTAATATAAAATATTTATTACTGTAAAATAAAAACTTATTCATGGTGTCACTAAAAACTAAATATTGAAAATATGAAAAAAATATAACATATGATATATAAAAATAAATAGTTTTATTAAAAATAGGATATATTAAGAATAAAATATGATACTATTATACTTTATATTCTATGAGCTATTTTCACTAATTTATAAAGTTTTATGATTAAACCTCTCTCAACTATACTTTACAATTTATTTATTAAACATCGACATTAATGTTTTGATCCGATTAAAACTTATCCATTATATGAATTAACTTTTCTGTCTGCCAAACTGAGTGACATAATAGATTTAGTAGGACCTCTGTTGTGGTTATGCCAGTGATTTCTGTAGCATTTCTTGAAATTTGTCATATCATAATTTTTTTACGTCTCAATTATGTTTTGCTTCATATTGGAATTAGGCTTTTTGTAGATTTCATCATGGAATTTACATGCAAGCCAAGAGCATATATAGAGAAAATTCACTTGCCAACATGTGCCCCATCATTCTTCTCTAATTACTAAACATGACTCCCTCCATGTTGCCAAGCTTATATATCATGTCTAATTCGGAAGTAAACTAAACGAACATGTGCTTGTTTGCATGTATATGAAGCTCTAGAAACAAAATGAACATTTTCTTTTTAATTTGTTTGCTAAATTCAAGATTATATTTTTCCGAATATTCAAACATATATTTCAATTGGCATCTAATTAATTTGATGGCTTTTGTAGATTTCATTTCACAACACCAACGTACCTCTCATCGTCTCGGATCGCTTTCCACGCCCAATACTCGGGTTTGTGGCTCCATTCAATGGCCAGATTGCGTACAACATCACGTCCCTTCCAGCACCACTGGGTCTATGTATCAACTGCATGGATCCCAATACATATTAACTTTAAAATACCCTAATTCTATTAAATAAAATTATATGCAAAAAAAAAAATACTACATCAGATCATCTCAGTCGTTAATTTGGGGAAATAGTATGAGAAACGACGACTCGGAATATTAACTTTAAAGATACTTTATTTTATTCCCCGGAATTTTACAATAAACCGTTTAATACTGAAAATTTCGAAATATTAAATTAAATAAAATTATCAATAATTTTAGAAATAGGTGCTCTTGAGTGACACATCATGATGTTCTAAATTTTAATGATTGGACAAAAAAATAATTTGATCTTCTTTTATTATTTAAGTTTTCTTTTACGAATAAAAAGGCAAAAAATATCTTTCTTTCTATATTTAAAGAGTGATATTTGCGTTAATTGCAATGAAAGAAAAAGGTGTAGGTAATGCAAGAATTATTTGTTGCCGCAATAATATTCTACAACAAAATAAAAAGAACAGCCATAAGTCATCATTTGTTGCCCTGTGCATGAGAAATTTTAAGAGGTGGAAAATGAGTGAATTTAGTTCTTTGATAAGTGAATTGCGTTTTGTGAACCATCTAAAGAATTGTCATAGTCTCCACTTTAACACCCAGATGATTTTTGCTCAAAAGTTCTAGATATTATTATTTGAGTTGATTTTTAAGATATGCATATCAAGTAGATCATTCGAAATGTAAACTTTTAAATTCTAGAAGAAATTTACCATGTGATTTGGGGTGCAATATATTGTGCTCATATTGAGACATATATTCTCTTCTCCCTTACACTTTTTTTCTCAAGTATTTCCCATCTATTTCCTTGATAGACAACTAAATGCTAGAAAATATACTATTTATGATAAAATATTCTTGTTAGAACTAGGGGTGTAAGAAAAATCTGACCGAATCGAAAAATCTACCTGACTAAAAAAAATCGATTTGAAAAAAATAAAAAATCAGGGATCGAATACGATTTACGGAGGTTTTTAAATAGAGCAAAATCAACCCGCTTAAACCAGGATCCCACCCAAAAAATCGTAAGGGCCCATGGAGCCCGCTTGTTTTTTATTAATTTTTATTTTTATAATTAATTTAGATGTAATTAATTATTTTATTATTGATGTAATAATTTTTGTGTATAGCTTAATATATTCTTATCACATTACGAAACTCTAATTTAATAGTTCTAACACTATATCCTATATTAGTTATAAAATTAAATAAGTTAATATTAATTATAATTTATTATATATTTTTTAAATATTATTTATTAAAATAGGGGTCTGAAAAAATCACTCGAAAAAATTGACCCGTTAGAGGGTGGTTTTTGTGATTTAAAAAATCGATCCGAAAAATAACGGATAATTTTTTTACTGAAGAATTGACCCGACCCGAACCATTTTTATCCCTAGTTAGACCAGACAAAACTTTAAATATAATTTATTTTTCCATACTCGGCCCAGCGGGCGAACATGCCGTTCTCCGGGCTCCGCGTATTATAGATGGAAATTACATAATAAAGAGTCAAATACAAGCAGCATGTCAAAAGACTGAACTATTTATGAAACTTAATAATTGATTCCAGAAAGTATTAACGAATAAGAACCAAGGCATAAGTTAATTATAATAAATCTTTCTTCTGAAATAAACCTTTCTTCTGGCCAAAAGAAAAATAATAGTGCCGCTATTCTTTTTTTTCTTTTTTTTTTGTATTCTTTGGAGTGGGAGCTGACCTTATTTGTGTTGTGCTTGTCAACGGTGTCGCCATCGTCTTTCGGGGCGCCCTGAAACATGAAGATGCTTCATTCATTTTACTATAGAAAGATGCTTCTTTTAAACCGATGCATATTGCAGTCAAAGTTTTGTATTGGTTCCACACAGATGAATTTTCTTTCTTCGGTGACTTGCACATATTGTTTTATTTTACTTTCCTCATAACTTATTTTTGGGGAAGAAGACTTTAAGGCCCATTTGACAGGAGTTTAATGAGTTTTAGAATAATGTATATTTATTCTTATTTTATTTTTTTTGGACGAAAATAATATTGTTCTAAAGTGGGGCAAAAATAACTTCTTTATTTTTCTTCTTGTTCTGCAATTATTACTGTGTGATCCACCTATCTATAAAACTAGCATTTGACATGGGAGCAAGCAACCATGAGAGTCGAATGTTTGGACACATATCACGTTCTAACATGCAGGGAGAGTAATTGATAAGGTAAAGGGTTTTAGTTACTTAGAAAAAAAAAAGGGACTTACACCATCACGACTGGTGTTGGGGCAGCTCTTCTCCAAATTCTTGGCTCTCTTGAGCATCTCGGCGGCCTTCTTCCCCACCGCGTAGTAGGAAACGACGTTGCAGCATGTTATCCGATCGTACTCGCGCTCGATTTCTTCCACCTCCGCCTGCAAGGCCGCAGCTCTCACAGTGCATTCTTGACTCGGATCATTGCACCTGTTCCGGAGTCTCTCCATGTACTCTGAAAACTCTCCCACGGCGTTTCCGGCGTTGGAGATGTAGCCGAGGTGCTCCCTCAGGAGCGGCACTATGAGATCCGCGAGGGTGCTGAGCACAACGTTCATTAATGTTGCTTCAAGTTTATTATCACGTCTTGGGTTCTGATCAGCTTGGGAAAGCTGATAAATAAAATAATTGGTCAAATTTCTGATGGAAATCAAATAGAGCTCCACTGCTACGATAATTCAGATGTGGAGCTGATCGAACAACAGAAATGGCGCCGGTAGTAGGGCAGGAAAACAAAAAAAAAAAAAAGAAAACGTTTCGGGAGAAGGAGCCAAAAAATTAGAAAGTGCTTGCAGGTTCTTGAACTCGGAATCTATGCGTATTTATAATACTCCATCATCGCGATGACAGCAAATTAATTAATTTCATAATCTAAATGTCGCAGACTGTTTAAAGTCGTCACGACTCCTATACTCAAAAACTCCAACTCTCCCTGGCCCCTCATCCCTCGAAGTTGAAACCTCTAGCCAATTATTGGTTGTTTGGTCAACTTCTGAAACTTTCTCTCAAGGTATAAAAAAACTACGTTGTTGTTGCATCCTAAATAGCAAAAAATAAATAAATAAATAAATTTGTTAAGTTCACGGTATAACATCCTAAAAATTCATTCTTAGTATAATTGAGTTTATTTTTAGCCGACCTCATTTACAATTTTTTTTTAAACTGATCAACCCAACCATATCAAAAAAGAAAACACCTAACTTATTAATACAACGCGGAAGGCAAACCCACTTTTAGCTGTCTTTAATGGGTGTCCCCCTAACTTAAATGGGGAACACTCCCCCATTACACTGATCAACCTAACCATATCAAATAACAAACACCTAACTTATTAATACAGCGTGGAAGGCAACCCCACTTTTAGCTGTCTTTAATGAAGTGCGAACTCAAATTAAATTTCTTTCTTCTCCTACTAATCATTTAAAGACTAACAAATTCTTGAATAATTTTACATCAAATAATCATAAGGGTTCTAATAATCCCGATATATACTTTTTTGTAACACCATAAATATTATCGTTGTGCATGCCTCTATCAATCACCTATGAAATTCAAATATAAAAAAAAATATTTCTATGAGCAATAATGCTTAATACGTATGATAATATAAATAATAAAAATAAATCAAATTTAAGTATGAAATAACTATTATAATTGTTTTCATTTTTTATATTTAAAATAATAATTTATTATCACTTATTTTCTGAAATTTTTTAAGTTACAAACTTCTAATGTAAGTCTCTAGTTCTAGTTCAATTTTACTTCAATCTTCATTTTTAATCATCTTCTAATTATCTTTTATTTATTTTTTCTATGAAAACTTCGCTATCCTTTTATTTTTATAAATTTTAGAAATAAAATAATACTATTTCATGTTTTGAATATTTTCGGAGTTAACACTCACAATTGCTCATTACTATCTTTAATTCAACTTCAAATTAAATCCTTTCATCAAGTTTCCTATTAAAGTTTTTTTATGAAAAAATGATATTTTAACATTCTTCTAGATGTAAATGAAAAGCTGAACATCTATGTTGAACATATATATGAGAATATAATTTATTTTCTTTGTATGTTTTAACTATTTTTTTGTAGAAAATAGTGTGGTTGAATGTGAATCTTGGTGCAACATCCAAAGATTTTTTAATTTAAATAAATGGAATATTTATTTATTTCAAATTTTTTGTTAAATAAAAGATAATTAGAGTTAGGAAAAGAAAAAAAGAAGTTAATTATGGATAGGAATTTAAATAGAAGAAACGAAAGGAAGTGTAAGAAAAATGTTAAAGTAATTAATTATAATAATTAATTAAAGTAAAATATAAGATTCAGAATTAAAGTTAGAAATGGTTAAAAATCTAATCCCGAATTATAATTTAATCCTACCCAAAATCAACTCATTTCCCTATAAATAAACCCCTTCATATATCAGCCCTCCCTTTATTGAAAAAAAAAATTCCTCCAACTTTGAGCCCTCCCTTTTCCCTCCTTGATGTGCGTAGACAAAGTAATATCTCCGTGGTTATTCTCTTTGATAAATGACACTAGGCTCACTGCCAAAAGTCTCATTGTCTTCTCGAAAAATGTACATATAAGTCCGAGTTCATTTTATAATAAATATCTTAATAGAATAAATAAGATAAAATATATTTAATGTATGGATTATGTTATCTAAATGATGAATAGATTTCTTTTGGTTTCGTGTTGAAAGCATATGTAGAATGATAGAAAAAGTAGTAGCAAAATCTCGACAATTCAACACTAGAGTTTCGTTGTATGGGAACCTTGCTTGAGTTGATAGAACTAGACCCAAATTACTCAAAACCAAACTCAACCCAAATTTGACGATGCAATTTGAATCCAACTCGAATTCAGACCGAACTCAGCCTAAGATCTAGTGGATCCTACTCAGGTTCCTCCCCGACGAAATGCAGGTATACGATTTCCATCAAACCAATTCGGCGTGAGTTCTAGTCATACCCATTCCAAATTCCCATTGTGAGAAATGAATAGATGCTGGTTTGATCATATGGTTGAGTCATCTCGGATCCGGCCTAGGTTCTAATATGAATATGTTAAAGAAGAGTTTCTGAACCTGACAATTGTATCGCATGAGACCCAACTTGATTCTAAGTCAAATCCGACCTCGATTTACCCTAGCCCAAACTGAACTTCAATATGATTATCCTATTAATTATTTAATTATCAAATAATACTTTTGCCCCTAGACTCATGCATGAAAAATTGAAAAAAAATGAAAAGATAGATACTTAGGATAAAACATAGATTGTCATGTGTACTAGTGATTAAAAAAATATATAAATAATGAGATTCTAGCCTTACTTGGATATCTATGTGATCCCAAATATAATTTTTTTGAGTAAACAAATTATCCTTATATTCACAAAAAGTGACATGATGTGATTCATTATAAAAGAAGTCGAGCTCACTTACAAAAGCATGTGTAGAAGATCTTAGGAATTGTTTAAAAAATGATAAATAATGGAAGGAAATGAAAAGAAAAGTTTATTTCATGATTTACATGGTTATGCATGTCTATGTTTGAATGTTAAATTGACATCCATTTGTGTTTTCTCACGAATATTTGTTCAAACTTCATAGGCAACTGAAGTCAAGTTAGATGCGTGTGTAGTAGTAGAGTTCGTTGTGATGCAAGAAGTCTCTAATAAGCCTTTTGTTATTTTTATTTTGCTACTCTAATGTTATATATAGTTACTTGACATAATGTTATAGTTGGATGATTATTAAGAACAAAAAATATGTCAACTTTTGCATTTAAATGAAAATAGATTATTACTATTGTTTATATTTATTCTCGTGATGGATTGTGAAAGCCCAAGAAAAAGGTAAGTGCATTTGGTGGGTAAAATTATTTATATTTATTCTCATGATGGATTGTTTATATTTAATTGCCATCCCGAGATAGTTCAATCGTCAAATAGGAGGAGTGTAAAATTTTGAGGATGTTACATTTGGTTGGGTAGATTATATAGTTCAAATTTATATGCAAAACAAAGCCAATTGGGTCGAACTTGTTGGGTCAAAGTTTCAATGACATATGAAATTATATTTTGATGAAACAAATCTCAAAAGATTAAAATGCTGAAAAAGTCCAAGAAAAATAGATAACTTTATGCACAAATTTTGATTACATAATTGACTATGAAATTATTTAGATTTTGGATGAATATTCGCAGTGAATTTGTAGAGAATTCTGTTAGCTTTCCATGGACTCCAATATCATCTAATTTGGATAATTGTGCAGAAAGTTATGATCAAAAGAGAGCAGGTCGGTCAACTTGTCGGTCGACGTAAAGAAGGCCGGTCGACAGTCCGGTTGACCGATGCAGAACCGGTTGACATCGAAACAATACCGGTCGACAGTCCGGTCGAAGCACCGGTCGACCGATCAGCTCAATGGCTATAAATCAAAATTGCGAGACTGTACCGGTTGAGACACCGGTCGATAGTCCGGTCGACCGACTAGCTGCGGTAACTAGAGAAATGGCGCAACGGTCTCGAGGTCGAGAAGTCAGAGCAGGGACGTAGACCAAGGTGTGGCCGAACCTCGTCAACAAACCACCGTGTCCATTTGAGTTTGATTTTCTCTCTCTCCCCCCATTCATATTGAATTTATGATCTGAATATAAAGGATTTAAGAATCGGTTTTTGTGCTTTCGCGATGGTTTTTGTGAAATTGATAATTTCAATAGAACACCAATTCAACCCCTCACCCCCTCTTGGCGCCCATTGGAATCCTACAATTGGTATCAGAGCGGGTTGCTCTTGCTTTGATTTTTTGAATCTTCTCATTTTTTTATCTAATCGTTTTAGATCTAATCTTTAAGATTCAATCATCTTTTTTAAGATTTAACAATCTTAAGAGCCATGGCATCAAGTGGATTTGATTTTGCCGAAGGACAATCTATTAGTCGTCCTCCCCTTTTAAATGCGTCAAATTTTGCATATTAGAAAATTAGAATTCAAGCATATATTTGTTCTATTGATATCGACATGTGGGAAATAGTTGAAAAAGATTTTTATGTTCATGAAAAGTTACCTATCGATTCTAAAGAAAAAAGAAAATATTTTTTCAAAACTTGATTGGAAAGCGAAAAATATATTTTATTGTGCCTTGGATTCGACGGAGTTTAATCGGATTTCAAATTGCGAATCTTCAACCAAGATTTGGGAGAAGCTCATCACCACTTACGAAGGAACTGAGAAGGTTAAAGAATCTAGATTGAATATTTTAAACCATCAATATGATTCTTTCAAAATGCATGAAAATGAATCCATAAATGATATGGTAGCTCGATTTAATGATATTTTGAATGACTTAGCCTCTTTGGGCGAGCCAAGATCTAACCCAAAAAAGTGAAAAAGATTCTCAGGTCTCTCTCCTCCAAATGGCATACGAAGAGGACCGTAATCGAAAAAAAGGTTTTGAACAAATTGAATTTTGATGAACTTATTGGTTCACTCATAACCTATGAGATCTCAATCCAAGAAGATCAGAAAGAAAAAGCCCCCAAGAAGAAAACATTGGCATTGAAGACAAATACAATAGAAGAAGACTCAAACGAAGAGGAAGTGGATGAAAAGAAACTCGCACTCTACACAAGAAAATTGGATAAGTATCTCAAGTTGGTTAAGAAGAAAGACAAGAACGAGAAGCCAACAAGAAAATCATACAAGCACCACAAAGAAGAAAAATTTCGAAAAGGTAAAAAGAAAAAATATGAAGAGTCTAGTGAAACAAGTAGTTCATCAAGTTCTTCTAGTTATGAAGCATACATATGCTTGATGGCACACAACGATGAGGTACTTTCTAACCCTTCAAATTCAAATTATGACTCATCGAACTCTTCCGAAGAAGCTTTTTCACTAGATGTGAATAAAGAACTCTCATCTCTTATAAAAAGATATTTCTCACTTAAAGAAGAAAATGAGAAGTTAATACATGAGGTTGAAAAATTAAAAGAAGAAAAGGATATATGTCTTATGGAAAATAAAAATTTCAAAAATGAAATCGAAACTTTGGAAATTACACATGCATGTGAAATTGTAAAACCAGCATGTTCTTTAGACAAGATAAAGAAGGAAAATGACCTTTTGAAGAACTCACAAAATAAGACTATTTCTCATGTAATGGCAAATAATCTTAGGAATCATTTTGAACATGAAAATTTTTATTGGAAATTCAAACATAGAAAATCACATCTCAAATGTTTTACATGCGAATTTCATGGCCATTATGCATATCAATGTAAAATAAGAAAATCATTACAACATGACATGATTTGGGTTCCGAAAGGAACATTATCTAACAAAATCGGATCCAAGAAAGTTTGGGTACCAAAAATTATTTGATTTCTTTTCAGGTGTGCCTCACGTGTAAAGGACATATGGAGTTGGAGATGTGAGGGCACAAAGGTTATGGTAAAAGTATCATCTATCTTTTATGTCACTCAAAAATTCAAAACTACAATTTTTTTTTTAAAAAAAAGGAGGAACATTTAATGAAAATTGGTAATAGTAATAGGGGGAGCATGATTAAACTTTATTTTGACGTATCATAGACATCATTGTTGGATCAAAGTTTTATGCCATATTTTGATTCTTAATACATTTTTGTTTTTTGCTTTCATAAATTGGTTTTCATTATAAAATAGCCATAAATGTAGGGGGAGTTATCTTTCAAAACTTGCAATACTCTACATTACTCTACATATCTATTATATGACAAAAATGGGTAAGAATAATTTTTTTTACTAAGGGGGAGTTACATATGATTTCTTATACGCTTCATATATAAACTATTCTTTTTTATTAAACAAAAGGGGGAGAAGTATAGGAGAAATATGATATGAATATCACTTTTTGTATGAAAAGTACCTTACAACTAATATTTATGTGAATATCTACCATCGTAAGAAAAGCTACGTGTTAGGGGGAGTAAAATTGCTAGTACAAGAATTTTACAATTTTTTTTGTAATTTATATATTTTTTATATTTTTCGGTTTGTCTTCATAAAAAAGGGGAAGATTGTTGGGTCAAAGTTTCAATGACATATAAAATTATATTTTGAAGAAACAAACCTCAAAAGATTAAAATGCTGAAAAAGTCCAAAAAAAAGAGATAACTTTATGCACAAACTTTGATTACATAATTGACTATGAAATTATTTAGATTTTGGATGCAGTGAATTTGTAGAGAATTATGTTAGTTTTTCATGGACTCTAAGATCATCTAATTTGGATAACTGTGCAGAAAATTATGATCAAAAGAGTGCAGGTCGGTCAACCTGCCGATCGACGCAAAGAAGACCGGTTGACAGTCCGATCGACCGATCCAGAACCAGTTGACGTTGAAACTATACCGATCGACAGTCCGATCGAAGCACCGGTCGACCGATCAGCTCAACGGCTATAAATCAAAACTGCGAGACTATACCGGTTGAGACACCGGTCGACCGACCAGCTGCGGTAACTGGAGAAATGGCGCAACGGTCACATAGACCGGTCGATCAGTCCAGAATTTCGGTCGATCGACCTCCGAGTCAAATGAACAGTAACGGTCAAATTTGAAGGAGAAATTTGTGGAATGATTTCTGGACGAATTTTCCACACATTGAAGACTATAAAATGAATGTCAAAGCCAGAGGCAAAAGCATCAATTCACTCATTGAAGAAAAGCTTCAAGTTATCTAAGAGAGACCATTTCTTGAAGTTTTCATTTTAATGTGAATGATATCAATTTGAATTTTTACATATGCATTTGTTTTGTAACACCCCAAAATTTTCTTGAATTAAATAACTAGATAAATAAAATATTTGTTTATTTATTTATTTCCAAAAATTCAATTTAAAGAAAAAAGATAAAAAGTTGATAAGTTAAAGATGGAAATTGTGTATAGATATGACTTTGAGAAGAAGAAAAGAAAGGAATAGATAAGGTAATTAAATTAGATTATTAGTTAATATTATAGATAATGTTTAAAATTAGATTTGAGAGAAATCTAATATTAAATTCCCGATTAATCTTTAGCCCCACAAGAGTCAAAGTCTTCTCCCTTATAAATAAACCTTCAGCCTCCTTTCACTAGAAAATAGATTTTTTCCCCTACTTTTGAGCCTATTTCGCCCTTCTCGGTCTGCGTACGTGAAAGCTCTGGCCGGTCATCTACTCTTCGGTCAACCCTCTGTCAAAGTAGGACTTCTCGTTGGGAACATCTCCATCTTTTCGAAAATCATGTCAGAAGTTAGGTTATTTAGGTAGTTCTTCCTGAACAAGGTACGTGAAATTATGGGTTCATTTTGGATGTGATTTCTTGATAGATTAACTAAGAACTTGAAAGATCAAAGTATGGTATTGTTCTCTATTTATCTAATAATATATTCCTTTTTGTTTCACGTCGAAAGCATGTCTAGATTGGTCAGAAAGTTAGATCAAAGTTTTTATTTTCCACCACCGGAGTTCCTCTTTATAGGAATCTGGCCCGAGTTAGAAGGACCCGACCCGAGTTCTTCATATCTCAATCGAACACGGTCTGCGCAGTCCGAATTCGACCCGAATTCATACCGAACCCGGCCCAAGTTTGCAGGGACCTGACCCGATACTACAACAAACTTGATTTATAATTACAAATTATTTCGTGAATATAAGTTCAATTATCGTGATCATAAGTTATTACTCACAAATTAAATTGTGGTAGCGACTTATGGATATTGATGACGTTGCAACTTATCAGTACCAACAAAGATTATTTTTATAACTATAAATATCATAACAACCACAAATATTTATGTAAGTATTAAACATTAACAAATGTGGATAATGACATCATTCGTGACAAATACCTCGACATTGACAACAAAGGTTTCGTGGGCATTATTAATTAACTTTTATGACTAATTATATTTGTGGTTATTAGCAAATTTTATTCCCACAAACAATATGTAACAATTATGGGTAGAATTTTCATGATACGTAGCAAAAAAATTTGTAATAAAAAATTAAAAATATTTTATTTATTAGTTACAAATTATTTTATGGTAAAAGTTATTTATCTATGCATATTTTTATGAAAACTACATAAAATAATTGAGTATACACATTCCAGAAAATAAAAAATGATTTATTTTTTTTTTTGTAAATGATCATGCTCATTAATCACAGGATTCAATGTGCAATAATTTATGCAAAATAAAAATATTAAAAAAATGTCAATTACATTATCAAAGGATTATATGACATAGCAATATAAAGAAATCAAATCTAAAAAAGTTAACATAATCTAACTTTTTATAATTAAAAGAAAACTTTCAACTTTTGTTCCATCTTTCTTTGACGATCCTCCATCGCAGCCATCTTTTGTTGACGATACTGAATTTGTTCTTTTTGAAATTCAATAAGTGCTTGTTGAGATTTTATAAGTTGCAAATGTTTTCAGCTTCATCACATTGTCTTCTATCTTCATCCAAGTGTTCTTGTGCGACAGTATTAACCCTTGAAATAGGAGGAAACACACCATAATCTAAACATCAAGAATATCCTTGTTTTGTACCCATTGCTTGTTGAAAAATTTATTCTACTGTCATTGGTGGTTTTTCTCGTGCAACAATTTGCATGACCTTAGCAACCATGACATCCTATAAAATAAAAACAACACAAAAATAATTGAATAAGCAAAAATAATTAATTGAAAGAAGCCTAGTAGAATAGGAAAAGGAGAAGTTTAATTAACAAATAACATAGTGGTAACCTCCAAGCAAATGCAAGCTCTAAATGCACAACATAATAAAAAAATTATAAAAACAATGAACGAGTACTACAATCAAATACCATGAGTACATTTGATTATTGTAACATCATATATTAAAAATTCGTGTGTTAAAGCCAACAGTTCCCGTTTTGTTTTCTAAGTTCACTTCCGCACCTCGCTTGAACATATTTCTTCACGAGCCACCTCTCACGCTACCATGCTGGGCCTCCATGCATGAGACAGTCGTCAAGCCGCCTCTCGCGTTGGAGTGACCGTCGTGAGAGGCAACTCAACAGCTGCCTCACATGCTCGAGAGGTGGCTCACTAATCGCCTCACGCGTTGGGGCGACCATCTCTACGTGAGAGGCAGTTCGAGCGGCCCTTGACAGCCGCCTCTCACGTTGGGGTGACCACCAATGGTTGCCTCTGCGCGAGAGGCGGATTGCCGACCGCTTCTCACGCAGGGGCCCCGGCCGCCCCAGAGCATGAGGCGGCAAGCAAGCTAGTCCCGTGCAAGCAAAACAAATAGAGTGTTTGGAAATGTTATGGATAGACGAAACTGGTGTAAGAATAAAGCTACTTGCTGAAAGCAGTCTCTTACTATTTTGCAGTATTGTCTAGGGTGAATATATTTGGATCCAATGTACTAAATCAATTATCAGAAGAAATTAATGTAAACATGTTATTTTGAGATTTAGATGGACATGCAAAACTACAAAATACAGATGCTTATAACTCTAATGATAAGACAGATAGTAAAGGAACGTGATTCTCCAATTCAATTGTGCAATGTAGGCTCTGGCAGACTTTCACTACCCTTATGGTTTATTTTTACATCCATGAACCTTAAGACATTCTCAATGAAGAAGCATGAATTGCCTGCAGAATATTAACTAATGCAATCTACAATCCTTTTCAGAACAAGAAAGAAATGGAAAGACGATAAAGAAAGTCAGCCTGAGCCAAGATGGAGACGACCAATAGCAGCTGCACTTTCGCTAGAAAGCTCTGGCTTGCAAGCAATTTACATATCATGGGGCATAGTCGCTAGAATATCATCCCAGTGCCAGAAACTGTTCGACCCTCCTCCCCCTCACTGCCTCCGGCACCAGCGCACTCCACCACTTTGGCACGGCACATCACCGCCCCGCCCTGCACGACCTTGTTCTGCTCCCCAAGTGACTCAAACAATGGCTTCATGAATAGTGTGAGAAGCGGCGACGACATGGCCCCAACGCCGTTGCCAGGTGGCATCATCTATCCCAACGCATGCGGCGGCCAAAAGTTGAAGGTACAAGGCGGCTAGCGATCCATCGGCATCGCGGCAAGCGTGTCGCACGGGGGTCCTTGAGGCGATGGACAATGTGGGCGATGACCTTGGGGAGGTAGGCGGAGGTAGCCTCGGTGTGGCAAGAGCAAAGCAGTGTGAGGAGCCAGAACGACTCGCGGCGGGCGACGACCAATGAGGGGTTCTTGGTGCTGGTAGTGTAACACCTCCAAAATCCGCCCTTTCGCCACGCTGGCGGTCGGACTGACCAAGGGAGCGCTACTCACTGCCTATGACTACCTTGACTTTGACTTTGACTGGTCAACAAATGACCCACGTGGCAAGGGAAATGATAGAGAATAATAATGATATAAAATGCGAAAGAAATATCTTTACAAAATGACAAAAGTCACATGTGATGAGATAATTCAAAAGAAATAAGGAACGGGGATAGTTCAGAAAGGGTTCTGAGAATATCAACAAAAAACAAGGCTAAAAGGGAAATTCAAGAGTTTCATATTTACAACATTTGATCATTCAATGCAGAATATAAATGGCGGAAAGCTGTAGTGATATTGCAAGTCGTGTGCCGCCACCCTGGAGCTCTGTATTATCCACCTCCTTCCTAAGTAGGGTTCTCACCTGCAAAATCCCAAAGCAGGGGCATGGAATGCCCGTGAGCTATCGTCCAGTACACATAGAAGAGTCATAGATGATGAAATGATAATCAATAATCAATGACTTTATTTTTTACTTTAACAATGCTTTATACAATGATATACTCTGTGATCCATTACCATACTCTATTGTCAATTATCATGCTCTGTTATCCATTACCATACTCTGTTATCCATTACTATTTTCAGTTATTCATTATCATACTCTGTTATCCATTACCATTTTTTGTTATGCTCTGTGTGGGATTACGTCTTTTACATTACTATAAGATCCTTAATGTTCGTTATCCTATGCGAGCTCGACTTTAATGATTTGGGAAGCTAGAGGTGTCTCTGCACTGTATGTTGCCAGGGTGCCCATGATAGGGAAGGTGTATGTTCAGACATAACCTTTTCGGAATACAGATGGGAGAGGACATGCATCCCAGGAACAGTGGTCGTTACGCACTCGTACGTTCACTGTCTCCTCAGCTAAGCTACATGTCCCTCTAGCATAAAACAATATACTTCATATATGCCCCTGTAGGGGAAGAGTGTGTTCACTGTGTCACTCTTATTCGGAGCACAAGTAAGAGAAGACCTGTGGTCCAGGAGCAGTGGTAGTTAAACTAGTAGGTACATTGTCTCCTCAGTGCAGCTACATGCCCCTCCACTGTACAATACTTTGACCTTTACCATGAACAAGACATAGCTATCACATTCATTTATCTTCACTTTATTTGACTTAATTAGTATTATTCTTATATATATACACATATACATATATATATATATATACATATATATAAAATTCCGAGAATAACATGCCTACTAAATAATAATATTAATTATCATTATCCCGAGAGTAACATTCCGAGAGTAACATGCCCTTAAGTAATTATTATTTAATAATAATAATTACTATTATTCCGAGAGCACTTGTGCACTAAATAATTAATATCATAGTGATACATGAATTCCAAGAGCAACCTTCCACCTCCTAAGTAATTAATATCATTATCAATATTATATATCTATCTATGTACATATAATCCGAGAGTTTTAATTAAGGATCATCATTATTTCCATACAAAGCATCATCTCTATGCTAGCCGAGAGTTAAAGACCTGCTAGATAATATAATTATTACTCTTACATATATATATTACTTATATATATATATATATATATATATATATATATATATGCCGAAAGCAATAAGCTTAATGCATAATATAATTATTACTCTTATATATATATAACCAAGCCGAGAGCAACATGCCTAATGATTAATTATCATTATTACTCTATGTACATGTAATCCTATATAACCAGGCCGAGAGCAACATGCCTAGGGATTAATTATCATTATTACTCTATGTGCATGTAATCCGAGAGCAACATATATATATATATATATATATGCCGAGAGCAATAGGCTTAATGCATAATATAATTATTACTCTTATATATATAACCAAGCCGAGAGCAACATGCCTGATGATTAATTATCATTATTACTCTATGTACATGTAATCCTATATAACCAGGCCGAGAGCAACATGCCTAGGGATTAATTATCATTATTACTCTATGTGCATGTAATCCGAGAGCAACATGCCTAATAATTAATTAATTAGTTGGCATTACAATCATAGTATGAATGAAGATAAGTGTATTATATCTCGGACTCATAATATATCCTAAAGGATATGACATAATAATACGAAAAGAGCAATATATAATGTTAAACGATAAAACGAATGGGAATCGAATTTCACGATCATTGATCTACATTTCTTCATTACGAGATTTTATACGTCTACGGTACCTTTTCCTTTGATTCGTCGGAGGTTCGCCGGTCGTCCTGGTTCTCGTTGTTCTTTCGTCTGCCCACGATTCGTCGCTGATTCGCTTGCCAATCGCCAGAGAGAACAAGGGAGAAAGAGATGGTCGTGAGGGGAGTCAAAAAAATGTACTGGAGTCCTCACTCCTTCTTATGATTCTGTCCACTCTCGTGAGAAGGAGGGGAGTGAGGGAGAGTGGGGGGTTTCGTGGGGTGAGAGAGAGAATAGGGGAGAGAAGTGGGGAGGGGAGTGGGGAGGGGTGAATGACCGATTCTCTCGTCCCCCACTTTCTTTTTTTTTTAATCCAAATTTTCTGCATTTTGAATTTCAAATAAAAGAAGAAATGGTCGGGCATTACATTACTACCCCCTTAAAAAGAAATTCGTCCTCGAATTTAGATAAAAGTCAAGGCTTACCAAATAGTTTGGAAAATTTCTCTCGCATTTCCGACTCTAATTCCCACGTGGCCTCTTTGCCTTGATGGTGCTTCCATGCCACCTTGACCAACGTCACTGTCTTCTTCCCTTGTTGGGTCTCTTGGTATTTCAATATCTCTATGGGCTGCTCCTCATACGTTAAGTCCTCCTTAAGGTTCAGTTCTTCGATTTGTATGACGTTGGCGTAGTCGTGTTTGTATTTTCGGAGCAATGAAACGTGGAAGACATTATGCACTCTTGCGTATGCCGGGGGTAACGCCAACCTGCATGCGGAGTCACCAACCATATCTAAAATCTCAAAGGGACCCACATACCTTGGGCTCAACTTCCCTTTCTTGCTAAATCTCATCACGCCCTTGGTTGGTGAGACTTTGAGTAGGACTTGTTCGCCGGTCTTGAATGTGTGTTCTCGTCTTTTCTTGTCGGCGTAGGCTTTCTGCCGATCTTGAGCAGACTTCATCCTTTTCTTTATAAGCTCTATTCGACCAGTGTATTCTTGTGTCTGCTTGCGAAGCTCAGTGCTCAGTAGCTTTCTTTCACCAACTTCTCCCCAGCATGCTGGGGAACGACATGGTCTGCCGCACAGAGCTTCAAATGGGGACATCTCTATGCTCGCATGGTAACTGTTATTGTATGCGAACTCGATAAGTGGTAGATGGTTGTCCCAATTATCATGCCAGTCCAAGGCACATGCTCGAAGCATGTCTTCCACTGTTTGGATAGTCCGTTCTGATTGGCCATCCGTCTGCGGGTGAAACGCCGTGTTGTAACGCAGTCTTGTGCCGAAAGCATTCTGTAAGCTTTTTCAGAACCTGGCGGTGAACCTTGGATCTCTGTCAGACACGATGACTAAGGGGATCCCATGGAGCCTAACTATCTCTTGCACATATAGATCCATTAAGTTGTCTAATGATTGCTTCACTTTGATGGGCAAGAAGTGGGCCGACTTGATAAGCCGATCCACTACCACCCAAATTGCATCGTGTCCTTTCTGAGTTCGAGGGAGGCCCGTGATGAAATCCATGGTGATTTCCTCCCACTTCCACTGTGGCATCCCTAGGCTCTTAAGCGTACCCTGAGGCTTTTGATGTTCTATCTTCATTTGTTGACAAACTATACACCGAGATACATATTCTGCTATTTCTTTCTTCATATCTGGTCATCAAAAGCTTCTCTGCACATCCTTGTACATCTTCATACTTCCAGGATGGATTGCGAATTCAGACTTGTGGTACTCATCCAAAACTTTCCTTCGTAACGCTGAGTTGTTGGGTACCCATAACCGGTCGCGGTACCGAATGCCGCCATCTGCTGAGATCTTGAAATCGTTTCCTTCCATACTTGTCTTGATCATCATGGTCTGGTAGTCAGAATCTTCCACTTGCTCTGCAATGATCCGTCCAATAAAATCCGGCTCGATCCGCTGCATCATCATGAGCGAGCCATTAGGTGTTACCTGTGGAGCCCATTTAAATAGTTCTTCCATCATCTCATATTGTCGGAGACGCACGAAGGCCACTGAACCTTCCCACTTCCGACTAAGAGCATCCGCTACTGAGTTCGCCTTCCCTGGATGATAGTTGATGATGAGCTCATAGTCTTTCAGGAATTCTATCCATCGCCTCTGGCGCATATTCAGATCTCTCTGAGTGTACACATATTTCAAACTCTTATGATCTGTGTATATTATAAACTGTTCCCCATGCAGATAGTGTCGCCAGAGCTTGAGAGCAAAGACTATAGCTGCTAGGTCGAGGTCATGAGTAGGGTAGTTGACCTCATGTTTCTTCAGTTGTCTTGATGCATAAGCTACCACCTTTCCATGTTGCATCAAAACACAACACAACCATGTGCCGCTAGCGTCACTGTAGATCACATACCCACCACTGCCTGAGGGTAAGGTGAGTATGGGTGCGAAAGTCAATCGTCTCTTCAGCTCCTGAAAGCTTTCTTCGCACTTTGTGGACCAAATAAACTTTTCGCCTTTTCTGGTGAGCTTGGTCAATGGTAGTACCAGTCTGGAGAAATTTTTGATGAATCTTCTATAATATCCTGCCAGTCCGAGGAAGCTTCTGATCTCTGAGACGTTCTTCAGCTGAGTCCAATTTGACACTGCATCAACCTTAGTCGGGTCCACTGATATTCCATCTTTGGAAACGATGTGCCCAAGGAACATCATTTGGTCCATCCAAAATTCACATTTGGCGAATTTTACATACAGCTTTTTGGCTCTCAACGTTTCCAAAATAATCCTCAAGTGTTCCTTGTGTTGTTCCACGCTAGGTGAATAGATGAGAATATCATCCACGAAGATGATCACGAACTTGTCGAGATGTTCATTGAATGTTCAGTTCATCAGGTCCATAAATGATGCAGGAGCATTAGTCAATCCAAATGGCATGACAAGAAATTCGTAATGTCCATACCGTGACCTGAAGACCATTTTCGGGATATCTTCCTCCGCTACCCTGAGCTGATGGTAGCCGCTCCACAGATCAATTTTGGAGAACACTTTGGCATTGGCGAGCTGATCGAACAAGTCGTCAATGCGAGGAAGGGGGTACTTGTTCTTTACCGTGACCTTGTTGAGCATCCGGTAATCTATGCATAGCCTCATTGATTCGTCCTTATTCTTGACGAACAGGACCGGAGCACCATGGTGAGACACTGGGCCTGATGAAACCCTTATCTAGTAGCTCTTGAATCTGAGTCTTCAACTCCTTCATTTCCGCTGGGGCCATGCGATACGGAGCCTTAGAAATTGGTGTTGTGCTTAGTAATAGATTAATGTTGAAATCAATGTCTCTCTTCGGTGGTAGACCACTGACATCCTCGGGGAACACGTCCAGAAACTCCTTCACGATGTCTATGTCTTGAGGGGTTTTGGTAGGAGATTCCACCTTGGTCACACTTGCCAGAAATCCTCTGCAATTTTGCTTGAGCAGTTTCTGAGCCTTTATTATTGACACTATGACTTTGGGTTCTTTCCGATGTATACCTCTGACTGTGACTTTCTCTTTAATCTTTGCTCCTATCACCACCTTCTTTTGCTTGCACATGATGGTAGCGTCATGGCGAGCTAGCCAGTCCATGCCTAGTATGACATCATAATCCCTCATGGGTATTATGATCAGGTTAGCAGGGAAGTTCTTTTTATCAATTTCTACTGATACATCAGCTAAGTATCTAGTAGTCCATAGTGTTCCTTGTGGGGGTAAGGATGGTCATGCTAGGTTCTAGATCCATAACAGGTAACCCCAATATGATAGCACACTCTTCTGATATGAAAGAATGAGTGGCTCTAGAATCAAACAAAACTGTAGTAGGTAGCTTGGCAATACAAAGCGTACCTCGAATGACATCAGCGTCATTCTGCTGAGTATCCTCTTTCAGGTTGAAGAGTCTTTCTTGCACTATGGGCTTGCGCCGTGGACAGTCCCGGGAGAAGTGGTGCATCACGCCACAATAATAGCATGCTCCGGTGTTCATGCGATATACTCCAGCGTGAGTCTTGCCACAAGTGTTATATAGAACCTTCTCACATTGCACTGGTTGTGCCTGAGGAGCTCTGGGTTGTTGGGGCCTCTATTGCGCCGGTCGCCTTGTCGGCTGCTGGGGTTGTCTCTGCTGAGGTTGTTGTTGTGCTAGTGCCTACTGGGACTGACGAGGTGGTCGGGGCTGCTCATAACGAGGCCATTCGATTTGTTGTGGGGCAGGGTACGATCAGGGACGGTTATCCCGTCGCTGGTCCCGTCGTTGATGGAAGTTGTTCCTCTTGAAATGTTGTGGTTGGGACCCCTGTCCCACTTCTTGTTGCCCTCTTCTGGCACGTTGTAGTTCTTGTTGATCCTTCTCTGTTAAAATTGCCAATTGGGCTGCCTCAGTCAGAAGTTTGCAGTTTCCTGATCGTGTTTGCCCCCTTAGGCTCGGGTTCAAACCGTTGACGAAATGATTAGTCTTCTCTTATTCGTCTATGTTCATCTTAGAATACTTCAGGAGACGAACGTACTTGGTGTAGTACTGGGACACCGTCATTGTCCCCTGGCTCAAGTTCAGAAATTCATGCGGCTTCATTCTTCTCTGATAGGTGGGGAAGAAGCGGACTTTGAACAATCGTCGAAAGTCAGCCCATGGTATTGCATTAACGCCCGCGAACTCGGTAGCCTTGGTCACCTTCCACAATCTTTAGCGTCCTTAGTGAGGGTGTCGGCAGCAAAGATGACTTGTTTATGGTATGGGCAGTCCAGGAGTTCAAATTTGTCTTCCATGGTGTCGATCCACTGCTCAGCCACGTCTATATCTCCTTCGCCGCTATAAGTAGGCGGCTTCAGCCTCCATAATTCTTGTATGGTGCATTGGGGAGGCAGTGGTCTTCCCTGACGTTCTGGCTGAGGTGGGGGATTCTGGATCCCTTCTTCACCACGACCCTCGATCTCGTCACTTGGTTGTTGCATCTTGCTTGGAGGGAGGATCTCTGAGAAACAACACGATCGATGATAAGTCATACTGAAAATTATGCTTAAATTCAAGTAACTTTCATTCCTTTATTACTTTTGCTATAACCATGAAAAATGTGTGTCACATGATGACAAACCCATCATAGTGAAGTCTTATTTCAAGGAAAAGAAAGCAAACAATTAAGCATCTAAAGTGCTCCGAGTCCCAAGCTACTCGTCGCGCCGGGAAGTCTCCTCTGAGTCTTCCTGGGGATCTCCTCTGGATCTGTTTGACTTATATGACATGGGCTTCTTAATTGTAATCCCCTTAGTGGTTCAGGGATCTCTTCTTCATCATTTGAGGATAGCCAAATCAGATTGCTTATATGTCTTCCCATCATCTGCAAGTTCCCCCCATGGATTACTTCTTCCCATGTCCCAATGGGTGGAGAGGGTAAATCTGGATCGTTACTTCCCACGCTCTCTGAATCTGAATGCTCCGGTCTCTCTGGAGTAGGCGATGGCGGGGTTGGAGGATATAGTGGGCATACACGTATCCCAACTATATGACCCCTACCCCTTCGTACAACTCTGGTGATCATGTGACGTGAATGCATCTATAAAATAAGTTATCTCAATATAAAATAACCCATTTGAATAATTCAACTAGTACTTACTTGAGGAGTGGAGTCGTAGTTGCTCAGCAAGCTTGCACATGACTTTACTCTGATGTTAAGACCAATGGACAATGAGGACAATGCAATGACTATACTCTATTATGAATGACAATGACACTGATCTATACTCTACTATGAACAATGTGAGCAAAAAATTTAGGCTCTGATACCAAATTGTAACACCCCTAAAATCCGCCCTTTCGCCACGCTGACGGTCGAACTGACCAAGGGAGCGCCACTCATTGCCTATGACTACTTTGACTTTGACTTGGACTTTGACTGGTCAACAAATGACCCACGTGGCAAGGGAAATGATAGAGAATAATAATGATATAAAATGCGAAAGAAATATCTTTACAAAATGACAAATGTCACATGTGATGTGATAATTCAAAAGAAATAAGGAACGAGGATAGTTCAAAAAGGGTTCTGAGAATATCAACAAAAAGCAAGGCTAAAAGAAAAATTCAAGAGTTTCATATTTACAACATTTAATAATTCAATGCAGAATATAAATGGCGGAAAGCTATAGTGATATTGCAAGTCATGTGCCGCCACCCTGGAGCTCTGCATTATCCACCTCCTCCCTAAGTAGCGTTCTCATCTACAAAATTCCAAAGCAGGGGCATGGAATGCCCGTGAGCTATCGCCCAGTACACATAGAAAAGTCATAGATGATGAAATGATAATCAATAATCAATGATTTTATTCTTTACTTTAAGAATGCTTTATACAATGCTATACTCCGTGATCCATTATCATACTCTGTTATCCATTACCATGCTCTGTTATCCATTACCATACTCTGTTATCCATTACTATTTTCTGTTATTCATTACCATACTATGTTATCCATTACCATTTTCTGTTATGCTTTGTGTGGGACTACGTCTTTTACATTACTATAAGATCTTTAATGTTCGTTATCCTATGCGAACTCGACTTTAATGATTTGGGAAGCTAGAGGTGTCTCTGCACTGTATGTTGCCAGGGTACCCATGAAAGGGAAGATGTATGTTCAGACATAACCTTTTCGAAATACAGGTGGGAGAGGACCTGCATCCCAGGAACAGTGGTCGTTATGCACCCGTAGGTTCACTGTCTCCTCAGCTAAGCTACATGTCCATCTGGCACAAAACAATATAATTCATATATGCCACCGTAGGGAAAGAGTGTGTTCACTGCGTCACTCTTATTCGGAGCACAGGTGGGAGAAGGCCTGTGGTCCAGGAGCAGTGATAGTTAAACTAGTAGGTACACTGTCTCCTCAATGCAGCTACCTGCCCCTCCACTGTACAATACTTTGACCTTTACCATGAACAACACATAGTTATCTCATTCATTTATCTTCACTTTATTTGTCTTAATTATTATTATTATTATTATTATTATTATTATTATTATTATTATTATTATTATTATTATTATTATTATTATTATTATTATTATTATTATTATTATTATTATATATATATATATATATATACATATACATATATATATACATATACATACATATATATATATACATATATATATAATTCCGAGAATAACATGCCTACTAAATAATAATATTAATTATCATTATCCCGAGAGTAACATTCCGAGAGTAAAATGCCCTTAAGTAATTATTATTCAATAATAATAATTACTATTATTCCTAGAGTAACATGCCCTTAAGTAATTATTATTTAATAATAATAATTACTATTATTCCGAGAGCACTTGTGCACTAAATAATATATATACATAGATCACATGAATTCCGAGAGCAACCTTCCACCTCCTAAGTAATTAATATCATTATCACTATTATATATCTATCTATGTACATATAATCCGAGAGTTTTAATTAAGGATCATCATAATTATTTCCATACAAAGCATCATCTCTATGCTAGCCGAGAGTTAAAGACCTACTACATAATATAATTATTACTCTTATATATATATATATATATATATATATATATATATATATATATATATACCGAGAGCAATAGGCTTAATGCATAATATAATTATTACTCTTATATATATAACCAAGCCGAGAGCAACATGCCTAATGATTAATTATCATTATTACTCTATGTACATGTAATCCTATATAACCAGGCCGAGAGCAGCATGCCTAGGGATTAATTATCATTATTACTCTATGTGCATGTAATTCGAGAGCAACATGCCTAATAATTAATTAATTAGTTGGCATTACAATCATAGTATGAATGAAGATAAGTGTATTATATCTCGGACTCATAATATATCCTAAAGGATAATGACACAATAATATGGAAAGAGTAATATATAATGTTAAACGATAAAATGAATGGGAATCGAATTTCATGATCATTTATCTACATTTCTTCATCAAGAGATTTTATACGTCTACGGTACCTTTTTTTTTTATTCGTCGGAGGTTCGCCGGTCGTCCTGGTTCTCGTTGTTCTTTCGTCTGCCCACGATTCATCGCTGATTCGCTCGTCGATCGCCGGAGAGAACAAGGGAGAGAGAGATGGCCGTGAGGGGAGTCAAAAAAATGTACTGGAGTCCTCCTCACTCCTTCTTATGATTCTGTCCACTCTTGTGAGAAGGAGGGGAGTGAGGGAGAGTGGGGGAGGTTTCATGGGGTGAGAGAGAGAATAGGGGAGAGAAGTGGGGAGGGGAGAATGACCGATTCTCTCGTCCCCCACTTTCTTTTTTTCTAATCCGAATTTTCTACATTTTGAATTTCAAATAAAAGAAGAAATGGCCGGGCATTACAGGTAGGGCCGCCTCACGGGCTGGGCGGCTGTCGGGGGCTGCCCCTGCACGAGAGGCTCTTCAATGGGCGCCTCGGCGCGTGAGGAGGCTGGTGAACCGCCCCTCGCGGGGAGGAAGTGACCATCGGTGGTTGCCTCTGCATGCACGAGTGGCGGCCGTCGAGGGCCGCGTTTCGCGTAGTGGCAGTCGTCGGGGGCCGCCCCCATGCTGGGGCAGACCCTATGCATTGTGCAGCCAGTGATGTCCGCCTCACGCGTTGGGGAGGCCAACGGTGCGTTGTCGCGTCCCTCCCGCCCTTGTTTGATGATTTAATGATGTAGAAAAAGTTGAGGAAGATGAAGTCGGAAGATGAGAATATGATGCATAAGATTAGGTTAAAGAAGAATATTTATATCTAATTCTAATTAGTCTCTTTTTTTTACAATAAAAAAAGAAAAGAACACGTTACAATTTTATCTTAAAATAATATTTTTTTGCATTCTTATCATTTATTTAAGGAAATAAAAAATAATGTAAAAACATATAAATATGTATATATAACCTAAATCCTAATTAAAGTTAAATTATTTTTAAAAAAAAGTTAGACATACATAAAAATAAAAAAACAAAGAATTAAATTTATCATCTAAGTAAGGAATAAATAAATATGATCACAAGTAAAAAAATTATCATCTAAGTATTAAAATAAATAAATATTATCATCTAGTTTTTAAAAGACAAGATATTCAGTTTGTCTTTTATTAACATTATTAAAAATTAACAATTATCTTTTTCCATTTTTAAATAATAAATAAAATGTATTAGACAATCTAGGCGATTAATTAAATTGCACAATTTTTAACTTCAATGTAAACAAATAACAATTATTAATGTAATTTTATCAACAATATATATATATATATATATATTAATGTCAAACTAATATTTCTTAAAATATTAATAAAGTATGAATCACACATTAAGCTTTTATAGAAAATTTACATGTTATTTGCCGCAAATTTTAAAAATGTACAAATAGTGCTTTGAACAATTAGTTATGAAATTTTTGTGGGTAATATTAATGATAAAGAATATAGTTTATTACAAAAATCAAATTTGTGGCAATTAGTTGTATTATTTTCCACCAAATACATCTTCATAACAATTGCTAAATCATTATTACCATGATATAAATTATTTGTGACTACAAATTCATTAATACTCACAAAATAATAATCGTGACTATAAGATATGATATTATCACGAACTAATATGTTGTGGTTATTAATTTGTGGCTATAAATCACATTTGTTGTAGTGCGAGTTCCTTGTTGTCGATCACACGGTCGTGGTTTCCACCATACGAAACCCGGCCCGAGTTCCAGTACACCCGACCTGGGTTCCAGTACACTCGACCCGGGTTCTAGAGGTTGAAAAGAAAGAAAGTAATGTATTTAGCTTGGACCGAGTCCCTCGTGACTTGACCCACGTCAGATGAAACTCGACCCGAGTTTGATCGTGCCTGGCCCAGATTCTGCACTGATTGTAAAATTGATTTATTAATTATTAGACATGTTAAAAGTTTGTTTTGCCCTTGTCATGATATTGATGAACCGAACAGAATAGATAGTTAAATATGCAAAGATAAAAGTTGAAAGATGGGATCCTCATGTGTTGTTATAGTTAAAGTTAAAGAAAGGGATCCTTGCGATCCTACTTGGATAACATTGAGAAGCCAAAATCTATTTTGTGAGTAAGTAAATGATCACTTGATTTTGATTTGATTCACCTTGACTCATTGTTATAACCACATGAAAGTGCCATGTTGATGTTTTAGAACTTCAACATAATAAAAAAAGTCGAATTAGGACAACACATGTATATGTTTTATGAATTGTTTAAAGTAAAAGATGTAGTGTAACACATGAAAGAAGAGATGTTATGAAAAGAAATGTATAGAAATAACGGAAATGAAAAGAATGGAAATGAAAGGTAAAGTTTGACATTGTTATTATGTGTTCCTTGATATATATATATATATATATATATATATATATATATGACTTAATTTCTAATCTTGTTCTATTTAAGTTATTGCATCAATTTGTATTATTCCGTATACTGAGCATATTTTGCTCAGGATATTCTATGTCCTTTTATTTGAACCCCACAAATAATTGATGCTATAGATGGAGGCGCGTGCAGCAACAAAGTTCGTGGCGATGCAGTTGCATATGAGAGTCAGTTTTAGATTTTGCTATTAGAGCTCCCCTACTTTATTTTGATGTAATAGCTACTTTATAGATTGTGATAGTAGAGGACTTCTCGAAACAGAAAGAATTGTCAGCTTTCGCACTATATTCTTATGTTGGTTGTTATTAGTATTATGAATTGGTCTGCTTCTGCATTTTATGAAAGAAGTTATTATTGTTCTTTGTTGCCTTATTGGATTATGAAAGCCTAAGAAGAGTTATGTGTATAAGTAATGCCGGCCCAGACTAACTCAATTGCCACGTGTCAGGAGGGCAAAATCTAAGGGCATTAGATATTTGGTACGTAAAAAAAAGTGGAGCTTTGACCGAGTTAAATCACTAGCGTGAGTGCTCAATAAATATTCTTTTAAAGTAGTGTTTAAAGATTTTATTACAAATTACTATAAGCTACTCCCACTAGCTTACAGAGTATCAAATAAAATGATTTTATATTTTATTCCTATTATACCCTCATTCCTTTTAATATAAAATTTTATATAATTTCTAAACATCATATATTATTTTCTTTCTTTTTATATATCACATCTTTAATTTTACTTAAAATTTGAACAAGATTTTTAAAATAATCAATATTTTTAAAAAATATTTCTATTCAAAATAAATTATTATAAATTAATTAGTATGAATATGACACTTATAAGAATAAATTTAATTTATATTGTTATTTCTATTTTTGCCTACAAGTATACACTACTTCAATCAATATTGGTATCAAATAATTTTTTTCAGATTTATAAATAAATCACTGTCCTCTGATAGATAATTTTTATCCTCTAATTAAATTACTATCTTTTATTTAAATTATTATCCATTAATCGAACCATTAACTTTACCAAAGAAAACTTATTTGGACAATTGGGTCATGATGTTAGTCTCTAAATTTTGAAAATGATGAATATAATTATTATTAATAATTTAAATTATTTTTTTATTATCACTAATGATTTTTTAAATTATTAATAAAAAATATATTGAAAAAAATAAAGAAAAGTATATATGCGTAAGATGCGCATGTAACACATAAAGCGATATGTGTATATGTATAGAAAGTTCTGATACTGAAGAGATTGAAGTCGTTACAAGCAGGACTTGGAGAGAGAAATATATAATACAAAAGACTGAAAGAGTTGTTTTGAAAGTCAAGTCGGCGAATATCTCCATCCATTTTTCACGAAGCTTCATATAATTGATTCTCACCAACCTAATAATCAATCCTTAATATTTTGATAAAATTATCCCAGCACCTAATTCCTTTATTTCGCATGCAGTATTTTATGATTTCCGAATGAGTTCTTCAATTTTTTTATTTATTTATATCCTTTGCATTGGATCATTAGAAAAAGAATATATTAGATCCTCTTGTTATTCTATGGCGGAAAATTTACCGTTCGCTTTTGACTCGTTATTTTGTTTTCTTGTCTGGACTGATTGTATCATTTATCACATTATCACATTTTAACTAGTACATTGAAAAATAGTTGAGCAAATATTAATTTAACCTTCTTTTATAATGATATGATCGGTTGTATAGGCAACTGTGCTATATGTAATATTCTAAAAAATAAAATAAAAAGAAATAAAAAAATCAATAATCACTTAAAGTTCATTAGTCTTATTAAACTCATAAGTCTAAGATTATTTTCCTACAGTCACCTAGCTAACCTCTCTTTTTCTCCCCTGACACTCCATCTCACCTTCTCTTTTCCTCTCACTCACTCCCACCATTTCCTCTCTTGTCAACCCACCACAGCACACAAGGAAGGTCTTCACCTCACAAGTCACAACAACTCTCACTCGTTCTCTTCTCTCTTCCTTTCCTGTCATATCACGGCCAGCACACAAGGAAGGCCCATCACTCCCTCTCACTCTATCTTCTCTCCCTCTCCCTTCCTCACATTTCGGCCACAAAAGCAATGAAGAAGAAGAGAGAAGAGAAGAACAACGAGAATGAAAAGAAAAGAAGGAAAAAAGTGAAAGAAGAATAAAAATAAGATTTTAGAGTAAATTTTAAAGGTACGTTGAGAGGATTCAAAATCTTCTTTTCACCCTTAATAATGTAGTGATATTTTGATTAAGGGATGACAATATTAAATTAGGTCTTATCGATGTATGATTAGGGGATGTTCATGTTTGCTTTAGGATGACTCATATTTATTATAATCATGATTAGAATTTAATATTTCTTGCCATTCATATTTAGTTCATGCTTAGTTTTAATTATTGCTTAAAGGTTCGGACGTTTGAAACTCTCGATCGAAAGTTCGTGAACTCAGCATGTACGATAGTAAACCTTTCGAGCGTTCGATTCGTACACGGCCTATGAACGATCGAAAAGAACTCGGAACGAACGACTGAATCGTTATTGATCGACCGATGCATACAGATCAAATGTGCGTCCGAACCTCTTTCGGACGATCGCCGGATGCACCCCTAACTTAATGGACAAATAATAAACACGACTCTAATTAACAACTATGATTTGATTAAATATCTGTCTACATGATTCTTCCTTTCCTTAATACTATATCATGATGATCTAGAGTCACCGCGCTCCCTACAACTTTGATTGATTCATATGATCAAAAGATAAATTCATGGTTAATAAAGATAAAAGATAAGGATTATCATTGTCTACCTAGATGGCAGCCTTGTGTGAGACACTCCTCGTGAAGTTTATCAGCCTTGTGTAATGCACTCCACCTACGGATGCTACCGCTTTGTGCAAGGTCATCTTCCTCTTATAGGGCACTTTCCGTGGCACTTAACTTGTACTTGTGTATTTGCAATAGTATTCCCTAAAAGTGTATATCTCTTTAACTCATAAATAAGATGAAATGAAATGAATGATTAAAGATGAATGGAAGGACTCTGCCTTTATGAATATTAACATGAAATGAAATGGAATGGAATGAAATTATGATGGTCATCCTTGATCGATTCTTATATTAAATTTATATGCTTGCTTCATGCCTATTGGTGGAATATTTCTGTGGCCTATTATGAATTCACACTTAACTTTATACTAACGGTTGAATTTTCTCTCATGTGTGATCCCCATAAGTATGTGAATTATCTGCGAGTCAAGTTGATGTGTATGGCAACTTCAACTCGGGTAACATGTGCACATAGTTATTTAGAGTTATGCTGACTCTTTTTCATATTATTGAATTATACTTGGAGATGATGTATGGACTTTTATATGCCAGATATTATGTACTTTTTCATTTTATTCTATTATCTTTCATAATTTTTTTCTTTTCAATTGTTGTGATAATTTATTTTAAAACTTTTTCACTTATATGCCACTTTTCTTGATCATTTGAATTAACGAAAGGGTCAAAATAGTATCGAAAAAATAGCGCACAAGAAGAAATTTCGTCACATGATGTGATCAAATTTCGAGGCGTTACATAGATTATATATTTGTCTTTTTAGGCCTTTTGCCTATCTTTAAGTTTTAGACAAAAAATCTATTTAATCATATAATTCTTTAGATAATTGTTTTAATCAGGTTTGGTGTCCACATCATTTTTTAACCTAAGGTTTAAAATATGGAATGCACATGTTCTATTGAGACGGTGATCAATATTAGTAATATTATTAAAATTTGCATTAGTTCTTTTGTTCATTTTTAATTATTTGATACCATTATCATTTTTAGACCAATATTCCTAATATGGCTGCACAAGTTACGTGATCCAGGCATATATACTGATGACCTATTACACTACAAGAAAATTATCATTTTCCGACGGGTAATTTCTGACGATTTGAAATCCGTCGCAATTTCCGACGGATTTTACGATGGTTTCGTTTCCAACGGATTTTCCGACAGTTACAACCGTCGGAAATGAAAATAATAGATTATGTAATTTGTTATATTATTATTTTATTTTTCAACATTTAGGAACATCGATATTTCCGACGGATATCCATCCGTCACAATTTCCGACGGTTGCAACCGTCGGAAATGAAAATAATAAATTATATAATTTATTATATTATTATTTTATTTTTCGACGATTAGGAATGTCGATATTCTCGACGGATATCCATCCATCGTAATTTTTGATGGATTTTTCGGTGGTTACGACCGTCGGAAATGAGAAAATAAATTATGTAATTTGTTATATTATTATATCCATCCATCGTAATTAGGAACGTCGATATTTTCGACGAATATTCATCCGTCGTAATTTTCGACGGTCGTAACCGTCGGTAAATGTATAATAATATCATGTGAATAGTATTTTATTAATATAATTAGCGACGGTCCAAACCGTCGCAATTACCGACGGTTTCGACCATCGGTAATAATACCGACTGTTCAAACCATCGGTAAAATAAAAAAATAAATATTATATATAGCTAAATATTTTTTCGACGGTCACAATCGTCGGTAATTTTAAAAATAATTAATATTTACTTTTCCGACGGCCAGAGTCGTCGGTAATTAAAATTTTGTTATCCCGCTTTCTCTCATCTTTCCACCTATAAATATATATATAATAACCCAATTTTCTTTCCACCTCTCCTCTCTCTCCCTCCTCTCCTCTCCTCTCCCTCTCCCGGCCGGCGAGCCTCTTGCCGGACGTCAAGCGTCGACCGCCGGCGACCTGTCCCACCGGCGTGTCTCTCTCTTCGCCGACGTGTCTCTCTTTCTCTTTCTCTCTTTCTCTTTCTCTCTTTCTCTTTCTCTCTTTCTCTTTCTCTTTTTCTTTTTCTCTCCGGTCGTTGGCGGCCAGATTCGGCCGCTGGCAGCCGGATTCGGCCGCTGCCGACTAGATCCGGCCGCCCGCGGCGAGATCCGACCGGTAGCGGCGCCCGATCCGGACGGATCCAGCCGACCGCAGTCGGATCCCGCCGCTGTCGGCCGGATCCCGTCGCCCGCGGCCGAATCCAGTCGCTGCCGGCCGGATCCAGCCGCCCGCGATCGGATTCAGCCGCTAATTTTTTATTTTTAAAAAATTCTTTGCGACGGTTGCGACCATCGAAAGATCGACGACAGCCGTCGAAAGTTTCGACCGTCAAAAATTTTCGACAGTTGGAACCGCCAGATATTTTTTGACGGTTGAAACCGCCGGACTTTTCCGACGGTTCAAACCGTCGCAATTACCGACGATTTTGATTTGAACCGTCGCAAATTGATTTGCGACGAGCGTTTTTTCGACGGATTGATTTCGTCTGAAAAATCATCAGTAATACAATATACCGACGATTTTTGAGCTGATTACCATAACCGTCGGTAATCAACGTTTTTCTTGTAATGTTAATTGATAGGGTGATGCTATATCCTCCTAAATTAGGAGGATTAGCCTCTTAACTCACTCACAATGACATTGCATGTAATTTCATCAACTTTATTGGGTAATTTAAGTATGTGAGTATTAGGAGAATTTTTAGGTTAGATTTTTAGGAGGATTTAGTATTTTTGTAATTGATATTATATGACAAGTGGAAGGTCTCTTAATAAAGTACATTATACTTTAATTACCATATGTATTTTAAATAGTGGTGTGTTCGGTTAATGCATTGAATATCATTAATCGTTTTTTTAAATATCATTAAGGAAATAATGAAGATAGTGTTTAATAATAAAATGAATATTATTGTTATACATTTATATTTTCATACGATATTATTCCTCGAACTTTTTTTAGTAATAAATAGAGTAAGTTTAGCGTACATTTGCTTAATTCATATATGCAATAACAACAAATGCTATTAATAACATAATTTCAATTTTAGATAAATATATTTTTTTTCATTTTTTACGTATGTCATGTGATTATTATATTCATTTTCACCGCGCATGACGCGGGTGTTACGCTAGTTCATAATAATCGCAGCAATTAATAATTCCATTTTAGTAAATAAACTTTAGCGTAGATTTTTAATTTAATAATTCCACGAGCGGCTAATGGGACGAGGGAGGATTGCGAAGGAAATATATAACCAGCTCGCGTGCGGGCGGTGAGAGAAAGGGGGGAGGGAGAGAGAGAAAGGGAAAGGGGAAAGGGTGAGGGAGAAAGTCAGGTCAGCCGCAGCGTTAGCAGCAGATGAACGGCGGCGACAGCAGGACAGCAGCGGCGCCGGCAACAGGACAGCGGCAGCAGGAGATGTGCAGCGGCGGCAGCAGAACAACAATCAAAAGGAGTAGAAGTGCTTGTCGTGTCCCATAAGAAGGTAAAAGAAAAAAAAAAGTGAAGAAAAAAACTCTGCGATCGGTGGAGATGTGCGTCTCCACCGATCTCACGGGCCAGCACGCGATCTACCGCGTGCTGGTAAAAAACGATTCAAATTGGGGTTCAACACAAATTCCACAGGTGAACACGTGAAATCGTCCGATTTTACGTCGCCAGACGCGATTTTGATTGCAATGGGGGCTTCGGATGGAGCTTCTTTTGTTCATTTTCTTTTTGGAGAGCCATGGTATCATGCAGCTCTCGCATACCCACTTGTGCATTTCATTCTTCAATTTGATTGCAAAGGGATTGCTTCTAAACCCCGCAGTCATGCTTCCTCTTTCAAAAAAGGAAAAAGATTGGGTAAGGAGCCACAAGGCACGCTACAGATGGATCGCTTCTACACTCCGCGGTCATTCTTCAATTCATTCTTCCAATTGAACTTTCTGTATAGATCATGCTGAAAATTTAGAAAAATCTGAGAGATTATTTGTGGATGAATGGATTTGGTTTTAATTGAATTTAAATGCAAATAAGTGAAACTAGGGTAAAGCCCCCTTGTGGTACCCAGGGGCGAGGTTGGGTGTCATATAATTTGCCTGCATTTTTTTTATTTGAGAAGCCGTGCAAGTTAATTTCCATAACAAATGAATTACATACTAGGAACGTATTTTGTAGGTAGCAAACAAGCATGACCTTGACATATCTTAACAACATGGCTCACAGATTCTTATTTCTCTTACAGGTTAAAATGCATGTTCTTCTACTTATTTATTATTGTACAATCTCAAGGAGGTCATTCCGTGGACTTTGAAGGCTAAGAAGTTTCTTTCCAAATAATTACTACATAATTTGGATTGCCTCATAGTAACTGTTCTTAACAGCACAAGTTGATGAAAGGGATAGTTGGTATGGCCTTGAACAATTTGGAGCTTTCTGTGAACTATGTCAATCACTAGGCAACTGTTTTGTTTCGAGAGCAACTAGGAAACTGTTTTGTGGGTGGAAAAGTAAAAGAAACTAACATGCAGAAAAAAGGTTTAATTGCTTCTTCCTCGAGAATCATTTCAGGTAATGGGATAAAGCACATGGCACGCTTGAAGCCTTTAATCCAGAGAAGTGGACCACCTGCATGTCAGCTAGCATTTTTTTTGGTGGAAGTTGCCACTTTAGAGGTTGTAAGGAGGTTCTCTAGATCAAAATGTCCACTTGTATGGAAGGGTATTCAGGCCTTGCAAATCCTTTGCTATCCGCCATTCAAATGGATGGGAAAATGGTTACCAATCAAGATAATGATTGACAATGTCCAGGTTTGCTTGTTGTGACCATTACTTTGTTTTTTTAGTTTAAATCTCTCTTTACTGCCAATGAATTCTGTATGATTTCCAGAAATATATTTTATTATTCATCTGAAAAGAAATATATTTATTATTTGGTGTGATATTAAGAAATATTTCATATCAGATTCAGAAGAATTTTTCTTGTTTTCTGTATGATCGGGTACAAGGGATGTACTTTGGAAAGCCTTGCAAAAGAAGATGGTGAGTGTTGCCTACATTAAGGTAATACAAGATATGTACGATGGGGCATTGACTAAGATTAGGACACCCGGAGGTGAGACAAATGAATTTCCTATAGGAATTGGCCTACATCAAGGATCAGCTTTAAGTCCGTATCTATTTAACTTAGTTATCGATACTATAACCGAGAGTATCACAGAGGAGGTACCTAAGTGCATGCTATTTGCGGATGATATAGTATTTTTAACGGATTCAAGAGAAGAGATTAATACAAAATTGGAAATATGGAGAAATACGTTGGAGTCAAAGGGTTTTCGTTTAAGTAGGAATAAAACAGAATATATGCATAGCAATTTCACAAATAAACAACTTAGAGACGATTTGAAAGTTAGACTAGGGGAGGATATAATTCCTCAAGTGACAAAGTTTAAATATTTAGGATCAATTGTAAGACAAGATGGTGAGATTGATGACGATGTTAATCATAGAATTCAAGCTGGTTGGTGTAAGTGGAGGAAAGCCACTGGAGTTCTTTATGATAGAAAAGTACCCAATAAAGTTAAAGGAAAATTCTATCGTACTGCTATAAGGCCAGCAGTGTTATATGGTAGTGAATGTTGGGCTATGAAGGGACAACATGAACATAAAGTGGGGGTAGCCGAAATGAGGATGTTGAGATGGATGTGTGGTCATACAAGATTAGATAAGATTAGGAATGACCATATACGTGAACGAGTCGGAGTGGCTCCTATTAGTGAGAAAATGGTAGAGAATCGTTTGAGATGGTTTGGTCATGTTCAGAGAAGACCATTAGATGCGCCAGTAAGAAGAGTAGATCAAATAATCTGGAGTCCGATTAAAAGAGGGACAGGGAGGCCAAGGCGGATACTTGGCGAACTAACAGAGCAGGATCTATTGGTGAATAATATACCGAAAGGTTTGGTTACTAATAGAGCGGAATGACGTCGTATGATCCATGTAGCCAACCCCATCTAGTGGGATAAGGCTTTGTTGTTGTTGTTTTGTATGAAAAGTCAGTTTTGCTTTCTACTATGATTTCTTAAAAGTTTGCTTTTGGGCTTCCCAGTGGATATCAAATTTGAGTTTCCAGTTTACAAGCTTTAATGATCAGAAAAGCCAATCTAAAATGATAGGGCAGGTAATTAAATTGATTTTCTTAAAAGTCTGGATTTTGTTTTCCAGTTGATTTTGTTTCCTGGCTTGATGTGTGTATAGATTTGTAGATATGTCTGGACCTTGAATAGTCAATTAGTCTGTCGCTTTATATTCAAGAAATTTGTGCGCACATGTTTGTCTCCTTGGTGTTATCCAACATTAAGTTTGGTTGGCGCTTTAAACCATCTAAATCTTCTGTTCCTATGTTGCCTAGCAAACCAGGATGATGTTTCAGATTGTCATCACCTTTGCTTGAAGAACCCCGAGGTTCTTGCTGCTACTTGAATTTCGTATTCAAGTTTGTTTAGAACTTACTCAAAATTTCTCCATTCATCTGGATTTTTAATTCCTTGACATCCTTGTGTCCTCACTGCAAAAATCACGATATCATTGACTGGTCAAAATGTTGCTTGTTACGACAAATCTATTGAGATGAATTGCCAGATTAGTTCCTTGGATGTGACTTTTGCTATGGTAGTTCTTAACCTTTCTTCTTTAATCTGTTTGTTAATGTATTCTGGATCAGTAGCTTGCTGCTAAAGGGCAAGTAGGAAACCAAATTCAGTGAAAACATGTCTGAAATGTGATGTCGACTATCCATCTGCTCCATTTCAGAGGGTATACGAGGACTGCTTCTAAGGAAATTTGTTGAAACTAGAAAATGTTTTTTTTTCTTCTCATCTTTCCTTTTCTGCTTACTTCTTGCTTGTTCCACCATATTGCCTCCTCTGTGAAACTAGATAGGTTTCCATATTGCTTATATGCTTTTATATTCCAGTTAAACTGATCATTTTTCTTTTGTGTAGTCCTATAATTGAAGAAATTATGCTGTGATATAGGACAAAAATATTTAAACCGATTCCTGTTTGCTCCGAGTAAATCAAATATTCATAATATGGTCCATTCTTTGTAAAGGCATCATGTAGATTATAGAAGTTCATAATAAAATTGGATAACTGCACAAAGGCAATTATCCTTAAGCCTCTCTCAAAAAGAAAAAAATCAAACTATTAGCTTTCCCTCTCAATTGCCTTTGAGATTTGTTCTTGAGGGGTAATTTCCTTTGAGATAAGGAGAGTTTCTGTCAATATTTTTGTGACTCCTTTAAGTGTTCTTATATTCTTGTTTGTGTATTTCGCCAGCTTTTTTCCCATTAACTATGATCATTTGGATTTACAGAGGATCTCAAAACCGCTGCTGTTATTGTCTATTGCGACAGCTTTTTCTGAACAATCTGAAAACAGCGAAGAGTTACTTGACACAGATGATACTCAGCCAAACTGTGGAATTACTAGAACATCATCGAATTCTGACATCAGGTAATGAATGTGTAAGATATTTCTTCTAGTTTCTAGATTTTCTTTACAAACTTTTCATATTACAAACATGATTACCGTTGAGTTATCTAAGGTTGTTATTCTGTTTACAAATGTTGAGCCTGCTAAAAGATGAGCATATGCCTTTAAGGAGTTTAAAAATTCTTTATGCTTGTGTTAAGCAAATGACGACAAAGCCTATCTGGAAGCTCGGTTGACCAGGCATAATGGCATTGTGCTTAACGTTATACAAGGGTTCTTCCTCCAATAATATTTTTATCATTTCTTGCTTGGTTGTTTTCTATATAGTTTAATCCACCAATTAGTATGATGAAAAACCTCCTGTTATGGTAAAATGAAGAAGGGTCTCAGTCCATTGAGCTATAGCAGTTGATGGTTGATACAACCCAGTTTTTCCTGGTAACCAGGATCTTTCAACCTCTCATAACCATGATAGAAGCCTTTGTAGTTAACATGATTTTTTTATTTTATTTTGTGGGGAGTAATATCATGTGAGTTTTTCATATTATCGCATCGAAAGAAAGTCAAGGATCTGAGATTCATTATTCTACATACTCTTTTATGTGCTCACAGGAATGAGAACCTCATAATGGATATTCTGGTCATATTATTTTATTGCAAATCATCAGATGTCCTGCCTAATCATCAATAATAAAGTAACCTCTATGCAAAATGTCAAAGTATTACAAAAGAGTTCACAAAATGGAGGGGGCACTGATGTAAACCTTAAAAATAAACCCTAGCTTTAGCTGATTATGTTATACGCTTTTTTTAGGAGGAAAAAGGATGATTAACCAGAGTGTTAATCATCCAAAATCTTTATTGATGTATAAGCAGTTCAAAGTTCACAGAAGCTTAGATCATGAATACATCAAAGAGCTCCACTCATTGTACAAAAACAAAGCATGACTAAGAATATTTTCAACATAGCATCTACGCTTAAAGAGGCAGATTAATTAAAGCCTATCTCAGTTATCAAATCTCTGTTCTAAATAATTATCCAATGGTTCTTGTGGAATTCTAAACACCCATGTCTCAAATAACAAAGGGAACTAAAAATCCAAAGGGTTCAGGCCAAAGGCTGATAAATACAACAACAACAAAGCCTTATCCCACTAGGTGGGGTCGGCTACATGAATCATACGACGCCATTCCGCTCTATTAGTAACCAAACCTTTCGGTATATTATTCACCAATAGATCTTGCTCTATTAGTTCGCCAAGTGTCCGCCTTGGCCTCCCTCTCCCTCTTTTAATCGAACTCCAGATTATTTGATCTACTCTTCTTACTGGCGCATCTAATGGTCTTCTCTGAACATGACCAAACCATCTCAAACGATTCTCTACCTTTTTCTCACTAATAGGAGCCACTCTGACTCGTTCACGTATATGGTCATTCCTAATCTTATCTAATCTTGTATGACCACACATCCATCTCAACATCCTCATTTCGGCTACCCCCACTTTACGTTCATGTTGTCCCTTCATAGCCCAACATTCACTACCATATAACACTGCTGGCCTTATAGCAGTACGATAGAATTTTCCTTTAACTTTATTGGGTACTTTTCTATCACAAAGAACTCTAGTGGCTTTCCTCCACTTACACCAACCAGCTTGAATTCTATGATTAACATCGTCATCAATCTCACCATCTTGTCTTACAATTGATCCTAAATATTTAAACTTTGTCACTTGAGGAATTATATCCTCCCCTAGCCTAACTTTCAAATCGTCTCTAAGTTGTTTATTTGTGAAATTGCTATGCATATATTCTGTTTTATTCCTACTTAAACGAAAACCCTTTGACTCCAACGTATTTCTCCATATTTCCAATTTTGTATTAATCTCTTCTCTTGAATCCGCTAAAAGTACTATATCATCCGCAAATAGCATGCACTTAAGTACCTCCTCTGTGATACTCTCGGTTATAGCATCGATAATTAAGTTAAATAGATACGGGCTTAAAGCTGATCCTTGATGTAGGCCAATTCCTATAGGAAATTCATTTGTCTCACCTCTGAGTGTCCTAACCCTAGTCAATGCCCCATCATACATATCTTGTATTATCTTAATGTAGGCAACACTCACCATCTTCTTTTGCAAGGCTTAAACCACTCACCAAAGGCTGATAAATAAAGAAACTAAAGAATTATACTAAACGACTCTTGAATACTCATAACTGAAGACCAAAAAAAGACTGAAGGGCAGAAAGCCCATACACTTTATCTCATGGGATGCATAATCTGGCATTTACATCAATAGATAGTCCTCCCGCTTTAAAAGCAACTTTAGAAGATGATTCAGAACTTTAGAAGATGATTCAGAGACTTTCTATATGTAGAATAGACATTAGTCTTTTACAGCATGTACCCTGAGAAGCATTTTTCCTCTTAAGATATCCAACTCTTGTCCACGTTGTAACTCTGTTTCTTTTATCAGCGAAGATTCCTCAAAGGACGAGCCTGAAAACTGGATGATTCAACTTATTAGAGAACTGAATAAACAGGATATCCATTTGCCAGAAAGGTGATTGCCTCGACGTATCCTACATTCCATTAACCTTTATTTTTCCTCTTAAATATTTGTTGGGACTTGGGAGTATCCATAAACCTTCTGGAGCATGTTAGAGATGTAAAAACATTGAAAACTTCAATGAACATTGTAAGATTGAAACGTTGGTATCCTTCTTTCTAATTCAAAGATATTATGTAAACTTTCTTAAATTGTTGCCGTATGTCTGCAATGCACTTTTCATGAACTTTCATTACTCTTGAGTGCATAAATGAATATCCTGTTGCTTTTTATTGAGTTGGATTGCTTGTGTCCAAGAAGTTCATTCCCTTCATAGTAGTTTGACATCTAAGATTATAAATATTTGAGTATCCCATAGTTTGGCATGTTACTTTTTCTCACATGGACTTATGTTTTCTTTATATGCCACTTGTGAATATTGATTAACACAATTATTTCTAATTTAAGAACTGAACTGATGTAGCTTTGTATATATTTGTTTATCTAATATGCTTTTCATTTTAGTTTGCAATCAAATTACAATTCTGTACAGGTTAAATGAGGATGAACTTCAAAGATTTTATGATGCAGCAAATGGTGACTTTTCATGCTTAATTTCATCACTTAAGAGAACAATACGTTGGAGGGAAACATACCACATACTTTCACTCCAAGAGCTTGAAAATTGGTCACATTTGGTTTTTTGGCATGGATTTGATGTGATGCTCCGACCTTGTCTTGTCATTCGGCTTGGACTTGCATGTTCTAATCTAGTGCCCCATGAGAGGCCACACTTTGCTCAAGCTGTTGGTATGATTTTTTTCCTCGTTTTTGTATTGTAATTTCTTTGAAAAATGCAAGATATGTATCACATGTAACTTTGAGAAGCTTCTAGATCTGTATGAAAATTGAAGTTTGGTCCTTTTCTTTGCGAACTTATTTCTTCGCACATCGACACTATCAATTCGTTTAAGTGGTTGATTGAAACTCAACATATTGTTAAAAAGGACATCACGTTCTTTCTAGGACATCCCTTTCAATTTGAAACTGTGTTTTGATTGTTCGATCTTTATATATATATACCAATTATTATGTACATCCTTATCAACATGTATATCACACAATATATAGGGGAAAAGAGAGTTTCTTGAACACCCTTATCCAGCATATAAGGTCCATCGCCATCAAAACCCTAGGACTGTGGATTGGTTGGCATTAAGATGAAAAGAAAAAGAGCAATGATCCTTCGGCTTTGAAGTGCATGTCTTTAGCTAAATCCCTTAGATGAAAATTTTCATAAGATTTGGACTCTAGAAAAAAAAACTTCTAATAATTCTAACTGCATTGGTTGCAAATTATGTAGCATTATCCTTTTAGATCCTATATTCTGTGAGCATGTGTATGGGGAAGGAAGAGAATGTGGGAGTAAATCTGGTATGTTATTTGCAAGGAAGACATATGCCGTGATGTTCAGTGAACCACGCAAGCAAATGTAGTAAACACAACTCAGATCATGGACAATAATATAAGGATTTCTTATTCAACTTAAAGTTTTGCAAGAACATGCATAATATAAATACTGTAAAACTGCCAGTTTCTGCCTAATTTTTTCATGTGAATTGTATTGTTTTCTCTTAGCATGTTCATTCAAACTTTATCATTGGTTATTTCATCTTATACCAGCACTGATATAGACAATGAAGTAGTGAATTTTAAGCAGCATTGAATCTCGCATTCTACTTCCATAGGTTTATAGGAACCTCTTGATTGGCTTGGTATATTTATGCTATTTTATGTTCTTGTGCAGTTTCCCAAGTTGAACATGGTATCCTGCATTTGATCAATGAAGATGATCCTCGCATCACTGTTCTGATGGATTGTGCTGGGATTTCACCATTTAGATTTCCTATGCAAATGATGAGATCTTGTACCACTGTCGTCCAAGATAACTTTCCAAATAGACTTGCTTCCTTAATTGTCATTCGTCTTCCACCAATAGTTCGAGTTCTTGCGCAGACTCTTATTCAGGTAAATCTTTGGGGCACATGTAATGTCTTTTATACATATGAAATCTTTGTCCAAAGCATTTAAGATAAATACGTTAAGATGACAATTAATTTCCTCTCAATTTTGGGAAGTAACAATATTATGAAATCTTTATTTGCATCTTGTGCTTCCCATAATTCAAATTATTTGGATACTTGGTTCTTTGATAAGTTGTGCTGGGATCGAGTTTGACTACAGCAAAACTGATGGGCTTTCTAAGGTGCCTTAACCAACATTCTTACTCACTTCATTGCTGCCTTGTGATTGTTGGTAGCAGTCAAGTACCTGACTGGACAATTTATGTTGATATTTTTATGCATGTCTTGTAGCATTGTATCAATGTCCCAGAGTCATTGCAGCCTTGATAAGAATGGATGAATAGTATTTGTCATTGTGTGTGGACAGTGTTCATTCATACATTACATTGTGTACTATACTCATTTTTATTGTTTGTTTGTTTCAGATTCTGAAACCTACTACTCGACAAAAGCTTCGCATTGAGGGAGACAAGAAGGTGTTGTCTGAGTTTCTCCACACTGTACCTGCATTTCTGGGTGGTAGCTGCACCTGTTCACACTGTGAGAGGCTTTGTGCGGGCAAGTCACTAAGACAGTCCGAAGGAACTAGCAGGCAGCAACCTTGTGGGAATCTTTTGAACGATGAGGCAGCTGGCAACCAACTTCCTGTTTATGAAGCTGGCCGGAATAATGATTGTGACCAATATCTCAGAGCTGCAATAGTAGCCTTTCTAATGATATGGGTCATTATCGCATTTCTTGTCGGGATGTATGATCCTGAAACTTTTTCTGCATTATCTTATGAAGTATAACTGGAGTGCCATCCTCGATTGGCTTCTCTTTGTATAGGCTCGGGACATGTATATGCTTAGATTACTTGTATAATGTGTTGTTAGGTTTATCAAATAAAGCTACGTTTGCTTCCATCATTTGGAACTTCCAAGTTGGATGCATTAACGGTGCAGCTCATGGCATTTGTAATCCCCAAGGGAAAGAGATTTTTTATTCTGCTTTCAATTGTCATTAGTGCGAGATTGAAGAATTGGATTCAACTGCGACACCAAGCAAGTTGTCCAAAATCCAGATTGTGGACCAAATGGAACTGAATGCTGGTCGGGGGATAACAGAGCAAATCAATTGCAAGCTGAGCAGGTCACTACTACAAGATGTCCTCCATTGAATTTGCACAATGCACATGTTTTTTTTTTCTCCTCCCCTTTGCCGTTCACTCTTAGCCGTTGTAGGGAAGATCAAGAAGGCCACTCAAAACCATGCAGTGCAGATTTTGTGCCCTTATATTGGAAGTCATGCTGATAGGGAAGGTAAGCATCAGAAACCATGTTGTAATACTGGACAGGCTCAATTTACAGTCACTTCTACTGTCACGAGGGCAGAAGATGGTCAAGGATTTGTGCTTGATATCAGATGTTAATGAGGAGGAGCATGAATAGAAAAATTATCTCGTGATTGGGGAAATAATTCCTGCTGACGGGAGATCGTCCAACAACAATGGCCATAATAAACTGGGCATCTATTCATCTATCAATAGCTATTAAGACGTAATCAACCAGGGGGCATCTTGAGTTGCTGGGTAGTTTTGAAGAATACACATATTAGAGATATGGTGGTGTGTGTATTGGAGTGATCAATGATAACCATTAGTAGTAGTGTCATCTCCTCGCATCACGTCCATAATCTTGCAGCATGACATATATACGACTTGTCCTAGCTAGTGGTTGCAAGGTCGGGCCAGCAGATCAGCACCATGATCAATAATTTGTATATATCTCCTCGGTCCCTTCAGTCGCGGCGAGAGCGGGGGAGCTCGGCCGGCCGACTGGCGGTGCTCCACTATGCACGGTAAATGGCTCTAGCTTGACGTGCATGATGGAGACGATCACGAGTGATCAAATGCGAAGATATATCAATAATTGTGCATGTAATTGGAATCATCAGTAAGCATTTTAATCAGTGTACTAATTCATTGGCTGCTAACCAAAAGCAAAGAATAAACGTGAGACACATCAATACATGTCATTCTTCGTTCCTCGGAGTGCTTGTCGTTTGACTGTGAAGAGATCTTGTTCATATAGATTACGTATGTGAATATGCACGTGCATGACTCGTATATACATCCCCATCGTTCATAGTGTAGAAATTTGTTGAATTGATAACGTGTGTTACAAGTGGCGCAACTGCTTATGGCGATACTAAACCCTAAAAATCTTCCACAAATGCTGCTGTCACCTCACACGTGCTGTTCCATCTCACACAATAAAAAAAGTTATTGCAGAATTGTGGCAGAAACAGGAGAGCAGATTAAAAAAAAAAAAACGCGCACACAAAGCATGCAAAGATGCAGTGCGCACAGGACATGTTGAGTACGCGGGGTTAAAGAGTGTTTATAAATACATTAATAAACGATTATGTATATGTATTGCGAACATGAATGGGTTCAAAAGAATAAAGTTTTCGTTAAGGAGATGTTATATAAATGGGTTTCAAAAAATGTAGTTATACCTGTATATATACTTCATGTTCGAATCCAAAAAGACTTAACAAAACCTTTTTACGAAAAGGAAGAAAGATAGATGGTGAAAGGCAGAAAGAAAGGCATGAAGGGGGGCAGACAAGTATTAAAGGGTGGTGCACCGAGCTCGGTCTTCCTTTAACTAACTTGTGCACAGAGCAGCAACCCTCCTGCAGAGACATCTTTCGAATTAGGTACGAGTGCGTCATCGAGAGACCCCTTGACCCTTCCCTGGCCTCAAGGATCACGGAATATGGATTCACTTGCTACTTGCTAGTGGCGTCGAATGCATACCAAAAGGTAAACTCCACTTGATTTCCCACACAGCTCTCTCTCTCTCTCTCTCTCTCTCTCTCTCTCTCTCTCTCTCTCTCTCTCTCTACACGAGAAGATAAGATAATGTATCATGTTTCAAGGAAGCGTACGTAGATGTGAACTAGATTAATGCTGGCGTAGACCAACTTTATTACCCAGTAGTGACGAATGAGATTGGAGGTCTTTTCGTATGAGTTAAGAGCCACGCGAAAGGGTGATAAGTGGAGTTTAAATTTGATGGAAGTGGAAGTTGAGGTGGATGCATGTATGCTGCTAAAGAGATGCCTACATATTTGGAGATCGACAATGATTCATGATTCTAAAGCAATAAGCTCTACTTGAATGTAGTTCTTGGTCAAAATTTGGTTTTATAAAGCAATAAGAAAACCAGACGCATCTAGTTCTTGGTCAAAAAGTTTAATTCTCTTGAATGTGTTTAATGAACATCCTTCGCAAGCAAGTGGATATGTAACCAAGTTCCAAAGTGGAAAATAATCTATCATGCTTGTACACATTACAGTTCATTGACCCATGAGGTCGATAGGTATTAACTATTAGGTCAGAAATTAGATGTTCCAGCTAGATTGTGTTGGTCATGACACCAAGTGCGTTGTAGTTTCAACCACCTCAAGTCTATTTTGTACTTACATTTTCTTCTCTGTCTTGTTTAGATGATCAGTAATTAGCAAAATAAGTAGACAACAAGCTGCAGGGATAGTCTTGGTTTGTCTGTCACCATATATATTGGACCCACGTTGCAGTCAATATGCGCTGTCCTTGATGGTACTTCATGTAGCAACCACCACCATCATCTTTTTCTCCTATCGACCCAATGTAGTAGTAGACTTTGTCCTTGATGGTACTTCATTTAACATCTTTAGCGTAACATAATTTAACCACGTACTTCGTCATCTCTACAATGATATAGAGTCATATGAATCTCAAGTTTAGTTTCATCGATCGATAAAAATTCCGTGCCTCTTCCCATTTATATTACACCTTAGGCACTTTTTGAAAAGTGCTACCGGGCATATAAATTCTTTTGCAAACACATATATATAACTTCAAATATTTCATGTCTACAACAAATCATTGACCGAAAGATATATGTGCTTCAATTCTCAAAGTCTATGTGTCTATATTCCATTGGCTGCCCTATATACAATATGCAGGAGTCAGATGATGACGGGTGCATTCTTGTCGCCAACGCCCAATGCTCGGCACATCATCTTAATCGTCATCGATCTCTTGGATTTGGATGTATTGTCTTTTTTTATAAAGATAAAAGGTGAAACAGCCACAAAATGAATAAAATAGCATTCAAGGAATCAAATTCGGAATCCATTAGAATTACTAAGTACGTGATATTGCTTATTTCATTACTAATATCCTCGAGTGTGGCACCGAATGAATTAATGTCGCCTAGATAAAAGTTGGATATATACATAAGTTTATATTGTACTCAACTAATTAATTAACAGTCATGCATAATATATAAATTTCTAAAAGAATGGCGAACATTTAGTATATACTTTCCCTACCTAGATAGCATTTTTCATCCTAACCATTCTCATATGTCAGATTAACATATATATGTTGTTAGGGAATGCATAAAGGCAGGGTAGAAATTAATATCTTACCTTAAAAAAGATAAAATTAAGCATGATATGAATGTTCGCTTTATAATAATAATAATAATAATAATAATAATAATAATAATAATAATAATTTTTAGTCCAATTTAGGAGGGGAAAATCCTTAATTATAATTTAGGAGGGGAAATATCGACAGTTCGGACCGCCGGCCTTTTCCAGCGGTTGCAACCGTCGGAAATATCGACGGTTCGGACCGCCGGCCTTTTCCGGCGGTTGCAACCGTCGGAAATATCGACGGTTCGAACCGCCGGGGATTTTTCCGGCGGTTGCAACTGTCGAAAAATTTCGACGGGTCGAACCGCGGGGGATTGTTCCGACGGCCAGAACCGTCGATATTTTCGACGAATTTTTTTCAACCGTCGCAAATCCGTTTGCGACGAACGTTTTTCCGACGGATCGATTCCGACTGAAAAACCGTCGGTAATTGCGTTACCGACGGTTTTCGGGCTTATTACCGATGTCGGTAATCCGCGTTTTTCTAATAGTGTATATGCATATACAGTCATATACGTGTATCAAAAAGTGAGTTGGGGGGCACCTTAATTTTTTTTTACATTCTTCAATCTAGATCCAAAATAAAATTTTGTGTATGCTACGTACGTGTACATTACTGTATACGGAGATTATACGTATTTATTTTCCTACGGCTCATTGTTTCAATTAAAGAAAATTAATTTTTTTTCGATGTCGAAATCATATCCAATCACCTGAAAATCATACTTTTTGAGGGTAAAGTACATTCATGCATATATTTCTCGTGAGTTATGAACAAAACCAAGGAAGATAGAAATTGCATGGGGCCTACGTAAATATGGAGGGGTCGACGTACGTACTCGTCGCCCGTCATCCTCCACTCCTCGCTTGAAATTAAAACCCCTCCGGAGGATGTTCTCGAGCATCAACAGGGCCAGTGGCATGCTCATGTTGTTTGGTGAATGCTGCATGCTGCCGAGTATTTATTATTATACAAGTGATTAATACAAATTAACTCCATGAGCATTACAACTACTGCAACCCTTCCAATGCCACTTACAGCCTCCACAATGGAACCGGGGCGAACTATTCCCACCACCACCTCAGCAGCCGCACTCACCCCGCCGTCGACGCCTTCGCCGCTCCTGACGAGCCGGGCGCGCTCCATGTGGCGCTCCGGGTTGGACTCCGCGCTCCGCACCGCGTTGGCGTTCGCGATCATCGGCCTCACGACGTACCGCGCGACCGCCGTCCTCGGGCGCCACGTGACGTTCCCGGCCTTCTCCTACGTCTCGGCGACGCTCGTCGTCGGGGAGGCGACGGTGGGCGACGCCCTACGCGGCGCCGCGAGCGCCTTCTACGGGACGGTGCTCGGCGTCCTCCCGGCCATGCTGACGTTGCTCCTGCTGCAACCCCTAGGAGGATCCGGCGTCGACGGCGGGTTCTCGTCGGCGGCCACCACGAGTCTGATTGTGAGCGTCAGCGCCTTCGTGGTGGCGCTGCCCAAATCTAGCAGCCTTGTCGCCAAGCGCATAGCCTTCGGCCAGATAGTCATCATCTACGCCGCCAACTTCAACAGGGACGACTCGAGCAGGGTGGCGGCCATTATGCATCCGGTTCATGTAGCCGCCAGCACAGCGCTCGGAGTGCTGGCATCTCTGGTGGCCATGGTGTTTCCTTATCCCCGGCTGGCATGCCATGAGGTATAATCAATGGAATGCATAGTTTTGATAAATGAAAAAGATTTAGATTCTCGTAGTCAAAATGATAATTCCTTTGCACATATGCATGGTTTGATTAACGTGCAACTGAAAGCCGCCCGGGAGTTTATGCAGGTGAACAAGAAGAGGAGGGCTTATATGGACATGGCGACAGAGAGGTTGAGGTTACTGATAAATGGACTATGTAGTGCCGACAGCACGGCTCGTTTCTTTGGGTTGGTCTCTCAGGCTAAATGCTTGGCCTTGGCGAGCACTAAACTGCTGCAAGATATCAAGCTCAATCAAGTACGTGGACAAGTTTACATATGTCATCACTTGCATTAATTATCCCAGCAAGTTATATACCGATCGTATAATTAGAACACTACTTATATATGCATAGAAACCATGCACTGCATGCCCATATGTAATTAACAAAACCGTGATGAATTAATCTAGAAACGGATGCAAGTATTTGATCAGATACCTTTCTATTAGATCGTGCCATCCAGCTTAAGAGTTAATATTAATTTCATGCTAATTCAAGCTCTTAGCATCACTTATATATTGGAATATGCCATCGATGTAATATGTACTTTTTATGCGACGTAAAGAAAATGGATCTTTGATCTTATAATATTATAAAAAATATACTTTTGATGCTAATTATTATAAAGTAATAAATTCTGTTGAAAAAAGAGAAGAGACTCTTCAACTTTCACTATTAAAAGAATATAAATTGATTTTATAATTTAAAAAAGTAAGGATAAAATGGATAAGAGAGGAGTGGCATTAAGAATTATGAAGTGGCATTAAGAGCACCCTAAAAATACAGTGCATTCGGAAGGACATGACACCTTATCAATATGCCATCATGTCATGACAAAGGGATTTTAAATTGAGCCGTGCAGCCGTGCAGGTGCTAGATTTGATCATGCATCGACATCATGACGGTTCATGGCATTTGCCAATTGCCCACTACTAGCATACTACATACGTAGATCGTGAGATTTTGCGATGTCAAAATAAAAGTTTTAAGACAGATCAGAAGATAAAGGTTTTTTGATGTTTTCTTTTAGAATTCGGAAGAGTATCTTATTAAAAAAAGACAACCACTTAACTCCAAAAGAGAATTGCTACTCGATCATGTATGAGGAGGGCGGGCAATAGTAACTGTTCTGTCCCCCACTCATTGGGCAATCTCCCAATCCAAACTCCATGATGTGGTGATGTCAATGTGATCCCTGTTCCATCCACTCTCCAAGTGCATCTCTATCTTTGCTTTGTCCTTTTAGTGTGGTACAATTCGTACACGTCTTAGAACCCTCCCTCGCCATGTTTTCCTTTTTTAATATTATTTGATATAACAATTAAAAGAACAGCATAGGATTCGCCTTTTTTTCTGTTGAACCCACTAAATATTTCAAGATTAAATAGTATATAGATTTTAGAGGGCTTCAAAACATTTCCCATTTTAAAAAGGTTTCTGTTTAAATGTTTCTTTTGAATTTAAACATTATTATCTGTCTTTCTATACATAAATCGGACGCATTAGTTTCATCTAAAAATTGTATTATTTTTCATTTGTTTTTCGTTGGTTTAATTTTGATTTGCAAATGCGTAATCAAACAGGGAGGCTCACAGTGGGAGAGACCACCTTTCAAGCTATTCACGTCGTCTCTTCCGATCCGGGAGCCACTAGCAATGTTGCAGGAGGTGGAGACGACCTTGCAGGGCATGGACATGGTCCTGGCTGATTGCGCCGCTGCAGTTCCCGCCTGCAAGCTCCTGGACCAACAATGGAAGCGCGACATTATTAGCCTAAGAAACCACATCAGCCTCAGACTCGTTCAGTGCGCCGGCAGCTGCGGGCGCTACTCCGCACCCATGGACGCCATCGATGGGCACCTCCATCCGTTCTCTTCGTTGCCTCAGTGCCCCAAGGACTTCCCACCACTCTTCTTCCTCTTTTGTCTGCGTCTCCTCCACAGCTCCGCCACGGCCGCCGCGGTTCCGGACGTGGTCGATTCTATGAAGGAGAAAAAGATCATGCCGACGACCGAACACGCCGAGAACTCATGCAAACGGGAGCACGGCCCGTCCGGACGGAGAACGATCAAGCCTCGTTGCTGGTCTGTGGACTCGACCCGGGAAAGGCTCGTGGTGGCGCTCAAGTGCTCTATGTCCTTGGGCCTCGCCGTGCTCTTCGGGATCCTTTTCAGCAAGGACAACGGCTACTGGTCGGGGCTCCCGGTCGCCATCACCATGACTCCGTGGAGAGAAGCCACGTTCAAGCTGGCAAACTTGAGGGCGCAGGGCACCGCCCTGGGCTCCGTTTACGGCGTCCTGGGCTCGCTGATCTCTCAGAATCTCATGGAGCTCAGATTCTTGGTGCTTCTGCCGTGGATCATCTTCACCAGCCTCCTGCGCCAGAGCCGCATGTACGGACCCGCGGGCAGCATCGCGGCGGTCATATCAGCGATCATAATACTGGGCAGGAGAAACTACGGTTCCCCCACCATGTTCACCATCACGAGGCTCACGGAAACGTTCATAGGCTTCTCCTCCGCCGTGTTCGTAGAGGTTCTCTTGCAGCCTGCGAGGGCTTCAACCATGGCGAGGGAGCAACTCTCGCTCAGCCTCAAGAAGCTTGCGGAGTGCACGGCGTCATCCGCGTCTCTGCCGTCAAAGTTGCTGGAGAAGAAGAGAGAGCTTCGGCAACAACTGATCACTCTGAAGAAGCGCATCGGAGAGACCGAGGCAGAGCCAAACTTCTGGTTCGCTCCAGTCGCAATTGCCTCCTACAACAAGCTGCACTTCTCCATGTCAAAGGTACTGGAGCTGCTGCTCTTCCTGGCGAAGGCCATGGAGCTCCTGGAAGCACAAAGCCTTGTCATTGGATCAAACGAATGCGCCAACGATGCCCAAACCGCGATAAGTGGAGACCTGGAACAGTTCATGGAGCTGCTCTCCTCAACCGTGAAGTGTCTCGAGGAGGCCATCCGAATGAAGTCCTTAACAAAACTGGATGAGCAGTGGGAAGGCAAGAGATGCAAGTCCAGGGACATCGAGAGCGGCAAAGGAGAGCAGGATCAATGCACTGTAGATGAAGATGCAGAGAAAGAGCGGGGCGATAAGATTGTTGAATCTTTTCTGCAGCATGCGAACGAGATGGTGGAGAAGCTTCTCGACGCCGACGTGGGTGGGGATTTGAGGAGCCAAGTTGTGCTTAGTCTGGCCGCTGTTGGGTTCTGCATGGGGGGTGTGATGAGGGGGACCAGAGAGATGGAGAAGGGAATCTTAGAGCTTCTGCAGTCAGAGAATCCTGGCAGATATATTAATTTGCAAGAGATTTCTTGTAAAGTTAGAGAATTAACAACATGATTGAGGCCCCCCTTCTTTTATGGTCATGAACTAGACATGGGGCTGATGTTGTTAACATTGTGTTATGATCATTAATCCGTAAAACTAAAATTGAAGGTAGACGGTAAGCTTTGTGCAAACCATGAGCTTGTTAAACTGCAAAAAGTGTGAAGGTAGATAAGGTATGAGTTTAGGGTACTGTATATACTACACTAGTTAAATATTTAATTTATATGCTTCCACCCGTCCAAGAAAGAGGCATCTAAATTGAAACAAAGGGGAAACTATTTACTTACTATCATATGAAATGATTTTATTCCCGAAAGATGAAGAATTCTTTTGTTTACTACAATCTAAGAAATGCGTTACACAATCTGATGGACATACATAATCTGAAATTGTTTCCGATTTCTTGACAGTCATCCGTGGAATCGATCACTCATAAGGGTGCCAGTATCTATTGAGAAACCACACGGAATCCGCAGTTTGCTTTTCACCATCATGATTCCGATGCCAGGAATAGTATGCATGCGTCCTGTTCTTTATCTCCAGGGTCGCATGGCCGAAACTTGCCTCTCTGAATGCTGAGTAGCTCGGTTGTGGTTCAGTGAATCTGTATCAGAAGATTTTTATTTAGATATGATCTGTAAACAGTAACCTGTGCGTGTTATGAAATACTCCATAAACATCTTGTAAACAAAAATGTCATACGTCTGAGCAAGTCCTTCGATGTTTCCTCCATCACCAACAGTCAAGTAAACAGGGGCTGATGGATTGGGCTTTGGAGTGCAGTCCTTGTTGGTGATATTGAAATCGATATTTGAGATGCGATTCTGCAAAAAAGAAAAACGATGAAATTTATATTTTGTAATAATAGACATCAATGATGCTGTGCATGAAATCAGGACGCGACTTCTGAACAGATGCTGAGTTGGAACATACTGATCTTTCATAAGCATGGACATGGCCAGATAAGACAAGATCAACTTTGCTTTCCACAAGCCATGACTCAAACATGACCCTCATGGTCTCCCCTTCCATGTAATGGTAGTCATAGCTGTTGTACCAGGGAGAATGGACCAGAACAATCAGCCACGGCGTCTCAGATCTGTTCACCTTAGTCAGCTCGGTCTGAAGCCATTCGTACTGTGGTGTATATTTTCCTGCAATTGTTGCATTGTAGACAAGTCAGTAAGCTATTCCCATCTTATTCTTGCAACATCCAGTTGACCAATGAGGCTACTACTCACCATAAGCAGAGTAAGAGGAGAGGACAATAATGTGAGCCGATGCACGCTTTATCGAGTACCAGAGCGGAGAGGAACTTTCAGATGCTTCATAAGCTGTGGGATACCGGTGGGTGAATGGCTTGAAAGGAGTTTTCTCGCCCTATAAGCAGCAAAAGGTACAAAGAAATTAAAGAATTATGCAAGAAATTAATAAGACATCAACAACGATTGCTTGCATTTTCAGAAATTTAAGGCCACAACTACAACTTGCAGATGTGCATATGCATATAGAATGAGCTGAAAGGCTAGTGAAACTTTATTGTCATTGTGCGCCTACTTATTTATAGTTAGCTATACATTTTTATAGTAACCACTTCAAGTTTCAGGAATCCTTGTCAGTCAGATAGAACCAATTCAGAATCAGACCACTAGTTGGTAACTTCATGTAGCAACACGAATATTTAGGACATTTTGCATCACAACAAAGTTGATATTTTGAAGGAAAACAGAGAAAAAGGAAGAGGTCTTACAATCTCAGGAGCATAATCAAGTTCATGGTTGCCTGCCGTCCATATCCAGGGCTGGTACGCCGCGCTGGGCTCAACAAATCTGCCCCACGAATCCCATCTGCGATTGTCGTGCTGGGGGTAGTGATCAGCGTAGCTCAAGTCTCCAACATAGAGCACCGACTGGCCATTCGGATTCGAGTGGTAATGAGAGAATGTGGCATTTGAATCGTATGTCTGTCCAAGATCTCCTGCAAAACAAAACGAATCACCAAGCTTGAGCCACTACAGTCGGTCATGTACGTGTGTACGGGAAATGATACTGAACCTATGATTCCAAATGTGTAAGGAACATCTGGTCCGACTGGTGGAGGGGTCACGAAGTGGAACTCCCGGCTGGAGTCACCAGTTCCGATCTTGTAGTAGTATTTGGTGTCATACTGCATCAACAAGACACCATTAATGGGTTGCAATATCAGATAACCAAAATTAATTTAAGATCCTTTTATAAGCTAAACCACGAAGAAATCGATCAGATTGAGAACCTCCAAATGCTTCAGGGTGCAATGATGGATGTAGCCGGAAGTGTAGTTGTAGTACTTGTATCTCGTCGTCTTGGCGTGGCATTTGTGCTCGGACTTGTTCTTCTCAGTGCCATAAAGAACAGTTCTGGAACCCGCCTCCTTGGGGGTCACCCATGTCACAATCACGGCTCTCCCTTCGTAGTCCCCTTGCGTGATGTGAACCTGCAAAGACGAATCAATCAGAGAACGTTCTCAATGAATTCTGTAACATTTGAGGACTGAGTTCAAAATGGTGAAACTGCGGACCTGCTCCGGAGCGTTGTAGCCCGGGGGCGCTTTTAATACGTCACTGTCGAAGGGCAAATCTTCGGATGCTGCGAGCTTCCGGCGGTACGAGCTTGTGGTACAAGCGTTGCAGAAGGCAGAAAAGCTCAAGACGAGCAGACTCAGGGCCAGCATTCGCCCAAGCCTCGCCATTGTTGTTGTTGATGCCTGCAAAGAACACAGCGGCAGCGCAAAGGTCATTCATTTATTTTCAAGAATGAATGGAATGGATGATCGCACTTGTCAAAGAATGAATGAATGCTTGTCGTAGCAGATATTGAAGAGGTGCAAGCAAAGTGCGCCTCTTCAACGTGCTTTCAGATACCACGGCAGTCTGCTCTTGAGATGGCGCCCAAAGGCCTCACTCAAATGGAGAAGCAAAGAGGGCGAAGCAGGAGACGAAGAACAAGATGTACCTGAATCTTTTTTAGGAGGAGAAAAGGAACGCAGCCGAGTTTTTGAGAAAGACCAGACGCTACTCAGCAAAACCCTAATTTTCCCAACTAAGTCGCAATTGCTGTTATTTTAAAATATATCATATCGATTGCGCCTTCATGTTATTAATTAATTAATAATAGCATTCACAAAGGCAAAAAAAATCCAATAATTAGTACGCTAGTTTTCTATATGAAAGTATTTTTTTTTGCTAAATGTACGTATTCTTATATTATGATAGGGCATAATTAGAAATAAACTTTGGCAATATTATTTAAATTGTAATTCCAACTACTTTTAGGGAAATACTTTTGAAATCATATATTATGAAAGGGTTTCCAAATATATATAGGACGCAATACTTGTTTTTTGTTATTATGAGATGCAATATAATATTTATATCAAAGTATAAAGACATATATACTTTTTTCGTATGGTTAATTAATGTGTGGATACAAAATAATTTTGTCTTGGCATATTAAAAAGTAGGACGGTCCTTACTATTTTTATGATAATGACAACATATATAACATAATGCATTTCCGAAGATGGTGTTGTTGCATATTTTTTCCAGCCGGAGTCCATTAAATCCTTGTTGCAAATTAGATAAAAAAAAAACAATCTCATTACTTGTTATCATGTAGTGGCGCACGTGAGTGAATTTATTGCATGGCGACTCAGTTGCGTCCTCATTGAAGGCTAATCATCCATGCACGCAATTACTACATCATTTTTGCAGAGGACTTGATGTGTTAACAATTAGGATGCTAATGAATTAATTGTGGCCCCTCAGTCTCTTAGCTTTCTAAGAAAGGGCCTCCTTGTGGAAGGAGAACACTTGAACTTGAAGGTGCGAGTCATTCAATGTTCAGTGCGTTGCCAAAAATGTGTCAGCGTGCATTCGACTAAATAGCATGTGTGTTTCTTATATATACTTTTGAAATATTTATATATATATATATATATATATATATATAACTTGAGAAATAGAAAACTTATGTAAACATATACTAATAAATCATTGTATTCGACAAACAGAAAGTTCTTTGAACTGGACACAATTTGGTTAGAGACAATGTTTTTAAAATCAGATCGGACATCGAATCGGTAAATAACTGGTTCATAGTTTGATCGGTTCAATCGGATTCGACTGAATTGAACTAGATTTTTATTAAAATATTAATATTTAGATTTTTTTTTAAAATTATAGTATACCTAAAATATTAAATAAATTATTTTTACATGTAAATAACATATGTAGAATAAAAAAAGGTTGGAAATTAGAACTTTATATTTCATATTTTCACAAGTAAATAATCATGGATCGATCACACTTAAATTACTTGTAAACATAATCCATAATAATATCTGCAGAACAAAAAAGTTTTCATTTTCCTAATTAATTATATTCATATTTTTTCATGCATCAACTTCAAAATTTATGAATTATATTTAACCTATTTTCATTCAAGAACTTAGAACTCAGACAAATAATAAAGGGATGACAAAATATCTTGACATTACATATCATTAACCATGCATATATCATATTTTAATTAATATTAAGAAACTTCCGCCTCATTTCCTAATAATAATCATGCAAAATTTAAGCATATATTTATTATAATAATTTTAATGAAATAATTTTCTTATTTTTAAAATATTTTTCTGTAGAATTTTGTAAATATTTTTTCTTTATATATTTATTTTCTTTCCTTTTTATTCATTAATTTCAAATTTAACTTCCTGATTATTACTTTCCTAATTTTTATACTTTCTAATCTTTCTTTCACCTTTATTTTTACCCACAAATTTCAAATCTAATTTCCTTATAATTAATTTCCTTTTCTATTTCACACATCATAATTTACTCTATTTCCTAATATCTTATACTTTCTATTTTTTTCACATTTATATTATTATACCTTCCTTATTTTATAATTTCTTTTCATATAATAACAAATTTTATTGTTTTGAAAAAAAACAATTTTGAACCTTTTTTTTCGCTCAACCTAGTTTTGTCCAGGTCGAATCGGTTCATCCCGATTTTTTTCAAAAATAGGTTTTAATATTAAAACGGATCGGACCGACTACCGATTCGCGATTGGACCAGTCAGATTGGCTAGTCCCGTCCGATTTTAAAAACACTGGTTAGAGGATATTTTAAAATGAAATAAACTAATGAAACATCATATTCTTAAAAAAAAGTAAGTATATTATTATTTTTATTTGTGTTTGATTCAAAAATAACATAAGAGAAACATATAATGTTTTATAAATAAAATGTTTTATTATAAATAATTCATACTTTATAATGATAATAATAATAGTGTATACATAAATGATTAAAAAAATAGGATTGAAGAAAAGTGAAAAAATTAGAAAAGCATTATTTTTTATTTAAAAAATATTTATATTCTTGATGAGGGATATCAAGAATATAAATGATGGGGCATCACCCACAGTTAAAAGGACAGCATCACTAAAAAGTTCTATTCTTTTATTATAGATCAAATCAGAAAAAAGAATAATGCAAAAGCCAGAAATTATAAACTGATTGCAAAACATGAATAAATCGAATGAATTAAAGTTGTTAGGGTCCGTTTCGTTCAAATATTATTAAGAAGAAAAAAAATTATAGACGGAAAAAAAGTAGGACAAATGAAAGAAAATAAATGAAGGTGAAGGTAACCATTAATCAATGAAAAAGAGAACAAAATAAGTTTTAAATAATGCAGAAAAAAGAAAAGTAAAGATGTCTTCTAACTTTTAACGTCTCTTGAACAGTAAGAGAGAAATATTTAATAAATCTTTGCAGAAGTCAGGTGCTAAACATCATTTATATAAACTTAATCATATGATAATCGCATCATTTGTAAATCCTTTTTTTTTTAAATCTCAAATAAGGGAAAGAAAACATACCACAAAGAAACAACAAATCAACTAATTAGGAGCACAGGCACAAGGACATGACGATCTTATTAGTTTAAAACTCTGCACGAGAATGCATAAAAAAAAATCAAATACCTTTTACCTCTTTAATTTGGCTTTTGACTCGTCTCAAAAATCAAATCCTCCACTTTGTCTCAAAAATTGGAGTAAGAAACTATGAGCATTTTGGTTGCATATCTTTATGATGAACCACTATGTATAAGCCATGAACAAGTGTAAATTTCAAGATAAAAATAGTTAATGCCAGCTTAATTCCGTGATAAAAATTCCAGTTAGGACTTTAATTGCGTCTCGTAATCTCTTAGATTGCTAAATTCCTGGAGAATATTCCCCAGAATAAGGGTGCCCTAGCTTCATGCCACTCAAAAAATCTTAACAATAATGCCACTTCACCTTGCCCATCTTTGCCCCTATTTTTTCTACTATTTAAAAATGATAAGTCCTCATTAATATATCATTTTCCAAACAAAATAACAAGCGAATCACTCTCTTAATATTCTACGTCATTATTTTTTAAATTTATTTTAATTCATACTTTAAAGTAAAATTTATAATTAAATTATTATTTTCTGAGTTTGTGGTTATCATTATGTTTTAAAATATTTTCTCAAATTCAACAATCAAGTGATATTTTATATTTTTTTAGAATTTGAAGGATATAGCAATCATTAAAAACGTAAAAGTAAATTTAGCTAAGGATTATATTTTGATTAATAACTAACAAAGATAACCAATATTATATATATCATACACAAGTAAAACCTTAAAATAAATATTAAATATTTAATAAGCAGAATAAAATATAGGCAACGTAATATAACACTTGCAGTAAGAAAGGTGAAAACTATAATAATAATTTTATTATTGAAGAATGAGAAAGGAGACCTTTGGTCGTCCAATAATGTAAAAGAATAAATATTTTTTATATTAATATTATAACGCAATAATTTCGTTGTTGGGAAAAGAAATAAGGCCTTAAGGATAAAATTATAAGATTGTTTTATAGTGTAAAAAAGTAAGGGTAAATTGGTAAAATAGGAGTGGCATTAAGGATTATGGAGTGACACTAAGGGCAATCCAAAATAATTCCACAATAATTAGATTTATTAGTTAGCCAAAGGTTAGGTTAGTTTTTTCCTTTCCAACGAAGGATCTAGTATTTGATTCTATTATCAAACTAGGAAATAAACATGACTTTTCTATAATTATAAATAATTTATTTAACTAAGCATAGTATTAATAGAAGAAATATCTATCAAATGAATATATGGAAAATACAATATAACGTCTCAAAATTTGAAATAAATAGAAAATATAACTGTAACGACTCCGATTTTTGTGAGATGTGAAAATAATATTTTATTATTTTATTTTAGAAAATATGGTCATTAATATTATTATAATTAATAATTTCGAAAATAAAGGAAAATATAGAAGGAGTTTAATTAATGATAAGATGTATTATGAGATTATTTAATTAAATTCAAAATTATTTAATTATTGAAATAAATCAGAATTTATTAAAAGAGATTAATTAAAAGATTAAATTTGATTGAGATAGTTATGGATGGATTGGAAATTGAGGATTTAGAGTTCTATAAATAAATCTTTAAGGTATTTGTCAAAAAAATTTCTCTTCTTTCATTCTAGTTATCCGACGACAGAGACGTGACATCCAAATGACAAATGTGATTCGACATCGACTTAGCGTGAAATACATAAGAGCATCCATAGATTTATCACTATATCTGATTTGTACGGCGCATTACTGTTGTGAAATTTGATCCGCATAGTTGATGACGACCGGAATTGAGGTGCCGCATATTTCCCCTTTAATTTTATCGACGAGTGAGTGGAAAGTAAGAGAGCGTGGCCGCCATCAGATTGTACCTGCCGGAGAGAAAATAAGGAAAAAAAAATACAACATTGTTTGGACGCAAAATCCGGAGAGAGAAAGAGATTGAGAGAAGAGGTGATTAGGTGAGGCGTAAGAGGTGGAGAGAGAATAGCATAAGGGAGAGAGATGATTTGGCGGCCAATCAAGAGAAGTAAGAGAGGAAATAATAAAAAAGGAAAGAAAGATAGGAAGAGAGAGAAAGACAAAAGCCAAAAGAAGAAAACAAAAAGGAAGGAATTGAAGGCCTAAAAAAAATATGGTCATTACGGGGAAGGAAGAAAATTAGAGAGAGAAAAGTAAGGTGATTGGTGGGACATTTTGTTTTCGAAAAAAAAAGATTAACTTTAGCGCAATATGAAAATTAGAGAGGATGTCCGATTTCATTTATTAATTGTTTATGAAAGAAATTTATTTTATTAAATTTCTCGATTAGTGAGAAAAGAAATAAGAAAATAAATATAAGGAAGAAGAATTGGAAGTTATTTTATTAATTAATTTTTTTAATTATAAATTTTGTAATAATTGGCTTAATGTTATTATTGTTGAATTACGATATGTTGATTATATTATTATTGATTGCATTGATCATATTATATCATTTTTTGTTATATTCTTATCATATATAATCATTATATCATATCACATCATCATCATATTTGATCATGTTATCATATCCAATATTATCATTGATTGTGGTATTGATCCAGTAATTTTTTTTATTAGATCTTATTTCACTTAAATTAAAATTGTTAAAAGATAGACATCTTAAGTAAACAAGATAAAAATAGAAAGTTACTGGGTCCATGTGTACTGATTATCACTAAGTCGTGATCAATTGAATTGAATTGAGCGTGACAGATAATATAAAAGCTATGGTTGTCCTGTGTATGGTCACTAATCCCCCATCATACACGAATCTATTGAATTGAATTGGGCTTGTCGTGACACTGGTCCCCCACTGGCCTGCATGAAGGTGGGATGATATCACTTAATTGATTGAGTGCTCCTCGTTGAATTTGATAACCCCGAACATTGTAAGTTGAATTGAACTGAATTAAAATCGAATAGAATTGAGTTGGATTGAAATCGAATTGAATTGAATAGATCATGGTCATTTTGATACTGGCATTGATTGACATTGCCTCGACACATTGAATCGAATGAAATTATTATTGACCAATGACCATTGATATTGAATTAAAAATTATTAAATTAAATAGTGCAATGATGATCAGGCATCATTGATATCATTAATTGTTAAATCAATATTGATCAGTCATTTGACTTTTTTCTTGATCCTTCCTATTGATCTCTGACTTTATGGTCCTATTGTTATATTTAATGATTAATCAAATGTTCTACTGTTAATTGAATAATGTCATATTGATCAGACAATTATTAATTATTATCGCTATTCATTGGTCTTTTGACCATAGCCTAGTACAATTGTTCATATTGATAAATTATTATATTATTAATTGATTATTATATTGATTGTTCAATTGACTCGTCATTGATAATATTTTATCTTCGATTGAGCAAATTGATTATTTAGTAGACCCTATGTACTGAATATTTTTATACTCATGGATATTTCCATATACCTAGCTTCGTGCAGGTGAGAGAACTTTGATAGAGGATGATTCTGCAGGTGGCTATGCTTAGTGACAGACAAATGTTGCACATGTTCTAGATTGAGTTGTCAAGTTTTTATTATTTCCGCATTTATTAGAATTGTGAACTTATTAATATTTTAGTTACTTTGAATATTATAGATTATTAGCTATTATTATTGAAAAGTCTTCCGCATTTATTGTTTATATTCTGCACTTAATAAATTTTATTCCGTAAAATATTTTATAGAAGCATTTGGGACGACTCTGAGCATGTGAAAGTCACGTGGTCTCGGGACGTTACAAGCACGTGAAACATTTTAAGCACAATTGTTGTGGAAGCTCCATAATCACATAACAAATTTCATCATTCTCAATTACATAGTATCTTCAAAGTTCGATGGTTGAAATCACAGACATTGTTCATATGCAGTTGTCACATGAACATTTTTGTGGTTGCATACACTGTTGACTAAGCAGGTCTAACATTACTTGAGGAATCAACATAGAGGGATGGGGGAGCCTTTTCATAGGCATAAATTTTATTGTTTAATATTGTAAAAATGTAAGGCATAAAATAGGATTTTTAAGCATATTTTTTAAACATTTGAATAACGTAAACCTTTTTAATTTTGTCATCATCATCATATAGGTAAAAACTTCTACGAACAATAAATCAAAATCATGACATAGTAATATTGAATTATTCATCTTTCATGTGGAGCTATTACATAAAAGAATTTTGAACCTAACTTTTGGTGAACTTTAATTTTCAATTCTATAGTCCTCATACTTATTCATAGTTCTGTTATGATTCGACACAATCACACAATGACTAAACACTAATGGTGGTTAATTTGACATTGAATAAATTATTTATTATTTCTCACTTCAACTATATTTGTAGTGACCGATTAAATAATTTCGTAAAAGTTTAATAATTGGTGACAACTATAGGAGGTGTCTTTCTCATGCATAACATTCAAATTCATCCTTGACTAAAGCTGAGGAAGTCTACAACCACAACATTATCATGTTCAACATCATTATCGGTAAAAATAGTTTCACACCTGTTCATTAATTTTATTTATGCTTTAATATGATTTAATCTAAGATATAAAAAAAAGGAAAACTAGACTGATTAAAAAGAAAGTTTTCACCCCAAAAAATAGAAAGTAACAGAGCAAAAACAGGAAAAAAACATTATTTAGCCCTTACCCAAAAAAATATGTTAGTTAACTCTTAGATATTACCAACTAAAATGTTAAAAAAAACATAGATATAAAATTGTGTGCTTCGTCTAGAAACCCCTCAAAATATTTTTAGGTGAACTTTTCTTAAGAAATTAAAATGGATCTTTTTAAGTGTCAAATAAATTTTTAGATAAAATTTTAGGTGAACTATATACATATAATTTGATATATACAATGAAACGCACTCAAGGGTCTCAACTCACAAATGCGTACGTTTGTGAAAAATTGAAAAGTTTCAAGTTAACTTAGCAGGCAACAAGTTTCCAACAGGCAAAAGAGAATGTGCATGTACAGGCATCTGGAGGTTCAATTTGGTAGAGAGGGATTATTCAAGTTGTACAAAAAAAATGTATTGCATGTTCCCTAACATGCTTGTTTCATTAAAGGATTTATTACAGAGAAAAAAGTAAATTTTGGGGAGAGCATTTTTCTTCTAAAATATTTTCCTTCGTTTGATCGTATGTACAATAAGTTTCCTTCATTTTATTTTTTTGTGATAAATAATTACATGACATTTTAAAATATTGTATTACTTTCAGTGGTTCAAGAGATTAGTACTCATGGACCAATTGCTAGAATGTCAACATCATGGAAAGAGATGTCCTTATAGGAGTCCAAGAACTGACATGTTTCGTAGTCATTATTTATGAAGATGGAAGAAAGTTCTAGGATTCAACGTTTGTGCTATTATTTATCACCGTCAAATTCATGATGGACGGTGAATGTATTAATTGAAATTTTTTTCGATCAGTCGTTCATCATGAATCAAACAATGATGAATGGATTTCTAATAGTGTTACCCCTAAAAAGATATAGCAAAACTATTTTTTTCCAAACAATGGGATCAATGAAAGAAAAAACTATTTTTCCAAACAATGGGAGAAACAACAACATCGTCAGACGTCTATATATCCATCATCATCAAATTCACGATGGACGACAAATTTATTATATGTTCATCTATGAGGTATATACTAACTTATCAATTGTGGATAATTAAATAAGTCTTTAAGGGAGGTGGTGACGAAATGTCTTCATGATCAGGATGGACCCAACCCAACTTTTTTCATGTATACTATTATACACTAAAACAAAAATGTCAATTAGCAAGAAATATTAACGAGAGTTGCATTCTCATGTAAATCAACAAGAACTTTGCAATGGAATAGAGGAAAATTATCTCAAGTAAATTTGCAAGAGTTTATAAGGATTATACTTACGATTGCAAAAATTATCACCAATATGGCACACAAAAAGCTTAGTGAGGAAGTATAAAGTGAGCAATCTATCTCTTGCTATACATTAACAAGTGCAACTCACTTGCATTTGTGCAAATCGTAATAAGTAACAATAGGTAGGGAATCGATCTTTGTAAAAAGAACTTTATTACAATAAAATAGGATTTTCAAGAGAATAAATCTTTACAATAATAACAATTCTAATAATTTAATATAGCAAATGATCAATTCCTTGCGAAATAAATATATTGGTGATGGCAACTTTCCATGCCATTCAGTGAAGGACATTCTCTTGCAATTATTTATTATGTCCCTTGTTAAGTAGCGATAGAATCCTTGCCTCCTAAAAAAATTGAAACAATGATTATTTTTATAAAAAAATTTATACTCATTTTTTTACTTTATTTGAAATAATGACTCCTTGTGTGAAATAAAATAAACTATTAAACTAAATAATATTAAAAACATATATATTAGTAGATAATAAGCATGTGAAATAATATTTATATGGTATAAAATTATTATTGAGCTTAAAACATCACCAAATATTTTATTAGAAAATCTTATAAGATAATTTTTTTTCATACCCACAACAAATAATATTCCATAAGATAAATTCCATCACAACTCGTCTTTGACCCACCTTCCCTACCCTAAAAATAAGGGTTACATATACTGTGTGACCATCATCCAGTGAGGCTCCTGCTTGCATAAGAAAGAAAATTGGTTCTTTTCTCCACCAAAGACCATGATTCCTTGCATTTGTATTTTCTTTGCATGTCCTCTCATTCTATTTGGTTTTATGACAAACTAGATAAATATTATTCTTTCTCAATGTTCTTTTGATTTCGAATGAACATGCATACAACCATGATTTTTTTTTCTTGTTTCTTCAAAAAAAATATTTTCTTTCATGGGTTTCTTTTTTCTACCTTGCAACACAATAGAAAATTTATTCCTATCACTATTCATCTTATTTCAATAGAAAAGTTACATCCTTAATATCTCTACTTTTTTATGTTCCTTATTGCTATTGTAATTTAATACAATGGATCTATGCTATATTAGCATAATCATATTTGATAACAGTGGTGCTTAATTAATTCTTCATGGCGTAAAAACTCAAAATCAATAGGTTAAAAAATAGAGATGCTTAATTATTTATTTCTCACTGGGGTATATATAGCATAGTATATATGCATGTGACAGGCATGATGAAATGTATCATATTATGTTAGTAAAATAGGGATTCCGAAAGTTCTATAATAATATAGTATATTATATTACTAAATTGTAAAATATCAATTATTCAACAAGAGAAACTATAGAACTTGATGAAGATGCAAGTGACGCCTCGAAAGAGCCAAATTTGAAATCTTCCTCCGAAGATGAAAATAGTAAGGAAGATAATGAATTTTTGGAGGACGGTGTCAATGAATAGTTTATCATCATTACATCTTTAGTTTTTCAATTTCATATTTTTATAATCAAAATAAAACATAAGTTTTAAATTGAGCATTTTCATTTTTTTCTTTAATTGCACATTATCATTTTTTTAATTGCTAGAATTAGTGACAAATTGTTTATCTTTTTTTTAGATATGGTAAGAGAATAAGATAACATGCGAGGAGCAGGACGAATTGTCGTAAGAAGGGGACAAACTACAAAGCAAGAGTTGCAAAAAGAGCTTGCATAAGAGGTGGTATATATATAAGTCCATCGCATGTTCCTACTTCTTAGCTTCCCATTACACTTCATACCTTCGGAGGTTTGCAAGGAGCTTCAACATTTGAACAACAAATTAGAATACCATGTGCAAAATAGATTCCATCGGTACCTAATGGTAATCATCATATTAATGGATCGTCATAGGAATCAGAAAATACAAATGTGAAACAAGATGTCAATGAGATACCACATGATCCCTTAGATGCATATTGTAAATGGATTACCATTGATTGTGTCATGTCAGTAGGCATATTTTAACCTTTCTTATGTTGAATGGTACTTTTAGCTTTTTATAACTTTTATGACCATTGAGATTGTTTTTTTGTGCATTTGTTATAGCTCGAGGAGAGATTTGATAAAGGGGACAAGGTGAATATCAGTTTCAAATTATACAAAAGAATTTTATTTTTAAAAGTTTAAGGTATTTATAATATCTATAAGTTAATGAATTTCATAATTCTTAAGTAGCATACATTGAACTTATTGAATTTATAATGAAAATTGTCATCTACTTTAAATTTTAACTTTTATGTTTATTATATCTTACTCCCTTTATGATTTATTTCAAAAAAAATTATTGGAATCCAACAACTGATCGCTTAATCGAGGAGGCTTTTCTAAAGCAGGATATTGTGTGTTATGGATATATTTGTTCGTGATGGAGGTATAATATCTAGATTAAAGAAAATACCGAATGGTCCAAGATACATTCCTGAATCAATATGATTGTCCTAGACTAATGCATGAGTGGAAGATCCCGATATCGTATGTATTAGTAATTAAAATGCAAAGAATCGTCACGGTGGGGTAAATGAAGGACCTTGTGTCTCTACCCATAATGGAGGTTCCATTTCTCACAATGAGCATAGAGAAGAGATTAGTAAGTGCAATAAACAATTATGCATTTATTATTTTATTTTTTCAATGTATGCAATTTTATCCTTTGATGTTTTCCAGGATAATAAAGTTCTTATTATTTGAAGTTTGTGGGCACTCATACATTGACGTATTATCATGTTTGATTATTAAATGTGGTGGAAGACTTTTTTACATATTAATTCATTTACAAGAAAAGAAATTAGGACGCTCATACACCTTTTCAGGTCTTCAAGCACACTCATACAAAGACGGATGATAGCTTCACCCCGACTTCGAATTACTCAGGTGCTAGTATTCTTGGACTCCGAGGACCCCACAGAGATAAAAAAAACAAGGGTGATGGACAAACTTTCACAAATGATAAGCCTCACAATATTAATTGGCTCATTGAGATAAAATGTCCTCCTCCCATCCATTTCCATCTATATCTCCTTTTGTATCATTCCTTGCACATGTTTCTTGTTAATGTCCAACAACTTCCAAAAGTTCTTCATTGCTTATGTTATGTAAGTTAGTAATTATAATTTCATAAAAAGTTATGTACATTTACTTATCTATATATATGTGAAATTCATCTACACCTACCAACAACATTTATGTATTATTTGTACATCCATATGCTAAACTCTACTTCTGCTTGTATGTTGGTAGTTGATGCTCTATTTGTTCATTTTATCATTTATATAATATGTTGTTTGTTGTCTCTCTTGTTTCTTTGTTATTGTTCTACTTTAACCATACTGACATATATTTGTTTACAATTAATTTTAGTGAAGTACTTGAAATGAATTGGTTTCCTCCCACTTTATTTTTATCTTTTGATAGCTTCATCCCTTGCTTTATTTTCATCAATTGTCATTACTTAACTTATCATTTTCCCATATGTAAAAGAAACAACCATCCTTGAAATTCGGAGTAAGGACATAGCAGCAAATTTATTGGCGCCTTAAGGGAGACTAATTAGCGATGTGATACGTATCCCATATGGAATTGCATCACAGCATTGATATGAAGCTTATGCCAAGAATATGTGAGTGCCATGTAAAAGAAGCATCATTAGTCTTAACTATTGCTTTTAAAGACATATGACAACCTAGCTATTGACAATTTCTTGAATTGTAATTCAATTGTAAACCTTTTGATCTCTATGTTATAAAAACACTTAAATAATTAATTGGACAGCGAAGTCATCCACCCTTTTATGGGTTTCGTTGATTTTTTTTCTATTCGGATTGGGTTACTTTGCCCCTTGCAAACATCTTTATTATTCTTTTACATCAAAGTAAACCACTATCACCTGAGGATGTATCCTAGTTTATGGTAAACAATGTAAATTTATTGTGTTCTTTTGTGTGTTATTTCTATCGCTATCTTTTGTAATAGTATGGAATTCACACAAAATGTTATTGTGGTGTCATGACAACAATAAAGTGGTTGTATTTGTTTGTGCATAATTCTAGAGACATTTTTTATATTCAATATTCTTTTGTAGTGATTCCAAATGATTTTTTACAATAGTTCTTATTTTTAAAGATAATTAACATGTTAAAAAAGTTAATGGTTCATGAATATTCAAATTTTAATACTATAAATTTCATGTTCTATTTTTTTACACCAATTCCTATAATTTAAAAAGCCATTGAATTCAATCTATTAAGAAAGGTTAGCTTTTTTATATTTTAACCCCTGCGAAAAAGCTTGTTTGGTGTACAAGTAACAAATATAATATTTTAACATAATTAATATTATTTGTTTTTAAATAAAAAGCAATAATATACAGTACACAAAAAAAATAATTCCTTTGAATATATGCTCAAGGAGTTGAATTTTGAAATTTTGGGTTTTGACAACATGGAACGAGTCAAAATTGGATCTAGTTTATAGGTGGCTTCTAGTAAATATTGTCGAAACTTATATTTAGAACCATATATATATATATATATATATATATATATATATATATATATATAGGGTTTAATGTTTGTGCTGCCTCTTTTATGAGGTAGCACTATCATACCTCTATTAATCATCATTCAATTCATGATGAATGGTGGATTGATTAGTTGGACATTTTTTTGATCCACCATCCATCATGAAACGGATGGTGATTAATAGAGGTATGATGATGCTACCCCTTAAAAGTGATACCACAATCATTTTTTTCATATATATATGGGACTAGAAACCTTGGGTTAAGTATGGGCAGCTCGAGTCCCGTCCCACTCGACCAATTTGGTGGAACCTTCATTTTATTTATTATTTATTGCATCGACATTTTTTTTGTTTTTGTCACTTTATTTTTTCCTTTATCCATAAACAAAACAAATTGGTCATTTTCTACCTCCTCTTTTTAATTTTCATCACAAATTCTACTTTTATAAATGCTCATCATTTAGTTTCTATTTTTTATTCCACTTTGATCTAAACATACCATCATAATAACTTAATTATTAAATCAGGTAATACATTATTTCCGCCGAGCTCAGGCAAAGGATTAATTCTATTTTCCACCCATAAAGTATATTATATCCTCGTTTTATTTGTTAGAAGGGTTTAATTCACATGCTACCAACTTGCTACCATCATCTGGGCCGTCGAATCTTTAATCTACGGTCTAGATCTGAAGATCATTCTCGACCATCCGATCCTTGATCGACGGCCTAGATTATATTTTTTTTTTACTTCAATCACTCACTAAGGCGTCCGACTCTCTCTCTTCTTCCTCTTCATCTCGACCACGTGCCTCCACGATCGCCGCTCTGGCTCGCCTCCGCTCTCGCCGTTCCCGGCTCCGCGTGCGTTTCCCGATCGCCCGCTCCGGCTCCATCTCCAGATCTGGGCCGCCGGGCGATCCCGCCGCCAGATGTAAGTATTTTCTTAAACTTAAAATTAGCAAACTCCGGTGTCGTGGTGTAGTTGGTTATCACGTCAGTCTAACACACTGAAGGTCTCCAGCGATGCCATTTATATTTTTTTATTTCTTTCTTTTTAGTGCCTTTTTTTGTCGCTGATTTGATTAGATAAGCTGATCACTTACTGTAATTAATAATAAAAACAAGAGCACATCAAAATTCTCTCCTTGAATAGTATATATAAAGGATTCCCATAAAACAAAAACAAAAAAAAGAATGCACCTTATTTTACACTTGCTTGGTATCGATCACCATAATTTTCAGTCACTCTTCAAGCAGATGATCTTGTGTAATTTCATATTAATTAATTAGTTTTTCCTCAGACATTGTTGTCACCTTTCACGTCATGATCCCATCCTGTCCAGCCGCCTTCTCCAGCACCGTGATGCTTCTTGCTCCATTGGCCGCCGCCGGAGCCTCCAGCAGCCGCCGCCGGAGGCATCGGATGATCCTGCACAAACTCATGGTAGTACCCGTTCTCGTCATCAGCAACGTGATGGTTACGGGCCCTCCCTCCTTCCATGGCGTACTCTTCCACCTTGTGCGACGCCATGGCCACCACTCCTCTCATGATGCCCCACGTCCTTTGCCCGATCTCGTTCACCTTGCTCTCGTACCCTGACTCCTTCACCTGCGGGTGCATATATATTTATATATATGATATATATATGGCCATATGGGGCACAAGCAAAGAGTTCGATATGGCTATATATGAACTCTACTTATAGTTAAAGTTCAACGGATCTTGATTATCTCAGTCTGATAATTCTTTTTTTATAATCATATTTTCAATATAGGATCTAATGAAGTGAAAGAAAGGAAATCAATCTGCACATCAAGATGAGAAAAAATTTGGTCTGTATGGTATCTCTTACCATTGAAGTCAGCTCCTTTGTACCTGCTTGAACCACATTAGCAGCCGACTGTGCTGCGGACGCTGCAACATGGGACAGCCGGCCAAATCCCTATCAAACCAATTAGACGTAAATAACTCACCAGATCAAATGCTTCATTAACGGATAATCATGTACGTGGATGCAAGAAACAAAAAGGAAAAAAAAACTGCATGTGGAATGAACAATTGTATATATAGTTGCAATATACGAACATGCAAATCACGTACATGCGTGCATCTGTACGTGGGAAATTGGCATTGTTATGTATCCTACGTCGAGACTCACCTGAGAGACTAGAGAAAGCACATCGTCCTGTGAGTTGCTCCTAGACGGCACCGGAGTCGATCCGAAACCCACGTACTTCCCGCCCTGTGACGGTGGGAGGCCCTCCGGTCGCGCCTCATTCTCCGCCATCTTCATCGCTATGTACCTCTCCTTATCCGCCGCGGTTTGCGCCTTGGAGAATAGGTCCTCCGTCGACCGCGATCTCATTGACATCCCTCCGCCGCCGCAGCCGCTGCTGACGAATCCTGTGTCCGAACCCCATTGCGTGAGGTCTCCTGTCGACTGATGCCGTCGGAAATCCGACGACGTCGTCCGGTGGAAGTTGTAGCCGCCTTCCAGGTCATCGTCCCAGCTGCTGTTCCACTCGGAACCTTTCGTCCCCATAAACGAGTTCTGGCCCAGCGGTGGCTTACCAGCGTTGCCCCCGGCGGGTTTGACGGTCTCCTTGACGACGGGCGGGTCCTCCCACGGCATGCCGAGGGCGAGGGCCTGCACGCGGTCGCGGTAGACGGAGGCGGCGCGGGTGTTGTACTTGGCTGCAATGTCGGTCTCCTTGGGGACGCCGTGGGCGGCGAAGCAGGCGTTGAGTTGGTCGTTGCCACCGCCGAGCTCCATCTTACGGAGCTGGTGCTCGGACCAGGCGTCCATGGTGACGGAGCGGACGTAGCTGATGTGGACACCGAGGCAACGGTGCCGGCCGGAGCAGTCGAGACACATGAAGATGCCATAGGACACGGAAGCCCACTGCGGATTCCTCTGGGAGCAGTCGACGCATATTCTGTTGCCCGGCAGCGCCTGGAGCAGGCGGAGGCGCCGCAAGGCCGCAGACGATGACATGGTACAACGGTCAGTTTTGGCTGAACGACGTCTCTATCGGTGTCTCGCAGGTGCGGAGACCAACAAGAGGTTTCTATTGGGAGCGTGCGATTCGCTCTTCCTTGTTCTGTAATTAATTATGACCAGTTGAATATGATTTGCAAGAGGAGGAACGAGGAGGTGGTGGGTGGAGGTGGAGGGCAAAGAGGAGAAGACGGGGAATGGCGAGGTCTATTTGTATTTTAATTTCGAAAAAAATAATATTATTATTAAAAAATGAGCCAAATAATATTTTAAATTAATGTACTAATGTACTAGATATACACAATCTCCTCACTTGTGATTGTAATGTACTTATTGAAAAATGAGCCAAATAATATTTGAAATTATTTTGTGATTTTTTTTATAATAATTGTCGTAGGCGTATATACATACACTTTTCTACTTCGTTAGAGGTTACGTATGCCGTGTGCATCATATCCCTATTGGAAGTAGTCATTCTTCTGATAACCCGGCTCAAAAAACTAAATATTAATACAATAATAGTTTATAATAATTCTTTGGATTACTTATTATGCGTGTATACAAAAATCAAGTATCCGGCTTCTCCAAATAAACGGTGGGTCAACTTTCCCCCTTTCCAGTTTCCTGAATGGCCTTTCTTTAGATTGGATTCTTCTCTATCCACCTATTTAATTTTTACCACGATCGCAGTTCTTACCAAGTTCACTTAAACAATTGATAAATTAGTTCAAAGTATTTAGGTAGAGTGGAACATAACGATAAGAAGAGTTGATGTAATAAAAAAATAGATGTAATAAATTAATTTTAGCATGTATTTTAATTAAAATAGGTATTATAATATAAAATGTAATTTTGTTAAAAATAAAAATATACCTTAAAAATTTTATAGTAAAAAATTTGTTAAAATATATTATTTAAATATAAGAAATTTTAATAAATTATATTTAATAAAATATTACTATTTTTAATGAAATGATAAGTAATAAATAATATTATATTAATTCTTTATTTATTTTATATATAATAAATAATTTTATAAAAGAAAGGTAAAAAATAAAATGGTAAAAGAAAAAAATTGTAAAATAAAAAAGGCCACGGCGAAAAAAAAAAGTGACACACAACCTGATTTTTTTAAATGGGAAGGTGGAATCAATGTAAATTCCATCTCATCTAATGTGGCCTAATTTCACTTTAAAAATTAGAAGTTTTAGGAATTAGATGGAACCATCACCTAGTTCATCTTGCCTTTTTTTAGTCAATTCTCATCTAATGTATGATCCATGTAGTCGACCCCACCTAGTGGGATAAGGCTTTGTTATTGTTGTTGTTGTCTCAATATTAGAAAGCGGCATCTATGGTTTAATTTATTGGGTCAAAGTTTAATGACATATAAAATTATATTTTGATGAAACAAATCTTAAAAATTTAAAGTTAAAATGCTAAAAAAGTTTTAAAAAAAGAGATAATTTTATACACGAACTTTGATTACATAATTGATTATGATATAATTATATTTTATATGAATGAGACACATCAAAATTGTAGAAAATTCTGTTAGCTTTTCATAAACTTCAAGATCATCTAATTTGGATATCTGTGCAGAAAGTTATGATCAAAACAGTGCAGATGTATGGTTGACCGGCCTCACAGTCAAATGAACAATAACGGTCAAATTTGAAGGAGGAATCCTACATAATTCGCACATCATTAAAAAATGTATTATCCACCTATTAAAGAACAACCCAACAACTAGTCCATTTAGATCGTCCCAAATTACGTATCTAAAAATGATGAATAATGTTCCAGAAAAATTATAATTCAAAATCTTGCTTAATAAAAAAAACTAATTATCGGCAAGGAAGCACTCGTCCACCTTAGGTGTAATATCTTCAAAATTTGACCACAATTTAGTTACGGAACCTTGGGCGACGTTACTTTTATAACATTATTTCATAAGACATTACAGCAGAAACATAATAATAATAAACATAAACAATAATATCATAAAAACACTGGAAGACTTTTAAGCATATATATCTCAAAATGACAAACTAGCACATGGACCATGTAAGTTCTAACATAAATAAGACCCAACATAGAGTTCATAATACATAAATAAGTTCATCCAAAAGTACATGACTCAAGGTCCATAGGTCATAGATACTCGACTCTTAAAATAGTTCATCATCATAACCTAAGATAAAGTAAGATAACTTGAGTCGTAACCCGATCGTCCCATGTGCACATCATCATCATGAAGTTTTCATCGTCGAGCCTAAGCCTCATCTATATCTGCACGGATCCATAAGGTGTAGAAGATTTCTCTCGTTAGAATATGTTGAGATTCATGCATGCTATGATTCTATAATATACTTTCTACATGTGTAACACCCCCAAAATCAACCCTCCTGCCAAGCTGACAGTCAGACTGACCAAGGGAGCGCTACACTGCCTACTACTACTTTAACTTTGACTTTGACTTTGACCGGTCAACAAATGACCCAGTGGTAATAAAAATAATAGAGAAATAATAATAACATGGAAATGCGGAAGAGATATCATTGAAAATCAAATGATGTCACATGACATGAGATAATTCAATAGAAATAAGGAAACAAAGGTAGTTCGAATAGTTCTGAGAATCTCAACATAAGCAGTGCTAAAAAGGGAAAATCAAGTGTTTCATATATACAATGTCAGATAATTCAAATGCAGAATATAAATGGCGGAAAGCTGTGGTCATATTGCAAATCATGTGTCGCCATCCTGGAGCTCTGCATTATCCACCTCCTCCTTAAATAGGGTTCTCACTTGCAAAATTCCAAAGCAGGGACATGGAATGCCCGTGAGCTAACGCCCAGTACTCATAGAGTCATAGGCGATGAAATGATAATCAATAATCAATGACTTGATTCTTTACTTTAACAATGTTTTATACAATACTATCCTCTATGATCCATTATCATTCTCTATTATCCATTACCATGCTCTATTATTCATTATCTTGTTCTGTTGTCCATTACCATGCTCTGTTATACATTATCATATTCTATTATGTTCTGTGTGGGACTACGTCTTTTACATTATTATAAGATCCTTAATGCTTGTTATCATGTGCGAGCTCGTCTTTAATTAGTTGGGAAGTTAGAGGTGTCTCTAAACTGAATGTTGACAGGGTGCTCATAAAAGGGAAGGTGTACACTCAAGCACAACCTTTTCGGAAAACAGGTGGGAGAAGGTCTGCACCTCAGGAACAGTAGTCGTTACGGACTTGTAGGTTCATTGTCTCCTCAGTTAAGTTACATGTCCCTCTGGCATAACAATATAATTCATATGTGCCCCCGTGGAGGAAGAGTGCGTTCACTGCGTCACTCTTGTTCGGAGCACAGGTGGAAGAGGGCATGTGGTCCAAGAGTAGTGGTAGTTAAACCAATAGGTACACTATCTCCTCAGTGTAGTTACCTGCCCCTCCACTGTACAATGCTTTGACATTTACCATGAACAACACATAGCTATCCTATTCATTTCTCTTTGCTTTACTTATCTTCTTTACTTTGAAATCACGATTCAGAGAAGGGGTAAAGTCTGGTCCCCTTTCTGCGGACGAAGGGTCCGTTACTTATTTTTTCCATTTTGGACATGGCCAACAGTGGTCAATCGAAGGTTTAGTATTGATTACAATTGCTTTGGCCCCTCAAGGACATTTTGGTCATTTCACAAGTGTTCTGGCCCCTCAAGGGCATTTTGATCATTTCCCTGAGAAGTTCATGTTTTTCCTTCTCTGGACCGGTCGACCGCCCTAGTCGACCGGTCGACCGTTATGGTCGGGTCGATCAACCGATCAGGGTGCCGGTTGACCGAAAATGTTCTCGACCGAATACCTCCTTTGAGGAACCGATCGACCGTTCGAAAGAATCGGTCGGCCGGTCGTTGTCGTAGGATCGGCCGACCTTTGATGTGATCAGGCTCAGTGGCTTTCGTCAGATCGGTTGACCGACACTTCGGATCGGTCGACCGGCCCTAAGTCGTGACTTCGTAAATCGATCGGTCGACCGATTCTTCATGCGAACAGAGCCGCCGGTCGGATTTTCCATTTTCGGTCGGCCTCTGATCGTCTGATCGCAATACACTGAATATGAAAAGCATTCCTATATATCTCTAGATCATAATGGAATTGAAATTCATGACATGTGATCTACATTTCTTCGTCTAGGGGATTTTACGTCTACGGTACCTCGATTCTTTCATTTTCCGATCGCTGGCGGTGCGTTCGTCGATTGATCGGTCATTGGACATTCTCGACCGGCGAGGGTGCGCGCGGACACTTTGCAGAGGTCGCAGGGTCATCCTATGTGCGTTGTCCAAGCTCGTGGGGTTCGTTGTCGGTCCATTCGCCACTGGTTCGCCGATTGCCGGGAGTGGAGAAGAAGAAGAGGGTGCAGGGGGTTTTCGGCTATGGTGGTGGATGACGAAAAGGGGAGGGAGTCCACCTTACTCCCTCCCTTATACCTCTTGCCCACACTCTCTCGTGAGGGAGAGAGTCATGGAGGGAGTGGGTGAGAGGGAGGGAGAATCGGTCGTGAAACCTCATCCCTTTTTTTTTAATTCTGACTTTTGTATTTAAATTTCAAATAGAGGAATAAAAATGGCCGGGTATTACAACATGACATGTCGTATGCATTGCATCATAATAAAACATAAATTGTATGCATGCTATGAACTATTTATGCACACTATATCGCATGTAAAGCAAGATCATCTTTATCATTATGCTAAAGTATATTATGAATATATCTTGCTTAACTTTAACATCTTTGTTCATATCATGTGACAAGTAGATATTCATTTGCATTTTCGTAGGTGCATACTTCATCATCATCTTTAACTTTATGTCCCGAGTCATTCATCTTTTTATCTTTCATCTTTCATCTTTATTACCATTCTCTATTATCCATTAATTATGTTGTCCATTACCATGCTCTATTATTCATTACCATATTTTATTATGTTCTGTGTGGGACTACGTCTTTTACAGTACTATAAGATCATTGATGTTTGTTATCCTGTGCGAGCTCGTCTTTAATTAGTTGGGAAGCTAGAGGTGTCTTTAAACTGAATGTTGCCAGGGTGCCCATAAAAGGGAAGGTGTATACTCAGGCACAACCATTTTGAAAAATAGGTGGGAGAAGGTCTGCACCTCAGGAACAGTAGTCGTTACGGACCTGTAGGTTCACTATCTCCTGAGTTAAGCTACATGTCCCTCTGGCATAACAATATAATTCATATGTGCCCCCGTGGAGGAAGAGTGCATTCACTGCGTCACTCTTGTTCAGAGCACAGGTGGAAGAGGGCATGTGGTCCAGGAGCAGTGGTAGTTAAATCAGTAGGTACATTGTCTCCTCAGTGCAGTTACTTGCACATCCACTGTACAATGCTTTGATCTTTACCATGAACAACACATAGCTATCATATTCATTTCTCTTTGCTTTACTTATCTTCTTTACAAATGAGGGGTTTGAAATCATGATTCAGAGGAGGGGTAAAGTCCGGTCCCCTTTCTGCGGACGAAGGGTCCGTTACTTATTTTTCCCATTTTGGACATGGCCAACAGTGGTCAGTCGAAGGTTCAGTATTGATTACAATTGCTTTGGCCCCTCAAGGACATTTTGGTCATTTCACAAGTGCTTTGGCCCCTCAAGGGCATTTTGATCATTTCCATGGGAAGTTCATGTTTTTCCTTCTCTGGATCGGTCGACCACCCTAGTCGACCGGTCGACCATTATGGTCGGGTCGATCGACCGATTAGGGTGCCGGTTGATCGAAAATGTTCTCGACCGAATACCTCCTTTGAGGAACCGGTCGACCGTTCGAAAGAATCGGTCGGCCGGTCATTGTCGCAGGATCGGTTGACCTTTTAGGAATCGGTCGGGCCGATCTGATGTGATCAGGCTCAACGGCTTCTGCTGGATCGGTTGACCGACACTTCGGATCAGTCGACCAGCCCTGAGTCGTGACTTCGTAAATCGATCGGTCGACCGATATAAGGAAATCGGTCGACCGATTCTTCACGCGAACAGAGCCGCCGGTCGGATTTTCCATTTCCGGCCGGCCTCTGATCGTCCGATCGCAATACACTGAATACGAAAAGCATTCCTATATATCTCTAGATCATAATGGAATTGAAATTCGTGGCATGTGATCTACATTTCTTTGTCTAGAGGATTTTACGTCTACGGTGCCTCAATTCTTTCATTTTTCGGTCGCTAGCAGTACGTTCGTCGATTGATCGTTCGTTGGACGTTCTCGGCTGGCGAGGGTGCGCGCGGACACTTTGCAGAGGTCGCGAGGTCATCCTATGTGCGTTGTCCAAGCTCGTGGGGTTCGCTGTCGGTCCGTTCGCCACTGGTTCGTCGGTTGTCGGGAGTGGAGAAGAAGAAGAGGGTGCAGGGGGTTTTCGGCTATGGTGGTGGATGACGAAAAGGGGAGGGAGTCCACCTTACTCCCTCCCTTATACCTCTTGCCCACACTCTCTCGTGAGGGAGAGAGTCATGGAGGGAGTGGGTGAGAGGCAGGGAGAATCGGTCGTGAGACCTCGTCCCATTTTTTTTAATTCTGACTTTTGTATTTAAATTTCAAATAGAGGAATAAAAATGATCGAGTATTACAACATGACATGCCGTATGCATTGCATCATAATAAAACATAAATCGTATGCATGCTATGAACTATTTATGCACATTATATCGCATGTAAAGCAAGATCATCTTTATCATTATGCTAAAGCATATTATGAATATATCTTGCTTAACTTTAACATCTTTGTTCATATCATGTGACAAGTAGATATTCATTTGCATTCTCGTAGGTGCATACTTCATCATCATCTTTAACTTTATGTTCTGAGTCATTCATCATTCATCTTTTCATCTTTCATCTTTTATCTTTACTTAGATACTTTTTTATTTTGTTGATTGGGAAGACCAAATTGAATTCGTGAGCTTTGTCTAGCAAGGTCATGGTTGGGTTTGTGTAGGCGAATTAAGACGTCACCACTAGAGATTGAAACTCACTTCGACTTATGGAAACGTCACCACTTGGAGGTGGAACTAGTTTTCCCGGAAAATGCCACCACTTGGGGGTGGAACTAGTTTCCCCAAAAATACCACCACCAGGGGGCGAAACACATTTCCCCTCCTCGATTGCAACAAGACACTTCATGTCAATCCATCTTTTAATTACATTCATCAATACACGCAATCATTCAATACATGTCACATATTTTAATTCTATTTAAGAGCATACATATTTCAAATCATGCTAAGTGTAGACAAATCAATTATCACACGTCTCCTGGACTGTTCACTGTCATGCCGCTTTAGGTCACGACTGTGCCCATGCATAGGCATATGCGTGCCATGTTCGGCATGGCCGAATACTTGGTCAATTTTTCTCTGCAGAAGGTGATCATGGCTGTGCTAACATATGTCACGGTCGTGTCAGTGTCACATACATTCATAGTTGGGTGACCGTATGGTCAAGGCTAAAAATGCCTATAACCATACCATCACGCTCATGACAGAACAATTGTTTTCCTCCCATCTCCAAAATATTCTAAGGCACGAGGGATTCTGAATTGTCACAATTGTGCGACCACAAAGTCACGGCCATGACAAAACGCCTAATTTCTTTCTTTAGACGTTCAAATGCTAAGGCATAAAATCCTAATAGTGTCACGTCATGCTCAAAAGCGCCACGGTCGTGCCGTCGTAGATGGCACTTCTCCTATTTTTTTCCATTTTTCTCTCTTTTTTCACGTACATACAAACACTTTTACAACATCCATTCATCCATACATTTGAGCATACATGTTCTTTTTTTTTTTTTTTTTGAGGAAAAACCATTCCACCACTTCAAGCCCCCACTTGGATCACAAGCCTGCATTACCGGGTTTTAATCATCATATGAGTCATATAGGGACATTTTAGCATAATTATCATCAATATAAATAGGGTTCGCAAAATAACATTATGCCTACTAATCATATCCACATGAACAATAAGTGAGACCAATTATGAACAAAGCATATATGGTAAAAATCATTTTAATGCTAATCATGCTTATCAATTAAACAATAATTTTTAAGAAAAATGAAATAAATCTATGCCCTAATGTGCATTCCCTAATCTTCCATGAACAAATGAGTTGTTCTTTTCATGTTCTAATCTAATCATACAAACATATCATTAGGAAAAGAGTTTGATGATTTTGAATCTCCTCAACATATTTTGTTAAGAAACATCCAAATCCTAATTTCTTCCTCTCTTCTTTTTCCTTCTTCCTTCTCTAGCCGAGCTCTCTTCTGCTCCTTGTCTTTGCTGCCCAATTTCTCTCCTCCAACTGCTACTCACGGCTGGTGAGATGGGAGGATGAGTGAGTGAGAGAGGGTGGGGTTTACTGTAGCAGAAATAGGGGATTTTGGGTGGTTTGTCGGCAGAGAGCAAAATTGGGGAGGGTGTTAGGTGAGGTTTTAGCTTTTAGGTTATATTAAGGGGAGGGTGTTAGGTTGGGCTTTAGCTTTTAGGTTATATTAAAGTAGGTGGGTTTGGGCTGATCGTCACTTGCATTCTTTTTTTTTCCATTTTGCTTTTTATTCGGATGTTACACTATGGGGTGTTTAGCACAACAACAACAACAAAGCCTTATCCCACTAGGTGGGGTCGGCTACATGGATTATACGACGTCATTCCGCTCACTATGGGGTGTTTAGTATAAGAATAAAATAGGAATTAGAATCTTGTTCTTGATGAAAAAAGTATGGACAATATGTTCCTTAGTGCACCAGGAACAGCAGGAACAAAATGAATTAATAATAAAACGTGATTGTTCTAACACAGATTCGGAACTATTTGTATACGTTTACCAAACACCCCCTAATTCCTAATTGTGCTAAGATTCCGAAAGGTAATTTCTACGTCATTACTTGTATCATTACTAATTATAGGGACCAATCGCATTGGGCCCTTGCCCATTGCCTTCAAGGACTATTATTACTGTTGGCCCTCAATGCCGGCCTGCAACTATATGGACCAGACGGATTCATCAAGGACCAATTTTATGATTGGTGCCAATTATTTAGCTTGTCGACGCCGATTGCCCCCTTGGTCCTAAAACTATAAAGGGGAGAAAATTGAAACCAACTTCTTTTTTTTTTCTTTTTTGTTGGAGTGTCATATTTTAAACATAAAGTTAATGAGATATATGGTAGTGCAAACACTTGGAATTATTAGTGATAGTTCTGATTACAGTGTAGAAACGTACTAACTGAAACCTACTTTTTGAAATTCAAATTCAAATTGTCAATGAATTTGAGTGCAAATTTAAAATGGATTTACACAGTCAAACCATTTTTAACGAATTTTATTTGATTAGAAAAATACATTGTTCCAGAGATGAGTCGATGACAAATGCCTGTTCATATTAATGATTCTGCAAGTTTGTTCATGAAAGATTCCATTCAGCATGTCAGTAATTGAACGAATCAAAGTTTCTTTTGTAACATTATCATATATTTACTTGTCACCATTTTACCTCGTTTTATATTAATCACTAATAGATCGTTAAATAGTTGGGTTTAATTACATTATGTTATTTTTAAAGTTCTCAATGCGCCTTTAACACGATAATTTGATAAATAAGGCATCAAAAGATTAAACATTGAAAAAGTCATAATACGATTTGTAACTGTGTAAGGGCTCAACAACTACTTTTATCATAACTATTTTAAAAGTAATTATAACTTCAATGATAACTATTTGTACATTATCCAACATTTACATTTTTAACAGATTGTTTATATGGCATTAGTTTTTCTTTGCTTAATATAATATATATTTATTTATTTATTTATTTCATTTACCCAGAAACGTGAGAACAAAATTCCCAAAACCTTTCTCCACTGTGATCCATAACTAATTACATTATTAGGTTTTTTTTTGGCATCGCTAATAGAGAAAATAAGGCACCACGAAAGTACTCACAGATCGGACGGTTCAAAAATACTAATCATCTCGATCTTCCGACTCCCACAATCCGACGGCTCGGACGAAGCAAGCGGACCCGCCCACGACCAGCGCTGCGAAGAGCGGCACCACCACCACGTCGCCCCTCGATCGCCGAAGGAGCCGCGCCGGCAGGCACGCCGCCGTCGGGCCGTCCATCGGGAGCCTGATCAAGGAAACCCCGTCGCGTCCTCCTGCTGTTGCGGACGCCACGCCGCAGCCGGACGCGCCCCCGGCGGAGGAAGAGTTGGACGACGGAAAGGCGATGGAGGACACGAAGGCGATCTCAGGCGCGAGGGACGCGACGGCCACCGTGGTCGTGAGGAGGGCCGCCCACGCCGCCGAGTAGAGGAGAAGCGGCCGACGGCGGAGGAGCTGGCGGACGAAACCGAGGGCCATGGACGATCGAAGAGGAGGGAACAGAGTCGGGCGGAGGAAGTGGAAGAGGTGGCGAGATCGCAAGCTGCTGCGTCCGCGAATTTTTGAGCCGTTCAGAATACAACTTTTTAAATTTTTCTACCTTCTAATTTATTGTTTTTATTTTTTGTTTTTTTTTTCTGGCATGCCATCCGCAATAAACATGGACTGCGTGATCCCACGAAAATTTTACTTGTGCCACCGAATTAATTCACGAAAAAATGGTGGTAAGGGATAAGATGAAACTTTCTTATACTCATTTCACAATTTCATTCTTTTGTAATTTGATATTAATTGTGTGGGTTTGATTTGAAACTTGAGGAGTAGTCACTAAGATCATTGAGTTCAACAAGTGTTTTGTTTTTTTTAAAAAAAATGAGATAAAAATATTAAATTGAATTAAAACTTTTTTACTATTGAATAATGTTTAAAAAATATGTAACACAACATATATAATACATAATAGTATAGAAAAATAGACAATAAATCATATCAAAATAAATTTATTTATAAAATATTTTGTGTACAATTATTATACTTATGGTAATATATATAAGTAAATAAATTGCCCAATATTTATTAAATTGTAACAAGCAAATAAATATTATTATGTGAAAGAGAAAAAGTAGTAAATCTATCAATTTTTCAGTAAAGTAATCATAAATATATTAAACATAATTTATATGCATACAAGTACAATCACAAATTTTATTGCAATAAAAATAATATGATCAAATATGACAATTTCTTAATGTAGTATCAAATTAGTAAATATTTTTTAAAAGGTCAAAAAAGGGAAAGCCATTCCTCCAAGAATCAATTTGGTTACACTTCGATCAAACTTTAATTCTGACATCATTATGTTTGAAGAACGTACCAAAAACTAAAGCTACTTCCCGGTGCAGTTCCGGCACCAAACGCACATTTCTTGCAACAGATGAACAGACAAAACATAATGTATGATAAACGTTAGCAAATCGATTTTAAAATAATTTAATGGATGATCAGATCATCAGACCTCGATTTCGATTTTATTTTGCTATGGTCTTATTTAATAACAGCCAATGCAAATAATATTGCAGTGACAAAATTCTCAGTATTTTAATTGTTAAATGAGATTTGATGCCTCATTTGTGAAGAAAATATAATCAAATTAGCAAATAGTCCATGTCTATTTTTCGATAATAATAAATACAATTATTCAATTATAAAGAATACGGAAAGAGAATCATGCATTTGAGACGATATTGCACCCATTTAGCACTACACACATTATCAAACTAAAATCAATACCATTCAATCGGTTGAAAAAATTATCCCTGGGTGCACAAGAAAACATCATGTCGATTGCTATATCACAAACTTCACAGAACAAAATATCACAGATATTTCTGATATAGTTGCATATAAGAGCAACAGCTAACTTTTTGAACTCCGTACATGTGAACTTTCCTTGCCTTTGAATGAAACGGGTGCAATATGCAATGGACAGGAATGACGTGTAACAAACATACAATCGTTCTTTTTCATTCCAGCTACGAGGATAAAGTTCGTGCAAGGCCCATCTTTGCATTCCAATGGGGATGCTCAAATCAACAGTAAACAAAGGCTTACTGTATAACAAGATGGGAATTTTGTACAGTTCATCACGCTCCAGGGGCAAATGATCTTTCTACACAAAGGGTGAGATAAAGAAATGCCAGTACTGCAATAAATAACGCAGCAATCATCACTACCACCATTGCTTCTAATGTAATGTACGGGCTTACAAAGAAGATGATAGCTATTGCTGCACATTGCCACACCTTCAGCTGTGCAAATGCTGCTTCCTGTTTAGCATTTCACGAATAATTTAGAAGAGAAACAAGCAATGTTGTCAAGAAAATGATCACCATGGTGATCGGTGGACTTTTGAGACAGGTGCATTAGCATTACCAATTTTTGGACATTTTTTTTGAAAACCAATATCTAAAATATTCATAAACCAAGAGGACAGAACATCCCAATATAATTTCAGACCATTCATGTATGAGAAGGAAGAATATAGGATCTACCCTAGTCAAACTCCTGAAAATCACCTCTTGGACACATCAAGAATATGTGAGATACAAGACTTTACCAGTGGTCTTCTATACCCCACAAAAAAAATGTAACATTGAAATCAATTTGAGGCTACACTTCGAAGTCATCTTTTCTCCTTAATCATTGATCCCAAAGATTCAACCAGCAACAAGATGGGGAAAGAATTCAGTTAATGGTCAAGGCCAATACACTTACCAAACGAACAAGCATGTATGGCCTCCTACCATAATTTTAAATGTATAATAATTACTCATAAAATCAAAATCAGATCTCAGATAAAAAGAAGTCCAATCCCTATAATGGATAATATATTTTGATAATTATTTTGCAAATCTGAAAGGACAATAATCGGGAGATATCATACAACACCAAATGTTAACAAATATATATTACCTTGTCATTCTTGAATAGTATTCCAAGTAATGCACTAAGCTGTGTGTTCAACACTCCATCTCCAATACCCCACATGGCAGCCATCAGTAAGGGATATACATGCCCACCAAATCCACCGCTTGGACTAATCATTACACAAGGAAAAGCAAAAAGACATTCAAGAGTCAAATCAAATCCAATCCAGGGAATAGTTGAATAATCAGAAACTGCAAATGGTTTACAAAATGAAGGATCTGCTCAAACAGGAAAATAATACAGATCAACCGTATACCTGTAGCCCAGAATAAGCCATAGTAGGACAAACATCTGAATAAATGCCCCACTAACCACAATGGGAGTGATAGAAGACAAACCAGTCGTTAGCCGCCCAGCAACCAGTGAACACTGCAAAAGTATAAGTACATAGAAAACACATGAAATATAATCAAATAAGATAAAATTTATGTGACATTCTATTTTATATCAAGAACAAGTGTAAATTTCTATCTTATTGAATAAAGCCACAGGTCAACCAAAAATCAGCACTTCTCAGTATGCTGATGCTGTTTAGTAATATTAAGACATGCTGTAAATTAAACTTTAAGTTTGTGTTATCTGTACCATTAGCTTGCTAGGAACCCAGCTTACTATCTTAAGTGATTGTCCTCACCGATTGTGAAACCAGATCTAACAGGCAACACAGCTACGAACGAACAAAACAGGCAGCCAATCCATTTCATAATGAAGTATCATGAGAAGTCAAGATTTTGGAGTATATGAAAAACTATGTACTTTCTAATTACTCGGCATTTAACTTTTCTCCGGTAAACTAGAAATCAGTATATTGAAGTTGGTTTTTTGCCAGGTAGCAAGCACTAGGTTCTAGATTTTAATGATCAAACTAGAAGTATTTTGAAGCATCTATTGGATACAATGGGTTGTTTTATAATAGACAATGCAATACAAGAGATTTAGTTTAGTAACAGACAATTGCATCAGCAGCTCCATACACAGCCATTGCACCACCCACTCCTGATATACCAAGCGCAGGTGTCACAACTTCTTTTGTAAATTCAGCCCTGACCAAAAGAAAGCAAATCTTCATACTGGTTATTTTAGCTGAAGCTACAGAAAATAGAAAAGGAAAATATTCTTTACCAGACAAATGCTTGTTGCAAGCCTGAATAAGCAATAAGAGGAATAATCAGGAGCATTCGTGTGTCCAAGAGCGGAGCAACAACAGATTTTATTATAGAACCCAAGGAAGAATGTGTTAGAGCAGCTCTCCCTTTATCATCTCCTTTTGATAGGAAGCACATAAGAACGATACCAATTATCATGCACACAAGAAATATAGTAAATAATAGGTTTTCTCCCGTGATTTCACCTTCCTACAGGAAAGACGTTCACTGTTAATGTACAGACAATAACTGAAATTGCAATCTTACAAAAAGATGAGATTGACTTCTTTAATATAAAGTGTCACAAATTTTTTGAACGTGGATAGTTTACCAAAACTTTTACTGGAATCCAAAATCTGATATCGTATAAAACATTAATATCCATAAGTTAATTGGTGAAATTCATGCAATATCGTCTCTGAATAACTAAAAGTCAACTTAAACCAAGCATCAAAGACAACCTATCAATTATAGGATATGATTAGATCATATGTTATCAAATGTCCATGCTGATAATGGAGTACATTCATCCCGCTACTGACCACCATATTGAATCTGATGATGTTGTGTATATATAATTTCTAACTCATATTGAATTATGATGCATGATGACCAGTATGTTTAATAGGCATTTTCCCCTTTTTTCATAACTTCTGCAATTTGACATGCACCTTGAATTTGAATATGACACAGTACTGAGTAAATAGCTCGTCTAAGATGGTGCTTGTTGCCAAGATTCTGATCCTTAAACAAAATTAACCTTAACATTGAACTAATACAAATACAAAGAACCAAGATTGTTAAATAGCGAATAGAAAAGACAACCAACAACTTTACACCATAAGAGCTACAGCTGAGAGCAGGCAAATCAAAATTAAGAACTAAAAATTCCAGTCTCATGCTAACTAAATATACAACCGTATTATACTATGTGGGATTAATTAGATAACGATATGAACATATGTCAAATTTAAAAGAACTTCTGGAAAACATTATGTGGGCCATAAGAAGTAGAGAATTTAGTAGATGCTTTTGCACAAGATTGCCGACCCCACCTAGTGGGATAAGGCTTTGTTGTTGTTGTTGCTTTTGCACAAGATTGCCTTTAGATTTATGTTAATTAGCAACCTCAATTCAAGTTTAGTCAAAATGTGAATATAACGCTGAATTGTGAACCCTCCAGGTGTCAATGAAAACAATAATAGAAAACAACAAGAGCAAATTCACCAGAAAACACAATGGAAAGTAAAAGCAAAACCTTATTTCCCTTGTTATTCAGACACAACAATTCTGAGTTGAAAAATCTCAAATATTGAGCCTCTACAAATCCAAGGGATTAAATTAACTTTGATAACTACTACAACTACAAACAAAACTCATAAGCAATAAATTAGCATGTCTTAGTTAAGAGATTGTGGCCAATATCTGAAAAAACTTATAAATCACCTTCCCGCCACCGCTTAGCAATACAAGTGCGAACAAATTGCCAATTATCTGCACAAGAACGTAAGAAATAATGTCATAAGAAAACCCTTAACATATAGGTCAAACAACATTGAGAACAATATTTCACCTGATGACCAGCAAACATTCCCCAAAATTCCCCATTGAAGCTCCCAATAACAGTTCCTTCATGCAATTGATAATCTTTTGCATGGCTGAGAGCTGCAGAAGTGAGGTATGTTCCCTGATGCAGTCAAAGTCATTACCAACTAAACATTCTCAAAAAGCAAACAAAAAAAACAGAATTAAAAAACTCATCATTTACGACAAAGTACCTGCCCAACCCAAATGATCGATGCAGTAAATCCAAGATACAATGATGATGGCACCATCGTGTACCTATTCACAAAGAAATTAATGAAGTTAGAAATTTTGATTTTTACTTTCAGGAATTATTGTTTCAGCTATCTAACAAGACTCATCTAAGTGGCACCTAAATAAATATTTGCATTTGAAACAGCTTCGTTGCTTCATGTAATATCATGTTTTTTACTTAATGTCAGCACCATCCATTCCTGACCTCACTAATGAGTAGCAAGTTTTCAAGTAGAGTTCAAATTACAAAAGAAAGATTCTCCATCTCTGCATTCTTTATCTGCATCATGATTGGACCATGAATCATATCTGGAGGAAATTGACTAGTTCAAAGGTTGAATCAAATGATAAAGTATTGGCATTTTCAATCCTTGTTTATAAATTTCTATGCCTAATTGAATCCCCACTAGAATCAATCAGTTAAACGTGTTTCATCCCATTCCACACTTGGAAGTCTTACTAAAATACACACCAGATCACGAACTAGCATTCAGCAATTATGAACTTCCACATATTCAGCAATTATGAACTTTCGCGAAGCTGGAGCAACAGCATCTAATAAACTAAGCTGGCAAGACGCCTCGCAATTCAAGTATTGATGATAGACATAAATCTCACAGCATTAAGCAGCAGAAAAGATTGATTTGTATATGGCAGGAAGGCCAGACAACCACGAACTAAGCCTACTGAAATCGTTCGATCCTTAAGAGACTCACCATGAGGGCTTCAAATTGGAGGCGATGAAGAGGAGGTAGCCGCTGGTGCCGAGGACGAGCGCCGTCTTCGACCCCAGCCACCTGACCACCTGCGAGGACACGACCGAGAAGAGCGTGAAGGACGTGTACAGTATCCCCAGCGAGGTCGTCCCCAAGCCTCCCTCCTGAAACCCATCCGCGCAAACAGCTGTCACTCAAAAACCTCCCAATAAAAGGACGGAAAACGTAGAGCAGGAAGAAAAAGGCGACGAAGGAGCGGCACGTTGTTGACGGTGCTCTCGAGGTTCTGGGCGGCGCCGTAGGCGGAGAAGACGAACAAGAACGCGAAGCTGAGGATGTGAACGTCCCTGGCGTGGTTCTTGGCCGGGCGAACCTGCAACGACGAGGGCGGCGGCGGCGAGGAACCGATCTCGTCGGCGACGGGGAGCACCAGAGGCGCGGCCTCGTCGCCGGCTTCGCCGTCTCGCTGGGAAGTCATCGCCTCGGTGCGTCTTTGGGATTACCGCGAACTGAAGCCGGCGAAGGAGACGGAGGGGATCTCGCGAAGAAGAGGAAGTGGACCGTCTTTGGTAAATGAAATATTCTTAAACAGTGAACTCAATTTGAAAGTTAAAAAAAAAAAAAAAAGTGAAACGCAATGACAAGAAAACCAAGCCCAAGGACTCAAATGACGACCCCAACCACGTGCCAAGATATTATGAGGATTATATTATGGGGATCATAATAAATATCATATGTAGGAAGGCTCCTTATAATAATATATATATATAATTAAACTAAAATCAAGGAGTACGGTATTTATTATAATAATAATATATAGGTCACTCAGTCAATTTATTACTATTATTAGTTGACCAGTTGAGTCATCTGAAAAAAAAAAATAGGCTAAAAAGTTGAGCTTAGGAGTATACCACTAATGTGGTGTTATCTCTTCATAACACTGAAACAATAATGAGTGCCAATGCCATTTGCATTGCCACATTTAATGGCATCTTATGATTTGGACCTTTTGATGACCCAAATGTTGAAAAAGTGGATAATAGAGTGATTTATAGGTGAGAAGTAAACTTGAATGACCTATCCAAGATGTTTAATTAGAATAATATAGTGATTTGTGTGGTGCATTATAATGCAACATAATTTTGGTAGACTTAAAAATTCGGTAACGTATCTCAATCAAAACAATTTAAATGATATCATTACTATATCATCGAAATACAATTAAACTTTTTAGAGATAATAGTAAGAAAACATTACCATCTTATCAGATACATTTATGTCCTTTTTATCAAAAAGTACAAAGACGAAGGTGGCACATATATAAGGTCTACATATAACGTAAGTTACAATAAACAAACAATTTTTTCATAATATATATGATTTCCAATTGAATTGAAGGCACATAAGAAAACAAAGAACAGTCAGGTTGTACAAGCAAGCAAGCAAGTCAGACGTGCAGATGTGGATAAAGTGTTGATTTCCATTCCATCTGTCAGCTGTGAACAAGACGAAATCTAAAAAGTGATGGATTAATACTTGTGGAATGCATTGGACCATCCAAATTTGTGTCAATATGACAAAAGCCATCACCATGTATCTGCATGTGTATGAACTTTTTGATCCTGTATACAAATTGTATGATAAGAATTTTTCCCTGAGAGAGTAATTTTGACCACCATGGTATTATTCTTTTACCATAATTAAGAAAGTGAATTACCAATTTCTGGTCTGACCTAGCTAATTGTCCATAATTCGTATAAAAATATATGAATAAAAAATTGCAGATGACAGAAAATGAAATTGCAGCTCTTGAACGAGTTCGTATTAATTGTAGTATAATATCACAATAATCAATTTGAAATTAGTTCTTATCAGCATGCAATCATACAAATCCTACTGTTTATAAGAAAAAAAAAAGGCATGAAAGGACGAAATATGTAGCTTCTCAATCATAAACTTTGTTTTGACTTTTTAGAGTTTTGAAAGAGTAAGATGGAGGGTTGGATGAGTTATGTGGTCAAAAGTTTGTTTGCACAACTTTCTTATTGGACCAGTGGCTAATTCACCAAATCTCAAATTTCACATTTCACCAATTGATATAATGAGAAGAAATTAATAATTTCAAATTTCCTATTTGCATCTATCTTTTTTTTCTCATGATGTCATTTTTTATATTTACTTTCAATGTATATTTGTCTCTCATTTTTTCCAAGTAGATAAATAAAATATTTATGAAAGAAATATAAAGAATACAGTAAAAAAAGGAAGTAGAAAAAATAGTTATAAAGAAATTTATCATATATATACATAATCAAAGATAAAAGATAATTTTTGTTATAAATGAATATTTCATAATTCATACTCTAACTCGTCTTTTTTAATAATTAATTATTTAAAATTAACTCACTAATAATACATTAGACTCTACTTCATCATCTATTACTTGACTCATCCCTAAACTGTCCAACACATAAAGATTCTACTCAGCCATTAGTTAACTACCAAAGACATCAAAGTTTTAAGATCTACCATTTTAGTAAGCACAATGTTTTATGAATTAGGTCGGACATCAAATAGGTGGACCAACTGAACTGGATCTCCACTGGACTTATTCAACCGGATCCTAATTGGTTGAATATAGTATTTATGAAATAATATTATTTACAATAATTTTTAAAACAAAACATGTGTAAAATATGAAAAATAATCAAATTATTCGATAATAAAATAAATTCATTAGTAATGTTAATTCTATACTCTCAAAATTAATTTATTCTTGTACTAATATTATTTTCTTTCTGATTATTACAGTCTAAAAGAAGAAAATAAAATTTTGATGGTCTTGAAAAAAAGGGTCACTAATAATCAAGACATTTTGAAAAAATAATAATAATCAAGACATGAGACCACGATGTTTGTTCATCCATGACCTAACAACCAAATAAATGAGGGCAGATGCTACCCTTACACATAAACAGGTCAAGCCTATTATGAAAATAAATAAATAAATAGATGTGGAAATAAGGATTTCAAAAAAATGAAGGTCTACCTATCTCATTTACTAAATTTATATGTCTTGACCCAACTTGTTAACTTATTAGGCTCAATTATTTTCGTTTTAATTAATTATTTAATTAAAAATGGATGTAACAAGAAAGTATGATCTAAAATCATTGTTTAATTTTTAATAAAGTATCTCATTTTCTAAAATCATGGTTTAATTTTATAAAAAAATAATTATATAATCATAACATTATAATTTTAAAAATAATTAAAAGTTTTTTATAATTAAATCTGATAACTATGTTGGTCTAAGAAAGAATTATTGACAAAAAAACATCAATTTAAATCATATTGTAATATAAAATTTAAAATAGGATGGAGTAAATTGTAATAAACATGAATGTTATATATATTATCTTAAAATGTGATCCTGTGAATGGACGAACATTTTAAAATGATATAGAAAATCATTATTAAAATAAAAAATTATACAATTAAATATAGAATACTTATTAAAATAAAAACTCATACATCTATTCAAATTTAAGTTAATTTATTGGACTTAATTTCATTTTTTTAGGCTTTGTATAACAAACCTTTTATTATAAAATGGTTTTTTCTATTTATTGAGAAAAACTAAGATAATAATAAATTGTATTATATTTATGTTTTGTATTTCAATTTTAAATTTTTCCTATAAGATGAGTAAATTATGAAGATAATTATTAACGAGGCGGGCCCACCTTTGTGTCCAAGGAGGACCATTAATAAACTTTGAGTTAAGATACTTATGATAAAAAAATGGAGATATTTAGAGCAAACTATTTAAAGATATAAAACTTAGTCTAAAAAATAATACTATTTTATGATTTATAACTTTTTAATTATTTTATCTTTATTTGTCACCTATTACTTATTTTAAATATTAGTTTATATATTTATTTAAGGAAGCTTTAATATGTATATATATATAGAGAGAGAGAGAGAGAGACAAATATTAATGTAAACTGGTTTTGTGGGGCGGTTTAAATCAATTCAAACAACGCTGTTCGGGGCAGCACGATTCACCAGATGGTGGAAGGTGGATGGCGACGATGAGCACATTCTGAGAATGACAACGAGCAAGACGACGAGATGGTGAGTGTGGCAATAGAATGTAGAGCAAAAGGGAATGTTCGCCCCTCTTTGTGAGCTCACAAAGGAAGACCATGTGTCACGCCTTAAGGACCCTGCTCTAGAAACCCCTAATGCGCGCGGCTTGGGTGATCCCTGCACGAATACCAATCAGTCCTCTTGGACACATTGAAACCCTAGCTCGGACACGTCCTGGACGCACAACGAAAGACACACACAAGAAGATAAGAGAGAGGCTCAGAGTTGATAGGAAAGCTAGAGAATATATTGAGCAAAACTCGGATGAACAAGACCCTAGATTACATGAGTATTTATAGCCTCAAAGAAGTCCTACTCAACCTCTAACTTCTACTCCTTATCCCATTCGGCCCCTCAAGATCCTTCTTGATCTTCTCTAGAAAAAAAACCCTCCCAATAGGACTCTAATTCCAACCTCCAAGACCCTTGAAGATTCAGCCCCCTTGAAGCTGAGAAATCCGGCCATGCACCAACTCCTACTCGCACTAGGAGTTGGACGCCACATGGCCACGCCACATGGCCACGCCACATCCCTCTTTCGTGCCTCACCAAGCCTGCACGCCTTGACCTCTCCAAGTCCTTCTTCTAGTTGGTCTTCGAGCTCCTACTACCTCTAGGTCTGGAGAAAAGATCCGGCCAACTAGAAGCCTCCATCCCAAGTCCAACGCGCCCTAGGACTTTTCCTAGTTCAGCTCCTACTTGAACTCAGCCAGCACTTGGACTTCCCTCTCTGTTGCACGTCCAAACATCTTTAGAAGTCCTCCTCCAAGTCAGACTTCAAGATCTTGGAGCTGCTCGGCCTCAAGACTCCATCTTCCCCTTGATTCGCACGGCCGTCCAAGTCCTACTCGCTCTAGGACTTGGCCATGGCATGGCCACCACACTACGTCTACCATCTCCTGTCCGCCTCGTCCCTCCTCGGACTTGGATCTCATGGCAGCTATCTTCTCACTTCATTGTCTTAGTCCGACTCCTATTCGGACTAGGAATCCTACTCCTACTAGGAGTATGAGTGTGCCGAACCTCCATGCCCATCGCAAGTCTGCCATGTCCCAGGTGTGCTCTGAGAGTCCTGCTCGATCTCATCACAACATTGCTGCTCGCCCCCCAAAGCCTCTTGCTTTGGCTCCATGCATCGGGCTATCGCACGTGTCCTAATGCATCCCAGCGTCATCCGCTGTCCCTACCTATCCTAGCCCCATCATGTGACGTGGCAGAGGACAAGGGGTGACATCATCCCCCACACAAGTCATTGTCATCTCGACAATGCCTCTTCTCATTGACATATCGTCTAAGAAAGACTTCGACTCACCTCTTGGATTGCATCGTCCGGAAGACCTCCGCATCTCCGAACTTGGCCATGACTCCTCCTCGAGTCCTTCCACCATATCAGCTTCTCGGTGTCACCTTGTTGTCCAAAGGTTCCACCATGCATCAATCTCCACTCTGCCAAAGATTGCGAGACATAACTACCATGCCGCTTTCCTGGGGATGTGACCTACAAGTCACCTCCCAAAGTAAGGCATCTTCACCTATTTGTGCGTCCTTACTGTCCGAAGGTGCACTCCATAGTGGTCCTCACTTCGTTGAAGACTCTAGGACACAACCTCCTTGTCGTCTCCCCAGGACATGACCTACCTGCCATGTGCCTGCCTCTGACTTCAGTGCCTCACACACACTGACCTGCTCGGAAAAGGACTGAGGATTGGAGGATTGTACCCACCAACTAGGACATCCTTCCACAACATCCTAATCTCAACTCTCGTCGATGGCCACTTCCCTGTGCCAACAACCTTCAAGACAGCCAATGTTGGCCTTGGCTGTCTCGCGCCGCATTGCGACCTTCCGAAAGGTTGACCAGGCATCGGGTCAAACCAAGGATCTTTGCTCCCTGACCTGCATGTCTCCTCGTCCAGAAAAGATCTGGCTACTCTAGAATCGAGCCACCCACTTAGATTCTCTAGACAGTCACATCGTCGATGTGCTCCGCCACATCTAATGCACTCGCGTGTCCTACTCTTGCGCCTCTTCATTCTATCACTCTACGTCTGACCTATGAACATCGGATCTACCGTCGTGCACCTCCTGCCTCGAGATGTAGCCATCTTAGCTTCCATGATAAAGAACTGCTCATGGAATCTCTTCTCTACTCGTCCTGCCTCCCTCGCAAGTTCCATCTTGAACTTTGCCTCCATGGAGCGCACTACTGCCCTAAGACCTTCCTGCCTTAGGACATGAGCCTCTAGCTCCTCAGAGTCTTTTGGAACCGTCGGAAGTCCTCTCCTTTCACCATGTCTTGCGTTGGATCCTCCTCTCAAGCCACTTCTACAACCATGACCGAGAGCACCCTAGCATGTATGCTCTCTCTCTCTCTTCACATGCACTTTGTGATTCGATCCCGGAGAACACATATGCAATGCTCCTTAGTTCATCCTCACCTCTGAGAATATATCCACGAACTTCATGCCCAAGATGAGTTTATGATCGTCCAAGTTGACCACGATGATGTTGATCGTGCCATCCTAGCCTCCCACCTTCATGCGGACATACTTGGCCTTACCATAGATTGGCTAGGACTTAGCATTCACGGTCTTGATGAGCCGTGGTTCCTTGGCAAATCCGATGCCAAGTCGCACTGCTTCTTGTCTCGACCTGAAATTGTGCGTAGCCCCGGTGTCCACTAGAGCAATTGTGGTGTGGCCATTCACCATAACCTCTACGAACATCAAGACCTTCGGAGTCTTCTTCACATCCTTCACAGGTATCATTGTGACTGTCGTCGTCAAGGACATAATCGACCTTATGTGAGCTGCACCTTGTTCATCATTTGAGGTAGACGCCATGGCGGCTAGGTTAGCCTTCTTGTCGCACTCCTTCGCGTAATGCAGCCCTTCGCAGACATAACACCTCATCGTCTTTCTCGCATCACCTTTTCAGGTCTTCACCACCTTTTGGTCGCCCGGGTTGTCCTCTGATAAGTCCTTGTCCTTGACATGCGCACCAAACTCTACCCGAGCTTCGATCGCGACCAATGCTTCATTCATGGTCATTATCTTCTATCTCTTCACCTCTTGAGCCGCCCAGGACTTGAGGCCACTCAGGAAGAAGAATAGCCAAGTTGACTCCTCTATGATCCCGGGCATCTCCAACATTAAAGGTTGGAACTTTTCTATGTATTCATTCACTGAGCCAATTTGCTTGAACACCATCAACTTGTTCATAATTTCCGCCTCTTGTGTGTTGTCGGGGTAGAAATTGCTTCTTCAATTCTTTCTTGAAGTCTGACCACGATTTGATGATGATCGACCCCTTCACGACTTCCTCCTTCATGCATCGCCACCAGAAAGAGCGCACCATCCACGAGGTATCACATGGCCATGTCGATCTGGTCCTTCTCAACCACGATATTGCTTGTCTTGAACCCTTATTCAAGACTCCATATGAAGTCAACGATGATCATTTCCTCCCGCACGCCATCATACTTCTTCGGTTCTTGGACTACAAACTTTATGATGGGAGTTCTCGTCTGAAGCCCTCCTGCTTTGAAGAGAAGCCCCTTGAGTAGCAACAACAACAGGTCCATCTCCACGGCTACTTCCAAGGACACGACCCAGGACAACTAGATCCTGATGCGTGATTGGGCCCTCTCCTAGAGCCAAGCCATGCTCGTCCGCCACAACCTCCAAGCTACGAACCGCCTCGCTCGTGTCTTGAAGACTTCTATCCAGTGCCTTCGCATACTTCTCTATGTGGCTGACGGGATCCCTTGATTTTGCTCGTGCTCCCTTCCTCTTTTCCCCACCGTCCGCACTTGGTCGTCACTTTGCGTGCCATCCTCGGTCTCCAGTGAATGGCCTCTTGTAGACATGCCTTCTTCATCTCCAGACATCTTGAAACTCAAGCTCTGATACCACATTGTCATGCCTTAAGGACCCTGCTTCAGAAACCATAATGCACGCGACTCAATCGATCCCTGCACGGATGCCGATAAGATATCTTGGACGCACTGAAACCCTAGCCCGGACATGCCCTAGATGCACAATGAAACACCCACACAAGGAGACAAGAGAGAGGCTCTGAGTTGAGAGGAAAACTAGAGAATATATTGAGCAAAAATCGGATGATCCCAAATGTCACGGACGTGCTCCACAAATATCATTTTAATATAATTTTACTTTTAATTAGCATTTTAAGTAAGTTTAGATGCTTATATAGTCATGGGTGCATGTAGCAACTAACCTTTGGATTAAAGCATAATCAAAATTAAATTATCGATAAGCGTTATAAAGAAATTATATAAGATTATTAGGAATTAATTCTAATATTTGTAAATATTATAATAAACATGTTTAATTATGATTTACTAATGTTAATTAGAAGTTTAACACTAACTTTTAACCAAATAATATAATTGGACCTCCATTTCAACCAATAGGGTTTCAAGCAGCTGAAGCAGACAGCTCACCAGCTGCTTAGAAAATGATTTTTCCAAACCGTCATATGACGTGTAAAAATTCTGTAAAAATATATAAATCATTTATTCGTATTATCTACAAGCAAAAAAATTTCTAAGATCAGATCCATTGCCGAACAGCCTAGGAAATTCTACAAGTTTGTTGGGTTAGGGTGAATCTGCGAATCTGAAATCGACCTTCAACTTCATATGATCATATCTTCGTAAATATTTATTCATAAATCCTGAAACTTTTCATGATTCATCCTCTCGATGTTAGCTTTCCATGACCACAAGAATCATGTAAAAAGGACTTCCTTAGAGGAAGTTATGAATCGAGCACCGTAGGTCGCTCACTCTGTCCCGAGTCAGAGATAGGTCCGCCTTGTAGATTAGGGTATGATTAGGATAAATAGAATTAGGGTTTGAAATTTATAAATGTTAAATTATACTTCACAAGGGTTTGGTAAGAAGTAGAATCATCCAATTTGGATGTGTAGAGGCGGAGAAGTTAATTTTTCATTTCATAGTGAGTTTTCTGTCAGGTTCTAAGAAATTAATAGAACACGACTCGAATTGACTATTTTTTGTTATAGAGTTATATAAGGAGTTAAATTCTCTAATTTTTATGACTAAAATAAGGAAGTCTAGTTTTTGGAAAAATTATTATCTAATTAAATAAGCAAATGTGAAGAAACATATAAATTAATCTTTCTATATCACACAGTCTGCCAGGGCACAAACCCTAAGTAAGGTTGCCTTAGATGTTATGACTTACTCAATTGGAATTAGTAAATGAAGTTTGGGGGTTGGAAACCTTAGTAAGTTTAGTTCTAATTTATCCAGAATTATAAGATTTGCTCCTGTGGTTAAGAAATTATGAATTATTTATTGAGAGTCACTCAGTCTGAAATCCTAAGATAGCACCTAGTTAAGTTTTAGGAGATGGGGTAGAAATAAGTAGTTGAAGTGTGTAATAGCCTATGGACATAGACACCTAAGATTGAACAATGAATACTTAGAAGAAATTACATGCATTCTAAGGTGTATAATTATTGATGCATCATGAGCATGCATTGCATAGTATTTTTACTAGTGATGGAAAAGTAAAAAGACATCATTGCTTGTAGGGAACCAACAAGCTACAAGTGAAAGGAGAAAAATCTAGTAAACCTCTTTGAAAACATAAAGCACAAGGTGAGTGGGTAAATTTACAACATAGCAAAATGTTATATGTTAGTTCTTTTATTTATGATATTACCTCAAACAAAAATTATTATTGTTATTATTGAAACATATCTTGAGCTATGAAAAGTATTTATGGTATGTTTCAAAGATTTCATATGAGATGGAGTAACATCTTATACCAAAATATTTTCAGGGAACAATGCTTGTGAAGTGAAAATAAGTTTTACTTGATAATGATATGAGATTATGACATGTGTATTTTGATATTTTTAAACTTCATGTGTTCATTAGTCATGTTGTTTGAAAAAGATCTTTGGGATCGCATTCGATATACATGAAGCCTTTGGGGCGTATATCGGATGTCTTTGCCCTTTGGAGGCTGCTTTGCGTGCACATATTGACCCATGATCACTATGCGTATCTGAAAATCATGATTGGGTGACACACAATCATGGTTGGGATACGTATTGACCCATGATTTGCTCTGCGTATCTGATACTCTTGATTATGAAGCTCTGCTTAGTTGTATGACACATGATCATAGAAGGATACATATTGACCCATGATGAGTATGTGCAATGACACATGTGTGGAGTTTAATTATGAATACGATGAAATCTTGAATAATTTATACTTATGTAAAAGTTCATATGATTTGAAAAGTTATGTGATATGAGTTATGTTTTAAATGTTTTCTCATATGAAAGAAATATGATTATTTAAATGTTATATCCACTCGTATTGTTCCCTATGTTGTATTTTTATTCCACTCACTGAGCAAATGATTGTTGCTCACAGTACCCATTTTAAATTTTTCAGATACTCATAAGTTCTCGAGTTGAGTTGACTCGAAGCTTGGTTTGAGACCTATAGAAGAGGTCGAACCACTGAAGCATTGCTATTTTTCTTTCACTTTTATTTTCCCCTTCACTTTTGTTTTTGAAACATGCATGTAATAGGTAGTCTTAGATGTTGTAATTAAGTTTGTGAAAAACTTTTAGTAAGGTTGTATAAAACTTGATCCTGTGGGGTGTTATATGTGAGGTGGTTAGTGAAAAAAAATTATAATGATAATATGTGAATGATATATCTTATAACTGTTTATTTAAACTTTGATGAATATATATATATATATATATATATATATATATATATATATATGCGTCCTTTGTATGTATTGGCAAATAACACAAAATGAGGGAGGAGGTTTTGTTTATTTTATTTATAGAATTGCTAAACATAATTAAGGAAGGTAATAGTTAAAATTGGAACTTAGTCACAGAGTGGTGTGTGACACCAAAACCCTGGATTACATGAGTATTTAATATTTATAGTCTTAAAGAAGTCCTACTCAACCTCTAACTTCTACTCCTAATCTCGCTCGGCCCCTCAAGATCCTTCTTGATATTCTCTAAAAAAACCCTCCTAATAGGACTCTAATTCTAACCTCGAAGACCCTTGAAGATTCAGCCCCCTTGAAGCTGAGAAATCTGGTCACACACCAACTCCTACTCGCACTAGGAGTTGGTCGTCACATGGTCGCTCCACGTCCCTCTTCCGTGCCGCACCAAGCCTGCACACCTTGGCCTCTCCAAGTCCTTCTTCTAGTTGGCCTTCGAGCTTCTACTACCTCTAGGTCTGGAGAAAAGGTCCAACCACCTGCAAGCCTCCATCCCAAGTCCTACGCACCCTAGGACTTTTCCTAGTTCAACTCCTACTTGAACTCGGCCAGCACCTAGACTTCCCTCTCTGTTGTACGTCAAGCATCTTTAGAAGTCCTCCTCCAAATCGGACTTTAAGATCTTAGAGCCGCTCGGTCTAAAGACTCCACCTACCCCTTGATTCGCATGGCTGTCCAAGTCCTACTCACACTAGGGCTTGGCCATGGCATGGCCGCCACACTGCATCCACCATCTCCTATCCGCTTGGTCCCTCCTTGGACTTGGATCTCTTGATAGCTATCTTCAGTCCTCTGCACTCCATTGCCTTAGTTCGACTCCTATTCGAACTAGGAGTCTTACTCCTACTAGGAGTAGGAGTGCATCGCGCCTCCATGCCCGTCATACGCCCACCATGTTCCAGGTGTGCTCCGAGGGTCTGCTCGATCTCATCGCAGCCCTGGACATTGTTGCTCCCCCCAAATCCTCTTGCTTTGGCTCCATGTATCGGGTTGTCGCACGCATCCCAATGTGTCCCAGCGTCATTCGCCATCCCTACCCATCCCAGGCAGCTTTCGTTACATCCTAGCCTCATCTTGAGATGTGACAAAGGGCGAGGGGTGACACACAGCCCCCTTTTTGGCACTCACTAGCGCAATAAAGAAAAAGAGGGGTGTCGACCCACTTTCACAATCTCCTCTCCCTTACGGATGCAGCAAAGTTCATTGAGGGACATCGTCTGCGGTGTAGAAGGAGACATCACTGGCACATGTTCTCCTACAATGGCTAGGGCACAAATCCACGATCGACATCTCTCTTTCTCCGCGATCTCCTGTCCCTTGAAAATGCAACAGTGATGATCATCAAGGAACGTCGCCTGCGAGGTAGAAGGAGACGCCGCATGCGTCATGACCGAGACATCGTCAATTCCAAATGAAGGAGATATCGAGCAAAGAAGGCACACGAGAGTGGAGGAGATGCATAGATATGCTGGAGAATCGCTCAAAATCGAATTATGGAATCGCTAAATTAGACGTGCCTTCAACATAGTTTTTTTTACGAAAATCCTTCTTATTTCTCTTTTTTACAATGTTGTTAAAGTTCTTTTTTTTGGTAGCCAACCACTGGTGTCTTGGAAGCGAATTGACGTCCCAATCCGCACGATGCTAATGGTTATACACACTGTCCACGGGTTGAACATTGGCCTTCCATTGAGTCCAACTAATTCTGTAAGGTCACCCCGCGTCGTGTGTCTAGCAACGATAAGTGAGACTCATAACAATAATTTATTGTATTCAAAGATACTTGAACTCAAGATCTATGCTTAATCGAGGAGGAGTCACACTCACTCCACCGCAACCCTGAGCAATTAATAGATGATATGCGATATTTTGTTATATTTTTGTTAAAAATTTTACAATATCAATTAAAAAAGTATAACACATAATGATGCTTTTTTTTATAATGAACAAATTATGGTTAAGACAAGAGAAAGTTAAAAGTAAACATAAGTATTATAAACATTTAAGTGAAAATATTCTTTAAAAATTAAAAGTATTTAATTATTTAAATAAAACTATATAGCAAGGTTGTCAGAATCGCTTTTCAAAGTAAGATCGTAAAGAGTTTCGAGGATCGATGATCGTAAGATCATACCCCATGAATAAAAAAGTATTTTTAATATAAAATAATTAAAGTAATATATTTATTCATAAATGTTATTTTTATATATAAGTTAATTATACATTGGCCATTAATACTTTATTCATATTTTCAAGTCTAATAGATATTTTTATATCATGTGAAAGACAATATGATATATTCTTAAAAAAACACTAAAATAATAATTTGTAATATTTGATCTTAATGAACTATATTATTTATTAAAATTCAATATAATTCGTAATATATATGCAATAATAAAAAATAATTTTGATGTATTAATATAGTATTAGATTCATAACATAACATTAAATTATTAGAAGATATTAAAATTCATGAAAATTGATATATATATATACAATATATATATATATAATAGTTAAATCAAATTTTTTTCAAGGACTTTTATGTTTAATATCCTACGATTAAAATCCTTCAGATAGGATCGAGATCGTGTTCTGTCCGAAAAATATCATACTATCCGGATGGTGATCCTAACAACGATGCTATATAGTAAGCTAAATACATTCTTATTTAATAATATAAAAATTAATTTTTCGCCCTTCACGACTTCACCCCATGGAGTGGGGGTAAATTACATGATTAGTCATCCAACTTTGAGTCGATTTCAAATTGGTCTCTCAACTTCAATTTATAATTAGAATGCCCTTCATCTTTAATTTTCTTGCACGATTAATCCCTTTGACCGGTGATAATAGGTTTTCGGTTGCCTTGCGTATGTGGGTGACACATGAATCATTTCTCTTTCATCCACATCTTTCAAGTCATCCACGTCATTTAACGCTACTAAATTGAGTAAATTACACGGATCGTCTCCCAACTTTGAGACGATTTCTAAACAATCCTCCAACTTCAATTTGTAACTAGAAACGTCCCCAACTTTAATTTTATTGTACAATTCATCCACTTAACTGATAATAAGCAATCTCCTGATTATCTTACTGACGTGATGTAATAAAATATAATAAAAAATTAACTTATTAACATGACATAATAAAAAATAAAATATTATAAAAATTAACTAAAAATAAAAAAATGACAGAGGACACTGACGAGCTCGAGAGGGCTCATGCCCCGCAGAGGGGGCGTCGGCCCTCCTTTTGCTCCTCGTCGCGCGCGAGGAAGAAAAAGGGAGTCGACGCCCCCTCTGCTAGCTCGCCCGCTGGCGAATTGGCAGAGGGGGGCGACGACCCTCCTTTTGCTCCTCCCCGCGCGCGAGGATGAAAAGGGGGTCGGCGAGGGCGAGCTCGCACAAGGCCCTCCCTTCCTCCATTGCGAGCTTGTTGACATTCTTGTCAAATTTTTTTATTTTTTTTATTTTTATTAGTTTATTTTTTATTATGTCATGTCAGCAAGTTAATTTTTTTTATATTTATTTACACTACGTCAGCAAGATAATCGGGAGACTATCTATTATCGGTCAAGTGAATGAATCGGGCAATAAAATCAAAGTTCGGTGATGTTCTAGTTACAAATTAAAGTTGATGGACTGTAGAAATAGACTCAAAGTTGGAGGATGATTCGTATAATTTATTTAGTTTAATAGGGTTAAATGACGTGGATGATTTGAATGACATGGATAAAAGAGAAATGATTTATGTGGCGGCCACGTACGCGTCACGGGGTCATTCTCGGACACTAGACCACGTGCGACGACTAGGCGGATAGGCACCTAGCCAAGCCTGTTTTGAGTTTGCAGCGGAAGTTTTATGGTCGAGACGACTATGCCGAGAGTCGCTCTTATAGGCATTCAATCACGAACATGACTATAGTGTTGGACTACTCATCACGAGACCGTGGCATTAGCGCGTTGCGGCGCTAATGTAGGCGCTTGGACGCTTAAAGTCCGAAGGGACCACGGGACGCCACGAAGGGACACCGATGTGGGTTGCCACCCCACGCTCAAGGTCATGACACTAGAATTAAAGGAAAGCTTACTTGTATTAAATATGATAAAACATAACATACAATTAGGCCTCGGAAGGCACTAGTGAACTCCTCCCAGTGTACCGTAGGTATAGAAGTCTTGTTACATATTGACGATGCAAAAGACGTACCCTACGGGAACGTCACCTACTTGGCCATTCATAAGGATGGCCTTAAAGATAAATGCCCTAAGGACGGATAACTTGGTACTCCACAATATTATGCAGTGCGGGGCGGCTGCATGTGTTCCATATTTTCGGCGCTAAGCGGCCGAGGGCTATAAGTTGAGCGGCACTGGTGCCGCAAGGCTTCACGCTTCGTGTCACGGAAAATGCCCCGTGACATTCTCCCCCACCAAAGTCGGCGACGCCCCCGACGCCGCTATCCGGGCTTCCTCGGGGCCTTCGTCTTGAGTCTTGACTTCGCTTGTCTCGTTCAATTCTGCCTTCTTTGCCTTGACTTCGACTTCACCAGCATCACGCAACGCCAGGAATGCCCGCTCCTTGGGGTCTCGCTGAGGACTCCTCCCTCAGGCCTGCTTCGCTCGCTGATCCTTCGCCCAATCCGAGGTCATCACTTGTGCAGCGCCAGTGGAGTCCGCCATGTGCGGTCTGACTTCATCAAGCAACTATCCGTCCATCAAGTCTCTGTTGGCTTTACTTCTCTTCGACTTGCGCAGCGTCAACTTGTGTGGTTTGGCTTCTTTGGAGGTGAAACAACTCTTGTATGCCTTCAGGAATAGCGCGGAGAAGAGTCGTCTCAGGGTCGTGTAGAACACGATGAAGAGTCTCGCCATTCGACCTGCATAACTTGACTCGATGCCTTTATGTTGCGGATGGCCGCAGCATAAGGTCTCCCTTCCGTCGAATGCGAAGTACAGGACCATCTCACCCTCGATGATCATTCTTGAATTTCGACGGCTTGAAACAGCACAAATTCTCCGATGTCGATGCTTGTAGCTTGTCAGCTTCGAGTGCCTGGGGTCGCTATGATGAGCAACGAGAGTCTTCCCACGGATACTTTGGGATGCTTCAGGTCTCTTTGTGGGCTTGACTCAACATTTCTATGTTGCAGTCTTCGATACCTTTGCCGAACGAAAAGTGCAGGACCACCTCCTCATTGGTGATCGCCTGATGTTTCGGCAGTCTTGAGGCGGGACAAGGTTCTTTGATCTGACAATCCATGCCTTGTCCATCCAAGTCGCCATAGTGGACGACGAGAGTCTCCCCACGTTCCCTTGTGGTTCAACTCGCTATCTCCAAGTTGCAGATGGCTGCAACGTTGAGTCCTTCGTCCGCCGAGCGTTGAGAATATCTCCACCTTACCCTTAGTGGACAAGAGATATCTCGACGATTTGAGGTGGAGCAAGGTTCTTTGGTATAACATTTCGCACATTGTCCAATCCCAGTCGCTATATTGAGCGACGATGAGGATCTCTCCACATGTGCCTATGGTTCGACTCTCTTCTCCTGCTTCGATGGGCGATCTTCATCTTCGGCATAAGTAGCTTCCTCCTTGCGACTTGAACTTCTCTCCCCCACCATTGCCCTTGCCCAAGGGCTTTGATGGTATGGCACTTGTCCTGATTGACTTGACAGCGTCGACTAGTGAGCGGAGGTTGGACGATCCGGTCGTTCCAACTTCATCCTAGTCCAAAGCTTCTAACCCCTCTGCTTGAAGAGCACCAACACTGGGTCTTCATCCTCCGGGGAACACTGTAGGCGGAGCTCGGTGATTTCTTTCACTTCCTCCTTCAACATGCCCATCTGGCCGATGCTGAACAATGCGATCTTGACCTCCAGTCCCAACTTGTTAGGGCTTGCATAATTGATGAGCTGTCAGTTCTTTCGTCCCATGTCTGGGATGCATGTTTGCCACATTCTACATTGTCGCGATGGCAACGCCATCCTGAGTTTGCCACATCTTACAGGGTTCTTGGGATATGCCTTCTTCCGATCATGGGACCTCCTTTGAAGCTTTGACAATCCCTTTGGAGTATGGACGGGGCGAGATCATTGTGCTCGTTCACGAAGAGGATGCACCTTAGATGCTCGTCCGTCCGCACCTTGGACAAAGTAATGTCACTGTGCTTGTCATCCTAGATCATACACATTTGACATACTCGTCCATCGGGCGGCTTGATCCTTGCGAAAGAGTAGCCGTTCCGGGTATTCACTGATCCGTGCGGGTGCTTGTGAAGACGCTCCGCTTAGATAAGCGGACTGCGGTTGGTGAACTCGTGGCATGAGCTTCCAACATTACCTCCATCTCCATTCGAAGGGACGACATCGCCAATGTGTCCTTCAAAACCTTCGCATTGCGTTCTTTGGAGGCCGCTTCGATTACTCAAGGCGATGTCCGAAAGAAAAGGGCACTCCTTCCTTCGATTGGCGGCAGAACTCTTGACAGCAGCATGCCAAGGTTCGCCGATGCTCGACGCTCAGACCATTCGCCAAATTGGTCGCTGAGTTGAGGCGTCGATTTGCGTTGGCATGTATCAGGTTCGTCCCACTCCTCGATGGATGGCATCACGCCGCTTGCGGGGCGACACTTGACGAGGCAGGCAAGGCTGACAGTTCGTCCACGAGTGTTTACAAGTAATCAACGCTTTGCTCCATTCCTGAAAGTCATCGTGGCGTGGCAGACGATGCTGGACATGACAAGATGCTTGTGATTGATGCTCCTTGACCGAAAGGATGATATTCTTTGGCCGAAAGGGGACCATGAACCTTGATATTTGTCTTTAAGCCAACTTCTCCCGTGAAGCGGTTGTGCACTTCACGTTGCATGACTGGGCATGCGATGCGACGTCACTAAATACCGAGCAGCGCCAGGTCGCCATGATAGTGCATGACCGACAGTCCCTGAATGTGACACGGGTCCTTCGAGTTACACGACGCTCGTGTAAGCGATCTCACGATATGAGCAGCGCAAGACCATCATGCGGAGCATATGGCCACTATTTGACACAGCGTGACACTTCAGGATTCCCGACTGTATACCTGGGGTGGTTGATCTGCTCGAGTGAGCGACGCATGACCGTCCCGGTTAGGCGGGGCGATTAATCCGCCATCATGATGCATGACGGACGTTCCTTGATACGACACGGATGTATGAGGAACGTGCTGCGGGGCACGACTGGGCGTGCGGCGAGGAAGCTTGCCATGCATTCCTCGTTGGCGTCCACGATCAAAGATCATGGTACCAGTGCGCCTGGGCGTGATGGAATATTTGAGCGGAAGCACATCTCCTATGCCAGGGCACGTTGCGACGACACAAGCGAGTCATCGTCGCTGGGTAATCCGAGCAGGAAGAACTGCTCTGATACCACTTATCGCGGGGTCATTCTCGGACACTAGACCACGTGCGGCGACTAGGCGGATAGACACCCAGCCAAGCCTGTTTTGAACTGCTCTTATAGGCATTCAATCACGGACATGACTAGAGTGTTGGACTACTCGTCACGAGACCGTGACATTAGCGCATTGCGGCGCTAATGTAGGCGCTTAAAGTTCGAAGGAGCGACGAAGGGACCACGGGATGTCACGAAGGGACACCGATGTGGGTTGCCACCCCACGCTCAAGGCCATGACACTAGAATTAAAGGAAAGCTTACTTGTATTAAATATGATGAAACATAACATACAATTGAGCCTCGGAATACACTAGTGAACTCCTCCCAGTGTACCGTAGGTATAAGAGTCTTGTTACATATTGAAGATGCAAAAGACGTACCCTACGGGAACGTCACCTACTTGGTCATTCATAATGATGGTCTTACAAGATAAATGTCCTAAGGGCGGATAATTTGGTACTCCGCAATATTACGCAGTGCGGGGCGACTGCATGTGTTCCATGTTTTCGGCGCTAAGCGGCCGAGGGCTATAAGTTGAGCGGCACTGGTGCCGCGAGGCTTCACGTTTCGTGTCACGGAAAATGCCCCGTGACATACGCAAGGCTACCGAGAAATCTAATATTACCGGTCAAAGGAATTAATCGTGCAAGAAAATCAACGATGGAGAATATTTTAGTTACAAATTAAAATTGGGGGACCGATTTGAAATCGACTCAAAGTTGAGGGACTAATCGTGTCATTTAATCCAAAAATAAAAGAAATCAAATTAAAAAATGTAACTTGAAGGTAAAAGATTTTATTTTTCTTTTTTGAGTTTTCAGTGACAAAAATATTAAATAAATATCTTATCGCGTTGTTTTAAGCCAAATGCATAAGTGGCACGCATACATGGCACGGGGCCCAGTAAGTGAATCCAAAGTTTCCGTGCTCTCGACTCCTCTCACTGTCTCACTCCCACCTTTGGGCCCCACGCCCGCCGACCTCTTCACCGCCCTCCTCGTGGACCTCCTCCAGCCTCCGTCTGTCACCTTGTCGTCCGCACTCCGCAGCTTCCACGCCGACGCCTTCCCTGTCGCCGGCGTTGCCTAACGCTGTCCGTCTCGCAGAAGTCGCCTCCGACACGCATTCTTGACGGCCGGTTTGATCCAAAGTTCAAACGTTGCATGATTAACTTTATAGAGGTTCGGATTCAACTCCGCATTATAGTTCGAGACATGTACGCAGATCTCATGACATTTCAGGGTTGTCTTCAGCTCTACTGTGATGTGGGGGTGCCTTTCGGCCTTTCGCCGTAGACGCTCTCGACGCCCTCGATCGCCCCAAATCCCTCCGCTTCCGGAGATCAAGGTCGGTCATCAAACGTTTACGACATTGTTTCCATTTTGTCGTTTACAAATTCGCGTAGAAGCCGAGATTCCTGTCGTCGTCCGCCGTCGTGCTTGCAGGGAACTGCTGAAACTTCTATTGGCTCTGGCATTATTACGAACACCCCTGAGGTATCTTTAGTTCTAACTATTGTTATCTCGATCGTCTTGAATTGCTAGTTTTATTTGGTTATGTTTTTTTTTAACGAAGAATTGTTTCGTCACCGCAATTTTTTTGTTCAAGTAATTGGGATAAATTATACCGCAGAGCGGAGGGGCGATGGCTGTTACGAGTGCCCCCAGGAATGATCATGCGAGCAACATTATACTGAACCATGACTTCTCTGACGATCTTTCACATTGGCACTCCAATTGTTGTCGTGCTTATGTGGTTTCCAAAGAGTTCGGATCGCTCGAAGGAGTAAGACGACATTATGCTGTCGTTACAGAGCGGACTGAAACTTGGCAAGGTTTGGAACAGGATGTAACAGGAAGAGTTGTCACCGGCCGTAAGTATACTGCCTCGGCATTTGTTGGTGTTCGTGGGCATCTTCATGGGCCTGTGGGAGTCCAAACGACAGTCAAGTTAGAAAATTGGGATTCTTCTGTTAGCTACGTGTTTATTGAAAGGTAGTAAGTAATTTGTCTGTGAACTTTCTTGATTCCTTCTGTTTCACAGATTTCTATTGACGGGGGATTTTTATTTCAGAATCCAACTTTCTAATGAGCGCTGGGAGAAGTTGGAAGGTTCCTTCACATTGACAAGTTTGCCAAGACGAGTAGTTTTTTACATAGAAGGACCTCCCCGGGATATAGATCTTCTCATAGATAATGTGGTGATTTCATTTGAGGTAGTTTAGTAGGCATTTCTGTCTTTATCCTATTAGAAAACTTTGCTTTTCAAACGACAACCTGAATCAGGATAGGAAACTTTTTTCATAGGATTACTCATCTTTATAAGTGAACATAATTCCATGTCCGCACTTATGTACAGAAATCACAGGGAGTCACTGTCTCCCATTTATGTATTGATTAAAATCGATGGCATTAAATATTTTCCCCTTTATCTGTTGATAAATTAGGCATAATTAGTTACGTATTTGTATGATTGTATCAAAGTCACTGTGCATAGTGTTTCTTCTCTTTTAAAGACCATTCAGAGTATGCCTTTCATTTTGAATAGATTACTGATAGGAGTCAGCATAAGATACAGTTCATGTTTTAAAAACTATTTTTGTCCTTTAGCATTGCTAGACTGACACATATTGGCTCCTCCTTTGAAGCAAGCAGAAATAATGCACAACAGTGACAGCATTGAGACTATTATTTTCAACCCTTACTTTGATGATGGCCTAAAAGATTGGTCTGGACGGGGATGTAAGATCATACACAACTCAGGGAACGGGGACATACGCCCACTAAATGGAAGCTCTTTTGCTTCAGTAACTGAACGAGGTCATGCCTGGTGTGGAATTCAGCAAGAAATAACTGATAGGGTGCAAAGGAAACTCGCATATGAAACTACAGCAATAGTTCGTATTCTTGGGAATTCTAATAGTGCTGATGTGTGTGCAACTTTGTGGGTTCTAGCACCAAACGGTCGGGAGCAATACATAGGCATCGCCAAGTAAATATATTTTCTATCACATGTCCCTTATTTACTGATTGTAAGTTTCCATTTTTGCTTATGTTTTATATTTAAGCAGAACCATTGCTTCAGATAGAGACTGGGTGCAGTTGAAGGGTAAGTTCCTCTTAAATGGCATGGCTTCCAAAGTTGTACTTTATCTTGAAGGCCCACCACCGGGTATTGACATTCTGGTTAATAGTATCATAGTCAAACGTGCAACAAAAGCTTCATCTTCAGTTCCACCTAACATTAAGGTCACCAGATTTCTGTTACATACACACATGCTTGTGCTTCTATTGTGCTCCTAAATTGCTGACTTTTCCCTAATGCTTGTGTTAGGTGAATATATCTTGAATCCTGTGTTCTTTAGTAAGAGTTTGAATATTCTTCATATATTTTAATGCTCTGAATCTTAGAGTTCTGTTAAGAACCCAAATGTGTCATTAGCACATTGCATTATGAATTAACAGTCAGCCTGAATCACATTTGAGACTTTCAAATTGGCTTATGTGCCAAAGATTTCTCAAAATTCATGTTTATTACATGATTTTGACTAGCTGAAGTTTTTCATCTTGGAGTTTGAATCTTCCTTAGCCATTATATTCTGAAAACTTTGCTTTGTCCAAGGTATTTTTTCACAAGGATTTAAGGCTCTTCAAATGAGATTGACTTATTCTATTACATACTTCTGGTATCATGTGTGCTGTGGGATGGTCAAACAACAACAACAACAAAGTCTTATCCCACTAGGTGGGGTCGGCTACATGGATCATACGACGCCATTCATTCGTTGTGCTGTGGGGTGGTCAAAATTGAAAAAAAAAATTAGATGAGCATAATTCTGTAGAGCAAGCAGCAACGATAACCAAGATGGTAGGTTTTGTCGAGATCTTCGATAATAAATTTAGTGTTGTGCTCGAACAATGAACATTTTAGTTGATGGAATTCCGTGTAAGTAGAGTGATAATCATGGTTGCTTGGGAAGTTACAGGCTTCTGCCACAGTAGATATTAATATCTCTGTAGATTCCTAAGAAATCTTAATATGAGAAATGCAGTGGAGCTACTTTTTCAGATTGTGAAACAGTATTTGTTGCTCTAGCTAGACATGTACTCCCTACAAAAAAGCTTGACATGGTAATTATAACATACTAGCATATTTCATTGTGGATATAAAACTTGTCTAGACTCTATCAAGTTTTATTGCTTAAGCAGTGCAAGATGACACCGATATACATACTGGAGCCGATCTTTGTACTTGGTCAATCTTTCTATCTCATTGTGTGTCATCCGTTAGCCATTTTTTATTTAATGATGGCCATCGTGATACCATCTGTTTAGTTTGGAAATAAAAGCGTGGACCATTTATGGAGACATTCTTACCCACTTAAAGCTATCTTTTGACTCTTCTAAAAAGAGAAACTATCTTATCAGACAAAAAAGAAACTGTCTTATCACTTAGGGTGCTTATTGGAGGTATACTTGACGTGCTCGATGTTGCAACTCCAGTGCCTCAATTTATCTTCTAAAGGTTGGATGTACATCTTTTGACAATTGCCTTCAATTTCTCAGGATTTGCAGCATAATGTACTTGCCTCACGTGGAGTATTGAATAATAACATCATCACAAATCATGATTTTTCGGAAGGATTGCACTCTTGGTCCCTCAATTGCTGTGATGGATATGTTATGACAGGGGATGCTTGTGTTTTGAAAGGAATATCTGCAAGCACTGGATCAAGTTATGCTGTTATCACAAACCGCACGGATGTGTGGCAAGGTCTGGAACAGGATATTACAAACAAAGTTTCAGCTGGGTTGACTTATAATGTATCTGCTATTGTTAGAGTGTTGGGTGGTCACCAGGAGTCTACTGAGGTCATAGCAACATTGAAGTTAGAGTTCCCGGATTCTTCACCAAGCTATATATCCATTGGAAGGTAAGGAAATTTTGATTTTCCAAATAATGATTCTTATTTCATCCCCTATTTGGAATTGTAATTCAAAAATTTGTTTTACTCAGAGCCTTGGTATCAAAAGAGCGATGGGAGAAGCTGGAGGGTATATTTTCTTTGACTACTATTCCAGAACGTGCAATATTTTATCTCGAAGGGCCTCCCCCTGGCATTGACTTACTCATAGATTCTGTTACAATTTCCTGCTTAAATCAAAAGCAGTCTGAGGTAACCCATACTTAGCTTTTCATTATTTTTGGTTGAAGCCCGTTGATAAATCAATCATAATAAATGTTGGACCAGACGTACATGGTTGTGGTTCATCTCTCGAATGGTAGACTTGTCCTACATGTTGATCCCTTTCATGCATGTATTCTCTAAGGCAACAATGCGTCTACATTAAACCAGTACTCTCAAAACCAACTGGCCAATTGGTCACAGTTCAAATAGATTGAACCGAAATTTATTAAAACATATTATTTATAATAATTTTAAATATATACAACAACAACAAAGCCTTATCCCACTAGGTGGGGTCGGCTAATTTTAAATATATAACAGAAATAAATATTATTTAATATATAAAAAATCAGCCATAATCTATTCATGATAAAATACAATATTTATAAAGACTTAAGTTATTATTATTGATATGTAGTACTAATTGAACAGTGATAATATGTTTAATTTATTGAGCCACATATCACTTTTACTTCCTTTTATTTTGTTTTTTTTACTTTTATTTTAATACTTTCCTTTTTCTATTTCCATCAATTCCTCTTGCCCTATTAATTTCCCAATACCTATTTCCTTTTTAATTTTCCCCTATTCTTAGTTAAAATACTTCCCCAATTTTTTACTTTCATTTCTAACTTTTTCTTTCCTATTTTTACTTTTATCTTCTGTTTTTTTTTTCACTTTTGAACTTGAACCGGTTTTTTGGGTCTCCAGTTCAACCGTCTTTTGCCCGGTTCGATGTCATTTCCGGTTTGTACTTAAACCGGACCGGGCCAACCGCCAGGGTTCATGATTAAACTGGTTCAACTGGCCAGACCGGTTTTAACATTAAATTAAACTGTCTAAAGAAAAATTTGAGTTCACAAATTGATGCAATAAATAAGTTCTATAGTTTTTTAGGCTTTCACCCCTGGAAAATGGGTGAAGATTTTATTACCCTTAAAAAAACACTTGATACATTTTGTTTGCCATAAGTGCACCTACAGCATTCCTTATCCATGAAAATAACTCTTCTTCTAGCTTGAAAATCGGGCCAGAGGAGTCACATAACTCATGTAAGGAAGAGGAGATACGCTACTCCCCTTCTGGAGTCACCTACTCCTTTTAATATTTTTATCATTTTTTATTATAATATATTACAATATTAAAATAATATAAAATATGATATGCTAATATTAGTCAAAATAAAGTCATGGTAAAAATACAAATTAGGAGTATAGAATATTTTCTTTTTTGAAAGTGAAAGGAGTATAGAATATTACCAAGGTAACGTCAAAATTTAAAATTATAAAACTATAAAAGTGCTAAAATACTAAATATAAATAATTTTAGATTCTTAAAATGATACAATTTTTTATTAAATGACTCTAAAAAAGTAGGAAATTTTGAAATAATAAAAAAATAACACAACATGCAAACAAATAAACATAAATAAAAAACATATTAATATAAAAGGCAATTAAAATAATATGACAAATATCTATTAATGGGGAAAGGATTATAAAAAACTTAAAAACACACAAAATGATGTTAGAAGATATATATATGTGAGGCATATTAGCGTGGAATCACAGACTTGTGGTTGCACCGTGCAATCACATATTCTGGCTGGATTACTTGTGTTTTGGGCCATCAATGCTGATCCAAAAGTCCAAAGTATGTGATTACACGGGTCGACCACAGTATATGATTGCGTGCTAATTTAACTATATATGTATAGTGATGAAAACTGGAAAATGAACAACAAATATAAATACAATGTTAAGGAAAAAATAAGTTATAAATCCAAAAAATATTGAATATATATACTATATATTAAATATTAGTTGGATACCAAAATTTAGATATTTATTATTATAAAGTAGTAACTAAAACAAATAGATAAATATAATATGTTAAATAAAATGTAGAAATAAAGTAATTTTTTTAGAATGAAAAGGATGACTACTTGAGATTGTAGTCATCCATATTTTCAAGAAAGATAACATTTACAAAGGGATCATGTTACAATGGATAATAACGATGAAAGTGCCTAGTTTATCCAAGAAGTAAACTAATCTTAAGAAATATAAGTTAATATTTATAGTTTTTGAACTATTATATCTCTTCTCAAAATTTTGACTGTTACTTCGATCCAACTATAAAGTAACTTAAAATTTACTAACATCAATCCAGATACTTAAAAAGAATCACCAAATTTTCACTTTCATCTATCCAAACATTAGAACAGGACTTGCAAGAATTAGCAACCAGGAAAACAACTCCACTACTACCACTTACTATCACTTACTCCAATACAAACACACCTAGTTAATTTCTCTTCTTCATCGCAATGTGCATACACAGACTCTTCTTTTTCAACCTGAATTCAAAATGTTGGATCCCCATCTTTTGATCTTTGGTCATCCTCAAACATCACTCAAGTGTACATACATCAAGGTATCACTGGTTTTGCAATCTTTATCTTTTACGATGCACTATTCTTTGGTGGTTATTATCTTATTGAGTTTTTGCATTTTGATCATCGACCTTATAATTGTAAGCTTCTGCTTTATTCACCATCTTTCTCATAACATATGTATGTATATATATATATAGAGAGAGAGAGAGAGGCATATTAGCGTGCTATCCCAAGTTTTGGCCTTTTTGATCCAATGATCCAGATTGTTTGTATTTTGGATCGTCAGATCAAAACGATTCTAATCCAAAAGTCCAGAGTATGCGATTGGACAGTGCAATCACGAATTGTGATTGTACCCTAATTTAACTCAAATTGTGTATTTGGTTTAATTTTCACATATTCCATTGGCATGTCATTATACGTCGATAGAATAGTACTCATGGCACCTAAGAATTTCAGTTGGTTAAAGTACTTTTCTAATGTCATACTCGAGTCTTGTACAAACCTGTTGCAGTCTCTCTTTTCTTACAACTATTTGTTTTATATTTTCTTGATATAACTTATCCCTTCTGAATTTTTGGTCATGTAAATCTTCTGTCGCAAGGTTTTCCTTTCATATGTGCTCATGAGGTTATGCTCTTACAGAATATGTTGCCTGGAGGTAAAATAATCAGGAACAGCAGTTTCAGTGAGGGTCTTAATGGGTGGAGTGCTCTTGGTTCATGTAAGATGAGCCTATGCAATGATCCAGATGAACAATTTCCCTTGTCAGCAAAGGCTCCTCCCAATTTTCATTCACCACTAGGCACTCACTTTCTTTTGACAACAGATCGAACAGAAACTTGGATGGGTCCTTCTCAAATAATAACAGACAAGATCAAGTTGCACATAACATACCTCATTACTGCTTGGGTTCGTGTAGGACGTCAAGCAAGTGAGCCTCAAAACGTCAACGTTGCATTGGCTGTGGACAATCAGTGGATCAATGGGGGGCAAGTAGAAGCGGGTGCTGATAGGTGGTATGAGGTTAAAGGATCTTTTAGAATTGAGAAACAACAATCCAAGATTATGGTTTACGTTCAGGGACCTTCACCAGGTGTTGATCTGATGCTCAGGGGTCTACAGATATTTGCAGTAGACAGAAGTGCGCGATATGAATATCTGAAGGAAAAAACTGATAAGGTATATAAATTCCTTTGCTACTGATCTATTGGATTTTTTTAATTATTTTTATGTCCATCTTTTGCTACAGGTGCGCAAGAATGATGTTATCCTGAAATTTCCAGAATATACAAATGGGAAGTTAGTAGGTGCAACTCTGAAGATTCAACAAATAGAGAACGCTTTTCCATTTGGTTCTTGTATCAATAGGTCAAATATTGACAATGAAGAATTTGTTGATTTCTTTCTGAAGAATTTTAATTGGGCAGTGTTTGGAAATGAGTTGAAATGGTACCATACCGAGTCCCAACAAGGTCACTTTAATTACGTGGATGCAGATGAGATGTTAGACTTTTGTTGCAAGCATGGAATACAGACAAGGGGTCACTGTATCTTCTGGGAGGTCGACGATGCTGTCCAGCCATGGGTGCGGTCATTGAACAATGATGATCTATTTGTAGCTGTCCAGAACCGCCTCAAAGACCTGCTGGACAGGTACAGAGGCAAGTTCAGACATCACGATGTAAACAATGAGATGCTCCACGGATCTTTTTATCAAGATAGATTAGGAAAGGATATTAGGGCATACATGTTCAGAATAGCCAATCAGCTAGATCCTTCAGCTCTTCTATTTGTGAACGATTATAATGTTGAAGATGGATGCGACCCCAAGTCTGCTCCGGATAGGTATGTCCAGCAGATTCTTGATCTGCAAGAGCGAGGTGCGCCTGTTGGAGGGATTGGCGTACAGGGTCACATCAGTCATCCTGTGGGAGAAATCATTTGTGACGCACTAGACAAGTTGGCGATATTGGGTCTCCCAATTTGGTTTACTGAACTGGATGTCTCTGCGGAAAATGAGTACGTTCGAGCTGATGACTTGGAGGTTGTTCTCAGAGAAGCCTTTGCTCATCCAGCCGTAGATGGAGTGATGCTTTGGGGATTCTGGGAATTGTTCATGTCCAGGGACAATTCTCGTTTGGTCGATGCTGAAGGGAACATAAACGAAGCTGGTAGGAGGTTCCTTGCCCTTAAACAAGAATGGCTGACTCATGTAGCTGGCCAAATAGATGCACAAGGTGAATTTAAGTTCAGAGGATATTCTGGCAAATATAATGTGGAAATAACAACGCCTGGAGGAAAAATACTGCGACAATTTGTTGTTGACAAGGGATACTCCCCTCTTTCTTTGTCTATCAGATAATATATTTGCATGTCCGATATAAAGGCACTTTGTAATAAAGTGAAGCATACAACTTGTACAGATTGCAAGGTGTGGGAATATTGTAAAGGGACAGAATCTTCTTCGGTTGTTGCTGCAGGATGCTTTACTTCATCAGCTCCCTTTCTTTTCCATGCGCTCGATGACACTTTTATGAATCATACTTTTGTTGTATCAGAGGAAATAACATTATTTCTTATTAGACCTTTATATTGGATTGAAATGCATACGCAAAATGTTTTGCACTGGAGTTATGTATAACAATTCTTAGCAGACAGATTTTGACAAGCTACGCCGACCTAGCCAAATCTTCAAGCTCATATGGGCACCAGAGATTTTTTGTACAATAGATTGTAAATTATAAGCTTTATACCTCGATCGACAATGGCCATGTTGTCAGTGCTAATCCTAAAGTTTTATTTTACTGTGAAATAATAGTGCCACGTTTACTTGGATTCTTTACATCCTAACTTTTATAAAGAAGCGAGGGCGTGTGTTTTCTTTGTAATGTTCTGTACTTTCATTTTTCTATTTTTTTAGGATTTTAAAATAGGACATATTTGATGCAGGAAATAGAAGCTATCTTCTAAAATTACTAGGAAAAATAAAACAACATTTTCCACTCTCTTTGCTCATTGGAAAGTCACCTGCAAGCTTTGTTTTACCTTCATTTTTTTTATGACCTTTTTTCATAAGAAATAGAAGGTTCGATTTACTGTTTCCATTAGGCAATGCATTTCGCATGGAGCCTAGAGCTTTGGGCTGGTTGACGGCTTGATTCACAAGTCACAACCCTCGTGTTTAAGATTTGAGGTAAATCTAAAAAAATAGAAGAAAATGACATGATGCAAATAAATTTTCAGAAAGTGAGAATGTGCAGATGCATGGCAGGCTCACTTCTTTTTTCCCAAAAAAAGACAAAACAAAAGGTTAATATAAAAAAAAATGCCTATTTAAAAAAAGGTTTGAAATTTACTATTCGAGCTGACAATTTTGCCTCTTCCGAGTTGATCTTGGTCTCCCTCTATCTAGAATTTTAGGAATACTATTTTGTTTTGGCTCTGTTTATTTTTACGAAATTTAAAAATATTTTAAAGTTCAAGAGAACAAAGCTTACTTTATTTTGCTCGTTCTTGATATTCAATTATTTTACAAGCATAATTTTGTGTCTAACCATATTTTACAAAGATGTATATTAGTGTGCACACAAACAGTGATTGCACCATGGGTGTATCATACGAGCACTTTCAATCAATAATCCAAAATACAAATGAGTTCGTCATGCCAAAATGTAACATCCTGATTTTTCTTAAAAAGATAATTTGACCTTTTTATTCAAACTCTCATGATTTTCTCTTATATAAGGACTCTTCTTTCTCTTTCTTTCATTTGCTCCACATCTTGACGACTAGGGCTTGAGGAAGAAGAAAGATGAGACCAGGAAGAGGAGGAAGATATAATATCAAAGTATGTAAAGAAAATCCAAACTCTTCTCTCCTCTCTCAATAGTTTTCATGATTGTATTGAGAATTTGAGGGCACCATGTCCTATGATAAATTTTGATCGAGGGTTTTCCCACTACATCTATGCATAAATAGGATTTCATAGTTAGATCTATGCCACGTGCAAGGATTATAATCAAATTTGTTATTAGGCTTCATGTTCTTCCTATTGTTTATATTTGGGGATGAATCTTAGATCTGAAAATTTGAATGTTTTTATATATTTTTTCATGCATTTTGATCCTAGAATGCCTAAGAAAATGTATTGATTCATAATGTTATATATCGATTTTCCAAAATTTTTTATAAAAAATCGTGAAAAAGTTAAGAGATGGCGTAGTTTTCCAACGTTCGGTCACGGCCGAAATGCACCGGTCACGCCCGTGACAGAAAGTTTTGGAAAACGTCTAAGGCATTGCCTCTGGCACGCCCGTGACACTACATGTCATGGCCGTGACAGAGGGAACATATTTTTTTTCGGTCTTCTGTCACGACCGTAACGCCCTGTATCATGGCCGTGATAGTGACATAAGCATGGTATACTATATTAAATATTATTTTCAAAGTATTAATAGTATGTATTGGTGCTTAATGATTGTATATGAACTTAAATATACGTATATGCATGTTCCCACGTAATTAGGTTAAAATTTGAAGATTGAGCGACGTAAATATTTGTTGATTGTAAAACATAATGAACCTAATTGTTGATGATGTTACATGTCGCCCCTCTATGGCCCTTTATCGGATAATTGCTCGAAATAATCGTTACACATATTGGCAATGGTGTGTCATTCTGATGTCGCTCTCGGGCGAGAGTCAGGAATGATCATTACACACATCAACAACGGTGTGTCATTTCGATCGTTACATGCATCGACAACGGTGTGTGCATTTTGATGTCACCTTCGGGTGAGAGGTGAACTTATCTCCTAGGCCTAGCTAGCCTATTGAGAGGGTAACGACATAAGTTTCAACTATCGAAAGATATAACATTAATAGGAAATAGCCAATTATCGATCGAATTGAATGATGTTCCACGAAAGTGGAAGTCCAAAGGGTTATAAAAAAATCTGAAGAAAGTTATGGAATGATGTCTCACGAAAGTGGAAGTTCAAAGGATTCGAAAGCAATCCTGAGGAGAGTTCTGGAGGTAATAGTTATGGTAAGTGTATCTCACTTATATGCCTATGGATTGAATGAATGATTGTTATGAATGTCCATACTATAAGTATGATGATATGCCTTTCATGCAATTACTTATATGCATGATGATAGAATGATGTTAATGTTTGACATGTAAATCATATATTAAGACATGTCATGCATATTGTTACTTCTTTTATATAAAGATGATGTATATCATGTAGTATCATGTTTAGGATCATATCATCGTATGCATGACTTTTACATACTCTAACAGGAAAATCTCTGCACCTTGGATCTGTGCAGGTGCATAGTGATTTGGACGGATGACGTCTCAGCTCATGACGAATAAGATTGCACAATGATTTAGGATGTCGAAATTCTATTTTTGGAGTCTTTTAACTATGTTGTTAAAGAGATGTTTTGATCGCTATTAGTAATGATGTTTAAATATGTTTTCAATTCTTTTACACAAAAGGACCGAAAATAATAATAATTTGATTATCCAAAGCATATGCATACACACTCCAATCATAATTTGTGCATCCACATTGATATTCCTCAAGACAAAAATTATTAGCATACATGCACAATTTGTGATTTCACCTTACATGCATGCAGTTAAATTTTGGATGGTATTACATTCAATTCAATGGTTCAAAATGCAAATAATTTATATTGTCAAATCAGAATGATGCCGATCATACGACCCAAAGCACGTGCATGAATGGTGTAGTCACCATTTATGCATGCACACTATTGTACACAAAATGTTATTACACTATACATGTGTCACAAGTTATTTCTTTTGTGATTGAACATGCAAAGTATCTTGATGTCATCGTTCCTCAACCCAAACTCGCGGCCACTCAAAATCATCCAACACTAATGTGTGTCCGTTACACATTACATCCTCTTACCATATAGTAGATCATTGCATCATGAATGTATGATACTACCATTTTGTAATGACATTCTCTATGAATGGTATATAATGTTTTTACCACTTTAGATTTTTTACATTTCTCACTTGTGTACTTAGTTTTAGTATAGAATTAGACGACAACATTTTTGTAATAAGGTGATATTAAAATTGCACCTTTGAAAATAATCATCCACATCATTTGTCGGCAAACTCAACTCCCATAGATACATTATATTAAGGAAGTGATATTAATTTCTCCTCAGTCCCATATATAATTTAGTATTTTTCCTTAATACAAGCAATCGTTCTAATTTTAGTGCATTTTCGTTGCATGCAGGGGTGTCAACTCACAATGTTTGACCATCTTTTATGTCCTATAACTTTTTGGACATCAAGCACAAGCACCCACATAAGTACCTCATTCCATGAGTGCCATAGTTCCATGACGATTCATTCCATATGAGCACCATACCCGTGAGCAAGAAGCTTATACGAGTGATAAAATCGATAGTCTACTTAACAAAAATTCTTTCGTGACAAGTGATATCAGAGCAATCACTCCTGCTTGGAACCAAGCGAACTCACCCACTTGTGTCGTCGCAATGTGCCTTGTCCACTCAATGTCCAAGTGCACTAACTCTACGATCCCAGTTGTGGATGCCAAAGGTGAATGTTTCGCATGTTTTGTCGCCGCACATTTGTCATGCCTCCCATAATAAGTTCTTCATGTGTTCGTGTTAGACTAAGGAATGTTCGTCATGTTCAATCATGAGGTCGTGTGTCATATATCCTTACCAATTCGCCATGATGGTCTTGTTTGCATCAAATTGTGATTGCTTAACTAGCCGTGCAATATGAAGCCCCCAACTACTACATGTCTCATGTTGTCCCATGTAGAGCATAAAAATTCAACATATTTTTTTACTACAAAATAATATTTGTAAAATAATATGTCGTGTCATCAATGCTACTATGTGAAATGTCTCCCCCTATCTCAAATGGGGTAAAGTATGGATATCTTGCAAACACTTTTAGATGAGCTAACAAGCGAGTTTGCCTCGCCAAGTGTCTCTTACAAGTGATGCAATGTCACTCGCCGAGAACTGGATCAAATTTGCTACATGCCGATGCAACCGACACCTCAACCACAATAACAATATAGACAATTTATGTAAACTTAGTCCCTTGGCAAGTTCTTAACATGCCTCTATCAATGTGTTAACCTAAAAGTAAAACAAATATATTCATGTACAATTAAGCATGGGTTTAATGGGGGTGAAACACCCATGGGTGGAACGTTGTGCAACGCTTAAATCCTATTCCTTCATTTGTATCGTGCGGCATACAGTAAAACTGCTCATCAACAGATAAAATCAGGGTAAATAATGAGATATTATCTTTCTCTCTCCCAATAACCTCTCTCCTATACGACACGAAGAAGGTTCGACGCCGCCGTTGCTTGAGCAATCTCGCCTCCTCCCTGCCAAATTTCGTCCAATCCTTCTTGTCCTTGCCCTTGTCGATGGGAAAAATGCAGGAATCCACTCGCTCCTGATCACTGTCGCCCTGCCAATGACTCCTCTCCAAGACCCTTCCTCCAGCACGGATCTCTTGCCAATGGGTCCCGTACAGGAGTCAAGGGCTTCATGTGATTTATGTGGTCAAGTTTCTTACCGTAAAGTTTCATTCTTTATGAATATTCTGTTATTCCATGAATTAGTAAAAATAGTGCTTCCTCTAAAAAAAATCATCGGAAGTGGAAGAGAACCAATTTATACGGTAGTGTTTTATTGATTTTCTTTTGCATGAATATGGATGACATTTAATGTACACAATGATGACACAGTGACACACACATCATAAATTTCAATGGCGAAAAAATGGTTTATACCATAATTTTTTTGTGCAAAAATGACTTGGTGTAGCTTTTAATGTATTTTTTTATGTAAAACAATTTTGCTATAATTTTAGTGCAAAAAACATTCATGCTATAAATTCCTATTATATTTTTTAGTATAACTTTTTCAAGAAAATATCTTTCATTTCCTAGTTTAATGGTCTGTAATTTTTTTTAAATATTACCTATGGTTACAGATACAGAGGCAAATTACTTTCCTCTAGAAGAAGAATTAATTGAAGAATTCATATCTTCACACCAGTGGTACATGCATCCTTTGTTTAATTCAAAATTCTTTGACATATATCATATTTATTATGTTAATAAATTTTCTATATAACAGTTTTGAAAATATCAATAATAATGAAGAAGTTCAAGGCAAAGATGATAGTCATGTTAAATTCTATCAAGTTACAAAACCATTTGTTGGCATGACTTTTGATACAGATCTTGAAGCATATAAGTATTATAATGCGTATGCTCGATTGACTGATTTTTCTGTGCGGAAGTCTTATTCTCATAGGTCAAAAGTGTCGGAAAAAATTATTAGTGTCTGTTCAAAAGAAAGATTTAAAACGTAGTAGAGGAAAGCTAACAAAACAAAAAAGAGAAGTCAGAGATAATTGCCTTGCACATTTTTATATTGGTGAAAGAAAAGATGGAAAGTGGGAGGTGAGACAATTTATTGAAGAACACACCCATCTTTTGGCTACTCCTTCAAAGGTAAAAATCTACGTTCGCATAAATAAATATCAGATGCTTCTATACAAGTCATGTATACTTTACACACTACTTGTGTTGGCCCATCAATTATAGCCAAAGCCCTTAACTATTCAGGTGAATAATCAATTACAGCTCAACAATGTATTGGCCAATTGAGAGGGAAAAGGAAAAGCACGATCGGTAAAGAATGCATTAGTTAATTTCTTATTTTCAAATGAAAATAAATGATGATCCAGATTTTTTTCATAGATGGAAATTGGATGAAGATGGCATAGTAATGAATTTTTTTTGGGCAGATGGTAGAGCAAGAGAAAGTTATATGACTTTTGTGGATGTTGTGATATTTGATACAATATATAGGACAAATAAATTTCTCATGCCATTTGCACCATTCACTGGAATCAATCATCACATGCGCTCGTGCTTATTTGATTGTGCTTTATTGATCGACGAAACCGAGGAAATATTTGTTTGGCTATTTAAAAATTGGCTAGAATGTATGAATGGAAAATTTTCCAATTGCATAATTACTGATCAAGACATTACAATGTGTAATGCCATTCACGAAGTTTTCCCACATACACGCCATATATATTGTTTTTGGCATATTATAAGAAATGCAATGTGTAATATGTGAGATTTATATGCACGTGATACTTTCAAATACGATTTTAATGCATGGATAATGAGATCAACAAGTACAGATGAATTTAAGGACAGATGGCTTCTATTAAAGAAAAAGTTCACTATTCCTAATGGGCATTGGATAGAAAATATGTACAACAAACATGAACAATGGATAACATTATATTTTCGAGATATTTTCACAGTAGGAATGCGTACAAGCCAAAGGGCGGAGAGTATAAATGCATTTTTTGATGGATTTGTGAATGCACATACTTCATTATATGACTTTGTGCAACATTATGATAGAGATGTTCAACATCATCGTGATATTGAAGAACGTGAAGATTTTAACACCATGAATACTAAAGCTGCTTCAATTAGCAAATATCCATTAGAGGCTCATGCGGGAAAGATATATACACAAAATGTGTTATCTAAATTTCAAGCAGAATATGATGATTCTTCCTTATTTTCAGCACAAAAGGTTATGAAGGATGGTGATAAAGTTGTGTACTCTGTTTATCTTTTGGAGGCTCAAGATGAAGGTAAATACATTGTGGAGTATAAACACGGTCAAAATATTTTGATAAAATGTTCATGTAAAAAGTTCGAACAAAATGGCATATTTTGTTCTCATATTTTACATGTCAAAAAAAAAGTGTGACAAAGTTACCTGAGCAATATATACTTCACCGATGGATCATAGATGCAAGATACTCTAAAGCACGAAAAGTAGACTTGGCATCAAAAGAAGGCCAAGATGTCATAACTCCCATGCAAAAATGGACTTGGCATAGTAATCTACAAAGAGTTGGAAATTTAGATTTACTTTCGGTTGAACATTTACAATTTGGGGCATCGCTTATAGACGATGTCATCAATAAATTATTATCACTAAAAGTTGTTGACAAAGAAGTGAATACAACTCATCAAAGTCCGAATGATATTCCTAGGACCTCTTCTATCTTAGAGTCGTCTCAATTTTCCATACGTGATCCAACTCGTGTAAAATCAAAAGGTAGACAAAAAAATGTGGGAAGAATTAAATCTGGCGTTGAGATCACTATGTCACAAAAAGAGACTAAAAAGAGGAGTTGTGCTATATGTGGAAAAAATGGTCATGACAAACAGAATTGCCCGGTCTTGATGGTAAATATCTATTTCATTATTACATTTTTATATTAAACTAGAATTTCCTTAAACGTTTTATATTATTTAAATATACAGGGCCAAGAGACTAAATCTGGAAATTTTAGAGATGAGTCTGAAACTCCAGAGGTAATTTGTTTAGTATGACATCATTGAATTTGCTTTTGTCAAAGGAGCGGACAGAATTCCAATTTGTTTCTTACAAATGAAGATTTCCAGGTTGTTTTTCATCATTGGACAAGATTTTTTCATCATAAACTTGGCACAGGAGTTTGGTTTGGGCTGCTTGGTGTCATTAGATGGATTCTCTTCAAGCTGATGCGAAGATTACAACAAAATTTTGACGATGCACCTTGTATTAAATTTTGGGTTATAGTTGATATGATGTACTATGCTCTACTAATTGCTGGAATTATTAATGTGTTTATTGAGACAATTTTTTTTAACTTTTCTACAATGGCAGCTTATAATTTTTTCCTTGAATTGTGTCCTTGTTTCGTGCTTAAAGTCATGCCACCATGATCTTTACACAAACTCATCCCAAATTTGGGACGTGCAGAATTGTTTTTGTGGAGGAGAAAAAAAAAAAGATTGGGAGCATGCATGGAATTTTGATCGAAAGACATCAATTAGTGTGTTCATGTCAGTTTTACATCGGAATCAATTGGATCCGTAAAACAACTCAAGAGTTAAGAATAATAAAAGTTAGACAACAATTATTTGTTAAATGGTCCTCAAAAGTGCACAGAACAAAAAAAAAAAAGAATAAAAATAAGATAAATCCCAGAGACACGCTTGATGAGAGAGTTGAGTCACTGAATATTCATTGACTCTAGATTAGACTTAGACAACAGAGGCAAAGAGAGAGATGGAATTCCGGTCAATGACGGGGACGACAATTTCTGCTTCGACAGCTTCTAATCTGCTTCCATGGCAGTAAGATCTGCTCGATGGAAATGCCATCATTAAGTGTTGAGCCTTTTTCGCATCATCTAAGATAGGTTAGAAGGAGAGAGAGATTTGTGATAAATAACAAGCAACATGTCGAACAATTTCGTGTCATGTGCGAGAGAGAAGTTATTAGTAAAGAGAAAGATAATGTCTTGTTTTTATCTGTTGACGAGTGGTTTTACTGTGGGCCGCACGATACAAATGAAGGAACAGGATTTAAGCGTTGCACAGCGTTCCACCCATGGGTGTTTCACCCCCTTTAAACCCATTAAGCATAATCAAAATAATTATCTCACTATTTGTAAATGTAATAATTAAAATATACACTAGTGGAGGTAAAGTAATTAGTTTTCTCTTCACTTTCATCTCAAAAGTTATTTACTTCATTGTTACTTATTTCATATTTACACATCAAAGTTTTTCAAATATCATGATATGTAGAATATTTATAAATGAAATTTGTCACAAGAATTTAAAGAGATACAAACAATATTCTTTTCTTTATAATTAGTTTTTCAACCAAAATTTAGAGATATTCATATTTGAAAAAAATGAAAATCAATGGAAACTCAATTTATAACTGTGTTTTCCCTTTCAAAATAATTTCAAAAATTTTCTACGATAGAACATAAATATACTTTAATTCTAATTTTCTTAAAAATGATGAGTTTTTAAAGCTTGATATATTGAAAGTGAATTGATGTTTAAACCAATTTCTCAACTTAAGTGCGGGAGCATAAAATTGTTCATAAAAAGTTACTAATGTAACACAAGTAATAACACAAAAGAGAAAGGAAAACAAACTTAACATTTATTGATAAAGTTCGACCCAACTTCTTAATCTATATTTTCACTTCGACTTCTTAACTTCCAAACTTATGAAATTTTACAATTAGAATAAATTTATTTTTCTTTATTTCAAGAGATAGGCAAACTTCTTAAAAAAACCTTATGACTCACACCTATGAGCGTTTGCCCATTGAGAATCTCTATTTTCTTGTTCACATACATGATGATGTCGACCTACCATCTCACCCATAGTTGTGCCTCATACATGTGCGTTGGAGATTATAAAAAATGATGTAGGAAAACAATTATAAAAAAATCTTTAGGGTATACAATATGATTTTTTATTTTTTTAAAGCTATGACGTACGTTTCGAGTTTACGACTCGAGTTTACTAGACGTAAAACGAGTCTACGTGGACTCTCGAGTTTGAAAACCTTGGGCAAGAGGATGCGCAAATCTCGTCGGGGTGTTGAGGATCTGAGCGCGGCGAACGTCGCCGGCGGCGGGGACGCGCAGATCTGGTCGGCCGAGGTTGTTCGCGGACTCTGGCAGCGTTCGTCGGGAGAGGAGAGGGCAGACGTCGCGCATGGCTTTTGTACCCTGAGGCCAGACCGAACGAACATCGAACCGTGAACCCCCCCATCTCCGGTCTAAAGCTCGTAAAACCGGAAAAAAATATAAAAAAATGAACAAACAACGCCCATCGGATCTCCATCGAACGGACGTGGATGGGGGGAGGGGGTTCCTCCCCCTAGTAGGGGGTAGGGGTGTAAGCAAAAAACCGAAAACCCGAAAACCTAAAAAATCGACCCGACCCGATACGAAATTTTTAGGAAACCTAGGCGGTTTTTAAAATTAAATAAACCATCCGAGGAGCCCGATGGAGACCTACATAATTAAAATTTTATAAAATATATATTAATAATATATTCTAAATATTTATAATATATATAAAATTACTTACTAAACATATTATTTATCCTATAACATGTATAGGAAATTAATATAAGCCATAAATAGCACTATTACAATATATAACATGTGAATGTAGTTAATTTATGAAACAAAATATCTCTTGATATCATTAATAATTTTTTATATAAATATAAAATGTATAAAATATAGGGCCCAAAAAAATCACCCGAAAAAATTGATAAGATTTTTTTAATTTTAAAAACTCAACCAAAATATATAGAGTGGTCTTTTTTAACGAAAAAAATCCACCCGACCCGCACCGATTTCACCCCTAGCAGGGGGAGGACCCCATTAAACCCGTATAAAAATGTTTGACATTAAAAAAACAACAGTAAGAAAATTTATGTTTCATATACACTAGTGGATGTAAAGTGATTAGTTTTCTCTTCACTTTCATCCAAAATGTCATTTATTTCATTGTTACTTATTTCATATTTACACATCAAAGTTTTTCAGATATCATATGCAGAATATTTATAAATGAAATTAATGTCACAAGAATTTAAAGAGATATAAACAATATTATTTTCTTTATAGTTAGTTTTTCAACCAAAATTTAGAGATCGTCATATTTGAAAAATGAAAATCAATGTAAACACTATTTATAACTATTTTTTCCTTTCAAAATATTTTTCAAAATTTTTTACGATAGAACATAAATATACTTTAATTCTAATTTTCTTAAAAATGATGAGTTTTTAAAGCTTGATATATTGAAAGTGAATTGATGTTTAAACCATTTTCTCAACTAAAGTATGGGAGCATAAAATTGTTCGTAAAAAGTTACTATCGTAATGCAATAACACAAAAGAGAAAGGAAAACAAACTTAATACATATTGATAAAATTTGACCCAACTTTTTTATCTACATTTTCATTTCGACTTCTTGACTTTAAAACCTATGAAATTTTAGTGTTAGAATAAATGTATTTTTCTTTATTTCGAGAGAGAGGCGAACTTCTTATACAAAAAAAAAAAAACTTATAACTCACACCTACGAGCGTTTGCCCATTGAGAATCTCTATTTTCTTGTCCACATAGATGATGTTGTCGACCTACCATCTCACCCATAATTGTGCCTCGTACATGTGTGTTGGAGATTATGATAATTTATCACAACCTCGCCATATCTTCTTCTAGCAGCATGGCATAGACATTGTAGATACATATTTCATTGTTACCAAACAAATAAATTTTAGGTAGTTGATTTATAAAATAAAAAGTAGTATTTTTTGTCTTAGCGATTGTGATAGAGAAATTAATTTAGATCGAAACTCCATTTAAAAATTTATTTTTTTTATACTGACTCGATCTTATATATAAAAGTACATGCAATATAATATTATATTGAGATAAAATATCTTTTTGTTATATTTTATAAGGGAATGCAAGAGGAAGATTGAATCGATCTCACTCTACATATCATGGAACTCATATCAATTTTGATTGTGCCGGATTGATTTTAATTTAAGACTTGTATCAAGTTAGATCGATTAGAGATGACAAATTTCAACACCCGTGGCAAGAGATTAATATTTATGTTTTTGTTTATTTCATTAGATTATTTTATTAGGGTTCAATTGTAACTTTACATTTTAATAAAAAAACATGAGAAAAAAAAACAGAAAAGGTCAGGTCGGACTCGAGGCAGTCTCACCCGACTATCTATTTCCATTCGCGTCTTTTTTCTCTGGAAAAAAAAAAAAGAAACAAATCACCGGAAGAAGGAAAGCCTCCACGGAACACGCAAGACGGCATGTGATTGGACAAACCCATCTCCCACGGATCGCGGTTCCCTATCCCTGTCTTATCCGTCCATCGCCCTCGATCCAACGGACAACAGTTGCTCGATTCACACGAGATCGATGCTGCTGCCACCACTACCAACTCCGTCCATTGATTTATAACCCATCACAAATATCTCATCGCCATCAAGGCCTTCCATCTACGACGCCGGCGAGCCAAAGGACAAGGATTGGTCTGTTCGACGCCGGTCGGAGCTCATCGGAGAGCAGTGCGCTACCAGAGGAGGTAAGGCAGCGTCCATGGAGGGCTTAGGGAAGGCGAAGAAGGGCGCCGGCGGACGGAGGGGCGGCGGGCCGAAGAAGAAGGCGGTGTCGCGCTCCGTCAAGGCGGGCCTACAGTTCCCCGTCGGCCGTATCGGGCGCTTCCTCAAGAACGGCCGCTACGCCAAGCGCGTCGGCTCCGGCGCTCCCGTCTACCTCGCCGCTGTCCTCGAGTACCTCGCCGCTGAGGTAAAAAAAAGTCTCCGACCGGCTCCTCCTGTTGAGATCTCTTTTGGATCCCTCCGATCTGACGTTACTCTTTCGCTTGTCCGGGGTTTCAGGTGCTGGAATTGGCCGGGAACGCCGCTAGGGACAACAAGAAGAACCGTATCATACCGAGGCACGTGTTGCTGGCGATAAGGAACGACGAGGAACTCGGGAAGCTGCTCTCCGGCGTGACGATAGCGCACGGAGGCGTGCTGCCCAACATCAACCCCGTGCTGCTGCCGAAGAAGTCGGCCGCCTCCGCCAAGGAGGGCGAGGCCAAGACCAAGTCTCCGAGCAAGAGCACCAAGTCCCCGAAAAAGGCATAGGGATCAGTGAGCCCTTGTAGGATTGTTGTTCGATTGTGTCCTCCCTGTTCATGCCGGCATTGCTCCGCTCTTTATTAGCGTCTGTGTGTTTCTCTGATCTAACTCTTTTGTAGTTGCTTAATGTCTTGTCTTTTGGGACCTTGTAGGGCTTGTTGCAACAAGAGGAATTTGTACTATCTGTGTCCAGTTTCACCTGTTGATAAGAAAAAAATGGTAACATGAAATGTTGGATCTGTTACACTGCCTGCTTCATTTTTTTTTGTTGATATTTTTTCTTGTTTTGATTTGTTATGGTTGGTCTGGCAAATTGCGTGGTTTCTTTATTATAATATAGAGGGAACAAGAAAGAAAGTTGCTCACATTTGGCAACAAAAAAGGGAAACAGTTTCTACACCATGAACTCATTGGAAACACCATCAATGAACAAGCGTTTGATTGCACAATGAAACGTGATTTGATTGCAAAATGAGGGGAAAAAACATCAAGTAAAGTTAATTGCAAAATTGATCAGGATGAGTGGGGGACTCCGAATTATTAGGGCAACCGTGCCAATACAAATTTGCCGGGGGGAGTTTTTGTTTACTTTGTTGGAAACCTTAGTTACCCTAAAGACCCGGCGTTCTTAGTGAGCTCGTCGTCTGGGAGGACCAGGCGAGCAAGGTAGTGGACTTGTTGTAGCATCAGAGATGGGGACACCTTTAGATTTGCTGGTTCAGAACCTTCGAGGATTTAGATCTTGTTGCTCTTCGACCCCTCCCTTCACAGATTCTAGCCGTCGGCCCAAGGGTTTCTTCGCAGTCATCAGGGCAAGTTATCGGCGTTGCTGGCCTTCTTGAGTGGAGGAAAGGAAAATGGGAAGAAAGTGGAGGGGAAGGAAAATGGGGAAAGATAAAAGAAATCTGACATTTCTCCTTGAGTCATGGAAGGAAAGGGAAGAAAGTGGAGGGGAAGGAAAATGGGGAAAGATAAAAGAAATCCGACATTTCTCCTTCCCTCCATTACACCCCAGTTTGGGGATGGAGGTTGAAATCTTTTCCCTCCATTAAAAGTGCATCCAAATAAAGGAAATTTTTTTTTCTCTTCCCTTCCTTTCCTTTCACCTTGTTTATTTTTCATCCAAACAAAGGGTAAGGGAATTTTCATTTTTTTTCTTCAATTTCTCTCTTTTTATATTATTTTGTTTTAACCTCAATTATAAAAATTTTATGAGTGTTCGTTCAATTAGACTTTGTTTGGATAACATGGGAGAATGAGAGGGAAGGGAAAAAGGGGAAGGGAAGAGAAAATGGAAGAAAATAGATGGAAGTAGAGAGAGAGAAGTTTCAGTATTGGTATTTAGGATAATTATGTCCTTTTAAAATAATAAATAATTATTCACTTTAGAATATTGAAGACATTTTATTTAATAAATTTTTTAAATATTTTTTCTCTCTTACTTTCAAAGAGAAAAATATATATGTAGAGCATTTGATATAAAATGGTGTAGAACATTAATTTTAATTAATAAAATAATTCATATTTAACTAAATATATATTAAATAGCAAAGATGATTAAAATTGATAATTTGATGGTAACAATCAAGCCAAAGCCATGTTAATAAATATAACTAATTATAAATTATTAAACCATAAATAATACATGTTAATTATCAAATTACCCAAATAATATATATTATTTTATCTAAAAAGAATATAATTAATTTGATGATAAATATTAATTAATTAAATATTAAAAATAAACGCTTTACATGAAAATGTAGAGGGGGATACTCTACATATTTGTTAATCTCACTTTCAAATAGGAGGTGAAAAAATTGGCTCCATCATAAAGAAATGGAGAGAAACTTTTTCCCTCCATATCTTTCCATCTTCTCTTGTTCAAACTAGGTTAAAAAAGATTTAGCTTTCCTTCCCCCTCATCCCTCTTTCTCCCAATCCAAACAAGAAGGAATCAAACTTTTTGAAAAAGTATTTTGGGTCATTTATTGACGAATTAATTTTTAATTTCTTAATTGAGGTTATGTAAAGTCTTCTCCTTTCTATTTTTCCTGCTGGCCAAATTTTTGGAAGGTCTCTCAGTTATTTTTTTCTTATTTAAATTTGCTTTGATTGCTAGGCTATATCTCAATTCTCTTTTTTAAATTTCTTTTGAAATGTTTTGTGGAATTGTTGTCTTTCAATTCTTATGTGATGTTATGGGATAAGGATTTATTTGTATATATGGCATATATGATATAATATAGACGAGTTCAAATAATGAAAGATTTCTAACACCCTAAAATATTATTAAGAGTTATTGTCTTTTAATAAAATTCTCATAGTCAATTTAATATACATTTTTTTCACTTTCGCTTTTTTGGGAATTGAAGAAAGAAAAAAATTGCGTCAAAAGAGGAGATGGAGAATATGAAAATGGGAACTAATATTTCTCTTCTCTCTAGATGTATATTTGAATTGAATAGAACTAAAAAGAATTATTTCTTAAAAGGAATTGATGAATGATGATGATACCTACACATAGAGAGATGTATCAAGATTAATTGACTATGCTCTCTTTGTTAGGAAATGGCTCTAAATATCATGTATGATTTATGATGAATCCATGACTATAATTCCTTAATTTCATGTTTATCATAATAGTCCCAAAGAATGTGTAACAACAATAGAGCTTTTCCGCCACATGTATCCTCAATCAATTTTGTATGATATCATATACCTAAATGATCAATGTAGGGGAGATAATTTTTTTGTAAACAACAATGTTACCCAACTATATTTTAAAAGTAACATGAATGAGTGTCAAATTTGTAAACAGTCTTCACATCACCTCTAACTTAGTTTTGTTTCATATGCAGATCAACATGTTCTTTGGTATTGTATAAAAAGCACTTACAAGAATCACAAATACAAGTGTTGATGTAAGGTATATAGTAAATAACATTATCTAATAATTTATTTAATATGTTTTAAATTAATTTTGTTAGACCCGATTTGTGGAATAATTATTTGTGTTTTTATCCGTTGATATAGATAAATGGTTAAACATGAATGTGAACATCGGTACTATATGGTATGATCTATCTCATCATTGATAATTGAATATATATAAGTTTTGTTGGTGTATAATTATTGAGCGTTGGATAAGTGACATTGCCCCTGTGTCTATGCAACAAAGGCTAATAACCATATCTCCAAGTGAGCAATGATCTGACCCTATTTTTGTATTAGTAGGATTATACTTATTTTCCAAGTCAAGTTTAAGTTTATTGTTATTCAAGACGACCCAAGTAATACAAAATTCTATGCATATCAAGGTTACTTAGATTTTCAAAACTCTAATGCATTTATTAATATTATTTCTTCAACAATTGTTTCATTTGTTTAGATTTCTTGAGTAAAAGTGATTCAAATCAAGTCGATTTTAAGCCATTTGCCATTTTTGATAAGTTTTTATAATAAAAAGGAACCATCAAATAATTGAGGTCATTTTTTTGGAAGGTTTATTTTTGTATAAAAATATTTTAAAAATAAATAGTAAATTGAAATTGGAATACATATATATGGATGTTAGCAGGTGCTCGTGCACCCACTAGATAAGTAGTATAATAGTAGTAGTTTAGCAAATGTTATCACTAGCTCAATTGGTTTGGCATGTTGCATTCTGTTGGGAGTCTCTTGTTCGAACCACATGTGTCCCACAAGTTTTTGTTGCAATTATTTTCAAGTTTAATAAGATAGTAGATGTTTAAGAGTTTTCACCATCTACTTTATATTTTTTGTGTAAGTTTTCCAATCTAATATTTTAATTTCTCTAAAAATATTAATTCGGCTTCAGGTATATGCTTAATATTTCTAATTTAATCTTTATCTGTCTTAATTTTGTCCTTTATTCAAATGGTTTTTTCTTCGCCAAATTGCCTGAAGCTTATGCGATTTTCAATCCAATCGTAGATTTTATGCCTATCATACCTATCCTCTTTTTTCTCTTAGCCTTTGTTTGGCAAGCTGTTGTAAGTTTTCGATAAAATCTTTAATACTTTGCCGAATTCATTTATGATTTATTCGATAATAAAATTAGAAAAATGAATAAGAGCAATAGGTAAAGTTTTACATTTTAAATCTTAGATTGAAAAATGAAAATTATTCTATTATATATTGAATAACTGCGCCAATGCATTTGGATCCGCTTATTTCTTTCCGCGTTCTGATTTTCCCGCGAGGAAAGGACTTTATTTAGTCTAGATTTTCTACAATACCAAATTATCGGTATGGCACAAAATCTTTTATAAGGAAAATTATCTTTACAGAAATGTTCAATTCTATATCATCATAATCTAATAATTTATGTGTTAGACATATACATTTAACATTATTATTTTTATTTCATATTCATACATACTTTTGCATTGAAATAATTTTAGATTAATTAACAATAATGTGAAATAATATCTTGAAAATCAATTTTCATCCAGAAAATATATTTATAAATTATTTTTTCAGTTTAATTAGCTCACTATAATTTTTATAGTAAAATTACTATTTAATATTATTTTCTATATCACCCGGAGAATACATTTTTTGATCATGCATTTGAGTATATACTTTTTAATACAATTCTTATTTAAATGTTTATGAATATTTCTAATTATACATATGCATATATATAGAACTAAAATTAAAATAATTTTATTCTTTTTTATCCTAAAAAATGAATATTTTTAAAAATAAATACTTTGTGAAAAATGTTAAAAATGAAAAAATACATATGGTATATTAATAAATTTATTAAAATACTTTTATTATTTGTGAACCCACTTAATAGGTTGGCTGGATCTGCACTGTATTTAGTGGTGCAACTAAATGTAAAATATATCACCAAAAGTTAAAATATAAAATAAAAAGTTCGATAGAAAAAACTTAATTAGAAAGTTATTGCATCAATGATATATGGACTAATAATAATATACGAAAAATGTACGTAAAAACTAAAAAATGGACTCCACGGCTTGTTATCATTTGTTTGGATGGGCCATAATTTGAGAGGGCTGATTTTATTGTATCTGAAATATATTTCTTATTTTTTGGTTCAATTGTTTTTCAAATGTGATAGATTTATTGGGTTGATAGAATTTTCTTGCACCTAAATTTGATACTTATTTTAATTCTTAAAAGTCCTTTATGTTTGTTAAAAAACTAAGTTAAATAAAAAATCGTGTTGGGGGTACGCAATTCCCAATTGGACTGATCCAATTTATTTTTTGGGTCGGGTTGAATTTTTTTCAAATGCGACCCATATCACTCTCTACCTTTTTTTTTAGAATTAAATGTAATAAAGACATCGACAGGAATCCAACAATATTGTTCCATCTTTGGCTCAGATTGGCATTATTGGATAACAGTTTGATAACGAGTAACGGTTTAACTAGTGATAATAATTATCGATTAGATGTTCTAATAAATAAGTATTTGATAAATTTTATGATAGAATTAGTTCATGAATATAAAATAACATAATTGAAGATATGATAAAATTATTCAATTTAAGCACTATACAAATTCTATTACAATGCAATAAATAAATTATTTATATCAAAATAAAATAAAATAAAATCTCACAATATTTTTTGTTAAAATATATAGAAATTTATATTGACAATAAATTCTATATAGTGCACCCATGTTATAAAAATTTATTTATTAAATTAATTTTTTATTCATTATTAATATATAAATAGCTTGTAATTAATTAAGCATGAATATAAATTACAATTTATATTAGGGATGCAAGCCGAATGATTTTGTAAATATAAATGGTCCACCACCCTACGTCTTTATGTTTTTTTTTTCAAATTTTAAAACTTTATCAGCTTTTTGGGCACTATTTGTTTTATCTTTTTTTTTGACAATTTCGTATTTATGATAATATTTTTTTACAATATTTGATGTTTGAATAGTCATGGTGTCTTTTTGGAGATTCTACTACTCTAATTCGTAGCTGTTCTCATATATATACCCAACATTTGTTTAGTTTTGCTTTTCAAACTTTTCGACTATTTCTTTTCTATGTTCTTAGAGCAAACCTGATTGGCTTACAGAGTACCTTTATATGGTTCTGTGGATTTACTCATCGAGCTTTCAAAATTTTAATTTCATGAGTCTGCATGTTGAAAATTGCACAGTTGCTCAGTCATATGGTAGAGAGAGAGAGAGAGAGAGAGAGAGAGAGAGAGAGAGAGAGAGAGAGAGAGAGAGAGAGAGAGAGAGAGAGAGAGAGAGAGAGAGAGAGAGAGAGAGAGAGAGAGAGAGAGAGAGAGAGAGAGAGAGAACAATGGAACTAACCATATATGAAACAATGGAGTCATGATTGCATTGATCTTATTCACTTTATGCAGAACTTGACACTAATAATTGAGAGCAAAATGCCGTACAATCTAACACGTAAAACACCTGACCAAAGTGTTGCGTTGGGGGGAGGGAAGGAGGGAGGGAACTGCCAAAGATTCTAAGTTGCCCTACGTGCATGGGGCGCCTCGACCATGGACGCATCACCGCCTTCTCCGTCGTGGCAGTCTCAGCAGGCCGCCATTGCTGCTGGTGCACCAGGAGGAAGAGGACGAGCTCCGTGCCTGTCCGCAGCAGGAGAGGACATCCATTGATGAGGAAGGAAGATGAAACGTATGGTACTGGGGAACCTGAGAGAGGCAATGTATGAGTGAGAGAGTGGTTGAAGTGGATGGCTTTTTCTATATGGGTTCACAGGAGGAGAATGGAAGAGGGGCAAGGGATCTCCTAAGCATATGCTCTCACCACCTCCTTTTGCCACCACACCACTACTTCCCTTCTTTATCCTTTTACTTTCTTTTCTTTTTTTTTTAATTCTTTTCTACTGTGCCGATGGCCGTCTCTGGTGGTGATGCATATCCCTAAAGTGATTGGTGTTCAATTGTACAAGCAACATAATTCAAAAGTCATGATTCTTATATATATATATGAAACGACAACCTGTCTGTGCCTTCTCTGTTCTTGCTTTTATCTATTGGCTGATCTGCTTTTGCTTTGCTAACGATGGACATGCACAGAATGGAAAGACCTGCTGCACAAGAGGACGTGTTGTCGTGGCTGATTGGGTAATTATATTCTTCCTCACTTGGTCAAGATGTTGCACATGCTTTATTGATATCATGTTGCACTACAGAACTGCATCTGAAAGGTGCAATTGATAAAAGCTCGTAGCAAACCTTCGATTTTGATTGGAGGTCAAGTGGGACATCTTTATTCGATTTGCCTCATTTGTGTTGATGGAGGCATGAGCCAGATCTCCTGCGAAGCTGGAGGTCGCAGGAAAAACTATTCTTTGCAGCAGCAGCACAGTGCTTGCCAATTTGCAGATTATGCAGCATCAATGTTGTCCACTATCTCAACACTTGTCTTTAGTAAATGGGCATGTCGGACTGGACTGCAGATTTCAATTGATGCAAATGTGTTCTGATTCCAGATTTTTATTTTCCTGAGAACCATAGGACGACTTCCAAGTATGCGTGGAAGCAATAAGGAGCACAACAAGGCTGATGGTTTTGACTTTTGAGCAGGCAGCTTTTCATGAACCCATTACATGGTGCATCAAGCACTCGGAGAAGTGATGTTTCGCAGTTGTATGTGGATAGCACATTAAAAAAAAACATGGATTCCTCGTTTTCCAGCATTGGTTCCTAGAATCAGTTGTCACTTATTAAAGAAGAAACAATGTTCTTTACCATTCATTTGAATGATGTTTACATGGATTGGCGGATTTCCAAAGTATAATAGATACTCAATAACAGTCCAGTACAGGTCATCTGTCTAAGTTGGTGATGATATGCAAACGATTTAATTATGAAGTTACATTCTACTCTGATTGGTATGACAACAATCAACAATGAAATTTACTTTCAGCAATATTAGTGGTTTGATGACAAATTTTTCAGCATCAACAGGGCCCATACTCTTTACTCGCCTCCCTTTGGAGCTGTTTTGTTAAGACAATGAGTCATCTTTTATTGCAGCAATATCTTCAGTCATAAACTGGTGCAACTGGATCTCAGATGAACCATTAAAAAAAAACTCACTATTCACAAATCACATGTCACTACAGCCGCTTGTTTTATCAGGAAAAATCTCTTTTTTCTTGGTAATCAGATGTATGAGTGAGTGGTTGAAGTGTACAAGAGGGGTTTTTTCAGAACTGTTTTCTATGTGCTGAGAAAGCAGTGCATGATTGGGAGTTGCAAATATTTTTCTTTATGGAATCAAATGGAGGAACATAAATGTGCTTCCATCCATGTGCAGCCACATCATTGCCTTATTAATTATTAGTTAAGTTCTAGAGATTATAGTATCATTTACTATTCTATTCGATTAATAATTAAGTGCACAAACTTTTAGGCCTTCCTTTGAATCAAGTTGGTAGACAAACAGCAGCATATATATTTGGAGAGTTTTCATATCTGATTTCTTAATTTGAAGAAAAGATCACATTTGAGACAGTTGCTTTTGAATAAGTGGCATGAGTTAAACTAATGATCAAGTCATAACTAAATGGAGAATAATATGGAGGAGAACATTTTTATTCTCATTTTTTTAATTACTTTCAAGTTGATTGGACTTTGATATCAGTGCTTGAATAAAAATCAATTGCACCCAAAAATGCAAGTAGCACAAATTGAACCAAAGTGATCTTCTAGTGCAAGAATATTGCAATCCCCCAAAACTGAACTTTATAAGAAAAAGGACATCAGAAATATAATGCCATATCTTTTGCATGTAATTACATTTACTAAACCTTTTTTTTTCTGAAAACAAATGACATGACTCAGATATTGTAGTGTAACATGACTTGGGGGAAACAAAGGTGAGCTACGCACAGAGACCTGTTTCTATTAGTTTTGCAGTTGTTGCTAAGTTGGGTAGGAGCAAGAGTAGGGCATTAATGTAGGAGCTACATATAGAGTAAATAACATAGTCTCCAATTTGAAATCATCCAAATGCCAACCAAGTCATCCAAACTTGACAGATTCAGAATCGTTATTAAAATCCTTAAGAAACAACAACCATGATGTGAGAGAGCTTTGACACGGACAAAGATCCAAGACAGCAAAGTTGCCAAAAAGGATCAAGTCAAAACATTATCTACAAACGTTGATAAGTTGGACCATATACATTTCTGCTATGTACCAAGTACCAACTTTGATAACTTGGACCAAGTAGGAGAAGCATTTTGATTATTATCAACAAACTGCAGTTCGGAGAAAGAGATCACAACTTTGATCAAGGTTAATGAGGCTAATAATAATATTCATTTTACTTTATATTTTTTGGGGTTCAAGCAATGTATCTTTTTAAATGGTAGGGTAGATATACCTGGGTGTGTTTGTCAGATAACTTGCTTAGAGTTACTTCAACCTTTCATGAAAATTTTACAACTTACTTTTCTGAAAATGTAGTTATCATTCACAACAATCTTAAATTTTTTCAAAATAATAAGAGGAGATTCCATGGGTGAAAATTAATTTTCATCAATGTTAGCTTCTTTATAAAGTTTTTCCAACTCAGCCAAAAACAAATATCAATGGATTGTTAATTTAAAGTTTTCCTAAAATCTTAAGCCGTTAGAAAGTGAACATCTATCATTTTATATTTTTAACACTTCCCCTTACGTGTAGATTGTTGATAATTTTTGGTCTAACCCAAACCCAACACGTGGACAACTAAGGGAGGAAATTAATTTTTAATAAGAGCTTAACGAAGTTCTAACTCTTGACATCTGGCTCTGATACCATATTAAATTTGATGTGTTGATTAGTTTTCCTAAAAGAAATTAATTTTTAATAAGAGCTTAACGAAATTCGAACCCTTGACCTCTGGCAGATACTATGTTAAATTTGATGCGTTGACTAATTTTTCTAAAAGTTTAAGTCATTAAGAATAGTAACATCATTGATTTTATATTCTCAACACTCCCCCTTGGACTGCTAACAATTTTTGGTCTAGCGCAAGCTCAAAACGTGAAAAATTACGATAAAAAATATTTTTTTAATAAGAGCTTAACGATGTTCGAACTCTTGACCTTTAGCTCTAATACCATGTTAAAATTGATATGCTGACCAATTTTCTTAAAAATTTAAATTGTTGAGAATAATGACATCATTGATTTTATATTCTCAAAATTTTTTATATCTCCCATCTAAAGTTCGCTTTTTTTTTTAAAAAAAAAGTCTCGCCTGGTAATATCATACTAGAGACTTATTCCGATTTATTATGCCAAGCAAACAGATGAGTTATTCTGCAATAATTTTAACGTTTTTTAAAAAAATTGTATCTATGAATAGTGATTTCTTGAGAGTAGATAATTTTAGATTTTAGCCAAAATTTATTCTTAATCCAAGGTTTTTAAAAAAATATTTTATTAGAATAAATACTCTAAGCATCAGAATAATTATCGTCAACCAAACATCACCTCAACAATAAGTGGATATTCCAATTCGTGATTTGTAAACATAATCATTAGTGTCTAGATTAAATAATCGACATTTTTCGAATAATAATAGATATTATGCTTATTTTTATTAATAGTAAGGTCCACCGACAATTTACACTATTTTTTATGCCCTAAGATATGATACAATATTTGGACATGATTGAATTCAAATTATACTATTTTTTTCTGCATCAACTCGAAATGTTGTTAAGCCAATATGACTAAAAAATAATGAGGTTTATTCTGAAAATTAGGAGGAAAAACATTCTATGCTCCCCAAACCTTAATTATTATAAAAATAATCTTTTTAAAAAAATAAATTCAACTACCTCATCTCTCTTTAAATAGACACCATCCAAAAAGAAACAAAAGCACGATTTTATTTTATTTTCCCCATAAAATCCAAACCATCCGAGCTGTGAAATGTATTCTTTTCGCCAACTCACAAAATCACACAAATAATGGACACCACCTACCGAGCGGGGTAACCTCACCCGGCGCGGCGGATTAGAGAGGTCTTAATACAAATTGTGGGTCCCACATTTTCTAGGCCATTTGACTCGTCAATTTTGATGTACTGCTGTTCCATATCGCCTACCGAATCCTGAGCTTCCGATTGGTTGCCCACTAGACGAAAGCAGTTCATATAATGGGGCCCACGTCGTCATTGGATTCGGCGCACTGTGTTGTGGACGGTGCAGCGAATCGCGGGATTTAGGACAGGGATTTTTTTTAAAAAAAGATAAGTATATTATTATTTATTTTCCACGGGCATAAAAAAGTAGTAAGTCCCTTGCAGTTGCATCGTTGAACTATTAAAAGAATTCCAGAGTTCCTATTATTTCTATTTATCCAATTACACTTGTAATTTTCTTATCTTTTCAAAAAAAAAAACTCTACTATCAACGCTTGTGCATTCACACATAAAAAGCACACACGAGTTTAATTCTGTTATGTTACAAGCATGGTCAAATTTTGTAATCACAAGCTTTCTTTATTTTTTTATTAGATTTGGCATAGCATATGTGTAGATTAAAAAGCACCAGCTTTTGGGGTTGGAAGGTAGGACACCTATGAGAGATGATAATAGCCTTGATTGATGTCACACGTATGGTGCATTTACTTTCTTTAAATTTATTGAGATTTAGATTCCGTTTGACAATATCAAAATTAATATTTTAATTAGGTATTTAACAATTTAAACGTTAAAATTTTTATTTGGTAAATGAAAAAAATAAGTAGTGTCTATTTCTAATAACGTTTAGCGATTAGAGATTATTGGTTTATAATTTTTTCCCAATTCTTCCTTTATTTAAATACATTATTTTTGTGTCAACTTATCTTATTATCTTCTCATTTTTTATTTTATCACATTTAACTATATTTGTTTTTATATCCATGCTTAATTATTTACAAATTATTTATACATTAATAATGAATAAAAAATAAATTTAATAATTAATATATTTTATATCATGTGTGCACTATATAAAATTTACTGTCCTTATAATTTTTTGTATATTTTAACAACAAAATAAATTATGAAATCTTATTTTATTTAATTGAGATATAAATAAATTATTTATTGCATTATAATAAAAATTGTATAGTGCTTGAATTAAATAATTTATCATATGCCTAATTAATCATTTGATATTTATCAATTAATTCTATCGTTAAATTTATCAAACACTTATTTATTAGAATTTTTAATCATTAATTAATATCCTCTATCCGCTATCCACTTATAAAACTTTTAATAATATCAAACAGAGCCTTAATTCGGAACTTAAAAAGAAAACTGAACTTCTATTCGTTAATTTCATAGTATGTTTTTATGTTTTAGATAATATAAATTTGATGTGGTAAATTAATCTTTATAGTGGACATTATACAAACAATAAACATGAAAAGCATAAATATACAATTGAACAGGAAATAAAGCAAGTGCCTTAAGAAGATGCTCAACTTTATTTTTCTTATATTCATAATATATTAAAATTTAGTAAATAATGTTGACTCATAAAAAAAATACACGAATGTAAGTTTTCTGTTTCTGTGTCTTATGTAGAGATGTAAAGTTTTATCATGCCAAGCTTAATAACAATTTTCTTAAGATGGGAAAATTAAAAGTTTTTTCTTTATAAAAAAAATTCCAGGTGGATCTGCAAAATTTAAAACTTAATAGTCTTTTTATCTGATAAATAAAAAAAATGATGTAACAAACATCAAAGTTTTTCTTTGTTCTTGCAAGTTTTCTTTTATTAATTTGTTATTTATGTAATGTTGGAATTTAAATTAACACAGTAAAATATTTTAGTTCGCTTATTCGGAAATAAAAAGGAGAAAAAATCGCGAGATCCGACTTCTCTCCCTTCAACGGCCGACCCCCGCGGCCATTTCTTCTTCTTCTTCGTTCCTTCTCCTCCTCCCATCGCTCAAAAATCTTGATTTGGTCCCGGTCCGAAAGAAGCAAGTGCGCCTTCTCCCCAACTTTGCCTTTGATTTGATACATTTCGGTGCTTTTCTCTTCGATTTTGGTTGTGATTCCGGTCGTCTTCGATCTCGGTCCCGTTTCAGGAAGGGATCTACGGTTTTCGCTAATTTCGGGCACTCGTTCGAGGCGGATCTCCGGCGTTTCTGTGGGGACTCGATGGCGGCTCCACCTGCAAGGGCTCGCGCCGACTACGATTACCTCATTAAGCTTCTCCTGATAGGCGACAGCGGTGAGTTTTCTCGTTCTTGCTTTCCGTTAATGCGTTCGATGCATTTGGTGCCTCTAAGCTTAAAGATTTGACCTTTTGTTTCTGGGTGGACATTAGGGTTTCTTCGTCTGGGTCTGGATCAGATTTTTTTTGTATGGCTATCATGTGATTTTCGGGGATTGCCTGGATTGTGTAACTTGATCCCTGATCCGGCTGAATTAGGAATATCTGATAGTGCAGGGATATGACAGTGATGTGTACTTTGTCTGTACACTATGTTTGCTTGCTATGGACTATAGAATCGTCCGAAGCCAAACATGGGACGTGACTCATATTTTGCCCAATCTTTTACTTTTTCCTAATACAAATTTTTTTAGATGCATGCTCACTATATGATGTGCTTGTGGTGCATTGATATTCATGTCAACCCTGAAAATAATTGGTTTAGAGAAATATATGTTAGTTTGTAACAAATTTGTTTAGATCCATGTTCACTATATGATGTGAATATGGTGCACTGATATTCGTGGTCAACCCTGAAAATAATTGGGTTAGAGAAATATCTATTAGCTTGTACCTCTGAGAGAAACACTTACCTTATACTGCCAACATCAACAACAACAAAGCCTTATCCCACTAGGTGGGGTCGGCTACATGGATCATACGACGCCATTCCGCTTTATTAGTAACCAAACCTTTCGGTATTATTCGTTGATCCATGTTCATAAGATTCGACATAGTTTTACGCTGGCTGTCGGGGCCTAACACAACCCTCCTCCTTTATCCGGGCTTGGGACCGGCTATAAACCATAGGCGGAGTTTTATACTGCCAACATCACTGACGATTAATCCTTCAGCTGTAAGAACACTTACAGTAGAAGCGGAGAACTAGTTGATGGTGGTTGCTACCCTGTGGCTTCAAACATAATTATTGACCTTGTATTAGCTTGGAAAGAAAAGTTCATTATGTTACACCTTTTTTTTTCACTATAATCAACATATGAGCTGATTCTTACTTGATTTTTTTTTCATGGCAAACTCATTGTTGTTGATTTGATCATTCTCTAGTTGATAAAACTTTGTTCAAAGCATTTCCCCTACTTGTCGACGTTGTATCTTGCTGCACTGTTTTCTATTTTTCAGAAAATGGCAATAAGCTTCGTCAACAGTATTTCTAGATTCTAGTTTTGATTCTGTTATTCTATTGTTCATCTGTAACAACTAACAACATTATTTACAAAAAAAATTGTTGTTCATGATGTTTGTTGTCTAGATCTTTTTGTTGTTCTTTGCATATTCTTGACATCCATCACAAAAATTTGGCCTCCTATCTCAGGAGGTCTGAGATTGCAGTAGTTGAAGAGATTCCATTGTACACATTTCAACCATCCATCAAGAAAAGAAAAAAAAAAGAGGAAAACAGATGCGACTTTGAAAGCCTAGCATAAATTGGATCCACAATTTTGTAATAGAGAAAAACTATTATTTATTTGATTTGTTCAATATTGGTGTTCATGTGTTGTCTCCTTGTTATTTGTCAAATCCAAGAAATATTTCATATTTTGTTTGTCAACAATTGAATTGTTCAACATGAGTGTCTTCTTGCTGCATAGTGTTAGGATCAACGATGTTTTTGGAACTTGTATGCTGCAGGCTGTCTGTATTACAATGTATCTCATGGAAATGTGATATTCCATGCCTTTAGTGTTCTATTTGCTTTATGGCTCCCGATTCATGTATCTGTGGAGTGTTCGCCATGTCACAACCTTGGTAGTTTGCTATTTTCCCATATCATGATTGAGGTACTATTTGACGCATCCAAAAAGTAGAGTATCAAGTGGTGGATATAGTTTTGACTGAGTGAAAACACTAGTGAGTTACACTTGTTTGGTAAATATTTCTTTTAAGTATTCTTTAGATGTTTGAGCACAAAATGCTATAAGTTAGTGGGAGTAGCTTATAAATTATATAGTATAGGCATATAGTGATTTCATATTTTATTCCTATTATACTCTTGTTCTTTATAATTAAAACTTTATTTTTAAACATCATATATTATTATTTTATTTAATATTTCACATCTTTAACTTTACTTGCAACCTGAATAAGATTTTATTTTAAAGTAATCAGCATTTTTTATATTAAAGTAATATTTTTTTTAAAAAAATCACTATTAACATTATAAATTAGTTATTAAAAAATTATATTCTTATGTCCATTTTTGTTATTATATGAGTATATACTAGTTCAATTGTTATATTTACCAAACACTTTTTTTTTATCAAATTTACAACCAAATCGCTATCCGCTAACAGTTATCCTTTAATCAATTTGTTATCCTCTAGTTGAACCACTATCCTCTAGTCAAATCGCCAACTTTGTCAACCAGAGCCTAAAGGTGCGGTATTCTATGAGATAATGTAACACCTATTTGATAAACCTTAGGCGCTGTGAGCAGATTGTTTATAAATCTATGAGGACGTCTGCACTGATGCTTATAAATCTACAGTATGTATATGTAGAGCATTTGGCATAGAATGGGTGTAGAGCACTCATATTACTTATTATATTAATAAAATAAATATATAATAATATAAAATATATGTTAAATAATAAATATGATTAAGATCAAGGTCATCGGATTATCCTATGATGATGATCAAGCTATTTTAATAAATATGATTAATTCAACGGCTGAAATTTATTTAGCCTTAAATGATACATTTTTTATTATCAAATTATGTCAATAAATATATATTACTTCATCTAAGAAGTATATGATTAATTTAATCATGAATTATAATTATTAAATTAATTAAATAATAAGAAATAAACGTTCTACATCAAGATGTAGAGCGGGGTGCTCTACATACTCACTAACCTCTTTTTGTATTGGATGCTTATTTAAATAGATCACTATTTAATTCATATGTTATTTTGATTTCTCTGGCATGCAATAAAATACCAAAAGTTCATACATTATGTTCTCTATTCATAAAAAAAAAAGTTTGCTCTTCCATTTTGATATTCGATTGTGGTTAGCATTTGTCTCAAGCAACTTGTTTCATCTTTTTTATGCTGTGTCGTTGATGCATCAGTTTCTTAACTGATAATTGGGTTGATGTCATTTATCCTCTGAGTTGTTCCTTTGTGCTTCTTCTAGAGGCGACAATTAAATGCCATTTGTCATTTTGTCGGCTAATGTCAAGATTCTTTACTTGCTATTTGCAGTCCTGATGCACCTTAAAATTATTTGGTACACCCTTCTGTTGTCTTAGGTGGAAGTATGTAACAAATTTCTATCTCGAGTGCCATTAATTTGATTTTGGTAATTTATAAACTTGTATGTAAAATGAGAATGCCTTGCAAGTAAAAGAGAGTACTGGTTTGTTGTAACCAATATGATCTCCAACATTTCCCTGTTCTTTGTTAGTTATTGTCAGTTTGTTAGAAACTCTAGAGTGTCCTTGTTGAGATAAATTTTGTAAGCATAACGAAGGTTTAAATTTTCATGAGGGCAACAGTATGCTGTCAAATATTATACCTTGCCAGTGCTGCACACATCCTGGCAGTTGGTTTTTTATTCATTATCTTTGCCCCTTTTCTTCTGGTGGTGCTTGTGAGCATATAGTTTGCATGTGTGAACCTGCGAGCGTGTAGAACATGTGCACCTGCTCAGAGCTCATGCATCGGCCAAGATGCTAGTAGAGTTCAAAAGCTATATTGTTTCCAAAATTCATGCGCAGAGCTCAATGTGTGAGTTTGCTTGGGTAGAAGACACTTCTGGAAAGAGGATCAAGTGTTGAAGACCAGAAATGTGAGATTAAAGACTTGTAGAGCTCTGATACTGGAGCATGAGGTGATTTCACCATGGTAGTGTATTTATGGTGGTGTCTTACTCCCCTTGCTTTAATGGGAGAAAGTGAGAGAGTGGCAGAAAGAGCAGTGTCCACTTTTGATGGTGCTGTCTTTGGATCCACTTTTGATGTCACAGCTCATTAGTACAAATTGCTGCATGAAATATGTTTATCAAGAACAGTGTTTCTCCGAGGATTTATATGCAGTCAACAGTATATGTGTGCAAGTTAATAATTTTCTTGGATAGAGCAGTGACATAAATGTTCTCCCTATTATATTTAAAGGTGTTGGAAAGAGTTGTCTCCTTTTGCGTTTCTCTGATGGCTCCTTCACCACCAGTTTTATTACCACCATCGGGTGAGTGCCATTGCAGACACAAAATTTGTAATTTCTAGGATTCTTTTCAGCTAAATAATGTTTGAGTATAAATACTAATTGCAAAAGCGTGGTCCTTGTGCAGCATTGATTTTAAGATAAGAACTATCGAACTAGATGGGAAGCGGATTAAGCTTCAGATTTGGGATACTGCGGGTCAGGAAAGGTTCAGAACTATCACAACTGGTAGGTCTATTTTTCTTTCCATATTAATCTATCTTTTCAAGGAGACTACTGATTCTTGACCACTCATCAATATTTAATTTTATGTGAATTATCACTTTTTTGTCATGTCTCCACAGCTTACTATCGAGGGGCCATGGGTATTTTGCTTGTTTATGATGTCACTGATGAGTCATCTTTCAACAGTAACAACTTATTACTCTTGACTTATTGATGTCTTATAGTGTTTTTTCTTGATTCTCATCATCATCATTCTTGCAAAATGTAGACATAAGAAACTGGATCCGCAACATTGAACAACATGCTTCTGATAATGTCAACAAAATCCTTGTTGGAAACAAGGCTGACATGGATGAAAGCAAAAGGGTACGTGTATTGCAGTTCCATGAGCAATTTCCATCTACGGAATCTAGTAGCATAGCTTGTTCTTTTCAACTTCTGTATCTTTTTTGTCATTGAATTATTTTTTTTGAGCGATTTGTTATTGAATTAATACTTTCACAGGCTGTACCTACTTCAAAAGGACAAGCACTTGCTGATGAATATGGGATTAAGTTCTTTGAAACTGTATGTAAATAAGATGCTTTATCTTCTCATTATCTTAAATCCATCTTTATTAATATTTTTCACATTTTGCAGAGTGCAAAGACAAACCTGAATGTGGAACAGGTTTTCTTTTCAATAGCTAGAGATATCAAACAAAGGCTTGCAGAAACCGATACAAAGCCTGAGGCATGATCCTTCCGTTGCTTCTTTTTGAAAAAAATGATCCTTCCATTGCATCCGAACTTAATTACAATTGATTTTGTCACCAGGCTGTTTAATCAATCTGTGTTTTGCAGGATCGGACAATTAAGATTAACAAACCAGACCAAGCTGCCACTGAGGGTGCTGCAGCCCCAAGATCCGCATGTTGTGGATCATGAGACAAATACTTCCTGAGTGATGAACCTGTTGATGGAGGGGGAAGGGGGTTGGCAATGGTGGGAGGACTCAATATCACCTTTATCAGCAACTAATTTACTTGTCATAGGTAATTATCTTTGTAATGATTATATGCAAGTGCTTGTAATTTTAAACCTTCCATTCTTTGAAACAACTCGTCATTAGTGTGTAACTTCGTTCTGCAAAAAGATGGAAAACTTATATGACTCCTCTTCTATTCGAAACACGATAAATTTGTCTGAGTAGATGTGATGTTTTTTGAGCTGTCTAAAATTTTTGTGATTCATATACAGGAATTGGATTCAAACCACACTTGTTTAAACGTGCACTATCCTTCTTTTTAACTGGAATAATATTGCGTCGCATACAACTCAAGAACTTTGTATGGAGTCTGCAATTGATTTGTTCCACAACTCGTGAAAACCCTAAACTCCAAATCATGAGCCATAGTAGTCGTATGCTGTCAATAAAAAAAAATCCTTTATAATTTTACCACTATTACAGTTTGTAATGTTGATTGGCGATTTGATATTTTGCTCATCTTAAGTTCTCTATCGGGTTTATGTGGCAAATAAAGTGGTCTAACACGAAAAAGTAAGAACTGAAGTGTTATATGTATTTATGAAAATTGAATCCCAATTCTTTCCCATTGAAATGCAATGATTATTTATTTTAACATATTTTCAATTATAACTTTTTTCTTATTATAAATTTACAAATTTTAGACATTAAATATATTTTGATGTTTTAATCATTAAGCTTGAGCCTGTTTGGGAAGAAGCAAATTTAAAATTTTCCCTAGTTCGTCAAGCGGTACGAGGTAATAATGTATAGGTTCAGACCTTCCGAAGACTACTCTAATCCGCATCTAATTTGATTAAAAATAAAATAAATATAAATAAGAATAATAAGTTATATTTGTGCTTTAAAAAGTTAAAGCTTAGGTTTCGTTTTCTCACCATTCTCATAATTAATAATAATACATTTTTTAAATTTCATATAATCAAAGAATCCCTAGTCAAGATATCGATTTAGATTTTAGCATTTTCATGATTTTTAAGATGTTACTAATTTTGAAAATTTTATTTGTAAGATCTTAATGGAACACAATTTTATGATGTTATCTTATTATATACCAACTAATATAATTAATACAATTATTTAAAAGTAATAAAAACAATATTCATGATAATAATGACTAATTTAGATGAAATTTAATATAATTTTGTTTTTGACATTTTCTAGCATGTAAAATCATAATTCCTCTAAGTTCTTGTTGAATAGTTAACTAACATATTAAATGTAATTATGATAAAAAATGGTTTCATAAATTAATTCTACTTTTAAATTTTCTCATTTTTTGTCACTTGTCATGTCGTTGATAAAATTAGATAGAATCAATAATTTCATCTCATTTTTAACACTTGTCATTTGATAAAATTAGATTGAATCAAAACTCCCAAACAGTGTGATGTTTTGATTTAGTTTAACTTAAAAATTAATAGAAGTATGATTTATTAAAATGTAAGTGTGATTAATATATATATATATATATATATATATATATTACTAGATAAGATCTTATGATTTTATGATATTGCGATCTCAATCTTGGCAACTTTGACTAAGGATATAGAACCTCACTCTGCCTAACTACCTCAAATTAAAAATAGAATAAAATAGTTCAACCAAATCAATAATCTATTGTACCCTAACTAAGGTGTTTTATCATTGCAAACCTTTGGTACATTTGTCAAAGACACAACTCCACAATCATTAGGTTCAACTCAAATTGCTAGTGAAGGACATACTACAATTTTTTTGGTCAGATAAAAATAAAGGAATTTGGGTTGGGTTTAACACTGAATTTTTTTATGTAATTAATAATGTTCTAGTTACTTGTGAACCATCTAAAACTAACATAAGAAATTAACCAAGATAAAACATTAAGAAAAAAAAAATCAAACATAGGCTCATAGATTCTAAATTTCAAAATAACATAAGAGAAAATTGAGGTTCAACAAGGTCTTCCCCTAATGATTTAAGCACTCCATGATAATAAGTAACATCAAATTTGTAAATAAAAAATGTAAGATGAACTCCCAAGTCGATGATGACACTTCTACAATGAGCCATGAATGTCGCAAAAGGAGTACCAAAATGTTGAATTCGTCATTTGATTTGCCATTCACATAATAGGAATCTCTCTTTTTTTTGGGATATCTAGACTTCAAACACTAAGATTGTACGATCCATTGGGTTTTGATGTATTGATCTAATTGTTTCACACCTCTGAATTGATGATCCCAATGTAAAATAAAGAACTTCAAGGTAGATTTTATATTCAAATGAAATTAACAAAATGAATAAAAAATAAATCTATGCTATGATTAAGACTATTAAATTGCCTAAACAACTTATATAAGATATGCATAATTTGTAGGGTGCAATGGATGTACAACACACATATTATGCTGTAAATTACAGCTTCTTATTCTCAATCGTTAGATTTATGTCGACGGATGGAAGAGAGCACAAAAGGTCTCATCTCCCTTGCTCGCATGGGAACTCGTGCAATGACATGATCATTTGAGCCTTTTTTATTTCTTTCAGATTTTATTTTCTCTATCTCTACCATTGCTATACCGTAGACACATCCCCCTTTTGATCAATTTTTGCAACTCCCTCCGTCTACTGCTCTCTCTCTCTCTCTCTCTCTCTCTCTCTCTCTCTCTCTCTCTCTCTCTCTCTCTCTCTCTCTCTCTCTCTCTCTCTCTCTCTCTCTCTCTCTCTCTCCAACTCCTCTTCCATTGCCTCTCTCCCAAAGTCTCAATCTCCTATTTCTCACTAAACGTGTTTGACAATCAAAGAAGAGGAACTATGGTCTCAATACTTTTGAAGCTCTCCTAATTAGTTCTTATCCATCTAACAATAAGAAGCTCCTACTTATTTGATGTGTACTTGAAATAGCCAAAGAGTTTGTTGTTTATGACTTTTTTTTCCTTTGTCAATAATGATTCTATTTTCTGTTGCTTCACAAATTACATCTTATAATTTGTTCTCTCTAGCATATGGTAAAGGATGCCGATGCAACCACCCTTACTCATTGAGTATATAGATCCAGAACAACATGAAATTAGATCCACAAAAAAAATATTTTTTCACATATGCTATTTATTTAGATCCATTGGAAGAAATAATGCATAGAAAAAAAAGGCAAGAACTAACAACAAGAAAAAAACATAGGAACTCAAGGAGAATTGTGCGCTCTGGCCGATAACTCATGCAAGCAAGAAATATTTCATAATGGTCCAATAGAAAAAAACAAATATGAAAGAAGTTAAAGTAAAGTAAACAAAAGCAAATATGTAATTTAGTGCCAAAAAAAACATGATGCATAAATCAATAAGTGCCCGATTTAGCAAAACTTCAATGATTTCAAGGTCGAGGAATTAGTGCATGAACATATGTTAAGGTGTTGGGTTGACTCATTATAAAAAGGGTTGTACATTCTCTTCTCACTTTCTTGTTTTACATGGTGTGAATTCAGGGGCGGACGCACGTAATCCATGAGGGGGGCCCTAACCCCCCCCCCCCCCCCCCCCAAATAATATGTAGTATCACAATCTTCATAATGTTAATCTTGTTCTGGTAGTATCATCTAGTTGTCCCTTCAAAGGTCATAGGATTGAATCTTTCATGGCTTTATTTTTTTACTAATATTTTGGCCCCCCTCAACTTTAGACTCTTGGTCCGCCCCTGTGTGAATTAGGTTTGGTTTGAATTGGTTGCTTTGATTTTATTGCTTTCATATTAATAGTTTTTATTAAGTATCAATTCCCCAATTTTGAAATGCATTGAGTCTTACAAATGAGCTCATTCAAACTATTTGAGGCTGGTGATCCTTCTCATATCTCATACAAAATTTGCTATTTTTGTTGTAAATATATGATCTTATTCGGAGAAGACATAATACACTCGTAGTGATACAAGAAGGTGACACCACTCTTATTTCTCATTCCCTAAAAATAATGTGATGTAAGGAGATTGCCATGTCCTTTCTTTGGTAAGTACAAACTATAGGTAGGAGATGATGGGAGCAATGTGAGTTGAGATATCAATAGAAGTCAAATAAGAACATAATAATGGTGCTCTCTTCTCTCCTTCTCACCTTCCTACTGAACAACTCCACTAAACCGTCTATGATATATGTTTATGAGGGATGGAAGGAGAGTATGAACCCACCTTTATCTATGCATGAGGTTGGATGTAAAGATATCAGTTTGATGTATAAGGTTTCATGTAAACTTCACAAGTTATGTAATTAGGCATAATTTGTCATGATCTTTGTAAAAATTATTAGGGTCATTTTCATAAACCACCTCTAAACTATCATAATTTTCTACATCTAATTCCAAACTATGAATTTATTTTTTTGGATCCCTAAACTATAGCAAATTTTTTACTTTAATCCTCCCGTCAACTTCTGTTATATTTTCTATCAGTTTTTCTTTTTCTTATTTATGAAAATAATAATTACCCCTCCCTCCATAACACATCAAATAATAAATATAACAAATTTTAAAAGAAAAAATATTCCTTGTACCGGTCACCCCCTCTCCTGTCCGGCACTAAAAATTAGGTGTTCCAATATTTTTATTTTATTTTATTTTTTATATTTATTATTTGATGTGTTATGAAGGGAGGGGTAAATTTGTCTTTTCATAAATGAGAAAAAACAAAACTAACAGAAAATGTAACAGAAGTGGACGAGAGGATTAAAGTAAAAAAGTCACGATAGTTTAAGGATAAAAAAATAAGTTCGCAGTTTGGGTTAGATGTGAAAAATCGTGATAGTTTAGGGAGACATCAGTTTTGTTTTTTATGTAATCCAAATTATTATGTCATTATTTTTGGATGATCTGAGACATCAGTTTTATTATATGTTCACTGATTTTGCCTTTGAATAGCATAAGGAATCGACTTGAAAATCGCCAACTCAATACATAGTTCCTCGAAATCTAGCCCGGATCCTTCTCACTATTTCATCGAACAAAATGACGAAGATGAACCTAACTTAAGTTTTTAGAAATATGGCATATGTTGATAAGAACCTAACTTGGCTTCATACTTGACCCGACCCTAGTTCCTCCATAAACCCTCACTATGATTTCTCATAGTCAACACAGTCCGTATCATTGTGAACACGATCCTTATTGACATGACACGACACATGTCCCTATAAAACAGTATGTGCCACTCGCACTTAGCCTGAGTTTCCCTTATACCTAATTAGGACTCTGAGATGAAGATGATAATATATGCTTATTTATATCATCTAATCCCATTTTCATTTTATCATGATTACTTTAATAATGTCTTAGTGATCATTGATTTTTAAAAAAAATCTATAATCTTAATGACGATCTTTAATGATTTATGATTTCAAGATATCATATCAATCTTGATGATGATTCTTAACCTTATGATCTCCTAAAAATGAAGTAAAAGCCTATAATATAAAAGATATAAATGGTAAAATAAAAGGATTTTATGGTGATGGATTGACAATAAGGAGTAACTTATGAGTTGAAAGATGTCCTTTATTTTATGGAATTGAAAGACATTCATGCATAAGATGGAAGATACTCTACGAAGTGAAAAGCACTCGTAATAAGTAAAAAAAATGAAATATAGTGATGAAGAAGAAGCGTGTTAATAATAACATTCTTCCGTATGATGATGATTGGTACTAGCTAGCAATTGTTATGATGATGATGTAATATAATATATCTTGATCATTATTGATATGCTTTCATAAAGATGCCACTCTCCTTGATCATTGATGTATGCTCTTATGACTATTTTCTTTACTCTTTATATGATGACGATCTTAATGATGAAATTTTCATATTAGTTATTTTCTTATGTCAAATCATCATGATATTTATGATGCTTTTATCCTATTTTATGTAATGTATATCAAAACTCAATGAATTTTCACTTCTTTTGATATTTATGATGTTTTAAAATCTTATTTTATGTGCTGAGCGTCAAAACTCACAAATGACTTTTATCTATTTTGCATATTCCATATTGCAGGCATAGATCCAAATGAGGATGTCCAAGTTTCGCGCTCGTGATGATAACATATGGGTGTCATGAATCTTTATCTCACCTTTTTTCGATGGTACAAACTGAATCTAAAGATGCTAGGTTAAGGCGTGAAGCCTATAAGAGTGCAATAGCACCAGCGTATTGTCAAAAAGCAGCATCCCCATCTTCGCACAAATTTTCTCCTTTAGTATATGAGAAATCTTTATCCTTCTTGATGTGTTTTGGACTTCTTTTATAGCTTCTAACAATGTCAATATCCATTGATGTTCAAAACTAGTTGTTTTATACTTTTCATCATTGAAGTGCGCGTCCATTTCTTCCAACGAGTGCCCATTCTAACGGACATCCGTTAGCATGATCTGAGTCTTGGAGATCAACAATCATTCTGACAGCTCCTCAATCGTCCATTTTATCCTTTGACGGACATCCGCTACTCTATTGATAGTCTGATAGACCTGTACTATTTATACAAATTATTTTGCACATTTATCCAAAATGAGATGAATTTTTTATGTAATGTAGTTGTCCAAATGAGGTGATTCTTGATTCTTTGAAAAATTACTAAAATTATATATAACTTTTATATTCATCTCTTAATCCAAATTATGATAACATAGACAAATATTAACCATAAATTTAAAGCATGAAATGAATCACTACTATTTAATTTTTTTCCACAATCGAAGTATAATTTTAATCTTTTAAAGTTTGTATAATCAAAATATAATTATATAGGATATAAAAATTTTGTTCCAACAGAATTCACTCTGACATTTCTTGCATTATGTATGCTGGATTTTTCGGCTAAAACTAGATCTCATCCGTCCCAGTCCTGACCAACATACCAACTTGGAAAGATTTTGACCCAACAGAAATTGGGTCGAGTTCACGTCCACTTGGACCACGACTCGATACAGGATTTGCTCTGCCCTAATGATTGCCGTCAAGATGGAGAACGAAAGCCACACAAGATGTAGCTTGCACGCCGACCCCTATTTAAGTTGTTGAGACTTGTTGGAATCCTTCCCATAGAATCTAGGGGTGTTATCACAGGTCGGGTTGAATCCGACCCATGAACAAACCGATCCGTTGGATCGGAGGCCTTTTGAATGCCAAATCTGACCCAATCAAGTCGGATCGAGTCGAGTCGGGTCATCGGATTTCCCAACCACCTAATTTTATTTCCTTTCTTACTTTTTATAATTATATAATATAAAAATATTATTTAATATATATATATTAAATCATAAAACTGACTACTTAAATATTATTTCTCTATTTAGAATATTTTATTTCAAAATTTTAAAATATTTTAATCAAATATAAGCTTAAGTTTAAATAAAAAAGAAAAAAATAATAAAAAAACTCGGATCGTCGGGTCGGATCGACTTGGGTTGGATTTGTTTCAACCCACAATCGACCCAACCCATGATCGGGAATGAATTCAGGTCGGATCCAACTCGGATCGGGTCTGGTCATCGGATGCACCAGATTGACCCCTACCGTCGATGCAATTGTCAACAGAAAGGGGTACATTCATTTTATTTATGGTCTTATTAAAGAAAAAAATTATTTGAATGCGTAAAGCAATCACTTGCCAATTGACATATAAGACTTTCCCTGTTCACCCCTTTCCGTTGGCCACCCCTCTCCATCTGTTGTGTTGCCTCCAAGGAGCGGCTCAGGGGTCGACGTCCCCTTTTTTATCGACGTCGTGAAAAAGGGACTGTCTATGGATGAACTTATAAATTTTTTTAAGAGGGGGCCAAGATATATTATAGAAATGATAATAAAAAATTAAATAATATATTATTTGATAATCTTTATCTCCATTTAGGGAGTGGCTTAAGGCTTAAATTAACTTTAAAATATATAACATATATATAAATACATATATAATATATAATGCAGTTGAAATTTTTGGGGGCTTGAACGTTGACGTAGGTCCGACGCTGGTCGGATCCCCTTCCCGAGCTCATCAGCAAGCTCGTAGAGGAGCGGAGGGGGGCGTTAGAAGGGAGAGGGGTGATGTCAAACCTCCTCACTGACTTTGGATTCATAATGAACTCATCAAAATTACCTCTGTTCTTGTTGTGTGATACTATCAAAGTAGACTTTGGGTTCCTGATGTCAAAGCTTAACTGCATTTATCATGAATATTTGCTATTGCTTACTATGACATAGAAATATATTTTCACAGATAACACGAAACACAGTCTGAAACGCATGTGATGCATGCAAAATATAACATATTTTAGATTATTATTTTAGTTAATCTTTCTGTAATTCGATCATGGCATGCATCATTTTTAGTCATAATTTTGAATTTATCAATTTTAATTATTAATTTTCTGAATATTTTAATTGTGGATGGATTAATTAAATTGTGATTATTATTTTGTGGGAAATGCCAAATACACAATTATCCGAAGGATTATTAAATTATCGGCCGAAATTCAAACTGCAATGTGATGTATCGGCTGAGATTCAGAAACTCTTTTATCGTTTTGGCCGAGATTTGATAAAAGATTCAACGTTTTGGCCGAGATTTGAAGGGGGTAAAGATAAGAATATTTATCTTTTTGGCCGATAACTCAAGAAGGAGAATAAAATTATGTTATCTTTTTGGGCGTAATGGCAAGGAAATCTTCGTTTTGGCCGAGATTCAAAGGGAGTAAAAGGATTATCTCTTTGGACGTAAAGATAAAAGAATCTGTGTTTTGGCCGAGATTTGAAGGGAGTAAAGATAAAAAAGTTTATCTTTGGGCGTAATGATTAAAAGGATTTATTGTTTTGGCCGAGTTTATCCCGTAAATTTAAATTTAGTCGTACGATGTTAAGACCGTGATCGAATTGAAGGCCGTTCGCACCCTATAAATACTTGAAGAAGCCATCGTCCCAACTGGTGCTCTGAAGTTTAGGTTTCTTCCACGACGAGTCGTGAGTCTGCAGGCTACGACCAAGAGGAGAGAGGTGCGACGACTGAAAGTTGATCGCGACTCTGATCAAGTCCGAGAGGCCGCCCGATTGTCTGCCCGTGATCCGAAGCTTCGACTTTTATTCTTGGTGTAATTCTTCCAATTATTATTTTCATTTTGTTATTATCTCTCCAGAATTTCTAGGATGAACTTCATATTTCTATTTATTTCATTTTAGGATATTACTATTGAAGGGAAACTATTTGGACCCTATATTATTTGTTTTAATCTTTTCTGATCAATTAGTTAATTGTGTTTAGTGCTTTTGATTTAATTATTTGAATTTTTGAGTTGAGTAATTATCAGTTTGTGGACTGTTTGATTTCAGAATTCATTAATTAAATTAATTGATTTTATGTGAAATTAATAATTAGTATAAATTTGATAATTAGTGTGTGGAAAATTAAATTTGTGTGGTCTATTTATCTATATCAGTTTGTGGAGTGATTAATAGTCTAGGGAATCCTATTTAATGCGTCTTAATTTTAATATGATTTGATGGGATGCCAGTTTGTGGAGACTTCAATTCTTATTAAATTAAGATAGTTTAATTTGCATACTTAGATTGAGGGGATGTCAGTTTGTGGAGCCGCAATTTAATCATGTCAAGTTAATAATTTAGGGGGACTCTAATCCATCATTAAAGATTAAATTTATCTTTTATGGTTCAAATATTTATCCTGATCTATTTTCATCCTAAGGCCTAACTTCAACATCATTATCTTATCTTTATCTTATTTTCTTTATTTTATTTCATAAAACTATTTTCAAAATCCATGTTTTTCCTCTCTTGTTAATTTATAAAATTAGATATTTTATTAATAATATTCCTCGTGGGTTCGACACTCTTTACTCCTATTTACTATATTACTTGAACGATTAGTGCACTTGCTAACGATTTTATTTTGCTACATCATTTTACGCATCATCATGTCATAATTAATAGATGTGGAGAGAAGAATTCTAAAACGCATAAGGAAACTAACACAAGTTCAAAGAATCCATGAGAAGTTGCGAAGTTGCAGAAGGAAGAAAATTTTGTAGATGTCCGCTCATACGTGGCTTTTAGCTATGAGTTAACTGATATTTTCAATTATGTCACTGTGGTTTATGTTTAATGTTACCACTAATTTCTTTTTTTTCATAAAAGAGCATATTTTATATTTTTAATCCTTCTCTTCACGTGTGGATTGCTGATGGTCTAGCCCAGTCCACCATGTGGACAATAAAGAGAGAAAAATATTTTTTTTAATAAGAGCTTAACGAGATTTGAACTCAGGACATCTAGCTCTAATATCATGTTAAATTTGATGTGCTAATTAATTTTTCTAAAAACTTAAGTAATTAGAAAGAGCAATATCATTAATTTTATATTCCTAAAAGCTTAAGTCATTAGAAAGAACAACATCATTAATTTTATATTCTTAATAGTAAATAAAACATGCCAACGTGAAAATATACCGGACTTGAAAAAATCGAATAAAAAAATAAATAGGATGATTTTTAACAATTTAAAGTTTATATCTAAAATTAGGGTTCATCTGAAAAAATTGTAGAATTTCATGTAGCCCATTTTTATTTATATAATTAATTCATATGTTATCAATTCTTTTATTATGGATATAATATTTTTGTATAAAATTTCATAATTTTCTATCACATTATTGAACTCTAATTTTATAACTTTAAAATTTTAGCAATATATTTTAAATTTATTATAAAATCAAATATTTTTTATATAATTTTAATTTAATATATATAAATATAATTATGTAAAAGTAGAGTTCAAAACTATCAACTTGTTAGAGAATGATTTTTATTCTTTAAAATAGTTTTAAGACATTTTTTGTTTTAAAAATCAACCAAAAATAGCATTTGATTTTTTTTGAACAAAAAATTTATCGACTTGGACCTCCTATAGTGTTGCATGAGTTAAATCGTCGACACAATTTTTTAGACACCGAAGACTGACAAAAAAAATAAGGGTGCCTCTATTATCACTCCTAAAATTACTATTTCGACTTTTCATCATATTTTCCCTTTTTTTCTTCATACACGATGTCACTTAAATTATTTTAATATTTTTTATCTCCTTTTTTATCTCTTCTTCATTGTCAACGTTTAATCAATCGTGATTAATTTTTTTAGGATAAATGAAGCATGACATATATTTTATTATTGTAACTCAGTGCGGAGACATTTTGTTAATTTTTAACTTAATTTGCAATTTTTTCGATGGAATGATATGTAAATAAAGGAAAAGTAAGAAAAAAGATAAAATTGTCCAAAATAAATATTTGAAGTGGCAATAATAATTTTAGAAATGACAATAGAGACACCCAAAAAAACAATAGCCGACAGTATCCTCACACTAAGCTGGTGACAGTATCTTCACATAACCAGAGGTTTAAGTTTTTTATGTATTAATTTCAATTTTTTTGTACACACTTTTCGATACATGTATACTATTTAGTATATATTCACTATATACATATAGATGATATAATGATAAATAAAATTAAATTTTGCCTCACAAATGAGACGAAGTGACTAAAAAATATACTATTTAATATTTTTATGAATATTTATCACAAATATTTTAAGATTTAACTATTTTAAAATATATTTTATTCCCTTCTCAAAAAAAATAAAATTGGTCGGGTCCCTGCCCATTCATGACAACGAGTTCATTCCAACTCTTGATATCATGGGCGGACCTACATGGTCAACTATGGGTTCAATTTGATGGGAAAATTCGAGAACAATAAGAGAAGATCGCAAAGAGATTGCAAAAAAATAAAAAAGACACACGAATTTATTCAGGTTCACCCTTGATATTAGGACTACGTCCTGCAAAGATATTCCACTATATTATTTAGTTTTACAGCCGTCACACAAATTACATCTGAAAATAAGTTATAAATAAGTCTCTCCTAACCGGATTCAAAATTCGAACAAAATAGAGAAAAAACCTAATCTGAATCACACGGGCCGGCTAAACAAAAGTCCAAACTCCGTCTAGGTTTCGGGACCGCCGTCGGGAGGCAGTGCCCCCGAACCTCCTTTTTGTTCGTACGTCAGCAGCACATGCAATTGGATAATATTCAGATTTCCCTAAGCTCACGTGGGCGAACCCGATGTGAGAAACAAGGGGCCCTGGAGTATTCACCAACTCCAACATTCTCCCACTTGATGTGTACTTCACACCAATCAGAGCCTTGCCAACAATGTTCTTCTTCAATCCAACAGCAGTAGAGCACCATTCAAACTTTGCACATGTAATAACTTTAGTCAGAAAATCAGAACTATTCTCTATTGTATCAACCTTTTCAAGTTGAACCTCTTTCTTTTCCACATTTTTCCGAATGAAATGATATTGAATGTCAATATATTTTGTGCGTGAGTGAAATGCAGGATTCTTAACTAACTGAATAGCATCCTGATTATCACATCTCACCTCCATGTCACCTTGCTAAAATCCTAGTTTCAAACACAATCGTCGTAGTCATATGGCCTCTTTTGCAGCATGAGTAAGAGCCATATATTCAGCTTCTGTAAAAAAAGGTGCTACCACGCTCTGTCTCTTGCTCATCCAACTTAGTGCAGCTCCAAATAATGTAAAAATATATCCGCTAGTAGACCGTCTACTATCAATGTCTCCCCCCAATCAGCATATAGATGACCTACAATATCAAGCCTCTTTCTTTTTCCTGTACTTTCAAAACACAAAGAAAAATTTGAAGTTTCACGAAGGTATTTGAAAACTCTCTTGATAGCATTCCAGTGTTCCATACCTGGGTTAGACATATATCGGCTTAAGACTCCCATTGCTTGGGCTATATCTGGACGCGTGCACACCATGTCATACATCAAGTTGCCCACTTCACTTGCATATGGCATACGGTCCATCTCTTCAGCTTCTTCATTCGTCTTCGGACATTGCTCTACAGAAAGTTTAGTTCCTAGAGACATAGGTGTACCCACTGGCTTGCAGTCCGATATGTTAAATTTCTTCAACACTTTTTTTTATGTACTTCTAATGTCCTAGTCACAACTTTCGCTTCTGACAATCCCTTCTAATCTATAAACCCAAAATAAAATTCGTCGGCCCCAAGTCTTTCATCTCAAACTTCTTGGTCAACAAATTCTTCACTGAATTCACCATCTTCATGTTGTTTTCAATCAGTAACATGTCATCCACATACAGTGTAAGAATAACAAATTGATCGCCAACTCTCTTCACGTAAACACAGTGATCTGAATCTGAACGTACAAACTTGAGTTCGAGCATGTACATATCAAACTTCTAGTACCACATTCTTGGTGACTGCTTCAATCCATACAAAGACTTCTTCAATTTGCACACCAGTTTCTTTTTACCTTGAACTTTAAAGCCTTCTGATTGTCTCATATATATCTCTTCCTCCAAGTCCCCATGAAGGAATGCCGTCTTCACATCCATCTGCTCTACCTCAAGATTATATGATGCTGCCAGAGATAGAACAAATTTGATTGAAGTCATTTTTGCCATGGGAGAAAAGATCTCATCATAGTCGACTCCCTCAATCTGAGAGTACCCTTTTGCTACCACTCTCGTCTTGTATTTCTCTACAGACCCATCCAGTTTTAGCTTTCGCTTGAACACCCATTTGCAACAAATTGCCTTTCTATCCTTGAGCAATTTACACAAGCTCGATATTTCCTTCTTATCATAACAAGCTTCTACTGATTTGCATTATCCCTAGACCTTGCATTTTTTACAAAACTAGGTTCTTCTCCGATGATGCTCAAAGCATGAAACGAACTCAGAGCACTAAGAGAGTATCTAAGAGGTGCTCTTCTTTCTCGTGTCGATCTTCTGAGAACTGGTATGGTACCAACATCTGAGTTTCATCTGAATCTGAATCTGCATCTTCAACTTCATTAATCGAGTCCTCTTGATCAGATTCTGGAATAGACTCAACTGAAATATCTTGAGCAACAACTTCTACAGCTTCAGAATAAGAATCTTCTTCCGAATCAGAATATTCTTCAAGAACTGCAACCTTCTTGTGTTCATCATTTTTCTGAGTCTCAACTTGGAATTGCGATTCACGGAAGATAACATCCCTGCTGTATACAATAATCATTGTTCTTGGATTCCACAGTTTATAGCTCTTGACCCCTTCTTTTTATCCGACAAATATGTTCTTCTCAGACTTATTGTCAAGCTTACCCCGCTTTTTCTTGGGTATATGAATATATGCATCACATCCGAACACCCGAACATAAAACAGATTCGGCTTCTTCCCAAACATTGCCTCGTAAGGCATTCGATCCTTCACTGATGAGGTCGGTGAGCGATTCTTCAGATAGTTTGCTGTGGCTACAGCTTCTGCCCAGAATTCTTGCCCCAATTCAGCCCAACTCAGCATACATCTGATCTTTTCTATGAGTGACCGATTTAACCTTTTGGCTACTCCATTCTGCTCAGGTGTATATGGAGTTGTCTTCTGCCTTGCAATGCCATTGTCCACGCAGAATTGCTCAAACTTCTCTAAACAAAATTCACCTTCGTTATCTGTACGGAGGACCTTGATCTTGCTGCTCAATTGGTTTTCCACCAAAACTTTAAATTCTCGAAATTTATCGAATACATCTGATTTATTTTTGATAAAATAAATCTAATTTTATCTCAAAAAATCATCTATGAAAGAGACATAATACTTGGACCCTTCAATAGATGGAGTCGAAGTTGATACAAAGATATCACTATGGATCAATTCGAGAATCTTCGTTGCTCTTATACCTGTGTGTCAAAAACTGACTCAGTTTTATTTTTCATGGAGGCAATGTTCACAGAAGCCGAAGCCAACAGAACAATCTGGAACTCCTTCTACCATATGACTTGATGCTATGATAGAAAGTCATTTCTCACTGATATGACCTAATCTCTGATGCCACAACATAGATGTGCTATCTTCATCTTCTTTTGCCTCTTTAGAAATAAATTCGTAGTCCCAAGATATTGTCTCTCCGAGTAACTTGTACAATGTGCCATAGCGAATTTCTCGTGCAATCACAATCGACCATCTGATCATCTTGCACGAATCCTTATCGCAACTGAGTATAACACCCGAATCAGCCATTGTACTAACAGATAATAAACTCATGCTCATAAGTGGTATATGCATCACATCTGGTAGAGTCTTCATTGTGCCATCATTCATCCTCAACTTCATCATGCCACGTCCAATAATTTGAACCGCAGTATCATCTCCGAGCATGACATTCCCACCATTATACTCCTCATATTCACAAAATCAGTGTCTATGAGGTGTCATGTGGTACGAAGCACTAGTATCAATGAGCCAGACATTCTTATCTGACTCTGCCATACATGCAGAAGCCAGATACATATCTCCTGCTTCAGCCTCATTTTTATCCGATGATGACTCAGCTTCTTTCTTGTGAATCGCATTATTTTTGCAATCTCACTTCAGATGGTCCCACTCTTGATATCTCCAGCATTGCACCTTCTTATCTCTACTCTTCGAACGCTCACGAGATTTGAAACTGGACCCTCTCTGATTTTGAGTCTTTTCTGGTTGCCTTCCTCTAGCCGCCAGTGCATCTTTAACAGAACTTGCCGATCCCTTTCTTCGTGTTTCCTCTGATAACAAGGCAGCACATACACTTTCATACGAAAGTTCTTTATCCCCGCCACCAATCAATCAGATTTTCCCATGAATCCGGCAGTGAATACAGCAATGTTATTGCCTTATCATCATCTTGAAACTTAACACCGGTTGATACAAGTTGACTGATCACCGTGTTAAAGTTATAAAGATGTGTAGAAAATGAGTCACCCTCATGCATCCGAAGATTGTACAGTTTTTTTCTCATGAATAACTTGTTAACCAGTGACTTACTTTGATATAGGGATTCCAACTTCCACCACAGATCTATGGCTGTAGGTACGCTCATCACATTCATAAGAATTGAATCTGTGAGATAAAGTCGAATCAAACCCTTCGCCTTTCTATCAATCCGATCTCACTCTTCGATCGTCTTTGGATCTGCCTGACTGGAGGAAGCCCCATCCACGACCTTCGCCCCTTCCATGCCTAGCCTCTCCTTCTCGATTGCCGTTCAAAGATCTCGATCATAAAGGAGATTTTTCATCTTCATCTTTCAGAGATCAAATCACGTTTCATCAAATTTTTCTATCTCAATCCACGATCCTCCTGACATCACGAATAAACCCTAATTCCTTGAACAATGCTCTGATACCAATTGATGAGAAAATTCGAGAACAAGAAGAAAAGATCGCAAAGAGATTGCAAAAAAATAGAGAAGACACACGAATTTACCTATGTTCACCATTGAGATTAGGCTACGTCCTGCAAAGAGGTTTCACTATATCGTTTAGGTTTACAGCCTTTACACAGATTACATATGAAAATAAGCTATAAATAAGCCTCTCCTAACCGGGTTCAAAATTCGAACAAAACAGAAAAAAACTTAATCCGAACCACACGGGTCGGCTAAACAAAAGCCCAAAAATCGTCTAGGTTTCGAGACCGCCGTCGGGATGCGGTGCCCCCCGAATCTCCCCTTTTGTTCGCACGCCAGCAACACAGACAATTGGATAATATTCAAATTCCCCTAAGCTCACGTGGGCGAATCCGGTGTGAGAAATAAGGGGCCCTGAAGTATTCACCAACTCCAACACAATTGACCTCATAATTTTTAGGTTATGTATATTATTAGGTATCTAATATTAGTTAACTATAAGTTAAAATTTTGAATCCACCTAGATTTCTTTAAATTGTTGATAAAAATATCTTTGCATAATCAATTTTATTATTTTCCAACATAATCATGTATAAAAAATACTTCTTCTTTATGTTATTTAATTCACTTTTAAAATAAAATCACTATAAACAATTTTAAATTATCTTACATCATTGTTAGCTATTTATTGAAATAATAATTTATAAGTACATGGAACCAAATGGCTATATTTCATTTTCGATGATATAATAAGCTAGATTCAAAGAATAATAATTAGTTATTTTAGATTTTTTTAATTTAAATGACTTGTAATCACTTATTTAGTCACTTTTAATTAATTATATTTAATTTTATTATATTATTATAAAAAATATTAAAATAATTATAATTTGCATCCATTGTACTCTGAATTCTAGGTCCTAGGTCCGCCCCTGCTTGATATGACAGTCTTGATTCTTGCAGCATCTTGGAGTGATGCAAATATACGATCCCTTGCACTCTACATTTTTTGTTTAGTTTTAAAAAAAGTCAAGCCTCACAGAAATACGAAATCTTGACTTTTCTTTTTTGGTATATAAAAAAAATTGTTATAGTAAAAGATGAGACGATACTGATGGCGCGATGACGGACATGTTATTGATACATATCCACCTTAATTCCAACCTTAATTACTTGATGTAAAAGGAAATGTGTAAATTGAATTTGACATGTATATATTTTCCAATGGTTGATTTATTGGTTGGTTCCATTATCTAACTAATTTAAGTTTGACTTTGACGTTCCTGTGTTTTGTGTGTGTTCTTCACAGGAAAAATAAGTGTCGTATTAATTTGTCAGCTTAATTTTGAGCTCTCGTTGCAATATATTTATTATCTTTTCATATATGGTCAACTTCCAATTTCGCTTATATTTATTTCGAAAAATATTGCACGAATAATTAAAGTTGAGCTGTGGATAGATTAGAAAGCCAGAATAACAAAGTGTATGGCTTTAATCTGCTCTGCATCTGTATGCCTACAAATTAAGAAAAATAATGAGAAGAAAAAAGAAAAAAAAGAAATAGAAGGAACAACGTGCATGGATGCAATGGGCAGGATCAATGGAGGCAATCCATCACGCATGAAACATTATGGTCGACGATCTCCAAGCTCAATCCGATCCTCCTCAGTTCCACATCCTCCTCCATTAATGGCGGCAGGTTCAAGTCCAGGGACAGTCCACGCCTCCGGCCATCGCTGTCAGCGCTGCCACCTGAACTGCTCTTCTTCCCCTCCTCCTCCTCCGTCCCCAGCCGCTGTCGCCCGAGCACGTCGACGCGTGGCACCGTCGCCCTGTGCCGCCTCATGTGGCCGCCCAGCGCCTGCCCGATGGCGAACTCGAGCCCGCAGAAGGAGCACTCGTGCACCCGAGGCCTCGGCGCCGCGGCCGCGCCGTCTCCGCCGCCGGTCCTCGGCTTCTTGTGGCTCGCACGGTGACCTCCCAGCGCCTGGAACGACGGGAAGCGTCGGTTGCAGGTCTTGCACTCGAACACGCGCCCGGGCGCCGACGTCGCCGGTGCGCTGCCGGCCGAGCTATCGCTCTCCTCCCCCACAGCGACGACGGCGTTATTGCTCCCCTTGGAGAGAAGCATCAAGACGTTGGCCATGGTAGCGCTCTCCATCTCTCCATCCTCTCCTCCAAATCTAATTGTCTTCATCTCGTAATATGATATGCCAGACTTAGCAAGGATTTTTTTTATATTAAAGGAAGCAAATTTAGTTGCATGATTGATGTGCAGGTATATATAGGGTTTCCAGAGAGAGAGAGAGATGTTACAGGTGGAACTAAAGCAGCATGTAATTGAAAGGTGCATGGCATTCAAGCACACGTAATCTGAAACTAGTGACCATGAAAGAGGCAACGTGTAGCCAAGTCCTAAACATTTTTATGAGTTTGGGTTTACATAGCAAACTCAGCGTATATTTTATAACCGGTCTCAAGTCCGGATAAAGAAAGAGGGTTGTGTTAGACCCCGATAGTCAATATAAAATCCTGTCGAATCTTATGAACATGGATCAACGAATATAACCGACCCCACCTAGTGGGATAAGGCTTTGTTGTTGTTGTTGTTGTTGAGTTTACATAGCAATAAAGAAAGGTGTATCTGTAAGATTATTATTGTTTAAACGCTAAGAAAAAAACTATCTCAACTATCAATTAAAAATTATACGATATGTAAAATTAGTTAGGTCTCATTTCCTCTAAGTTTTATTCATCATGATACACATGGAAATCATTATTGTAGAAAAGTTATTCATGGGAGAAATAATAATTAGAGATCGTGCATCGTTGAGAAACCCCAAAAAAAATCTAGAACTGAACTTATAAATTTTGAAGACTTTCTCATGTTAGTAATTAGGTTTTCAAGCTTAATTTTGACCAGAGGAATCTGTTCTTGGCAGTTTAGGTTTGGAAGACGTGGACGTACGAGGCCATTAGGAGACAGATGAGATCACAACAAAGTTTCACCAGACGTGCCAAACACTGCTAGGAGCAGCGTTACGTAGTGCAATAATTACTTAACGAGATCAACGCCATTTTGTTGATAATTCCTTCCTTCAATACATATACACACTTCATTAAGAAAACCAAAGTGTAAACAACTTTGATAAGTACAAGTCCCTTGTTTGTGTCTTAGTTCCATCCACAATTAATAATTAGTTAATCTAATCTAAGCAATATTAACTATTGTTGTTGTTGCAATTGATTGGGCTAAACTTGTTAAGTATCAACATCAGGCCACTGCCATCTGTTGGCTATGTATCATAGTTTGTAGAAGATTCTTGGAACCACTCCTATGCTGTTCATTTCTTTGCCACAAAAATCTTGATAGATAGCTGCTATCGTTCGAATGATCATGACACGTACAAAAGATTGACTATCTCCATAGGTGTGGTACCTATGCACTTGTCATATCTACTTCCCTGTCATATATATTATATTGTATGCAATAACCATATCCATAAAGTGAAAATTAAATATATATGCATGCTATCTCATCTTCCATTCCACTGTGCATGCGTTGGCTTATATATGCATTCATTTAGTTAGAGTTCGTCTTTTTTTTACTGAACTAGATACAATTTCTAAGTATTTGTAAAACATAATTACAATGGGTTTTTTGGTTAATTGTTCCTTTAATTTTCTAATGTACCTGCATTTTTATCATAAATTTTACTATCCTTTGATACATTAACTATGGTTTTGATTCACATGCAAATATTGAGATTTGATCTCGATCGAGTATAATTAATTTTTATCTCGTAAAGCTTATCCCCTAGAATCAAGAAGAATATTCTTCTAGCTAGCAACACGTATCAAAACTTAGGTGTGGAGTATTATATAATGGTTTTTATTTGGGTACTAGGTATGGAGTTTGATGTAGCTAGATGGCGAAAGATCCTTGAATGTACAAGTGTAAGTTTATGCAAGAATACGAATCCACACGTACATCAATGGAAACTGACCAGGAATGCATGATATATATCAATGTGTGCATGCAGTTGTGAAAGGGTGTTGTCACTTGTGATTCTAATTTCTAATGGTCTCATCAGCTCTCATCTATCTTCGTGTGTGGCCCCCATTTGCTTGTGATTCTGGTCTACCTGTTCTTTGGATGAACTATGACCAAATTAGTCGAAGTTGCTGGTGGAGAAGAGAAGAGAACCACACGACTCTCACATACACTTGCTTGCTTCCAATTTGGTCTAGAAAAAGCAAAAGGTACATAACTCTCTCTCTCTCTCTCACACACACAGACTGTTTCACTGTCTGATTTTAAAACAATTTGTTTGGGCAAATTGTTTACAGAATCTCGAGATGAGATATATAGTGCTTAAGTTGCTTACTACTTGAATCCATTATTGGTAGGCGACATGCAATAGCTTCATACTGCATATGATATTAGAAAACACAGTACTAGATGCAGATTGGAAACTTATTGCTACACCATACTCAATTGACTTCTATGTTTTAATAGATATATTAATAATGTCTTGAATCTGAAGTCTTCCCTCTTAGTTAGACGCTTCAATAGAATTTTTTCTAGGTGTCCTATTTTGAGAGAATTAATTCAAAGTTTCAATCGGTCCGTCCTATCGTCTGTAAAAAAAGTGTCTATATAAACTTCTTAAGGGTCCAAAAAGAATGTAATATGATTTTGTAATTCTCTTCCGTTTCTTCCGTCTAATAAAATTTTGCGTCGCGTTAAATTTCTCATATTTTCTTACGATGCGCAGAAATCCTATAACATTACCATTTCTCACTCTTCTTATTTAGTTACAAATAAATCAGAAGATTAATTCTTCAATCATGATCTTCACGTTCGATATGGAATTGAATAATTGGATTCAAGTTAGGCAAACAATGGCTCTTAAGTTAACAAAAGTTTCAGCAAGTGTCATTTGTTATATAAGTCAACTGTACAGTTAATTAAAGTTTCAGCTACATATAACTTGCAACAGCTTCATAAAACTTGATCAGGACATCCCTTAAGACCTTGACCTTGAATTGTTTTTGTTATCCTACATTCTTATTAATATAAAAATGAAGAAGCTAAAGATTTTGACACTCGAGTTCTTAGTTAATAATTACGTTGAAATTGTTATAATATAAATATATATATATGCATTAAAGTGCAACAAATAAATTATATACGAGTAATGGAATATTGCAGCATATTCCTACCATGTTTGCTTACTTTAATAACAATCGAAATGGATACAATGATCCTGGTCACGTTGATCATTGATATTAAAGTCAACATGCTGTGACACGAATGCAAAAAAGAAAAAAGAAAATTAAGGAGAAATATTTAAGTAAATAATAAATTTTATTGATAATAATTATGGTAACAAGTGCGTTCTTTAGCAGCACGGAAGCATTCATTCGCTTAAGATTTGAGACCATGCGTATAATTAGATCCTATATATATATATATATATATATATATATATATATATATATATATATAATATTAAAATGAGGAAAATAGTTTATATGTTTTTTCAAACTAAAAAAAATTGTTAGTTTTAAATAACTCTTTTAAAGTCCAATATATTTATAACATTTAATTTAATTTATGATATACTAAAAAATATTTTATTCCATACATTTACGTCAATATATATATATATATATATATTAGTCTATATATATATATATATATATATTAGTCTATATATATATATATATATATTAGTCTATATATATATGTATGATTTGTAAATTTTTTATGAATATTTGTTAATAGATATTTTACATCTAATTATTTATATTAGGGTCGTTTTCTTGGTTTTTAAATATTAATGTTTCTTTCTAATCTAATAACACTCTTAACACGTATAACTAGAGTTATGTTTGACAATTAACAAATGAAGGGGTGGCATCGTGGTGTGTTATTAGAAAAATTATGTTTCGATAGTAAGTTGTAAAAAATGATGATATGGAGAATGAGAGTTTTATTTATTAAAAAATTATTTTTATCCTTTATTATATATAAATGATTTATAATATTATGAGTTTAATTTGATGATAAGAGAAATAATTTTATTTGATAATAAAATAAGAATTATGAGTTAATTTGATCTAAAAATTTCATTTCTCACATATGCGTCCATAACGGCTCCATATGCGTGATCACACAGATTCTCTCTCTATATATATATATATTGCAAATGTCAGTAGAATATCGGCAGCATGTTCTGTGGGGACATGATATGTATATCACGGATTTGTTGTTGGAAAATGGAAACATTTATGGTGATCGAGAGACTTCGCTCTGCCTCGATGAAAACATAAAAAACGTTGGAATATACTATGCTGCCTTTGATTACAGAACAAAAGCTAGAACAATATTTTATTCTGTCAAATGTCTTATATGACATGAACTTATATACATGAACTGCGTTTGGCTCACGAGAACAACTCAGAACATTTGATTGTTCTGTCAAGCACAATCAAATATTTTAGTAGGGCCCGTGAGAACATTTGTTCCGATCAATTGGGATTGTTTCGAAATGTTTTCGGAAAAAAATTCTCGCCTTGTGCGAGAACTTGCAAATATTCGACGTCAAATCTTAAGAAAATGTTCACTTCGATGCCGAATTCTTCCAAACAAGCTCCGATTACTTTCGGATCACATCACGCAAGTTCTCGAAAGATTAGTTCTGCTATGAAATCGTTGCCAAACGCAACCGTGATGTATGACGGGACAAGATCATATTTTTTTAAATTTTTTTTCATAGGTCCAAAAGTAACTCCAAAAGTATGTGGAGCTACTTTTAAGCCTATAACTTATTATTTTAATAATATTATTATATATATTATATTCTTATATATTATATACATATATATTATTTTTATTTATTATTTATACATTATCATAATTTATAATTTATTTAGTTATAATAACAAAAAGTACATTTATTATTTATTACAATTTACTTTGTGTTATAATAAAATAAAATATTCCATTATTATCTATTATGAAAATATATATTTTCTTGTTTAAATATTGACATAAATATTTTTATTTATTTTACTTATAATATATCATAATAAAAATTAACTAGTATGATATTAGTATAATTATTAATTATGGTATTCAAAATAAGTTATAATTATATATTATATAATTATTTTTATATAAATATGATGTTAAATTATCTTTTATATTTCATGTTTTAGTTACTAATTAGTTTATCTTAATTTTTTTCTTCTATCTAATTTGCTAATTATAAATATTTTATTAATTAAACTATTCAATTAGTTTTTTAAAAAATATATTATATTCGAATCTTAAGATGTACGTAAATTATAATATTAATAATATTTAATAAAATAAATCAATAATATAATAATATAATAATTTATGTATATTATAATATTAATAACATATTTTTATTTACTATAATTTTATATCTCATAAAATAATAAATTATATTCTTAGTTCTTACTTTTTATCCAAACACCTACTAAAACTTATCTATCAAATCAACTTTTTAAATCCCATCATTACACCTTTTCATCCAAACACCAATCCAAACTTTTCTATCAAATCGATTAGTTCTCGAGAATTTACGGGAACTTAAAATTCCCAATCCAAACACAGTCATAAAGATCATCCATAAAACATGACAGCTATATTATTAACTAATTTCGTTATTTTATTAACTAAGGCAAAATATATGATGTGAGTGCATTACCATATACAATAGACACGATGTATATATGTCGATGTATGCATGTAGGATGTACGTAGGTGCACGAAAGTCAGAAAAAAAAACTTATTTGGTGGTTTTTGTTAGTTGTGAAAAAGGTGCCTAATTAAGATAAGAAAGAACAATTAGTTGGACCAGCTCTCTACGTGCAACTTTAAATGCAAAAGTTGTAAGTTGCATTATTAAGTCAAATTAAGTAACATAACGTAGACTTTGCTTGCACATATCATTTTGTGTGTCATGCTCATGCTCAAACTATGCATAGTTACTTATGACACAAGAATGCGGCTCTATAATCTTAATTTATCGTGCTCAGCTCCCTTATGCTTTTCACATGCAATATGAAAAGTTGGCGTGTCAATATTAATTGGGAGGTGGTCTCCCTTTTGGCTTTTGACAAATATCAGTTCCATGTGCATGTTCAAAGTTCAAACTCATCAAATTGAATATCGTGGCAAGGGCAAAAAGAAACCCATGAACATTACTTTTTGCGTGCCCATTACTTGAATATATGTTGAATGCATACTTGTTAGAGTATTGCTATATATTCTTTTATTGCCACTTTCTTTTAATAGTTTGTTATATATATGACTTGGGAAATTTTTTTTCCCTGACAACTATATCTTTATATGACAAGGAAAATGTTGGTGTCTGTGGATGGGTTGGTGGGTATGTTATGAAAAAAGTAAATGCTGGTTAGCTATGATGTGATTTATTTATTTGTTTGTTTGGTTATAAAATGAAGCTCAAGATAGTTTAAAGAAAAAAAAAGTTGTAAGAATAAACGAAATATAATTTCTACGGATGAAGATTCAACTCAAGTCATTTTAATTTATGAGTTAAATGGCGTGTCCCTATGGGGATCTTCTAAAGAGACATTATAGAATAGCACTTTTTAATGAGAGATATGAACAAGAAGCTTTCAGAAAACTAGTGTTTTCTACCCTATAGTTCAGCTGTATTCTTTAGTTATTGATATATTGCTAATATACAATTAAATTACTCTGAAATAAATTCACTTGGTAGTATTTTTTTTGTGGGCACGTGGTAGTTGGAAGTAAGTAGTAACAAAGTTGACCTCCATGCCAAAGATAGCGTTTGGCACTGAACTAAAATTTAATAACAATCAAATTAAAGATAATTTTTTTTATCTAAAGTAGAATAAACTATAGATCATTTTTCAATCACTGTGTTTATATTTGTATTAGTATGTTACTAATATCTTTATTTAATTTTATAATGTTGGTTATACGTATATTTTATAGTTATTATATATAATATTATTTTAATAAAATTTAATTGAACTCGATAAAATTGGTCTATTTGCGACTCACTTGGTAGTCCGATCCAATTATGAAAACGTATGAGTTGAAGGTTCCTAGAATAATCAAATAACATGCATAAAATTACAACTATTGTAGTTATATATATATATATATTATTATTATTTAGGCTACAATTGTAAATGCATAAAATTACAACTATATGAATTGTTAGCACTTGACAATAATCGCAAGGTCATAGAAAAAATGTGTAGGGAATGTATGGAGTTTTGTTTTGAGAGGGTTGTCCCAACAAATATGTGTTGCAAAAAAAAAAAGTGTTTTGCTTTGGCGGTTGTACCCTAGTAAATTAATTTCTAGGTCTCCTACTATTTTTAATTGGTTAAAGCGAAAAGTAAAATGTATTAATATTAAATAAAAGATCATAAAATTAAATAGTCAGATGAATCAAAAGAGAACATACTTTACATTTCTTTTGGAATTTCCATCATATTGTAATTTTCCAATTAGCATAATTGAGAATATACATGATATATCTACCCGTTCAAATGGACCAATAATGTCCCCAAGATTAAAAAAAAAAAGCATCAACGTGGACGGCCCATTTAAGAAAACCTCGCCATGCGACTACGAAGCATAACATTAGAAGCCCAACCCAACATTTAGCCCAACGTATTAAGTGCCCTCTGCGGACGTCCTTCGTGTCTCCTCTTCGTCTTATTGCTAGGGTTTTTGGAAAGCCGCCGCCTGCTTCTCGTCGATCTCGATCTCATTGCCATGGCGGTCGAGGCGGACATCCAGACGGATCCCAAGGCGCTTCTGCAGCCAGAAGTGAAGCTCTTCAACCGCTGGTCCTTCGAGGAGGTCGAGGTTAGTCAATGCTCCCAGAGACAACTCTTTGAGTGCTTTATTTCCGTCGATGCAATGCCGTATTTTGGGTTCAGCCTTTGATTGTTTGATTCAATTGTGGTTCTTGCATTCGTGGTGTATGTTGTTCCAGTGGTTTTTTTTTTCACAAAAAATTGGTATTTATGGTTCTTTTGCTTCAACTTGATTGCTTCGAGCAACGAAAAGGTTTCGTTTCTATATAATTTTGCTTCGTTGGATATCTCAGATAGTGTGCGAGATTACATCATTTATGTCTTTTTCGTTTGCGTGCTATTTCATCATTTATACTTGTATTTGCTCATAGCGAATTCGTTTAGTTGTTTCATTGCATTATCGATATCTTTGGATCACGTGATGGAGGAAAGAGACTCAAGTTTGATTGAATTAATAGGATTCAAAATTAACATGTGCAAGTTATCTTCGATGTAATTTTCCGATTGAATGTATAATTTGTTTCTTTTTTAGTGTCGTATTAGTAGTTCATAATAATCTATTGTAATATGTTTATTCTTTTCTACCTAATGAACTGCATCATCGTGAAATATGACATGGCATTTTTTGACAGCTTTTATGCTCATTATGTTCTATCATGATGGAAAACGAGAACCTTTTCAAGCTACCTTAACACACTAAAACATGCATTAGAATCTTGAAGTAGCTGTATTATAGATGTCCGTACCGTAGGAATGTATTGAACTGACAACTCTCACAGGGTATGTGTTACACAATTTTTTATGTAAATTTGAAAAATTGTCATCAATTTTCTTGCTCATGTTTAAACCTTCATATGCATTTGTTAGATATAGGATCTGGGTTGTGGAAGGAATTAATCTACTTTTTCTTGTGCCAATGTTTTTTCACTGAAGCGGTTACTTCAGAGAGATGGCTTTGAACTTTTAGTGTGGCATTTGTCAAGTAAATTGGAGAGAGACCGATATTTAGTTCATATAGTCAATAGTACGCTACAAGTAGACCAACTGCACTTTATTTAGTTGTGACACATGCATCATTATATTTATGTTCTCTTACTTGTTCAATTGTATCACTTTATTGTACTTTACAGTATGATTCTGGTTCTGTTGCCTGTTATACCTTCAATGAACTTTTATTGTCATTTTGCTGGACTTTGTTTGAATACTGGTTCACATCTCAGGTCAGCGACATCTCACTTGCTGATTACCTTGCTGTCATGCCTTCCAAGCATGCTACATATCTTCCACATACAGCTGGAAGATATGCAGTCAAAAGATTCCGTAAGGCTCAATGCCCCATTGTGGAAAGATTGACCAACTCTTTGATGATGCACGGTCGCAACAATGGGAAGAAGCTAATGGCTGTTAGAATAGTGAAACATGCAATGGAGATTATTCACTTGCTGACTGATGCAAACCCCATCCAAGTTATTGTAGATGCCATAATTAACAGGTAATTCAGATCTCCTCTTGGAGTTTATTCTATCAAATTGTATTGTTCTAGTTTTCTTGACGAAGTGTGTTGTTGAATTATTTTTTCCTTTTTCTATTTCCATATTTGTATATATGTCTAAAGCCTTATTATTAGGAACACTGTATATTTTAAGTATGGTCCATTTTGAAACCTCCGTTTGCTATTTTTCAACCACCTTGGCGAATCACTTTTATCATTATGCTCCCACTCATCAGCATGAGTTTCAATTTCTTTCTATTATCTCCTATTGAGAGTGCAGCTTTATATTGTGAATTTCAGTTTGAAACAAACTAGACCTGTGAAGCATCTCAAATGTACTGCATCGTTATAGTTAGTCTGTTCTGTTTGCTTGATGTATTATCTTTCTCTTATATATATGAATTTAATTTTTGTCCTGTTTCATTTTGGCGGCAATGGTTATCTCCATCTGCAGTGGCCCCAGAGAAGATGCAACCCGTATTGGCTCTGCTGGTGTTGTTCGTCGTCAGGCTGTTGATATTTCACCTTTGAGGCGTGTCAACCAGGCTATATACCTCCTGACAACTGGTGCTCGCGAAAGTGCATTCAGAAATATCAAGACCATTGCAGAGTGCCTGGCTGATGAGCTTATCAATGCAGCCAAGGGTTCTTCCAACAGGTGAGATCAATATGCTCTGTCTTGTGTTTTCGTTCCGTCTCAATACATCACCATTCTTATGATCATGATGTGTTATTTTTTGTTTTTTCATAGTTATGCAATTAAGAAGAAGGATGAAATTGAACGTGTGGCCAAGGCCAACCGTTGAGCACGAGGGATACAGCGTTCTTGCTGGTTCATTAAGTGGAGAAAGATGCAGCATTACTCTTGATATATTTTATTCGGTGCAGACTGTCGTTTCAATCTTGTTTTCAAGTTGTACTAGTTACTTGCAAAGACGGATTGAGTTGCATCATTTTTGTTTTGGGGGCTTTGACTATTAATTATTAGCTGGAAAAAAATCTTTGGCAGATAAATTTTTATTTTCATTGTAGTTTTTTTCTGCACTTCCTGCTCATTCGAATCTCATTCTATCTAGTTACAAAGCCATGATGAATGTTATGCTCATGGACCAGAAATGCCAGCTTAAAGTTGGCCATTTTGTTTGTTTCACTAGGGCGGCTGGGTTGTACTGAAGTTGCATAGTAAATTTACTTATGATCACGGAATAATTAACTCTGTAGATTTTGTTTATGTTCTCGATTATTAATTAATTCTGATTATTAATTAATTGTTGAATCACGTTTGGTATATATATTATGCAGCATCCCTTGTGTCTCCCAAGTATGCATAAAATGCTTGATTTTGTTTGATTCATGTATATACAAAATGTAACTGAGAAATGGAGCCATCTGTCATGTCCATTACGAGTTCACCGACTATAATTAATTATCGCATCCACCTCACTCATTATTGTAATCTCTGCCATCATACTAAGGCCACGTAGCACCGTCGAGATCTATTTGTCGCGGTGGCTCTCTATTTCTTCCAACCAAATCTTTTATTTTCTGAAACAAGGAAGTATGAGGCTGTTTTCATACTTGTACTACCTAACCTTCAAAGTTAAAGAAAAGAACTGTAATGCGAATAAGGAAACAAAAGCGTTATTATGTCATTTAAATTAAATCTCAATTAACACGGGTTATATGTCTCATCTTTCGCTTTTGGAAATTCTGGTTCGCTGAAAACAGATCTTTGGGAGTGGTAGCTGTTAAGAAGCTCAACATTTTCTTTGAGTGCGGGCAATGAACTCATAAAATATACTTGTGGCTGCTTAATGTGCTCAAGTGCATTAACAGGATTTTGTTGACCTCTAGTGGACAATGTTGGTCAACCACGATTTATTAGCTCGACCGCCACGCCAACATTCCGCAAACTCTTTTAACAATCCGTGACTTAAAAGTTAAAAGAGACCATGCATTGTTATATGATAGTGATTGAACTTAATGTTCAACTAAATCTCCTCTGCATCCTCTATGACAGTGATTGAGCTTAATGTTCAATGGAATCTCCTCCAACTCATCAAGATTTTTGAATTCTGCCTCAAAAGACCATGTGAGCAACCAACTGACGATTGACGCACTGATAGCGGGACACATCCTAATTGGTTCGACGGGTGCTAGTAATTTCGGGATCGAGCCTTGGAGTCCCCGCGTTGGTAAGGGACTTCAAACCTTTTCCACTCCTACCCCGATATCGCAGTAGTCAGGTGCTAGTAGCCTTGGATACCGATAGGTTGTTATAAAAAAAAAATCATGAGAGCTAAGTGGCCCTAGAATCAAAGCAAGATGTACTTTCATACACTAGACTCTTTTTTATGAAATGAAAATTATCTATCAAAGAGTTGTCGGAGTAGAGGAGAAGACTCGAAAGGGGGTCATTCTCTATAGAGTGCAACCAAAATTCACCAAGTAATATGCAACGTTGTTCGTCTCCCCATTGTTATAACAATGATTAAGTCTCCATAACACAAAAGTAGATAGTTCATATACAATGTCTTGAATAAACAATTTAATATGCCAAGGGCTTCGGATGCCATCTAGGAGAAGTTGTGTGAGGATTTTGGAGTCAATTTCAATAATAAAGAGTCAAATGTCAAGTTGAAAAGCTTTTTTTTATACTCTCGAGCAGGGCCCATGTTTCGAGCACTAACATCGAACTTCAAACGAGAAATTATGCACCCGTTGCCTCCCTAACTTCATTGGAGTCGTTCGTATTGACTTTAACCTAGCTTAAAAGAGGAGGTTCCCACCGTATCAAGCAATGGTCTTAGAGGGTAAATGTCTTGGGAAAAAATGTTCAGCATTTTTATATAAGTGGCCAACATTATTTTCATAATGAAATCAACACAATTGTCATCTTGGAACAAAAAATTGCATCATTTCGCATGGACCATAAACTCCATAAGTAGAAAGGAAAAATCAGTTGAAATTTTAATTTTGAACCAATCTCTGATCCCTAGATATCTAGGAGGGTGCCAATATGACATAAATTCAAAATGAAAATAAAGATCCATTACAAAAGAGACTAAAATTGTAATGATGTGGGATAGCAGAAGAATAAGTCTTGATTGATTTCTATATCTCTACAATAGAGTATACAAGAATGATTAATGGGTGGATTAAAGTGTAGTATCATATCCGTTGTAGGCAATCTATTATGTGCAAGTTTTCACACAAACATGAATATTAGGAGTAACAAGTATATGCCATAAGAAGTTCCAAGGCGACCATCCAATTAGTGATGGTGGTGTGGCTTGGCCTGAAATGAATTTGTAAGTAGAATTTGCCCTCTCATGCCATGGGCATCCGTCACTCACAATCAAGAGCCATCATATTCATTTAACGAAAGATAAATAGCAAGGATAAAAACCTCCTAATATTCATAGAAATCATATAGTAAAGCCACATTCAAGGACTGACAGGAACCACCATAGAAGCCATGACAGAATTAACATTTACATAGGTAGTAATAGGAACTAAAAATAACCAGGGATAAAAAGGCACAAAAGTATTATGCTCATTACCAATTTGTTTATGGAAGTCGAGCCCTATAACTTGCAAGGTTATGTGTTATGTGTTATGGGAGTATTATGCTCATTACCAATTTGTTTATGGATTTGAGCACTAACAAAACACTATGTTATGTGTTCTCTCAACGAAAACCCAAGGGTGTATTCTACAGTACTTGTTAATTACAAGATTTGTCCATGGGCTATCTTAGTTATTTAATAGGTCTAATATCCTTTAGGCAAGTAAAGGAGGTCTAATGTGCCTTAGATTTTTTTATCTCAACCCCTATGCAATTTTATGAGTTTGATTGTTTCCCAATTAGTTAAATGAGTACCTCTACGCCTATCCCTTGAATCCCAATAGAAATTCTTATATGGTTTTCTATGACATCCAAGATCCCACTCGATAGGTATGTTGAATTCATAGCGTCGAAGTTAACAAGGATGTACTTTTTAGTTTGGTTTAATAAATGTTGCTTCTGCCATGAGGTTTTACTAGTGACTTTACCTAGTAAGGATTTTTGGATCTAAGAAGGAATATACTTATAAGAAATATGGGCCCCTGAGTAGGAGAGAGGAAGCTACCTGATTTGAAATTTAAAATATTCCTAAGAATTTGTTCCCTATGAATGCCTAGCAATTCTAAGAGAAAAATAAATTTCAAACTTGACCACATTAACTCTTTGATTGGTCGGCGATTGATAATATTGAAATAATTTTGTAAGAGCAATGCAATTAGTCGCAATAGATATGAGGAGGTCATCATCATACATTATATGGCTTAAGCAGAAAGAACCTAGAGTAAGAAATAATAGACCTAGATTAAATATGTTGATTTATCGAGAATGTCATTACTATTAAACCAAAATAAACAAATAAGGAGATAATGGATCTCCCTAATGCAGTTCCATTTACAACACAACATTTGTAGTTACCTATTAAAAAGTGGAGGGGTCAAGGCCCCTCCCAAATACTCTAGCTCTGCCTCTATCGAAGAATATAATGCGCCCAATTTATTTTGTATTCCAATGCATTTTACCTTTCAACGATGCTCGATGGAGGAGGATTGGGCGGAGGTTTTGACTTCCATGTTTGAGCGCTCGAAACATCTTTTCGTCGCCAACGAGTATGGCGATGAGGTCATCATGAAGGAGGAAGCGACGACAACGCACAGGGTGGGGCGATGATCAATGGAGGAGAAGGGACCCGACTTCGACTTCCATGTCTGAGCGAGGAGGGACGACATGACTTCCAACAAGGAGTCGGGGCTCGTGATGGTGTCTAGATGCAAGACGAGGTGCTTGTGACGATAGCTAGACATGGAAGGAGGGGCTCTCGTTGACGATAGTTGGACACGAGAGGAGGGTAATGATTGCGACGATGGCCGATCGGATGCGTGAACACGAGTGGAGGATGACCTTCCCGACAGCCATCAACCTCTATGCACAGTGCACGGAGGTTTCCACCACCTATGTGTAGCGCAGCGCTTGCGGCTTGTGGTTGTGCACCATAGAGTTCAATTTTCTATTTCTATCTAATAAGAAAATTATTAGTTTTAACATTGGATACGTAGTAGAACATGTAGGAATTATTTATTTGTGTCATGATAAATTTATTAAATTGTATTACATGAATAATGTATAAAATAATATATGAATATTAATTTTTTTGAAATTTTTTTACACTTTTTAATAAAAAAATATTTGAATAAGTTCGCGGGGGTTCCAGGCCTCGCGAGGATTAAATTCCCCTCACATATTGGGAGATAGGAGGGGGGGGGGAGGGCTATCAACGAGGTTGCGACGGGGGGAGTGTCTCTTGCCCCGAACAAGGTTGGGTGCCATCACTAGTAAAAATGGAAGTATCCCCCATCCCTCGCGGGGCTCTGCGGGGAATTCTCGATTGAGGTCTCGAATTCGAGAAATTTTACCCTTGCAAGATCGGAGACGAGGGTAAATTGACCCGCCCCTTCTTTTAGGCAGCGTGGATTGCCCTTGCCCCACAGGTCCCCAAACCCTCGTGTCTTTATATTTTATATATAATTTATTTTAAATATCAACCATAATGTGATATATAATACATCTCAATCATCCATTCTATCATATATAATATAAGATAAGAGTTTGAGATCATGATGTTAAAAATTTATGACAAAAATGGAGGGCTTGGGCTTAGCCCAAATCTGTGATAGAGACATCTACATATGAGGGTAATAATTTTATCGCGATGTACTCCCTTTTGTTCATAGTCAATTTTTTATGATGGTCACCTCCTTGCCCGTGGACTTTTCTGTCTTATTCACACTAATGAAGAGGGTTTTACCATGTTAAAAATATGTGTTCATCTTCTCTATATATTGTCTACTTCATTTTCTTAATTATTTATCAATCCTCCGTGTTCTATTCACAACATCCGAATAGTCGATATCCTCGAACTCCGATAAAAAATCTAGTGTACATCGAAGGTTTTGGGTCGGCGGACGTATCAGAGGATGACGTCGTTGTAAAGCTCAACCTCAGACGTGGTGTAGCCTTCGTCGAGGTCAGTTGGCGGGAATGAGGGTGAGCGTCGTGGGTGATGTTGATGCGGAAGGCCTCAAAAGTGCTGGCGACCTCCAATGCTGACGGCACGAACGACCAAGCCGTGAGTTGTAGAGAAACAACGAGCAACATCAAGGTCGAAGGAGGGGATGGGGGAGATGGATGCAGGACCAACACCAACCGAAAGCAACACAACCACCGTAAGGAGCAAAGAAGAGGAAGCAGGGAGGAGGATTAGAGGCGGTAGGACACAAAGAGGTGGTTGCTGATAGAGAGGTCAGAGCAGGGACCACGCCTATTAATCTGTCGTAAATTCTACATGTGATGACTACCAATATAGAGAATATCGTGTGGGTAGCATGTCCATTAAATCTTTTTTTTCTTCTTTTTCAAGAGTAAAAGCAAAATATAGGACAAATTACTAAAATGCTCATAATATTCGGAGAATCGAATGTGAAGTGGAACAAGATCCACATGTTTTATTTGGACCAACGATCTGCATTTCACTAAATACAGTGGACAAAAAACATATTTCCAAACTTGAGCGTTTCTTGTTTCAATAAGCTTAGAGACAAAAGTATTGTGTTTTCAAAGACTCAGTGATTTAATATATCTAGAGAATTAACCAAAAAAAATTCAACTATTGATGAAATTAAAACTTTCTATTTTGACGACGAAAAGAAGATGGCACAAAATTTGACAGGAACAAAAAAAAATCACCATTATGACATACTGCATTTTACTTAAAATAAATAGCCACGTGTCAAAACTTCCCAGCACTCACCGTTTCCTATACGTAGCCAACTTGACCTTAACTTAAAGAATTAAAAAAAAAAACTTGGCCTTAACTCAACTTGGTCTTTCTTTTTTTTCCTTTTATTTTTTTTCTCCGCGTCTCAATCCCCATCGACCAAACTCTTCCCAAATTCCTAATTCCTAACACAATTGAAATCCGTGCATGAAATCATATGAATCACGTGAAATTAATTTTAAATTACAAGCAAAAGCCTAATTGTCACAAATTCACAACTAGAGATATTATTTTATTTTTTTAATTAGTGGTAGTACTAGTAGACGTTTGAATTGCGAGCTGCCTACCTATAAAATAATAATGGATGTCCTTTTTTAGTGGTGAAATAATTAACGTGGACACGGCTAATTAAACTTTTCATTAATGAATTATTATTATTATTATTATTATTATTATTATTATTATTATTATTATTATTATTATTATTATTATTATTATTATTATTATTATTCCGCCGCCGTCGAAGTGGGAACATGTTGAGGATTTCCATCGTCCGCCCTCACCGGCCGGGCACCGCCACCATAACCATTCACACTTTTTTTCTTTCTCCCTTTTTTATCCTCCTTTCTCGGAGGCTTCTATTACCAAAAGTATTTTGTGACATGTTAAAACTTTTTTTTATCTTAAACTCAGTTATTTGCATAGCTTCGAAAAAGGTGATAATAAAATTTAATCCGCTCCCTCAACCTGCAACAAATGTTTAGAAGATTATTTCAAATTAAATTGTATATATAAATGTCGGAACAAACAATTGTGCTATCTTTTTTTTATACTACGTTTATTAACCACCATTTGATTAATCATGAACGATGAATTAAAAAATATCTAACTAGTAAATTCATTATGCATTGTGCATCGAACTTGCGATTAATATATGTATTAAAAAGTGTAGCGTTATGAATAGAAAATGATAGATGGATGTGCACCCTCTATCAAATGACGTGAGAGTTATCGCCCGACGTCGAACCATCTAATATTTGATAAGTAATATTAGTTATAATACATTTGGACAATGTATTATAAGTAATATTTGATATTTACAAAATGTCATAAATGATATTTGATCGTCTTACGTGACATTTTTTTGGGTGCCGGGGTCTGTCTTACTCGATATTTGATCATTGATAGGTATGATGTTTAGTATTGAGATTTGATAAAGTAATAAATATAACATTTGATACTTGATATTTAATATCTTGATTAATCGCCATATGGGATATACAATACTTGAACATTGATAATTAATATATAGCAACTTATATTTCTCCCATGTATTTACATATTGGTACTTGATTCTTCATATTCTTATTATATTTGACAATTAATAGTTTTCACTTTGTTTAAGCACGATTAACTATTATTATTATTATTATTATTATTATTATTATTATTATTATTATTATTATTATTATTATTATTATTATTATTATTATTATTATCATCATCATCATCATCATCATCATCATCATCATCATCATCATCATCATCATCATCATCATCATCATCATCATCATCATCATCATCCAATTGTAATCTTACGTATATTATAATTAATGAGAACTTTATTTTCCTACTTTCGAATAGGTAATTAAAACCGTTAGGTAGGGATGTTCTTTATTTTTTTTATCAACTCTTTGTATTAGTTATTTGAATAATAATTTTTTTTTGTTAGGTTTGGAAGATTGACTTGGACCATTGGATATTTGACTTTTTTTAAAAAAAAATTTATACGTCGGTGACTATTAAATTAAAATTTGGTCTTTTGAATCGACATATTAAAAAGTTTAGTGAATAGCAATTAATATTTGTAGTGATAACATTATTTTCGAAAGTGTCTATTTTATCACATGATAAGGATCGCATTTTGACATTTCGGGTAGTCGGACTCCCACCGTCCTCACGATGATCCACCCGAAATCTTTGACCCATCCAATTCGGTCTCACTCACTCCATTGTTCTTTTTTTTTTCTTTTTCTTTTTATTTCTTGGCAACGCATTTATTAATTTTGATGGTCAACCCCGTCGACAAAACGCCTCCCAAGAAGTCGCAACACAACTGAAATCCGTACCGTCCCCCATTTCCAATCATGCAAACTTTATCAAACTTTATTAAAGCTATTCAGAATTTTATTTCTAAGAAGTATATATAGACATTTTTTATAAACGATAAAAATTTTTAATTTAACTAGGACTTTAACATTAATCCCACAAAAAATAGGTATCCCTTTTATAACTTCGGTATCGCCTTTGGTGACAAGAAGAATACTTTATGTAGTATTAATCTGACATCCTTTGAAATTCATAAGTTATAATGATATCATTTTTTTTCAAACATTGAAATTGAACAAAAAATGACTTTGTACAAAAATTGAACGGAGTCAGATGACAAGAGTATGCTCAATTCTCTTTTCAAACATCTTCGATCAAGCATCTTGAGGGGCAAACCATCATCTTCAAACTCATTACTCTGGTGTACTACTGTAGCAACGATGTCTTCTGATTATTCTTAGTACAGTCTTTCTTTCGGAGATCAATAATTGCATATATCCTTTTTTATTGTTCTTCTTCTTCTACAACTTATTAATTTTAGGATTCAAATGATGTCCCTACTATGTGGTTGTCATCAACCTTGCAATTTGAGTCTCCATAACTTTGTCAAATGCCCTATGTGAGTTTGTATACTCGATCTTACTTTTATTAAGAGTTATTGTGCTTCTTTCGATCATATATTAAATAAAATTTTCGTATAACAAAAGAAGGTCAACTGCATCCTAAATTTTTACATCTATATATTTTTTAACACCATCAAGAGAGTATCTATTCATAGATGTACTTTCTTGCATGCATAACACAAACATATGTTGCTTCAACGATAACTTGTCAGTAAAAGACTTTGTCATATATAGACTCAAGTTTTGTTCACAAATTATATATTTATTTCTTCATCAGTGACTTAAATAGTCATCTCATCTGCTAAATATAACATGATTATAAAAGCCGCCAAATCATCACAATCCATTCTTTTTTCTTTGACCTTCGAATATTTCTCTTTGATTTATTCTTTGACACGTTCGTGAGTAACGACCAAACTCCATCTTGATCTCACAAAGAATTTTTCAGTTCCATGAATTCCTCGATCTTCACATTGTTCAATGTCATCTATACGCTTGAAGGAGGATCAACAATGCTTTTTTAATTTGTTATAATTTCTATAAGAGAGAAATTATGCATCAAAGAACGCATCAAGAATTTTAAGATGATGCGAAATTTTATGAGATGAAAACATAAGATGAGTTTATGTAACCCTTTTATAAATGATAAGAATTTCAATTTAAGTAGGACTCTAACATTAATCCCATAAGAAATAAACTATCTACCACATCATATGAAAAAAAAATCAATTCCTAACAAATGAATTTACAATTAGGAGAGAATTTCAGTTGGAATAGAATAGATATAATTTAAGACATTATTAACAATCATCAATTACAATTATGGAGCTCTTTTTTTTCGCCAGTGGTATTAATACAATATTAGAAAGTCAAAATCTAATCTATCATCTATGGGAACTTTCGCTATTATGGAAACAATGCGGACACGCACGGCTCCAATAAACTTAGATGAAGGAAGCCAATAATTTATATATATATATATATATATATATATATATATATAATTCTACAAATGATTTTATTTGAAATCCATGAGATGGTATTTGCTTTCCCCTTTAGCAATTAAAATCCGGTGAAATAGAATTGGGCTTGATCAAGAATTCAACTTTTTTTTTTACGCCGATAACGTTATATTTTACAAATGTCTAATTGTCCCACGATAAAGATAATAATTTGTACACTCCGGCGGTCGAACTCCCACCCTCTTCACAAATGAGCATCCAAAATCTTTGACGCATCCAAATTTGGCTTTCATCCAAATGCTGTTTCTTTATATATATATATATATATATATATATATATATATATATATATATATATATATATATATATATATTCTTCCTACGGCATTAATTAATTAATTAATTAATTAATTAGGATCGTCGTCAACCCCGTCGACTCAACTCCTCCCAAAAAGTCGCAACTCAGCTGAAGTCCGTATCATCCCATTATTATTATTATTATTATTATTATTATTATTATTATTATTATTATTATTATTATTATTATTATTATTATTATTATTATTATTATTATTCATTGCAGCTGCCTGATTCATATAATAATAATAATAATAATAATAATAATAATAATAATAATAATAATAATAATAATTGAAATCCGTATCATGGACCTTATTTTTTTAAAATGGTGAAATAATGTGGACACAACTCTTGCCGTCGTAGGAGCTTCTTGATTCACACATAATTGCTGGGACTTCCATTCCCATCGCATGCCATGCCATCTCATGTTACATACATCTGTCGCCCATCCCATTCATCCCACCTTACCCACCCCCACCCCACGCCAACGCCTCTCACTCATCACAAATTGAAATAACTAAACCAACATCTTTCACATTCTTATAAAATTACCTTATCTTGAGTTCCTTGGTGAAGACTCTTTATTTCTTATCTCAATTCTAATGATGACATTTTTCTTTAATCTTTTTTATATAACGATGTTAGTAAACTAATTCTTTTGACACATTTACATAACTTTTTAGTTTATGCTTAATGTTAATACATAAGTAGAATGGATGCATATAATTAAAATCAAATAAGATATTGGGTCGTCCTAAATTAATTTGAAATCGTAAACTAGATAATAGTAGCGTTAAACTAAGAGTCTGTTTGGATTGAGGGTTATGAAGGGGTGGGGTGGAATATGAGGGAATGAAATTAGTTATACCATATTTGGTTATATTTTTTATTTAAGTTAAGAGGGGTGGAGTGAAATAGTTAAGCCCTTCGAACACCACATTTTTCTTTTCACCAAATTGGTGGAATGAGGAGGGATGGATTATTTTAGACCAAATTAATCTCTTTCCCTTTTTTTATTACCAAATTAAATTATTTCTCTTATTATCAAATTAAACCATCTCTCTCTCTCCTCTCTCTCTCTCTCACACACATATATATATTATCTTTTTTCTAATATGAATACATATTTATCTATAATTTTTATTAAACAAAACTTTTTAGTAAATATAAAATTTTATTCAAAATAAACATAAATATACTATTTAAAAATAATTTAATATTAATATAATATATTCAATTGGGTCAAGACGTAAAACCCGGATTCGGTCCCGACCCGACCTGGTCGAGTGTCAAAGAAATGAGACTCGGGACGAAAAAAAATTTGAAAAATCTGAACCGATGCGGACGAGGGCGACCAGTCGTCCCGATTCATGCTCATCCCTAATTAACGATTATAAATACTTTAAATATATAATGAAGAATAAAAATAACTTTTATACAAATAAAATCTTCATTACTCCGCCCCACATCTTATATAATTTATTATCCAAACATGAACTCTCTAATGACACATCACGCCACCCCACTCTATCACTCACCACACCACCTCATTCCATCCCTCCATTTGTTGTAGTTGAGAGGTTGGCACTTTTAGGTTAAGCTAACAAGGCGCTTTTTAAAAAGTGGTTGAGAAAAAATTGTCATGTTGCCATGTGTTTGTAGGATGATTACCCATTAAGATACTTCATTTTTCAGTTAATATATATATGCTAGCTAACATTGTCTTATATGTTGTCTCATTGCAATCATCAATTAATACCATTTAAAAATCTTCATGGATCTTTTTCTTTTATTTTCTCATTGCAACTAAATTTATTTCATTCTAAAAATACTAAAGCATCAATCAAGCACATCTTATAAAAAATGTTATTTAGCTAGTCTCTTAACTAAGTAATTGTTAGAGACCGTTTGATAGAAGATAAAGGTGCAAAAATATAAAAATACTTTAGATAAAATCTACTATTAAAATATAAAATTCTACAAGTTGTCTTATCTAGTAACCTTATGGATGTTATTTCTTTTCCCTTTTGGCAATTGAAATCCGATGGAATAGAATTGTGCTTGATCAAGAATGCAATTTTTTGGTTAGGTCAAGGTAGATTGAAATCAAATTTCTACTTTTAGTTGGAACCGTATTGATTTCTGCTTTAGTGAGGCCGATAGTTAATATTTTGAGTTATTTTTTTATTGATTTAATTCTTTTTTTATTCATAAGAAGGAACCCTAATTTCCAATGCATCTTTTAATTCCTTTTTATGTTTATGCCTCAAGGGTCGTTTGTCGCATTATCGATTTAATTAACCGATAATTTAGATCATTGCTCTATTTAAATTATCGATAATATCATATTATATTATTTGGCAACTATTGATATTATAAATTATGATTAAAATAGCTAAAGAAAAAATTACCAAAATACCCTTAAAATTTATTTTAGATTTTCATCACATAGTATTATAAATAAACAAAGTAAAAATAGAAAAAATGAATATAGTAAAAAAAATGAGGCAAACTAAGAGTTATTTGTAAACAAAATTAAATAATAGAAAAAATGAGATTGAATGATATTTATTCGTTAATAAAATATTTAAAATTAAAAATATTGATTAAATGGATATTTTTTCAAAATGCATGTCAAGTATTTGATAATCTGAAAAGTCATCTCTCATACTTATTATCTGAATTATCAGTAAAGTGGCAATTAAGATTATTAGTGCACTTAAAATTATAGGTAATTCGTCGTCAGACGAGATAATGTGATGTACCTTGAGAATTTTAAATAAAATAATAGATAATATATCTAGATTACTTTGTACCAAATGGCTCTTAGTAAATTAAAAATTATACATGTTTTTTTGCATTTGAATCTTTTTTTTTATTAACGAGGAACATGTGAAAAAAGTATAAAAACAAGATTGGAAGATTGATGCATTACACTTTAAATGGTTTTTTTTTATAGAGAAGTCGCGGACACCGTTTAACTTGCACGATTGTTTGTATAAAACTCCTAATTATTTTTTTATATTATAGACTCGAAATCTTTTTAAACAAAAAAAATCACCTATCATTCCACCTTAATTTTGGAATTGTTAGTTCAATGTTCTTTTTTTTTCAATCTCTGTCAAACTAGTAGTTGATAAAAAAAATAGTAAAATAATAGGAAAGATTATTATTTGATATAAAAGTTTGATTTTTTTTTTCTAGAGCAAACATCATGATGACCGTACGCTGAGATCATGTCGAAAGGAGAGGGGTAAATAAGTCAAATCGCCCACCAAGATAAATGAGAAGAATAGTCGCACAAAGTCACAAACTCACATTGCTGTTCTTGTCCAATTTGAACGCAACGTCTCTTTGTGGTCTCTTTTGTCTTCCTTTTCCACACAATCCAAATACCCAGCTAGCTACTCTTCTTCTTCTCCCACCACCCACGCACATGTCACGGGGTCATTCTCGGACACTAGACCACGTGCGGCGACTAGGCGGATAGGCACCTAGCCAAGCCTGTTTTGAGTTTGCAGCGGAAGTTTTATGGTCGAGACGACTTTGCCGAGAGTCGCTCTTATAGGCATTCAATCACGGACATGACTAGAGTGTTGGACTACTCGTCACGAGACCGTGGCATTAGCGCGTTGCGGCACTAACGTTGGCGCTTGGGCGCTTAAAGTCCGAAGGGGCAACGAAGGGACCACGGGACGCCACAAAGGGACACCGATGTGGGTTGCCACCCCACGCTCAAGGCCATGACACTAGAATTAAAGGAAAGCTTACTTGTATTAAATATGATGAAACATAACATACAATTGGGCCTCGGAAGGCACTAGTGAACTCCTCCCAGTGTACCGTAGGTATAGGAGTCTTGTTACATATTGAAGATGCAAAAGACGTACCCTACGGGAACGTCACCTACTTGGCCATTCATAAGGACGGCCTTACAAGATAAATGCCCTAAGGGCGGATAACTTGGTACTCCGCAATATTACGCAGTGCGGGGCGGCTGCATGTGTTCCATGTTTTCGGCGCTGAGCGGCCGATGGCTATAAGTTGAGCGGCACTGGTGCCGCGAGGCTTCACGCTTCGTGTCACGGGAAACGTCCCGTGACATTCTCCCCCACCAAAGTCGGCGACGCCCCCGACGCCGTTGTCCGGGCTTCCTCGGGGCCTTCGTCTTGAGTCTTGACTTCGCTTGTCTCGTTCAATTCTGCCTTCTTTGCCTTGACTTCAACTTCACCAGCATCACGCAACGCCAGGAATGCCCGCTCCTTGGGGTCTCGCTGAGGACTCCTCCCTCAGGCCTGCTTCGCTCGCTGATCCTTCGTCCAATCCGGGGTCATCACTTGTGCAGCGCCAGTGGAGTCCGCCATGTGCGGTCTGACTTCATCAAGCAACTATCCGTCCATCAAGTCTCTGTTGGCTTCACTTCTCTTCGACTTGCGCAGCGTCAACTTGTGTGGTTTGGCTTCTTTGGGGGTGAAACAACTCTTGTATGCCTTCAGGAATAGCGCGGAGAAGAGTTGTCTCAGGGTCGTGTAGAACACGATGAAGAGTCTCGCCATTCGACCTGCATGACTTGACTCGATGCCTTCATGTTGCGGATGGCCGCAGCATAAGGTCTTCCTTCCGTCGAATGCGAAGTGCGGGACCATCTCTCCCTCGATGATCATTCTTGAATTTCGACGGCTTGAAACAGCACAAGCTCTCCGATGTCGATGCTTGTAGCTTGTCTGCTTCGAGTGCCTGGGGTCGCTATGATGAGCGACAAGAGTCTTCCCACGGATACTTTGGGACGCTTCAGGTCTCTTTGTGGGCTTGACTCAATGTCTCTATGTTGCAAATGATTGCAACGTAGAGTCTTCCATACCTCTGCCGAACTAAAAGCGCAGGACCACCTCCTCCTTGGTGACCACATGATGTTTCGACAGTCTTGAGGCGGGACAAGGTTCTTTGATCTGACAATTCATGCCTTGTCCATCCAAGTCGCCATAGTGGGCGACGAGAGTCTCCCCACGTTTCCTTGTGGTTCAACTCGCTGTCCCCAAGTTGCAGATGGCTGCAACGTTGAGTCCTTCGTCCGCCGAGCCTTGAAAACAGTTCCACCTTCCCCTTGGTGGACAATAGATATCTCGACGATTTGAGGTGGAGCAAGGTTCTTTGGTATAACATTTCACACCTTGTCCACTCCCAGTCGCTATAGTGAGCGACGATGAGGGTCTCCCCACATGTGCCTGTGGTTCGATCCGCTTCTCCTGCTTCGATGGGCGATCTATATCTTCGGCATAAGTAACTTCCTCTTTGCGACTTGAGCTTCTCTCCCCCACCATTGCCCTTGCCCAAGGGCTTTGGTGGTATGGCACTTGTCCTGATTGACTTGGCAGCGTCGACTAGTGAGCGGAGGTTGGACGATCCGGTCGTTCCAACTCCTTCCTAGTCCAAAGCTTCTAACCCCTCTGCCTGAAGAGCACCAACACTGGGTCTTCATCCTCCTGGGAACACTGTAGGCGGAGCTCGGTGATTCCTTTCACTTCCTCCTTCAACATGCCCATCTGGCCGATGCTGAACAATGCGATCTTGACCTCCAGTCCCGACTTGTCAGGGCTTGCATAATTGATGAACTGCCAATTCTTCCGTCCCATGTCTGGGATGCATGTTTGCCACATTCTGCATTGTCGCGATGGCAACGCCATCCTGAGTTTGCCACATCTTGCAGGGTTCTTGGGATATGTCTTCTTCCGATCCTGGGACCTCCTTTGAAACTTTGACAATCCCTTTGGGGTATGAACGGGGCGAGATCGTTGTGCTCGTTCATGAAGAGGATGCACATTCGATGCTCGTCCGTCCGCGTCTTGGGCAAAGTAGTGCCACTGTGCTTGTCATCCTAGATCATGCACCTTTGACATACTCGTCCACTGGGCGGCTTGACCCTTGCGAAAGAGTAGCCGTTCCGGGCCTCCACTAATCCGGGTGGATGCTTGTGAAGACGCTCCGCTTAGATAAGCGGACTGCGGTTGGTGAACTCGTGGCATGAGCTCCCAACATTACCTCCATCTCCATTCGAAGGGACGACATCGCCAATGTGTCCTTCGAAACTTTCGCATTGCGATCTTTGGAGGCCGCTTCGATTACTCGAGGCGATGTCCGAAGGGAAAGGGCACTCCTTCCTTCGGTTGGCGGCAGAACGCTTGACAGCAGCATGCCAAGGTTCGCCGATGCTCGACGCTCAGACCATTTGCCAAATTGGTCGCTGAGTTGAGGCGTCGATTTGCGTTGGCATGTATCAGGTTCGTCCCACTCTTCGATGGATGACATTGCGCCGCTTGCGGGGCGACACTTGACGAGGCAGGCAAGGCTGACAGCTCGTCCGCGAGTGTTTGCAAGTAATCAACGCTTTGCTCCATTCCTGAAAGTCATCGTGGCGTGGCAGGCGATCTGCGGCACGGCAAGATGCTTGTGATTGATGCTCCTTGGCCGAAGGGATGATATTCTTTGGCCGAAAAGAGACCATGAACCTTGATATTTATCTTTAAGCCAACTTCTCCCGTGAAGCGGTTGTGCACTTCACGTTGCATGACTGGGCATGCGATGCGACGTCACGAAATACCGAGCAGCGCCAGGTCGTCATGATAGTGCATGACCGACAGTCCCTGAATGTGACACAGGTCCTCCGAGTTACACGACACTCGTGTAAGCGATCTCATGATATGAGCAGCGCAAGACCATCATGCGGAGCATATGGCCACTCTTTGACGCAGCGCGACACTTCAGGATTCCCGACTGTATACCTGGGTGGTTGATCTGCTCGAGTGAGCGACGCATGACCGTCCCGGTTAGGCGGGGCGATCAATCCGCCATCATGATGCATGACGGACGTTCCTTGACACGACACGGGTGTATGAGGAACATGCTGCGGGGCACGACTGGGCGTGCGGCGAGGAAGCTTGCCATGCATTCCTCGTTGGCGTCCATGATCAAAGACCATGGTACCAGTGCGCCTGGGCGTGATGGAGTATTTGAGCGGAAGCACATTTCCTACGCCAGGGCACGTTGCGACGACACAAGCGAGTCATCGTCGCTGGGTAATCCGAGCAGGAAGAACCGCTCTGATACCACTTGTCACGGGGTCATTCTCGGACACTAGACCACGTGCGGCGACTAGGCGGATAGGCACCTAGCCAAGCCTGTTTTGAGTTTGCAGCGGAAGTTTTATGGTCGAGACGACTTTGCCGAGAGTCGCTCTTATAGGCATTCAATCACGGACATGACTAGAGTGTTGGACTACTCGTCACGAGACCGTGGCATTAGCGCGTTGCGGCACTAACGTTGGCGCTTGGGCGCTTAAAGTCCGAAGGGGCGACGAAGGGACCACGGGACGCCACAAAGGGACACCGATGTGGGTTGCCACCCCACGCTCAAGGCCATGACACTAGAATTAAAGGAAAGCTTACTTGTATTAAATATGATGAAACATAACATACAATTGGGCCTCGGAAGGCACTAGTGAACTCCTCCCAGTGTACCGTAGGTATAGGAGTCTTGTTACATATTGAAGATGCAAAAGACGTACCCTACGGGAACGTCACCTACTTGGCCATTCATAAGGACGGCCTTACAAGATAAATGCCCTAAGAGCGGATAACTTGGTACTCCGCAATATTACGCAGTGCGGGGCGGCTGCATGTGTTCCATGTTTTCGGCGCTGAGCGGCCGATGGCTATAAGTTGAGCGGCACTGGTGCCGCGAGGCTTCACGCTTCGTGTCACGGGAAAACGTCCCGTGACACACACACCCCCCCACCACATTTATCGTCTATTATGAATTAACAAACATTTTTCTTGGATTATAAAAAAGTAAATAAAATATATTTTTATTAGAAAAATACCGAGGTGCATATAGAACAATTGTTATGTACATACAAAAATATATATATATATATATATATATATATATATATATTATACCTTTTTTTTAGTAGGAACCGAGTTTGAGATTTTTTTAAAAAAATATAAGTGGAAAATGCTTATTTTCATTATAAAATAAGATAAAGGTTTTAATTTTTTTAATGCTCCCAAACCTCAAAATGCTTTTAAATACAAAAACTTCATGCAAGGAGTCCAATAATATCCTCGTTTAATTAATATTTCTTGAAACGCACACATTATATTTTGAATACTTTCTAACATACATAAATTTACTCAATCAACATATATATATATATATATATTGCAAATATATTCAAAATATTTATAACCCAGAAAGATGGTATTACAATATAAAATATATTATACTGATCAATCTTGTAGAAGAATATATTAATCAGCAATTCCATAAAATGGAAAAAACAATAAAACTATAGGCTAAACGTTTCTAAAAAAATCGAAATTTTTTTATTTATTTGAATAAGTCATCTGAAAAATGTTGGGACAAGATGAACACAGTTTCTAGGGTTATCACTTAATAATTCTACTCGTAATAAATTTATAACATAGTCAGAACACGATTCTCAAATTCAAAACAAGTACCAACATGATATTATGTAATAACCTCACTCCACATTTTTTTATTGAATATATAAATATACATATTAAATAAAAAAAACTTTTAAGGAGCTTCAATTATCCTTAAAATAACTCCAATTAATTTGGGAGTTGAAGAAATCCCTCCCTTTCCAAACTGCCATGCCACAAAATGGGAAAATAATAAGCATAAAGTGCTTCAAAAAAAAGTATGACTTTATAAGTTTTTTCTTGCAAAACAAAAAAAAATCTTTATTTTTTCTTTCTTTTTAGAAATTTCTGTTGCCCGTTTTCTAACAATGGAATTTTCCGTACGCCATTTGCTAATATGATATACGTACACCGCCGTCCTATGGGAACTACCACTTTGATGACTTGATGCTGCTGCCCATGTTCCAGTTTCCGGCGTATAAACTGAAAAAAAAAGAGGGAGGACGAGTTTAAAACGTTAAATGCCCCCAGTGCCGTTATCCGCAGACGGCGTCATCCTTATCATACTCCCGACTTCGCGCGCGTCTTCGCGCTTCCCGACAGAAGCACGCCGCGTGTCGTTAATCAAATCCCTTTAGACGACTGTGGCGGAGCAGCGGAACGCGGCCTTCCAGCTATAATAACTCGCCGGCGCGTGCGCGTGCGCTTGCTTCCATTTGTAACAAGACAATTATTTTTTTAATCGGCAAGCCCCTCAAAGTTCTCCGGAAGTCGACTTCCAGTCCTTCAAATTTTGACACGCCACTGGAATCCTCTTCTGAGGACCTTAATATAAAATTTTGGGAACGCTTTCCGTACTTTCGCACAGAGTCCCCTTGACTTCTTTATATTTCGACCCACGTCCTTCCTCCGCCGCTTCAAATCCAGAATCCGGCGAACTTTTAAACCCATGGCCTCTGTTTTGGGCTTCCGCCTCCTCCTGCTCATGGTGCTCGTCGGCATCGCCGCCGGCGCCAGCTGCAGCTCCCAGACGTTCACCTCGAACCAGGCGTTCGCGGCGTGCAGCGACCTGCCGCAGCTGTCGTCGTCGCTCCACTGGACCCACGACGAGGCGGCGGGGACGCTCTCGCTGGCCTTCGTCGCTCCAACGGCGTCCGCAGGGTGGGCGGCCTGGGCCATCAACCCGAGCGGTGGCGGCATGATCGGGGCGCAGGCGCTGATTGCGTTCCGGCAGACGAACGGGTCGATGGGTGTGAAAACCTACAACATCTCCGGCTACGACGGCATCCGGGAGTCTCCGATCGCTTACGAGACGTCGGATCTCGCGGCCGAGTACAGCGGCGGCACGACGCGGCTTTTCGCAAAGGTGAAGCTGCCGGCCGGGAAGACGTCGGTCAAACAGGTGTGGCAAGTCGGTCCGTCGGTCACCGGCGGTGTGCCGGACAAGCATGACTTCAAGTCGGCGAACTTGGCGTCGACGGGGACGCTGGATCTTGCCACGGGCGGTAGCGTCGCGTCCCCCTCCGGCGACCCTTTAGCAAAAAAGAAGAATGTGAGTTGTCAAAACTTTACACAGTCGAATTTTCTTGTTTATTCTCTGGAAGCTATTGAGATACATATCAGAAACAAGGATTTCTTTAGGCTTAAAATTGTAAAGCAATCTCTTCTTACTGAAGGAAAAAACAGGACTTTTTTTAATACGAATGTGAAATTTTCTTGAGTTGTTTCATTTCTTGATCAAATTATTTGGCGGTGAAAAATTCTAAATTGAACTCTCTTGAACTTTTTTTCTGGTAAAAAAAACTCTTAAATAATATTATGCAAGAGAACATATTGGCATTTTGATGGTTAGATATAGGTGGAAATAAGATGAGGTCTTCCTTTTTTGGAATTTGTCGGCGACCGAATATTTTACACAATTCATGTGGACTCTGTTTTTTGGTTGTATGCATACGCGCGTTTCTCTCATGTCTCTATATATTATTGTTTGTCTTCTTTTCGTTTACACGCTTGTCTTTCTTTTTTATTTGTTGCTTAATGAACTAATCAGATCTGTGAAATCGATTGTGAAAAAGAAACCATAAGATGTTGTGTCCTTCTCAAAAGCAAAATAAAGTTGCATTAAGCTCTGGTATTCAGGAAATTATGGGTGTATTGAGGAACAAATTTTGAGGTTAAAAAGTTGATATTTTTTTGTTTACGCTCATGAAATCAAACAGATCCATCCTTACCTTAATAGTTGGCATTTGAATCTAGTAAGGTTGTAATAGATTTTATACCTATCTGGATATTTTCCTAACATGATTTGACAGTAAAATGTTGGCAAATTCCGTTTTTCTCCCATGTGGGATTGGTTGGTGGAGTTCCAACTTGAGCTTTTTGCATGTTCTGCATCACTGTCAAATATTTAAACTTCCGTAATTGGTTTATTAACTTGGAAGACTATTATTGATCTTGGGAATTGTATGAACTGGTGCAAGCTGGTGGTTTTCCTCTTTAGTAAACATAGTATCATGTTTTCGTTGGGTTCTTTGTATTTATATTTATCCTTTAAACATTGCAATGGAGTTATAAGTTATTACAAATTTGACAGAATTAGCATAACTTGGTTAGGAGTACACAAGGTATATATGTGATGCATAACCAAATAAGTTGTTAGAACTACTGTTATTTTATTGAGGTCACATTTCACGGACTTGCCTGCTGCCATTACACATGATGCAAAGCTTTGCATTTAAATAGATTCCACATATATATTGATCATTTATTTCCCTTCTCTCAATTTGAAACAATAATGAATTCTTGTAGTTTTACATTAACACGTCTCTCTTTCAGGTGCATGGAATTCTAAATGCCGTGAGTTGGGGGATTCTGCTCCCAACTGGTGCAATCATTGCTAGATATCTCAAAACCTTTAAGTCTGCAGATCCTGCATGGTTTTATCTTCATGTTACGTGCCAGATTGTTGGTTATGGCGTCGGAGTCGGTGGCTGGGCAACTGGTCTCAACCTTGGGAGCAAGTCCAAAGGAGTTGAGTATACTACACATCGCGACATTGGGATCGCACTCTTTGCTCTTGGCACTCTACAGGTCAGTTTTCAGTTACACTGTTGTCCATTGTTTTCTTTGCTCACTATTTTCAGGACACTCTCATTTATCTGTCTATAGTTTTGTTTCTTAGAATTAGCAGTGTTGTTTGAGATTTGATGCTTAGACTTCAAACATAGATGACCTCGTTGTAGCTCAGATTTTTCTTTTGTGCGTAATATAAATCCATAAAGATGAAGGTGCTGCCATACTCTCTCCTTAAGCTCCAGCAGCATGCGCATGCACACTTAATCATTCGTTACTTGTTGGCTAAATTCTTAGATTCACTGTGTTAATGGCTTATAAACTTTGTATGTGCTCTTTGTAGGTGTTCGCCCTTTTTCTAAGGCCAAACAAGGATCACAAGCTGAGGTTCTACTGGAATATCTACCACCATTTGGTAGGATACACAGTCATCATCCTCGGCGTTATCAATGTCTTCAAGGGCTTGGACATCTTGAGTGCAGATCAGAAGTGGACTACTATATACATAATTCTGATCGCCATCTTGGGTGTTGTTGCCTTGTTCTTGGAAGCCATTACCTGGATCGTAGTCATCAGAAGAAATAAGTCAGATAGCACCACTAAGCCCTACGGCGGATCAAACTCTAATGGCGTACAGCAGCCACTATCAGTGTGATTAACATTTTCCACCTGTGAGCAATTCTGGATGATTGCCTATTGCCATCTTCATACCATACCAGATTGTGTATACTACTAAAATTCCATGGATGAGCTTTTACTAGGTTTTTATTGTATGTTCTACATATGATAATATCTTGACATCAGAGTAGTCAATATTTCTGTTTCTATGGGCATTATTATTGGATTCAAGGATTTTATCTTTTTGTATGGGGATTTTGCGTAGTGAATCTAGAATTCTGATGTACCTTCTGGAAGGGAAAACTTCATACTCTTTTTCACTTTGGACTGGTTATGGTGGGGAATAGTTGCTTTTGTGTTTCCTTTTCTTCTTCTTCTTACTCTGCTGGAATCTGGAAAATGATAGAAACTTGTAACCACAAGTCCAAAATCAAAGAATAGTGCAAGGACACACACAACACAAGTGTTCAAGTGTCCTTTTCTGCAGCAGCAGCAGCAGCATATTGATTTGTGCTCAGTGATGGGGATTCTCTGTGCTCCACCACCTACCCACCTACCAGCGGTTGGTCCCTCCTCATCTTTTTGCTTGCCTTGCAAAAGTAATGGAGAGCCCCATGAAACCCCCATGCTGTTGGTCGCCGAATAAAGCAGTCCCTCCTTTGCAGTACACACAAGAAAGAAGCTGCAAGAAGAGATGATGGTACTGCACTCCTGGCTGGGTTTAGGGTTGTACTACATTTGCCAGCGTAGCATCACCATATTTTAATATTTGATATTGAATTCATGATCAAATTATATGAAATTCTTGAACCACAAAAACTAAGTTTGGAACAGCAACACTGATAATGAAATAATATGAAAATAATTGAATTCATCATGTGTAATTTGTAATTATTAAAAAAATTGTAATTATTGAACAGGTTTTGCCTGAGTTTAGATCGAAATTGGCAATGACACTGAAAATTTTTCATTTTCATAAAGATTTTTTGTTTCCATGAAGGGGTCATAAAGATAATGGACCAGAAAATAAATGTAGTCGTTTCAAGCATGATATGCATTGGGGTGGATTTTAAAAGTCCACATGGATCAAATTCTAGAAAATTTAGACATTTGGGCTACGTATCGAATGAATTAAAAGCAAATTAGACTTTTGAATATATCGGATTAATATCTAAAATAGTGATGGCAAGTAACATTAATTTTAAATGTCTCATCTATCCTTCTTCATGACGATTCTTTTTTTTTTTTTTTTGTTGTTGTGGTTGTCAATTTTGATCAACTTTCTTTCTTCCGTTTTTTCCATGTATGGGATGCCTTGCACATTGATTTTTGAAGAGAATTTTGTCTCATGTTGGTTGATGACATTGGGAATGGAATGGAATGGGATTTGTAAACATATCATTATCTTGTCCTTGTTGCAAATGTGAAAAAAAATTATGTTAACTCTTGGATCTAAGTTTTAATGACATATAAAATTATATTTTGATGATACAAATCTCGAAAGATTAAAGTTAAAATGCTGAAAAAGTTTAAAGAAAAAGTGATAACTTTATGCACTATATTTTGATTAAATACTTGACTATGATCCTATTAGATTTTGGATTAATCATAAATATAAAAATTGTACAGAATTCTGTTACTTTTCATAGAATTAAAAATCATCTCATTTGAATAAATGTACAAAAAGTTATGCTTAAAATAGTGCATGGCGATCGAGCTGCCGATTGGAAAACATGTCGATCGATCAAGAACACAGATCGATCAATCCAGAATATCGATCGACCGATCAGTGTAGAAAATGCCCAATTTCAACAAGTAGAATGTCGAGACTGTACCGGTCGATCGGTCCAAAACACAGGTCGACCGAACAATGTAGAATTCGTCAACGGTCATATTTTTCATAAAAGAAAGTATACCGACTGGTTTATATGTGTGGTCGATCGGCCTCCGAGTCAAATGAATAGTAACGGTTAAATTTGAAGGAGAAAATTATGGAATATTTTTTGAACGACTTTCTCACTTGCAGAAATCCATAAAAGGAGTGTCAAAATCGAAGAGCACTCATTCAAGCCTTGAAGAAAAACTTCAAGTTATAAAAGAAGACATTCTTCTTAAAGTTTTCATTTTTAGTTTTCTCTTCTTTCTTTCTTCTTCTCTTGTGAGCTTAGCTTTTTAAAAGAGACAAACATTTTAGAAAAATACTGAGAGAGCTCTTGTGTAAAAAATGTTCAAAATCTTACCTCTTGAGCGAGAGAAAAAATTAAGCTTCATTAGAGGAGAGGTGTGCCTTACCTCTCGAAATGGAGAAAAGACCGTAGTGTAAAGGGCTTTTTCTTCTTTGCCCCGTTTGAAACAAAGAAAGAGATTCTAGTGGAACGTAGGCCAAGGTGTGGCTGAACCTTGTTAACAACTACCGTGTGTTTGTATTTGATTTTCTCTCTTTCACTCCCTATTATATTATGTTTATTATTTGAATTAATTTGATTTAAAAGAATTAACAATTTGGTTTTGTGCTTTCGCGACGGTTTTTGTGAAATCGATATTTTCGATAGAACACTAATTCAAACTCCCCTCTTGGTGCCCTTTGGGATTCTACAATTGGTATTAGAGCGGGTTGCTCTTGTTTTAAGATTTAATCATTTTTAGATCGAATTATTTTAAAATTTGATCGTCTTATTTTAAGATTTAATAATCTTTAAGAACCATGACATTAAGTGGAATTGGTTTTGCCGAAGGGTAATCAATTAGTCGTTCTCCCCTTCTAAATGCGTCAAATCTTGCATATTGAAAAATTAGAATTCAAGCATATATTTATTCTATTGATATCGACATGTGGGACACAGTTGAAAAATGTTATTATGTTCATGAAAGTTACCTACTGATTCTAAAGAAAAAGAAAATTTTTTTCAAAACTTGATTTGAAAACAAAAAATATATTTGATTGTGCTTTGGATTCAACAGAGTTTAATCAGATTCCAAGTTGTGAAACTACAATTAAAATTTTGAAAAAAGCCATCACTACTTATGAAGGAACCGACAAAGTTAAAAAATCTAAATTAAATATTTTAAACCATCAATATGATTCTTTCAAAATACATGATAATGAATTCATAAATGATATGGTAGCTCGGTTTAATGATATTTTGAATGGCTTAGCCTTATTGAGCGGGCCAAGAACTAACACCCAAAAAGTGAAAAAGATTCTCAGGTCTCTCTCTTCCAAATGACATACGAAGATGAGAGTAACCGAAGAAAAATATCTGAATAAATTGGATTTTGATGATCTTATTAGTTCACTTTTAACCTATGAGATCTCAATCCAAGAAGATTAAGAAGAAAAAGCTCCCAAGAATAAAACATTGGCATTAAAGGACAATGCAAATGAAGAAATTTCAAGTGAGAAGAAGTGGACGAAAAGAGACTCGCCCGCTACACAAGAAAACTAGATAATTATCTCAAGCTGATGAAGAAGAAAGAAAAGAATGAGAAGCCTACCCGAAGATCATACAAAAATCACAAAGAAGAGACATCTTGAAAAGGTAAAAAGAAAAAATTTGAAGAGTCAAGTGAAACAAGTGACTCGTCAAGCTTTTCGAGTGATGAAGCATACTTATGTTTAATGGAATACGACGATGAGGTAACTTCTAATCCTTTAAATAATGACTCATCGAGCTCTTCCCAAAAAAAATATTTCTTTAGATATAAATAAAGAACTTTCAGAGCGGGAATGTAGACTAAGGTGTGGCCGAACCTCGTCAACAACTACCGTGTGTTTGTATTTGATTTTCTTTCTCTCACTCCCTATCATATTATGTTTATTATCTGAATTAATTTGATTTAAAAGAATTAATGAATCGATTTTGTGTTTCCGCGACAGTTTTTATGAAATCAATATTTTCGATAAAACACCAATTCACCTCCCCTCTTGGTGCCTTTTGGGATTTTACACTAACATGATATAATGATTTGAGAAATTTAAAGATGATTAAAGAGGTATGCTATTGTTTTTTCCCTATTTTTTTTTTAAATCTGTTGTCATATTCGGAGCGGGGACGTAAACTAAGGTATGGCCGAACCTCGTCAACAACTACCGTGTGTTTGTGTTTAATTTTCTCTCTCTCACTCCCTATCATATTATGTTTATTATATGAATTAATTTGATTTAAAAGAATTAATTAATCGATTTTGTGTTTTCGCGATAGTTTTCGTGAAATCGATATTTTCGATAAAACACCAATTCACCTCCCCTCTTGATGCCTTTTGGGATTTTACACTAACATGATATAATGATTTGAGAAATTTAAACATGATTAAAGAGGTATGCTATTGTTTTTTCCCTGTTTTTTTTTAAAGTCTGTTGTCATACCACATGGCTTATCTTAGGATTTGGAGACATTTATGAGATAAAAATCTTGTCGTTTTCCATTAATTTTGACGCACGAAGTTGCTGGATCTTTTTTTTTTTCAAATTGAGGTGCTAATTTTTTTATGAAAGTTATTTTTATATTAAAATTTTCAAAGTTCAAAGAAATAAAGAAAGAGGGAAATTCACTTTTTTTGGGATCCTTCTTTTCTTCAAACGGAACGAACAGAGATAAAATCAGATCGATTCCCGAAATGAGTTACCCGTTCCATTGATATGGACACATCTGAGATCAACAAATGCTCGGGAGTTCCTCTAAATAAAACAAACAATCTATTTGGAACAATACATGTCTTTCACATACAACAATATTACCTCTTTTTTTGAATGGCAGTCCCAAAAAAACGTACTTCTCTGTCAATATATTTGATATTATTAGCGATTTGATAAGGATTTGATTGTGGATAGCGGTTTAACTAGGAGATAACGGATGATGATTAGCGATTAGAGATTCTAACGAATAAGTGTTTGAGAATTTTAATGGTAAAATTAACTGATGAATATAAAATGACATAATTGGTCATACGATAAACAATTCAATTTAAGCACTATACAAATTCTATTACAATATAATAAATAAATTATTTATATCTTAATTAAATAAAATAAAATCTCACAATTAATTTTTTTCTTAAAATATATAGAAATTTATGTTGACAGTAAATTGTATATAGTGTACCCATGATATAAAAATATTATTTATTAAATTAAATTTTTATTCATTATTAATATATAGATAATTTGTAATTAATTAATCATGAATATAAAAAATATAGTTAAATGATGATAAAATAAAAATGAGAAAATAATAAGATAAATTGTGAAAGAAATAATGCATTTGAATAAAAGTAAAATTGGAAAAAAAATGAATTGCTAATATTTAATTGCTAAACGCTAGTAGAAATAGCTTTTCAATATGTTCATATGAAACACTAAATATTACTTTTTTATCGTTTACCAAACAAAAGAATTAATGATTGAATCGCTAAATATTAGTTGAAACGTTAATTTTGATGATTTCTTCGTACCTTTAACGTGAGTGCATTTGTTCTTTCAATTTATTCTAAATACGTTTTTCCAACGAGTAGCTTTATTTAATCGTAAAAAATTGGAGCGTTGCTTAAGAATCTAAATACATAGATGAATATTGTTTTGGGGGTTAATTGGATTAGATGTCACTAAAATTTCAAATATACGAAATTATTGTTAAAAAATATTTTCTTTTTAATCATCCGTATCTCATAAAGATAAATCTCTTTGACAAAATGCGAAGGTTGAGAAGAATTGAGTGGATACGTCGTAGTTTCAGACTGCATCTACAGGGATGATGGCCCGGTCCAATTCCATTTAGCGGACAATATTTTTTTCCTAGCAAATAATTAAACTAAAATTCGGTATGAGATTTCTCTATGGAGTGCTAGGCTAAACTTCGAATATTCATCAGAAAAAAAATAGAAGTATTATCATTTAATTAGATATTGATCATATTTTATTCAAATATATCAGAATAAATTCAACGAGTGTCCTCCCTAGTTAAAGAGGGCGGACGCTCCTTCCTATTTACATTATCATCCGACGTTGAATAAACGACATATCAAGATGGGTTCGACAAAATAAATCAATTTTTATTAGTTATCCACCCCAAAGGACTCATCTTCCTCCATCTAATTATTGTCCGATGGCTTGCGACGAGGTCCGAGCATAACAGTGGCAAGATCTATGCGTCGATGTTGAGATAGCAGCCACGGCATCGGCATCGACATCAGCGACAAGATTTATCGCGTCTTCGATGTCGTCGAGGTCAGGAGATCAGTCAGCGTGAGGAGAACGACAAAGGTGAGGAAGGAGTCGGCCGACGAGATCTGTCCGCATGGAACACAATAGTTGCTCGTTCACGAACAGAAGTCAATGAATTGAACTAGTTTTTTCTTGAACCGTGCCTTATTGACGTGGCCGTCAGATCCACGATCGATAGTTGCGCATGGGGAGGGTGGTCCTCCCTCTTTTGTAGGATCACAAGGTACCAAGAGGGGGGTGAATTGATATTTAACTGAAAATATTGATTTTACGAAAATCGTCACGGAAGCTTAAAATTGATTTGTTAATATTTGAACCAACACAAAAGAGATTATATCACATGCATAATAAGTTAGGAAGGAGAGAGAGAAAGATAAACACAAGGTGCGGTGATTTGTTAACGAGGTTCGGCCACACCTTGACCTGTGTCCTCGCTCCGACTTCTCGATCTCGAGACCGTCGGAGATTCCATTAATTCCCTTCCTTCGTTTCAAATGGGGCAAGGAAGAAACCCGTTACAACTCTTGCCTTTTCTCCTTTTCAAGAGGTAAGGCACACTTCTTTCACTTGTAGGCTTTCACTCATCTTTTCTTCGCTCAAGAGGTAAGACACAATCTCTTTTCACTCAGGAACTAAACAACTATTACAATATCACAAGAACACTTAACAATCTCTCTTTTATAATTTGAAACTTCACATAAGAGTAAGAGAAAGAATTGAAGGATTGGCAACTTGGAGCTCAAATGGACTTCTCAAATCTTCTTTCCACTTTTTCTTAGAAGTCTTTTTCATTCCTACACCTTTGGGTCCTGTTTTATAACCTTCTTAACTCCATTTAGCCATTGGGGCTTGTTTCCTAATTTTGAGGCCAAAATATGATCGTTATAGTGCATTTGCACGCTGACTGGTCGACCGTCCTGCACTATTTTAAGCATAACTTTTTGCACAAATAATATGATCTTTGATTATATGGAAAGCTAACAGAATTATCTACAATTTTTATATTCATTATTCATCCAAAATCTAATAATATCATAGTCAAATATTGATTCAAAGTTCAGTATATAAAATTGTCCAATTCAAATAAAACATTTTAGATCTTTACTCTTTTACACATAACTTTTAATACTAGTTTCCAAATGAGATGATATTTAATTCTCCATAAAGATAAGAGAATTATTTATAATTTTATATTCACCCACTAATGTAAATCTCGTGAGAATATAAAGAAATATTAATAAAAAATTAATGCATGAAGCAACTCATTTCTATTTAAACTATTTTAGCATTTTAAATATAACTCTAATATTTCGAATTTGTCAAGTTTGTATCATTAAAACATAATTATATAGGTCATAAAATCTTTGCTCCAACATCTTTAACTAGGAAGATACCCATTAAATCCTATTAGAATTTGCTAGATTGTATAAAAAGCTTGGTTACATATTAAGGGCTTTTGAATTGTGACATCTTCTGCTCTGTCGCGTGAGCTTATGAAGATTAGTCAACAACCATATGGTGAGGTTAAGTTTGTTGATCTGACCCACTTTCTGATTGAGGGAAAGGCGTGTTGGAAGTCATGTCACATCGTCGATCATCAACTTCATCTTCATCTGCATTGTGTGTTGAAGCAGCAGTAGCTATGTCGTGAGCTGAAGGAAGAAGATGACATGGCTTGCATAACAATTAGTTTTGTAACGTTGTTATCATTTGTAGCTATTCAAATTTAGTATAAATAACATCCTCTATAATTATTTCCATTTGATCCTGAATAGAATTATTCCTTCATCCATTTTACTTCTGTCATTCTGTGTGTTCCACTTTTCTTCTTCCGCTTCCCATTCTTCTCCTCCAACCAACCTCCGAGGAACAGGAACACGACATTTTAACATGGTATCAAAGCCACCCCTTTGAAGGTCCTGATGAGCTCCTTAACGTCGCCACCTGCTCAATTGCTATAGCTTTTGGAAGTTCCTTCGTGTTGGTTGTCGTCGACTAGTTTCTCAGCGGCTTAGATGGCTCCAACAAGCTCGGATGTTATCGATTTGGCCAAATTTGCAATCTTGATTGCGCCTCCCAGTGGAGAAGCATTTCCATCTTTGATCTAGTCTTTAGTCTTCAATGCGCGCAAACGGAGTTCGATCCTGCTTTGTAGTTCGTCGAGATTATCAAGATCGGCGTTAGATCAAGTTTTTTTCTTCTTCGACCTTTATCGTCGACAATCGTCCTTTCACGTCTCGTTTCTTTCCTTTTGCATGTTTCTTCGTATTCTTCAATCTAAGTCTAGTGAAGCACATTGGAGCTCTAGTTTTTTACATATATGTTCCCTTTCATTTTCTTCTTCTTGGCGGTTTCTCAAGTAGGTGCGTCCAGTGCATTTTCTTTACAGGATTGTGTGTCTTCATCTTCGACATCTACGCATTCTATTACGATGTTTGGATTATGATGCTCATCATCGATGTATTCAATGGAAGTTCCATTTAAAGCGTTCCTCAAGTCATCGACGATGGAATAACGTTCAAAGCCAGGGGTGTTCACACAAAAATCTGACCGGATCAAATTTGATCAGGTCAGGTCGGGTTGAGCCTTAGGTCGGACCCGACCACCATTTTTTCTTTTTTTTTAACTCATTGTTATATATATTATTTTAATATTTATTTTAAAATATAAAATATGTTTTTTAATATTTAAATATTATTTTCATACTTAATATTTTATTTTAATGTTTTTTAACATTTTAAATTGAATATAGGCTTAAAATAAACTAAAATGTAAGAAAATAAATAATCGAGTCTTCGGGTTGGGTCGAGTCGACTCGGGTCTCAAAGCAAACTCAACCTGTATCACGTCGGATCATCAAATTCACCGGGTCGATCTGACCCGGTGAACACCCCTATTTAAAGCATTCCTCAGGTCATCTTTCTTTTGTGATGGATCGTGGTTCCCTCCATCTCTAGCATATCCAACCTCTCTCCGATCCACTTGTAGTCGAGCAGTTGAGTTGAGACATAATTTGTTGCTGGTCTGTTGGCTTCTTCATCATCGTCGGGCATCCATCTTTCTCTATGGTGTTCATATTGTGGTTCTCTTCTTCACCGCCTTGCTAGCTCGATGGACGGATCCTTCCTTCTATTATCAACGTGCATGATGTCTTCAAGTTGACGCCCTTCGAGTTCTTCACGCTGTCAACTTAAGACGGGTTGTTGGAAGCCATGCCACATCGCCGATCATCAACTTCAACTCTGGCCGGGTTGTGTGTTGAAGCAGCAGTAGCCATGTCATGAGCTGAAGGAAGAAGATGACATGGCTTGCAGAATAGTTAGTTTTGCAATGTTGTTACATGCATTGTAATACAGGTTTAATTTCATTTGTAGCAGTTCTATTTTAGTATAAATAGATGTCCTCTATAATTATATTCTTTTGATCTTGGATAGACACTATAAGAAATCTGACGAATAACGACACATAAATTATGAGACGCTAATGCGGTGCTAATGTGTGGCTAGAAATAATAGCGCCGCCTTAGCGTCGACATAGCTTCAAAAATATAAGACGTCTGGAATCAGTAGCTAGTAGCGTCAACCCTTGATGCTATCTTGACGTTGAGATGACGCAAGAAGTGTCATTGCGGGCAATTGAGTTGTGTCTCTAACGTGATGATAAAGTGGCACAGAAATCAACGTTGCTATTCCAACGTGCAAGTGACGCTAAGTTTATACGTAAGCTGATGCGCATTTGGTGCTTTTGTGATGCTTAATTCGTCAACGCTATGGTGACGCTAAGAAAACACTAAAGACGATATATTTAAAATAGCATCGACATTTCATGCGACGCTAGATCGGACATTTTTGCCCCATTACATCCATATGTTCTTCCCTTTCCACACCATACAATTATACAATGCATATAAATGCATTCATCATTCATCGCATGCATCATATCAAAGATAACAATATGAAAAGTAATAAACTGAACTAACAAAAGTAACTAAACGTATATCTAATAACAAATGTATAAGCAACAAAAGTATATCGAATATCATGTGAAAGTTTCTATCCTAAGTTTGGGAGTTGTTGTCATTCTGGACATTCGATCCCGACATGCTCGGTCCTTGTCCTCGCAGGGATTGATTCTGCGATAAGATCAACGTTTGAATCGCTTGTAATAAAGGGGCCATCTAATGTGATAGCTACTGCGACACCTCCTGTGATATCTATTGTGATAGCTGTGTCACATCAGGTGCAACGAATGAGCTCGGAGCATATGGCTGGTGTTATATAAATTAAAAACATGAATCACTTTCGAGAAACACTACTTGATGGTTGAGTACTCGGATTATTTCCGTACTTCTCAGCCATCCTCTCATTGTACTTATCCCAAAAAAGTTAAACATTGCGCATTTAAAAAATCATTTGCACTAACGTCACCAACTAAGTCAACATGTGATGAGATTTATCAAAAGTCTACGAGCAGTGGGCGTGATCAAGTCGTTGGTCTTCCGGCTCTTATGCGTGGCCACATCGATCACGAGAAAGTCCACAAGATTGCCTTATTTCTCCTCCTGCAATAAAGTTTTAAATCTTATAAAATAATCCTAAGGTAAAAGTTTCATTATTCGATTTTGTATCTATAATACCATGCGTCGTCGATGCTCATCAAATCACATCGATCTGCCTGTGTGAATGTGGGCCTCGGGCTTCGAAAATCGATTAACTCTTGCCTTTTCCGATTTTCTTCTCCATTGTTCATCCATCCGGTGTGAACATCAAATACTTAGACTTTGCAATATTATAAATTTAATATAAATAATTCAAATGTAAACTTACTTATCACTTCCTATATAATGACTCTCACACTGGACGCCTAATATGCCTTGGGCATCTTTGTATGCCCTGCTACAAAGTGAGGCTAGCAGACGTGACGACCTTGCGAAACTTATATAGTCAATTTCGGAGACGTTTCACAATCACCTCCTCAAAAGCTCTCTGGATCATACTCAAATTAAGATCAGGATGAAACTGATTTACTTCATAATCAATGTTATAAAAGTTAGTAATTTTAAAATAATATAAAATAAATTATGTAACCTAAAAAGAAAATCATATGGTAAACACCCAAAAGATGTTATCCCGCACAAAAACTGGCACATTTTTCATGATCTTGCCCTGACCGAGCAAGTGGAAAAGCACAAGAGCACATCTCGCACGGTACTAGCGGGTATGAAAGTGGCAAGAATTAATTTTCAATGACAAGCAAAATAATAATAAAATTTATATAACTTATTTAACTTACGACTGATGGTGACCATCCCATTATCATGTAATCTCTCTTCATCAGTCGAAGAGGAACCATCACCCGCTATAGCTGGGGTAGGCTGAGAAAGTCCGACATCATCGAAGGGCCCTGGTACGAAATAAATCATTAGTGCAATACCAAATTAAACTAAATATAATTGATATATGTACAGTAAAGTTCTCACTACCTCGAGTGATGTCTGTCGCTGCTTGATCCATGGAAATCCGCTCGTCAGAATGTGACAAGTCGTGTGCTTGTGCTATCGGTGGCGTAGCAACTGGCACAAATAAAAAATATTAATGTAATTAAATGATAAATATAATTTTAGTAATAATAAATATATCACCTAGGGTAAGATGTTGCTCACTAACGTTGGAATTTGGTGAAGCGTCCGGTAATCTTGACGGTGACGTAACAACTATCATCATAAAAAATGTTTAAAATACTTGCATGTATTTAAATTTATGGAATATATAGAAAATAATGTGGATCGACGATGTGCGATCGAGACGTCCCGACTATGTGTCCCGTTGACGGTGGAGCAGCTGTCACAATAACAAATAATTAGAACAATTGCATGTATAAGATATATGAAATGCACAAGAAATATTCTAAAGTGATAAGTTGAGATGACCACCAATGATCGCCTACTATGTGACGATTCGTCTATGTGCCTTGTCGATCAGGAGCAACTGGCATTATTAAAATAAAATTAATGTAATTATTATAAACAACTATAAATAAGCAATTGACATAAGTATATCACCTGGTGGACGTGATGACTCACTCATATGGAGTGAACGTTTAGAAGAGTGAGATGACCCAGAAGCTCAACCTCTAGTAACCATAACTGAAAGAAAATAACAAACTTGTGTTATTATTATATTTAATTTATAAAGTTAGAAACACACAATTTTAAAAATTATTAGAACAACTACGTGATTAATTTGCTTGTTTCGTATTCTGATTCATTTTCATCATATTCATCGCCGTCGTCGCTATAATCTTGATTTGAACTATCGTCAATGAAATTATCAACGTTCACTTTTAAAAGGTCATTTGAATTGAACTCTTCCATTGGTTCAGCGCCATCGACTAATTGAATATTCTCAACTTGATCGGCTACATCAATCGTCTCATTCACTCGATCTTATTGATAGTAATCATTTACGGGCACATCATTGTATATGGATGATGTTTCATAAACATCACAATTGTTTCTGGTAAGAATAGTCAACTTCTCACTTTGTATGACGCCCATCATTCATCCTTGATTCTTTTCTATGGATACCTAGTGTAATACACTTGTTGCGCTTGTTTTGCCAATATGAGTAATCTCGATTGAGGGTGAATATCCACCAATTTAAAATTTTGATTAAGCCGAACTCCTTTCTCTGAATCAACCAATGACATTTTAGCATCACGACTTTGTTCGATTTTTCCAAATAAGACAACTCTATGATGTCTTTTATAATGTCATAGTAATCAAAGTCGTTGTCCCCGTACATGCTTCCTAGAACACATATGTCAGTATTAACAGTTGAACATTGTCAGCTATATTCTTCTGTATGGAATCTATATCCATTAACTATGATGACATGGTACCTAAAAACTTGTTTTTTTATCCATGATCTAAATCTCAAATTTTTAAATCTGTGACTGAGCCATTAATAACCTCAAGAAAAATAACTAAAAGTTATGAATGATAGTAATAATTATGAACAATCAGAAAGAATTCTCACTTCACATCTCAACCAATCGGCAAAATGTCCATCTCGTAGTTTCAATAATTCATCATCTGAAACTAACAGATTGATTTATCGATGTAATTCTTCAAATTACCTGAATTCATAATTGTCAATTAATGAAATCAAGTAGCAATAATGAATTTAAATTTTATAACATATTGAAATACGTTGGCATGGGTACTTGAAGATGGATAAAGTATTTATGTTAACTTCTCCTTCACCATTGTCATCGCTTCTTGGAACTTGCGTGCATTGTGATTGTATGTGTGGCTCAAAGTGTACTTTTAAGTGAAGTTTGACACCTCCTCAATGAAATATGCTTCACATATGGAGCCTTCGATCTTCATCTTATTCTTCGTCTTCCTTTTCAAATATAACATGCACCTTTCAAAAGAATACATCCACCGATATTGAACCGAGCCTGCAACTTTTATTTCATATGGAAAATGTACAATCAAGTGCTGCATCATATAAAAATAAAGAAGGCGAAAATATCTTCTCAGTCTTGCACAAGATAATTACAATAGAAGACTTCAATCGAGAGATGTCTTCTTCCCGAATGGTGGATGTACAAAGCTCTTTAAAGAACATAGATAATTCTGTTAAAACTTTCCAGATAACCTTTGGAAAAAGTTCTTTAAAGACAATTGGATGCAACCTTTGCATAAAAATATGGTAATCATGACTCTGACTCTTCTTTCCATTTTCCAAGTTAAAATAACGATATATGTTTGATACATTTCCATCAGGAAATTTCAATTGCTCGACCCATTCGAAAACCATTTTTCTTTGATCATTGTCCAAAACATAAGTAGATTTTGACGTTTTGCATTTACCATTTTGAAGATGAATGATTCTAGTCTTCTGCATATAACTTTCATGTTGCTTGTATGCTACCTTTTATTCTTCCTTTAACATTCATAATAGTGTTAAAAATGTTGTCAAATACATTCTTCTCCACATGCATGACGTTAAAGTTAGACATAACAAGTTTGAAGACCAATAAGGCAACTCCCAAAAATACTTCTTTTTCTCCAAATTATATTTACTTCCAAATCCAATTTGTTCATAAGAATCGGTCTTCAACCCGAACGAGACTTCATTAAGTTTGTTTACTTGCTCTAACACTTCTTGTCCCATCGAATGACTTGAACGCAATGTGTATTTGGTTGTATTCTTTTTAAATGAATTTCGATCATGACACATCGAACTCTCCATTGCCAAAAACATCATATGACTATCAAACCAGCAAACCTTCCTATTATTTTTTAAATAAAATAATTTTGTATTCTTTCCACATTATGGGACAAGCAAGTTTACCTTTTGTGCTCCAACCACTCAACATTTAATATGCTCAAAAATCACTTATGATCGACATTAACGCAGCTCTTATAATGAAATTTTGCTTCTTAGATTTGTCATAAATAACTACGTCATCCTCCCACAACATGTTGAGTTCATTAATCAAATGTCTTAAGTAAACATCTACATTTTCATTAAGAGATCGATGACCTGAGATCATACAGGTAAGCAATATATTCTCTCATCTCATACATATGCTTGGAGGTAATTATAAGATGTCATAAAAATCGGTCAACATGAATAAGCAATGCCTGATGAGCCAAATGGGTTGAACCCATCGGTGCAAAGTCCTAATCTAACATTGTGTGATTCTATTAAAAAAGTCTGATGAAGTCGTCAAATTGCTTCCATGCCTCAGCATTTGAAGGATGTTTAATGAAATTTTGATCATCACGTGCCCCTTTTGTGTGTCACTTCATAAATGATGCAGTTTTCTCAGAAAGAAATAGTCGTTGTTTTGAAACTATGGAAAAGTATCTGAATACTATATTTGTCACATTTTTTAAAACTTTGAGAATTCTTTCTCGGCTTGTATCTGGGCTCGCCACAAATAAAACAACTCATAAATGAGTTGTTTTCCATATAATACAACACACAATGATTGCGACATGCATCAATCTTTTGAAATTCCAACCATAAATCTCTTATCAACATTTTGCACTTGTAAAAATTTCCCGGTAACTTCTTTGAAGTTGGAAGCATACTCTTAATAATAGCAATCATCCGGTGAAAACAACTTTTGCTCATATTAAATTCTAATTTCAAGTTCATTAATGGTGCGACGGAAAGTGTAGTTTGCTTTCCATCCCATAAAGGTTCGTCTACTTTTTCGAGAAGATTATAAAACTTAAAAGCCAAAAAATTCGGGTCTACTTCAATCATTATTTTGCCAATATTTTCTTCTAACATTGCATCCTATAGCATATCTTTGTATGGATTGCTCGACTCGCCCACATTGGTATCTACATTAACATCATCTGTTTTGCCTTTAGCCCGTGTTTCTTCGCTATGAAAGAACTAATTTATGTGTGTCAATAAGAAATCGTTGTAATATAAATTCTTCTGTACATCATATCTTACTTTCCACTGATAACATTTGCATTTCCGACATGGATATAAGATTTCGTCATATGAAGAAGCAACACATTCATTTTGATATGCCACATTGACAATTTCATCAACATCATCCTTATATTCTTTTATTATAACATCAAGTTTATCCTTTCAACAACGAAACCAACTACGATCTGATTTTGTCATTTCTATAATGGACAATATTAAGCCATATGTCAATAAATTCTTGTACTTGTAACATGTGATTTTGATTCTTGTAGTCCAAAGTTGGATGTTTCAACTTTCAAGTACTTGATCTTCATATTCAGAATCGGCCATAATGTATATTTTGGGTACCAAATACTGATAAATTTCTTTTCATTTTCTGATGTCTCTTTTTTTATCATATTCTCATTTTATTACCAAGAATGTGGATGTACATCCTTAGCAAAATTTATGAGAATATGACCAAAAAGAGGTACTATAATTATGAAAAAACATTTATCAGTATTTGATTTCAAATTGAGTCCAACCTCAAATTTGATTTTTTTTAATGTCTTAATTCCTAACATATGCATATGGTTCGTATTATTTAGCATAAAATTAATTACTACAACAACAACAATAACAAAGCATTATCCCACTAGGTGGGGTCGGCTACATGGATCATACGACGTCATTCCGCTCTATTAGTAACGAAACCTTTCGGTATATTATTCACCAATAGATCTTGCTCTATTAGTTCGCCAAGTGTCCGCATTGGCTTCTCTCCCTCTTTTAATCGGACTCCAGATTATTTAATCTACTCTTCTTACTGGCGCATCTAATGATCTTCTCTGAACATAACCAAACCATCTCAAACGATTCTCTATCATTTTCTCACTAATAGGAGCCACTCCGACTCGTCTACGTATATGGTCATTCCTAATCTTATCTAATCTTGTATGACCACACATCCATCTCAACATCCTCATTTCGGCTACCCCCACTTTACGTTCATGTTGTCCCTTCATATCCCAACATTCACTACCATATAACACTGCTGGCCTTATAGCAGTACGTTAGAATTTTTCTTTAATTTTATTGGGTACTTTTCTATCACAAAGAACTCCAGTGGCTTTCCTCCACTTACACCAACCAGCTTGAATTCTATGATTAACATCGTCATCAATCTCACCATCTTGTCTTACAATTGATCCTAAATATTTAAACTTTGTCACTTGAGGAATTATATCCTCCCCTAGCCTAACTTTCAAATCGTCTCTAAGTTGTTTATTTGTAAAATTGCTATGCATATATTCTGTTTTATTCCTACTTAAACGAAAACCCTTTGACTCCAACGTATTTCTCCATATTTCCAATTTTGTATTAATCTCTTCTCTTGAATTCACTAAAAGTACTATATCATCCGCAAATAGCACGCACTTAGATACCTCCTCTGTGATACTCTTGGTTATAGCATCGATAACTAAGTTAAATAGATACGGGCTTAAAGCTGATCCTTGATGTAGGCCAATTCCTATAGGAAATTCATTTGTCTCACCTCCGGGTGTCCTAACCCTAGTCAATGCCCCATCGTACATATCTTTAACTCCGCATATATTTTATAGCCAGTCCCAAGCCCGGATAAAGGAGGAGGGTTGTGTTAGGCCCCGACAGCCAGCATAAAATCCTGTCGAATCTTATGAACATGGATCATAAAATTAATTACTAGCAAAAAAAATTAATTCCTAACAAATTAACTATGCATTACAGCAATACTACGCCCTAATCCAACGGAATGCATATAAAATATACTACGCCCTAATTAACATAGCATACTATACATCTACATAACATTACAGTAATTAACATAGTATTACAGTAATTAACATAGCATTATAGTAAATAATAATACAGTAATTAACATAGTATTATAGTAATTAACTAGGCATTACGATAATTAACATACATCTACGTAACATTCACAAGTGTTTGGAGGAGTCGGGGCTCGTACCTTCTTGCATATTGGCGGACAAAAAGCAGGGCGGCGGCCGAACAATGACGGTCAGAGCAGTGGGCGGCCGGAGCGGCAGTGCGACGGCCAAAGCAGTGGGCGGTCGGAGCAAGGGTGGAGGAGGGCGGCGTCGGTGGAGGTGGGGTCGGAGGACGGCGGACGACGACATCGGAGGAGGTGGGGAGGGCAAAGTCAGAAGAGGATGGATGACGACGTCAGAGGAGGCGAGGAGGGTGGGGTCAGAGGAGACCGGACGAAGGCGTCGGAGGAGGCGAGGAGGACAGGGTGGAAGGTGTCAGGGTCGGACGTGGGCGGGGTCGGACGAGGTAGAGGAGGGCGAGGTCCAGCAGGGCATTGGAGTACGACACCGGAGGAGTGGGCGTAGGGGTCCGGGGGAGCAAGTTCGTCCGGCGTTGGAGAAGCAAGGCGTCGGGCGTTAAAGGAGTGGATGTCGAGCATAGGGCGTCGAGCGTCGGCCGAAGTAGTGGGCATCGGGCATCACGGTCAAAATCGGCGGTATGCCATTTTGATTTTTTTTCCTAATTTAAATTTAACTTCATATTATATTATAAGTTTACATATAATAAGTTTATATTATATTAAGATTATATTGAAATAGGTTTGTATGAAAATAATGTGTATATGTATATGTATTATAAGTATATATGTGTATGTATATGTCTATATGTGCGAGATTAAGTGACAATAATGTGTACATGTATACGTATTATAAGTATATATGTGTATATATATTTCTATATTAGCGAGATTAAGTAACAATAATGTTAATATGTGTATTATAAGTATAAGTATATGTATGTATATGTCTATATGTGCCCGATTAAGTGAGAATAATAAAAAGTCGACTAAAACAATAGGAATTTATTATTGCGGCACTATAGAGACGCTAAAGTAAATTAGTGACCATCTAGCATCGAAGTAGCGTCGGAAGATTGCGACGCTAAAATAATGCAAGTAGTGCCTCTGTAGCGTCGATTATTCTCGTGATGCTAGTGTGGCGCGCATTCAACGCTATTGAGTCTCTACGATGGCACTAAAATGGGATATTTTGTAATAAATTATGTCACTTTATTCAACTATCATAATTCCATGATTAAGAATATAAAAATAATATATCTATAATTAAGATATGAAATATATTGTATGCATAAGTAACATATATAATATAGGTAACAAATATATATTTAGGAATACATATATAAGTAACAAATATGTGATGTAGGAATATATATGTTGAAGGTACACATATAATATCTAATTTATTTATTCATTAAAGTATATTATAGATAATATATATAGTAACATATATGGGGTTATACGAATTAGCGTCAAAATAGATCACATATAGTTATACAAATATAGATAACATATAGTTAATATATTTCTTAATTAGCATATATGTTCTTCAAACAACATTGGCGAAGGAGTAGTATCAAAATAGTGTCAATTAAGTGTTGTATATGTTACATGTGTAGGTAAGTATACGAATACATATGTAGATAACATATATATATATATATATATATATATATATATATATATATATATATATTCGTGTAGCGTCAACCTAGCGTCTACATAGCATCGCAACATTAGAGACGCCAAGTGGCGTCACACTTTTTGGCGCCAAAATAGTGCAAATGTCCGGCGCTCATATCGACTCCGTCAGTAGCGTCGACATCGCATCTCAAGTGATGTGACACTAGTGTACGCTAACACAGTGCTACGATTTGTCGCACATTTTCCCTTTGCCGAGCGCAATAATAGTGACAAAGTAGCATCTCCATGGCACCGCATGTAGCGTCGACAGCTTGTAAATGCTAAGTAGATACTAATGTGATGCTATTTGGATGCACGTAGCATCACCGTATTGTGACTCAACTTCGACACTATAAGGACGCTCTCGACGTCGAGTTAGCATCACCACTGTATGCGATGCTATATTGCGTCATTATTCGTCAGTTTCCTTATAGTGAAAATCTATCCTTTCATCTTTTTTACTTTGTTCATTTCTGGGTGTCCCACTCTTCTTCTTCTGCTTCCCATTCTTCTCCTCCGACCAACCTCCGACGAACAGGAGCTCTTGACTTTTTAACAAGGTGCAAGCCAAATTATATCGATTTTTTCATAATAATAATTCTTTGAACTTGGACATTTTAACAAAGTGGAAACCAAATTATATCGATTTTTCCATAATAATAATTCTTTAACTTGGACGGCAATGGTTCAACGTGTCAAGGTTTTGATTAACGGAATAATAATAGAAAAAAGAGTTTAACAGTTTGCAATTTATATGGGCCGCATGCAAATACAAATAGCTAGTGTTGATTTGGTCTACGCGTGTCAAATCAAATGAAGGATCTGGTGGTGTTTGGATTGCATTGCACCAGTGCAATCCCGATAGCGACCATTAAGATCCATCGGTTTGGATCAAGCGGATCAGGGGGCGTAAGTGGACGAGATGCATGCCGGCCAACCACAAGATCGTCGGCCGCTTTGTTGTGCCGGTCGGGCACGGCCTCGCCGGGAGCTAGATCTTTCTCAGTTGTCCTTCAAACTTTAATCTGATCTGATTTTTATCATCTTCATACATACATACTTACTTACATACATATAATCAGTACAAATCATATGAAAATAATATTATAATATATATAATCAGTACAAATCATATGAAAATAGTATTTTATATAATTATCTTGAAGGTTTCTGTGCAAGTTGCATTCTGATCATTTATCTCAATGATTGATAAAATAAAGCTTTCAGAAAGAAGGTTCTAAGATTGGCCTATATTATATTACAGCTCACCTTGTCCCTGTGGTCTAACTAAGGGCCACCCCTACCTACCTACCTACCTACTCAACACGTCTCTCCTGTGAGCGTCAAGGTTCATGTATATTTGTATCTCCAACTTTCCTCCTGTTGGCTTCATCGAGATCACAAGGTCCATTAAAAAAAATCACAAGGACACGATAAATAAAAGGCATGCAGTCAACCAAAATATAATTTCTTTAATAGAAAAAAAGGGGGGATGAGAGAGTGTGTGTCTCTAACATACTAATATGCATGAACTGCCTTTTGTCCGAGCATCTCCAAGTCGATCATGAAGGCAATCGACGACCACCTAATTAATATATCTACGTTATAAAGGTTAATTGTGCAAGTATTGCATGGTCTACGATGTTCAGAAGAACATATCAAAACATGATGAGTTAGCGTCCATCACATCACCAAGGATAATGTTATATATATATATATATATATATATATATATATATATGTTATATATATATATATATATATATATATATATATATATATATATTATCCACGCACTTTATAAATAGATCCTACCAAGTTAACTCTTTCAATTTCGCATTATGATCAATGAGATTAATATTACGTGAATCGAAGTTAAGCAAATCGGCCACCTACGAATGAATGAATTGAAGAAGAGATGGCGCATGCGTATCTTATCCAAATCACTAAACATCATTATCTCAAATATGTTATAATCGTATGCACAAAGAATTGAATTATTAATATCGATCCCACATGCCACGTGCATGTTGATGGACGTCGTGATCATAATAACATTTTTTTTATAACTATTAGTGTCATCCTTTAGTGGTCATATTTCTTACACCTCTCATTTGATCCGAAAATGCCAAGACTCTCATTGTTGTTGACAAGATAAATATTATCTCGAAATTCACTATTCTTATGACTAGTTCTTAATCATATCAATCCAACAACATTTGATTGATGTTTCATTCGTAATGACATTGACGAAAGAACCAGTCAACATATGAATACTCTCACTATCTACTTATTGTTAATGGGGAATGATATATCGAAGTTCACTATTTAACATCGTCAGCCTAATTAAGATATTGTTCGTCTTGTACTTTCGACTCCTACGAATTTAAAATGCGTCTTAAAAAGTAAAAGTGTAGCTATATATAAATTCATGATCGCCTCCATATTTTATTTATGTATAACTATTCAATCTAATCATATTGATTCGTTATAATTTTTCTCCCCTTAAGGAGCTCAATGTTCTCGTTAAACTATTCGTGTTGGTTCATGACCCATATTTTTCACAGGATTCAAGTGAGCACGCGAATTTGACTCTGACACTATTCTATAACACTCTCGACCTAATTAAGATATTGTTCGCTTTGAACTTTCAATCCGTACGAATTTAAAATATGTCTTAAAAGATAAAGATGTAGCTACATATAAATTCATGATCACCTCCGTATTTTACTTATGTGAAATTATTTAATCTAATCATCTTAATCATTAGACCTCACGTGATTACTTATCTTACTGTTTTTAAGTCCAATCACAAACTAGCATGTATGATAAATTTTTGTCTTATAAAAAAAAAGCAGTTGAACACACACGCACTCACGGCACGCACGCACACATATATATATCATTGCCACTTTTTTTATCAATGATAATAATACTCTACATCAATGTGTTTTCTTGTTATAACTTGATTCTAATAACATATCAGTTTCGTGACCATATCCGAATCTTAGTTTCAGAAGATAACATATACGTGGTCACAAGTTATTGTCTATCATTGACAATCACCACATTCACATGATCTCTTATAATTTTTACTTTTCTTGAACAAAAGTAGCCGTACATCGACTTTAATTTGGAGATCGTAAATCCATATATATTTGTCAAATAACCTAACAACCACCCCTATTTAATCTAAAGTTTTTTCCTCAAGCACTCTCGGATTTTTTTTCCTCTCAAACTACTGAAAAACTGACCACTTTTTCCATGTTATTTGCCTCTAATTCAAGGTATTTTTCATGATGTTTCTTTTCTTATATTTTTTTATGTAAGTGATTTCTATTTTAAATTTATTTTTTTTCAGCAATAAGATGTTAATATTGTACTTCGACGTTTTTTTGCCTATTTTACTTGCAAAAAAGTTGACATCTGAGCCTCGCATAATTCATAGGCCCAATAATTCGTTTTAATTTCCTAATATAACTTTAATTTATTTATTTGTCAAATAACCTAACAATCGCCCATGTTTATTTATTCTATTTTTTTTCCTCAAGCTGTCTCTCATTTTTTTGCTTAAAATTACTGAAAATGGTTTTACTTCTTTCCCTTGCCATTTGACTCAAATTCAAGGTATTTTGCATGTTATTTTTTTCATCTATTTTTATGTAAATTATTTATTTTAGGAATAACATATTACGTTTTCATTCAGACTCGGGTATATTAGCATTATAGTTTTTAATTCATAATAACAAAGATGCTATTTTTTAATCAAATTTTATATGATGAATAATATATTCTCTTAACACTACTTTTTCCTTAATTTCATATTTTAGCTTTTTTTTCTTCATCCATAGGCATGTTTTTATTTATATATGTCGAATATGAATAAAAATTTTTTATAGTTCATCTTGTGTTATAAAAATATTTCAAGAAAGGATCACATGCATCCGCCTCAAAGTTTATTTCATTGCAAAGGAAGTGGAACAAAAACAATTGTGAAAATACTTCAAATGATAGCTCGAAATCTTCAAAACATAATCAAATTGTATTAAGCACTCTTCCAACATATTATGAAGAAAGGAGGAAAATCTCAAGTTATCATCCTAATTATCAAGATGAAATTAGGATGTCTTATTTGCTAAGGGACATTTTTAACATAGAAACCATACTTTCCTAATTGGTGATAAATTACGTAGATTTACTCATGCTTGAATCGATCAATATCCTAATTGGTTAGAATATAATATTACAAAAATCCATTATTTTGCTTATTTTACTATATTTTTTAAGCTGATATAGGTAGTAAAAAAAGAGGAGACGAATTTGTCATAGAGGATTTTAAAAAAAAAGGACGTAAAAGAAACAAAATCAGCAATTATCTCTCAACAAACAATCGAATAAAGTGATAAATGATAATTCAGTCCATATTACATGCTTTGTTTGATTGTAATGCATATTTTGCATAAAGGGTTACCATTTTGAGATCATGATGGGTCTAAAAAATTTACAAGGAAAATCTTTTAGAACAACAATTTCTTGTTTAGGTAAGGTCGTGTTAATAAATGCTTCTAAAAATCAATAAAAGGTATCACCCGAAGAAAGATCTTATGAATACAATTGCACAAGAAACAACTAAAGTCATTCTCAATGATTTGGAATTTAACATATTCAAAATTATGATTGATGAATCATGTGATATTTCTAAAAAGAAATAAAGGGCAATGACTTTACGATTTGTTGGTAAAAATGACACGCTAAAAATGTTTTATTGATTTGTCCTTGTCCATGTGAATGATACATGTTCAAAATTTCAAAGAACTTGATAATCTTTCTCATAAATTACTTGAGGCGAAGTAACATAGTATATTCATTATGTTTTAAATGTTGTATATCTTATTTTTTAGGTCTTCAGCTTATGTGGCACCCTTCTTAACTAACCTAGTTAATGAAAGAGTCAAGGCAATCGAAAAAATCATAATGCACCGAGAAGAGATTTCGCAACATGACAAAATTGAATTTTGGAGCGTTACATAAGGTTAAATGCTCCTAGAAATCAATAAAAGGTATCACCTGATATTCAGAAGTTGCACAAGAAACAACTAAAGTTATTCTAGATTTCAAATATAACATATTTGAAATTTTGATTGATGAATCTTGTAAGATTTCTAAAAAGAATAAAGGACAATGACTTTATGATTTGTTGGTAAAAAACTGTTAGAGTTGGTGAATACTTCAGGGCCCCTTGTTTCTCATACCGGGTTCGCCCACGTGAACTTAGGAGAATCTGAGTATTACCCAATTAACAGTATTGCTGGCGTACGAACGAAAGGGGGGTTCGGGGGGCCCCGCCCCCCGACGGCGGTCCCGCTTAGGTTTTGGGCTATTGTTTAGCTGGCCCGTGTGACTCGGATTAGGTTTTTTCTCTGTTTGTTTGGGTTTTAAACCCGGTTTGGAGAGGCTATTAATAGCCTAATTTCTGATGTAATTTGGTGTGGCGGCTGTAAACCTAAACGATATAGTGGAACCTCTTTGCAGGACGTAGCCCTCATCTCAAGGGTGAACCTGGGTAAATTCGTGTGTCTCCTCTATTTTTCTGCAATCTCTCTGTGATCTTCTCTCCTTGTTCTCGGATTTTCCCATCAATTGGTATCAGAGCACAGGTTGTTCGAGGAATTAGGATTTATTCGAGATGTCAGGAGGATCGCGAATCGAGATAGAAAAATTTGATGGAACACGATTTGATCTCTGGAAGATGAAGATGGAGGATCTCCTTTGTGATCGAGATCTTTGGACGGCAATCGAGAAGGAGAGACCAGGCATGGAGGCGGCGAAGGTCGCGGACGAGACCTCCTCCAGTCAGGCAGATCTAAAGGCAATCGAAGAGTGGGATCGGATTGATAGAAAGGCGAAGGGTTTGATTCGGCTGTGTCTCGCGGATTCAATTCTTACGAATGTGATGGGCGAACCTACTGCCAGAGATCTGTGGAGGAAGTTGGAATCCCTATATCAAAGTAAGTCGTTGGTTAACAAGTTATTTCTGAGAAAGAAATTGTACAATCTTCGGATGCAGGAGGGTGACTCATTTTCTACTCATCTTTATAACTTTAACACGGTGATCAGTCAACTTGTATCAATCGGTGTTAAGTTTCAAGATGATGATAAGGCAATAACATTGCTCTGTTCGCTGCCGGATTCATGGGACAATCTGATTGTTGTGATTGGTGGCGGGGATAAAGAACTTTCGTATGAAAGTGTATGTGCTGCCTTGTTATCAGAGGAAATACGGAGAAAGGGATCAGCAAGTTCTGGTAAAGAGGCGCTGGCGGCCAGAGGAAGGCAACCAGAAAGGAATCAAAATCAGAGAGGGAGATCCAAATCTCGTGGGCGTTCGAAGAGTAAGGATAAGAAAGTGCAATGCTGGAGATGTCAAGAGTGGGGCCATCTGAAGCGAGATTGCAAAAACAAGCCGGTTCATAAGAAAGAAGCTGAGTCAACCTCGGACAAAAAGGAGGCTGAGGTAGGAGATATGTATGTGGCTTCTGCATGTACGGCACAGTCAGATAAAGATGTCTGGCTTATCGACACTGGTGCTTCGTACCACATGACGCCTCATAAACACTGGTTCTGTGAATATGAGGAGTATAATGGTGGAGATGTCATGCTCGGAGATGACACTGCGGTTCAGATTGTTGAACGTGGCAGGGTGAAGTTGAGGATGAATGATGGCACGGTGAAGACTCTACCAGATGTGATGCATATACCACTTATGAGCAGGAGTTTATTATCTGTTGGTACAATGGCTGACTCGGATGTTATATTCAGTTGCGATAAGGATTCGTGCAAGATGATCAGAGGGTCGATTGTAATTGCACGAGGGGTTCGCTATGGCACGTTGTACAAGTTGCTTGGAGAGACAATATCTGTGGGCTGCGGATTTATTTCTGAAGAGGCCAAAGAAGATGAAGACAGCAAATCTATGTTGTGGCATCGGAGATTAGGCCATATCAGTGAAAAAGGACTCTCCACTATAGCATCAAGTCAGATGGTAGAAGGAGTTCCGGATTGTTCTGTGGGCTTCGGGTTCTGTGAACATTGCCTCCATGGAAAACAGAACCGAGTCAGTTTTCAACACACAGGTTCAAGAGCAACGAAGATTCTCGAACTGATTCATAGTGATGTCTTTGGACCAACTCCAACTCCATCTATTGGAGGGTTCAGGTACTATGTTTCTTTTATAGATGATTTTTCGAGATACAGTTGGATTTATTTTATCAAGAATAAATCAGATGTATTCGATAAGTTTCGAGAATTTAAAGTTTTGGTGGAAAATCAATTGAGCTGCAAGATCAAGGTCCTTCGTACAGATAATGGAGGTGAATTTTGTTCAGATAAGTTTGATCATTTCTGCGTGGACAATGGTATTGCTAGGCAGAAGACAACTCCATATACACCTGAGCAGAATGGAGTAGCTGAAAGGTTAAATCGGTCACTCATAGAGAAGGCCAGATGTATGCTGAGTTGGGCTGAATTGGGGCAAGAATTCTGGGCAGAAGCTGTAGCCACAGCAAACTACCTGAAGAACCGCTCACCGACCTCATCAGTGAAGGATCAGACACCTTATAAGGCAATGTTTGGGAAGAAGCCAAATTTATCTCATGTTCGGGTGTTCGGATGTGACGCATATGTTCATATACCCAAGGAAAAGCGGGGTAAGCTTGATAGTAAATCTGAAAAGAATATATTTGTCGGATATAAGGAAGGGATCAAGGGATACAAACTGTGGAATCCAAAGTCAAGGACTATTGTTTACAACAGGGATGTTGTTTTCCGTGAATCACGTTCCCAAGTTGAAGTTCAAAAAGGTGATGAACCTAAGAAAGTGGTAGTGCTTGAAGAAGATTCTGATTCTGAAACTTCAGAGGTGGATGCACAAGATACTTCAGTTGAGTCTATTATAGAACCGGATCAAGAGGACTCAGATAATGAAGTTGAAGATGCAGATTCAGATGAAGACCCAGATATTGGTACTACCATACCAGTTCTCAGGAGATCGACACGAGAAAGAAAAGCACCTTTGAGATACTCTCTTAGTGCTCTGAGTTCGTTTCATGCTTTGAGCATCATCGGAGAAGAACCTAGTTCTGTAAAAGATGCAAGGTCTATGGATGATGCAAATCAGTGGGAGCTTGCTATGGCAGATGAGATGCAGTCACTGGATAAGAATGAAACATGAAATTTGTGTAAATTGCCTAAGGATAGAAAGGCAATTGGTTGCAAATGGGTGTTCAAGCGAAAGCTGAAACCGGATGGGTCTGTAGAGAAGTACAAGGCGAGGCTGGTAGCTAAAGGGTACTCTCAGGTTGAGGGAGTCGACTATGATGAGATTTTTTCTCCCGTGGCGAAAATGACTTCAATCAGATTTGTTCTATCTCTGGCAGCAGCATATAATCTTGAGGTAGAGCAGATGGATGTGAAGACGGCATTTCTTCATGGGGACTTGGAGGAAGAGATATATATGAGGCAACCAGAAGGCTTTGAAGTTCAAGGTAAAGAAAAGCTGGTGTGCAAATTGAAGAAGTCTTTGTATGGATTGAAGCAGTCGCCAAGGATGTGGTACCAGAAGTTTGATACGTACATGCTCGAACTCAAGTTTGTACGTTCAGATTCAGATCACTGTGTTTACGTGAAGAGAGTTGGCGATCAATTTGTCATTCTTACATTGTATGTGGATGACATGTTACTGATTGTAAACAGTATGAAGATGGTGAATTCAGTGAAGGGTTTGTTGGCCAAGAAGTTTGAGATGAAAGACTTGGGACCAGCGAATTTTATTTTGGGTATGCAGATTAGAAGGGATCGTCAGAAGAGAAAGTTGTGGCTAGGACAGGAGAAGTACATAAAAGAAGTGTTGAAGAAATTTAACATGTCGGACTGCAAGCCAGTGGGTACTCCTATGTCTCTAGGAACCAAACTTTCTGCAGAGCAATGCCCGAAGACGGATGAAGAAGCCGAAGAGATGGACCGTGTGCCATATGCAAGTGCAGTGGGCAGCTTGATGTACGTCATGGTTTGCACGCGTCCAGATATAGCCCAAGCAGTGGGAGTCTTGAGTCGGTATATGTCTAACCCAGGCAGGGAACATTGGAATGCTATCAAGAGAGTTTTCAGGTACCTTCGTGGAACTTCAGATTTTGCTTTGTGCTTTGAAGGTGCGGGAAAAGGAAAGATGCTTGATATTGTGGGCCATGTAGATGCTGATTGGGGTGGAGACATTGATAGTAGACGGTCCACTAGCGGATATGTTTTTACATTATTTGGGGCTGCATTAAGTTGGATGAGCAAGAGACAAAGCGTGGTGGCACTTTCTTCTACAGAAGCAGAATATATGGCTCTTACTCATGCTGCAAAAGAGGCCATATGGCTACGGCGATTGTGCTTGGAGCTCGGATTTGAGCAAGGTGCTATAGAGGTGAGATGTGATAATCAAGGTGCTATTCAGTTAGCTAAGAATCCCGCATTTCACTCACGCACAAAGCATATTGACATCCAATACCACTTTATTCGGGAAAAGGTGGAAAAGAAAGAGGTTCAGCTTGAAAAGATTGATACAACAGAGAATAGTTCTGATTTTCTGACTAAAGCAGTTACAGGTGTAAAGTTTGAGTGGTGCTCTACTGCTGTCGGATTGAAGAAGAATGTTGCTGGCAAGGCTCTCATTGGTGTGAAGTATCCACCAAGTGGGAGAATGTTAGAGTTGGTGAATACTTCAGGGCCCCTTGTTTCTCATACCGGGTTCGCCCACGTGAGCTTAGGAGAATCTGAGTATTACCCAATTAACAGTATTGCTGGCGTACGAACGAAAGGGGGGTTCGGGGGGCCCCGCCCCCCGACGGCGGTCCCGCTTAGGTTTTGGGCTATTGTTTAGCTGGCCCGTGTGGCTCGGATTAGGTTTTTTCTCTGTTTGTTTGGGTTTTAAACCCGGTTTGGAGAGGCTATTAATAGCCTAATTTCTGATGTAATTTGGTGTGGCGGCTGTAAACCTAAACGATATAGTGGAACCTCTTTGCAGGACGTAGCCCTCATCTCAAGGGTGAACCTGGGTAAATTCGTGTGTCTCCTCTATTTTTCTACAATCTCTCTGCAATCTTCTCTCATTGTTCTCGGATTTTCCCATCAAAAAGAACATGCGAAAAATATTTTCTTGATCTTATCCATGTGAATGACACATGTTCAAAATTTCAAAGAACTTGATGATCTTTCTCATAAATTACTTGGGGCAAAGGAACATATAGTATATCCATTAGTTTTACTTCTGAAGTTGTCCTTATATGAGACAATTGCAAGTGTGAGAGCTCTTTGGATGATGAGCACTGTGAACACAAACTTTCACCATTAAATTTGCAAAAATTAATGGATGAATGATGGTTTAGTAACTTACATTAAGAAAGATATTTTTTTGTAATACTTGCAATGTCATCATTATCGAAAGATTTTAGAAAATGAAACTAGCCTAAATTCGTTCCTGAAATAATAAATTTAATATTTTGATACAATTATTCATCTTTTGTTTACGTGAAGTTTTTTTTCTCTGCCACTATTTCATGCATTACCACGAAAAATCTTCATGTATTCCTTCTGCTCCCCCTTGAATGTTTTCACGTATGCATTCTAATATGCAATTTTCCTAAAATCTTGAAGCTATGACATTTTATAGATTGTCATTTACCAGCCTCCATTAGACATTACATCCAATAACTGAGACCCTTTAAGTATTTTATCTTACCCATCTCGAAAGCTATCAGTTTTAAACCTCATCTTGGTCGGAATTAAACTTAACAAAAGTGAGAATTTTGATTGATTCGTTAGCATAAATTAATACCTAGAGTTATTCTAAGTGCATTAATGAGTCACACGCATATGCATATATAAATTCAAATGATTAATATTGAAATTTTATTATTATCTTAATATCATATTTGGAATTTAAAAAATGAATAAAATGTTAATTAATTATTTTTTATGCTTAGTAAATAACTTTGTGTGGTAATAACTTTAATTACACGGAGCACTAATATGTTCATAATTAAAAGAACTAAACTAAACAATATGATATTAAAATATCAAAAAAAAATTATTGTTGTCGACCCCGCCCCACCCCACCCCACCCCTTTTTTCCACCCCTTTTTTTTTAAAAAAAATGTTCTTATAATTTTGCAACTAGTGAAAATGTTTCTTATAGTTTATTCCCTCCTTTTGATTATAATCTTTGGCAACAAATATAATGTTATCAACTTCATTTTGTACACTCATTTGTCATTATATTCAAGTGTTTCTAATTCAAACTTTTATGGCATCTATCCAATTATGGTCCTGAATGACTTGACAGCATAATGCAGGCTCGAAACCAATGATAATTAATTTCGGTAGAAAAGTTTTATAATGACATAGAATTTCTAATGACATGCTAGGCCCTTGTAAGAAACAAAGGTGGATTGAAAAAAAAAACCTGAATTGTGACAAAAGTTTATTCGTACCATTCTTGTTCGAATACTAAATTAGTCAGGTGCTAATAGTTCTGAATATTGATAGGTATCGATCGAAAAAAAAACTTGAATTGACCCAAAAAATTAATTAGTTAGGTTGAAAAAGAAAATATGAAATCTTATCTGACCTAATTCCATAATAATTTGGATTGAATTATCTCAAATTTGGCTTCTCTTTGAACCTGATTTTTGTTTGTGTATTTGAGATTTTTGAGTAAAAATCATATAAAGTGAGTTAACTGAACAAGTAATATAATATAATAAACGCAGTAAGTTTACTAGTAGTTGAACTGTGTATTTCATCAATTCTATGATTCCAGATTATTTTGTCATATTTCAAATTATTATATTATAAAACATTTCAACAGGATAGCATATCTAAAATTAATAGACTCGCGTCATGTTCGATCTTATATATTCAAACTAAGTATATGAATTTGAGAGTTTAGGTAACTAATTGCAAATAAGTCAAATCAACGCGTACTCTTAAGTTCAATTTAAATTTCGAATTTAAAAATGGTAAAGTCTTTTAAAATCTCTTGAAGAAGTTTATACTATTTTGATATGACTTTGTGTGACTTCTCATTTTTTTATATCACCAAAAGTTTATAAAGTATATATTATAAACGAAGTTCTGCTAACTCGTAATAAATAGTTAAAAATGAAAATTAGAAAGAATACATTATGAATTATAATTGTAATGCAATCAAGTTTGGTGCATTTTTAGCTTTTGTTATTTTTCTAACTAATAAACATTGATTATTGTTGACTATTAATTCTTAATATTCTAGGTTTGGCCAATAATGAGATCGCTTCGACCCCAACCCATTTTTGTCGTGAAAAAAAAAGAATATTAATCTCAATCCTTTTATTTCATTTCATTGAAAATAATTAGATGATTATATCTTTTTTTTCTTATAACTATTTTAAAATATTCAAAGCCCATAACTAAATTTTACTAATAACTTCGTAAATGTACAGCTAGATTAATTCTTTCCAATCAAATAATTATGTGATATGATTATGAAAGTTTTTTTTAAAAAAAAATTGACATGCTTTAATATAGGGTTGGACCAACATTCAAATGGTCTTGACTTGAACCTTGATCGGAACTAAATCTTGAATCTTGACTCTGATCCGAATTAAGTGGTTTGAAATCCGAAACATCGGATCAATATTAGATTGAGATAGCACTCATTACTTTTGTCATATGGATAAATATATTAATCATTTTATATTTTCGGATCAAGATATGTGTTATTTGAGTGCTTCTTAACTATTTTACTATCAGGGACGGGAGGGTATAATGCATCGGCACACGTAATCACTCGGAGGTCTAAAGATGATCACCCGTCGAAAGATCACGAATTCAAATGTTATTAGTGTGTACATCATCATTTGAAAATGGAGAGATTATGACTTCGAATTTTACTAATGAAACATGTGTCCTTTTATTTTATTTTATTTTTTGTCTTATAATTTTTAATTTTATGAACATTCCTTTATTTTTTTTAATTTTGAGATCTGTGAACTTTTGTATGTAACTAAAAAAACTAATTTATTATTACATTTATTTGGTAGGATCCAATTCATTAAGGTATGAATAAACTCCAATATAAACTATTCAAGGAATACTCATATATATATATATATATGACAATATTAATAATAAAATTAGGCATGTTTTCTCTCCTGTACACTGAAAGTTCCACGCAGAAAAAAAAAGGAAAATAAAAATGCGGAACTTTATCCGCTTTTTTACAAAAACTCGCTTGACTTGGACCCACGAAACGAACCAATTGTGTTATTGTGAGGTCTCACACACTCATGTCACCATCAGATGCCCCGCTGTGGGTCGCCGCGTATCAAATCCTTTCTACTCTCGTTACCTGATATTTTACGGAAGAATTAAACAAAAAGAAAACGTGTTTTCCTAAAACAGCGAGATCTCGCCGGGACGATTCGTCGCCGGCGCCGAGAACCCGACGGACCGGCACTTGACGTCGCCGAAGCCGGCTCCAGTGGAAGCAGACAGCGCGTTGATGGTCCTCCGGTACGGGCCGAGCCACTTGGCGAGCATGTATCGGCTCTTGCGCCAGGGCGGCACGTGGAGTCCCCTTGATCGGAGCGAGCGCCGCGCAGCTTCCGCTACGGCCCGCACGACCTGCCGCACAGCCTCCGGGGACGCCACCGCCACCCGCGGCAGCGCCGCCAGGATCCGTCGGTACCCCTCCGTCGCCCGCGCCACCTCGAACTCGGACGCGAACTCCAGATCCACGATGTACCTCGCGCCATCCGCCTCCCCTCCCTCCGCCGGAGCCACCACGTCGAGGTAGTCGTAGCTCCCGGCGGTGAGGCTGCCGGCGGTCTCCCACCGAGCCTTGCAGATGCCCGCATTGTACCCGGCGGCGCGGAGACGGGCCATGACCGCGCGTCGGAGTGGGGCCGCGGCGAGCCCGAACGCTGCGAGTGCCTCCTTGGCCGAGGAGGCGTCGGCCGCGAGACGAATCCGGAAGAGATCCCCATCGGAGGCGGCAGGGTCCATCAACTCGCGGATGACTTCCGCGGCGGCGCGGTCCCGATCGAGATCATCGCCTTCATCGGAGCTCTTGGCGCCGTCAGAGTCGAGGAGGGGATCATCGGCGCCGCCGGAGGTCTCGAGGAAGGCGTGGACGAGACCGGAGAGGCAGATGGGGGGATCGTGCTCGCTGCCGCTGCTGGAGTAGCCGGTCGTCCGGTGGCCGGGCTCGCCGCGGAGACGGGCTCTGGCGCTATCGTCCAGCAGTCCAGTGACCCTCTTCGTCCGTACGCGCACCGCCATCGGCCCGGTATGTTCTCGATCTCTCTCTCTCTCTTCCTACTACGTTTTATTTTATTTTATTTGCATATGAGAGGAGCTTGGGAAACAAGTAATGCATGCTCCCTTTTATAGTACGCACAAGAAAAAAGAATTAAAAAAATAATGAGAGCTTTAATTTATTTAAATGGATAAATATATTACAAAGTATATAAGGATTAAGGATAGGAATTTTACCACCGTATATTCTAAGGAGATGCCTCTTTGCTCTGTGCCTTTTGGCTTTATCTCCTCCCAAAGGTTTAATTCTCTATTTTTAACTATGAAACAGCTAAGAGAATAATGAGAGTTTTTTTATCACTTCTTCCATGTGTCACGTGTAGTTTAATTAAATAATAAACTAACTAAGAAGTATAGGGAATGAAATGTTAATTGCTTTTTTAATTGGTACTGGTAGTTCTCACTTATTGATTAATATAATATCCAACAGCCAGGATTATGTGCTACACGCTTTTAAACTTTAAAATGTCTGAATAATTATAAAACACTATAATATCACTTTATTGAAATAAAAGAAATAAAGAAAGTAGAATGAATTATCCGGTTACTGTTGGAGCATTTATCAGAGAGGACAAAGCAGGCGAAGAAGGTGAGTGGTCTCGTCGCGAGGGGTCCATGTGGCGGATAAGGCTTGGCGCTTGGCTATTGGTGCAGCGTGGCACGAGGACTAGGGCCTCGCACGTGGGAACGGACGCCCGAACGCGTGCCGGTTCGTGTTGGGACTGCTTTTGGTGGTGGTCGCGTGTGTGGCTCTTGGTGGACGCCTCGGGCCGTCACAACTTCAATCAAAGTTGCCACGAGAAGTTTTGAAGTGAAATAAAGTAGCGTAATATCGTATTTTTGAAAAAAAATAAATGTAATTTTATTTTGATTCATATTTGATTTTAAAAATTAAAATATAAAGTATAGTATTTTATAAATAAAATATTTTATTATCCATAGATAGTATTTATTATTAAAATAAAAATATTAATACTAATATAATAATGTATGACTAAAAATAAAAAATAAACTATGTTGAAAAGGTTGACAAAAATGGAAATGTATAAATATTCTGATGTTTTTGGAAAATATTGATATTCTTCTTTTGAAGATAAAATGGGCGACTACACGAGTTTTGAGAAGATTTATATATTGTGCTATTTATTCTCGAAACAAACATACTCCTAAATTGTTTTGATCCTTAATCATTCGACATCCGGATTATTTTGCTCTAGCGTCGTTAGCAACTTAGGAATTGCCATTTTTTATTCATAAGTGCAAATTGCAGACACGGTGATAATTGGTTTTAACAAAGAATTTGAAAATATTATAAATAGAAAGATAATATCTGAGCTTTCATTTTTTTTATTGGACTAGTAGTTATGAAGAGAATTTGTACTGCTAGGATTACTTTGCTAATAATTCATCAATAATATTCACTAAAAGTCTTGGTCAATCTATTTTAAAATTACGGGATGGTCAGCATTCCAAGTCATACTAGGTCCACAAAAGATTAGGATTGTGTTTTATTTAAGAGGAAAATATTTGCTTTCTCTGGGAAAAATATCTATGCATTTAACTTTATTTTTTCAAAAGAATTGTGAGATTTAAATTCTTGTGTCGCCTAATCAACAAACGTATATGTACATATATATATATATCGAACGAAAATAAATGTGTGAACCAAAATGCGATATATATATCGAACGAAAATAAATATACGTGTGAACCAAAATGCGACACTGCAGCAGGCACATGAATAAATTCAAAGCCAAATGCCCAAACACGACGAATTGCATAATGGTTGATCACGGATAGACACCCTCCATTGGAACTTGCTAACAGTTACTGCGATTACCAAAGGAGACAACTGTGGGGAGACGTCTTGAAAGTTGTGCTCTTCAGCTATCTACTTCCCTCCCTGCGATTTAAATTCCTTTTTCGTCGTCATACAGAACGTAGATTTGACAATGGCACCAGACCAAGTCGCAGGAAGTTATTGGTCGAGAGCGTCGGTGCCGTAAATCACAAACCAGGTGGTGCGAATCTTTGCAGCGTCCGCTCGACGTGTGTCCTGTCTCAATAATGTGCAGCATTATTATTACTTTGGTGCAGCACTATGACAAATGAGTCCCTTCTCAAGACACTTTAACCATCATCTCCCAATTCAAAATTGCCAAAATGAATCCTCTCAATCGCATAAATGAGTTGATGTCAAACCAACCTGTCTCAATCGGTGCACCATCGGCCTCCACAATGCGATGTGTTCCTTCACAGCTGTTGGTGCTGCTGGCACTTGAAGTAACATGTCCCCAAACGAAAATCCGGATAACAATATTTGTATTTTAACCATGATAAATTACTAATATTTATGGAAGAAAATCTCAGCCCAGGGAGTTGATGGTGCAAAGCAATGAAAGAATTCAAAGAAATCAGCATCATGCAGTAGACGCTGAATAAACAAAATATAATCCAAAACTATCGGCCACAAACTGCGGCAAGAACAAAATAATTGTGTGCCTCCAAGGAGCTGAATGGGCATAGGGGTAGTACGCATGAAGTTTTTCAGTAATGCTTAATTTCTTGCCCAATACAAAAAACAACTCCAAACGATGCAACATTTAAGGGTATTAATAGATATTGGAGGGGCCAAAAAAACCCCGACTGATGGTGCAAAAACTTACGAACACTCTTCACCGAACTGCCTATCAAAATTATGCTTTGGCCGCTGCCGCCCCTAACTGAGGAAATTGGTTGTCTTGTAAATGAAACGGGGGGTTGGGACGCCCACCACGACCCATATAACCACCACGCTCACCGCGCCCACGGCCTCTCCCACCAGCACGCCCATGACCAGATGAAAAAGCTGCGTACTTCTCACCTTCTGCAGGCTTGAGGAACTCGTTTATGCTCACCAACTGCAAAAGAAAAAGGGAAATTGATCATAACTAAAAGGTGCTGACATAAACTTCAAGCATTCAAACTGTGGTTTCAAACATCAAAAGCTTCAAAGGAATATAATCAAACGTAGTGCATGATATTTACTCCGGGATATCAAAATAATCAGAAAGTCATAACATATATCAGCAACTTTTGCAGCGCAATGCACTCTGACATTGAGTGCAAACAAAATGATATTCCACTTCATGGGAGGAAGATAACAAAATAAGAGGGCTTCAAAACTCATTGCCAACAAAATGAGACCAAGCAAACATTCTTTTGGTTTTCATTACTTAATTAAACAAAAAGAGAAAAATATCACCAAACAATAGTCTCTTCATGATCTCAAGAATTATTTTACAGGATAATAACTTCAACAAAAATATTATTTCAAATGATAATAACTATATCATATATGAACAAAAGTAAAGTTCAACAACAAAGAATGAAGGTATCTTTAGATGAGATTATATGTGGAAGATGATTGTTGTGATGCCCAAGAATGAAGGGGCAGATCACAACTGCCCATCTTCCCTCCCTTGCAAAGGGATACATATAGCAAGAATCACTTTCGGCAAAAGGAATGCACATTGAAAAGCATATGCCGATACACACCATCTTGCAGAATATAAACTCACACATTTTGCACAATTTACGAAATCTAAGGTACAAAATCTGCTAAACAGCAGGATAAAAAAATTAAGTAGAAGAAAAATAATAATAAGAATGAAGAGTCATACACCACTTTGCATGAAAGAGAGATCAAGGGAGAAAGGGAAACTATAGACCTCAGGTTGTTAAGAACTCATGTTACCTTGCGACTTTTTTCTTCTTTCTCAAGATTGTCTTTCTTCTTCTTGTCCTTCTCAAGATTCTGGAAATAACACAACAAAAAATTAGCTACTGTTTGCATAGAGGCATATATATTCCTAAAACTTCACAGAATGAAAAGTCAGGGCCAGTTGATCAATCAGACAATAAGCTAACCAGTTTGACATAGTTGTCCTCCTCTTTCTTCTTCTCAATAAGCTGCATACTCTGGAAGTCTTTGTCAATGACCACCTTTCTCTCCTCGGATCTAAGAGATGCCAAGGCCTTCCTCCTCTCCTGAAGAACTTTCTCGTACTCCTCAAGGGTCATCTCCTGCATGAAGAAAGAAAATTAGGAGAAGAAAGAGAAAATAAATGACAAAATTAAAGGAATGCTAATTAGCACGTATCATATAACTTCGTTGAAACAAGATATACTCAGCACATCACATGATTGACATAACACTTACAAGGCTCCATCACTGACATTTGGTGGAATGAGATACATTTATTGTTTCTCTGTTTCTATCTGCTATTTTTTTATAGAAAATTTCACTGGATATTCATGCATACTCTAAAGAAACTCTCATAATGTATTTAAAACAAATAATACTTTAGTCTTATCATCTGGGAATATGCATTCTACATTAAATAACTTTCAGAAATGAGGTTACATTATCTTCTTCTTCGGCTTTTTCTCCAGGTACGTCTCCAGAAACCTGCTTACTATCCGATTGATTCAGATCAACATCCTTGGGCACTTCAGATGTTTCAGGTGCATCCCTGGAATAAAGATAAGATATTATCTAGCACCGTTGTGTACACACATATGAGAAACCTATGTTAATGACACAAATCAAGAGTTGCAGAGGTTTGAGTATGCAAAAAATCATATTCAACATACACAAAACATCAAACTATGAAACATCAAGATAGACAAAAGAAGGGAACAACTAGGGTGTTCAAATTATGTTTCGTGTTGAAACATCCTTCATTAATTGAAGTATAAAGCTACATAACCCTAAAATGTGAGAATTACTTACACATCAAAATATACTCATTGTATTAACTTAAGATTTAAATAGTATCTAGTGGGCATATTAAGTTCAAGAGGTCTAAAAGCATTATACCATCCTGTAGCGCCATCAGCAACAGTCACAGCATTACTGTCAACTTGTTCTTTCTCATCAGCAGCAACCTCTTTCTCTTGAGGTTCATCTGACCCTCCATTTCTACCATCTCCAGCCTCATCTCTTCTGACATACCTGCGGCCACCACCTCTTGATCCGCGACCTCCGCCAAAACCACCCCTACTGCCACGGTACTCGCCATCATTTCCTTTTTCTTCCCTGCCATAACCCTTGTTCTCATCACCATATCTCCCGGCCTGATATCCACCACCACGGTTCTCGCTACGATCGTAACTTTTGCCATGCCCCTCAGCTACCTGCTCAAATCCATCCGCGTTTAGCTCACGATTCTCTTTCCCAACATCAAACTGGTTCTCCTGCCGAAACCCGCGGCCTTCATAGAAACCCCTGCCCCTTCCGCGGCCCCTTCCACCTCTACCGCCGCCACGCCCACGGCCCTCAGAATCGCCTCCAAAGTCCCTCGGGTACCTGTTCCCGAACTGCCGGCCAGAATCATCCCGGGGAGCATTCCCGTCGAAGCCAGCAGATCCGTTCCCAGCCCTTCCAGAACCACGGCCACGGCTGCCTCTCCCTCTGCCCCTCTCCACCCTCACTACAAACAACAAATGCGCAACCATGAAGAAAATATTTAGAATGAAAACAGCGGAAAGTTAAACATGAAAAGATGCATCTTTTATCGCGCAGAGTGAAGAGATCCTCACCGTAATCGGAAGGCGGAAGGGGTTTCGAAGGGAACCCATCGCCGGCCGCAGGAGCGCCCTTGCCTTTCGACTTGGCTTGCTCGGCGGCCGGAGAAGGAGCCGGCGCCAAGGATGTCTTGGCCTCGACCTTGGCGAGGAGGACGGAGACGTCGCCGCCATCCTCGTCCTCGCCAAGAAGGGCGAATGGATTGTCTTGGCGAGCCATAGGAGCCGAGGGAAGAGAGGGTGGCGGAGAACCTCGAGAGCTGCGGCCTCCTAACTACTACCACTTTAAACCCTAACCCTAAGAGAGCTCTCCATGGCCGCCGCCGCGACGCCGCCTAAAACGCCCGCTCTCTGCGGTCCGCGCGCTTTTTATCCGCGTAGGAAGTTGGAAAAAAGTCGGGTTTTTCGAACGTAAACCGACGGTCTAGACCCCATGGAACCTCTGCAGACCCGACCGGTGATGCTCTCTCTTTTACTGTGATCGACGAGTTTTGAGATTTCGATTGGTTGGAGTTATTTGATTTGTTTCTTATTTTTTTTATAATTTTAGTTCATATTTTTTTATTATAATGATAGAAAAAATACTTTATTGACCCATAGAGTTTTGCCCATCTATTGTTTTCTAGATTTCTCCATTTCTCTTGTATGCATTTTGAGAAGAACCACCTAGGTATTTTCCGGTCTGAACAATAAGGATTATTATTTTAAACATTTTCTCAAATATAATTTCTTTCACATTAATTATAAATCTAAAAAATTTAGTTATCTAAGTTTTCTAAATTTGACACTAAGGGTGCGTTCACTGCATTGATATTTAACATTATCTAGTAATGTAGATTGTCTCTCAGAAAGATTGTCACTTGTTAAATTGCTAACAATATACATTATCATGTTTAGTATGCATAAGTAATCTATCTAACAATTCATATTAGTTATTTATAAAAAATATATATATTTATGAGTCAATATACAGTTTTTACCAATATACCCCTAATAAAAAAATTATGTTTAGATATATAATTTATTTTAACTTCGTAAAATTAAATCATTTTTAAAATATGATAATAATATAGTAATAATAATTATAATATTTATTTGATTGATTTTATAATTTATTTAATTATTATAATAATTTATTCAATGTATTTTAGAATTTATTTAAATAAAACTGTAAAGAACAAATGCAGAAAGTAAAATTTAAAAGATTGCGACACAGGTGGTAATGTGGATTGCTTACCCTCCCATAGGCAATCTACATTACCACTTCATAGGCAATATGAATTGCTTGGGCAATGCAGATTATCCATTACCTATCACAAATGAACAAGATAATGTGATGGGCCCAAGTAATTTAATACAATATTACCTAGTAATCTACAAAGATTACCTCTAAAGAAACGCTCCCTAAGAGGTAAACTTTGTAGACTACCAGCATTGCACTGTTCACTTGTGACAGGTAATGAGTAATCTACATTGCCCAGACAATCCACGTTGCCTATGAAGTGACAATGCATATTACCTATGTGAGGGTAGACAATCCACATTATCACATGAGTTGCAATCATTTAAATTTTACTTCCCGCATTTGTCCTTTACAGTTTTATTTAAATAAATTCTAAAACACATTGAATAAATTATAATAATAATTAAATAAATTATAAAATTAATCAAATAAATATTATAATTCTTATGACAATATTATTATCATGTTTTAAAAATATATTAATTATTTTATAAATTTTAATTTTATGAGTGACAATATATATTTGTGATTTAAGTTTACAACAACAACAACAACAACAAAGCCTTATCCCACTATGTGGAGTCGGCTACATGGATCATATGACGCCATTCTGCTCTATTAGTAATCAAACCTTTTGGTATATTATTCACCAATAGATCTTACTCTATTAGTTCGCCAAGTGTCCGTCTTGGTCTCCCTCTCCCTTTTTTAATCGGACTCCATATTATTTGATCTACTCTTCTTACTGACGCATCTAATGGTCTTCTCTGAACTTGACCAAACCATCTCAAACGATTCTCTACCATTTTCTCACTAATAGGAGCCACTCCGACTCGTTCACGTATATGGTCATTCCTAATCTTGTATGATCACACATCCATCTCAACATCCTCATTTCGGCTACCCCCACTTTACGTTCATGTTGTCCCTTCATAGCCCAACATTCACTACCATATAACACTACCGGTCTTATAGCAGTACGATAGAATTTTTCTTTAATTTTATTGGGTATTTTTTTATCACAAAGAACTCCAGTGGCTTTCCTCCACTTACACCAACCAGCTTGAATTCTATGATTAACATCGTCATCAATCTCCCCATCTTGTCTTACAATTGATCCTAAATATTTAAATTTTGTCACTTGAGGAATTATATCCTTTCTTAACCTAACTTTCAAATCGTCTCTAAGTTATTTATTTGTGAAATTATTATGCATATATTCTGTTTTATTCCTACTTAAACGAAAACTCTTTGACTTCAACGTATTTCTCCATATTTCCAATTTTGTATTAATCTCTTCTCTTGAATCCGCTAAAAGTACTATATCATTCGCAAATAGCATGCACTTGGTACCTCCTCTGTGATACTCTCGATTATAGCATCGATAACTAAGTTAAATAGATACGGGCTTAAAGCTGATCCTTGATGTAGGCCAATTCCTATAGAAAATTCATTTGTCTCACCTCCGGGTGTCCTAACCCTAGTCAATGACCCATCGTACATATCTTGTATTACCTTAATATAGACAACACTCACAATCTTCTTTTGCAAGACTTTCCAAAGTACATCCATTGGTATCCAATCATACGTCTTCTCTAAGTCAATGAAAGCCATATGTAAGTCTCTTCTCCTACTTTGATACTTCTCCATCATTCCCCTTAGTAAATAAATCGTCTCTGTAGTGGATATTCCTGGCATGAACCCAAATTGTCTCTCAGAAATACTAGTCTTCATTCTCAATCTATGCTCAATCAATTTTTCCCATAATTTCATTGTGTGACTCATAAGTTTAATCCCTTTATAATTTGCACAATTCTAAATATCCCCTTTATTTTTGTAAATAGTAAATAATGTACTTAATCTCCAATCATCAAGCATCTTTTTCGACCTTAAAATCTCATTAAATAATTTACATAACCACAACACACATTTTTCTCCTAAACATTTCCAAACTTCAATCGGTATACCATCCGGTCCAACGGCTTTACCATTCTCCATTTTCTTAAGAGCTTTGCTAACCTCCGAGACTCTAATTTTACGATAAAATGACATATTAAGCTCACATTCGCTAACTGTCAAATCCTCCAAATCACAATGGGAACCTTCACATCCATCATTAAATAGCTTATAGAAATACTCTTCTCATCTGTTCTTAATATCTCATTCAGTAATTAAAACCTTACCAACTTCATTTTTTATGCATCTTACTTGATCCAAATCTCTCGACTCATTTTCTTTATTCCTTGCAATCTTGTAAATCATTTGTTCACCAGCCTTTGTCCCTAACTCCTTATAAAACCCCTCATATGCTTTAGCACGAGCATCACTAACTACCTTCTTCGCATCCCTTTTCGTCAAACGATACTTTTTCAATTATCAGAACTATTGTCCAAATGTATCGCCTTGAAACAATTCTTCTTATTACGCACCTTTTCTTGGACCTCCACATTCCACCATCAAGTCTCTCTATCTCGTGATCCAAAACCTTTTGATTCTCCTAAAATGATTTTAGCAATCATTTCAACCGTTTTTATCACATTCTCCCACATGATACTAGCATCTCCTTCTAACTCACACACACTTTCCTCTAATAACTTACTTCTAAAAGTCTCTCGATTCTCCTCCTTTAACTGCCACCACTTGATCTTTCGATAAAAAACTGTTCGAGATTTTGGTTTTATACATTTCATTTGCATATCAAGAACTAACAATCTATGTTGTGTAGTCATCCCATGCCCAGGAATTAGTTTGCAATTAGTACAGCGTCTTTTATCAGTATTTCTTGTCAAGAAAAAATCGATTTGAGACCTATGAGTTCCACTTTTGTATGTGATTAAATGTTCCTCTCTCTTCCTAAAACAAGTGTTGATAATCTTAAGGTCGTATGCTAAAAAAAATCAATAATAGTTTGTCCTTCCTCATTCAACTCCCCAAAATCAAAACCACCATGAACCAATGCATGTGATCCTGTCTCTTTACCGACATGTCTATTAAGGTCTCCCCCAATATAAACTTTCTCGGTTGTTGGTATATTTTCAATCAAACCCTCCATATCTGTCCAAAACTTCTCCTTGAGATGTGATTCTGCTCCTACTTGGGGTGCATATACACTAATAATGCTCATAGTCTTCTTTCCAACAATTACTTTCACGGATATGATTCGATCCTCAATCCTTTTAACTTCCACAACATTCTTCCTCTATTCTGCATCCGGGATAATACTAACACCATTCCTTCCCTTTACCTTACTTGTGTACTAAAATTTGGAACCATTTAACCTAATCTATTTATTCATCTCTCCTACCCATCTAGTTTTTTGCAAGTATAAGATACTAATCATCATCAATCTCCACATCTTGTCTTACAATTGATCCTAAATATTTAAACTTTGTCACTTGAGGAATTATATCCTCCCCTAACCTAACTTTCAAATCATTTCTAAGTTGTTTATTTGTGAAATTACTATGCATATATTCTGTTTTATTCCTACTTAAACGAAAACCCTTTGACTCTAACGTATTTCTTCATATTTCTAATTTTCTATTAATCTCTTCTCTTATAAATCACGACCACATGTGATTTAAGTTTATGAAGTTAAAAATAATTTATATATCTAGACATAATTCTTTTGATTAGGGGTATATTAGTAAAAATGATATATTAACTCATAAATATGTATTTTCTTATAAATAACTAATATGGATTGCTAGATATATTACTTATGCATACTAAACAAATCAATGTACATTGCTGGTAATTTAACAAGTGGCAATCTTTCTGAGTGGCAATCTACATTGCTAGGTAATGTTGAATGACAATGCGAACACACCCAAAGAATTAAGTTTTCTAAGGATGTGTTTGGTTGACTGGTTGATCTTTTACTTAGAATCCTAGCATTTCAAGGAATATGATAACTTGGAATCAAATTTCGGAACATAAACCATAATTTTGTTTGGTTTTGTTTTGAGTTTGAAATTTATAGTAGGGAAAGAGTCATTGAAATGTGAGATAGAAATTTGAAATGTGAGATTACTCCCTATCTTTAAAGAAATGAGATTGACTCATTTGGTAGGAATTTGATTGCCTCCGAAATTTAATATTATCAAATGCATTCCAATATAACACACTTCTAAACGCTAATATCTAACATACATTTAGATATTCCCAAGAATGCATCCAAATAAAGAACGTACCAAACGCACCCTTAAGTCCTTCTATTAAGTTTAATTCATATTTTATCAAGTTATTTTCTTAATAATTATGGTCATTTTGTGTCCCTTGTTTTTTAATAGGAAAAATAAATTATAAAAAATGAAAATTATTAACATGAACTTGATATTACATAAAATATTAGTATATAATATTTTTACCCATATTGATTTTTTCTAATTTTTAAACTAGTTTTATTATAATATGAAAGTAAGGGTAAAAATAATACTTCATATTACACTACAAGAAAAATGGGAATTACAGACGGTCGAAACCGTCTGTAATTTCTCGAAAACCGTCGAAAATGACAATTTCCGATGGTTTTTTCGACGCAATCGATTCGTCTGAAAAATGGTCGTCGCAAATTAATTTTCGACGATTAGAAAAAAAATGTTGGAACTTCCGACGGAAGTCAACGGTCGCGACCACCGATATTTTCGACGGTCACAACTGCCCATATTTTCGGTGGTCGCGACCGCCAAAAGTTTCGACGACTTTCGGCAGTCGTCACGACCGCTGAAACTTTTGGCAGTCAAAACCGTCACAAACAAATTTTATAATATACGGCCAACGACCAGATTCGACCGCTAGGCGGCCAATCTGAACGCCAACGACGGCATCCGGCCGCCGCTGGATGCGCCCACGACTGGATGCACTCACGGCTGAATGCGTCAGATTCGGACGCCAGCGACTGAATCCGGCCCAACCGATCCGGCCGCGGGGGCAGATCGGCCGGATCTGACCACGGGAGAGGGAGGGGGAGAGAGAGAGGGAGCAGAGGACCGCCGATGGGAGAGGGTCGTCTCGAGAGAGAGATCCGATCGCCGGCGAGAGATGTCATCGTGCAGGAGGGATATGGTCGCCGGCATAATAGGAGAGGGGGAGAGAGAGGAGAGAGGTAAACATATAAAAAGTGAAAGGAAGTGGGGATATATATAGCGGGAAAGTAAAAATAATTAATAATAAAAGTAGCGGGAAAGTAGGAAAATGAAAAAATGCAGCGGGAGAATGATTTTTAATTACCGATGGCTATGATCGTCGAAAATTAAGTATTTAGATTAATTTGACGATTTGGACTATTGTTAATTAGATTAATAAAAGATTTTTTATATTATATTATTTTTTCATTTATCAACGGTTAGAACCGTAAGAACCAGCGAAAATTACGACGGTTTGAACTATCGCTAATTATATTAATAAAATATTCCTTATATTATATTATTTTTTATTTACCGACGGTTCGGACCGTCGAAAATTACGACGGTTGGATATCCGTCGAAACTTTCGACGTTCTTGATCATAAAAAAAATAAAATAATAATATAATAAATAAAATAATTTATTATTTTTCATTTACCGACGGTCTAGACTGTAAAAAATTACGACGGTTGGATATCCATCAAAACTTTCGACGTACCTAATCGTCGAAAAATAAAATAATAAAATAATAAAATATATAATTTTTTATTTTTCATTTAAAGATGGTGCAGACCGTCAGAAATTACGGCGATTGGATATCCGTCGAAACTTTCGACGTTCCTAATCGTCAAAAAATATATAATAAATTACATTTATTTTTCATTTACTGACGGTCCGGACCGTTAGTAAATGAAAAATAATTAATTATGTAATTTTTTCGGACCGTCGGAAAGTACGACGGTTGCATATCCGTCAAAAATTTTGATATTTCTAATCGTCAAAAAATAAAATAATAATATAACAAATTACGTAATTTATTATTTTTATTTCCGATGGTCGTGACAATCGAAAATTCTGACGGATCACTATCCGTCGTAAATTGCGACGAATTTCTATCCATCGGAAAATGCCCATCGGAAAATCCCAATTTTTTTGTAGTGTTATAAATATAGTTCACTTCATAAACTATAGTTTACTTCTAATCTTAAAATTCGACTCCCTATGTCTTCGTTTGATTAATATGTGTTGCATATCAACATTGGGAATTCAAATAAACACATACATACACATGATGTCTATCTACACAAATTCACCATTTTTCAAACTTGAAAAAAAATGTCAACTGAAATTTACCTCTAAATACAATCCATTAGTATATAATTGAATTGAGCATATTTGATTACATGTACTTTATATAACTAATTAAATTTGAGCACATTTAGTTAACATATATACATTGACGGCATGCAATTTGTTGGAACATCATACACGTGCGCACATAGACATATGTGTCTATGTATATGAATAACACAAATGATAGAAGTTCTAAAACTTCCCATGAAAAATGCTTCTTCAACCTGAAATTGCTAGATTTATCTATGGAGTCGTAATATAAATAGATTACAAATTATCCATGACGAAAACGTAAAGATTAATTAGTTATCAAGCTATCGTGCTAATTTCTCACTATTTGAGAAAGTTTAATCAAACATAGTGATCACAAAAAAATAGCCCATATTGCATGGTCGGTCCAATATCTTTTACTGGTCACAATGGTCAACCTTCTACCCGTGATAGAGCAAGAAAAATATCTGTGATAGAGCAAGAAAACCCTTGTTGATGAATTCACAATTTATTACTAGTAAATATAAAAGTTTATTATAAATAAATGATAAAAAACTATAGGCCAAACATTAAAAGTTATCTTTATGAGATTTCATTTTATCTAAACACTTGTGCAATTTAAATTCATTATACATAGGGGATAAGAGTCCTGTGGGCCAAATTCTTCCCCATATATCTGGGGCGCCCTTAGATCATCTGACGGATAAAATATTTGCGCGGTTCAACACTTTGAAAATGCCTGCGTATTGATAAAAAATCGGGTTCAACATCTGCAGAACCGGTTCGGTGTTGAGATCGGGCCCAAAAGAAAAAAACTTGTGGATCAGCCCCCCAAACGAAACCTAAATCCATCAAATGCAAACGTCGCTCTGGCGAAAAACTTGAATCCCTATGTGGCGATTGCCGTCATCAGGTTGTTGTTGCCTCATCCGATCAGTGCCGCCGCTGCTCCAACCTCGTCCGATCGTCGTCGACGCCGCCTTGTCCAATCTGCTTGTTGTTCTCTCGTTAGATCGCTGATGCTGCTTTGTCGTCAGATCTGATAGTGCATCGCCATTGCTGCCACCAAGCCAGGAGTTTTGTGGACACAGAAAGTTCGATGGTGGCATGACTTCATCATTCTATCATGTTCATGCTCTCCCTTCTCTCCTGACAAGGATTTCGTCACTCAATTGATAAAGAGCTGTTCATCATCCTTTTTCGGAGCATTTAGACTTGAAATTTTTCATATTACGACTGATAAGGGAGTAAATGGACTTCTAGGCCAAGCTTTATGTGAACACGGAGTACGGCTTCCAACATATTGCAACATTAGGGGCAAGCCTTTTGTATATCACAGGTGATTTACAACTAGTTTAGGTGCTGTACGAGGAGACATTGCCAACATTGTTGGTAAACTTTGTGCCTACTTGGATTCCAGAGGTGAAGCAGGGACACTAAGGAAGGGCAGTTGTTTGAGGGGATGACATGAGCGTGATCTCGCTTTATCACTGCTTGAGCGAGGTGGTCCTGCTGCTAGTAGAGTCCATCCTCTGATGTACATTTAGCAATTCATAAAAATTTTGGAATGGAGTTTCCTTGGATATTGACAAACTCTACTCTCCATAGTTCAATTTTTTCTATTTAGCTGAGAACTTGTGTATAACCACGACGCAGAGTCACACTTCTGGAGAGCAAGATTCTTGATAAGATAGCTAAAGGCTACAAATGTTTATCAGATGTTCACACAAGGCTTTTAATGAAAATGACTTGTAATTTTTATTATCTGACTAAAGTTTAAATCCATTCGTCTGCAATAGTTTACGTTCGGATGTTTACAATCAGTTTATGCACATCCCTTTTCTTACATGTTCTCAACGAAAAGGATGCCAAATACAGACTCTTAACTGGTACAAACATATGCACAACAAACTTATGATATTAACCTTTCAGCAGTGAGTGCCTTTACATCAAATATTTGTTCTAGAAAATACGGCATGTCAAGAGCAGGCTCTACGATCAGGCGGAACATATCAAAGCCAAGGGCAACCCCATCAACGGACTCCTACCGCTTTATTTCCACCAGCCGCCGCTACATATTGTCGTAGATGGTGCAACACTGTAGTGAGTATGAACCTTCAATGTTAGAGCCACTGCACGACTTTGGGCCAGCAGCATGGAGTAACATGTCCTAGCTTCCTTGAGGCGAGGAGGCGGGCATCCTTCTTGATCGAAAAAACATGGCTTGAAGTTCTCTCGCGATCGTAGATCAGTCAGTGATCTCCTAAGCTCAGTCTCTGCATGTTTCAGAAAATAATCATGTCAAGAATTGCAAAATTTACAAATTGAACCACAGCTTTCAACAATGTCAAGTCATTCAAAATAAATATATGTTGATATGAACATGCAAAATTATTGCAAAAAGCTTGAAAGTGTGTGAACAATCAAAAGCTAAAGTAAGATTTTTTTTATCTCTTCTTGTATGGATTTGAGTAGACGCTACTCCCCACCGAGTAAATTTATTATTACAGAAATGTATCTTTCCCACTACTTTCTCCTCAATTGTCATTTTTCACTAGAGAATGATGTTGTTAAACTAAAGTAGGCAAGATATAAAGATCAATATAAAACCAGTCAGAATTAAATAAAGCAAAGATATAAACAAGAAAGTAAAGACAACAATTTCCCCTTCCTCCTCAAGGGAAGATATCATCTTTAGTGAATTAACAACACTTATATGGCTTGTATAGATACCCAAAATCAAATGCTGATGGTTTTTTAAAGAATTACACAAAGGAGAAGAGAACCTAAACTTATTGTCAACAAGCACAAATGTTATCTAACCAAAGTTTAAATCCATTTGTCTGCAATAGAATAGATGACCTAACAAAATACAAATCATGTGATATTACATATTTGAACGGCCAAACTACCAGATTTTTTATGGAAGCAGATATATACCTTAGAACTTTCGGTGTCCACAAAGCTCCTAGCTTGGCAACAACAACGGTTATGCGCTACCAAATCTGACGACGAATCAACATGAGTGATTGGACGAGAAATCAGCAGGCAGATCAGACGAGGCAGCTTCAGTGAGATCGGACGAGGGTGAATCAATGGCAGCGCACCGATCAAATGAGGCAACAACAGCTTGATGATGGCAGTCGCCGCAGAGGGATTCAAGTTTTTTGCCGGCGTTTGCATTTGAGAAATTTAGGTTTCGTTCGGGAGCTGCTGCGTAGGTTTTTTTTGGGGACCGACCTCGACGCTGAACCGGTTTTGCGAATGTTAAACCCGATTTTTATCAACCTGTAGGTATTTTGAAAGTGTTAAATCGCGCAATTTTTTTTATCCGTATGATGAGGATCTAACGACTCCCCACATATATGGGGTGGATTTTGGCCCACAGGGTCCTTATTCCCATATACATATTAGGATATCATATGAGTGTTACAAGAAAAAACAACAACATTATGGATGAGTATCTCAAGAAAAAACAAATAAAATTAACTATGGCTATAAATAATATACAACTTCTACGTAGACAAAAGAATTAATTTATCATTCACAATTATATTAACATCATGTGAGACTATTAGATTTTAAATCTATGCTTAGTTGGTTACGATACTGTACAATAATGCAAATGTAGTTTCATATATGAATGAGTTATATACGGTTGGTTCAACTTTTTGTATGGTAGTTTTATTAACGAATCACAATTGTAGATTTAAATAGATTTATTGTGGATGTTGAAAATGTTGATTCTAATGTGGTCAACATGTTGATGCATAGGAACATTAAACTCTCTTATAGTATGTTGACAAATTTGAATAATGCATAAAACTTATAAAGTGACAATTCAAGTTGTGCAAGATAGATTGTCTCCGATCGATATTCTTATTTTTATTTATATGTCATAATGCCATTTAAAATTTTATGTTAAAAACATAAGGGGTTAATGAATATACATCACAACAAATGTGGTGTTAGCTCTGCTATTTGGACTTTGATTTGGATGAGACAACACTAATTTTCCAAGAGTAAGGTCCAATTTGTACAACTCCCAACTTTCTCCCTCCTTTGTGTCTCATTCCACTGACAGCCACAAAAGCTCATAGCAGCACAAAGACCTAGTAGAACTTGGTTGCTAACATCCATGCATGAGAGGTATAGTGCAGAGTATACCATCGAGATATATCTTCCACACGAAGCGCATAAACAATTATTGCGACTATGCTTGTAAGATTTAACAAGGAACTCTTCATTGTCGAATGAGTTCATATGTGAAGATCATCACCAACATCTTTGCCGAAACTCTTTAGTAGACTCATTCAAGATGCCACTCTAACCATCCACAGAAGGCTCACTCCATAACTCTCATCTTAGCTTTCAAAAGTGCTTCATACACAACATATTCTCTTCGTAGTTACTGCCATGAACAACAGAAGGTGTTTTGCATTGCAACACAATAAATTGATGTACTATGCAATAATTACAATCATTAAAAGTTATATGGTATCATAGTTTTTTTATCCTAGATGTCCTATCCAATTTCTTCATCTTCCTCCTCTGCAATTGCAAGTGAAAATGTTGCATTTCACTCTACCATTCGACCTATTCAGCACACTAGTAACTCCTGCCTTACCACATCTTCTCTTCCTTCTTCTATCAATTGCCTTGCATGTCACTTTCTTAATAAAACCCCATCTCTTTGTTCATTGGTTCACTAAAGAATTTCTTCGAATGTTATCCTCACACTTTTTCCAGAATAATAAACAAGTTCTTCAAGGCAACTACAACATTCCAACTGCAGCACCACCATGTTAGATTTTTTTTGTTCCCTTTCTACTTGGAACAACTTGGTTCATCCTCGTATCCTTCACTCTTTGCTCAACTTTAATAAATTTCCTATCAATACACCCCGCAGCCGGGCAAAATGCACCTCTTGCATCCAAGGCAAAGTAATTGTGAACACATAAGTCCACCTACTCTTCTATTATGTTTGGGGACCCACCCCTCAACCTTTCATAGATGGCCACCAATACATCATTCTTTTTATTGATGATTATTCATGTTTCTCTTGGATTTTTCCAATTTATAATAAGTCTAATATTATGTATTTTTTCCTCATTTTTATGATGAAAATAGTTCGAGTCAGGTCAAGTTTTCAGTCTAAAAAATCATCCACTACTTTTCGAGTCATTTTTAAAATTTTAAAAATTGGTCATTTTTTCTAGTGATTTTTTCGAAGTCATACTTTTATATAATTATATTTTAAAATATATATAATAAATTGAAGTTAGTATAAAAATATTTAATTTTATATTAAATATAAAATATACTATTAAAATTTTAAAGTTATTAAATTGGAGTTTGATAATGTGATAGAAAAGTATGAAAATTTATTCAAAAAAGATTATATCTATAATAAAAGAATTGATAACATATGAATTAATTATATAAATAAAAAATGAACTCCACCGGCCCTTACATTTTTTTGGGGTTGAGCCCTAATTTTAGAGGGTGAATTTTAATTTATTAAAAATCACCCTAAATCATATTCGGCTCCCTAATTTTTTATTTTTTGGGTTCAATTTTTACGGATCGGGTAGATTGTTCGGGTTGGTCAGGTTTTTCTTACACCCCTACTCATTTCATGCTTTACTTAAATATTGGCATTTTTATTTTTGTAAAACTAATGTGGAGAAAAGAGAAAATATTGATGTGATGCCATGTAAGCATTCACGTCAGCGCCAAACGATCCATCAATTAATTGGCGATAATTGGTCATGATGATCGCGATCCAAACGTTTTTGAAGTTGGATGACCGTAGTGTTATAAAGTCAAGTTGGATGAACATATTGGAAATACCTCCTAAGTTGAATGACAATGAGTGAATTTACTCCGATTGGATTGACAATCGATTTGGCAAGAAGTTGATCAGCAGCTTTGCTATGTACCTTGGTTTTTGGTTGGGCAAGACATAGTGCACAATGTCCTGCTCCTCTACCAAGTCAGAATACAAAGCTTCGATGTTATGACCAAACTTATTTTGGTTGCATTTCCTATTGAGTGAACTATGTTATCCTTCCACATTTTCCAAGGAGGTCGGCGGCGGTTCCCTCGCCGACCCCATGGACATTGGCAACTACGTGGCCCGCATGGCCATCACGCACTTGGGATGCTCTCCGATCTTGAAAGAATCGTCTGAGAGGTATGTACACCAATTGATCTTTTAAGATTGAATCAAGTATACAGTCGTAGTAAGTGCATGATGTTAAATTGCTAGGGCCTCACACTCAGACATCTCCTTTTAGGTCCTGTACATTATGTTTATTGCACGTTGAGGAAGGAGGAGGTTCGTCCCTATTTAATGTCAATTTTTGTATGTCCCTTCTGTTTAATGTCATGAGACAATTGAACAATTGAAATTCTGAGTATTATGTCCGATTTGTATGAATATTATGAAAATTTGAAATATTAAATCACTTTGTATTAATCTCTGCTAGGCCATTGTATTAATATTCGAACAATTCATCTATGCTTGTCCACTTTGTATTGAAATATCAAATTATGAGTATTATTTTTTAAAAAAAGAATCCAAATGTTTCCGATGGGTTTCTGCTAGTCGAAAACCTTTTTAAAAAAGGAAGGTTGGAGCTAGGACGCAATGCCATCGTAGCTTTCGATGAGAAAGCACCGTCAAGAACTTCGAAGGCGGGACAATCATCGAAGCTTTCGACAACACATCTTGTCGGAAGTTTTGAAGGGACACCACCCCTCCCTCCAATTCCAGCAACCTGCTTAGGAGCTTTCGACGAAAATCAAAGGAAAGCTTTCCTTCAAAATTTAAGACGAGACATGTCCATGAAAAATTTTGAAGATTAAAGTTTCCTTCGAAATTTGCGACGGGACTTACCCGTCGAAAACTTTGAAGGTGAAGTAATTGTCGCAAATGTCCATCGAAACTTCCGAAGCACATTTCAGGACCGTCGGGAACTCTTTCCAATGACTATATTTCCTATTGCCTATTACCCGTTGGGAAATCCGTGGAAAAGTCTTTTTTGTGACGGACTTCGAAGGTTTTGCGATGGTATATTCATCGGAAAACTGCGAGTGACAATAGAAGTGCAATTATCTAACTACAAATATTGTGTTTCATGTCCATACAAAATACATAAAGGTCTATTTTCATTTTCTGCGTGATGAAGTTGCCAATAAAAAACTTAGTTGTGAATTACCCATCAACACAAACACTTGAGGGGACGTATTATAACCATTCAATATATCACTCTAACCAACCACACGAGGCACTCTCCACAGTCATCATCTAAGCTTTCAAAAGTGCTCTACAGTCAACATATTCTCTTCGTAGTTACTGCCATGAATAACACAATGTGTTTTCTACTTCAATGCTATAGTTATAAATTTATTTAGTCTACATCATTACAATAAAAAAATATAAAAAAGCTTTAATTTTCACACATAGGATTGATCCAAATGGATGGATAGATTTAATTTTAATATTTACGAGTGGTCAATTGACTTTGGGGTGAACTCGAATTTATAACATATTTATTGCATTGTACATTCATTAACCTTCAAAGTATAAAATAATATAATAAGGGTAAAATGGAGGTGTGAAGCAGCCAACTTTTCGCACCATGTAGCGCACATTACAAGCTGTCCAAGTAAGATCTAAAGGCTCACAATCGTGCGTGCCTCAAACCGTCCAGATCACATCAATCGATTGTCGTTAATCTCATGAGATTCTCTATCTCTCTCCCTCTTCTCTGGCAAATACGAGTGCAGGCGGCATCGGGGAAAGAGAGAGGCGAGGAGGAGGGCCCAGAGGAACGAGAGGGGAGAGGGGATGGGGAAAAGGAGAGAGAAGAGTGTTGTGTATCGAGGCGTTGCGGATCGCGGATCGAAATCGAGCTACTGTTGATCATGGATAGGAATTGAGCTACTTTATGTTGGAGTTGGCGAATACTTCAAGACTTGTTTCTCACACCAGGTTCGCCAACGTGAGCTTAGGAGAATTTGAGTATTACCCAATTATCTGTGATGCTGATGTACTGACAAAAGTGGGTTCGGGGGGCACCGCCCCCCGACGACGCCTAGATGGGTTTGGGCTTTTGTTTAGCCGGCCCGTGTGGTGCGGATTAAGGGTTTCTCTGTTTTGTTCGGGTTTTTTGAACCCGTTAGGGAGAGACATATTTATTGCTCTTTTTTCAGATGTAATATGTGGAGGTTGTAACCAAAAGATATAGTGGAATCTCTTTGCAGGACGTAGCCCTAATCTCAAGGGTGAACCTGGATAAATCTTGCGTGTCTTCTTTAATTTTTATGTGATTTCTTTGCGATCTTCTACCTTTGTTCTCGAATTTTTCCATCACTTTATCGGTCACCCTTGCGGGTCGTCGTTGCCTCGCCGGTCGCCCTTGCCCTCTTCTCGCCTCTCCTTGTCGGTCGTCCTTTCATCTCCTCACCGAAGATCGAGAGAGGGAGCGAGATCGTGTGGTCCAAGTCGTCTCGCCTCGCCGGTCGCCCTCGCCCTCTCCTCATCGGAGATTAGGAGAGGGAGCGAGCACTACAAAAAAATTGTCGAATAGCGAAGTATAGCCTTTTCTTAATGCTTTTATCATAGCTGGATAGATTTACGTGTTTATTATTAGATGTTTAATAGTAACTATGTGTGAATCTTGTGCATGATAATTGATTAAAAACTCATTGAAATAGTTTACTATTGAACCTAGGCCGAATCCGATCAACCCGGGCCAGGTATCCATTCAACTTGGGCCATGCCTTGTGGTCCCGAGCCGAGTTCGCCCAATAGAAGAACGAGGCACAACTCAGGTGGAGTTTGGCTTGTCGCAATCAATTTTTGGCCATATGATTTGTGACTGTTAATTATGGATTGTTAATTAACTTGTTTAGTAACTAATAACATAAATTTGCATCTGAAAGCATCCTAATTAGGATAGATCAAAATTGACTTGTTTAGCTGCTTTTATCTATTCTTAATTTAGGGTAGTTATGTTGTCCTAACCGAAACCTATACTTTTGGTGATCTTTCCATCACTTGAATTCTACAAAAGATTTTATTATCAATTAAGAGATGAGGTGTGATTAAAGATCTGCAATTTAATTATCTCTTTGATTGTCATCAATTTGAATCACTATTATCTGAAATCATTTCTCGTTAATCACTTAAATAATAAGCTTAAGTTAGAAACATAAGAATTAATTAGATTGGCTCTCGTGGGTTCAACACTCTATATTCACGCTTTATTACTTGACACGATCTAGTATACTTGCTAGTATATTTATATTTTATTTGCACGCATCAATGACCGCTGAATGAACCTCAATTGAACGATCGCTCAACTTTCAGGCATCCGATTTGTGGACAGGATACGACCTTAACTAAAATCACCTGATTTGATACACTTTTATCCACCTGATTGATTACTGATTGTTATAAACTAAAGAATGATCATGAGTCACTTTTGTTCCCTACAACCTTGAACGATCCACATGATTGAAAGAGAGACTCACGAGTTATAAGATAAGATGGAGGGTTACCATTTGCCCTATATAGATGGGAGTTTCTCCCTATAGATGTTTTTGCCTTACCCAAGGTCATCTTGTCCGACGGGGCTGTGGCACTGATCCTCATTGGCCTATCATAGACTAGATAAATACACACTTGTATGTATAATGATATTCCCTAAAACTGGAGAACTCTTCCAATTATGGATAAGATAAAAGAACATGAATGCCCAAAGATGAATGAAAGGACTTTGTCCTTATGAATATGAACATGAACAAATGATTATGGAATAATGAACATGAATATATGATGCTAATAGCGTCTCAATAGCGTTGTCATTGGATCGACAAGAAGAGACGCTAAGTGCATCTCTATCGCGTCCATTTAGCATCTTATTAGCATCACAAAATGTAGACGCTAAATGAGGCGCCAAAAAGATGCTACAACGGTATTATCACGCACAAAAATTAATAAATGTGCGGCAGATGGTAGCGTTGTATTGGTGTTGTAGCACTGCGATGCTAAATTAGTGTCACAAGCAAAGCGGCGCTAAATCGACGTGAATGTAAGAGCCGATATTAGCGTTGGCTTCTTGCAATGCATTGTCGTCGCAAGCATGCGACGCTACATTAGCGTCACTGTGACTGCGACGCTAAGTCAATGTTAATTACATTTTCCTATATATACACAATAGTCGACGCTAAGTCTTTTACACTCTTTTTAGTATAGTCTATATAATACTAACCACTCTATCTAATACTATACTATACTATACTATACTATACTATACTATACTATACTATACTATACTATACTATACTATACTATACTATACTATACTATACTATACTATATAATACTAACTACACTATACAATACAATACAATACTATATACTATATTATGCTATACATTATACTATATTATACACCATACTATACTATATTATTCTATTATGTAATATACAAATGTTAATATAACATGCTATACATACATTATACTCCAATTCCCAAATTTCAAAATGGGGGAATAATGCTTCATCATTTTCTATGAAATTCAAATGGCAATTGCCGGATTCCAACCATCAGATCATCACAAAATTTGTACCTCTAGTAGATCACGACAACATTGATTTTTCAATATTTTTTTACAATTTTAGGAGGCTGACGACAAAGTTAAGAACTTAGGAAAAAAAGGCTTCCAATGATGACCAACATGAGTCTGACGGGAATTTGTCAAAAAGAAAATTACGGACTTGTAGAGATCGACGCGAACTGTCCACTTGCACAAGAATCGCGGAGATCGGAGATAAAAAAAATTCAATAAAATGGGCAAAGTTTCATAATAGAAACATTCCGTTCTAGCTCGGATTGCAATGAAAAAATAGGAGTTTCGAAGGGCTCGGAAAGGTAAGGCGGTGCAAACTTTTCACATTTCACGTCTTTTCCGCTCCGAGTCTCAAAATACACATTTTTCATAATTGTAAAAATTCATCAAAACTTATACCCCTAAGAAATCTAAAAGTGTGCATTCTCGAAAATCGGACCTTTCGAGAGTGCTCGTAATGGTCCCGATTAGTCGAGATAGAGTTTTCAAATTTTTTTCGAGAAATGTTGATTTTGTTAAAAGTTTTTGTATCCAAACTTAATAAAAAATGGTCTATTTTGTTTCATGCGACTTAAAAAATATTAAAAATTACTTTTCTAAATACTCGGACGACTCGAGACTTCTTAGAATGGCCTCATTTGGTCGACATACAATTCTTGAATTTTTCAAACGACGTCAATATTCTTCTCTTATATATGTTATTTGTGCTCAATATATAACATATATACATATTACAAATATGCATATTACATATATACATATACATATTACATATATACATATGTGTTCATATACATATACATACACATATACATTCAATCAATTATTTTGGCGATCCTAGCTTCACAATCGCGTCGCCTATTTGCAACGCCACTCTTAATAGCATCATAATAACATCACCTAGTTGCGATGCTAATTTAGCATCTAAGAATTGTGACACTAATTCGACGTGTTGTTCTACTTTAGTGTCGCGACATTGGAGGTGCCACAGTGAGGCGCTATGTGGCATACTTTATAAATGATTATATATAAGAGTTGCATTAAAATGGCGCCACATTAGTGTCGTCATAACGTCTCAACAAAGTACGTCGCTAATTGGCGATCCGTGTGTCCATCGAAGAAGAATCCTAACCGTACATTTTCTTTTATCCGATGCTCCCCACACGTTCACCTTCTTCTGTGCCCACTTCGTCTTCTCTTTTTCATATTCATCTTTTGCTCGTTCGTCCCTTCATCTTCTGCTCCTCATCATGACTTCGCTCTTCATAGACCTCCATCTTCTTTGTTGGAACCGCCGCTGCCGTCAGCATTCGTCGTTGCTAGCATCTGTCGTCTTCCTTCGTCGTGGCCTTCCGACAACCCAAGAGAGAAACCCTATGAATCAAGCTCCGACCGATGGCATCCTTGCAGTCTGCTATGTCTTCGCCCCGCCTCCCCACAACTCTGATTCGGCATCCGATGACGTGAGCCCTTCGCCTCCGCATGCTCCGACCATCAGGACTCCATCGACGACTCTACCGCCGCCGCCGCTTCGCCCTCTACCCCTGACGACCCCGCCGCTACCGCTTCGCCTTTTACCCCCGATGACTCCACCGTCGCTTCGTCCCCACCCCTCCCAAGATCCCTCCCTCCGACCCCTTCTCCTCCCTTCTACCCAACGTGGTCGTCTGCTGCTGCCGCCGCCGCCGGAGTAGGAGGAGCACGAGGGTGCTAAGAAGCGGGGGAGCTGCTGATTTTGTTTTTGATTGTATTGAGCTGTAAAATTTTGATTGTAAAATTTAAACGAATTTACAATTTTGATGAATGATGTGAATTGAATTTAATTTTGATATCTATTTTTTATTTCTCTTTTGATTCTAGACAACATGAATTGAATGTAAAATCAATGAAATCTTAAGATGTCTACGGCGTGAATATTGTGATCGTAGTGATTTACAGTATTGTATAAAATATTATTTAGCATCGACAAAAAACGTCATTAGCGCCGTGATGGAGGATTGCTTTTGCGCCTGAATAGCGTCACCATGGTGTCACCCGCAATAGCATCACATTAGCGTTGACTTCTGAGACGCTAAAAGTGATTCCCCATCTTGCAAATAGTGTCACCTTTGCATCATTGTAGTGCCTCGTGTCGACGGTAATAGCGTCACAAACTTGTGGGCACAGATGCGCCGCTAATTGCGTCGTAACTTTTGCGTCACCACGTCTGTGGCGTCAAGTCGACGCTAATGTGTTGCTACTTTCATCAACGCCTAGTTAGTGACGCGTTAGCATCGATATTATTGTGTCTCTAATTGATCAATTTTCTTGTAGTGGAGATTGTGTGGTATATGTCATCTCACCTTGCTAGTCGCCCTTGCCATCTCCTCTCCGGAGATCAAGAGAGGGAGCGAGATCGCGTTGTCCAAGTCGCCTCGCCTTGCCTCGCCTCGCCGTTGTAGCCCTCACCAGTCACCCTCGTCATTATATTTTTATTTTATAGGTCACCTCGCCACGGCCCTCGCCGTCTCCTCCGCCTTGCCATTGTGGCCCTCACCCTCGCCTCGCCGGAGTTTGAGAGAGGGAGAAAGAGTCGGGGATTACACGCGTGAGAGAGATTGTTGTCGCATCACCAGGGATTGAAAAAGGGAGAGAAATCCGGATCGCGCACATGAGAGAGAGAGAGAGAGAGGAGTGTTGGTGAGTGCAATGTCAAAATATCGCGAGATTATGTCAAAATATCGTGCGCTTTCATTGAACCGTCAGAACGCATATGGATGATAGGATACACGCGTGATACAGTGTGAATCATCAACTGCTGAGCACATCCATTTTACCCATATAATAAACTACATGATAATGGTGATTATGTTGATAAAAAAATAAGAAAATGGTGAAAATATTAATATATTATTTATTTTATATTTATATTATTCTTTTAAAAAATAATATTAGTGTATTACTTGTGATGGATCATAATTATAATTTATATATATATATATATATATAATATTTCAATTTTTAGATAATTTATTATATATTGATATAAAAATGTATTATTTTTTAGGATCTAATTTAATGACACAAATCATAATTATCGAGGCTGGACTGGATATTGCTTCTAGTAAGTCTATAGTTTATGAATCAGATCGAATATAATAAAATATTATTTTTAAAAAATATTAAATCAAACTACATATTGATAATAATTAAATAAAATAAGATAATAATTCATATGATAATCTTTCAAGTTTAATATGTATTAATATAATAACTAATAAACTTAGATTAATGTTTCATAACAAACAAAAAAAAATGAAGCCACAATTACACATTTGTTGTAACAAGATTTATGCACTATATATTTTTTTATTGAAGTGCTACAAATGAGAATAAAAATAAAGAATATATAGATAAAATAGTCACATGTCGGCAAACTAAGAAAACAAAGGATACATCAACTGAAGAAAAAAAAGCACTTATAAATAAGTAGTGCGATAGCGACAACATCATGAAAGTGAGGACAAATTTAGCTATTAAATAAATGCGACAATTATTTTTATATCTTGGTTGGTAAAAATAATAAAGTTGGACAAATTGCCTAAATAAGTTTCCCATGGTTGTATATGATTGTGATAAGTTTTTGTCAATTTTGATAACTTCAAAGCAATTTAAACTCACTCATGAAACTAGAATGGTTAATGGTTCTACCATTTTATTATAATGGTTAACAGTTCAACTGTGTAGTCCGATCGTGATAACCCCGACATAAACTAACATTTGATTCAATCATGATAAACTTGACACAAACTAATATTCATGATCTTTATAAGTATAATGTAATGCTCTCAAGATGAACTCCATCAGAATTACCTTAACTAGAAGGGTACTTATAATGCCAGAAGCTTAATGCCACTTCAAAGTGGCAATTTTGCCCTTCATTTTTTATTATAAACTTTAAGTATCATTAATATAGTCTTTTGTCTGTTCATCTTCCACCCATTTTTTAATGACATATCATTAATATACCCTCCTTTCTCTTGCCTCTTCATCTTCAATACAATTTATATTAATTTAATATATTATCATTTTTATGTATTTCTTTCTTTTTATGTTTTGTGAACTCGTAGGCAACTTATTAAATATAATAATATTGTATAGCATTAGATGAGAACATATTAAATTAATGTATATTATAATATACATATTAAATTTGTAAAAGAATTCGCCAATAAGGCAAGAAACAACCTATGCAATTGTTTCAGAAAAAAAGCTTTCATTTTCTTTTTTATCTATAGTAATTTATTTCCATTTTCACCATCTTAATTTTTATTCCATTTCATATACTTTTGAATATTTTTTTATATATTTAATGTAATTACACTTTTCATATTAATTAAATTTATATGTATGAATCATATCTCATATTATATAATATTAATATTATATATTTTTATCATGAAAAATGATAATACTAATATCTTGAAGAGAGACAATAGAGAAAGAAAAAAAATGATTACAAGATTTATTAATCAAAAAGTTGGGTGGAAATGAGAATTGAAGAGGTGAAAGATAAATTAAAACTAAAGAAAGGGTGAAATAGGAAGTTTGGAGTGGTTTGAGGAGTGACATTAAGGACACCCTAGCTAGAATATGTACTTTGATTGGTCAATGAAAATAAATACATGGCGCAAAAAAATGTATCATTTAACTAAGTTGTGATATAATCATAAAATGGTACAAAAATTTAGATTAAGTATGCATGAGTCTTAAGTATCATAAATCAAATATAGCTCGATGAAAAAGATAAAGAACATAATATACAACATTACATCATATACAAAGGCCATAACGAGATAATTACCTATGACATTGAATTAATATGAGAGATGAACCTCTGTGAACTTTGATCTTATCATATTTTTATCTTATTACTATGTTTGACAAATTTTAAAAATTTGTCTCACCATGATCTACTATAGTCTGATAACATGTTGGTATTTTATTAATAATCTTTTATATCTTCTCTTATTAAGATGGTTCTTAATTTTATAAAAACTAGACTCCAAGAGCTATCATTCTAAGCTTTTTTATAAAATTTGGATGACAAAAGTTATTAAAAAAAATTCTTTAATAATAGTTGTTTGAAATATGAAGAAAAGAGGAAAAAACAATTCCCTAGAAATAACTTGATATCACTTATATAAAATCTAAATTGTGTCACACAATAACTTGTCATAATCAATTCTTTCTAATCATGGATTCCTCTAAGAAATTATATGTAAATCCACAAAAATAAAATAAAATGTACTTTGATGTTGTGAGAAATTTCATTCCCTTCTCAACTTTTTATGATTCGTCTAAGATAAAATGTACCAAAATAAAATAAATTTTTTTATTCATGGATTCGTCTAAGATATGATATGTAAATTCCCTAAGCGTCAAAATTTTCAATAATTTTACCCGTTGAAAACTTTTTTTAAAAAAATTCGACCGCTTGTGGCCAGATCCGCCCACAGGCGACTAAGAGAGAGAGAGGGAGGGAGAGAGAGAGAGAGAGAGAGAGAGAGAGAGAGAGAGAGAGAGTTGTTGTCGTTAAAGATGTGTCATCACCGGAGTCACGGGAATATATCGGAGTCGATGGTCGCCAAAGCTGAGAGAGCGAGAAAGACATTACAAGAAAATCGCGATTTTCCGACGGATAATTTTCGACGGTTCTAAATCCGTCGTAATTTGCGATAGATTTTTCGACAGATTTTTCGACGGTTATGATCGTTGGAAATAATTTATATTATTATTTAATTTTTCGACGATTAGGAACGTCGATATTTTCGACGGATATCCATCCGTCGCAATTTTCGACGACTTTTTCGACGGTTATGATCGTCGGAAATAAAAAAATTAAATTATGTATTTTTTATATTATTAAATGTTTTCGACGAATTTTCCGACGGTCACGACCGTCGGAAATAAAAAAAATTAATTATATAATTTATTATATTATTATTTAATTTTTCAACGATTAGGACCGTCGATATTTCCGACGGATATCCAACTGTCGCAAAATCCGTCGCAATTACCGACGATCAAAACCGTCGGTAAAATAAAAAATAAATATTATATATAACTAAATATATTTTCGACGGTCACAACTATCGATAATTATAAAAATATTTAATATTTACGTTTTCGACGACCGCAACCGTCGGTAATTAAAATTTTGTTATCCCGCTTTTTTTTCCTTTTCCCGCTTTCTTTCCACTTTTCCCTTTATATATATTCCTCATCCATCTTCTCTCTCTCCCTCCTCCCTCTTCTCCTCTCTCTCTCTCCCGGCCGCGAGCACCCCCTCCCGCCCGTTGGACGCCGGCGACCATCCCACGCCGGACGTCGGCGACCCTCCCACGCCGGACGCCGGCGACCCTCTCCCGCGCCGACGTATCTCTCTCTCTGCTGTCGGCCGGCCGGAGGCCGGATCCGGCCGTGGCCGTTCGGATCCGACCGCCTGGCGCCGGATCCGGCCGCCTGGCGCCGGATCCGGCCTCCAGCGGCCGAATCCGAACGCCAGGCGGTCGGATCCGGCCGCCTGGCGTCGGGTCCGGCCTCCAGCGGCCGGATCCGAACGCCAGGCGGCCAGATCCGGCCGCTAATTTTTTTATATTTAAAAAATTATTTGCGACGGTTGCGACCGTCTAAAGATCGACGGTTGCGACATCCGTCCAAAGTTTCGACAGTTGCGACCGTCGAAAAGTTGCGACGGTTCGAACCGCCGGCTTTTTCCGGCAGTTGCAACCGTCGGAAATATCGACGGTTCGAACCGCCGGCCTTTTCTGGCGGTTGCAATAGTCGGAAATATCGACGGTTCGAACCGTCGGGGGACTTTTTCGGCGGTTGCAACCGTCGGAAATATCGACGGTTCGAACCGCCGAGCACTTTTCCGGCGGTTGCAACCGTCGAAAAATTTCGACGGGTCGAACCGCCGGGGACTTTTCCGGCGGCCAGAACCGTCGATATTTGCGACGGATTTTTTTGAACCGTCGCAAATCCATTTGCGACGAGCGTTTTTCCGACGGATCGATTCCGATTGAAAAACCGTCGGTAATTGCGTTACCGACGGTTTTCGGGCTGATTAATCCGCGTTTTTCTAGTAGTGAGAGAGGTTGAGAGAGAGGATGAAAATCCATCACTAACACATTATAATATATTTTTATTATAAATTTAAATAATGTTGATCCTTACTTTAGTATTACTGAAAATTCATCGATAATAACGAAGGTCAGAATCGTCACGAATGTTTGTCATCAATAAATGTGGGTGCTTTTTTCGTCGATATTTCGAAAGAATATCTTTTCTAATTATAAATTTTATTGAAAAATGCGAAGAATTTTAATTTGTCTATATATATAAGATCATTTGTTGTATTATAAATTTAATTAATTAATAATAATAATCATTAAAATAAATTGTCACTATTTAAATTATATATAATATTATACTAGAGTGTTTAGTAAGTATTTATAATCTAAATAATAGTTAAAATAGTTGAAAAAGAAATTATCAAAATATTCTTTAAAATTATTTTAAATTTTGATCACATATTATTACAAATAAATAAGATAAATAGAAAAATAAATATAGATAAAAGAAGATGAAGATAAAATTAGGATTGGCACCCGACCCTGGTCGGGGCGGGGGGACACTCCTCTCACCTCGACCCCGTCGACCGGCCCCCTCCCTCGACCTCGACCCGAATCCCCCGGTCTGGAGGAAATTTTATCCCTCACGGGGACCCTGATTCTCCGAACCCCCATGACCTTTTTCTAGCGAGAACCGCCGTTGTCCTCCTCAAAGGAGCGTCATTGTCGTAAGCCCAAAAGTCGGACCCCAGTTTAGACCATATTGAATCGAATCAAACCGGTCAAAAAAATTGATCAAACTGATTAAACCGACCAAAACCGAGTTGATCACATTTTTTGGTTCAGCCAAATTTTTTTACTAAGAGATAAATTGATAAAAAATATTATTATAAATTTAAAAAATATCTAAAAATGAACTTTTTTCATAAACATTTATATTGATACATTAGTCTCCTCTTTCATTTATACTTATCTATTTACTCTCACTTTGCTAAGACTAATTTTTACACTCACTTGAGTGCGGGAATTAGGGGCCCCGTGAGACGGGAATAACTCCTCTCGTCCCGATCATTGAAAGAGAGTTCGGGGTCAATTTTTTTCCCATCCCGAACCCTACGGAAAAAAAATTCTCCGAGTTCGGAGCCCCGAACGAGGATTCCGAGCCCATGCGGGACGTATATTGACATCCCTAGGTAAAATAAAAAATTATTCGTCAAAAACATCAAACTATAAGAAATATAAAGTTAAATAATATTTATCTATTAATAAAATATTTAACTTTAAATTTTTAATTGAATAAATATTTTGGTCAACTAGTAATTGGTAAGAGACCTATTTAAATTATCAGTCAGATATTAACAGTACAATCAAAATACGAAGTAACGTGAAGAAATTTTAAAATAAAATTAATTATGGATAGTCTATTTGGACTGCCTGGTATGAAACCAAAGGGCTTAGTTATGTGTTTCCCATCTCCATATATAATGCAGGTTAGTGGATAAAGAAATGAAACTATAAGCATACCTTAATTCTTGTTTATTTACTTACTCATTATTCATTAATTAATTAAACATCAAGAGCCGGAAATTGGTATTGTTATTAACATGATTAATTAAATGAAGTAGCAACTCACTTGGGTAATACATACATGAAGCCGGATTTTAATCATACATTTATGCCATAACTCATCGCTCTCACTGATCAGTAAGAGCATGCAACTCTTGATTTATCTCTTTTTTTTTTCTTTTTTTTCCCTTGGGCGATAATATATATGATCATTTAGTACCTCGGCAACAATCCAAAGGATGTTGGCATAACCACACTTCTTACAAGTTTTTATTACGGACTGCGTCAACTTTTATGCACGTACTAAGTTTCCTTCAGAGACGATCATCTCCTGCGCTGCGCGGAGCCCATCAATGGAGATCGAGATGCTCCTTCACCTCTCGGCTCGCAGGTGGGCGGCGGGCGCGAAGGAGACGAGCGTCCGGGCCCCAAGCCACGGCTTGACGACGACGGCCGCGTTGAACGTCCGCCTCTGACCCTCGGGGCCCTCGTCCTCCCTGACGGCGGCGATCCGCAGGTAGTACATGACGCCGGACACCACCTGCTTCTGCGCCGAAACCACCCGCGTGAAGGCGAGGAGGCGGCCACCGCCGCTTCCGTGCTCCTTGATCCGGCGGTTGTATTCGGCCACGGCGAAGCGGCCGAGGTCCTGCACCTCCTCGTTGGAGTCCACGTCCTTCACTTCCGATCGAGCCCCGACCTTCCGTCCGGGGCCGCCGCCGGCGTAAGCTGTGGAATCAGAGACTAACGAAGCCAAGAGAAGGAAGAAGAACAGAAGGATACAAACAGGTGGTGGAGGAGGAGATGAGAGAGCTGCCATTTCGAAGAGGGGAGGGGCTGCCTGAGACGAGAAAAGGTTATTGTTGAGGTGCCTGTGTCGCTGCTGCGTGAAGACCGAGAGGAGAGGGACAAGTGACGTATATATGGAGTGGGAGAGAGAAAGGGGAGGGGGGAGAGAAGAAGAAGAAAAAGATGGGAAAAGGAGGGAGGAGGACACGTAACGGGAGAGGAGTGCGAGCGGTGTGCCGCATCTCTGCATGGGTCTGAACACTTCACGTGGCCCTTCCCTCTTCTTTACCTCGCAACCTTCGTCCATATCTTTCTGTTTGTCTGTTTGCCTGCCTCTCTCTCTCATCTCACCCACTTTGGCACTCTTCTCGCTCCTCTTCCCTCTTCTGTCCTCGTGCGGTATACCTCTCTCGTAAACTTTTTTTGTGGAAAGAAAGGCTACTGTTTGAATCATCACCTGCACTCATTTAGTTTTTTTTTCCTGTGGGTTGTGTAGATTATATGAGTCCAAAAGAGACTGTCTGCAGCATCTAATGAATCGATATGGATAGGATCATCATCACTTGGTACCACAGCTTGTTGTCACATTGGAAGATGCAAATTAAACAAAAGATATCTACTTTATCTATCTATCGATCTTTTTCCAAAGTCTCATTTAACCAGTTGCGATAAAAATTTCCTGTTTCTACATATATGCAATTTTACTGTATGAAAGGACACTAACTGATATTTTGTTGTGCATTAGCATCGACGACAATCAATAATTCTTATGAAGAAAACTATTTCATCTTTTATTTCAATTATGAATATGGAAGTTTGAATGGTTAAAGAAACGACGTGCACTTCAATCGATTGAGGAAGCAGAACAGAAAGATCAGCTCAAAATTTCTACCTTTGACCGACATCAGGTGATCAGTGAATATTGACAAGCTTAAAATACCGTGATAAACTTGAAAATGAGAAAATGTAAGAGTTTGTGTAACATCACGAAAAATTCAAAAGATTTAAATTTTTATTGTTATATGACATCGAACTTTTGGAAGACCGAAAAAGTGGAAGTTCGATCACGAAACGGACAGAAAATAAGAAGACTTCGGTTTTGATTCCCTTTCCTTCATTACATCCTATTAATGTCTAAAGATTTATAATTCTCTCTCACCCATGATTTGAAGAATAATGACACAAAGCTCCCACTATTGTACTCTTTAAAGCTACCGTCTCTCTTTTCTTTCTTCTCTTATTTATCTTTTCATCTTCCTTCATTGTTGCTTTCGTGTTCATCCACCTCGACCTGAGGACATTGGAGCTACTCCGGCAGCTCCACAAGGCACATGCGACACAGGAGGAAGAAAGGAATGCGATTAAAGCTTGATCCGATGAAAAGAAGAATCATACGCCGTCAAAAGAAGTATCTTTTCGGGATCTAGATCATGGAATAAGTTTCCTGCAGAAATTGCATGTTCTAATGTTATAAGAGGGTTCAGGCTCATGCTAGAATGGGTAGCTAGGCATCGTATTTTATAGTTATGTGATGGTATTGATTTGATTCCCCTTCGATTATTGATTATGGCCTAATGATTTGCATGCTTTATATGAGTTATTAATATGACGAATGAGAAGATCTGCTAGTGTACAAGTTAGGTAGTTACTTGGTAATTGATTTCATGTCATTAAATTGTTAGCCATGTCCACTGGAACTAATATAGAATGGAGATCGTTTTATGCTTGAAAATATGAATTGGTAAGTTATATTAGGTAAAAGGAAAATGATATGAATGATATGTTTAGGATGAGATTCATGATTAGATATACTTCTAAATCACACTATGTATTGGGTACTATGTTAGTTTGTGTTAGATCTTGTTAGCATTAAAAATTTGATTGAAAACATAAGGATTCGCAATGACCTACGACTCTATCGAATTGAGGCAGATGAACAAAACCCTTTCGGGCTTCCGATTCAACTCGACAGGAGTATAGTGATATCGAAACTTGACGAACGACCAATATGGACTAGAACGGAAGTCCGAAACTCTTTCGGATGATCGAGCTAAAAAATGTCGAGACTCAAAAATTGCGACGATAATTAGTCGATCGACTGATCGTGATAATCGAGCTGGAAGATATAGTCGACGGAAGACCGACTCTGATCGATCGAGGAAGATGACACTACTCTCAGTGGACGACTAGTCCAATTTCGGCCGATCGAAACTCTCAATCGAAAGTCCAAGAGTGTTCTCATATTATGATCGACGATCGAAAATCTTGATACCAACCGATTCACATATGACTTTGAAACGACCAACGGATGAACCTAGAATGGATGATCACACCTCTTTCGGTCGATCGGAGGATAGCGGCAAACAAACGTCCGAATCTCTTTTGGATGACCACTTATCTTTTAGTCGTCTGATTTGTGGATAGAGGGAATATAATCTTAATTTAACCCTCACATTTTGACAAGTCTCCACCCACTTGATTGGTACTGAATGACATGATATTAAAGATGATTCGGAGCCACCTTTGCTCCCTTCAACCTTGATCGATCAACATAATTGAAAGAGAGGTGATTTAATAAAGATAAAGATGAGGGTTTCCATCGCCTACCTAGATGGGAAGTTATGCCAACCTTGTGTGAGGAACTTCCCTATGAATGTTACCGGCTAGTGTGAGGTCATCTCACCTCTACGAATGTTATTGTCTAGTGTGAGGTCATTCTCACCTCTACGAATGTTATCGCCTAGTGCGAGGTCATCTTTCCTTATGAAATATTTGCCGTGGCACTCATCCCCAACTGACTCGCTATGGTTTAGGTAGTACACACTTGTATATTTGTAATGGTATTCCCTAAAAGTTGAGAGCTTTTCCAACATATGGATAAGATGAAAGAACATAAATGACCAAAGAGGAATGAAAGGACTTTGTCCTTATGAACATAAACGTGAACATGAACAAATGATTATGGAACAATGAATATGAATATGAATATGGAAAAGAAGTAAAATGAAAAGGACATAAACTATGATTATAATCTCCTTACCGACTTCACATTATGATTCATTCTCTTATTTGATTTACATGTTTGCTTCATGTTTATTCTAATGGAACTATTTTATGAGCTATACGAATTCACATTTAGCATTATACTAACGATTAAGCTTGCTCCCCTGTGTGATTCCCACAGATACTTGATGATGATAGCGATCCAATTGATGTGTGTGCGACGATTATAGTTCAGTGGTGTGTGCACATGATTATCTAGAGTCTAATTGGAGTCTTATTTTCCTTTATATTGAGTGGTATTTTCAATTCTATGGACCTATGGAGTTGTATATGGCATGAACTTATATGCATTATGTTGAGACATTTTGATGTACTCTTCCCTTTCGTTCTAGCTTCTGCGTTTTTCTTATATTCTATTATTGTAATAATTTATTTATTAAGTCTTTCGCTTAGGTATCACTTTCCATGACCATTGGATTAACGAAAGAGTCACATAAGGATCGAGGAAAGTAATGATTGAAAGAAGATGTCGCCATGTGGTGGATTATAATTTTGGGATATTACATTTATGGTATCAGAGCCTAATGTTAGGACTCTCTTGACGTCCTAGCTATAGAGCATAGGTTAAGTATGGTCTATGTGCACCCACCAAAGCTACCGCCACACTCAACCGCCTCAAAGGAAAGTAAGAATTGATTTTGCTTTCATGATTATGATTTTCTTATTGAGAGTTATTATTATTTTTTATAGATGGCTCCCACGACACATTTAGCAGCTTGATGCGGCAGAGGCCGTGGGCACGGACGTGGAGGTGACTGCATAATGGCCACCCTTGAGATTGTTGCTAACATACGTGAACTTCGTTCTAGGCAGTCAAGTAGGAGAGGACATGCGGTAGGAATTCCCTCCAGTGCAGCAACAGGAGCCCCAGCAGTCATCGCAGCAATCGATGTACTCGGTGCCCATGTACTAGGTACCGCTTCCTCCTCCAGTGCCACCGACAAATCCTCCCAGAGAGGACACTATTCAAGCTTTCCTAAAACTACATCCACCCCATTTCAAAGGGGCAGTTGACTACGAAGAGACCGCTGACTCACTACCATTGAGCTGATGTTATGCATCTCCTGATGTGGTGAGGACAAAATAAGGTCTTATATGCTACCCATTTGCTCATCGGTCGGGCCAATGATTGGCGGGAGATGGCACAAGAGACGAAGTTTTTCGGCCAAGAGGTTATCCCTTAGTCGAGCTTCAAATAGTTATTCGAGGTCCAGAAATCGAAGGTGCTCAAAGATCTACGTCAGGGCAACATGTCAGTAGAATATCATGCATACTTCATTCAGTTGGAGCGCTATAGTAAAGACTGCATGGACGAATATGATCGGGCCGACCAGTTCATCGATGGCCTCCACCACACGATTCGCGAGCGAGCTGTATTTGGAGTAGAGCTGGACCTACATGGAGTTGTTCTCATGGCGAACATGATAGAGCGCGAAATATAGATGTGACGAGAAGAACTGAAGAAGGATTCAATGTGACCAAATGATTTGACCAACCCAAAAGGTGATGACCACCAACAGGCACGAAGGGATAGACACCACAATGATCGGACAAGACCTTATGAACCACTAGACAACTCACAACAACAACAACAAGGTAAATACTTTTGTACCTATTGCGGACGAAATCATGATGGAGAATGCCGACAAAGACCAGAGCATGTATGCATTGCGGTGCCTTTAGACATTTTACTAGAGAATGTTTCGATGCAACTATCGGCATCAAAAAGTCAACTAAAGAGTATTGCCTACATCATGGAAGTCAACCTGGACCAAGGTCATGGTGACGCACCTATCAGAGGTATTACATTTTAAATTTTTAGTAAAAGATGTTAACTTTTATTAGGAATGAAAAAATTTTAGTATTGGATTAGTCGCTTCTAAGATATTATCATATTATCAATAGATAAAGACACATCATAATTGTAGAGAACAATCGTAATACCATGATAAGGTTAAAAGAAGATCAAGGACTAGATGAAAAGAGAATTAATAGAAGAACCTACTTCAGACGAATCCTTTTTCTATGAGTATTATAATGTAGCACCCTAAAAAATTCAAAAGAATTTAAAGTTTTATTATTATATGGCATCAAACTTTTGGGCGACCGAAACTAAAACGAGCGTCTGATGTCGTGATAAAGTCGGCAACTGAATAAACGACTGATCGAACGATCGAAACTATTTCGGACGTCCGAAAGTGCAACAGATAGAAAACAACAAGACTTCGGTTTGATTCTTTTTCCTCCACTACACCCTATTAATGTTTAAAGATTTGTAACTCTCTCTCCCACCCATGATGTAAAGAGTATGGCATGGAAACCGCACTATTGCGCTCTTAAAAGCCACTCTCTCTCTCTCTCTTTCCTTTCTTCTCTTCTTCATCTTCTCATCTTCCTCCATTGTTGCTTTCTTGTGCGCTTTCTTCATCCGCCTCAACCAGGGGACCTTGGAGCTACTCCAACAGCTCCACAAGGCACATGCGACACAGGAGGGAGAAAGGGACACTGCTAAAGCTTGATCCGACGAGGAAAAGAATCGGACGACGTCAAAAGAGGTGTGTTTTCAGCATCTAGATCATGGAATAGGTTTCCTATAGAAATTGCATGTTCTGAGGTTATAAGAGGGTTAAAGCTCATGCTAGAATGGGTAGGAATCGTACTTTATAGTTATCGTAATGGTATCGATCTATTTTCCCTTCGGTATTGACAATCATATATTTATTGATTATATTTAAGCATTATGTTGAGTTATAATTATTTGATTTCATCCAATTTTATAAGATTATTTGAATGTTTGAATTCTACAGTATTTTGTACTTAAATTTCAAGAACTGCGAGGAAAATGGACAAGAAATGAAGCTGGAAGACACTCTATTGCTTCCTTACGATCATATCACAATGAAGTGGACCAAATTGTAATGGATTGATGTAGACCGTAGCAGAAGGGGAGGCAGAAGACACCTCAATTGAACCACTACGAGTGGACTGTAGCGGATACTCCCAAACCGTAATGCACAACGACAAACCGTAACACGAAGTTGATTGTTCTGACAAACCATAGAGGGATCAAACTATTTTGAAGACATGATGACCATATTCTGATCCCGATTTAAGGGGATTTTAGTCATGTTTGTAGACCTTATGTTGGGGACTACAAAAGGGATTTGGAGAGGATGAAAAAGAGGGGGAGATCATTGCTAGGGTGAGAAGACGGCTGGGACGAATTTATATTTTTCTTTGCATTTCAGTACCTTTCTTAGACTTAATCTCATTCTCTTTTAATGAAATATTACATTTTGACGATGATTCTCTTCTCTGTGCGTGGCTAAACTTTTTTTTCTAGGGTTTGATGAAACTTAGGATTGATCGTTAGGAAATATTTTTATTTGATATGATGTGTTCTTTGTCTTCATGTGCTTGACGAAATGCTTATATTAGATTAACCACTCTAATTAAGCGATTTAAAATCTTCTTAATTACGAAAGTAATTCATTAAGATTAGTTAAAATAAATGACAAAATATATTATTTCTTAGAAATAAGGATAATAATTTTACTCATAAATTTTGGTTTATAATGCAATTAAAATAACTTAAATGACCAAGAAAGTATATGTTTATTATTTTAATTAGAATTATGTTGTCCTAAAAAGGAGATGCACGACTTTTGAAGATTAAGTAGAGCACTCATGATTTTATTATCTCTAAAATCCCCATGATCAATATCCTAGGTGGATTCAAAACTCTAGAACTTTTATTCTCATTTTTACTCATAATAAATTCTCGTTCTTTCTCGTTCTAACTTTTTTACACTCATTTCGACACTTCACTTTTATTTAGTTTTTTTTTATTATTTCTCTCTTCCTGACTGTTTAGATGTTATTTAGAATCATATAATTCTAATACTTGAATTTTTTGAGATGATATTTTATATACTACGACATTGACCCCGTACACTTGCGGGAGATTTGTCAAGCATTTATCTGTTTCCCCTTCGATTCTTGGTTATGGCCTAATGATTTACATGCTTTATATGAGTTATTAATATGACGAATGAGAAGATCTACTAGTGTACAACTTAGGTAGTTACTTGGTAATTGATTTCATGTCATTAAATTGTTAGCCATGTCCATTGGAACTAATATAGAATGGAGATCATTTTATGCTTGAAGATATGAATCGATAAGTTACGTTAGGTAAAGGAAAATGATATCAATAATATGTTTAGGACGATATTCATGATTATATATGCTTCTGAATCACACTATGTATTAGATACTATGTTAGTTTGTGTTAGATCTTGTTAGTATTGAAACTTTGATTGAAAACGTAAGGATCCACAATGACCTGCGACTCTGTCGAACTGAATCAAACGACCAAAACCCTCTCGGATGTCCGATTCAGCTTGTTAGAAGTATAGCAATAGCTATATCGGACATCCAAAACTTGACCGGATGATCGATATGAACCAGAATGGAAGTTCAAAACTCTTTCGGACGATCGAGCTAGAAAATATCAAGACTCAAAAATGGCAACAGTTAGTCAACCGAAATCATTTTGGATGATCAATCTGGATAATCGAGCCGAAAAATTTCTAACAGTTGACGAAGGACCGACTCCGATCGATCGAGGAAAATGACACTATTCCCACTGGACGATCGAAATCATTTGGTCAATCGAAAATCATTTCGGATGATCAGTCTAGATAATCGAGCTGAAAAACTTTTAACAATTGACGGAGGACCGACTCTAATCGACCGAAGAAGATGACACTATTCCCAGTGGATGACCAGTCTAGTTTTGGCCGACCGAAATTCTTGATCGAAAGTCAAAGAATGATCTCATGTTGTAACGGACGACCGAAAATCTTGATACTGACTGATTCACATATGATTTTTGAATGACCAACGGATGAACCTAGAATGGATGACCGCACCTCTTTCGATCGATCAGAGGATACCAACAACCAGACGTCTGAACCCCTTTCAGACGACCGCTGGATGAATTACAAACGGGCGACCGTGATCTTTCGGTCGTCGGTTCTATGGACAGAGGAAAATATGATCTTAATTTAACCCTCACGATTTGATAAATCTCCGTCCGCTTGATTGGTACTGAATGACATGATATTAAAGATGATTCGGAGCCACCTTTGCTTTCTACAACCTTGATCGATCCACATGATTGAAAGAGAGATTCATGATTTAATAAAGATAAAATATGAGGGTTACAATTGCCTACCTAGATGGAAAGTTACGAAAGCTTTGTGTAAGGCACTTCCCTAGGGATGTTATCGGCTAGTGCGAGGTCATCTTCACCTCTACGAATGTTACCACCTAATGCGAGATCATCCTCCCTTATGGAGTACATGTCGTGACACTAATCCCCACTGGCCCACCATAGTCTAGGTAGTACACACTTGCATGTTTGCAATGGTATTCCCTAAAAGTGAAAAGATCTTTCAACATATGGATAAGATGAAAGAACATGAATGACCAAAGAGGAATGAACGGACTTTGTCCTTATGAATATGAACAAATGACTATGGAACAATGATTACGAAGATGAATATGGAAAAGAAGTGAAATGAAAAGAACATGAACTATGATTATAATCTCCTTACCGACTCCACATTATGATTCATTCTCTTATTTGATTTATATGTTTGCCTCCTGCTTATTCTAATGGAACTATTTTATGAGCTATACAAATTCACACTTAGAATTATACTGACGATTGAGCTTGCTCTCTTATGTGATCTCCATAAGTACTTAATGATGATAGTGATCCGGTTGATGTGTGTGCGACGACTACAGTTGGTGGTGTGTGCACATGGTTATCTAGAGTCTAATTGAAGTCTTCCATTTCCTTTATATCGATTCAATTGTATGAACCTATCGAGTTGTATATGTCATGAACTTATATGCCTTATGTTGAGACATTTTGATGTACTCTTCCCTTTCATTCTAGTTTTCGCATTTTTTTTATATTCTATTATTGTAATAATTTATTTATTAAGTCTTTCACTTACGTGTCACTTTCTGTGACCATTGGATCAACGAAAAAGTAAAAAAAGGAACGAGAAAAGTAACAATCGAAAGAAGATTTTGTCACGCGGCAAAGTATAATTTTAGGACGTTACAATTTATTTGGATTAAGGTATTTGAAGAGTGAGGTGGAATATAAAGGAATGAAATTAAATACACCTTGTTTGATTATATTTTTATTTAAGTTAAGAAGGGTGACGTGGAATAGCTAAGCCCCCCAAACATCATATTTTTCATTGCACCAAATTGTTGAAATAAGAAGGAATAAATAATTTTAAATCAAAATAACCCCCTCAAATTATTTCTCTTGTTACTAACTTAAATCATCTATCTCTCACATTGATAAATTATCTTTTTCTATCATATGAATATTTATTTTTTTACTTTTAAATATATATGAATAAAATGGATCAAAATTTTAAAAATAGAATAAAATAGGCAAAAGATAAAAGATAAAAATAAATTACGTGATAAAAGTAATAAATATTTATTAATCATGAGATATTATAAAATGTTTAAAGGACAAAATGACTTTTTAATAAATAAAACTCTTATTCCTCATATCATCATTTTTTACAACTTATTATACAAACATAGATTTTCTAATGACACACCACCTTTCACCATCCCATCTCTCTCTACACCACCTCATTCCACTCATTCATTAGTTAATTACCAAACACAAGAAAGATATGACGCATCGTGAGAATTTTAAGACGAAAAAATAAGAGAATTATAAATTAAATTATTTTTTGTTCGCATTCTTAGAAAATTTATATAGTCACTTTTTTTATAAATAATAAGAAAGATGTTATATTAATTTATCAAAATTAAGGCATCTAGGAAATAAATTAATTTTAAATTATATATAAAATATGCCTTATAATTTTGGCTTGGGGAGCTCGTCACCCTCTCCCTCCAGTAGGGGAATTCCCCTTGACCTTTAAATTGAACAACGAAATCCTGTAAGAACCTCTTTTATTTCGAAGTGTGTCTTGAGGACCAAATGAATTTCAAATTGAGATAGAATTCAAGACATTATTAATACTCATGATATTATGGAATCATAATTACGGATTATATAAGCACATTTTTTCGATTGCCATCTTAATATTGGAAGTCAAATTCTCTATCAAGCGACATCGTTAATGGATGAAACTCATCTGATAATTTATGTTTTCGGAGACTTCCAACGAAGAAATTTTGCTTTCTAACTCGAGATCTGAGAAGTTGGGACAAGCTCCCCGTTGATAAGATCGCTGCTTTTGTCCATCGTTACATTTACTTTTTCAACTTTTTTAAAGAGGAGGTAAAGCATGCTCTGCAACATCAAGATTTGTCATCCCAAACAAATCAATGACAGGATTGAACAATGTATGCTGTCAATTATCCATTTGCGTCTGGTTGAAGAAGAGCAGAAAACTGATAAGAAACCATCTGGGAAAGAAGCACTGGGATTGTTCGACTATGACATTCACTGCTTTTGTAAGATCGTTACGTTTACTTTTTCAATATTTTTGTAAAGAGGAGGTAAAACATGCTATGCTTGACAGCATCAAGATCTTTCATCCCAAACAAAACAATGACAGGATTCAACAAACAAAGTATTATTCTACCAATGATTCATTTGCGTTTGGTTGGAGAAGAGCAGAAAATTGACTAGAAACCATCTGGCAAAAGAAGCACTGGGACTGTTCGACTATGACATTCGCCACCTCCTTCCTTAAATTAGATCACAGAAGAACAAAGGTTCCACCTTTCATCACATTTCAGTATCTAAATGGTTGTTTCAGCTTTAATTTCCCTCTTCCGAGTGAGATTGAACGACAACCGATCTCAGAATGTCGAATTTGACAAAACTTATTTCTTAGCTTTATTATTATCGTCAATGATCCAAAGTCATCAAATATAGCAGAATGGCAGGAGAAAAAGGAAGCATAAGGTTTTCTCATTTCTCGAATGTGACGAAGGAATTCGAAACATATTTTGGATTGCGAATGACAAAAAGTTACGAGTTCTATTTTCTTTTACCAGATATACCTTCTATTCAGGTGTGATTTCTTCAGACAGTCATGCCCCCCTCTCCACCACCTTTACCTTGTGTGATCTGTTGAGAAGCCCATTAGCGAGCTTAGACGGGCTCCTGCATGAATGAAAGAGGACATGGGATCATGTAGTTGGCAATTACGCCTCAATTCTGTTGTGAATGGAAGAAGCAAACCTGCAATTACAGGCATTCAAGTCACAGGCTTCATGCTATGCAACAAAATTGAAGCCCCTCTGGGGATTCTCCAGTTGAGGTCTGAATTAGCCTTCGGGCTTTAGATCTTCATGGGCTATGTCTTGCGTGAAGCCTTGAGCCATAGAGTTTTGACCTACTCAGGTCATGGATTTCCAAAGATGATGTGAAGAAAATGGTTGGAAGTAAAATCCATGTTGCAATTAATGGATCAGAAAAATTCTTGGATAAATTTAGTCAATCCAATTCTTAGTCTTTTTTCAATGGAGACAACGTGGTAACATGGTGACAGCTTTTTTCGTATGTATATTCCTGAATTAGCTACGTATGGTCTGGCTTCTGAATTCTGATTTTTTTTTTTACTGTGTGCTTCCATGTTATGTGTCATTTCTGGAAGTATAAGATTGCTCTGAGGACATCCAGAAGCAGGCAGCTGACTGAAGGCAGTGGGCTTGCCCTCGGAGGCAGACCTTGTCTACGTACTGATTGAGCACTTCTTTGCTCCGCAGACCTTGTCCAAATAAATGTCTATCATATTCCAAGGTGGCCTACCTTCAGCATCACTACTTGCATATAATTGTGTTGATCTGAATAATTGAGTTCCAGGTGCTGAAAAGTCTTTACTTTATGCATCTATAATGTACTCGGCAAAACCTGTGATTGAAACGCCTGCAAAATCACACATGGATGATACTAAAATGCAGCACTGCCAGATCACAACTGGGCACTTGATCTCTCTTGTTGATGACCAAAGTACTTCCGCAGCGAAGAATATCGGAATTGTCATGCGAATGAGTATGTCCCTCTTCCATCTTTACATGCATCTGCTTTAAACTTGATTACTTATACAGCTTATGACTTCATCCTGACCTTTTTGCGTGCAGTTAAAAAAGAGGGTTCATAGAATTTCTTCTACTTGAGCACATCTTTTTCTCACTGCAGGTGCGGCAAGAGTCATCAAGCTCAACCTGTCTAGACCCCATAATATAGCTGTCCGATAGTTCTTATCCACAAGATTGAATGCACTGAATTTTTGCGGCCGGTAAGGATCAGTCTAACCGATATGCGAAAGCGCGAAAAGAACATATAGAGTATGACATACAATATAAGGATCCAATATGTGACAAAGATGTCTGTGCTATAGATGATGCTAAAATGATCTTTCTTGTAGCTTTAGATGAGAAGAAGGTAGGAGGCAAAGGCGTCAAGTGGGATTGGAGAGACACTGTCTCATATCTTCCTCTGAAACTGAAATCGTTGAATAATCATGGACAGTGCACCTAATGCGCATTTTAATTTTTGCAGACCATCGATAGTGACTAAATCGGGAAGAGTCTTTCTTCATGCCAACTAGAAACCAATGAATTCAGACAACAACATGAGGTTATTTGTTCCACATCAATGATCCCTGTGGTCCAGCTGTAAAACGTAGTAAGTAAAGGTAAGATGATTAGCTGTAAAACTACGACATCTAAAGATTCATGTCTGATTTAATTAATATTCCTTCAGGAACAAGACATGCAACTGGACACTAGCATGGGATTTCCTGCATCCAATTGTGCAAAGCAACTGGTGAAGTAAACGGTCAGGAAAGCGACAGTTAACCTAATGATCATCAACTGCTGCAGGAAAAAAAAAAAGAAGATCAGTACTGTTCGCACTAATCAGTATGGCATGTTGGAGAAAGCAGAGTGCTAATAATGCAGACACAAGCACATCCAACTTGATAGACCAACCAGATTAGAGGCCTCTGTCATGGAAAGTTGGAGGGCACCAGAGGAAGATATGGGTTCCCTGGCAGATGTTAAAAACTAGTGGCATCTAATCCAAAAAGAAAAGAAGATTTATCTTCAAACATAAGTGACTAGCACAAGCAAAGTGGTGCCTTGATGAACTTAAGAAGGATAAAGGGGAGGAGGAGAAGAGAGAGAGAGCGTGATAGAGATGTCGATACCAACTGATCATAGGAAAACCTCCTTGACAGCCTGGTGGAAGGTCTCCCTAATCATGTTGTTCCAACTCAACAAGCAATAAGTATCTAATGCTAACTATTCATCCTTCCTTCTTTGGTCCAGTCATTGCAGCATCCTCCCCTTGCACTCTGAAAGAACTGAACTTTGTCTACTAGAATGTGGTCCACAATTTGGTCCCAGAAAAAAATTGATATGCATGGAAAGATGGGGGGTTATCTAAATGCTCCTTTATCTAGTCCAGGCCTCGTCCTGCCATAATTTTGCAGTTCTACTTGTGTTAGGAATGGAAGTATGGATGGTACAACTTAGAGTTGGAGAAGTTGATGGCCTAAATTTAGGGGCAGCATGAGATATCGGTACATGGTCCTGACATCTCTCTTTCTCTCTCCTTCCTCTTGATGCTAGTGGACACCCCTCAAAGGTTCCTTGTGCTTGTATCCACATATGGCTTTTAGGTATTCCTGCCACAACCGAGCACAGGTTTGTTGCAGCAAAAGCCCAACAAAGATGCTCTTATGTTGCAACTATCCAAAAATATGGAGTTGGTTCCAGTTATTCTCCTTTTTTTCCTTTCTGTACCTCAACAGTAAAACTAGTAGTTCATGTACACTTGTTATCTGTAACCTTGTAAATTTTCAGCAATTATTGATGTTTCCTTAAAACAACACATTTGCCAGGAATAATTGAATTGTACCACTTCATTTCATGCAGAGGAGAGTACTTTAACCAGAATTCAAATACTTATTGGCTTGATAAACTGATTATAGTTGTGAATTGGCAAGAAAAAGAGGGATTGCAGATGAGTATTAAAGTGCTAGCTGACATTAAGTAATCTACAAAAACACTTAAAAAGATATTCCAATAAAACCCCGCTGACAGATTTATAAGAATACAACAATCCAGTGCTTAGAAATCAAGCTTGACAAACACCTTGCTGATTTCGTTTTGGCTTTATCAAACATTTAAGTAATAGATATGCCTGAAGATGTCTTTCAAGTATCAAGCATATAATTCGGATAGGAACATCTCAACAAACTGCCGGCAGTGTTATCAACTATGACACAGAAGCTTCACAACGCCAGATCTCTCAAGTGGCATTCATCACAAATCTGGATCTTTGAAGACCATGCAACCAGCAAAAGATGGGTGGGGCGTCTCCAAAGAGTCATTGGCACTAAGTAGAATTAGCAATTAACTGGAAAATCTTCTTAGACCTAGACATTGTTAGCTCAAAGCTTCTTGCGCTCTTTGTCGCCGCTGAGCAACCCTATATATACAATGCACACTTCATTTGAATGAACAAATATGATCAAAGCTCAATTTTCATGTGACCTGTTGGCAGAGGGCCTGCAGCAGCATATAATGAAGTCAATTTTGCTGCCCGTAAACACTAAAAGCTAAATCAGTGGCATTTGTTGTTCCTCACCATGGAAGCTGTGAGAGGAAGCAGCCATCTCCTGGCCCTGTCCTATATCCAGCTGAACAACACTTTGAAGGTCATCCTCCCAGAAATTACCCAGCTGAAAATTTCAATATTCATTCTCCTTAATGACATTTCATCTCACAAAACTATAGCACGCCCTACTATTTGATGCTGGTGGGTATCATTACCTGAGAGGAAGGATTTTCTAATCCATTGAGGAACGACTGGTGTGAGCCAAGACCCTGATGAAAGCCGGAGTCCAGCAGGTTCAGGGAGTTCTGGTTCTCCATACCATCGTTCAAACCACAATGGAGAGAGTTCCCTGACTGAGGATGGTTAGCAAATGAAGACTGCATCCCTGATGCCTCTAACGGGTAAACTGAGTTTGGCATAGATCCGCATGTCTGATGAATCTGAAAATATGTTGCAACAAAGTGCCGGACTAAGTACTCAATCAATCAATTCTACAAGTTTTAAGCAAGTGACAGACAATTTGCAATCTTACATCCTTGGGAAGGAGGCTTGCTAAGCTGTTGAAGTCTAAGCGCGGATTCACAGTGGCCAGCTTCATAGATAGGAACTTCAATATAGCAGGCCAGATGTAAGAATGATGACCCAATTTAAGGTTTTAGAATATAAACTTGTGAACTTAGCTTTGTCAATGATACGTTTAAGCTATGTCATTAATACCTCGACTTGGCGCTGCAATGATTGCACATAGTTTATAATCTCGTCCAGCATGACTGCTTTGCCTGTTACCTATCGGAAAAAAAGACAATTGAACATCAAGCTCTAAAACAAAAAATTATCACTCCTCAAAGAACAGAGGCCGGCAATAGCTTAACAATTCGCCCTTGATTGGTACCTTGTTGCAGCCAGGCACCAGATCTTGCAGCAGTTTCATTCGCTGGCTGATCTTTTCTCTTCTCACCTAGATCATAATTAGAACGAGTAAGACGCTTTTAGGTTAAAGATTGAAATGAAACTGGCAACTAGACACAGTAAACAATTTCCACTCCATACCCTCTCTGCGAGGCTGTGGCTATCAGTTGCCTGCCCTCGTCTGGCCCTGACATGAATATAGTCCTTGGGCGGCTCCGGGACCTTGTTGCTGTCCTTGCCCTGCTTGGAACTACCATTGTTACCACTAGTGCTGGCACCATCATTGTGCTCTACCTTCGGCTTGGCTGAACCATTCTCAGGGCCATTACCTTCAGTTCGACTTCTCTTTACGCTGGAGTTGTCTTCCTCAGTAGTCTGAGATCAAGAGTTTCACTCGCTAGAAATAAATAAATGACGCCAAGATGAAGCTAATTCTGTATATTTTCGAGAAATTTGAAATACCTTGGGAGGATCACCAGCAGAATTGGCTAAAGAAGCGTCCTTGCCTTTGCCCTTTGGAGGAGCTTTCCGCTTCTTCCCGTTGCCCCCAGGAGGACCCCCCATGGATGTTTCCCCACCGATGGGATCAGACACAGAGGACTCTTCTCTTGCATTCATGAGTTCGCCGTTGTTCATCTCCTTACTGACCTCTGGCAACAACCCAATTTGAAGCCCATTTGTCGTCAAGGACTTGCTGCTCGGAGCTCTCAACAGCCTTCCGGTCTCCTGAGCTGTGACCTGTTCTCGGAGCGGGCCGTAGTTCCTGCCGTCAAAGCTGGAGAACCTCGCCGCTCTCTCGGCGAAGCCCGGGTCGTTTGAGAAATGATCCAGATGTGCAGGAAGCATCTGGTGTCCCGTCATCAGTAGACTTCCAAGTGTCTGGGGTTGCTGGTAGAGGCCGCCCATCATCGAAAGATTCAATTTTGGAGGAGAATTCAGGGGCGCGCCGACGAAATGGGACTGCGGAGATATCTCCTCCCCGGAGTTGGCGACGCCGTGGAGTCCTCCGACGAGCTTATGGAAGGCGAGGGTCTCGGCAGGGGTCGTGGCGGCAGGGGAGCTGGACGACGACGACACGATCGAGCCGAGGGTCGACTGGAAGTGGCCAGTCGCGCCCATCGCGTGGTCCCAGTTGAGGTTGAGGAAGCACTGCGGCAGCTCCTCCGGTTGTCCAGAATTCATCTTCAACGTTGTCTGACGCAAAAAAGCCCTTTGTTTGCCGATGAGATTAACCGTAGAGCAGGAAATGTCACCAAATTCACCAAGATTCCGTTCGCTCAAGTTGACCAATTCACATCAAGAAGCAATAGAAAAGAGAAGACGGTAGCTTTATGAGAGTTCCATCCTCCGGTGTCGGTGAGGCCCTGCCTTCGCTGGTACCTTGCTTTGGCCGGAAAAATCTCTACTGAGCAAGATATAACAGGAGAAAAGCCGCTGAATTGTCGAATGTTTCAGGGAAAGAGGCCTGTTTTCTTTCACCTGAAGTGAGAACGGCAGGGAAAGGTTGGAGCTTTTGATGAAAAAAAAAAAATCCGGGAAAAGAAGGAAAAAGTTGAAGAGTAGGAGAGCGGAGCAGAAAGGAGAAAAGATAGAGAGAAAGAAGAGTGAAGGCAAAGGAAAAAGGGGAATGGTAAACGTGGAAAGGAGACGAAAAGATGGGTTTTTGAAGAAGAGGGTGTGAGGGTGCAGGTGGAGGCCAGTGGTGAAAGGATGAGGAGAAAAAAAGAAAGGAAGACAAGGGAGGGGAAGAATTGTTTGACCTTCAAGTGAGAGCTCACATCCAATACAGTAGTATTCTATTCTCTTTGGAGGGAGAAAGAGGAGAGATGAACTGTAGCGGTGGTGCAAAAGAATAGTCTTTTTTTTATTATTCGAAGGCACAAAGAGGAGAGATGGAATGGAGTTGTAGGTTAAAAAAAAATCAATCTTTTGTGATTCAGAGGACAACAAGAAGGGGTACCCGAGAGATAAAATGGAGGTGGGAAAAAGGAAGTTTTTTTGGATCCTTATAATATATATATATATATATATATATATATATAGTCTTCTTCTCCTCTTTTATTTTCTTATTGGTGAGCTCATCAATGATTAAAAGAAGGAAGAGGGAGACAAGAGGAGAGTTAGTGGAGTGTGCTTAGGAAGATGGTCTAATGGTTCCAGAGGGGGGAGAGATACCCATAGAAAGAAAGCTATCTTGTTTTGCCTTTGGTTCTTTTAAAATTTTCTTCTTTTGTTGGCTTGCTCATGTTATGAGGTGGGAGCTGAGCATCTAATGGGTGCTGGTGGTGGTGGTGAGGAGGAGGAGGAGAGTGAGCAGGACGAGTATTAGGTTTGATTTCCATTGGAATTTTTCTCGTTCTCTCACCCTGATGCAGGAAGACTTAGACGGCACACTTTTAACAGAATGACAAAACACAATAATTAGAATTAGGCCCTTCAAATATCTTTCTTGTTGAGCCTTTTCTAAAATGGGAATGAAATGAAGGCAATTGTGGCCTCCATATAGCAATAGCCATTTTTCCTCTGGAGGGTTTCTGAACTGCCAAAGGCTTCTACATCCATGAGCTCATTTCCTCTCTCTTTCTCTCCAGAGCATCAGATACATGGTTGTCCAGCTTTAATGGGTCTGCAAGGACTGTGAAGATGTGAAATGTGATCAAACTTGATGTGTTGTATCTCATATCTCCCCTAAAGTTAGGCCCCGCACCAAAAGTGTCACTTGCCATTCTCCATGGGACATTCTGCTGAACTGATGATAACTGTACTGAGAGGGCATCAAAACTCTCCACATTGATTGAAGTTAACAATAGTTCTTAAAAGAGGAGGGGGCTTTAATTTTGCTTCAGTTGCACTCTTCTTCTGGTTTGCCTCGGTGACCTCAAGCTGCATGCATAGTGTTGTGTACCCTCATTTGAAGCTCTTAAGAGGATCTTTTTCCTTATCCTGCTTTGTGGCCTTTTCCTTGATGTGAATTGCACCCAACCTAATAAGTAGAAGGCAGCCAAGGTGCAGTTCCTCCCTTTTCTTTTTCCTGGATCACTGTTTCCTTTGCAGATTTCTGACCTCACCCCTCAGTGCACAGAGATGAAAATAAATTAAGGACTTTAAGTTAAAATTTAGAACCAAAATATTAATAACTGCCTTACCCACAGAAATGTTAGTAAATGCCACACTGATTTTCGTTTGATTGATTAAGCACTGAAAATATAAATCCCATTTCAATAAAAAAAAATGTTTAATTTTGATCTTACGAATTATGAGTCAATAAGAATGCCATGTTTTATTTGATTGATTTAGTTAGAAGAAAAGAATCTTAAAATATAAGTTTCTTTTCAGTCAAGACACTTTTGTAAGTAGTTTATAGAAACTCAGAATATTTTATTATTTGAATAAGTCATTTGTTGATAAAAAAATTTATGTACAAAGGACATAAACATAAATATGACTTTCATAAGAAATGTGATTGTCACCTAACCGAATAGTATCTAAATGTTTCCTGTACCTGTTTCCTTTTTTTATGTTCCTTCATCCTATTTCTATTTGCAGGCCCTTGGGATTGCTGCTGACAGTCACATGCAGGTTGGCTGCATATCAAGTTTAAAGAAGGAAAAGAAATCCAATTTTGATTTTTCATTTGGAGAGAAAGAAGAGGGAGAGAGAGAAAGATGGTAGTGTGTGGGCTTCCACCAATCCCCCTCGTCTTGCCTTCTGTGCATTTCCTTAGGTCTTAGATTAGTACACATATTCCTCTCTTTACTAATCCCCACAGCATACATAAGAAAAAGAAAAGGTGTGGCACAGCAGCAATATTCAAATCAAACACCAAGGTTTCTATAATGATCAAAGTGTACCCCAAAATTTAATAATCACTGCCCTTCTACCACTAATGGACACACAAGAGGTTGTTCTCATATCAAGAAAAAGGGTGGTGGATCAGTAAAATCATTCTTTAAATATAAAAAAGGAATAAGAACGAAACCGTAGCTAAGCTAACTAAGCCCAATGGTAGCAAGGTAGAGAGAGAGAGAGAGACCTTGCGTGTTAATAAACTTGTGGCAATCATTTGAGGGAAGGAATACAAATGATATTGAGAGGTGGTGGAGGTTAAAGAAGTCAAAACAGTGAGTTCGTAGGCAGGAATTCTATTTTACAGTGCCTTGCGAATCTTCCTCCAAGTCAATCATTGCAATTTTAGTTATCAGAGCAATTCCTTTAATCACGCTCCTTTGTCTGGTTACGTTCGCTGTTTCGAATCCCCAGAGAGAGAGAGAGAGAGAGAGAGAGAGAGAGAGATTCGTGCTAATTTCGCGGTAGAATTCGGTGCCACAGTCTTGTCCAAGGGACAGCCTGACAGTCCGCATAGACAGGGTAGACTCCACCAACGGTGGACAGCAGACGATTCCAGGCTTATTTCTGCATTTCACAGTGGCATCAACACACACATAAGAGAGAAAAGTTGTAAATGTTACCGTAAAATTCAATATTTTCGTAATCCGGTCAGCGATCGGATCCGATTTTTTATCATATCACATTGAATTAAATTTTATTAAAATAATATTATTTATAATAATTATAAAATATAATATAAGTTATATAATATAGTATGTTAATATTGTACTAATAACTTATTAGTAATATTAAAAATTAATATAACATAATTTTAATTTATTAAAATTTTTAATAATAATAAATAATAATGATTAACATTTAAATATAAATAGATTATTATTAATTTAATATATATTATTTAATGATTATAGATGCTATATTAATAAAATTTATCTTAAATTATTCTTATTTCTTTTTTCTTTATCACTTTCCTTTATTTATACCCTTTAATAATTTTCTATTTTAATGTTAGGCAATTTCAAATACTTACCTTTTTTTATTTTTATTCCTATTTAATTTTATACATGTCATATTCCTTCCTTCTTTATATTTCTTTTTTTTTCTTTTTTAACTTTCCTATTTTTATCATTTAAAAAAATAAAATTTGAATTGAACCGGTTCAACTAGTCGATTCAATCAATTTTTCTCGATTCAACATCAAAACCGACTTTGTACTCTAACTAGACTGGATCACCGGTCAATTCATAATTGAACCGGTTGAATCGAGTTCGATTTTCAAAACATTAGTAAAATTTGAGTTCATACGAGTTAGAATCAAAACATTTTTTCCGGTTGTAAAAATTATATACATTGATCACATATTAAAATCTCGGATCATCATGAAATTTAATATGTGATTATCATCAAATTCGACTAATTTAATATCATCGACGAATGAAACTCTAACAAAAATCTATTACTACAATCAAATCATTTAAGTATTATGCTAAGGCTCAATGGTGTGAGAGAGAGTGGTCGTGCAGAAAGTCGCAGTAATTACTAATTACTATCAACTTGAAGTGAGTTGATCGATCACGTTCGGCGTTTGTTGGCTATTTGTTTTCTTTGCCAGGAATGATGTAACTTTGTGAGATTGCAGTAATTGCAGTGGGCAGCATCAATGTAACCAATCCAAGTTCCTATACAATTCCGGGTTGCAGATTGAATCTACCTGAAACTGTCTTTAAGCTGAAACGATACACAGAAATTCATACAGCATTTTATTGCACACGCACAATTCAGTAACTTTAGCCAGAAAATTTACCTGTGCTGAAATATTCCTAGGTTTGGTTGCAATTGCTGATTTATGCTTCGCAGCACTTCAAGTGACCCCTTAATTATATTTAGTCCTACGATGACTTTGGCCAAAGTCCTGCTGAAGCATTCCATTCCTAAACAATTGCAGCTCACAGAACTGCTTTTACAAGTCTGAAAACTTTGCAACTTGCTGCAGGATCAATCACCCTAGAACATTCACAGAGTGAAGAACAAATCATTGGACATCTCCACAAGTACCAATGTGATGACAGAATAATGGCTAGAGATGTGTGCAAAAACAAGGCTCACAACTAATATAAGCATCATGACTTATCTCATAACCACGCTGCATTATCTGAAATAATTGGACCATAAAAATATAGCACAATGATCTGTCTCTGGTACCCAAATAACAAACAAAAACCAGCAAAAGTGACTTACCAACTGCAACCACGCTTAGTTTATTCTGAGAATTATTATGACTTTCTCTTAGGAGAAATTTAATGCTGTGTTTTTATTAATAGTCTTGGGACTGGTCAAGATCTAACAACCACACTCCTTGGCTCCATCTCTGAAGGCTCCTCACCCTAATAACCCTTGGGGAGTGCTAACCCTCTCTCTCTCTCTCTCTCTCTCTCTCTCTCTCTCTCTCTCTCTCTCTCTCTCTCTCTCTGTTTTGGCGGAGTGCTGTGTTTTAATCTGTTCCCTCTCAAGGTACCGAGATGCCTCTTGCTGCTGTGCTGGTAAAAGATTCTTGCATCTCTTGAATAGTTTAATACCGTAACAAGTAGCCTCTTGGCTTGGGGGTAACGTGCATGGAACTTCAATGATTGAAATAATAAGGATAAAAATAACTGGGTAAGAACTAAGAAGGGGGTGAAGGAGGCAAAACAAAAGGCAGAAAAGAAAAACAAACAAAGAAAAAGATAACACATCTGACCAAGCACAATAGACAATAAGGAAATGCTTAAGCAGGAAGAGTTAGTTAATTCTTTCATTAGATGGTTAGTTCTTAAACAGTGATGGAGGGGAATCTTTTTGCAGTATCTCTCTCTCTCTCTTATCTCTCTCTCTCTGTGTTTCTTGCACAGAGAAGGCAGAGGCGCCTTTGATTTGAATGTCCCACTGGCTTGTACTGTTTTCTTGTTCATCGAAGGCTTCAAGATTGTGAAAAAATGGAGATGATTGTTTATGTCTGTATTAGCTGTGAAATGATCTATATCTTGTACTCTGATTGAACAATACAAGTGTGCAGGGTTTGTGTAAGCTATGCAAAGTTCAAAAGTAGAGAAACTTCCACCTCATTTTGTTGGAGGATATCAAAAGGACAAGAAGCCAATTAATCATCATATATGACAGTCTGCATGAACTGACCATACGCCTAATTTTAAGACGTATTGTCCTTGTATCCTTAAACTAACAGGTGATTGAAACGATTATAATCATTTTGAAAGATACATGCAAATTCCAAAAATATTCTTATTAGCAAATACTGTTGAATTCTCCAAAATAACTTTACGCACACCAAAAAGAAAACATAAGAAAAAGTACTCAAAGAATTGTTAACCGCAAAATGAGACTATTTAAAGTCGGAGATTGTCATATTAAAGTCTGTTCTGGCCTAATTTTTTATTTTTTGGTGAATCGCCCTAAGATTTAAATTGAACACTGAAGAGTTCATGAAGGTACAAGCTTTAAGGCTGAAAGGGAACAGTGTACAAGCACCGGGTACAGCAAGAGACGAGCAGTACTCAATCCTCATCTTTTCCTCTTGTTGCAAGATCCTCATCATGAGTTAGTGGTTCATTGTTGTCAGCACCCAGATGCATTCATGACCTTGTTGCCAGTTTCACAATAGATAAGGGGTTAATTTAATACACCACTTGGAATTTTCTACTATTAAGTCCGGAAATATATTTGGTGATAAAAAAAAAAGTAGACGTGTAGCTGATTCATAAATTCCTCACAAAAGACGCTGAAAAATACCTTCCCAAAAGATTCTGCAAAATATTATCATACCCCGAAGTTTAGCAAATTCTGAGTTCATGCCTGGAAGGATAATTTTATTTTGGAGGGAGAAGAAAACAATAATTTTTAAGGTTTCCAAATCCCCGAGACAAGATGTGCTGCTCACATGTTCCTGCATGATCACCCATTCCTCCAAGTATGATCCACCACTGCACCAACTCTGTTGCAGATGAAGAAGAGTCATAAAAGCTCCGGGCCTCCGCCCTGCCAAAAATGACATGCCCAGAAATCGTGGTAGTACCTTTTCCCCAGATTATAAATGCTACAGCGATGCAACCAAACAGACTAAGTTGGCACGTCTCTTATTGTATCTGTTTACTTCACTTCGGCCGCAGGCATGGGGGAGTCTACTTGGATATGTCAGTAATCTCCTGGGAACAGTTATGATGGTTAGAACATTCACGAAAAAAAAAAAGCCTCCATAGATGCTTCCTGAGATATTTTGAATGGAAAGTTCAAGATTAAACAAGTATGACGTTTGAAATGACCACATGTTTTTTGTAGCAGATTTTTGGGTGTCAAAAACAGCTCATGCATAATGTGATCAGATATCCAAATGTTCTGAAAAGAAAATGATACAGGGTTTCTAGGAATTAACATTTTTTCAGAACTTTTTTTTTAGAAAAGGATTTTTTAGGAGAACTAACATTATCTTTTTTTAGGGTAGGAACTAACAATATTATCAATGTACTTTTCTAAGAGGATATTTGATGTTGTGGTTGCATAGGTAATTTATGGGACCCTTTCCTAATAAAAGAATATCAAGAATAAAGGAATAGACACAAGGTCAGGAGGAGAGGCATTTTTTTAATAACAGGAGCATAATAGTATTTGTTGATGTATAGTAACATTTTACGATGGACTTGACTTGTTTCGATAACATATATATACAGTTTCTTATGGAGCTTGACCATTAGGATGACTACATGTACTTTCCAATATAAATCAGCAAACCGAACTTTTCAGAAGGAAGGTTTTAGTTTCCCTTCCATTGGAGAACATTTAGTAAAACAAAGATCTGAGTTACTAGAGAAGCTATTATCTAAGGATAATGTTTAATCTTCCAATAGTGCAACATCAAATCAACTTCATATATACAAACAGATGAAATCGAATAATTTGTGTTTAACAGCTTCCAAATCATCTTGGTGAAAGAACACATTGAATGGAAGAGTTAAGTAACTACAACAGAAATCAAGGATATGGCACACACATTTCAAACGAGTCATGACATGTGTCTAACAAGAATATGCTAACATCTTTAACAAAAATGAGAACATATTATCCACTTCAATAAATTGGACTTAAGCGTAACCAAAGAAAAATAGGTACTGGGATCAACAAAACTAGGGGGCAAAGATAATCTAGGAAACAACTTAGTAATTGTTTAGGTCTGAGTTGTATAGACAACTTTGTAAAAACAATATTGATTCTTTGTAACTTTGCATTAACTATATTATACCTACCTTGAGGTTACATGGAATGCATGACAGAAAATAACAAAATAAACTTTGCTGTGACTTTTCCACTACAAGCAATATCCAATACGAAAAGCTTTAATAACAATCCATCACTAAAACTACTGAATCACTTGTAGGCATTAACTTGTATTAAGTGATTCAATACTAAAAGCAAGTCTCTCCTGATTGTTATAGTTGGAGTCATTTTTCATTTTTATTAATTTTTTAGAAGCAAAAGGTGGTTGCCAATTTGTGCAACTATTCAAATTTTATTGATGTCCTTCTAATTATGTCACGTGTGAAAAGAGCTATATGCAAATTCAAAGTATTCACCAATGTTCTCGTAAAACGGACATGACACGGAGGGCCGAGAAAAAACATAAATCGTGAACACGTAACACGACACGGCCGATTCTACCGGATTATTTTTTAATATATTAATTAGCACAAAATTGAATATAATAATATAATTTCATCAAGTTACCAAAACATCAAGCAACATGTCAAAGGATCAATTCCAAATTACCAAAACTAGAATAAGTTTTAACCAGATGCCATTTTTCAATACCTAAATCTGTGACTGTAACACTAAATCTATTATCTATGCATACAATAGTAACAAAGCATACAGTAATTAAAATCTAACTAAGCATGCACTTACATAACCCTAATTCCTAATTTAAGTTTTAAATCCTAATTCCGAATCATAATGCTCATCATCTTGGACGAGTCGGCACTCCCTGCTCACGAGCAGCATCTCCCTCGGCGCTCCCTGCTCACGAGCAGGGAGACCTCGGCGCTCCCTGCTCATGGGTCTCCCTGCTCGTGGGCAGGGAAACCTCGGCGCTCCCTGCTCGAGAGCAGGGAGACCTTGGCGCTCCGTGCTCTTGGGCAGGGAGGCGCTGAGAGGCGGCGAGTCGCGCGAGCAGGAGCAGACCGCGAGAGAGAAAGACTGACGACAGCGAGAGAGAGAGAGAGAGAGAGATTGAGGGAGGGAGGAGACGGGGAGTGGCAGGCGGCTGGAAAACATGGCCGCAGGCGGCTGCAACACACACGGCAGGCACCAACACAAGGCGGCAGGCGGCAACAACCGGCGAGAGAGAGAGAGAGAGAGAGGAGAAGGGGACTAGGGGTGTACCGATGATTCACGGCGGCAGAAATGGCAAGCGGCAGGCGGCAGACGGCTGGAAAACATGGCGGCAGGCGACTGTAACACACGGCAGCTGGCGTCAACAACCGGCGGCAAGCGTCAACAACCGGCGGCAAGCAGCGGCAAGCCACGGCAGCAAGCGGCAGTAAGTAGGGGCCTAGGGTATCATCGATTTTTTTTCGTCCTTATTGGGTTTGCAATCATGTGACCACGTGACCCACTAAATAGGCGGGAAAAAAAAAAGGTGGGATCGCTGGAGACGTGCGTCTCCAGCGATTCTACGCTCCAGCACGCGATTCTACCGTGTGCTGGCCGGAAACGTCCCAGAGTGGAATCGAGCACGTTTTTCAATGGTAGAGTCGTAAAGTCGTACGTTTTTACGTCCTGAAACGTGATTTTGACAACATTGATATTCACAGTAAATTTCATAGACAGTCACTTATGACTCAAGGGTCATCAAACTTTAATAATCTTATAGTTGTGGTCATAACAAGTGATAGAAGATTAACTGATTAAAATGTTGATGTGACATAAAAATGTGTCACATCAACATTTATCTCTCTTTCTCCCCTTACCTTCTCAAGCTCCTGAGTTATCTCTCTTTCTCCCCTTACCTTCTCAAGCTCCTGAGCATGGGGAGGGGGGGTCTCTTTTACTTTTATTTTTTTGTTTTTAAAATTTTCATTATTGTAATATTTTAGTTAGAAAATGTTGACGTGGCATATGTTTTATTTTTAAAAATTTAACATGGAAGAGATAGAAAATGTTGACGTGGACGTCATGTCAGCATTTTAACATAAATCTTCTATCACCGGTTAGGATGACCTTATCTGAAAGATTATTAAAGTTTGAAAAATATTAAGTTACAAAATATAATTAAATTACCGTGTTGAAAAAAGAGGGTATAGTTGGACGACCATTCCTGAAAGATACTCAAGTATTGACTTATTTTGAATATTTATTTTTTAAGGGGAATGAATTGCAACATACTCCCAAGAACCATAGATTCTTGAAACTAAGTATCAATTAGACAAGTAAATTGAATTTGAGTAATGTGACTCCTCATCTTGATAGATACATTTTTTTAGAGAGTAAAGGACAATGAATCAAGGTGTTAACCATCCAAACCATTTATTCAAATTAATTATAAAGAGCCAAAGTTTATATATGGCGCCTAGCAGGCAGAGAAAAGGAGGGAGAAAGTGATATAGCAGGTTATTCCAATCAATAAAAAAATAGTGAGGCTGAGAATGTCATCCACATAGAATCTATTACCCAACCCAGGCCAAAGATGTGTTATCCCCATTTACATAGCAAAGCATCATTCAGAGTTCAAACTTCCAGCACACCAATATTAACTTCCATCTTGGGATTGCAAATGTCAGACCGCAGACACCTCTATTTCCCAGTTTTGATTCATGGTCAAAAGAAGGAACAATGAATTTTATCAAGTCGAAGCTCAAACCTGACTCGAAAGACGGAGGACAGACATATAATATACTAGAAGCGCAATGAAAAGAAAATCTAGAAGAATTAGATGGCCGGCCTGGGAAAGAGGTCTGGCATTCCAACGGTCGAGCCTCTTCTCCACCCTACCAATAATTGGAGATCAGTTCATAGAGTGAACTGTATGGTAGACTACAGGCAACCAGGTAGGAAATGGGTATTTTTCCAACAGTTGTCCTAACTGAGTCGCACACATATTGATGTCAATAGTCTCCATACCAAGAGGAATAAAAGTTGACTTGGAATAGTCTATCTTGAGACCCAAGATCTCATCTAATAACTCAACCGTCATAGCATCCTTTGCGCCTCCAAAACAAAGCCCTCAATGAAGGAAATGGTATCACCATCATATTTGAGAAAAGGATTCAGAGTGTTGTTATCATCCAGGGAAGAAAAACTCGAGATTATGTAAGAATCACAAAAATAGGAGGCTGCAACTTACAGTGCATCAATTACAATGCCAAAGATTAACAGCACAAGAGGGCAGCCCTGACAAACCCTGTCGTTATTGGATCCAGTCATTGTGAGGCATGCCATTGATAAGGACAAAAAGGTGAAGATCATGTGCATCTTCACCCAGGATATCCAGTGATTAGAGGAACTGCAGTTGCTAAATAATTGTCTGATGAAGTTCCAGTTAATTGAGACAAAAACTTTGATAAAATCAACCTTCCAAAGGAAACCTTTTTTATTATTACATTCCAAGAGGGGATAAGCTCTGGTGCAATTGGACACCACATGGTGCAACCTATTGGTGAGAATCCTGAAAATAAGCATGTAGATTGGGTTTGACAATGCAATAAGTCAAAAATCAGTGAGCTCCCTTATGGACGGGTTCTTGAGGACAAGGAACAAAAAAGAACCAATTAAGTCTATCAAAGCTGTTGATGCCATCATAGAATTCCCCTAGAAGACACCCAATGTCTTCCCTAACCACATTCCAAAACTCTCAAAAAAAGAAGACAAAAAAACCATCCAGGGCTGGTGAACCATCGCCCTTAAGTTCCTCCAAAGCAGTATAGATCTCCCTAGAGTTGTAGGCCCACTTCTGAAAGAAAGGTAAGACATGGGTTTTCCTTAAAATAAAAAAGAGGGATAAATTGGTTAATACAGTGATACACTGTACGAGCTAAAATGAAACTTCACTTTAAATGAGGGAAATTGTGTATTGAGTGTTCTCATGACTAGCAGGAAGCCAGGAACAAGGGAAGGCAAGCACATGTAACTGCAGCGTTCTCCATTCTTTCATGTAAAGGTCAGTTTCCAAGCTTGAAACCCATAACCTCTTGATGCCCATGCATTCCCCTGAGATCCAGCAAAAGATCATTTCTCTTCATATTACCTTCGTTCACTTCTCTTGATTGCACATCTAAACACTGTCCTTAACCATTCCAACAAACTCCTATTCAAGTAATCTCTAACTGTTCATTTGTTTTCTGCATCTATTTTATTCTTTTAGCTCTATAAAACATTGGTACCAAAACTGCATAATGCATGCAATTGTTGAAAGCTTTAGTTTAAATAACATTATGTTACTTTTTTATAATGGATAGCATGCATCATTTTGGAGAATTGGACAAAAAATAGCAGACAAAAAACCTGGTGTACCAGCATTAGCTGCAGCCACGAAGAATCCATCGCTGCATTTCTTCAGATCATTTCGTTGACCTTCGTAGCTTCGTGAGAAATGGAAAGTTCTTGGTAAAAGAAGGTGGTGAACGAAACTGGGGAAATGGAACGAGCATTTCAGAATTAACAGTTCAACGAAAATTCCATCCTCTTTGCTGGGCCATGCTTGCCGCAACGCTTCAACCCATCCACCACAGTGTCGAAGCCATTGTCGCCTCCACGACAACATAACTTCACCAACGTCGTATACAACGGTCGATTTGGTGGGTGCCCCTTCGTCTTCCAATCGCTGATAAAGTTGGAGTGAATCCTCAAACATCCATGCCCTGCAAAAAGCACTCAAGCTTGGAAACGGCTCGTTGCGATTCTCCCCGGTACTTTGAGACAACATGAAGGCCTCCTCGATCTTGCCTAACTTTGCCACCATCGGTACCAGTATCCTCTAAGTCGAAACATCGGGAAAGATGCCCGACTAGATTGCAGTCACTGGCTTGACAGAGCACTTCGAAGAGGGAAGTGACTGTAGCAACGTCCGGCAAAGTGCCTTATTTAAGTCATTCACAGCCTCGAGGAAGCCACCGTGTACGAGGCCGTCGACCATGGACAAGCATCTTGAATTCCCGGCAATTCATCTCTTCAAGTAAGTGCTGGGCCTCTCCGAGCTTGCCGTCAGCATGCGTGCATTGTGCGCCGACAAGTGTGGAAAAAGGTCCAACGGCGGGGTTCGACATCCTTCCTGGCCATGCGGAGTGCCAACAGAGGGTGGAGAGGAGAGTGCGTAGGCGGTCGTGTACTGGCAATCGGGTTCGGGGAGGCTGTTGAAGACGGCGACGGAGAAGTTGTGGAGGTGCGCTTCGCCGTAGGCCCTCATCTTGCTCTCGTGTTAGGGCTTCTTCCGTTGGCTTGGATGGATTAACTTTTTACTGTAGTCTGGAGTGCAACAAGAGCCAAATTAGACCAATGGTAATTAAGATGGGAATCTTACGACAAATGTGATCGAGAATCATAAAATTCTACTTATTAATAAAATATATTTTTAAAATAATAAATATTATTTTAATTAATTTGTCATATTTAAATCATAAATTATATTTCACTTAATCATACTTTTATTAATTCTTAAACAAAATTACGTCCGAAATATATTAAACTTGATATAAATCAATTATTATTGCTATAAATATATAATTTCATTAATATTGAAATGTTATGTTAATCTATGGGATAGTATAAGGCCGAATAAGATCATAAAATCGTGTGATCAAAATTAATATCGAATTAAGATTTTACACATAAAATCATAAAGATAAGATCAAAATTGATTAAGGATAGTAAAATCGTAAAATTATAAGATCTTAAGATTTACATCGAGATTTTAATAATCTTGCAAAGGATGTTAGCCCTATAAAAAAAATATAGAGATGAATGGTAAGGGGTTTCTTCCTGAGTTCTTGTCATTGTCGAATACACAATCCGGTGCGATTTTATCATAGTTAAACTCGATGATACATTAATCTTTTAATATATGACTAATGCGCTCAATAATGTCATACGGGCGCCGCTTTTCAGATACGATGACTCACTACAAAAAAAGGTAATAAATAAATTAGGCCTTAAAATAAATTAAAATTTCAGATTGAGCTCGACTTATTTGTTAATTTTTTTAAAAAAATTTACCTGACTTAATAACCTACTAAGTCTTATTCAATAATATAAAAATTTCTATTTTCAAAATAAAATATGATAAAAAGTATTTGATTATATAGTTTAAATTTTATCTATAAAGTGTATACTAATTACGTTTATGAGATAATGAATTGGATTCTTCCTTGTAATATTTATATCTCGATCCAATATATTTTCTTCAATTCGTATCATAACATAAAAATTTAATCAAGAATCAATATTTAATTAAAATAATATGGTGTTCACTATCAGAGCATGAAACTTCAATCAAGATTCAAGATTCAATTAAAATAATATTTCTCATATCTATATTTCCTCGTATTAGTTCCATTTGTTAAATTTTGAAACAAAGAGTCATCTAACCTTAGCACTCAAAGACTGCATCATCAAAGCATTACTATATATGTTTAACATTGTGGGCACTGCAATATGCTATGTTATATATCTATAATATATTAAATAGAGAGTATTTTAAGGAGAGAACGACATTTGGCATCTTTTTTAAGTGCCACATGCCCATACCCGTAAATAATATAAATATTTTTTTGCACTTAGATAATAAATATAATAACTTAATGTTTATATATCCGTTAGATCACTAATATTACTAATTATATCCATTACGAAATTAAAAGGAAAATGCAATCATTAAAAATGTTATAAATTAATCATTATTAGATAGAAACATTGATTTTGGTGAATTTGAAAAATAAGTGCATCTATTTAGATTATATTGCATTTTTATAGATTAATTTCTCTCTATATATTATTACAAGGAGGATAATATTGAAGGAGAGGATGACATTTGACATAACCATATGTTGACAAGCGTCCCTAAATATTAATGATTGTTAAAAACTTTGAATTACAATTATAGAATATAAAATATATATGATTTTATTATAATTATTATATATCTTTAATATTTATACATGTTGCATATTTGTGAGGAATATTATTAAAAATACTTTGAAAAAAGAGTACTAAATTAATGTGATAATCATTTTTTATATTTCAAAATTTGTGTTTTGAGTATGAAGAAATATAATACATAATTTATAATGGGAAATAAGTTATATAGTTTATTTTTAGTAATATTATTTGTAAAGATATTTTTTGTGCATCCCATGAGCATTACTTTAGATAGTTTTATATATGTAAGTGACATCAATCATGGCATGAGACAGATTATAATGTATATATTATGATATTATAACTAATTAGCACATTACTAATTAATCTACATGTTGATTGGACAATTAATCACAGAGAAAAAAAATTGTGATGATCGGCAGAAGCATAAATTATGTTTACAAATTGAGATTCATTGTGTGTGTACACACTATAATCACATGCAAAATCATAAATTTTTGGCATGAATAAATTTACTATAATATGACATAATGTTATATAATATAATAGATTAAGTATTTTTATTCTTTTCTCAGCCACATTTATTCAGTTACCTTACGAAACCAATAACAAAAAAACTAATAAATAGGTGACATTCCACCAATAATGTTATAAAAAAAATTATAATAGAATCTATAAAATTTATTATAAAATAAAAAACTATAAAATTTTTATAATAGAATCTATAAAATTTATTATAAAATAAAAACATGAAGATAATTAGTTATAGATTCTTCTTATCTTCATGTTTTTATTAATCTTGCTAGGTTTCTCCTTTTTTAAAGAAACATTCCTATTAACTAATTGAGTTAGCCATGTTTAAATCAAACATTGTGAATCTTATGAGTTAACCGAGTCTTCGAATAGAGTTATCAAATTGTTGATTAGATATACAGATAAAAATTAGAATAGTTGTGAGGTGACAATTATAAATAGAAAAAACTAAAGTGGATTTGGGTTTTTAAATACAAACAAAAAAATGAAAAACCAGAGTGAAAAATTTAATTAATAAAATTTTCTTTGAATTCAGATATGTATAGTAAAAAAATAGTATAGTGTATGTAAAATAGTATAGTAATTGAAAGTGGATCTGGATGATTAACCTCGATATGTATAGTAAAATAGTATCCAGATATATATGCTTAGAAGACACAAAATTCTCAATAAAGAATTCATTTTTTTACAGTTTGGACTTATTTATTTATAAAAATACAGAAGTGTAAGAAATTACATATTTATCTTTTTAGATATGAAATTATTTTTGCAATATATGCACATGGTGCGGGCGACATATTATTATCACTAAAAGATATTTGGCATAATCATATATAGACATGAACCACCAAATTATTTCTCTTGATTAAATTTTCACTCTTACTTTTTTTTTTTTGCAAATTTCTGTATGATATATATATATATATATATATATAATTTTACATAGGGGATAAAAATTTCTATACCATAGTTATCCCACATACATGATTTTCCAATTCATGGAAAAAGAAAATCGCATAGTCTATTATCTCTTGAAAAATATTAAGTGATGTAATTGAATTTTAAAGTGTCTATCTTAAATTACATCTCATAAAAATTCAAACATTACAGTTTCCTTCATATTACGATGTAAAGATATTTTTATTTCTGATCTTTCTTTTTTATTGTTTTATGATAAATACATAAAATTGTTTAATTTGTAAGAGATTTGTGGCACTAACATGTCAAAGTCAAACAGTTCAATTATGTTACCTTTTTTTTAAGAATATTCAATTAGATTTCTGTAAAACCATACTTACTATAAGTAAAAATGTTCATGGGCCATATTAAAACATTTTTTAATATTATGTTCTTTATGAAATTTAAAAATATTATATGTATTTAGGAATTTAATTATCACGATGCAAAGATGTTAAAATTTATTCATATTTATTAAAATAACGTAATTTCTTATTTATATTTTAAATAATAATAACTTAAAATTCCTAAATAGCGAGGAAGGAGAGAATGCTATTTGACATATTCATGAGGTGCTACATGTTTGATTAACATGTTATAATGAATTAAATACTAATTTACATAGCTCATCAGATATTATTTTGAAAGTATATTGTTTAAATAATTAACGAGTTAGTTACAATATATCAGTAATTATATATTTCCATAGAAAATGCTATTTAATGATCAATATAAATTTATATATAAATATTATGCACATTTCTAAATAAATATTTTTTTGCTTATAAGGATGAATAAACCAGCCTATTATAGCTTCATTTTTCAAATGATCAATGAGTTAATTACAAGTTTTCCGAGATTGTATAATTTTATTAGAGTATCGGATACAAATATAAGGAATATTCATAACTGACCAACAGGGAAATAATATTTTAATTATTTTATTATAATTTTACTATTATAAACACTGTTAAATAAATTTAAATTTCAATTATAGATAATATTTTGATGAACAAGAGGGTCATTTAGAGCTTTATTTTGAAACGATCAATTAAGTTAGCCACAAGATATCATTAATTACATATTATATAATTTTATTAGATTATTGGATACAATTATCCATAACCGTCCACCAGAAAATAATATTTAATTATTAATAGATTATTTCGTTAAATTAATTGATCGTTAGCATATATGTTTGTATGATTAATTTAACTTAGTCTATTGAAGCTTTATTTTTTAATTATTAATGAATTAGTTACAAGATATCAGTAATTACATAATTATATAATTTTATTAGAGTATCGAATACAATTATCCATAACCTGTCATCAGGAGAAATAATATTTAATTATTTTTTTATAATTTTGCTATTATGCACACTATTGAATAAATATAAATTTCCAAACATTCATGTTTAAATCGACCTATAATTTGATCTTAAATAAATAATTTAAAATAAATCATTAACAAGGATTCATCATGTATCCAAAATTTAACATGCTTTCAAATAATTAAATAATGTTATAAACAAGTATAATACATGATTATATGTTAAATCAGTATGAAATACTTGATGGTTTAATATACATATGAAATTAGATAAACCTTCTTTGAAGGGATTCTGAAGCCATTCTTACTTTTGATTCTCTCATTAGACATGGTGATCAACCACACTTGAATGAGAAGCTCATATTGTAAAGAGAGATTAAAACAAATGCTAAAGAGAAAGAGAGAATTATATAGACCAACAAATTATTTCTCCAACTGATAATTATCAAATTAATATTTATTTATTTTATAATCATATGGTATGTTTAGTTTTGTGCTAAAGGGACACTACGATTAGATCATGCTGTGTGCATCATCATAAAACGATCCAAATTCTTCCGTGCACGAATTACCTGACAAGTGAAATCAACTGAAATCATGCTTGCTTTAAATTCTCAGCGAATAATTAAATTAAGAAATTGTTTTTTTGTGTACTTAAATAAAATTAAATACGATGGTATTTAAAAAACGATTTGATAAATATAATTGACGTCAAAGGCGAAACTCCTAGGAGAAAAAAGTGCGATTGGAATACCGTTGCTTCAAAAGATAAAATTGAGGGGACTAAAAATCGGTAGTTCTACACATTAACACAGTCACGAATATCTGCATCATTCAGTCACTAATACTAGACGCATGCTCTTCTCTGTTATCAAAATTATTCAAAGTGTATCCAGACTTCTCGTTCAAAATGTCATCCTACTCCGAAGCCAGCAACTGACTGAAGATGCCATGAAACCTATAACTCGCTGTCTGCTGCATCAGATGTCTTGCCGTTAACAGCCACAAGCTCAGTCTCAAAGATCAGAGTTGCTCCACCTGCCAATTTTTTAACCATGTCAAAAAGCAAACTGGATCAATATTTTTCCGGGGACTGCGAACTGTCAAAAACTTCAAGAAATCAAATTCATTGCTGATTAACCCAATCGGGCTTCATCCGTTACAGTCAATGGAATGCTTTCATGTCCTTACAAGACTTCTCAAGTTTGAATGTCAGGTTTTCTTCGGAAATTTTGAATGTCAGATTGTAGATACAAATTGAAACTTTCCAAGAGTTTGAATAGAATCGAGAAAAATTCAAATGCCAGCTGAAACAGTTCATACCTGGGATAGTCGGTGGAGATCCATGGTCACCATAACCAAGTTTTGCAGGGATCTTCAACCTCCGCTTCTCACCTACACACATGCCCAGAAGGCCTTGATCCCATCCTGCAAAGTCATAGCTTGTCAGTGCTACTTAAGTTGACTGTTGTCACCAGGTAATCAATCATAACTGGTTAAGTTCAACCAAGGATAAATATGATGTTTGCACAAATGTGAGCTGCAAAGACGATCAAATTCAGGCATTATAAGTAAAAATAATGGTACAAAAGCTTTCTTTCATATTCAATTGTGTTTAAGGATAATCTCATGTAGAAAACAACAGCAAGTTTCCAACTGTTGCCACGGGACTCTTCATTTCCACTTTAACACTAGAACATTTCAGATTATGAGATAAACTCTAGAAAATTTATTACAAACAACTTATCCAACCTCCATATTGTTCATTCCTACCAAAATCTACTTATGAAAGTTCTGAGGAAATATTCTTTTAGATTGCCCAAAGATGACCAATGTTTAGGGCTAGTAACCGCTAATCTGCCCGAGAGTGTAAAACGCAAAACCCTCACTCATCAGTGTATCCTTGGGTTTTGAACTTGTGTCTATTAACTCTCTCATCAAAATCCTTAAGTCCACTTACCAATTGAGCCAATTTTCATTGGTTGATGACATTTTCCCCTCCATAATATAAGACATCTTTCCTTATCACTGTTAATTCAGTCTAGTTAGCAACTGAGCCAATTCTCATTGGTTGATGACATTTTCTCCTCCATAATATAAGACTATCTTAGATCTGAAAGTGCAAGTTACTCTTTTAGGGAAGTATTCAACTAAAGTATAATCAAAGTCACAGGAGATGATCTTTCCTTACAGATAATAAAATTGATCATGTGACAACCACAAAATAATTCATCATGCACAAGATGGCAGAATCATTAACTAAATTGATCCTGTACAGTATCAGGCATAATTACTTGTGTTGCTAATTTGGGAAGTTCAAGCGCTGACAAGGCCCACAAACCAAACATAAGAGGGAAGGAAAGGGAAAAGGAAAAATATGAATAAAATATTTGAAAGACAATTGAATCAAATGAATTAAAACATAAAACTTCCCTCAACAACAAATTCCACAAAATTTACATTAAACAAACCAAGTAAACTGCAGGTTAAGAGTCCCATGCTGCTTCTGACCATTAAATATGAACTTGATAGAATGTTCATTTTCTTCCAAGAGAAAATGAAAAGGTGATAATTTTCCAACTCCATTAGAAACATGAACATAATATTATGCTTCTTTTTTTTGCAGCAGTGTATCTATACGAGACAGAAAAAAATAATCATGAGATATTGTGTACCTTTGATTACTTGTCCACTGCCAAGCTCAAATTCAATTGGATCGCCCCTTTCAAAGCTTGAATCAAATACTTTTCCATCAGTGAGTGTTCCCTGTGATAATTGTTGGGAATACAACAACAACAACAACAAAGCCTTATCCCACTAGGTGATAATTGTTGGGAATATATAAATAAAATGGAAACAGAAAAAAAAAATTGTACATTAAGTGGCAGAGAAAGAGTTAGGATTATAAAAAAGAAGTCCATGTTTTAGGAAAAAAACTTAGAAATATTCTTTCAAATTGAGAAACATTATCATGGAAACATATAGCATGAACGGAGGAAATAATACAAAGCAACTAGAATACAGATGTAAGGCCATATGAAGAGGACATAGAATCTTGAGACATGGATGGAACTAGAATTCAAATATGCCCTTTCAGAGTCTAAAATAGATAAGCCAAACAATGTAGTAACAGATTAAAGAGGGGATAAAACAAAAGTATGCAGAAACACAGTATGTATGCCATGGAATGATTGGAAGCATAAGAGAGAGCAGAATGCTGAGTTACTCGAGCAACCTAGAAGATGTAGCTATGGTCAGAAAGGATTGAATGTGAAGACTACATATAAAACAAGTATTTCCTAATTCATTTCAAACTGAACTAGGTTGAGGATGCACTGCAGCCTCAAACAATAGTCACAAAAATGTGTTATTAGTTTTTTTGAGGGGAAAAAGGATGATTAACCAGAATGTTAATCATCCAAAACCTTTATTGTTCAAAGATTACAATAGTACTTCATAGAGAACGCCACTCATTGTGCATGAAAAAAGCATGACTAAGAATATTCTCAACATAACATCTATCATTTTGAAAGATTGTCTTATTCTGTTGTAGCCATAGAGCCCAGACTAGTGCGAAGAGAAGAGCCCTGCTTCTACGAGATCGATAAGTAATAGTTGAGCCCATATTACAAAATGTGTTATTAGTTACCCGATAGTGCACTTTAATGTTGTCACCTTTGTGAGCCTGGATACTGCAAGTCTTGGGCTTATACTGCAGAAAATAAAAGCAGACTATCAGCTCAATGTTATATACAATTACACAGTGCATAGGCATATTAACAACTTTGAATGAATATCTCATTTTCTCCAAAAAATAAATTTGATGCACAATTTGATAGATTGCTAGGTATTTGAGAAAGGAAAAACAGTGCAACAGTCTGTAGCCAACATTGTTTTCTTCAGTCAATCAGACTATATTGCCTTTTCATGGCAAAAAATTCTGGCCAAACACATCCGAGATTGGTCTCCAAGGACAAAAAGTTGTTTTAAACACCGATATCGATGCTCAACACTTTCAAAGTGTTTCACAGGCCCATTGATCTGATTTCAGCATGAAAATCATCTGTATTATCCATTTCTTTCTCTTTTTATAACTTTTTTTTCTCAATCAAGTTACAAGATAGGATTTCAAAGCTGGATTAGTAAGTACTATAACCTCATAAAGGCAGTTTGAGCTTAAAACCCAAATCTCACTGGTCACGAGCCCGACAATATCTGTTGTACATTCATTGAACTGACTTTGGTTAATACCAACAATTGCACATCTACTATTTCGCATGTCAGGAAGTATGTTCATCCATTTAATCTTTGATACAAAATCTACACAGAGACCCAAGCTTTGCCCCTTAACCTCACGTTACGGTGCAGTGCATGCAAAATCAACACTTTACTCATCAATATGGAAATGTTAGGGTTTTTTGTATGACAAACCCATCCGCGATCCCCAAAAATATACCTTTCACAGACTCATCGAACCGGCTTCAGTTGGATCGCGCCGAATCAGTCGTACTCAACTCCCAGTTTCTTTCAAAGAATCCAAAAATGATCAAAATTCAACGAAAACTTGATACTACCAATTTCCACCCAAAATTTCAAATCTCACACTCGTCACGTACCGAATGAAAACAGACACAAGAAAAAAAAAAAAGAGAAGAAAAATGTTGCCTTTTCGAACCCGCAGACAAAAGTGAAAACATCCATCGAATAAGAAATGGGGAGGGAGAAGGGGCGACGGAACCAAAATACCTTCACACCGATCTGGAGCTCGGTGACGTCCCCGGACTGCTTGGCGGAAACTGTGGATCGGAGCAAGTAAAATGACCATAACTTGGAGAGTTTACAGATCTCGCACCAAATCGGACGAGAGAAAACGAGATTAATCGAAGAAGATGAATATTACCAACAAAGATGAGGGCGGAAGTAGCCGCAAGAAGGAAGGCGACGCAGAGAAGAGAAGGCCTCATCATGTTGCAGAGGGGTGGCGACAGATACAGGTCGGTCGTCTTCTTCAACGCGATCTCGGATTTTTGTTTTTATATAGGAGCCGTTTCTTATGCGATTGCGAAGCATTATAAGGTTTAAGATGAGCCACCTCATCGTCAGTCCGCCGCTCGATTTAAGTTCGACGGCTCATGATGTTTAACAGGCAGAAAAAAAGGTATAAATATGAGATCATTTCCACCAGTTTTATTTTAAATAAAAATAAAGATATTGACGGATGCAATTGAATGCGATAATTTAATGAGCTAAATCATCATCATCTTTTTTTTAATCTGTTATCTATGACGATAAAGATGTATTTTTTTTCGTATTATATTTAATCGAGTGATATTTCTTGCTTAATATTTAAGTTTATTCTTATGAAAACTTATTAAATCAACCAACTGAACATTTGTAATGCCCGACTTAAATATTTAAATAAAATAAAATTAATTAAGTCAGGAAAGTAAGACAAAAATAACTTATTAGGCTTTGCTATTTTTCGTACTATTTGACACGTATAAAAGTAAAGTATTAAATAATGAATAACGTTTTCACAAAGTCAAAACATTAGTGTAAATATTTGGTTAAATATTTTTTTTTCAATTGTCAATATTCAAGTTATCGGATAAAAAATCAAACTCATTAACACCTAGCTAAACATCGCACGCTCCTAGAGAAAATGAACCCAACCCTATAAGTATTTTTTTTTAAATAACGATTTGAGAGCAAAAGGTTATAAACTATTTGTATTCACTTATAGAAATATAAAGTATAACGGTTTCATATTTTATTTCTAAATTTTGTAATCTAAATTTTATTAATTTTAAGCATCTTTTTTTAATATGAATTCCTCACATAAGTTGTGACCTTGCATCTTCTCCTATCACTTGCCCAAGTAGGAGACAAACAAGAGAGGGAAGAGGAAATCATGAGCAGACTCTCATGGTCCTGGGAATTGACACAAATGGAAGATCCCAAGTCCAAAAAAGTATGGGAATAAAGAAATTGTGAACTCAAAAAAGTTTTAAGTTTGTGGATTGTCATTGTTCTCGAGATTGACAGCATCTTATCTTTACACTCAAATGGTGCGGTAAAATTGGTTCAGTTCATCAATTGACTCGATTCAATTTGGGTTCACTTTTTTCTTCAATTTCTCTTGCCTTCTTTGTTCGTCATCTTCTATGAAGAGAAATTCCAAGAAATAGCAAATCTATTCTCGACCTGTTCGTGTTGCGGCCTACTTTGAGGAGAAAGAAATCCTTTCCCCATCTAAAAACATTTTTTACCAAGGCAAGTACTTCTTCAAATCTGGCAAAGATAGAGAGGCATTCGAGTCATCATTGATTTTTTTTCTCCCTTAAAAATATAGTGTGAGTATAAATTTCATTCTGCTAAAAGTATTTGTGCTATTCATGCGAACTCACACTATAACAATCCTTTAAAATGTCTTTGTCGCATCTTACTTTGACCAAACTCTATCACAATTGTTCTCTTTCTTCTAAAGTTATATTTACTCAAATCGACCTCCGCCATGTGGCAAAGATCTAGAGATGCTACAAACGCTATGTGTCATTGACCATTAATTTGACCAAGACTCGATCTAGATATATGACACATCATCAAAATAAGAATATGAGTAAAGGAATATGCAAAAAAATATTTAATTGTGAAAGATGAAGAGTTACTCGTGGTCTCAAAATAAAAAATCATGCTTAATACATCAGAGTTCTCATAATGCGAAAAAAGGAAAGATAAATATATAAGCCTTTTTGTTCATGTGTTATATTGTCGCCTGCGCATCGTCACAGCACACCAACTCAACATCTGACCTGACCCTGTGAAAATCAAACACAAGGGGAAAAATTCTCCCATAAGCTTTATAACTTAGTGAAGAACCAATGACAATATACAATGAATACTCCAAGTAGAATAATTTAGTAAAAAGTAACTAGATCATAAATTTGCTAGATAAATAATCATAAGAGCCATTGCAAATATATTGTGAACAAAGGAAAATCAATAGGTAACAATTGATCAATGTAATCTCTTGAAATCCGATGAACTTAAAGTTAATATTTTGCTTGATAATTATGACATTTTCGATATGGATAATATGCTTGATAATTATGATAACATACAATATCGGTAACTTAATTCGTTATTCATACTTCTTTACTTGACAATGTTTCATTATCTTATAACTTGTTTAGCAATCAGATGATTTGATGTGCCTTTAAATCTCTCATCATTTACTTATCATAAGATGGGTGCTTGTTCACTTACATCAAGCAAAACGATATGGTAATGTGTAGGTCAATGGTTCATCAAGCAATGAGCTAGGGAGCGACCCTTATTATATAGGCACTTGACTTAGGTTGACGATTCAATGATTATCTTTCATCTTATTTTATTAGCCACTTTAGAATTTTACGTTTTGCTATTTAATATAAATCATGAATCAATGGTTCGATGACACGAATAAATCAAATTTAAGAGTTCTTGTCATAGGTCAAAGTAAAATCATATATCTATAATTAGTGAAAATCATGTCAGGTCTGAGTAATATCAGGTAAGACTCAAACTAGATTCACAAATCAGCAAAAGAAATAAAAGATGAGTCTTAGATGTCATAACCCAGGCCGAGTACAGGGTGACCCGGGTCTAGTTCGTGACATGAACTTGGGCTGAGTGTGAGGTTCGCTCGGGCCGGACTCGAGAAAATAATCACGCAACGTTGAACTACTTTGGTAATTTGATATATAACTTTGAACTTTTTACATTTCAACATGTGTTATATCGACTTATATATTGTACTTGCAGAGTATAATGAATTGTTAAAAATAATGAATGAGTGAGTTGAAATATAATTCAATATGAGTGAGTTGAAATATGACCAATGAACTCATTACATTTGAAACTTAGATATAGAAATTATTTTTCACAAATATTTATAACATATAATGTTAAATTTATACATAAAGTAATGTATATAAACTCTACGAATTTATGCTTCGAGTTTACGGGATGTAAAATGAGTTAAACATAAACTCTCGAGTTTGAAAACCTTGAACGAATGAATATAATTGATGCATCTATTAAAAGAGTTAGAGTTCCATGCAAGCATGTTAAATCTTCTCCTAGTAAATTTATGTGTTTTAATAGGTGTGTTGAAATGGCAAATATAAATTGCAAGAGGAAGGTATTCATGGATGCAGCTACAAAGGTGGAACTCCGGTTATTTAATGTTAGAAATTGCTGAAAAGTTTGAAAAGACATTTAAAAGACTTGAGCATGATGGGACTTACATATTATATTTTAAGGATGCTAAAGAGGCAATTCCTACAAGTGTCATGTTTGAGTATTTGTGCACTTTTTGAAAGTGTTTTATGATGTCACTCTCTCATTTTTAGGATCATTGCATGTTATTTCAAATTATTTCTTTCATGACTTCATTAATATTAAAAAACAATTAAAAAAATGGGAGCAAATTGATAACATAGTGCTACAAGCAATGACGACGGTAATGTAATTAAAGTTTGATGAATATTGAGATGATGATAAGATGCCGAATTATTTATTGTAGTTTTCCTTGATCCATACTACAAATTGAAATATATTGAGTTTTGTTTTACTCGAATGTATAATGGAGGTAGAAGCAAGGAAATTCTAGAAAAATTAAGAACTTGCATCCACTTATTGTTTGAACAATACAAAATTTTAATACCTCTTGATAGGAGTGATTCTAGTTGCTTAACCTCCATGACAGAGTCAACATGTAATGCTCGTAAAAATGATATTAATTGGGAGGATGAATTCAAATTGAAAGTCAAGAGGAAATAAGGTGAAGTAAAAAAGAGTGAATTAGATAGGTACATCGAGGACGATGTGGAGGAAAATATCGACGGATTTGATATCTTAAAATGGTGGAAAGCAAAATCTTCAAAATATTATGTTCTGTCTCATATGGCTAGAGATATATTGGCTATTCGTGTCATCTGATAGTGCGTTTAGCACGGAGGGTCGAGTTCTTGACCCATTTTGGAGTAGCTTGCTTTCGTCCAACATTGAGGCTTTGATTTGCACTCAGAATTGGTTAAGAAGTCCTACAAAGTTGACTGATCTTAAAAAAAATTTCGTCCAGCATTGAGGCTTTGATTTCGCGTAGAGCTTGATGAACTAGAGAAGATTGAAGATGGTAACAAAATCTTAAAAAAAAATTGTAGTGTTTTTTATACTTTCATTTCACTATATTTTTTGTTATGCCCATTTCTATTTTCTAATGTAGGGTTGCTTGGACTCGAAGAGGATCGTGCATAATCTAGTTAACTACATTTTGGAAGGTGACATTTTGTTAAGAGTTGGATATGAATTTTGAATCTCAAGATAAAAGTTATACCATTCTTTGCTTCATTGTTTATTATTAATTATTCATTAAATGTATACTTAGATTAGAAATGTTTATCATATTTTTTATATTTTTTTGCAAGATGATAAATTGAAGTGAAGTTGGTTTCTTAGTGTCTACTTATTGTATTCATATGCCAAACTCATTGTATTCCTCCCTTTTGGTGTCTACTTGTGTTTTGATGCCAAACTTATTATGGAAGTTTGAAATGTGAATCATGTGATGTGGAATTTATATTTTAAGTTATATTTTGTTCAACTTGTTAATTTTTATGTTCTCTCACTATGTGATGATTCATTGAATTGCAGAACTTATGTTTCATTATGTGAGGGATAACTTTTACATTTGTAGGAAACAGATATCTACTTGAGAGGGTGCTTTCTAACTTGGCATCTCCTATCTCATGTAGCTTACGTAAGGCACTTCATGAGTTTGAAGCTTCTAGGGCTGAAGTTAGTCAAGAAGTTGTCTGCTTAGTGTTTAGTTATTGCCATTTTATTTCATTTTGGAAGTTTTATTAAACTGTAGACTGAAGTAATTGGAACTGTAGATTATGTGATGCTGCTTTTATATTTTTCTAATGATTAATGGATTGTGGATTAGATGGTTGCTTAATTGTTGTTTTATATTTTGCATTTTTCAGTGATTAATATATCTTTACGGTATATTGGTACTATGGAAGTTGGAGTATAAGAGATGTGTCTTGTGTGTTATACTTATAGATTTATTATATTTTGACATGCTTTAATTGCAATGCTATTCTCTTGTGCAAACTTTTGAACTCAGTATAGGTTTAAGTTGCCATTGTGTATGTTTGAAAGGGGTTTGTACATGTTCAGTACAAATTCGATAAGTGCATGTTTGAAGGAGGTTTTGTGCATGTTAAGTGACAAGTGCATGTTTGAAGGAGGTTTTGTGCATGTTCAGTGTAGGTTTTGGTTCTTCTTAAATTTGCAATGATGTATTGATGGTTTGCAAGGGTTATGAATTATGGTGAATTACTATCTACTAAATTATGGTGAACTTTCTTAATGAACCATCTTTGATTGATGTTGCAGGATTATGAACCACCCTTTTCCAGAAGTTGTTTAGAAGATGAGGCAATAAGTTATAAGTACCTAGTTAAAAATCAACTAAAAATGGAAGTGAGAATGTGAATGGCAAGCATGTTTTCTTAGCTCTTAAGGTATGAATGTGATGAGTTTGAGCTTTTAGGAGCATATTTTGAACTCGTGCATAATATGCATTCAACTTTATGGTTGAAGATAATGGCACATTGGGACCATCTCTAAGGCTTGAGGTCAGTGTGTCTTGTGTTTTCTAGAAGTTTTCATTCACAAAACTTACTTATGCTCCGTATTGTTCTGCCATGTGAAAGCCATTTGTGTATTCATTTTTAATTCAATGATGTTTGAGGATTTAACTCTTTTGTAGATGAAATCCATGATGTTGTCTGTGAAGATGATACGACTTCACAAATTAGGAAATGGATTAATTCTAAGCACATCACTACTATTGACTTTGTAGACATTCTTATGAATTTCCCGAACATATCAATGGTGTCCTTTCATGTATGATAATTAAACATATAGTTTTATTTATAATAGGAGTTTTATCATAATGGTGTTATGTTGCTTTTAACCTGGCAACATTAGCCGGTTGCCTTTTGGACAAGCTATTGATTTAATGGCAAAGGAAATGTCTGAGTTATTTATCTTTTCTTGAATGCTGTTCATTCATGGGAAATCTAAGATATTGTGAATAAGGTTGCATAAAATGCATAAAGTATTTTGTCTCCTTCTTGTTATTTTGTGGTAACAAATTTTTTAGTCTTTATCACCGGAAAATATGTTCTCAAGCATATTTTTGTGAAGCAAGACTGCAGGAGGATGGGATGCAAGAGAATCAAAGATTGTACATGCAGAAAAGACACCTAGAAACACTGATGAGGACTACATGTAAATGAAGGTATGAGTTAATACTTAATATTCACATATTTCATTTATATCTTTGAACTACATGCATCGATTCTTCTTCGATCTTGGTTCTTGAATATATTGTCCATTAACATGATATTTCTCATGGGTAACTTGCTCGTTGCTTCTTGGAAGCTACCATGCTCTTCCCATGGATTATGGTCATGAGTCAAGCCTCCAAAGATAACGAGTCTTCAGCACATTTGCACATGATTCAGACTTCAACAATAACCAATAGCATGTTCATGTAAACAACCTAGACGACCCGTTGGTGCTACACTCCAGTAAGCCTGAGTTGATGAGCTGTTGCAACTTCTCCAAGTCTCCAACACTCCTCAGCCCTCCCCTCAATCCCCTGGATGACCCAAGGTCCCAAGGTCACAATTCACAAACATACCTGCGAGCTATTTGAAGATTGAATTACGAATCAATGTAAATGAAGGATTAGAACAATTTGTTGAATTCTAGTTATAATGTTATATAAATATCTAAAAGTTTAAATAAAAGTATTAACTGTTGAATATATATTTAAAAATTTAAACAATAGTCGGTTAATCCGACAATCCGACTCGGATCGATTCGAATTGGACTTCAAAACTCACCCGACTCGATCTAAGTTGGATGGGTTGGATCGGTCCAACTCGATCCGTGACACCCTAAGGAAGACGGATGCGGCAATCGGGTCGTGAACATTTCGCAAGGGAAAGAAGAGAGGACGACAACTGGGGTCGAGGTCGGACGCTTCACAGGGGAGGACAAGGATGACAATGAGAATTAGGATCAAGTGTTTCGCACAGGAGAGAGGGCAGGACGAGAATGGCAATCGGAGGGGGGTTGGAGTTAAGCGGGAGAAAGAAGAGAGGAGAGAAGGGAACGTAAACGGTTCGCGGGTTAGGAATGTTACACGAAATGGGTGTTACGTCCCATTAAACTCTCTCTCTCTATTTATATAGTCGTCTAAAACCCTCATCTGCCGTCATTTCTTGCCCCCCCCCCCCCCCCCCCACTAAAAAAAGGCCTAAACCCCTCTCCCTCCCCCTCTCTCTCATCTTTCTCTGCTCGTCTCTCTCTCATTTCGCGATGCAATTCCCATGGTTCAAGCAACCCCGGAACCCTCTTCCGTCGAAGGAACCCAACCCCACCACCGCCAACCCCCTGTCTTCAATTCATTCCCACCTCCACGCCTTCGCCGACCACCTCAACCACGCCCTCCGCTCCGCCCTCCCCCAGTTCTCGAGGACCTCACCGCCGTTGGCGCTGCCGCTGGCCTGGTTGTCCCCGACCGCCGCCCCGCCGTCCGCACCCCAACGGCTCGACCTCGCCATGTCCACTGAGGCCATCGAGGAGAGGCTCGCCGGGGTGCCCGTCTACGCGCTCAGCAACTCCGCCGAGGAGTTCGTGCTCGTGTCCGGCGCGCGCACGAAGAAGCGGCTCGGCCTCTTCTGCTTCCGCCAGGAGGACGCCGAGGCGCTGCTGGACCAGATGAGGTCCATGGACGAGGGCATGCGCGATGGTTCCAAGGTCGTCGCCGTCGCCCTCAACAAGGTATGTATGACGACATCTTGGGTCATATCTGTTTCGTACCCAAACTTTCCAGGATTAGTAGTTGAGTGCTTCATTGCTAATGGAGATTGGGTTAAGAAGTGGAATTAGGATTGTGCTCAAATTAAGGTGTTGGCTGTTACGAAAAGAGGGAGAGAGGGATCACACGGAACACCGCGAAGAGGAAAAACGACGGCGGCTCTTTGTTATGGAAAAACGATGATTCTAGACCCTTTGACAGATTAAATTACATATGGACCGTGATTCTAAATAAATTTTTTGAAAATAGGACACTTATCTCGTGATAAGGAAATAAATCAAATCCGAATCAACGTACCCCTAAAAAATTTTCGCTTAGGGGCTCCGTCTCCTTGCAACCCCCGTAGGAGAATTCTGCTGAAGCGCCTGACTATGTAGGGAGATCAACTATGTTCAAATTCCAGGCATTATTAACATTGGCTTTATTAATTTGTTGACCAAATTGGATCGATTGGTATGGTAAACAGAACGATAGCAACTCTGTGAATGCCTCGAACAGATTACCAGCTATTTGAGAAACTGTAATCCGAGTAAAGGAAATCAAACATTGGAATGGGAGTTTGGTGTGAAATTTGCATTTTCTGCAAGCACTCGTGATGCAACAACCTAGCTACATCAGCAAATCAATAAACCTTAGCCAATAAAGATTGTTCTCATTTTGTCCACGCTGGGTCTTAATATTCATGTACAGTGAAGACGTGAAGTAAAAACATCTGAGATATAATTATGAAGCAAAAGCCCATGAGATGGCCATGTTTTTTGTTCCTCCTTTTACATCTCCAAGCTCTCCTGTATCCAGAAAATGAAAATCACAAGAACACCATGTAAATTCACCCTTATTTTATCTAATGAAAATCACAAGAACACAGGTTCCCTTTGAACTTCTCCCTTCTTTTATCCCTCAAGAAAACAAAATACTTCCCCTTTTTGAAAATTCATATGTGCTCCAATTTTTCAGTAGCTTGGTTTTTAGTGATAAAATTAGGGGATTGCTTGGCTTTCTAGATGGGTTAGAAAAAAAATATTTGTTGTTAACTCACAATGCTGCAGGTTTTCCAGCTTAAGGTTGATGGAGTCGCCTTAAGATTTGTTCCCGATGCATCTCAGGTGGCAAATGCTATTAAAGTATGTGCTCAGTTAGCTCTATTAGTAAAGCCAACTCTTGTGGTCTGATATTTCTCTACATAAACTAGAAATTGGAATTACCATTACTAGTTTTATTTCATATTCGAATTTATAGTTCTGTTTTGACATAGATGCTCATGATTTTGATAATTTAATATGTAATGCTCATTTATTAGGGAACATAACATGGTTTTTTTCTTATTTGAGGTGGACATGGCTAAACTATAGATACCACGATAGGTAAATGTGATATAGGGATCTATGATTCGATGAAATAAACTTCCTTCATTACCACAAGAAACTATGATTCTATGAACATAATGGACAGGTTAGAAAGATTTTTTTCGATCAAAGAAATTCCTGGTGTACCTCACAAAAATGCTTATTTATTTGTGAGTGACACCAGGAATGTTTCTGGCTTCTTAAGTTTTCACATCTCCTTTACTTTTTCATTAGCATTTTTTATGTGTTCATGGCTCCTTAATTAGCATTTTTTCTATATTTTATGAGTTTATGTTACCAGACTTATGGAATTTCACTCTCCTCTTTATCTATGATGTATTCACCTTTTTTTATTTGTCTGTATGGATGCTGATATTCATGAAAGTGGAGGCCACATGAATGCGTGTGTGTATGTTCATTTGCTTTGGCCTGTGTGACATCTTCTTACCATTAAATTTTCCTACATTAGAGAATAGGCTGTGGTCTGGCTCATGGATTAAGAGGTCTTGAATTCGATTCTCGCTAGTGGGATTTATTCATCCTTTCTTTTTGTTTCATTTTTTTCTCCTAAAAAAATCCTTATTTATTTATTTATTTTTTTCGTGTACTAGACTCATGAGCCTTCCTTTGTAACTGAAGAAAAAACCATTGCTTACATTGTTGTGATTGTAGCTGCTATCCTGTAATTTGGTTCTGTCTGTCCAATATGCCCTAATTTAGAAAATATTACTATTTTCCCGGCAAGAATCTATTTACATTTTATTTTAATAGTTTTCTTGCTGGTGAGGTTCTTCAATTTTGTTTCAAGTTGTTGTTCTTGGCTGAAGGCAATCTTGTGGTTTATTCATAGGAGAAAGAAAAGGCAGGGGAACTCGTTGATGATTTCTCAGGAGTTCCAGTTTTTCAGGTTTGAACACTAGGGTGCTATTATTTTTCTACTATTTTGTTTCTGCTGATTTACATTGAAGTTGTTTTACATCTGTTGCTTGGTTGATAATTGTTTGCTTCATTAGAACAAAACCTCATTATAGTTTCAGATGTTGCACATGTAAATTGCTTTGCATATTATTAGTTAGTTAATTTAATTATATGTTGAATTGTGGCTTCTTTGTGAAGTTGTTTCTCCATTTTATGCCTACTTAATACTTATAACAAGGCCACGTCCATTTATTGATTTGTCATTCTAAAGTCAATATGGTGGAAACTACAATGGTTGTCAGATCCTATACTTCGCAAAAACATATAGCCTTCAATTTTTGGTGTGCACTTCTCTCCAAATTTTTTTTTTGGTGTGCAATTTGTGAAGCACAAGCCTTAGAAAATGTACGAGTGTTTAAAGCATATTAATATTAAAATGGAGAAGGTTGAGTACATGAAACATCAGCAATGCAGTCATTCGCTGCACTAAAAAAGTTCTCATTGTTTTTTTCTTTTATTTTCATGAGAGGTCTTTCTCATTATTAGGGCATGCATATTGGTAACAATCTTATGAAATGTTGTTTTTGAAGCTGACAAATTTTTATTTATCTTGTGGAAATTACGTTTCTTGCACTATTAAGTTGGGAGTTCGCTTGCCCTTTTTTTTGAGAGAGGTTTGCTTGTCCTTTGTGTTATCATCAGTCACAGAGTAACAAAATTGACCTGGTGTTGATTGAAAGAAATAGTAGCTATTTATGAAGATTTCTTGATTCGTAACAATCTTACCTTTGTTTCTCTTCTCTGATGTTTTACTGTATTTGCGTTAGCTTTTCTTTTTACGTCGATTCGATATTCCTGCTTTATGAATTTACTCTGGGTTCACCATCCTGACTCTTTTTATATGCCAGTCAAGAAGCTTGGCCCTAAGGAGCCAGAACAAGAGATATCGTCCAGTATTCTTTAGGAAGGTTGATACGGCTTGCAATTTGTACATTAGATTTTGTTGTTGCCCCCTTCTTTCCTCTTTAGCTTGATGTTGTTTCCTATAATGCAAAGGAGGACTTAGAAGACTCCCTTCTTAGAGCATCGCGCCAACAGAGAACATTAAATCCTGCTTTTAGGCAGGGCGACATTCAGGTTTAAATCTTTGCTGGACATTCAACTGCTGACAGTGAGATGTGTTGTCATTTTATTAACCATTGTTCACTTCTTTTTTGTGTTAGGTTTGCACCCTGGAGGATATCATTAGTGCCATGCGAGAAGGCTCTTCATCGAAGTGGGATGATGTCGTATTCATTCCTCCAGGTTTTAATGTTTCAACTGATCTCAGTGAAACTGCGCAGGGATGAGATATCCCAGAAGTCATAAATATGTATCTTACCTGTAACTGTGTTAGTTTTGCAAGTCAGTCACCGTGACAGAGTTGATTTGTTTGTCACCGCAAGCGTGGTTTTCTAGATGTATGTTGTTTGACGTTGAAATCCAAATTTTAATTTCCTATGGTAATTATATTGTCTTCTGTAAGATATAAATCATTCAAGGAAGAGAGAAAGAGAGTGAAGATTAATTTCATCTAAAAATATTAGTATTTTTCATTTTATCTATTTGATGAAATAAAAAAATGTAACATTTGAAGGACGGGTTAATCACTCTAAAAAGTTATCCAAACAAGCGTAAGGACGTTCCAACTATTGAACACTCCAAAGCCAAAGTCATATATATAAAGGGAAATGTTTCGTCCTCCTAATTTATTATCCTAAAAATTCTCTTAATATTCACGTGTGCAAAACATTCTAAAAAGTTGATGAAATTACAAGTCAGGATATAACATTGCCCATATATAAATGTAACGATACTTGTAGTCAGTGCTTTGAAAATTGGACCCCTAATTAATGAATTGAGTATGTACTCGAGATTTCATGTAAGATGATAAGACATTACAGATTGAAAATTGTAAAATTTAATGGAAGATCACAAAAATCTTGTTTATTAATAAAAAAATATTTTTTTAAAAAATATATTTTAATAAATTTATCGTTTCTTAAATTATATACATACATATGACAACCTTATGAATATGGTTCAATCCATTTTTATTAAATAAGATTTGTTTACTGAAAATATAGTAGGAGCGGAAGTGTAAAGTTGCAAAGATAATTAATAATACCCTAACTAATTGTCATTTTTGAATAATTATATATCAACAAAATAAATTTTAATTATATTATTTCCTTGTTTGGAAAAGTGTCTGAATGGGTTTTCTTTTCTTTACATTTTCATTTATTTCTCTCTTTTCATACTTTTCGCCACCAATTTTAAAATCAATTTCCCTCTAATTTGTTAACAAAAAAGGAGGGAAAGATGTATTCACTTAACTTTTCGGTTCCCTCCTCTTTCTGAGCCCTAGATCGGTGACGCCCGCTGACGAACACTTCTCAGGCGAGCGCACAACTCCACGCGAAGAACGGTCGGACAGGGCTTCCGTCGAGCTCATCTCCGGCCGGTTGGAGTAGGCTGCGGATAGCGTTGTATGTTGAGCCTCTCCGATCAGACGTCTCCTGACGAGAAATGGCAGGGTACTACGACATGGATGATATCCTCACGGAGAACGAGGTAAACAAGAACGGAACCAGATCCGGAGGGGGAAAGCTTCTGCTCGCTTTGGTTTGCATTTGATGTTGATTAATCAGTTTTCGCTTCTTCTTGCAGCCGATATCTGTTGTTTTCCAGGTGGGCGCGCATGGAGTCGGCCTCCTCGATCCAGGCTCCGACACTAATAACGTAAGAAACTTCTCGTCGGATTTTGCTCTTTTAGCTTGCGCGATATTGGGAAATGTTTTTTTCTTCCTCTAAGTTTTGTTATTTTGTTCTATTATCCTGTTATTGCAGGTCGAAAAGGGTGCCAAAGTGGAGCTCCCCTTCTGGCTTGCTCATGAGTTGTACCTGAGACAAGCAGTGTCGATCACTGCGCCCACTTGCTTCGGCCAAAAGTGAGTGAATTGATCTGCCTTTCATTTTTTATATGCTAACTCATTGTTTTGCTGCTTCTTTTTAAAGAAATCTCAGGGTGTAAACAGCAGATAACTATGCGCAGTATATTCATTTATTAAATACTGAGAATTGCTTTTGATATAGTTCCAAAATTTTGAGATACTTGATATTAGTTTTGGCATGTTCTCTGAACCTAACAATGCGAATTGTTAATCTAATTTTATAATCAAAATTAGCCACTTCGTAAATGGATAAATGGCGATGTCAAACTAGTAGAACTAAGATTGTTCTTGTGAATACAGTAATCGTAAATGTCCTCATTGTGTGAGTTTTCTCTTCTTTACTTTCGTTTGAAGGGAGCTGTGAATTTTCTGTCCTTATAAAACGGAATCTTGTTGCAGAACAAGGAAGGAAATACAGGCTGATGCAGCATGTGTTGACCTCAGAGTTCGTTCTCCTTACTTTTATGGACTTGGGTGCAAGATTTCTCCTTTGTGAGTCCTCTAATCTTCTAACATCACATGTATTGATTTATGTTGTTAAAGCATCCTTGTAATGTCTATACGTCCTGAAAAGTAGCTAGTCAGACCCCTCAAAGACAAGCAGGTAGTCAGAAACCCTTTTTTTAACAAAGACGAGAAACACCAAAAATGAGTAGGAATTTGAAATTGCATGCCACCTGTGTTCCATGAGAGTGCTCAGGTGGAAGAAGAAACATGTTCCAAGCCTTGTTGGTCTACTCTGAAAGAATCATAAAGACATGAATGGGAAAGTAAAAAGTAAAATATTTCTCAAAAAAAGTCTGCTTTTGTTCATCAATTGTTTTCATATTCAGACGGAAGTTGTTCTGATGCGTATCCTTATACTCGTCAATTCTGCCACTAACTGTACTAAATGCTGCAGACTTACATTTGATTAGTTATGACTCTTCTTTACAAAGGTATTCGGATGTTGTCAATATTCATCATGAATGTTATACAACAACAACAAAACCTTATCCCACTAGGTGGGGTCGGCTACATGGATCATACGACGTCATTCCGCTTTATTAGTAACCAAATCTTTCGGTAATGTTATATCACTTTAAAATAACTGTATACTACACTTATTTAACCTCTTTGGCATCTTGAACTTAAATTAGAAGATCAAATGCGACCATTTTCCACTACTAGGCATTGAATTTTCAGTTTTGTTGCGAACTTGTTTGGTTTGGATTATAGAAGTTGGGCGGAGATCCTCTAGTGACCATGACAATGATGAACAGGGTTGGCGACAGAACCATTGGTTCTTTTCTTCTGTACGCGTTCACTGGTAGGTACAAGGAAATACTGAGCAAGTCACATAGTGCTCCTGTCACAACAGTTCCAAAGTTCTTGCCCCGACTTACTAAGGAGGAGTCGGCATGTGAGTATATGTTCATTTTGATTAAGTAATCTATTTTCCCTACAACTATTTGTTGGTTACTACTGCTTTTGTGTGATTGATTTACGTGCTTTCAGTATTTGAAGCTGCTCGATCCTCGATGGCGGCATTCAAGAAATGGAGAGTTGGCGGATCAAGATTAGAGAGGGCGTCTGTCCTTGGAAGGAAAAGGAAAACGACCCTTCCGTCGTGCCCGTCAACACCGTAAAAGAAATGTGAAAAATACTTGTACCATGGTCATAATTTATCTTAAAACTGAGCTCATAATATAGATCATATTGAGTATGGTTTTAAGATTACACCCTGCAACTCATCGTGATTTGTGTACGATTTTCCGATCATAAATGTCACGATGTATACACCGAGAATATGGAAACAGGGGGATCTGGGTCCTCTGTTGGACTGTGGTCTGTTTTTTTCAGAAGTGGACTCGTCTGTTTGGGGTTGCTGATGAAGTAAGGAAATATCAAAATGCCTCCAGGGACTTTATCGATCTATTTTGAAAGGTTGTAATGGTGATTTTGCCTCAGCAATTTTCCAGAGTCAAAATGATGCATATATAAGGTCTGATTTACAATAAAATGGCGATGATTTACAACAAAATGGCGAAATTAGCTAGAAGTTGGATATATTGACCTAATTTAGGGGAATGGGAAGGGAATTTGGATGTAAGATTAACCTTATTTAAATATTAAGGAAAATAGGTGAATACGAGTTCAATGTTAGTCTTGTTTAAGTATATGCATAATGTGAGGAAAGCAAAGAGAAGAGAAATATATTAAATGGTCAATTGGGGAAAGGAAAACATGGAAGAAAAAGAATAACGCATTTCTTGTTTTCAAATATTAATCATTGAAAATACATCTTTTCCTTCTTCACTGGAACTCTTGTTGAAATAAAAAAAATACAAAGAAATAGATGTACTACCGGAGCCTCCACAATTCAGCAATCACGCAGCTACAACGATTTCATGTCAATGCGGTCAAGGCGTACTCTGCAGATCTACTTACAAAAGCGAATTTTAAAGAGGGGCCAGAAGTTTACCTTCTGGGCAAGCATCAAGGAAGACTCAACCATAGCCATAGACAAATTCAGACGCTATGTAATTATGTCCATAAGGCTTGTTTTCCAACTATCGGCAAAAGGAAAAAAAGAAAAAAGAACATGCCAACTGCTGCATAACGATCAGCAGCGGCTTTCATGTGTGCATCATCCTCAACAGATGATCTCTACATTCTTTACGGCAGCAATGTCAACAGATGAAAATTTTGGAGTTCATGTACATCTTCACTGCTCAGGTATAACACCAGCATTAGTTTTACAATTTACCTAGTTTCCCAGCCTATCCGTACACTCAAAACACGTCTTCTCTCAAAACTCTGACCACAAGATTTTCATTGTAGGATCTTCGAAGCATGCAGTATAACTTGCAGTCCATCGTGTGAAAGAATTTGAGGTGACCTAATCACCAAACATGGAAATCCAATTGTTTCACACACCACGTGCAAAAAGCATAAATGAGTGGAGGCTCCTCGTCAACCAAATAGGTCACTGAACAGGTTGGGGTTATTCCCCGTTGGCGTCACACCAACCTGCCTTGCGGTTGCATCTTTTTGCAGGGAATCTTCCCGGCTAGGACCCTTCTTTGCAGATGCCACATTGCTTGCACCATGGGAGTTCTTGCCATCTGAGTACATGTCAGCAAGTAGGGAACTCGAAGAACTGCTACTTGGTCCTGCTGGCAGTGGTGAGTCCATGTATAGTGCCATCAAATCAGGGGCTTTGGCAGGTGCAGCAGATTTCTCAAGGGTTGGTTGTGTTGATGGTGGTCCCAAAAGCCCTTCGAGCTCCTTAAAGGGATCCACAGATGGATTGCTCTCAGGAGCTGGCTCACCCAGATCAAGAAGATCTGGCGGAGGGGCAGAGGGAACACTTTTTTCTTTGGTGCTTTCAGATGCGAGAGGAGTCTTAGTTGCAGCTGGTCTTTCAGTAGGAACATTTCCTTTAGCAGTCCTGTGGGTGGATGGGGCTTTCTTCTCCATTTTAGCCGCCGAGGAACCAAACAATGAAGCTGCTAATCTCTGTTTTTCAGCGGAGACTTCAGGTTGTGCTTGTCTCCTAGAACTGTAAGTATCTCGTGACTGTGAGCTCACATTATCAGTATGTACTCCACCATTTGTTTTCTCCGAAGTGGTTGAGCTAGATGGTCCAGATGAAGAAGGATACGTAGGCTTGCCCCACTTCCTCTGAACGCCTTCCAACCGAAGCTTAGTACCATGATCTGTTTCATCAGGAGGTAGCTTTGGAGCTTGATGGTTATCTTTGTAATAAATTGCCTCAGGCACAGGAACTAGATCAGTAACTGGTGATGATGATGAGACGTGAGGAATCATCTGTGGAATTGAGGGCTTTGGAAGCTCATAGGCCTCGAACCTGAGTGTGTGACTAGAAACCTCAGTTTGGTATTGATTTTTAAAGTTGCTGACATTAAACATCCCTGATCGCTCGTTCTCAGGAATATATGGCCTTGCACCCTTCTCTATGGATTGTTGCACATAATTGTTCAAGAATGACAAACTTTTATCGACCTGAAACAACAAGGTTTGTTCAATAATTTAATAGATGGACAGGAATAGGTTCCAGCAGGTAATAAATGCACCACATATGTTAGCAAGTTGCACATAGCCCTGAAAAAAGCTACATGTAGCTTGCATATGGACCATTGGATGGGCCATGAATGCAACAAATATCACACATATAATAGTCCATATCAAAATACATGTGTAAATTGTCAAGTCTACATTGTCATAAGATGTATGCATAAGCTAAATATATATAGTATGAGAGTATGTGATCCAAACGATGGATGTGTTCACTCATAGAAACTCATTCCATCATCTTCCAGTTTATAATGAGAAAACAATGCCCACGTCATCAGAAGAAATCTATGTTGAATAGTAGGTGAGCACAAAAATCACAGAAACTCAACTCTTAAAGGGTATGTTTATGTCTTGAAAAGAAAAAGAATATCATTGTGACGTCAGGGTTAATTTGTCATCATACACGTCAGCAAGAAGTAATGTCTTGTCCAAATTTCTGTTGGTGTTTTCAAACGTCAGGAAAGTCTAATGAGATGAGATGCAAGTAGCACTCTTTATCGTAAGGAGAATATTCGAAAGAAATAAAAGAAATAACTCTTTTGCTAATGACTACCTCAATATCTTCACAACTTGCATCCAGTGGCATGATATTTTCAACAGCTTGCCTATCTAAGCCTAGCAGTGCTTGTAACTCATATGCACGCTGTTGCAAGTCAGTTGAGTGTGATGCAGATAGCTCATCAATTAGTGACTGACACTGCAGGAATGAAGAAAAGCACAAACTCATATTAGTATGTCATAAGAAGGTAATCAAAACAATCCAAGTAACTTTTGACAACTGATTATCAGTACTCCAGCACTGACTCACAATGGTCATCATATGAAACCCATGAATGTAGAAATACCAAGTATGTAGACAATCCAAAAAGTATTAAAAAAACAATGGTTATAGCAAAGCACCAGATACAGAGAAATCATATAGCACAAATATAAAGAGGAAACTGGAATAAAATTATGATTTTACCTCAGGCAATAAATCTACTCTCCTTCCAGCAGCAATTTCAAATGCACAAATTTTCATGATAGCTGATATGGCATAAACCTACCAAGAAGCCAGAAATGAAAATTAAACATAGGAATAGTGGAAGTGTGTCACTAATGAATATAAAGCTACAACAACAACAAACAACAACAAAGCCTTATCCCACTAGGTGGGGTCGGCTACATGGATCATACGACGCCAATTCGTTGATCCATGTTCATAAGATTCGACATGATTTTATGTTGGCTGTCGGGGCCTAACACAACCCTCCTTTATCCGGGCTTGGGACCGGCTATAAAATATAGGCGGAGTTTCTAATGAATATAAAGCTAAATAAATGAAAAAAAAAACTAAACAAAAGGAGAATTCTTTTGCAATGAGCTAATGTTTGCCAATATGGTGGCAACATATAAAGATACCGAGATAGCACCATGAAGAAAAACTAACTTCGAATGCAATGCAATTATGGAGACATCTGTGTGCTTTCATTCTATCATAAAGGATCAAGTGATAGACTTTCACACTCCATTTCATAAGTAAAACAAGACGACCCATACCTTGACTGTGTCATCACCAAGATGTGCATCCACCACATCACATATCTTTCCAATTATATAAGAAGCAGAAAACTTTCCATCTGCTGTTCCATATTCCCCAAGGACCCAACATATAACCTGCAGATAAGCAAAGCATATAATGTAAACAAATTATAAGAGAAGCAAAAGATTTGCAACTGACAAACTAGAGGAATGAAACCAAGATAAAAGAAAAGTACTTGCAAAAACAAAGAAGGAAGTTTGGGCTCCCCAAGAATACGCAAGTAGGAAACAACCTGCAAAAGAGAAAATGGATGAGGTCTTGAAAAGTACTCATTGTATAAATGAAATAAACCATTGCAATTGATATTGTAGATAGAATGCCTATGATCCAAAGGCACCATCGTTTCTTTCTTCTTTTTTTTTTATTTATCTTGCATACAGAACAATGTGACCAATCTATCTAACATTCTTTATCAAAATGTTATTTCAGAGTTCTTCATGAAAATTTAAAGCAAGAAGTCACTCTTTCTTTTAAGAAACAAAATACATATATATAATAAAAAGTATCATAACTACAATATTGCTACACTCTCTCTCAAAAGAAAGATATTGCTACTCTATGATTAACTTTCAATGCTGATTCAATGAAGCAAAGAAGAGCAATATATGATTATATGCCCTGCCCTCTCGAGCACGACACTAACATACAACAATAAGACAAGCAGATACAGTACACCAACATAAAGTAAATGATCAAGGAAAAAACAGAGAATGAAGATATTATACTATTTGAGTTGCGTGAAATGATTTTTCTTCATTGTATATGCACCAAAACCTTCTTTCTTATTTTAGAAGGTACACAAAACTTTTAAACATGAGAGCAGTTGAACATATACGTACTGCCGATGATCTCAGCTGGGTATCAGCACCTTCATCATCCTCTCCAAATCCTTCAGCAATTAGACGCATTAAATTATGTGCCACTCTAACATTTACAAGATCACCTGCATGCTTAAAGACCTTATTCATGGTCTGCAAATAAAAAAGTTAGGGGTTGTACAATAGATATTTTATACATAAGACTACCAAAGTAAAATTATATTCAAATAGATGAAAGACATATTAAAGAAAGATGCAAGTAATATTAGCACAAAAGAACTTACTTGAATAAACCATTGATTGCTTGGTGCGAATTGCTCAGCCAATTCAACACAACGAGATGCAATCTCTGTTTTGTAGTGGCTATCATTGATACTTATCATGTAATCAATCATGCGGTCAACAATGACTTCAACATTTGTAGATTTTGTCATTTTATAAAGTAACTCAAAAGTTTTCCGCTTTAAAGTATCATCTGGATCCTGCATATTTGTATTTCAATCCAGAAGTAGCTTTCAATAAGTTGTTTAAAATAAGGAGACAAAAATTATCTGGCAAAAAATGAAGTTATATTTATAGTACTAAATTACACAAGCTCATACTTTCGATATGTTTGTATTCAACTAGCATTACTTTAGACTGTCTACAGGAACCAATTGACTACCCTTTTATTCAGAATTTTACATACTTTTGAGAAGGATGTCATCATTAGTTCTTCCACAAGGCAAACAACTGTGTTTTTTGAGTACTTTAGATTAGGCAAATTTCAAATTAATTTTCTATATCACCTGCAACAATAAACCAGCCAATTATATACCTTCCTAAGCTAAGATACCCAAAAAGATGCCACCGTCCTTTGATTATTGTGACCTAGGACTGCAAATTGCCCACTTCAACAAATCTAGACTCGAAGAACTACAAAGCCTCTACTGTTTGTGTTGCTTCAGATTATAACAGTGCTTCGTAGTTGATTCAACTATGCTATATCTTCACACAACGTAAACCAGATTGTACACTAACATTATAAATCTTTGTCAAAAGTTTTTTTGAGAACTTGACAAAAGTTGAATATTAGGTTTCCAAAATCTGAGCTCACATGGAATTAAGCAAAAAAGATAAACTTAAAGTCTTATTTTTGAGAAGGAACTTAAAGTTTTATGATATCAGGTATATAATTTTTAAGGGGAATTTATGAGATAGCAGTTGTATAAATGAGTAAGCATTCAATTTCCTTGATAGTGGGAGGATATGAGGATCAACATAAGTCCTGCTTGTTCACTTCTTCAAAATAAAAAAATGCAATCATGCTTGCTTATAACTTTAATTGTCTTACCTCTAAACAATCAATAACGGCCAGCTGGTGTTCTTCAGCAATATCGGGATTTATTTTGATCAATCTTCCAAGTGCATCGATACCCATATACTTCAGATTGTGACTATCACTCTGACCACAAAACAAAAGTCTAAGGACCAGAAAGCAAAGGCACAATAAAAGAATTATCAAATTGTTTAGAAATTCAAAACGGACCTACCTTCAAAAACTTGGAAGTGGCTTCTGCTGCAGCATCCAGTAATTTGGCATTTGAATAGATAGATGAAACACAGCATATGCATTCATACAGAACAGCATTTCCAATGTTGGTTGAAGTTTCACATTTCCTAAAGATATCACTGAGGACATTGTACATATGTCCACTAGCTTGTTTATCACCACTACCAAGTAGGGCAAGAATCTTTAATAGTTTTATCTGAGACAACAAATGATGAATTCGAATTGATTAACATGGTCAAGTATTCCAAGTAAAATTGCAAGGCGTGTAAGATTTAAAAATAACTAGTCGAAAATGATGTCTAAAGCTTTCCAGATGGATGACTTGAGTGTCTACCATATCTATAGATACTGGATAACTTCTCAGTGATAAAAAAGGTGAAGTGACATCTGCCAACTGTTATAAGGGACAACCTTAAAATCCTCTAAGAAACAAAGAAGCCAAAATGAAATGATTTTTCTTCACCCAATGAGGTTGAAACAAACAATTAGAACAACCTTGTATCACTTCATGCACCATTTTGATTGTAAACCATGCAGTCAAAATTTGTCATGCAGATGACTGAACATGTTTATTATAGCTTATGCATATATTGAAAGTTTCTAAAGTCGGCAAGAAGTGTTGATTGTTAGACGAGTACCTGAATAAATGGAGCAGGCATTTGATGGTAATCATAAGTTTTCGGGAGCCTTCTTTCAGCTACTTGCTTGAGAATGCTAACAAAACTGATAACCAAATCTTTATAGGAGTTTACATCTTCTGTAATTAGATCAAAAAGGGGACAAAGCGTCGCTCCCATTACTCCAGGATCATTATCACACAACTTCTGCAATCAGTAACAGAAAACAAATAAAAAGAATCAGAAACATATTAAGCTATTCATTGCTCAGCGTACACAATATCGGATTTGTTTATTGATCCAGAGCTATTAACTAGTAAGTCTAGACACAAAAAAGTTCGAACTGAAATTCAGAGTGACGACCAGAATTGATGTAAAGAGAGAGATCCCAGTAAGGCGACTAACATTGGCGTCAAGATCGCACCTTTCTGAAGTTGGAGAGGAGGTGGGTCACTGATGATGGAGAGCGCTGATAGAACCGGTGGAGCGCCATTACAGCCTTCTTGCGGACGTCCTCCTTCGGATGGGAAAGGAGCTCGACTACCTGGGGCAGCACGGCGGGGATGGTCTCCTCGTTGATGAGCTTACAGACTGCAGTGAGGGTCGCGCAGACCACAAGGTAATTGTCGGAGCGGAGATCCTTCTGGATAGTGTTGACGATGAGGATGATGAGGTCATGGTCGTCGTTGAGGAAGAGGGTGACGGCAAGGTAGCCAGTGCGCTTGAGCGGGAGGGCGTCGTCGTGGGTCATCTTGACAGCGTGGATGTAGCCGAAGGACGCGTCGTGACCGAGCATCTCGACGTAGACGAGGCGGATGAGGTACTCCTTCATCTTCCGGCGGGGCACGTCGGGCTCCGCGATGCGCCGGCGGAGGGACTCGATCTCACGGACCACGATGCGGTCCTCCTCTGCTTTGGAGCGCGCCTCGCCGATGGACTTGACGAGGTCCAGGAACTCCTTCGACTGGCCCCACCCGCCCTGGGAGCCCATCGCGAGCTCCCGCCCGATCGTCTTCAACTGCTCCATCGCTGACCGCCGGCGATCCAAGATGCCAGATCTCCGAGGGTTCACGCCGGAGATCGGCAAACCCAAGATCGAAGCCGATGGTGTTCGAAGGTTGAATTGGAGGACGGAGGCCGAGGTCGTAACCGAGATCTGGAGGAGGAGGAGGAGGAGGAGATCGAAAGGGTTTGGAGGAGAAGAAAAAAAGAGGTGAAAAAAAAAGCGGATTTGGTGGTGGTGTTGTGTTTTATTATTAGGCTTACTTTTGATGCTAATAATTTTGCGCGTAGTTAAATGACAAGTGAAAATGATGCAGTTTAGATCATTTTTTTACATGTACAAAAAAGTTTTGGTTGTTGTGATAATTTTGTAAGCCTTATAGTTCTATAATTTTGTTATATTCATATTATTATTATTATTAAGAATTTTATTTTGTTAATATTTATTCACATGATAACTTTTACCTCAGTTGAGTAACTTTTTATAGAAGATGATGATGATGATGCATACCTTTTTATAACATTATTTTTTTTTTGGTGGAATAGAGTAGTGTAGTGAGAGATAGGAACCTATGATGTATTATTAGTTCATATTCAGATGATAAATTATAAAAAATAGTGCGTGGAAGAATGAAAGTTTTATTTACTATAAAAATTATTTTTACTCTTTATTATATATAAACTATTTAGAATTTTTAATGACTAATAAAATATTTATTTCTTTACCAAATAATTTATTTTTCTATGTAAGTTTTTGTTTTGCCTATTTTTCTTTTCATTATAATTTTTATTTTTTTGGAATATTTTATTTATCTATTTTGAAAGTAAAAAATTGAGAGATAAATATCTATAAAAGAATAATTATAAAGAAATATTTTAATGGTATGAGAGACAAAGGTAATGTACCTGTATGTGTGTGAGAGAGGTTAATTTGGTAAGAGAAATGATTTAATTCGATAACAAAAGATGAATTAATTTGGTCTAAAGTTATATATTCTTCCTCATTTTATTAAATTAGTGAAATGAAAATTGTGATATTTAGAAACTTAACTATACCCCTCTTAATTAAAATAAAAATATAGTAAATATGATTTAACTAATCTCGAACAAATCCTAACCTGTAGCTTTATTTGGAAACCGTCTATTTTTTCTTTGCAGAATTTTAAAATACCAAAATTTTAATGTTAGGTGAGATCTTTTTCATTTTTTTACTGATTACTTTTGAGCATTTTAAAGGTAAAGGAAAAATAAGAATAATGCAAAAATGCATAACCTATATTTTTTTATTACTGCACTTTATAATTAAAAGATGAATGGGAATTACGAGAATAAAGTACGCACATATTACAAATGCTGTTTTAATATGCTAATTAACTGATATGGAACACTCTCTTCATATGACAAAATAAGCGTACTTATTTATTTTATCAATATGGATCATCTAAATGTAATTAAATTAGGTGTAATGAGATAGATTATGCATAACCTTAGTTTAAACATTATTATATTACATAGTAATATGTTGTATATTTCAAACTTTGTTGTTTAATCTTCTATTTTATTTTAGTTATAGCATTGAATGAAACTAATATTCAAATTTTTTAGCGGATTATACAAAGTTTAAAATACTTTTTTTGATGAAAAAAATTTGATGCTCTTTGTACTCCCCATTCAATCTTGGAATTAATTGACTCCGCATGATCTCCACGTTTTGCAATACAAAGTGCACTTCCAACAAGTACCGTACCCACATGGCACCAAAATAAAAAAATAAAAAAAATGATACCCAAGGGACAACCTTTGAGCTGGCCAACAATTTGGGAGAAATAACACGGACCACCCCAAACTGTAGATCAATATCTCAAGAATTTTTAAATTTTAATTTGTAATTAAATTATCTCTTAACTTTATTTTTGTATGCGTTTCATTCTCATGATAGCTAATATTCAGTTCTTCGATTATAATATTGACGTGATATAATAAAATAATATAAAATATAATGAAAATGAAAAAAAGAGGCAACAATCTCAAAAGTGGCTGTCGCCTCTCGCCGAAGGGGAGCAAGGAGGGTGGCGCCCCTTCCCCCTTTCTGATGTCGGAGAAGAGGGAAAGATGCGTCGACCGCGTACGAGAAAGAAAAAGGAGGACGCACAAGAGGCCGGGCCCCTTCTCCTCTCCCTTCCTGCATTGGAAAAGAGAGGGGAAGGGGCGTCGACCCCCTTAGCCCGCTCTGACTAAAGGATGGTAGGGGTTGCCATTTTTTATTTTTATATTTTTTTATTGTGCCACATTAGCAATGTAATTGGAGAACTAGTTATTACCAGTCAAAAGAACGACACATGTAAGAAAAATAAAAAGGTTGGGAATATTCTAGTCACAAATTAAAGTTGGAGGATCGAGTAATTATCACATTCAAAGTTGAAGAACGATTCGGATAATTTATGTTCGAAAATTGGATCAATTCGAACTAATGAATTGAATAATTATAATTACCTAATTATATTGAATATTTTTAAATATTTTAAAAAGTAGACACTAATAATTAATTTGAACGAGAAAAATCGGTAAATAGACTAAAAGAAGAAGAATATATTTAGTTAATTCAATTAATTATTATTCAAGTGAATACTATGGAAATGAAAACAGGAGATGTAACTATTAATGACTTTAAATTAGCGAGGAATGCAATGGAGTTGTAGATGGAAAATAATCCTTTTTAAATAAAATGTTAATTTTTTGGCATTAAGTATTCTTGCAACTTACTTAGCACGTGTAAATCTACATTAATATTGAACCATAACTTAAATATTTATTAGTCTTAATAAATAGACAATACACCAGAGGCATTAAATCAGGCCTTAAGCAACCATTTGAGTAGTCTTATCCTCAAGTCGTCTCTTCAAATTGTATTAAAAATAATATTCTCACTCATTATACTATTACTATTATAACTTTATGTTATATTATATATTTCATGTATATTAACTGTATAATTTATATTGTGATATAATTTTTTAAATTATACGATACCTAACTTATAATAGTATAATTTGTAAAATATCTTGATTTTATAATTCAGAGTATTTTAATGTTGCCCAAACATTTGTTGTATCTTTTTGTCATAGGTTTTCATAAGACGCTCAACTCTTTTGAAATATAATTTACTAAGATTTAAGAACTTCTGTGTTTCTTTGCCAAATATAAAAAACAGGCAATTCTTTTTTTTTTAATCATTTTACGGAGCTAAAATGGAAGTAAAATTAAAAGTTAAACGAGATGCTTCCAGATACCTCTCGACGGTCGAAATCATGACATGGCGTGGCAGAGGGGGCACGTGTTTTTATTGTTTTATTTTATTTGTAACAGATTATTTTGCAAGCAGACAAATTCGACGGTATTTTCTGCGAAAAAGAATCCCCGGCACAACAAAAAAAAAAAGGGAAAAAAAAGAAAAAGAAAAAAACCAAAAGTGAAAATGACAAATGTGTTCTTCCATCCGCCACCTGTACAATCAGAAAGATAAATTGTAGGTGAGGTTATAATTACTTTTTAAATGTAAAACTTTTTCCTCTTCAAATTCAAATTTTACGAAAAACACATTTATATATACATTTTTTCTCGAAAATCATACGCATATATATATATTTTATTTCTCTCGAAAATCACACACATATATATATATATATTAGTTTTAATTTATGGTACTATTGAGTAATTGTTTTCCACACACTGATATATGTTTTGCATAATTGATGCCAAATATGCCGAAAGACAATAAAGAGAATATCTTTGATATAATTTTAATCAGATATGGCTTCTTTGAATCTCTCAAGTGTTCTTTGTTTAAAATCTTTTTTCATGCTTCAAGAAATATAATTGTTTTTCGAGCTGCAATAACCCAGATTTCCATGTCCTCGTCATTTTCTTTTTAATTTTCTTACACCCATGTAACATACGTAAAAAGACAAGAAATAAAAAGAGCATGAAACAAATACTTTTGGAATTGGATTAGTGGAATTGATGCAAATGGGGGGTTTAGAGCACTCTGCACTCCCATGTACATAAAATTTAAATCTGATGACCATGCATCAAAATCACAGTCATCTAGACAAATAAGGTGAATCGACAATGCTCGACGGATTAATTCGAACATCTGAACATGGCATGCAGAAAACGAAATTTTTGGCCTTCAAAATTAATGAAATAAGTAAAACAACGTTAATCAGTGACCAGAGTCACTATACAATTCATAAAAAATAATTTACTGAATACATGCATGATTAATCGTCTCATTTTCCTCCAAGGAACTTTACATGAAACTGACTTCTAATTCGCAGTCCACTTGCGACAAAACAAACAAACACAATGTAAGCTTTGGCACTTTATTATGTGTCAGCTCACCTTTTTATTACCAGTCTGCTGGATCATGGTTTTCTCAGTGTTACTCATCTACTTCTGTGGAGCAGGATGCATCAAGTGTTGAGCATCCTGGTTGGTGTCTCATGGTTGGTGTAATTCACTTGAATAGATTCTCAATCTGTTTTCTGTATCTAGCTGCCACTTTGTCCCTTCTTACTTTCATGGTTGGGGTCATTAAACCATTTTCAATCTGAAATTTAGGAGGAGACTTAGTTAAAGAAAGCAAAAAAAAAGTCTTCTAAAAAAAAAGCAAAAAAGGTGGTGACAAAACAGAACAAACACAAGAAAAAAAAAAAGAAAGGAAGAGAAATTCACCGTGAAGGGTTCGTCGAGAACTAAAATTGGTCCGATCTGGGAATGGAAATCTGCAGTCCTGAAAAACGGAAATTAGTAAACCTATTCAGTGTTCTACATTGAACTCGTAAGGATGTACAATATGCTCGGGAAATTAGTAAACCTATTCAGTGTTCTACATTGAACTCGTAAGGATGTAAAATATGCTCGTATCGGCCAGAAACTACTTAAACATGCTTCTAGTGTTTGCTCTCAGCATGAAATTTTCTGAACTCTTGTGTGCCAACTAGGACTTGCTTGAGAAAGTTGCAAATTGGAAATGCAAGTGATCTTTTCACGTATCAAGGATCAATAATCTGGGATGGACAAATATAGTCATAGGTTAACCTCACTTTCAATCCAGATAAGAAACCAAATTGGGAACGAAAGTTGTAAAATCCAATATCCCATGAATCAACGGTCGACCAGAAGAAATTACTCTGCAACATCTTACAAGTTATGGCTTTTGAGGATTTCTCTCAGCATACATATAATATATTTTCCTTGATACTTGGAGAAATCACTCACTTCTTTCACAATTTAGTTAGTCCTTGCGACTCAGAAAGTTAATGTGTACTTTCGGAATATTCATAAGAATGTACAACTGTTAAATGATCCAGGAGTAAGCAATCAGAGAGAAGATATGCTTGGTAGGAATCAGAGTAAAATTGGCCAAAAGATACGTAAAGATGAATTCCAACCAATTCTAAATTTCTATTTCGTTAAAACTTCTTTTGTTTCTTTTAAGACATTAACTTCATTAGGCAAGACAAATCATGAACATAAATACAATGAACTTGAAATCCAAGTAATATCTCCATTCGGTGTATAAATATAGCACTGCTTCCATATTATGTTGACGGAATTGCAGTACATCAAGCTAAAAAGAACAACACATCTTACCAAGTTCCCAATTCCTTTTGCAACAACATCCCTATTTTGCTCTTATCAATTTCAGAGTTGTCATTTAGGATTGAAAGCCTTTTTCCCAATGCTAGAAGTTCATCCTTGTTAGGAAAAATGAGAGCCCCCAACAGTCGTTGATCCTATATAAAGTTCAACTGTTAAACAGGAATAACTCTAAATTTTATACAGTATAAGCAGAACTCCAATACTTCAATTAATAGGGATAAAAGATTTTTTTTTTTGAGGAGAGGATAAAAGATTGTTAAAACCCGTTTGAAGTGTAAGATCTGTATGGAAGTGCTCAAGCAAGTCGGTCTGAAGTATAAGATTTGCATGGAAGTGTTTAAGCAAGCTGGTCAGAAGTATAATATAAAAAACATCCAATATGGAAGAAGAAAAATACTTTAATTAAACTTTGCATCTAATTTCCACAAAACTTACACAACCCTTAAAGATGTCACTTCATGATTACTTTATCATCCTCTGTTTACTTTCAACTTGTCAAGATTCGTGAGAAAGACGATGTGAAAGATGTACATTTTCAAAAGAATTCTAAAACCCTAGGATATTGTTTGATTGTCAACAAGAATAAGGAATTATTCGAATAACTCCGCCTATATTTTATAGCCGGTCCCAAGCCCGGATAAAGGAGGAGGGTTGTGTTAGGCCCCGACAGCCAGCATAAAATCCTGTCGAATCTTATGAACATGGATCAACGAATGCGGAATGGAGTCGTATGATCCATGTAGCCGACCCCACCTAGTGGGATAAGGCTTTGTTGTTGTTGTTGTTTGTTGTCAACAAGAATAAGGAATAAGAATTAGCAACAAAATCATTGCTCATTCTCTGTCAGGAATAAGTGAATAACAGTTCCTGCTTTCCGGTGGAATAACTTCTCTCTCTTGTTTTCACTATCATGGGGTTATCTTTTTTTTTCAATGACAGCTTTGTCCTTTAGGGCAAAATCTCTTGGTTGGTGGGATAAGCCAGAATAAGGCCTTATTCCAGACCTCATTTTTCAATTCCGCCTATGTTTTATAACCGGTCCCAAGCCCGGATAAAGGAGGAGGGTTGTGTTAGACCCCGACAGCCAGCGTAAAACCCTGTCGAATCTCATGAACATGGATCAACGAATGGCGTCGTATGATCCATGTAGCCGACCCCACCTAGTGGGATAAGACTTTGTTGTTGTTGTTGTTGTATTGTCCAACCAAACAACGCATAAGTGGCTTCAGAGGAAAAGAAATAAAACCATGAGAACAAAATCAAGATTCTTAACTGATAAACAAAAGGTAAAGGATATGTTGCCATGAATATGTTACCACATGGAAAACATTGATTAAAAAACTCAGCTTTGTCATTTCAAAAAAAAAAAACAGCTTCGATAAAACGTCAACATAAATAACTCAATTTATTTGCTGGAGCGCGCTCGAGCAAACTTCTGAAATGATCATCTAAATAATGTAAATATACTCTTATTTTCAACACGATCATCAAACTTTACTTTCTACTGAGGTTAATGAGTATGTAAAGCACCCCCACTACACCTCGGTGTAGAGCACTTATTTCTTATCATTTAATTAATATAATTATTATAATTCATGATTAAATTGATTATATACTTCTTAGATAAAATAATATATATTATTTTGGGTAATTTGATAATAAAAATGTATCATCTAAGACTAAATAAATTACAAATGTTGAATTAATCATGTTTGTTAACATGACTTGATCATTGGATAATCCGATGATCCTTCCTGACGACCTAACCTCGGTTATTGCTTTCTTATTGTCGCTTGTTCGCAGGTCAACCACAACAGCGTCTTTCCAGTTATTCTTCCCCCTTTCCTTTGCTTGGTCCATCACTCGTTCACCCACCCCCATGCCGGAGAGGAATAAATGGATTCCAAAAATCTTTGACAAATCTAAAGAGGCATGTACGTTAATGATCTTGATTTTAATCACCTTTACTATTTAACATATATTTTAAAATAATATATAAACTCCGCCTATGTTTTATAGCCGGTCCCAAGCCCGAATAAAGGAGGAGGGTTGTGTTAGGCCCTTCTTATGAACATCGTATGATCCATGTAGCCGACCCCACCTAGTGGGATAAGGCTTTGTTGTTGTTGTTATTGTTTAAAATAATATATAATTATTTTATTAATTTAATAAGTAAATTAGTATTCTACACCCGTTGTACGTCAAATGCTCTACATATATATTTTCCTCTTACTTTATACTACAAAGATCATCCAACTTTCATAATCATGCATCGTGATCATCTTGACGTTTGATAGATGGTTTGTTGGTTAAAATGCTGGTTAAAATGCTGACGTGACACTTGCATTTTGCACATCAACTTAGAAATTGATAAAATATAAAAACTGAAAAACATTAAAAAAAGGGCAGCAACCCTTCTTAGGACTGCCATGGCTGGAGGAGATTAGCAGGGGGTTGCCCCCTTCCTCTTCTCTCTGGATGCAACAGAGGAGATAGGGGACAGGCGGCAGCCCCCTCCCTCTCTCCGACCATGGTGGTTTGAGGAGAGAGGGGGAGGGAGGTGGAAGCCCCCTGAGGGGCGGCAGCCCCTTTATATTTTTATTTTTTGTTGTTTATTATGTTTTCAGTTTTTATATTTTATTGAAGTGATGAGGAGGAGATGAAATATGGGGATGACACAAGAGTACCACATCAGCCTTTTAAGTGATAGATCGTGTATCCCCAGTTTTTTTTTTTTTTGAGAGAGAGAACATACAATAACCACGAGTGTAATGTAAAATTTGAAAATTGGATGACCTTTCTGTTACAAAATAAATTTCGATGACCGAGTTGAAAATAAGGATATAGTTGGATGGTCATTTCAGAAATTTACTTGAATAGGCTGAGATGAGGTTTTAATGATAATCAGAATATAATGAACACTCCAACAATCCCTTACCTGGCCAATAATCATAATCTGTTGTATTAAACTACTTCTCATGGCGGCTGCTTCAATTTCTGCAGGTTCAACATTTTCACCTGCAGATCCTCAATTTAAGCAAATGGATATGGAAAAGATCAGGAAACAGCAAAACATGAGCATAGAGTGCATGTCACATCTTCTAATCATACATTGTGCTGACAACATACTCAAATGATATACATTCATCTATTGTGCCTAAGTTTGATTAAATTGCTGCATCAATGAACATATATAGCCACAACTAAAATAAAGCATGGTAACTCTGCATCTTCTGAAGCAGGTGAGGCACAACCATTTCAGTAGCAGTATTAAAAAGAATCTAAGGATTACAAAGTGCATATATTTGCCAGTTCTCATGTATTCACTTCAATTAGAACATGGTGAGAAAACTTGAAAGATATAAAAATTCTCATGTTATAAATTTAACAAGAACATGGTGAAAAATGTCAGTTCTCATGTATTAAATTTAACTACAACCTGGTGAGAAAATCAGAGATATTTTGCAATCTTCTGGATATACCTGTCCTAAGCACTATTGTGTCCTTGACACGACCTTCAATAACAATCAGTCCTCCACATTTACGACTCCGACCTATAGAACATTTTGGTGCAATCCATCCTAAATCACCAGTATTGAACCAACCCTCCTCATCCACTGCTTCACTGGTAGCAACGGGGTTCTATTTAGAAAATGAAATACAAGCGACTGAGATTTCACAACAACAGCCTACCAAGAGAAACTAGCAACATAAATTCAATTAATTCCACTCAATAAATAATGAATAGCCATTGAACGCGGAGATGAAAGATTCATTTTACTCAATATCACAAGCTAATTTACAATAAAAACAAGCAACAATAGGACAATCCTTAATCTCTGGCAGTTTAGTGCTGCTGATATTACTGATTCTCTTAACTCTTAAGGGATACACATATCAATCTTCATGCCTGCGTTAATTGTAACTAGCTAATCAGAAGAATTCCAATATTGTAGTCTTATCTGCAGGTCCAGACAAACCTAGTTGAACTGTTGTACAATTTCTATATATACATATATATATAAACCTAGTTAAACTGTTGTACAATTTCTCTCTCTCTCTCTCTCTCTCTCTCTCTCTCTCTCTCTATATATATATATATATATATATATATATATATATAAGCATAGTAAGGGAAAGTCTGGCACCACAACTGCGTTCCCACTTTAAAATAAACGACGACAGTTCACTGCATGGAGAGGAAAATACCCTAACCAACACATCCTGATTTCCCCTTATGTCAAGGTGACCAACTTAATATTTCATTGGCTTGATTCTCTGAAGTGATACACATGTCAACCTTCATGCCTTCTTGTGACTAGCTAGGTAGAATAACTCCAATTTTAATTTTCAAAAAATAACTCCAATTTTGTTGTATAATCTGTAGATCCCGGTAAGCTTAGTTAGTTCATACTATTCTTTTTATATACATACATACACCTAAATCACAAAAATATATATAAAGGTAAAAAAAAATTCTAACAACAAAATTACATCTATGTTTGATATGTGCAACATCTTAAGAAACAAACAATAGAATTTAAGATTTCCATAGAAACCATGGGAAGAATTAGCCAACAAGAAACAAGCACCGAAAAAGCCCAAAACATTTCATATTTTATACAACACTGCAGAGCAATTATTACAATTTTAAAAGAAAAAGAATATTCATGACTTTAATAGCTAGTGGAAACTAGGCAAAATTCATTTGATCAATTTTAATGATCTACAAGCCCGATAACCCAGTTAACTGAAAATAAATTATAAAAAGCAATAATTAATTGCACAAAACATGATGTGAGAAAAGGCCTAACACATTTTTTTTCCAAATAATATATTATTTCATCAGCAGCTTGTGTTTGCAAGATGACTCATACACAAAATGTACCTTATAGTAACCTTTCATCACTTGTGGTCCTTTGACTTTGATGATGCCCTTTAAGCCATCTGGCAGAACCTTACCAGTTTCCGGATCTATGATCTTGAATTCTGTGTGTTTAAGTGGGTTCCCAACAGTGCCAATAACCTTCAAAAGTCACAAGCCACATGCTAAATAAAAAATGAAAAAAGGATCAACATAAAAGAAAAAGGTAATTCAGGTAGCGACAATGCATTTAACATCAAGCTATGTGATCTTTATCTGGCGGAATTAGGATGTTTGGTTGATAAATTAGTATTCCAAGAATTAATAAATTGCTATTTTAGTCCTAAAAAGGTTGTTCTAAGAAAAAATAGGGGAATTTTCAACATATAATATATGTAATAAACATAATATAAAACACAATTGATTATACTTACATTGCTTGTTTTTAGAAGGAAAAGGATGACTACCCATGTGGCTGTCATCCAGGTGTGTGTGTGTATATATATATATATATATATATATATATATATATCATTATGAAAAACGTAATAGGTACAAATACTTTCATTGCTTTTCTACAGATACTTTGTTACATTAAGCTTAATAAAACTAAATAATGATTAAAGCAATGCTGAAAATAACCTTAATTATTTCAATACAAATTGTTTCTAATAACATATCATTATTAAAAATTATCATAATTAATTTAAAAGTCCAATCACATAAGTAATTGATGACCGAATTACACAAGCTTAATGTGTAACCAAGGTTTTTTTTATCTGCGCATAACTTTTTTTTTGAGATCTGCGCATAACTTAGACTCATATATGATTGTTATTTAAAATTTTAAGAGAAAGAAATGGGTGGAGGGAATGCTGAATTCCTGCTCTTAGGTGTTTTATACCTATTTCTTGATCTGACATGTCACATAACCTGGAATATGAAGAAAGTCCTCAAGTCAAACGGCCCACATGAAGAAAGAAAATTCACCAGCAACGTATCACAAAAGACCTGATCTACAGATTTGGGAATCATTTGTACAATTACACATTTCATGTGAAATCTATGTTCGGATGCCAAAAATCAATTCTCATGTAAATTTATTTATCTTGTGTGAATGCTGTTCATTCCTACTTTTTGGCCTGACATATCATATTTGCCTGGAATAGAAAGAAAGCCCCCAAGCCAAACGACCCCAAAAGAAAGAAAATTAATCAGCAACGTATCATAAAAGATCTGATCTAATAGTTTTCGGAATCATCTGTAGGATGACACATTTCATGTGAAATCTATGTTCAGAAGCCAACAATTCATTCTCATGTCAATTTATTTTTTTGTGGGACAAGAAGTTCTACAAATTGGATACTTTTCAAGGGGAAAGATCACCGACTCTTCTGCAAATATCAAGGTTAAATTGGTAAGTGCAGAATGCATTATCATAAGGGACCAAAATGTTAAATTTGATGTGCTAACCATTTTTCCTAAAAGTTTAAGTCGTTAGGAAGAACAACATCAATGATTTTATATTCTAAACATTCCCCCTCACGTGTGGGCCCGTGACAATTTTGATTTAATCCAGTCCACCACGTGGACAATAACTAACGGAGGAAAATATTTTTTTAACAAGAGCTTAACGAGGTTTGAACTCTTGACTTTCAGCTCTGAAATCATGTTAAATTTTATGTGATAACCATTTTTCCTAAAAGCTTAAACCGTTAGGAAGAGCAGCATCGATTTTATATTCTTAACACTAGATATACCCATATCCTAGTATGCCAGCACTAGGAGTAAACTTTTCAGTACCCAACACCTTGATATCCTTAGTCTATGAAGGAAAATGTCCCGAGATTAGTCTTTAGTCTTGAGATTATCCATCCATGATGCTAGATCTGCTTGTGTGAAATGTATTCACATACAAAAGAGTTCATAAATAATTTAATATCACCAAGCAAGACATGTTTGAGGCGACAAAGATAAGAGATGTAATTGTTAGATATAATGAGAGGAAGAAAGATAAACTTGGGTGCAGAATATTCTTGTACGAACAGATACTAGTTGGGTGGGACATTTATCTCTTGGGCAAGTGGAGGTTTCAATGTTTCGAAGCAATGTTTGAACCAACCATGCAGAGTTCCTCGTGGTCGTAGATCAGAAAGAACAGCGAAATTTACATTGTTGCCAATGTTCTTTCAAACTACGTAAGCACGTTGTGACACACAAGAGGTAAAACCCATGTATATCAACAATGTGGTAGCAACATTTATCATAAGATGACCTCATTCATTGTTTCTTTTTGAAGGGTGAGCTCATTAATTCTGGTTAACTTACCAAGAATTAAAGATGCAAATGATAAGCTGACATAAAAAAAAACAATAAATTTAATGGTCATCCAACTTAAAGGGTATTCCCAGTAAGGTCATCCAACTTCACTTTATAACACCACAATCATCGAACTTAGTAACCTTTCAGCCGCGGTCATCACAACCGGTTATAGCAAGTAAACTTGTAAATTGCCGACATGGATGCTTACGTGGCACCACATCAACATTTTCTCTCATCCGCGTCATATTAAAAAAAATAAAAAAAATGCCTCGACGACATTTTTTTCTCTCTGCTCTGTCCAAACTTAATTTTGTATCTACATGGTCATCCAACTTTTCAAAACTTTTCAAAACTTTCAGACAAGGTTATTCAACTTTCAAATTTTCAATCGCAGTCATCATTAAACACTTAGAATAAAAAAATAATAAATATAAAAAAATAAAAATTTGAAGGCACTTAGACTAACTCGGTACATTTTTTGGCACAACCCATTTGGATCGAGCCACCCAAATTTTTTATGCGTACCAAATTTTAATATTTATTGTTTATTATTATTTTTTATTTTAAGTTTTTAATGATGACTACGATTGAAAATTTGAAAAGTTGAATGACCTTATCTGAAAGTTTTGAAAAGTTAAATGACCATGTAGATACAAAATTAAGTTTGGACAAGGAAAAATGCCGACATGGCATTTTCTATTTTTTTTAATCTGATGTGGATGAGAGAGAAAATATTGTCGTGGTGCCACGTAAGCATCCACGTCAGCGATTTATACGCTTACTGTCTATAACCGATCGTAATAACTGCGGCTGAAATGTTTCTAAAGTTCGACGACCGTGGTGTTACAAAGTGAAGCTAGATGACCTTTCTGAGAATAACCCCTAAGTTGGATGACCATGACTGAATAGTTACTCTAAAAAAGCTGATACCAATTTTCAAAGCAATGTTTCAACTAAGCATCTAGAGTTCCTCGTGGGTGTAGATGAGAAAGAACAATGAAATTTACATTGTTGCCAATGCTCTTTCAAACTATGTAAGCACGTTGTGACAAACAAGAGGTACAAACCCATGTACTAGTGTGTGGACCCCACAATTCAATGCTACTTTTTCGGACCAACGGTTGGTGGAACTCCTCACTATCATGGGGCAGTTGGAAGGCATATCACCTAGCAGTTCTCCGTAGGACTCATGGATTTGGTCAGTTATCTGTCACTAAAGTATACACACTTCTGGCTACTGACATTCAACTAGAGGATATCGACTACAGACTGATTGCACCATGATTTGGAGGCCACGGATTCCTCAACGAATAAGAACTTTTATGTGGCTGCTCCAACATGGAAAACTTCCAACACGTTGCTATAGACAGAGATGGGTTCCCGAGGCGAATAAAACTTGTGTTTTGTGTTGCATTGGATGAGGACATTGATCACCTTTTCTTTAAATGCTTGACGGCAAGAGAGAGTGGCAAGGATTTGGATCCTTATTCCTTAGAGTCTGCCCCTCGGTATTAACCCAGTTTTGGAGCTCCTCCCGAACAAGATGTGGGAACCAAAATGGAATCCAAGTGTACAGTACAAGAAGACGTCGGGTGGCCCCTTTTTCTTTTCTATGAGCTATTTGGATCCAACGTAATAAATGCATTTGTAGGGGTGAGAGGTTATATGTTGAGAATATTTTAGCAATGGCTCAGAAGATGATGGGTGAGTGGATGAGGGACTAAGTTTATCTATACATTTTTGTAATACAACAATCTTTAATAAAATGGATGATTACAAATGGTAATCAACCTTTGCTTTCTAAAAAAAATACATCAACAATATGGCAGCAACATATATCAATAAGATGACCCCATTCATTTGAAGGGTGAGCTCATTCAACGTTAAGTGACTCTGGCTAACTCATCAAGAATTAAAGTTGCAAATAATAAGCTCGCATACAAAAAAAAGCTGATACCAATTTTCCTGGCTAAATACAAGAATGACAGAATATGTTACACTTTATAAATGCTCTTGAGCTATTCCAGGTGAATATCATCTCATTCTGACTAAACAGACTTAAACAGTATGTAACAGACTGGTTTATGCATTTACTAAACAGTAACTTATGTTTCATTTCTTCTTCTATCGTGAAGAACAGTAAATAGTTGCAGAACTGGAACATAACCACTAACAGGCCCTCTCAAAAAAGAATTCCTAATAGGAGATGTTGTGTGGTAACGTTTTATCACCAAATAAAATCATGTTTTTACATAATTCACTGTTGATAGATATTGGCATTTTAAACAAGATCATTTGAATTCGTTGAAAGGAATGTTTGTCATCAATGAAAACAAGCACGACTTCTTGAAGCACTTGGGATCCCTACATACACAAAACTTCTCACATGCAGCACTTCCATTTTTCACCAGAACTTTGCAGAAGCTGGCAATAAGTAATTCAACTATAATATAACATGAAAATATAATTTCTCACATTGAAGTATGGTTTTCGAGCGGCAACCACAGGAGAAGTTTCTGTTAAACCATAACCATTTTGTATCATCACACCAATAGCCTGCAGTAGACATAATATTATAGAAAAGAAAGCAAATAGAGCCTATTTGATACAACAGGATATAATAGATGACTTAACCTCAAAAAATTTGTCAATATGACTCGGCAGACTTGCACCACCACTTATTCCAGCCTGCAATGAGTCAAAAGTTCTGCAATTATTCATCTAAAAAATGCAATTTATTCAAATACCAGAATCACACAAAATATTCATATCACATACAGTACAATAGACTGATCCAGCATTTATGAAGCTAAAAGTTTCATATCTTAGTACCTTTGTAATTCCAATAGCAGCATGAATTTTGCAATAGACAAGCTTCATCCCCAACTTATGCAATGGCCACAAGAATAGTGCAAGAGCTCTTGCCCAGAGCCAATCAACAAAGGCAACAATACGTGAAGGTTGATTGTTCATTACTGTTAAGACTTCTCCCTTTGTCATAAAGATAATTGCATTGAAGAAAAAAAAGGAAAACAAATTAGAGAACTTATGCAATACATTTCCCTAAATAGCTGTACTATAAGCATAAAATAGTATACAAGGTGTTGGGTAATGTTAACCATACAAATGATGTTGACTTGGATACAGACTATCAGATATTGTGACGACTTAAGATCCCATTAAGGATTTAAAATCTTTGCATAGCTGTGATGTTGTTCTTCCTAACAACTTAAGCTTTTAGGAAAATTGGTTAGTACAAAATTTCAACATGGTATCAGAAAAAAAAAATTCCTCCCTTTGTTGTCCACGTGGTGGGCTGGGCTTGACCACAGCTCACACGTGAGGGAGAGTGTTAAGAATAAAAAATCTGCTCTTCCTAACGGCTTAAGCTTTTAAGAAAATTAGTTAGCACAAAGTTTCAACAAAGACATTGTTTGGTCACTCATTGTTAACTATTGTGATAGCCTCTGGAAGCTCATACTTTACTAGTGTTCCGTGATCATCAAGAGGAGGACATAGACCATCTATGATGTAGATCCTACTAATTAGAAAAAGAAGAATCCCGTGTCTACAGAATTTTTTATTTTGTTTCAGATTTGTTACTTTCCTTTTCGGTTTATTTCTGTTAATAGTCCTAATTCTATTTCAATATTTTTTCTTTTTATTTTATTTCTATGCGCTTCTTTTCCTTAAAAGTGGTAAAGCTCGAGCAGTTGGATTTCATTTAGCTGGAAGCATGGGAAAGCTGAGGTAAAGAATTTGAGACTACTCATACACCACTTCAAATTTATATCCTGATATTGAATGCTTTTTTTTTGTGAAATAAAGAAACTTTGTTGTAAATAGAGTCCATTGTATTCCTATAAGAGACCATAGTAATAGTAAGCTACTAGATTGTTCACACAAACAAAGCCACAAATGGTCCAACATTTATAGTCCATTATGTATTTTTCTCTGGGTACAGTAATCCCGTTACATACTTTGTCTATATATTCCATTCCAATTAATTTTGATTATCTAGTCATCCCTTCTTTCAGAACAAGATATGGTGGACCAAATTTTGCTTTGATCGGTGCTGCCTGCTACTTTAAATGATCAAACAGAAATGTCAATCATTGTTACCTCTATATGTTGTTCCTCCTTTGTCTCTTTTTTGCTTAATGCTGTATGTATATATTTTTTTCTGGGTAATTTAATCCCGTTTGATCCATGTAGGTCTTATCCAAACTCCGCCTATGTTTTATAGCCGGTCTCAAGCCCGGATAAAGGAGGAGGGTTGTGTTAGCCCCGACAGCCAGCGTAAAATCCTGTCGAATCTCGTGAACATGGATCAACGAAGCGTCGTATGATCCATGTAGCCGACCCCACCTAGTGGGATAAGGCTTTGTTGTTGTTGTTGTAATTTAATCCCGTTACATACTTTGTCTATATATTCTTGTGTGTTGGATCTGTCTATCTTCATTCCAATTAAGCTTGATTATCTAGTCATCCCTTCTTCTTTCAAAACAAGATATGGTGGAACAAATTTGCTTTGACTGGTGCTGCCTTCTACTTTAAATGATCAAACAGAAATGTCAATCATTGTGTCTATACGTTGTTCCTCCTTTGCCTCTTTTTTGCTTAATGCTGTACATATGCATCCCCACCCTTTCATTCTAGATTTTTGCGAGTCATCCTTTTATCCCTGAAAGCAAGGTTCCCATAAACTGAGCATTAGTAAGCCTTTTGTAGCTTATTTTCAAAGGTTGGATTATTCTTTGGCATGAGTGCATCAACATAACTCCGCTATGTTTTATAGCCGGTCCCAAGCCCGGATAAAGGAGGAGGGTTGTGTTAGGCCTCAACAGCCAGCGTAAAACCCTGTCGAATCTCATGAAGATGGATCAACGAGTCGTATGATCCATGTAGCCGACCCCACCTAGTGGGATAAGGCTTTGTTGTTGTTGTATTTTATTTCTATTAGCAGCCTATCTTCTGTTGAAATTGTTCTTTCCTTTTAGTTTGTATCTGTTAGGTTGTAGGAGTCCTAATGCTCATGGAATTGTAAATTGTGAACTAACATATTGGCTTGTCTTTTGAGAGCTAGGGCATCTCGTCTTTTCAATTAAACATATAGTTCAGAGCTTTCTGAATATTTGAGTTCGTGTGCATGTTCTTGACTTCGAATTATTTTAAGGTGCTGGTGGATTGCTATTGATTATCTTGTCGATCTTCGTCCAGTTGAACCAGCACCAATGTGCTTTTTCTGCAGAGCCTTGAAGCATACCAGTTCGTAGTGTCTAAAATTCTGTTTTTTGAGTGTTCAGAAGCAAGAAGGGTTTGGCAGGATGTTGGTTGTTGCTGGATTGATGTGAGATTGTTAGCTAACTTTCTGAAGATCTTTCAGATTTGGTGACGAGGACCAGACCATTCAATCATATGCATCTAGGGGTCACCAAGCTATACCTTTGGCTTTCAAGTGTTGTATTGGGTGTCAACGCAATGGATGTATCTTTAAAGGAGAATGATGCTACATTGAAAACATAGTTGGGGAAGCAAGAGCTATGTTGAAGGTGTGGGTGGGGATATGAATTGATTGTAACAGTTGGATGTAGCTTTAACATGCTTGAATGAAATTGGATGAGTGCACATCACTCTCATCCTTTAAACTTTCAAAAAGTATAAAATAAGCAGCAAGAAGCCATTCTTGGTCAACTTTTTCAAAAACCAACGAACAAGGATTCAAGTGTCAACTCCCTCTGTTATACCATGCCAAGCAGTTCCTGGCATGAAATAAACCTCTTTTTTGAACCTAATCAATATTAATCATGCCAACTACATGCTTCAGCATGGACAAGACAAGCAGCATTTTCAAGCACTCATGGGCCAAGTCAAAACATGTCCTGTTTTCCTTTTTTGCCAGTTCTCCATTCTAATAAGTCATTATTTGTCAACATATGATTTTATATTGTAGCATGGTGGTAATCAATTAATTGGGGTGTAGCAGTGTAAACTACACTATATCTTTTGCTAATATAAACTCAATCCGTACTACCACAATCAAAATAATAACAAACACATAAAGCAGGAGTATACACACCTTATAGATCCTTCTTGCCTCCATGTATAACATGCTGGCCTTAATTAATGTAAAGGCAATAAATTTCCTAAGAGTCGATCCTACAGAGATCTGCTTTTGTATTGAACTGCATAAATGAAAAAAAAGAAACATCATAATGTTGACTAGGATGTCAGCTTATTCAAAAGCAGTCAATGGTTCAATACAATAAGGATGTGCTTTGTACAGACAAGATGCGGGGCTAAATTTAGTAACTTTTACAGGTGGTGAACATATAAACCCAAAGAGGTGTGTACATTGATGGAAAATCTAAGAACCAAAGACTTGCAACTCTTAACATCTGCCCCGGAGTTATGTTTACCAACTACAAAGGTCATGCACCATCATCCAGGTAATGGTTAATCTTCCTAGACAAGTAAAATAATAGCAACCGATGAGGCAAATCAGAGTCTAAAATTCACCTTCCTCAAAAAGAAAAAGAAACGAATATTCACAAAACTGAAGCTATCATGGCCCATAATAACATTATTCTTGGTGAATAAAGACTAATTATTTTCACAACTATACTGAGAGCAACAAACCTGTAAAGTGTTTCATAAACGAGAGGAACTGAAATTAGGTATTGGGGTTGATAGTTCTTCAAATCTTCCTGTTGGCAGAAATGTAATTATTGGAAAAGACAATTAGAGGAGCTTATAATGTGGTATACCAATAATGAAAGAAATTCTCTGGTAAATACCTAACCTTTGCAGCAAAGTTATCCAATGTTGCTTGCATTTTATTTTAAAAATATGCTACTGATACTAGTTGGACCAATAGAATGGGATTTGACATCCAACTGATAGTTCAAAAAGGAAATATTGATACCCTTAAGTTTTTGACGTTTGTGTAAATTTGCTCGATTCCATAGCTGAAAATAAAATATTCAGCCGCACGTTCATATGCATGCCATGATGGAAGCATACTTAAGAACCTATCTCCTGCCTCTGCAGGGACAATGTCCCACAAATTCTTTATCTGAAACAAAGATATACGTCAAAAATTATGTTTACCTTGGGTTGAAAAAGGAAATTATGACGCCAAGCAGTTTTCCACTGGGAAGCTTGACAATCATTATCACAATTATTATCTTAAAGGTCATGCAAGTGATGTCCAATATGTGCATGGATTGTCGTCATTTCTAATGCTTAGTAGGCTACGGAGTCAACTGCAATCATGTTGGATCTTGAATAAAGCCAGAGTGCAACAATAAAAGTTTTTTTTTTTCAAACAGACCTGATGCAAGAGATTTTGATGTGTGAGCATCACACCTTTTGGTATGCCACCCGTTCCACTTGTATACATCAGTGTAGCAACATCTTCGGGGTTGATGGCTTCATATACATATTTTTCACCTGATAAATAGCACTATAAGAAAAGGATATTTATATGCGCAAAAAGGATGCAAGAAACACAGGTCCAGGTTGTTGTTGCATGGGCAAATTACACAGATGACAAATGAAATTCTGATGACCTATATCGAATTTTTTATTCAAAATTAGCAAAAAAAAGTAAAATGAAATGAAAGCTTCCATGACAGCATGTATCTTGGATCCATTAAATGAGAGGGATAATGAGGGTAAAATGCAACAGTGAGGATTCAAGATAAGCAGAACGTAGGAAACAGATCCAAAACCAGGAAGAAAAGATTTTGTAAAATCTGACAACCTCTGCAGCCCTGATATGGAAATCAAAAGCAATTGATGAAACAGCAAAGGATGGACCGCAAAACCTTAAACAGCTGATGTAAAAATTAATGACAACCAAAAGAAAAAGAAACAAAAGGTAACTTTCTTCTTATGTAAAAATCTTAATAATGGATCATTTACCTTCCCTTATGGAATCAAATTGTTTTCTGTTCTCTTCTCCTAGTTTTATGATCTCGCTGTAGTCATACAAGGGTATGTTCTTCACTGCTTTGCTTTTTAGGCAAGATTTTCCACCCCAGAGTATAACTATAAATCTTACATCTATCACTGGAATTAAAGTTCCTACGAGCCTGTTGAAATACTGTGGATTGTCGACGACAAGTGCAACACTAACCAAAACAATCCAAAATGGAGTAACATTAGTATATAAAATAGAAGAGGTGCAATCAATCAAGAGAGAACACAAAGATGTAGCGTGAAAAGTAAACAACTAGGTATATGCTACTGAACTAGCTCATTCACAAATTAGTTTGGCACCTTGTATCATTCTTTTTTTTTTTTTTTGAGAAGGAAAAGGATGACTACCCTTAGGTTGTCATCCAGGTTTATATATATCACCAAAAAGAAGCATCATATACATGTAGAAGGCTCTCCAGTAGAGAGCTGCAAAAAAAGGGAGAAACAAGCTAGCCAAAACCCCACTCCTGAAGAAGACAAAAGATGTGATGTACAATATTATCCACCTGACATCTCTCCCCGCAAAAAATGACACGATTACGTTGGAGCCAGATGGCCTAGGTACCGGCCAAAAATGTTGCCACTGTAGCTCTCCAGCCCTTCCTCTATCCGCCAAGTCGCCTCACAACCTGCCAAAAGTCTACTGTCGTCTGAGGGAAACCACCCATGAAGCTCGTCCGCGACCAAACCTCCCGAGACATACAACATCTGAAGAATAGGTGGGTGACATCCTCCTCCATCTCTCCACAAAAAACGCATGAGGTATCTGCATGTGGTGCCCATCGCGCTCTTTAAACTCGGGTGAGGGTCCGTTCACGCCGTAAAAGCCAAGCAAAGATCTTGACTTTCAACGGTGCACGGGTGCGAGGTCCTCGGAGTCCGAGATCGCCGGAGAAATCGAAGATAGAGGTTGCATGCCTAGAAAGAATCTAAGACCCATACCCAACCGTCTGTCCGAGTCGGGTCCGGACGGAGTGGGGCAATCCTCTGGTGAAGTGCAAGAAGCTTGAAAAACCGCTAATCAGAAAGTGCGGTGCGGAAAAGGGGAGTTCAAGAGCCAATGTGAGGGCCCGCCCCTCTCCGACCAGCAATCAACCACAGATGCGTCTGGCTGTGCCTCCAAGGCCCACAACCAAGGGAAGGACTCGGCTAGAGGGCCCCCATGCAACCAGTCATGCTGCCAAAATGAGAAAGCCTCCCCGGTACTAAGGGATGGGATCATGAGAGGGCGCACCTGAGGAAAAAGGGAAGCCACCCCCCTCCAAAAAGAAAAGGCTCCACTGGGTATAATGAGTCTACAGCTTCATGATAGATCCCGATCATAGCATGTGAAGAAAACCTCCCTCCGTAAGGTGTCCTCGGTCCCATAATCCGCCTCACCCATCGAGCAAGGAGTGCCCAGTTGGTGATGCGAAGGTCCCTGACGCCCAAACCGCCATGTGACGTGGGCCTGCAGATGCTGTGCTAGGCAACCAAATGGACTCGACAGGTAGGGCTGCATCCCCGCCAAAAAAACCTGCTCCTCAAGGAATCAATCCGTGATAGTACCTGAGTGGGCATCCGGAGCACCGACATGAAGTAGGTCGGAAGTGATGAAAGGACCGATCAAAGAAGCACAAGGCGGCCCCCACTAGATAGAAGCCGAGAACTCCAGCCCTGAAGACGGTGCTCCAGCCACTGACCAGAGTTCATCTCCTAGAGCCAATATGACGGTCGGAGAGAGGGAGGCCCAAATATGTGATAGGTAAGGCACCGGCCGAGGTGCGCAGCTCTGTCCCGCAGCATAGCGTCTCCTCCACCTCAGATCCCTCCACGAAGAAGACGGTGTCATCCGCGTACTGCAGAAGGCACACCAGTCCGCCAGCAAAGCCGCTGAAGAGACCGGCCTGGCAAGCTACTGAAGTGGCCGGACTCGCAACCTGCTTGGGTTACCTGGTGAGGCCATCGACCGACAATGTGAAGAGCATGGGCGCTAGGGAGCACCCCTGACGAACGCCCCTCTGTGGCTGCACCCAACCCCCTGCCATCGACCCATTGACCAAGACTGAGAATGAAGTTGTAGTGATGCATCGCTTCATCCACGCAATCCAGGTCGTCGGGAATCCTCTAACCTGCAACGAGTGCCAAAGAAAGGACCATGAGAGAATCATAATCCTTGGAGAATTCGACCTTCCAGAGAAAGGCACGTCGACTACTCCGCCTCCAATATGCGACGATGTCAGCGGCCATGGTCTAGCTGTCGGTGATGGATTGGTCGTGGATGAAGGCCGACTGAGCAGGATGGATGAAGTCGAGGAGCACTTTCCGGAGCCGATTAGCCAATACCCGAACCACTAGCAGGTAGATGGCATTGGATAAGACAATCAGCCGGAAGTCCTCCACCCTCTTTGTCGGCGTGCGCTTGGGGAGCATGAATAGTAGGAACTCAAAGCCCCGGTTCCCACTAGAAAATTCTTGGATCACCGCCATGACGTCCTCGCGGACCACAGACCAGAACTCTCTATAGAAGAAGCCGTCGGGGCCAGGAGATCCCTCGCCATTGAGGTCTCGAAGCACATCGATGACCTCGTCCTCAGTGGTCTGCACTAACGTGGAAGACTAATCATATGTAAGACAAGTAATACCCCTGGGGACTACTTCAAGATAATGGTGGACGTCGCCTAGAGAAGTCTCGGTGGAAGGATGCGATGGCAATCCCGATGTGGTGGTGGCCTCCAACTGGTCGATCCGGTTCGCCAGCCGTTGCGAGCTCGCATATAGGTGGAAGAACAGAGTGTTGGCATCACCCTTCCGAAGCCAAGCCTGCCAGCTTCGCTGCCTCCACCGGATCTCCACCTTCCAGTCCTCCACCTGAATGGTCGCCTGAGCCCGATTGCGCTGAGTCATCTCGGCCTCCGTGAGATGGCGGGAGTCCTCTCGATCAAGTTGTGCAATCACCTCCAAAGCCTCCGTCCTCCGAGCCGCCCGGATCTGTCTCCGGCATTCCTGGAGGAAATGCCTCAAGCTGTGAAGCCTGGAGGCAAGAGTCCGCGCTGCCGAATCTGAGGCCGCAACACTCTGCCAATGGTCGGCCACCATCTGTCTAAAACCCTCCTCAAAGCGAAAAATGGATTGCAGGGTCTAGCCATCATTGGACCACCATAGCAAAGGGGTGTGGTCCAAAAATGATCGGTCCATGGCTTGAACATCCGCAAGCTGGTGGGCCTCGACCAGCTCCAAAGAGCCGAGGAATCTATCAGGATGATGGCACTTTGTATCATTGTTTATTCATTTTTCCCTATCACGTCTCATTTTTCTACTAAAAAAATTAAAAGTCAAAGCCAACCATCAGAAGACATTGTAATCTAATTGGAAGGCAATGTCTCTCTCTGAAAAAAAAAATGGGGAGGCAATGAGTACATTTTCAGTTGGATTCCTGCACTCCCAAGTGTCTAACACTACTCTATTTTTAACTAAAAGAATTTCTCTCTAAAGATAGTCACATCTAAACCATTACGTTTTCAGCCTATTGCTGGTGCTCCTTGCCAACATCCAGAAATTTATCTTCCACTCTCACTGCTTTGACTGGTTTGGCAATAAAATAGATCATATGTGCAACTGTGCAAAGACACGGTACCTAATGACCAATACGCTCCAAAGCTCATCAAACACAAAGCATTTTACAGCATAAGTATGCCAATATAGTTAAATATTTAAATCTTCCAAACCTTTCAGAATGCTTGTATATTTGCAACAACTCATCATCAGAGGATCTTGTGCCCCTAACCACATTTATTGCACCAGTTGCCATGATACCTGCAACGTAACCATTCTGAATACACCATCTAAAAGAAAAGGAAATTACAAGATGACAAAGAAAGAAATCTGCAACCAAAATCCTTAAAAAATATCCTAAGGGGAATATTTGCATCACAACCCATGAATGGGGAAGATATTCTACATGTTCAATTGTTTTGTAACAAGTTTTTTTTTACACCATCTAAGTTCTTTTTGCAAACTTGAAAGTTGGAGGGCATTTGGTGTAATTTTTTCGAAAATAAATAACTTGTTCTTTTCAGTTTCACCTTTTAACTTAATTAAACAATTACTTTACTCTTTTATTGCTAGTTATTGTTGTACCACAATCTTCTATTTTTTTTAAAGAAAGTCTTTGAAGGGGCAAAGAATGGTTTTTTTTTTTGTTTTTTGAGAGGGGTAGCAAGATCTATTGGTGAATAATATATCGAAAGGTTTGATTACTACTAGAGCGGAATGACGTCGTATGATCCATGTAGCCGACCCCACCTAGTGGGATAAGGTTTTGTTGTTGTTGTTGTTATTTTTTGAGAGGGGCAAAGAATGATTGATAATACTGTGAATGTAAGTTACAAAAGGGACATTTTTTTCTTTTGAGAAATACGAAAGGGACAATTTAGAAAAAGAGTTGGGGAAAAAATGAATCCTAAAGATTATGCCAGAATTAAAGTCAGCCCCTTGTCCACTCCCTCAACATCTTTACCCATGCTACAACACTACAAACTTGATTAGCTAATTTGAAGAGGGAAATGGAGCAGAAATAAATAAATAGTTGAAAAATAGTCCAGTGGATACAAGGGTACATGTCAACTTTGTCTCTTTCTATGATGCATAAAATTTTTTTTAAGGGTGTCATCGTAATATTGACAGAATATACCGTGTTATTTGCAAAGTTCCTAAAATAGATTAATTTTATTGGCTGCATGGGCTTTTACAAATGATACTACTATAGAGTTTGGAGAATACTGTCAATAAATGCAGCGGAGGCAGTTTTTTTTTTTTTTTGATAGAGAAAAAAGGATGACTTCCAAATTTTGCAGTTGTCATCCAGGTGTATATATAACTGAAGGATCGAGTGACATGTACAAAAAATACGCTCTCAAGAAGAGAGCACCCACCAGAGAGGGATGCACAGAAACTAACCAAAACCTCACTCCCGGAGAAGAAAGGAAGAATGGAATACAATACTATCAATGAGAATCTGCTCCCCATGAAAGACGACCCGGTTACGCTGGAGCCAAATGGCCCTGGTACCAGCCAAAAAGGATGCCTACAAAACTCACAATGTCAGCCGCTGTCTAGCTCGGGCGAAAAGGATGCCAACAAAACTCGCAATGTCAGCCGCTGTTTAGCTCGGGCGCGGAGTGCGTGCCAAATGTCTCGGCATCAGAGGGGGGGGGGTGGCCAGCAATTCCCACGTATCCATCGGCGACCAAAACTCCCGAGAGAGTGCAAGCAAAGAAGAGATGAACAATATCCTCCTCTGCCTCACCACATAAGGGGCAAGAAGTATCCGCATGAGGTCACAACTTGATAGTCATCCTTTTGCCTCTAAAAAATGATGTGTTTAATGATGTAGGAGATGGAGTTGGAGATTACAAGACATGAGATTACTTGGAGTCCAAGTTTGAGTTATTTAGGACTTGAGTCTGAGTTATTTTAGATATTTAATTGCTGATTAGTATTTAATTTTGGTATTTAGTTACTGTAAGTATTTAATTTCTGTTAAGTCAATATTTCCTTATCAGTCTATTGAGAGTCCTAATTTGTATTGCTGAACTCTATAAAAGAGAACAACTGAGTTATTTGGTGACATTATTATTATTCAAATTTTCAGAAACAATTATTTCTTTCTCTTGGTGTTTTTCAAGTTTGCAATGCAGATTCGTCTCGTGCTGTGTTTTCTTGACACCTTTGTATCTCGTTGTTTTCTTCGCATGCCAGTTTTGATACGCTCGTCGTATCAGGTTGCTACGGTGGCCCGCATGAATTAATTCTGCTGCTGTGCCACCACCCTCGTCTCAAACCCTAATTTTGCCCTCAGCCAGCCGTCTACAGTACTGCACCGCTACAGTCCATTGCTACAGTAACCCTAGTTTTGCAAGATGTCCATTGGTATCAACAGCCGCCGTTCTATATCATGGGTGATACTCCTACTCGTGCTGAATTGACGAAGTGAAGGATGACCTTTATCAACTCAACGGACGATTTGATGAGGTGACGACACTACTTCAGGATCGGCTGCCTCCTCGTGTACAACCTGTTCCTCCTCAACAACAACCAAGACAACCGCTTCAAAATCATTGTTTCCAACCTGTTAGTGGTGCAGAACAAGAAGATGATGGTCAATTTGTGCAAGATAGACAAAGTTATCATATGAAGATGGAAATACCCACATTCAATGGACAATTTCATATGAAAGATTTTATGGACTGGCTCTCAAAAGTTGAAAGATTCTTTGACAATGTTTATGTTCAATGGACAATTTCATATGAAAGATTTTATGGACTGGCTCTCAAAAGTTGAAAGATTCTTTGACAATGTTTATGTTCTGAACATAAACAAGTCAAGATGGTAGCCTTCAAACTAAAAGCTGGAGCCTCAGCATGGTGGGATAAAGTGCAGATAATGTGTCTTCGGCAACAAAAGCTACTTGTTCAATCTTGGGACAAAATGAAGAAGTTGATTAGAGCACGATTTCTTCCACCTGGCTATCAACATATTTTATACCAATAACTCTGCAATTGCCCGCCAAGGATATCGCAATGTGGCTGATTATACATCTGAATTCTTTCGCTTAATTGCTCGTAATGACATGATGGAAAGTGACCAGCAACAAATTGCTCGATTTGTCAATGGCCTGCGTTCCAATGTTCGTGATCGTGTCAAAGGGCAGATCACCTATACATTAGCTGATACCATCTCTCTTGCTGAAAGAATGGAGCGCCAAATCGAACGAGCATCGCGTGCCGCATCCTTATCCGGCAGACTTCCGCTACAACGAAATTTTGCTAGAGTTGATACTACACCAACTAAGACAGCATTGAAAAGTGCAACTCCCGTGACCACAAATGATCAACCAGCTGGTAACATGGCAGCCAACACTTCATCGGCAAGAAGGGCGAGCAATCTTTATACTCAGCAAAATACCATCACATGTTATAGATGTCGCCTTCCTGGACATCGGTCTAATGAATGTCCCCAACGTCCTACTGTGAATCTAACACAAGGTGAAGCAGATGATGAAGATGAGAATGTTGATGATATTGAGTATGCAAACGAGGAAGGAGAACATGTGGCCTATATAATCCGACGCATGCTCACACCAAAGAAAGAGGATGACATACGAAGACACAATATTTTTCAGACTGGTGGTACTGTCCATGGAAAACTCTATGATATAATTATTGACCGCAGGAGCTCGGACAACATAGTATCACAATTGATATAAACCGTTTGATGTTAGAAACAGAACCTCACCCCTCCCCTTATAAGATTGGATGGATTCGAAAGAATACTGAATTTGAAGTTTCCGCTATGTGCAAAGTAGCATTTTCTATTGGTCAAAGATACAGAGATGAACTTATCCGTGATGTAGTGGCTATGGATACGTGTCAACTGACTCTTGGGCGACCTTGGCAATTTGACTGCAGTGTTACTCACAATGGTCGTACTAATTCCTATTCTTTTCAAAAGGATGGACACCATATCACGTTAGCTCCTCTTACCGAAGGAATTCAGTCGAAACCTAAACTCAACAACCGCACATGTATGATAGTTGAACCTAAAGAAATTCTTTAGCTCTGCCGACGTCCTCAGCTCAGTGCAACATCTATTAGACTATTTTAAAGATGTCATGCCAGAAGAATTGCCACATGGTTTACCATTGTGTGGAGCTACTATTTTCTCCAAGTTTGATCTAAGGAGTGGGTACCATCAGATTCGAATTTGAGAAGAAGACGAATGGAAAACAACCTTCAAGATGAAAGAAGGCCTCTATGAGTGTCTTGTTATGCACTTTGGCCTCTCAAATGCACCAAGCACCTTCATACGTCCCATGAACCAAGTCCTCAAGCCGTTCATTGACCGATTCGTAATATCACAACTGTTGTTCTTGGGGTTCTTGATTGGAGTTGACGACATCAAAGTCGACCCAACCAAGGTGCAAGTTATTTCTAAATGGTTGATAGCAAGGAATGTTGCAGAAGTGCGAAGTTTCCATGGTCATGGTTTTTCTCCGATGAGAGCGGTTCGTAGATGGCACTTACAACAAATTTATTCGAGTATGTTCCAAAGGGATGCTGGTGTTACTCGCTCGAGGTCGAGCTCTTTTCAAGATGGGGGGACTGATGTAGGAGATGGAGTTGGAGATTACAAGAGATGAGATTACTTGGAGTCCAAGTTTGAGTTATTTTAGGAATTGAGTCTGAGTTATTTTAGATATTTAATTGCTTATTAATATTTAGTTTTGGTATTTAATTACTGTTAGTATTTAATTTCTGTTGAGTCAATATTTCCTTATCTAGTCTGTTTAGAGTCCTAATTTGTATTGTTGAACCCTATAAAAGGGAACAACTGAGTTATTTGATGACGTTATTGTTATTCAGACTTTTCAGAAATAATTGTTTCTTTCTCTTGGTGTTTTCCAAGTTTGCAGTGCAGATTCGTCTCATGTTGTGTTTTTTTACACCTTTGTGTCTCGTTGTTTTCTTTACGTGCCAATTTTGATACGCTCGTCGTATCAGGTTGCTACGATGACCCGCATGAATTAATTCTGTTGCTGTGTCGGTGCTGCCCCCTCATCATTTAAATTAGCAATAAAATACCTAACCCCACTTTTTATTATTTATCATTTCTATTTCGATTTTTTTGGGTAGCCAACCGCCGGCATATGGGAAGCGGCGCCGACCATCCAACTTGCATGGCGCTACTGAGCGCACTAGCCACAAAGGTTGAAAGGTTGGCCCACCATCGAACCCAACTAATCCAGTAAGGTCGTCCCAGATCGCGTACCTAGCAGTGGCAAGTTAAATACATTCACAGGGACTCGAACTCGAGACCTTGCTTAAGTGAGGAGATCTATTTCGATATTCTTTCTTATGAACTAAACAAATTTGTGACCTATTGAAGTAAAATTTAAGAGTTGAGTGCCATAAATATATACAAAAATATTTGTCTATAATTAAAAGATATTTTTCTAATAATAGGCAGGGTCTTACTATTTTTTATCTGATAATATTACTCTCGACCTTAAGATTCTCTTATGATATATGCGAAGTCGAGAACTGATCTTGACAACATTGATTATAAATAAGACATTTGATGATCAAACAAGTTTTAATGCAAGGAAGATCACAATTTTATTGTGTCATCTATTAAAAAGTATAACATAAACGTCTAAAAGAGTATTTCAAAGTTGAATCCAGAAATTTGAAACATTTACTATGCCAACTATAATTACAAACATATAAGCAGTTCCTTATGAGTCATGATAGCTGATTTAAAACCAAAATAAGTACCTTGATCTGCAACCAGCCATCTGCAAGAATTATCTGCAAAAAGTGCCAGTTTCTCATCTGGCTCGATTCCAATGACTCTTAAACCTTGAGAAAAATTCAATATTTCTTGTTCAAGCTGCCATTAAACACGATTATTTTATGAACCATATACATTCCTCAGATTTTTCCAGTATTTTTGTGTCATAATCATGAAAAAAACTTATAAGACCCAAAGTATGAAAAACCTCAATCTGCAGTTATAAGATATGTTCTTTAAGTTACAGGTTTGTCAAGCAGTGTGATAGCTTGGTCAACCAATATTTCATCAACTAGTCAAAGATGATGTTTTTTTTTAGGAGAATCAAAGAAGCTGTTTTTTTAGGAGAATCAAAGATGATGTTATTCTGCAATCGATCAAAAAGCAAATAAACATAGATTCAAGTTTGCGGGATTTCATAATATGAACCATATACACTCCCCAGATTATGTTATGACCCATATACATTCCTCGGATTTTTTAGTGTTTTAGCATCATAATCACAAAACAATCTTATAAGACCCAACGTATGAAAAAGCTCAATCTACAGTTATAAGATATAGTCTTTAAGTTACAGGTTTGTCAAGCAGTGTGTTAGTTTGGTCAAGAAATATTTCATCAACTGATCAAAGATGCTGTTATGCTGCAATCAATCAAAAAGCAAACAAACATAGATTCAAGTTTGCAGGATTCTTAATTTGTTAAATCCAAAAAAGTCTATAATCAGGCTATTATTCAAAAATCTATGAATCAATATTGATGTGTGAACAATATCAAGAAACAAAGAAAAGATATTAAGATTTCTGATGGAAAAACCATGTTCCATATGTACCATTGTTAAAATTCCTATTCTCAATTCATTAGTCACCTTCTGAAATATTCAAGATAAGTAAAACACATCGGAGATGGTATAAAAGACATGTAAAACTTGGTTGTACAAAGGAAGATGCTAAGACCCTTTGTGATTCCCTAAAAATCAGTAACTTTTACCTCTTTGTAAGTGAACATTGAGGGTGGTTCATGATAAGGATCCACTAGAGCAAGACGGTCACCATATTTATCAGCCGATGATTTCCAGATATCTGGAACTGCCTTCCATTCATGACAAACCAAGTCCTGTGCATCAGGTAAAAATACACTTTCTAGATATGGGGAGCACTTCCTCCTCAACGATTTCACTGGCTGTAACATATGTTTGAGCTATCAGCTACAATGAAAAGTGTTTTTCTTTTAAGGGGAGCTAGAATGAAAAGTCGAAGATATCGCTATGAGAAACTAACCATATCTAAGCTCATACGAATTCAAGTGGAATGATTATTTACACAAATTGGTATATACTTGATGTTAACTGTAGTAATATTATAATTAGGATTATTTTTTGCTTTGTAATAGAATATATGTTATGTTTCTTTGTGTTGCGGTTTCCACTTACCTCCCCAAACTATGGCTTATTTCCAACATCGAAAAATTATTTCCTCCACTTATCAACTTATATTTTATTTTACTCATCTAATTATATTTTTTCTTTCGAAAAATATATTTCTTTGCCTTTTACTGGCAATTGAAAACAAAATGAAAAATAATCTGGAAAATACATTTTAAAAATTAAAGATGTGTTTATTCTTTGACTTTTTATGATCAATTGTATTTTAATAATTTGTACTTTTTCAAATGAGTGTTGCCTACATTAAGGTAATACAAGATATGTACGACGGGACATTGACTAGGGTTAGGACACCCGGAGGTGAGACAAATGAATTTCTTATAGGAATTGGCCTACATCAAGGATCAGCTTTAAGCCCGTATCTATTTAACTTAGTTATCGATGTTATAACCGAGAGTATCACAGAGGAGGTACCTAAGTGCATGCTATTTGCGGATGATATAGTACTTTTAGCGGATTCAAGAGAAGAGATTAATACAAAATTGGAAATATGGAGAAATACGTTGGAGTCAAAGGGTTTTCGTTTAAGTAGGAATAAAATAAAATATATGCATAACAATTTCACAAATAAACAACTTAGAGACGATTTGAAAGTTAGGCTAGGGGAGGATATAATTCCTCAAGTGATAAAGTTTAAATATTTAGGATCAATTGTAAGACAAGATGGTGAGATTGATGACGATGTTAATAATAGAATTCAAGCTGGTTGGTGTAAGTGGAGGAAAGCCATTGGAGTTCTTTGTGATAGAAAAGTACCCAATAAAGTTAAAGGAAAATTCTATCATACTGCTATAAGACCAGCAATGTTATATGGTAGTGAATGTTGGGCTATGAAGGGACAACATGAACGTAAAGTGGGGGTAGCCGAAATGAGGATGTTGAGATGGATGTGTGGTCATACAAGATTAGATAAGATTAGGAATGACCATATACATAAACGAGTCGGAGTGGCTCCTATTAGTGAGAAAATGGTAGAGAATCGTTTGAGATGGTTTGGTCATGTTCAGAGAAGACCATTAGATGCGCCAGTAAGAAGAGTAGATCAAATAATTTGGAGTCCGATTAAAAGAGGGAGAGGGAGGCCAAGGCGGACACTTGGCGAACTAATAGAGCAAGATCTATTGGTGAATAATATACCGAAAGGTTTGGTTACTAATAGAGCGGGATGGCGTCGTATGATCCATGTAGCCGACCCCACCTAGTGGGATAAGGCTTTGTTGTTGTTGTTGTTGTTGTTGTACTTTTTCAAATGATAGTAAGTGTAATTGGATAAATAAAAAGGAAGAAAAGTTAATAGCCAAAATTATGGCGGGTAAGATTAAATTTTTAGTAGTTTAGAGAAGCCAAGTGATTGCTTCTCTAATTGAGGGGAAGTCAAAATAAGCTATAGTTAAAGGAAGATAAGTGAAGATAATCGTTGTTTATTTTCTTGGACTCTTTGGTTGGGATATCTAAACAGAATCCATTTTAGCTATTGAGTAAATATAAAGTTATAGTTTGTGACTTGTTCCTAGTACTATTAGATTCACATTAGTTGGCAGCATTGCCTTTCAACTTTTACATGAATGTGGCTAGTCCAACTCACTTTCTGTCATGGCAAAACCCAAAACCCCTATGATGAGCCCCAAACAGCCATCCCTTTTTCTAGGCTAAAAGCTTTCACTTTGTTGTCTCCTATTGTTTGGTTATTGTGACAACTTTTAGTAAGTTCGTTAATTTTGACGCATACCAACTCAAACGTCTAATGCTTCACAAACTTATATCAGCCTATTAAACGCAAACATGATTAGACTGTCAGATGAAATCATTACGCATGTAAAATTCACATAAAAGAATGGAAATACAAAAGAAACTTTTAGAGAAATATCAGAGCACCCATGTGGCATTCTATATCCCGCCCACTTTGTCCACCACCAGGAAATTGGATTGATAAGTTCCTATCGAGAAATTTCACACGAACGCCACTTCCATTCTTACCTTTTCGACAGGAAAGCCATCAAAAGGTTTCTTTTTCTCCTCATATTAAACAACTTTTCTCATGTTTCTTGATGACCTCGCATCTCACAAACAGATACACAACGGAAACGAAAGCTGGTTCGTTAATTTGTCAAAGAAGACTCACCTCCACGTCGCAGCGGACGGCTCTCCACGCAGCGGATCGCCGTAGAACTGGGCGATGACGCCCGGAGCGCACAAGTTTACTCCCCAAGAGCCCGCAACAACGGCCAGGGCAGGCGCCCGAAGAAAGCATCGGGAACGCTGCCGAACACTCGAGGCCACCGAGAGCCGGTATCGAGTGGAAGGAAGCAGAGATGGCCATGATGACGAAGAAACCGAGGCAATTCCTGGGAAGCGAAGGGGGCAGAGGAGATAGAAGAGAGACAGAGATGTAAAGAGGACCGAGTCGGAGTTCAACCACCGTTGCAAAAAGTGTGCTTTTTTTATTATTGGAAGCAGCAGACGGGAAGTGCAAAGAAAAGTGTGCAATTTTATCGTTGTTGCTCCGTCATCAACAAAAATGTTGGAGGAAAAATAATATGTTATTATTATTAAATAAAATTAAAATGCAAGTAATTTTTTTTTGGTCTAGAAACATAAATGTTGAACAAAGGATGTATGGTATTGTTAGGTCTACTTGAACTATAAATTTTTAAGTGAAAAATAGAAATTTGATTCATGTTGTTTCCATTTTTACAATTATACATGTAAGCTACAAAATAAAATAGTAAGCATTCATTTCTCATAATATATAGTTTTATGTTTATTTTAACTTTCAATCTTATTTTGGTATTAGTAATAGGAGAAAAGAAAATTGTAGAGCATTTTATTGTTGTGCCCGTGCAGCGTACCAAAATCACTAATAATTTTAGATTAAAAATGATTTACCCAACTCAAATTTCTATGTAGACAAAAAAAATTATTGGAAGCCTTACCTTTCACCATCAAGATTGTTCCAGATTAATCAATTAATTCGACTTCAAGTTATGATTAATGTGCATAATTTTTAACGTTGTTGTTGGATGATCGACATTAATCCAAAAAAAATTGTCATCTCTTTGTCTTAATTTACACTCATAAAATCTTCTTTGAAATCCCCACGAAGCATACTACAGATCAATGGTTACCTTGTAGATGGCACCTTTAGACATCTCACATTCAGTAATAAATAGTAACGAAGCTATCTTAATATTCTAACTTTGTCTGTAGCACTTAAAGTAGTGTTTGAATGTAGAAATTTAATTTTTTTTGTTAGTTTTTAAAAACTAAACAATTCGACAGAAAAAAAATTAATTTGATGTTTAAAAGAAACATGTAATGATAAGGAATTAAAATTTTATTACACGGTTAAGTTTTAATCTGTGTTTGAATAAAAAGTAAAAATATAATTTATTATTTTATGAGATATAAAATTATAGTTAATAAAAATACATGAGTAACTATTTATTTTAAATAATAATTATTAGCATATAAAAGTATTATAAGTAATTATTAATTTAAAATTTTGGATTTTATTAAAAATAATCAGTAAAATTTATATTAAAATTTTCTTTTATAAATAATTAATATTATAATTTACGTGAATGATATAAATTAGACAATGTAATTTTTCTCTAAAAATAATTGAAAACTTTAATTAATAAATATAATAGTTAACATAGAATAGATTAGTTTTACTTAATTAAAATAATTTTTTATTAAAATATAATAAATAAGTGCTAAAATACTTATTTAATATTAGGTCTAAATAAATTTTTACATAACAGATTAATAAATATATATAATATTTAATGTTAAACTAATTAATACAATACTTATTTAATATTAGGCCTAAATAATTATATATATATAATTAGCAAATAGGCCTAAAAGTAGGGTAGGTGGCCCTACTTTTAAGCCTATTGTCTTGAAATAAAAAAAATAAGAATTTTTCTTAAGTTCGGATTATGTGATGATTTGATTAGAACTCAAATTCCACTTTTTTTCCCCTTGTTGGTTGATGTTTGAGAGAACTGGTTGGTTCAAATTTGCAGTCATTAGAATGGAGAAAATTAATTTTTAATTTAAAATTTGGATAAAAATATTTGAAAATTGCGATATTAATTTTGGAGCATTAAAACATTATTAAAATAATTAATTGACCATTATTTATTTTTATTCTTTCCTCCAACTTATTCCTTTTTTGGTCCTCTACGTGACAACAGATGCATGAGGAACTTGTTGAATAACGAGGAGTGACATGAGTAACAATAGCGTAAAGGAACGATCAAGGTGAAGAGGAATGACCGACGTCATTTTTTTATCATTTATTGTGGTTTTAATGCTCCTTCTCTCCCTTCTCTCCTAATTCATCAATCCTTATAGCAACAGAGAAGAAGATAGAAAGAGATGTTGGAGAAAAGAAGGATTTAAGGAGCCCTAAAGGTAGGTATATCTTTTGGATCAACCTCTCGATACATGATTTAACTTAGAGTTGCATGCTAATATCATGTTCTATTAATCTATCTTATCGCCATCGTGCTATCTTTGACTAAAATCTTTTGCATTTGTTGAATACAATTAGATAAATTTCAAAATTAGGTTTCTCTAAATCTCATTACCCTTCTCATCCCACAATTTCAGTTAATTATGAGAAAAAGAAAAAAATAAATTGAAATAGAAATATTAAAAAGGCCTATTCATGTTCTTGGATAGTCTACAAATTATAAAATTATTTTTGTGTAATATTTTTCTTAGTCTAGTCTCATTCATGTTTGGAATTAGATTAATTAAAACCCTACATAAAAGTTATGTCATTATGTTTAACGGGCTATCATCTTGTTTGCTAAAATTGTTATGAGGAGTTGTAAATTCTTGATCAAATTAAATATTGCTCATAATTATCTGATCCTTGAAAATCACAAGAATACTAATGCCAGGCTTTATTTCCTATTGGAATCATTTGATAAAGTCATGTTTAATGGAAGTTATAAATTGTTAAGTAAACATTAGTTTATATGCCCACATAAAATCTGTTACAAAATATAATATCATTTGTTAAATTTATTATGATAATTCAATCCTAAGGATTTTATGAGTCTAACCTTAGGAAGTCTACTTTCAAAGAAAAATCAAAAGTACCAATATGGGAGTTAGTTACTAATTGATACAAATTCTATAAGTAATATCACTCAGACCATAGAAACACATAACACAAAATTTAGATTAGGTGTTTGGAAATCAATAATAACGAAAAGAAATGTCAAATTTTTACTAAGTAGTCTTGTAAAAATCATACTTATATAAAATATTGAACTCATGATATTTGATCATGTATAATAGAAGATATAAAATTCAACTTACAAAGTATGTGATATACCAAAACAGAAGATGTGCAAACTTGATAAATTTATGCTATAAGAGTTGCATATTATTAAATTATCAATACCATTTCAATTTGAAGAGAATATATATAATTCCTCTAGTATTTATTTATGTTGATACCATATCTTAATAATAATATGTGCATATCATATTATTATAGGAAGATAGAGTAAAATAAATAAAAAGGGATGATGATCTATTGGTTTGATTTGTAAGAATTTAAATATGTACACGTAATGAATCCATATTTTTTTTATATTCAATGCTCATGAAGTTTTCGCTTGGGATATTAACAAAATGATACTTTATACATAATGATGACTACATAATAAATGTTAAAGTTAAAGTTTAATCAAGATTTCTGTTATACTTTATTTCATATATGAATATAAAAGAAGGTATATGAAAAATAAATTAATATGATATTGACATGATTAAATCCTCACATATCTTTTTAGGTTTCATAATTGTTCATTATTACATTATTCTATGATTTCTTCTATTAAGACAATTATACATAATATCATTATCATGATATGATATAATATGACACAACATGATAAAATATAATATGACATGACCTATCAAAAGATAATATGATATGATACAACATCAACTATGATGTGATTGTGTCATGTATTTATATCACATCGTCAAGCATTTGTAATATCTTTATTGAGTCACTTGTATGATTGAAAGACTTTATAGAACTAATATGATATGTTTGCATAAGAGATTTTATGTTATTTGAAGTTAGGTTCTATAAAAATCAAAATTTGAAATTACAATATGAGCCACCTTTTAAATTCATATGGGGTCACCTCTAAAATCCCACAATGTTTCCGATAGGATTGACAAGTATTTCAAAGTTACAATATGGTATTCTACGAGGTGATATGATATCTTTGACTACTTGGTGATATGATATGTGCATGCATCATACTTCTTGCATATATCTATATCATGGTTCATTATTAGTTATGATATTTTTAATATTATGGCATGCTTTCATATAAATTATTTGGTAGCAAGATTTATATGATAATGATTAAATGTATGGACATATGATATTAGTATGACATGATATAATAGCACAAGTTTATATGATAATATGTCAATGCATGGACATATCCTTTAATAAGATATGATAAAATTCATGTTTTACATGATAATGATAAATGTGTACCTAATTTAGAGCCAAAATAAGGTTTATGCAAAATATACTAACTTATAATATATTCATATTTTGACTTGATAAAAAAATTGCATATTTTCATCATCTAGAGTGTAGATGATGAAAATATGCAATTTTTTTATCAAGTCAAAATATGAATATATTATAAGTTAGTATATTTTGCATAAAACTTATTTTGGCTCTGCAGGAGCCTTTGCTCATGGAGAGTATTAGTATATAATAACAATTTTCATTATCTATGTAAATATTAGTTTAATTAATGAGAATCATTATTATTGGGTCAATGAATTTTTTTATGAATATTGACTACATGATTATGAATGTTACTAAAATCATATATGTCCAACACAATTAATTAAGGCTCAAATACAAGTTTGATTTGATCAAATACAAGAAATTATAAATGTAATTACATCTAATAAAACCACAAAAAAAACAAAGCAAATTTGGTATTTGCAAAGCAAATTTGGTATTAGTGATATTATTGAAAGTTTTTATAGGTGGTTACATGAAGAAATTGACTATGTACTCTAAACCTTTTTGCATTTCACCATTTGTTGCTCGTGGTAGAAAATAAAAGTCATTTTAAACTATTATGAAATTCTAATTAAAAGTCATCTATAACATTGACTTTCGATTGGATTCAAAATTAAATCCCATTCTTTCAATACAATTACTTTTACTAATTTATTTATCATTTTCCTTATCTAATTATATATTTATTTCTTTCTAATATCTAAATATCTCTTTTAAATCTTTTATTTTCGTATTATTTAATAAATAAATATCATTTTATGCTTTGGAATTAGCTTACATTACTATCCTCTTAAAATAAAATTCATCCTTGATGAGGACAACAATCAGGAATAACAAAATTCGACGTCCGATAATCAGGAATAACTAATTAATATTGATATAATTAGTGCAATAATATCAACGCTCGATAATCAATAAAAGTAATTAATGGGAAATGATCAATTTCAATGTAAATTATTACTTGAATAAATTATGTAAGTATATGATAATCAAACTCAATATTAGTGTAATCAATACGATAATTTTTTATCAATAATTAATATCAATGTAACATTATCATTATTGGATAACTAATGAAACAATGATCGAAGATAACAATTCGACAAAATAGATTAAATGATCCATAGAGTGGTTAATAATCAATAATTAACTTAATACTTCGCTTTACTTGGACAATGTGATATTTTAGATCAATAACAATAATGATAATACCGTTCAAATATTTGCTTTGCTTTCATTACGATTCGATGTGTTGTACTACATATTTTATATTTCAATAATTAGATTGGTAGTAACTTTATATTTCATTCATTATCAATATTTGTAGTCCTAAGTCGAGCTCTTTATTCAATTAGGATATTCCAAAATAATTTCATGTTATGAAGTCATTCACTAGTGCTTTATTTTATGAAAGAATTAAACCTTTTTTGTGCTTTTTTTTTCATTGCACAAAGAGGAGATGTCTATTATACAACAAGAACATTAGCCCAAAATTTTTCACTGTCTCCTTAGCTATGCAACATAATCTCCACTCAATACTATAGGATACAATCAATAATAATAAGTATAATTAGCAAATCCTCACTTTTCTAATTTAACCTAATTAACTTATTTAATTATCTTTTACCTATATTTAATTATCTTTGGGATCAAATTTGATATGATAAATTGACAAAATAATTAGTAGGAGTAATCATTTATAAATTAGGATATGTACCTTGGGAAAGTAAATCTTGGCTGAAGTAATGCATATCTAGATAACATTTAATCGATCGAGGGGTTAAAACATAGACAATCAAACTTCAAACTAAGTTGGGAGGACACAAGCTCATTCATAGGTTACCTAGGCCACACTCTATTTTTCGATATAATGGGTGAAATGATTGTTACAAATGAGAATACCAAATCTTAATTACATAAATAATTAGGTTAAAATAATCTTGATTAATTGTTTAATCAAAATGACAATAAATACCATATTTAATTGAATACATAATTAATTCTTAAGATAATAAATTAGTTGCATGTGATTTTTGTCAAATGCTAAGTCAATTGCCGAACCACAAGGGACAAAAGAGGGTCAAGTAGACAATTATATCAATATCGATTATAATCATATGAAAACTAAATCAAGTACAATTCATAATAAAGGGAACAATCAAGTCCAATATAATATGCATTAAACAAATATTTTTTTTGGATACTATAAAAAATCATAAGGATATAAGTGTCAATAATCTTCAATTAGATAGTTTCGACTATATATGAAAAACAAAAAATTAGGAAATAATCAATCCTCATTAATGTCGAATCATGAATAGGAGACCACTATGTTGACAAGATGATCATCTTTATGATGCTTTATATATATATATATATATATATATATATATATATATATGTGTGTGTGTGTGTGTGTATGTATAATCAATCAATACGAAGAATAAAAAGACCAACAATAATTAATTAGACAACATATGATTGTATACTTGTGATATATTCGACCTATAATTGGTAAATAAATTACTTTGTTTTTAGAAATCATAATTCGATGGTTTAATGTTTTTAAACATAGACGATGAGAGATCTTACTCATGAAATTTTCATATTTTAATCCCATGTGAGTTATCCTAAAACAAATTCACAATAACATTAATTATATTTGTTTCAATGTATTTACAAACGAAATTTTCAAATATCCCATGGGTTTTAAAGCTAATAGACTCTTCTATCATGTCTTAAATTACTATATTGATAATACTATTCTTTGATAAAGTTTAGAATCTTGTTTTGACAACTTGATAGCATATTGGCATTTTATTAATAACTTTCTCTCTCTCTCTCTCTCTCTCTCTCTCTCTCTCTCTATATATATATATATATATATATATATATATATATATAGATTAAAATGATTCTTGATTCCACAACTAGACTTCATATATCTTTTTGGAAGTTTTCATAATTTTTGAATGACAAAATTCTATCTGAAATATTTTAAAAACAATCACTATAAAATTTGGACATAAAGAAGAAGGTTATTTCCTACAAATAACCTCATACTCCATCATAGAAAATCTAAAGTTGATTTCCAATATTAAATATAAAAAATCATATGTACATATATTATGATTCGAAATAACAGTCCAATATCAAAGATATTTTCCCCAAAAAAAATCTATTTCTACCTTGCATTCATGTAACAAACTATATCTAAATAACTTACAATGAGAAAAATCATATCTAAACTATATGTGATCTCAACTATATCTAAAATGTTGTTGTTATGTTTTATTCAATTATTTTTTAAAAAATATTGTGGACATGCCACGTGGCATTTCACTATTTGCCTTACCAATAAATTGGATTGTCTTATATTTTATATATTTCGTATTTTAATTTTAAAATTATGAGAGCTAGTAACTGATATTTTTTTATCTATAAACTGAGTAAATTATGAAATTAATTATTAACAACATCATATTATTATTAAATTTATTTTTTTACATTTAGTATTCTTTTATTTTGCAATATACAAATTTTACAATTAAATGAAATTTGAAAAAAGAAGTCTTTATTTAACCAAATAGAGGTTCCTACTTGCACACAAATTTAATACATATTTTCTTAAATTCATTTAATATGGAAACATATCTACTTTTACATACATAGATGTATATGTTATTTTTAGTTTAAGTCATATATTGATTTATTCATTTTCTTTTAGAAAAGATATTTTCCTGATTTATTCCAACAAAATTCTATACTTTGCTCAAATTAAATTAACTTTTTATATTTAATATCATTTAATTTTTTTGTTATACAATTATCATTTGGTCATGTTAATTTGTTAGCATTAATGGGGAATGTATTACCACCATTTTTTATTTCCTTAAAAGATATTTTATTATTTAATTCAACTCAAGTTTCTAAATTTACTCAAATTAATTTATTATTTTATCTCAAATTTAAATTATTATTTAGGATTTTTTTCTTTTTCTATGATGAAATATAAAAAATAATTAATACATTTCTTTGAAGGATTCTATTTCTAACCAGATTTAACTTTTGAACTTAATCTTCTTGTGTCTTATTCTTATAAATATTACTGTCTAATAAAAAATTTCTATTATAATAATATATTCTATTAATATTATGATCAGGATTAATTATGTTTAGGACACAAAGTTAACATATATTATTACTATTATAATTTATTTACATTACTTTCAACTTTGACGAGTAATTTTCACCATTGATTCTCTAACTTTCACTCGATCCCATTTTAGTTCCCGAACTTTATTTTGTAATAAATCAGTCCCCAAACTTATAAAGTTATAACAAAAAAGATCCCTTAACTTACAATAACATGTTTTAATTAGAAGGTTGATGTGACACTAAACTCAATTAAAATGTTATATATTTATTAAAAATAATAGATAATTATTTATTTTAAAGTAATAAAATTTAAGAAAATATAGGACAAAAGAAAATTATATTTGTTTCCAAACTCTCTCTCTCATTTTTTAATATTTGTTTAATATATTAATAAATATATTATATTTCATTTGTGTTCAGAGAGGATATAGAGTAATTTTCATCATGACAAGTGAACACAAATAAAATAAAATATATTTATTAAAACAATGTAAAAATATTTATTAAATAAATAACTATATTATTTTTAATACATATATAATATTATTGCTACATTAATATCATAACTAACGTATTAACTTGGTAACCTATTATTGTAGGTTAAGAGGATCTTTGTTACAAATTTGCAAGCTGGAGGATTTAAAGTTCGGAGATTAAAACAGATCGAGCGTGGGACCAGAAAATTACTTCAACTTTGACGGATTAGAATTAGGATTAGTTTAATGTAATCATAGTTTATATCTAACATCCAAATATATTTAAAATACTAAAATTAAGTATCGCCTTTTTTCAAATCGCAAAGCGATATATGCAAGATTCCGTTTAGGATTGTTAGTTTGTTACTAATTTCAACATTAATGTTTAATTTTAAGACACTTAATATTAGTATGCATAATTTTAATATTAGGGTATGATTAGGATCATGTGTTATTTTTAATATTATTATTAGAATTCAGATTTGGAATAAATTAGGACTAATATTGTTTTAAATATTATATTTTTAATAAGGATAGATTTTACTTAAAAATTACGATTATTTAAATTTAAATATTAACTATTATTAAGTTCAATATTAGATTCTTTACATATAATTTTAATTTTAGATATTCAAAAAAAATTTTGCATACATGAGTTTGAGCTAATACATGTTATCTAAATTCATAAATATTATTGTGTATAACAAACCTTTATTCGAAGATATTTACCAATATTAAATATAAAATATCATCTGTAAATATATTATGATTTGGAATAACAATCCTGTAACAAAGATATTTTCCTCCCCAAAAAAAATCTATTTCTACCTTGTATTGACGTAACAAACTATATATAAATAATTTACAATAACAAAATTATATGTGATCTGAACTATATTATTATTATTATTATTATTATTATTATTATTATGCTTTTTTCCAATTTTTTAAAAAATTGTGAACATGTCACGTGGCATTTCACTGTTTTCCTTATATATAGATAGATAATAAATTTTATTTTATTGTTTGAAAATAAGGGGTTTTACAAGTAATTTTCCAAAAATGGCTGCGATATCTTTTTGTAATTAGTGGCTAATAACTGAGCAGATTCACTCCTAAACCGTGGCGGCAACTGGTGTTCATATCATTCTCACCCGATGAGGTCGCTGTCCAAAAATAGCATCCGAACTCGTCCGTGACGCAATCTACGTCCCGAGTCAAGTGCATATCTTCTCATTAATTTGTCGGGTTGTCAATTTTTTGTCTTTCCTCGTCAGATCAGAAAGCCAAATTGACGTGACATCAACCGATAAACAAATGCCTATATCTTAATCTCGGTTCATCCCCCCTGGACACCTTTTTAATCCGTCACGCAGGTCGTACGGGATAAGTGACCCCGGCCTTCCGCTAACTTTTATATAACAGACGTCTTCGGCCACCACCGCCACCTCTCGTCTCTGCTCCATTTTCCTCCTGAAACGACGCAGAACGCGCAAGGTCTGATTTTGACGACGTTTTCCTGGGTTCGTCGGTCGGATTCGGACTTTGGGAGGTGAAAGATCGGATCTTGACGGCCGGAGCGGCGGTGACCTGAGGACACGCGGGGGCAATGGCGGAGAACACGGTTGTTTGCTGTGGTAAGACCGGCCCCGGCTACGCTTCCCCACTTGAGGCCATGGCGGGGCCTCGGGAGGCATTGATCTACGTCACTTGTGTGTATAACGGTAGAAAGCTCGCTCCTTTCTTTTTTTTTCTGATTTTGGGGTTAAATTTCGTTTCATACCAATTGGCAAATAGTTGGAATGTGCAAACATATCTTCCATTAGAGTTTTCGTTGAATCCGGGACATGGTTTAATTTCATGATATCATGGCACGAAAACTATCAAAAGTTTACTTTTTGGGCAGTTTGTGTATTGGAGCAGTCGAATTATTTCATTTCAGTTTGTTAACTGTTCTATTTTTTCCCTGCAACTGTTCTCATCTTAGCAGCTTCCGATTGAGAGTAATTTTTTTCAACTGTGAATAGGAACTGGAATAGAGAAGCCTGATTTCCTTGCAACCGTGGATGTTGATCCAAGCTCGCCGACATATTCTCAGGTCATCCACAGGCTCCCTGTGTCTTATGTTGGTGATGAACTTCATCATTCTGGCTGGAATTCATGTAGTTCTTGCTATGGAGATGCATCAGCAGAAAGAAGATTCTTAATCATGCCATCCTTGCTGTAAGCCTCGTTAACCTGTTGTACAACTGTATCACGGGCTTTTTAAGTTACTGGTTTTGTGGATGCCTGGTATTTCTGTCATCCTTTTCTATTGATGGCATATCGAAGTTTTTAAAGTGCTAAAACATTTATGTGCAAGAAATTGTTAGCTTGATTTTTCATGCTTCCTAGTGAACTAAGCTAAAATTATCATTCTCCTTGGATTGTCACGGTTGTTTGGAAAATGAGAATATATTATGTAAGATAGGTAGATCATCATCAATTTTTTTGGTGAAATACTGCCATGAGGTGTCATATACGGATTGTTTTTCCTTCTTGGGTAAAATTCGTTCATGAAGATAAAACCTAACTGCTAAATTGATAATAGACATAAAAATAGTCTTAGAAAATACCTTTTTGTTGCCATTGCTTTATATTAACTCAAAATGGAAATAGCATCATGCATTTGAAGGTCCAAGAACCAGAAAACATTTCTGTTCATTCATTAGGATTTTTGAATCGATGAGAAATATACTCTTCTCTTTTGTCAGATCAAGCCGAATATATGTTGTGGATACAGTAAAGAACCCAAGAGCTCCATCACTGCATAAGGTGGTTGAACCTGCAGAGATTGCTGAAAAAACTGGACTTGCATATCCTCATACATCCCATTGTCTTGCATCTGGTGATGTGATGGTCTCTTGCCTTGGAGATAAAGAAGGAAATGCCAAAGGGAGTGGGTTCCTGCTACTTGATTCAGACTTTAATGTCAAAGGAAGGTGTTAATCCTAGTCTTAAATTTGCTTATTGCTAAAAATTGGGCATTTTCTCCATTTTCCTTGGCCTTTATGATCATTAAAAAAAATTGTAAGCATGCATGGTGGTGGATAGATCCGTGTACAATGTTTATCCTCAATCCTTTATGCATATATAATTACACTAATTTTCTCGTGTCTTCACCTGGTACTGCATTCCTGGTGCAAATTGTGGTGATAAAATAAGTTGAAAGATATTAAGAGCATCATCATGCTGATATGTCACTGCACAACTTGGTGTTTTTTCATATATTTCTTTTGAGCACTTGGCCATTAAATCTGGCTCAATTGTTGTCTATTCAACTTGATTAGATGTTCCTTAATCTGCATTAGGTGGGAAAAACCAGGTCATAGTCCAGCGTTTGGTTATGATTACTGGTACCAACCCCGTCATAGGACCATGATTAGCTCATCATGGGGTGCTCCTGCTGCCTTCTCAAAAGGTTTCAATCTTCAGCATGTTTCAGATGGGCTGTACGGAAGACATTTATATGTTTACAGCTGGCCAGATGGCGAATTGAAGCAGACATTAGACCTGGGGATCGCTGGGCTTTTACCATTAGAAGTCAGCATCTACTTTGTTTTGATTCTATTATCAACACAAAATATTGTGCACAGTTTTAAACTTGTCACCTTTCGCAGGTACGGTTTCTCCACGATCCTTCAAGCGATACCGGTTTTGTTGGTAGTGCTTTGAGTAGCAACATGATTAGATATTTCAAGACCGCAGATGGATCTTGGACTCATGAGGTTTTGTTGGTTCACTTGCTTCGCTTGATTGTGCAACCATCCATTGCACATCCAAACTTCGTTCCTCACACTGTACATGCTCTTGCAGGTTGCAATATCTGTGGCACCTCTAAAGGTGCGAAACTGGATTCTTCCTGAAATGCCTGGATTGATAACTGATTTTCTCATATCCCTCGACGATCGGTTCCTTTACTTCGTCAATTGGCTTCATGGAGATGTTAGACAGTACAACATTGAAGACCCTGCGAAACCTCTATTAGTAGGACAAGTGTGGGTGGGTGGTCTTATTCAGAAAGGAAGCAACATAGTCTATGTGGGTGAAGATGAGAAAGACTCACAATTCGATGTGCCTGAAGTCAAGGTATGTCTTCTGAATCTCAAACTACTGCACAATAATTTCATACCAAATAAGCGAGATTATTGTCGTCAGCTATGCATTTTTGTTATATCCTAGATGTTGTTTAAGTTCCAGTTTCCTGTGTTTTCCTTTCGTAATCATGTTAATTTCTGTGTCAGGGCAATCGGCTGAGAGGAGGTCCGCAGATGATTCAACTGAGTCTGGACGGGAAGAGGTTGTATGTTACTAATTCGCTGTTTAGCGTATGGGATAACCAGTTTTATGGTGCAGACCTTGTGAAGAAAGGTTCTCATATGCTACAAATCGATGTTGACACGGTGAAAGGCGGCCTGACAGTGAATCCAAATTTCTTTGTTGATTTTGGATCCGAGCCTGATGGCCCGGCATTGGCTCATGAGATGAGGTATCCTGGTGGCGACTGCACCTCTGACATCTGGATTTGAAGAGATCTAGAGTTGCTTAATTGAATAATTATATTATGGGAGTTGCAGGGTCCTCCTGTACTGTCAAATTTATCCCTAGTTGACCAGAACAGTGTGTGTCAAGTTCTATAAAAAGTGTTCTCTATCATTCAAGTGTCCCTATCACACGTTGGCCTCTTATAAACGTTTTAAATGTTCATCAAGTGATTCATTTGCAAATTAATTTTCAGTGTTTGAAGTTTGCTGCAGAATTCGTATCTGGTTGTAAAAAGAAGGCCAATAAATATTATAAAGATGAAAATTCATAGAAGTTTGTCATTTATCATCGCGTCCGAGTTTGAATAATTTGCTCAAGAAAAATGGTTTATGAAACGGCACCAGAATTCATGTCAACAAGAGTGTCTAAATCAAACAAACACTTGTTCCTTAGGAAGTAGTTGACTAAATGGAATTCGACATCAATCTTTCTTCCTTTTTTTTTAGCTACCGTAGGACTATTGGTTCAGGTGGAAAATGCTTAGCTTCTGCTGAAAAAAATATGATCATCTCGTTTCCTCTCTAGATTCTGAAAATCTAGAAAGAACTCAGATGCTATGAATAAGCAGAAAGGATTGTATTTTGATAAGAAAATTGAGAATTGAATGCACCCTTGGTATTTCCTTTGTTTTCTAAATTATGATACCTTTTCGAAATAATTAATTTATGAAATCAGTGTAGCATCTATTGCCTTCCCTTTTTTATCATATTGCAACGGGGAAGGGCTTATTCTTCTATTGACCAGCACAAATAAATGTAATGCGACTTGTCATAGTTAATTTGAGACCGTCCGTTTCTGCCAGAATCTCATTAAGAAGACGGGTGCCATTTGCAGTTTTTTGCAGTTCTGGTTCTTCAAGTTAAAGAATTGCAGCAACAAGAAAACCCTTTCAAACTGGTAGTACAATTCTGAATCTTCTGCAATGTGTAGCAACATTAAAAAAATCTTGATCTGCTTTATATAACCTACAGGAAGAATTTTATTTGATTATTACTTGTGTTAATGCCATCACAGTTTGATACAGAGGGAACAGCAGAATCTGTGATACGTGGTTGCCAGTTCATTGCTCTTGCACATATTCAATCAGTGCGGTCAACTAGCTCACAACCTTGCATTAAATAAATTTGAATCAAGACGCACATTCACACGGTTAAATAGCACTGGAAGCAAAGAAATAATGTGTTATATAAGTACAGTTGCCTACAATGTACAACAGAACAATTATATATATTCTGAAACAAGTTATAACAATAGAGTTTGTGTCATCTAAGGCAACACCGTATATCAATCTAATTTTTCTTGAGAGCTGTGTGTGTATATATGCATCAACGAATTGAGAGACTTCACCGAATGCAGTTTCATCTGAAGAAGAATGGCAGTTGCCTTTTGTTTGTTAGTTTCGTTAGCAAATGGACTGTCATTACTTCTGTTCAGGGGAGCTGCTGTCGCGGTCCTGCTCCTAGTCTGGATCATCAAAATTCCATCCTTCATCATCGGCTGCCTTTTATGCATTGCTACAGAGGTTTTCAAAAGGTCAGCTGTGCTGCTCTTCGAATTCTTCAAGGATATTTCCACATCGAATTCTAGAGCTGAAGTCCTCACACAGATACGTTCATGCACCTACAATTTTCTTCGAGTTATGATGTCAAGGCTAGATGAAGGGTTGGCCATTTTGTTCAGGAACCTGAAGGAAGTCTACGAGTTAATGGAACATGGGTGCGTCTTATTGTCTCAGTTTTTTCCTGATGTCATTGAGAGTAGCTGGTGGACAGTCATTGGGATGGTTTCAGAAATCCTGAAGAATTTAAGGGATTCTTTCAAATATTTCATATAAAATATTTAGTGCTTTCTGGCTCCTTTCACTTGCAAAAGAATATCCGGCTAAATAATTTACACTTATTTCTTTTCAGTTCTGTAGCTATATTTTCAGTGATCATTTCAGCTCACCAAGTTTTTGTCTATAACCATTTCACCTGCATGCTGGATTCTTCAAGTTTTGTGGATAGATTTTTGCTTCATAATTTCCATGTTAGAAACAACCAGAACCAAATTATGATGATATCAGTACCACACAACAGATATTGGCGATGCTGATGTCAACGAAAATTGAGGACACAAGTACATTCAGATGAATGATTGTTTCAATCTTCAGGGAATGATAGATGCAACATGACTGATGATTGATAGAACAAACAGGCTAGTCTGCTGCTACAATGCCAATGAGGAAGAATGGCAACCCCGGACATAATCAACAATATGCTGCACATATTCTTTCATAAAGAAATGCTATATCAAGATTAGATAGGCAGATTATAATGCTACTTGCTTTCTTCATTGAAAATAATATGATACAACAACAACAACAACAACAAAGCCTTATCCCACTAGGTAGAATCGGCTACATGAAAATAATATGATAATTTGAAAAAAATGAAAAAGGACAACATAAGCTTGATGAATGTATGTTCTTGAGTTGGTCTAAATGCGCTGGATATTGGGATATATATTATTGTGGAGTTGGTAAGGGCAATAGTTCTGTTGATATAATTTGTTCTATGTTGTCTGAACCGGTTGGTATTGCATCATCTGTCAGTCTCCTTCTAGAGCCCCTTGAGGCCCAATATTTAATCAGCAATAATCAAAGAATGATGCACACAATTGTTCCTTGCAAGTTTCTGAATGTTGGGGTTGAATGAATTCTGTCAACTCTATGGATAAACTTGATTTATACTGGTATTATATTGATTTAACGATAAAAAAACATACAAGTTCTTCTGGCCCAACTTAATATATATAATTGTCTTAGGATTTTTCTTTTCCTGTGTCATTAGACTGCCACTGAAGGTCACTGATTGCTCTTTCAAAAAACTGCCCATCTGCACCATTTATAAAGATAAGGCCAGATTCATTGTGTATGCTTCATTCCAACAAGTTGCAGTATTTGTTCATGTGTGAAAAAAAAAATCTTTTTGAAACGATATATATCTTTTTGAATTTAATTAATTTATGATAATGATAGGCTGCTTTGATAATTATTCTTTGAAAAAAATAATCAAATTTGGTTTATTAGGTAAGAAAGTCGAGTGAAGAGTTGGTAGTAAAAAAAAATTGATAGCCCAATCGGAATCTAAAAAATATTATAGATTAACTTTCTTCTATTTTCAGAAGTTGATTCCTCCCCGGAAATGTTTTGTTTATACATGAGAATTAATTTTGAATCCAGTTATTGTTGTATTCTAATTGTCGATATAAAAAGAATTAATTATTTGATAAATTGAAAATATTCCCAAAGGAGTAGGTATAGTAAATAACAATGTAGTTTAGCAAAAATAGTTGAGCATAAAAAAAGGAGGGTGGTGTTGTCTCAGGTGGACACGTTTGCTTCACCAATCGCCCCACCAGGCAGAAAATTTCGCTATAAATCTCATTCATCGTAAAAGCGACGCCAAATTAGTCGAAAGATTAGCCAGCTGATAACTCTTAAAGATTATTTTTCTAGTTCATAAACAGATAAAATAAGTAATTATCATTTTTTAATTATCAACTGAATGACTTATGAGCTTAGTCAAAGTAATTGACACAAGACGAAATTAGTCTCGTTCCAATCTGTTCCGTCAAATAATGTGACGTTTAATGAATTCGGATAAAAAATTTGAGATGAGAATTACAAGTCACGTGACTATGGTTCTCATGTTCTGATTCCAACTTTTAATGGTACTGAAGTTCCTCCTTTATATTTTTTTTTACTTTTTTTAATTGACGCTTTCTTTCTTTTTTTCAATCTTTTTTCTTTTATCATTTTCTTTTATAACCTTACTTATATAAGTTAATTTATTTATTATATAAATATAAATAATAAAGGATGAATATAATATTATTTATTATTTCATTATAAATTTTTAATATTTCATTAAATATAAATTATTTAAAAAATTGATTTTTTATATTTAAATAAGGTATTTTTTAACAAAGAAATTGACAAAATTCTTTTAATAAATATTATGTATTTTAATTTTATAATCTATATTTTCTCATACATATTTTAAATTTAAATCACCCATTAAAATTAATCTATCACATCTATTTTTCCTATCACATCACATATCTTATTCATCATCATCAAATTCCACTCCATCCAAATACAGTCCAAACTAATTTATCAATTCAACTATTCTTTGAGAATTTAGTGGAACTCTAATTCCTGTTACCAAACGACATCCTTAGTTGGAGATTCTTCCCATATTATTCCGTCTTGACATGCGTCAAGACTAAGGTAGCATTTAAAAATAATGTGTGATTTCTTCTAAGTTCTCGGTGTATAATTAAATCGACAGATTGATTCGATATGTGTTTGGACGAAGTAGAACATAATTATGAGAAATCAGAGAATTGATGTGATAGGAAAAAATTAATGTGATGAATAAATGTTTGATGGGTTTTGAATTAAAAATTATTATTATAAAGTATAATTTTATTATTAATTAAAATAAAAATATAAAAGAATTTTTTTTGAAAAAATTGTTAAAAATATAAGATTTAAATATAAAAATTAATTATATTTAATAAAATATTAAAATCTTTTAATGAAATAATAAATAATATTATATTAATTCTTTATTAAAATTATTTTATGTTTATTAAATAAATTATTTTAGAGAAGAAAGGTAAAAAATGAAAAAAATGAAAAAAAGGTCAAATAAAAAAAAGAAAATCAAAAGGATGGAACTACGGTCATGTGACCAGGACAGGCATTGCCAAATGCTAATGCGCGTTTGCTTACTCCTGTCGACGTCATAGATTCATAGTTCAAACGCATGTGTTCTTGCTGCCACTCGATAGATTTTGATGCTAAATCCATGTTCGAGGCTTCTCCTCCCGTCCTTCTCCCGCAGTAGCCATCGCTTATCGGCCACGAGAGTTCTCCAAGCGCACCTACTGAGATCCGGCCGCCTGCCCGGCCACGTGGACGTGAGCTCCGAGCTCGCGCCCCTTCTCCAGGACCCCAGCGACGCCGCCCGATGGAAGGCGCTGCTCGCGGCCTTATCCCGCCGCGGCTTCCACTCTCTGACCCTCCGAACCTTCTCCCTAATGAACACCCTCGGCGTGGCGTTCGACTCCTACACCTTCTGCACCGTTCTCACTGCCGTCTCTTGCTTGCGTGTCGCCGACCTCGGCGCGCAAGTCCATGGCTGCGCTGTAAGGTCTGGATGGCTCTCCAGCATCTTCCTCGGGGGTGCGCTGATCGATTGGTACGCGAAATCTGGTGGCGTCGAAGATGCCTCGCGCCTGTTCGACGAAATACCCGCGAGGAACAGCGTCTGCGCGAATTCGCTGCTCAGCGGCTACATCGAGCGGCAGTGTTGGCGGCAGGGACTTTCGCTGCTCCGGAGGATGCACGAACTGGGACTGGAGCCCGACAATTTCACGCTCTCCGCCGCCCTGCGGATTTGCGCCGAGGTGCCCGCGCTCGAGCTGGGCCTGCAGGTGCACGGCCACCTCGTCCGCCGGTTCGGCTCCGCGGACGCGGACGCGTTCTTCCTGAGCGCGCTGGTCGACATGTACGGCAAATGTGGCCTCGTGGCTAAGGCCCGCCTCGTGTTCGACGCGGCGGCCGGGCGCGCGGGAAGGACCGACGTCGTGGTCTGGACATCGATGCTCAACGCCTACGGCCGCAACGGGAGGTTCAAGGAGGTGCTCGCGGCGTACGACGCGATGCTGGCGGAAGGGACGGAGCCGGACGAGATCGTCCTGCTGGTGGTCCTCTCGGCCTGCGGCCGCAGCGGCGACGTGGCGAAGGGGCTGCGCTACTTCGAGTCCATGAAGAGGGATCACGAGATGGTTCCTGGGCAGGAGCATTTCGGCTGCATCGTTGACATGCTCTGCAAGGCAGGGAACTTGGAGAGGGCGTGGGAGTTTGCCAACGAGATGATGCTGGAGAAGAGACCTTGCTACGGCGGCAATGGCGGCGACGATGGCAGCGTAAGTGTCTGGGGTGCTTTGCTGAGCGCGTGTAAGGAATGCAGGAACGTCGACATAGGGAAGCTTGCTGCGGAAAGGGCGCTCGAGTTGGAGCCGGGGAACACAGGGATCTACGTCGAGTTGTGCAATTTGTATGCGGAGACTGGAAGGTGGAGCGAGATCGAGGAGATGCGAGTGTTGATGGAGGAGAAGGGGCTGAGGAAGGACGCCGGGCGCAGCAGGAGCGCATGAGCTCAACCTTTTCGTTGAAATGTTGGCGTGTGAATCCCCCTGGGAAGTTTTCTTTTCAACTGAACGTAAAATGAAAACAAAGAAATGACTAAATTAATCTAGAAATTATTAATAATTTAATCGTTAATTTGGTTACCCTCTCATCGCTCAATAACATAGACGTCTCATGCAGAAATCTTTTTAAAAAAAATGTATTTTTATTTAGCATAAGATATTTTTATTTCTGATTCTAAAATTTACAGAGTAGCGACATATGCTACTAGTTGATATAAATTATAAAGCTAAGGTCATTCATAGAACACAAAGACAAAATAAAAATTTGCATTTAATGTTGATTTTTTTGTAGAACCATAATCGACTAACATAGTCACAATGAAGCTTAAATACGGGCTTGTTTGGATTAAGAATTTTAATGGGATGAAGTGGTATAAGGGTAAAGAGAAACATGCCAAATGGGCCCCATAGTTGCTTTGTAGAACGGTGCAATGTAGATATGAAGATACAACATATATAATGATTAAGTATCAATTTGACGATCGATACAATGAACAATGCTCAATAATTGATTCGATACTTTACTTTCTTTAACAATGTGATACTTTCAATCAATGACAATAATGATATTAGAGTTCGATTCTTTACTTTGCTTCCATTATGATTCGATGTATTGCACTACATATTTTAACTTTAATACTCTATTTGGGAGTAGCTTTCAACTTGATTAATCCTTAATGTTTGTTTGCTCTAAAATGAGCTCTTTAATCAATTAGGATATGTCATGATAGTTTCATGTCTAATTATCTAATGACATGTGCCTTATTTCAGAGAAGGATTGCACTCTTTTGGTGGAACCTTTTTCGCTGCACGAGTGGACTAAGTTCCCACACAAAGGAATAGTCACAAGTTTTTCTTTTACTTTAATTGCTAACTGCCCCTATCATTTTAGAACTTGTGTCCTCAATTCAATTTCCTTCATGAAAATAATTACATATGACAATCCTTCAATTTTAATTTTTATCTTATTAACCTATTTAGCTCTCTTTGAGCTCCAATTTAATATGAATTAATAATCATAAAATCAAATGAACATATGACTTCCATGCTTAATTGAATGGAAAATTAATCCTCAAGAGAACAATTCAATCGCATATGACTTTTATCAAGCGCTAAGTCAATTGATTGGAGCACAATGGTCAATAGAAGATCAAATAGACAATTAAAACAACATTGCTTATAATTATGTGAAAGTTATATCAAGTATGATTCATGATCAAGGGAACACTAAGTCCAATATGATTTTCATCAAATTATTTATCAAGTAAATATTTCTTCAAATACTATATAAAACAATAAGGGTAGAAATGTCAACAATCCTCAATCAACAATGGTCATTGCATATAATTAGGAAATAATCAATCCTCATTAATGTTAGGTCATGAATAATAGAACACCATGTTGATAAGATGGTCATAATGACAATCTTGGATCAATGATATATATATTTTATCAATCAATAGAAAGAATAAACGATTAATAGTCCTTAATCATATATAATTAGATGTGTATGGAAAAATTCGACCTATGATCAGTATATAAATTATAATTTTTTTAAAACATTATATTTCAATACTTTTGATTTTACTTAATCATAGACAATTAGATGTCTTACTCATAAAATTCTAATATTTTAATTCCTTGTGAATTATCCTATCATTTCTTTTTTATGTCTTTATAGACAAGATTTTATACAATCATAACTTTGTCTACAGATATCACTTTTCAAATATTCCATATGGGTTTGAACTCTAATAGTGGCCTCTATCATGTCCTAAAAGGTCATATTTTTATCTTAAGAATATTATTTTTTTATATTGTTGAGTATCTTGTCTCGATGTCATGACAACTTGATAACATGACGATATTTTATCAATAACTTTCTATATACATCTCTGATTGATATGATTATTGATTCTAAGGAAACTATACTTCAAAGGCTATCTTTTCGAATTTGTCATAATTTTTTAAGGACAAAATCCTCTTCAAAATATTTTAAGAACAATCACTACAAAATTTGGATAGAAAGAGGAAGATCTTTTCCTACAAATAAATCTCATACATCCTTATAGAAAATCTAAATTCAATTGTTCGGTAACTTTAACATGCTTTAATTCTATTAGAAAACTCATATTCAAAATGATCTAGCAAACTTCCATACCTTGCTTCATGTTGATTTAATTGTGTCTTGGCGCTAGGAACAAGAAAAGAGAAAGAGAGAGATAACAAGGAAAGAGAGAAATATAGAAGAAAAAGAGAGGAATCTCTCATGGTGAGTAAAGAGGGGGAGGGGGAGGAGACAGAGAACAAAGAGAGAGGGAGGAGGAAGGATGAAGAGAATCACACGACGATAGAGAGAGGGAATGCAAAAGAGAGAGCAACAAGGGAGCGTAAAACAACTAGAGAGAGAGAGAGGATTCTTTGGCTAGTATGGAGGGGGAGAGAGCAGGACAAATACAAGAGAGACGAAGGAGGGATGAAGAGAAACAGATGGAGTCAATCGTTGTAGAATGGTGCAATGTAGATATGTGAACCGGACAGTGCGACACGTCGACACACACACACACATATAGATCAGACAGTGCAATGTAGGCTACTTAATCCCTATTTTAATATATATATTTTAAAAGAAATCAATATGTTTAGATTGGGCCCATATCATTTTTTATTACCTAGTTATGGATTTAAGGATTTTTGTGAACCTACAAGTGAATTCAAACGATAGTTCTTAATAAATTTATTTTAAGGTGAATTTAAAATGTATTTACAACTACCATGGATCCACATAATCCTTAATCCCTATATATATATATATATATATATATATGTATGTATGTATGTATGTATGTATGTATGTATATATAGCTCAACATTGTGTGAAGTGGATCCTCAACCGTTCATATAAGATCGAACGTTACTTAGATCAAATATGATCAGATCTTCAAATGTCATCAAGATTTGATTCGATGGTTGACATTCATCTCATGAGATGAACCCTTCCTCTCTCTCTCTCTCTTTCTCTTTCTTTCTATCGATCGATCGACCATCGGCCCTCAAACTCGACCGACTGCCGATGACCTTGATTCGGATCATCGTGGCTGCCCTTGCCTTCGATCGCCAACGTTGCAAGTTGTCACCATCATACAGTTCGAGAGAAAGAGAGATTGTCGCAGTGTTCCTCGATTGCTAGTGCCGCATGTCATTGCTGTCATTAGGACCGCTGCGGACTTGCACTCGATCGTCGGCGAGAATCTGAGAGAGAAAGAGAAATCACCATCATGGTAGAGAGAGGGGGGAGAGAGATCGAGATAGATAGCGAGAGATAGCATGCAGCTTCATCCTTGCAATCCGGATGGCTACCTTTGCCCTTGATCGCCAGCGCCGCGGCTTCCAGATTAGCCACTCTCGTTGTCAATCGCCGCGGCCTCCAAGTTCGCCACCCTCGTCGTCATTGTGACCTCCCCCACTGCCCTCGCCGTCAATCGGAGAGAAAAGGGGGACGAAAAGCATAGAAAGGGGGGAGAGATGAGATGCAAGTTCATGTGAGAGAGAAAGGTAGAGAGAGAACATGTGACATCAAAATATCACGAGATTCTCACGAGATGATGTTAAAATCTCGCGTGCTCTGATATGAGCCGTCAGATCTAAATTGGACGACTCATATGCTGCTTGACAGAGTGTGAAGCAAAGGGTGCTTAGCACATTCATTTTACCCTATATATTATATATATAGGGTTTAAGTAATGTGCAACTAAAAATTGTACAACCAATATGCATCAAATGAATCTGAACCGTTGGATGATGATTACACGGTTGAGATTAAATTTAATAACTTAATAATTCAATAGAGGTTGGATCTCAACCATATAATCATGATCTAACGATCCTGATTTGTTGGTTGCATATTAGTTGTACAAAAGTTGGTTGCATGCTACCTAACCTCATACATACATACATACATACATACGTACATACATGCATACATGCATACATGCATACATACATACATACATACATACATATATATATAGTTTAAGTAGGTTGCTTCCAAAATAATAGATTGTAGATTGTTACCAAGCATTCAAATAATCTCTGTCATCAATTAATTATCCAAATAGATGTAGGTGTTGTTGAAACAACACCTTAAGGTGTTTTTTACTTTTTATTTTTTTATAGCCTTTTATGGTTCAACCCTCAAGACGGCCACTCTAAATTGACGTGAACTACCCAAAAAACTTAGCAGCTCCCTCTCTATTATACAATGGCATCTCCTCCAGATTGGATCACACCTCTTGACGATGAGAACACAAACAAGTGTCTCCTCTCAAATACCGAGCCAATGCGTCTACAAGTGATCTGATGTTATAACTCCAATTCAAATATTCATATTCGACAGGAGACATCTATTCGCAACCCCGATGATCGTTGGTGAGTGGTGAGGGGGGAGCTGCTTAATTTTTGGGGAGATCACATCGCGTCATCAATGGCTTTGGACGAATGACGAAAAAGAGTGTAAAAAATAAAAAAGCAAAAAAAAACACCTTAAGGTGCTGGTTCAATAGCACTTACATCCATGCCATCGGTGGTAAATTACATGGATCATCCTCCAACTTTGACTCAATATTTCAACAGTCCTCCAATTTCAATTTATAACTGAAATATCTCTCAACTTTAACTTTCTTACACGATTCGTCCACTTGATAGTTAATAATGGGTTTCCTGATTTCCTCGCTTACGTGGTCTCACGTGCATCATTTTCCTTTAATTCACATCATTTAAAAAAGTAAGAAAATAATTAAATAATATAAATATAATAAAATAGTATTAAAAATAAAAAGTGACAGCCCCGTGGCTGCCGTCATTCGTATGAGTTGGCGATCTCGTGTGCACCGAGAGCCGGGAAGGGGGGATGCCCCCTCTCTCTCCCGCTGCATCGACCCCACTCTGTGTGAGCTTCAGTGATGTCGATCGTGCAATGATGTCGTTCAGGCAAGGTGACATGCAAATGTGAGATGGTAGCGACAAGGCGTGGCGAGTGGCAGCAACAAGGGGTGACAAAGAAGGCAACAACAAGGTGACGAGATGGCAGTGGCGACTTCATTGCGGCCGGTGAGGGACTTTCTCCCTCACGTGCGACGCAGTGAGGGAGGAAAGAGGGGCGGCAGCCCCCCATGTGCGAGCTCCATGTACCATCCAGTTCAATGTTATTGGCAAAGGCCGGTGCCGCCATGCCAAAGCTGCTGCAACTGATCAATGTACAAGAGCTTAGATCGAGGGAAGATGGCGTTAGCTCAATTTTCGGCTCCACCTGCACCACCCCTAGTTCTATGGTCTCCAACGAGCAACACTTGGTCTCCAAACTCTACGTCATACTCGAAGCCATGGTTGACAGGGCGGAGATGCATGCCATTATCGGGGAGCAGAGGAACAACCGGAATCAATTGTTCACCAACTCCATCATCTCCGTCAACCTCGTCGCCTCAATCATGGCTAGCAATGGCATTTCTTCCATTCCCGTCGCTGAGGCGTCACAACATTTTCTAGCGTTCAAGTTTTCCTCAGTGTTTTTTTCGCAACTGCCACCGGGATGATGGCGGTCGTCAACAAGATCCAGCCCTCAGTTGGCCAAAGAACAAAGGAACACAACTAGATTGTGGAAGCAGCTAGAGAGGTCGTTGGAGACAAGTCTCGCCCTCTGCGCTCCCACTGAAGCGGACATCAAAGAAGGTTATGGAGAAGGCGCTCACTTTGGACAAGCCCACTGCCATCACTAGAGCTTGCACAGAGGGGGGGGGGGGGGACGCCCCCTTCCTCTCTCACGTGCACCGGTGAGCGTGAGAGTGGGAGAGAGGGGGAGTCGACCCCCCTGCTGGCTCTCTTGCGTGTGCCAGCACCGGCGGGCGCATGCGAGATCGCCGGCTGCGATGAGCGGCGGCGGCTGCCACAAGGCTGCCAATTTTTTATTTTTACTATTATTTTATTATATATTTATATTATTTTATTATTTTTTAAATGACATGGATGAAAAAGAAATGATGCATGTGACGGGCACGTAAGCGAAAAAATCGAAAAACCCACTATGAGTGTCAAATGGACGAAGCTTACAAGAAAATTAAAGCTGGAAGAGTTATAAAATAAAATTGAGGACCATTAAAATATTGAGTCAAAATTATAGGACGATTAATTTACCCAAGTCATTGGTCGACCGAAAGAGATGACTACGGCTTAGAAATTAGAATGCTTTGGTAATTTTTGGGAGTAACCTAAATTTGAAGAAGTTATAGTAATTTTAAATATTCTAGTGATGAAAGGTGAAATGTATTTTTTGAATAAAAATACTGATAAAAAATTACGATAACATGAGAATGAATTAGGATGAATCATAATGGACCCCTGCACTTAAGGCCAGCCTTATTAAGAACAATAGATCGGCCCGATTAAAATGTCCCTCCAAAGTAAACCCTGCGCCTGCCTGTCCAACCGCGGCGGGGTCTCAAGGCATCAATGGCGAGAATTGGGAAGCGGCAGAAGTCTGATGAAGCCGAGGAGAACTCTACCTCTAAGGGCCCAGAGCAGAGGACGAGGAAGGTAGCAAAGAAGGAGAAGGCGGAGACGCTTCCGTCGCAGATAAAGAACAAGGAGAAGCGAAGCGCCGTCCACGCCAAGCTCAAGCGCGAGAAGAAGCTTGCGAAGCGCAAGCAGGCGAAGGCGCGTGAGGAAGCCTGCAAACGTGCCGTCCAGCTCGGTGAGGAGGTAAAGATGTTCTCTTTCTTTTTTGGCCGCTTCTCGTTTGTGTATGATTCAGATGCTAAAATTTCCTCACTTCCTTTTTTTTTTTCGAGAGCAGCCTCCGGAGAAGAGTGTGCCCCGGACTATCGAGAACGCCCGTGAAGCTGATGAGACGGTCTGCAAGCCGGATGACGAGGAGGTTTCTGTTCATTTCTTTCCCGCTCTTGCTTGTTTCGATTTTTTATTTCCCAAGTGTGGTCGATCCACCTAATTAATCCGGACACATGTGTAGTACGTTGAGGAGTAGTATCTTTGACATTGAATTTGAGACTACTAGCATTAACTCTTAGCAACATTGTCAATTTGGAGGTTTCTACGTAAAACTCACTTCGCGGACATTAGATTTGTTTTGTAACTCATTTTGTAAATACGTTGAGTTTAGATATGCTGTATATTTAAAAATAAAAATAAAATCAAGAACTACACTGCTAGCTAGTTATTTAGTCACCTGTTAGCTGTAGGTCTAAAATCAAATGTAAATTATAGAGCGTAAACCGAAATTATGAGTTGTCTACTAAGTAGCAAACATGCAATCCACAGATTCTAAATCTCACATGGAATAATAAAGAGAAAAACTAAACAATATTATTCTGTCAAGACCTAATAGATATCGTTGGCATTTAGGTTCGATCTGTTTCAGTATATTAATATCACAATTTATAAGATATCGTAGTGGCAATGCAATAAGTTTGCAACATGACAATTTATAAGAAAATAACTTCACAGGAATGTAGCAGAGCAAAAAAGCATGAAGAAAAACATACCTCAGATGAAAAAGTAATACGGAAAGTTTTGGAAACTGACACGGAAGACAAACTTAAATATTAGAAGAAAAGAGTCAGAGATGACCACTTCATTACCTGGCCTTTCCGGCGTGTTATTGGGTTGAAAGAAGTCCTCTACAATCTATAGTCTACAAGTGTACATTACTTAAAAAAAAAACTTTTCTTGGCTTCAGTGGCGAGTAAAAGGAAATCAAGTCAAGGTGTTGCTGATTAACCGATTACTGTAAGGGGAGATTTGAGGAGCATATAAATGGACTAATTACTTACATGATTATGAAATTTGAGGATTGAGGAACATATATATTCAACATATCACACCAATTATATGATAAGTAGCGGCTCAACAGTAGCGTGAGCTCATGCTCTAATATTAGGGACAAAAGGCTGGTCAACATGAAATATGTACAATATTAGTTGGATGGTGGATGTCATTGTGTCTCCTCTATAATTGACGACGGGGATACAGAAGTGAGAGCAGATATCACTGTGGTGTGAACGAGGTATTGGGAGGAAATGTCACGGCCAAAGGAGGATCCATAAAACCTAAGTTTCTTTTGTAGCTACCCTTGGAATGCAAAGACTTTACATTTTGGAGCTTTATTGGTGGATTCAATGGTTTCACTGCAGGTGCCGAACAAGTGAATGCATTGGTTTGGGTTTAACGACTTGAAACAGTTTGTTTCTGGTTTCACTTCAAGTTGCAATTTTAGACAGGTTGCAATAATTGGACTCGACCAGTGCAGTTTTTTTAGATTGAAAAGGATGGCTGACCGACCTTGTGTCAGTCATCCATTTTGTTGGAATGACATTATATTCACAAATTCAAGTAATTCTATTTTGAATGAAATCGCCATCCATTCTTCCATTCCGTAATCCAACCACTCGCTATTATAACCACATTTTCACTAGAAATTTTCTCATTACAAAAGACACAGGCATTGCTCTGTTTCCAAATGGCCACAGGATGCTGGCTGCTCTCCATTTAGCTGAAACATATATGTGAGCAGATGAGGATGGAACAGAAACCCTAGAAGATCTCCAAAACCCAAGATCTGTGAAACCAGGGCAAATTGTAAAATCAGACGAGTTTAAGTATTAATTTCAAAGATGTTGAAAAATGTCCAAAATGCGATTTTCACAACCTTTATCATTAGTCAGCTCCCGCTGGTATTGTTTTCATAATTTGTTTACTGACATTGTCTTTGTGATCTATCTAAAGTAAAAAATTACAACTCCATCTAGGGATGGTCGGACGTCTTGGCATGTTTCATGCTTTAGTTTGCAAAGCTGATTCAAGAAATCCTTGGTTCAAATTGATTATGCAGTAGAATGAATTCAGTGAATCTCTTTTATGACAGCCACCTTTTCCCCTAGAAAGTTTTTCTGTCTTCTTCAATCTCAAAGGTTCAGTCGTTAGTTTAGGTGGCCTGTCTCGAAAGGAACAGAAACAAATAAGATATAGGAGTTCTTGATGGTTCATTTTATGCCACACCAAAATTGCAAGCACTCCTCTTTTTAAGGAAGTCGAATAATCAACTCATAATAATTGACCTCTAAGGAGAGATTATGTGATTTTAGGAGGCAGGCTTCCAATAGCTCTAATGTCCTTATGTTAGTAGATGTGTTTTCAGCTATATATGCTGGTAGGTTCTGTTTTTAATGTTTCTCCTATTCAAAATTAATGTGGCAACACACTTGCATGATTCCCATTTGATAACTAATACTTTTTTTTATGTTCTTGTATGATCTAAAAATCTCGACGAGTCAATTTAATAAAAAGGAACATAATAGTGGCAACTTCACTCCAATAACAATATCTGGAAACTCATTTACTTATTCTGCTTCTTGGGTGTTTATATATTATGAAGTTTTTCCTTCTTATCATTTGACAATTCGGCAATAAAAGTGGCCTTTTCATCTCTTACTGCAGTTGTTTGCTGGAAATGATGCCGATGAATTTAGTGGAATCCTTAAAGAGGAAGTCACTCCAAAAATATTGATAACCACATGTCGTTTTAATTCTTCAGTATGTATCAATTATTCTTTTTTGTTTGTCTTAATTTTCCCTTTATTTTCTTCATTTTTTGAAGTTTAGCATCGATGTCTAAGATGTCCAGGAATGTAAATTAAGTCTCTTTACGGAAATTGCTTCTCTTTTGCAGAGAGGTCCTGCTTTCATTGAAGAGTTATTATCAGTAATTCCTAATTCCCATTACTTTAAAAGGGGGACTTATGAACTGAAAAAGGCATGTTATCTCGTGAAACTCAAACTTTTTGTATTGTGTCCGTACAATATTTATGCATATGATCTTTTTTTACTGTAGATTGTGGAATATGCAAAGAAAAAAGACTTCACTTCAATTATAGTTGTCCATACAAACCGAAGAGAGCCAGGTAATCATTTGTCTCATGGGATTATGATATGCAAACAGATTCTGTACATGTTTAGTGTGCGTCCATTTGTTTCTTACAATAGCCATCATGTAATTTTTCTTTATAGATGCCTTGCTGGTGATTGCCTTACCTGATGGACCAACTGCACATTTCAAACTTTCAAAACTTGTCCTACGGAAGGAAATTAAGGTATTTGATGCCCTTATCTTTTCATGTATTATCTGTGAAAAAAAACCTGACATCATAGCTTGCATAGTATAATTTTTTTTTAAGGGGGAGCTTGCATATTATAATTGTGATGCTAATGCAACAGTTGGTACATATATTATTTCTATTATTTTATCCCTGGCTAATTTTCGTGCAATTTCCTTAACTTGTAATATTCTGTAGTCAAAAGTTAATGTGACTGATTATCATGAGCATTTCCTTAACTTGCACTGCGTTTCCCTCTGTAGTTCAGTTTTAAAAGAAGCTTTGATTTGCACCTTCTTCACTTTTAAGTTTTTGCTTTGCACCTTTCGGATGCCAATGTGTTCTAAATCATTAAACTTGATATATACAACAACAACAACAACAAAGCCTTATCCCACTAAGTGGGGTCGGCTACATGGATCATACGACGCCATATTCGTTGATCCATGTTCATGAGATTCGACAGGGTTTTACGCTGGCTATTGGGGCCTAATACAACCCTCTTCCTTTATCCGGGCTTGGGACCGGCTATAAAACATAGGCGGAGTTCATTAAACTTGATATATAATGTTAAAAAATGTTTGTGCGATTTATGAGTGATATTATGTGTCCAAAGTATCTTCTTGTAAACTGGTGTACTTAACATTTAACTTTTATCAATATATTTTTCCTAGAACGGATTTTGTCAATATATGCATGTAGTTTTGTTGCTGTATGCTTGGTTTGTGACAAGTCAAAGTTGTGACTTATCATCACTGGCCAGTATTATTTTTTCTTTTGAAACGAGATCACTGACCATTATTTCTATGTCTGCATCTCATTGTCCATTTTCATTTTCCCAATTAAACAGAATCATGGGAATCCTACGGGTCATAAGCCAGAGTTAGTATTAAACAATTTCACTACGCGTCTTGGTCATCGTGTTGCCAGGTGAATCTTCATACGCCTTCCTTATCAAAGGATGCAGGCTATATCTGCTATATTCTAATTGGTCCTTTTGTTGGATGATGGCACCATGGCAGGCTGATACAAGCGCTTTTTCCTCAAGATCCTAACTTCCGCGGTCGACGAGTTGTTACATTCCATAACCAGAGAGACTTCATATTTTTCCGCCATCATAGGTATGCTCAGAGCCAAAGCTAATTGATATTCGTAAATCATGCTTAGGGCCAAAGCTAGTTTATTTTTTCTCTCAAGAAACAAAGAAAAAAAAAAAACAAAAAGGAGAAACTAAGTCATATTATTATAATGTGAATGATCAATGCATAAGGATCATCAGAGCCATAACATATATTTGATTTACCCTTAATATATCTGTTCAACCAGAATTAGCAGTGAGCTTGTACCAAATTTGTCTTTTATGATATTTTCTCTCTAATTACTTCTGAAGTTTCTTGAGTTTTATAATAAATAATAAATGGCTACGAGGATGACATTACAGCGGCCACTCCAACACCTACTCATGCACTCTCATGGCGATCAAAGGAGAAAGTCCGCGTTGGGCAAGGGACAAAGTGCCCAAGGACCAAGTGCCCAAGGAGGGAGCAACAAGATGTCCCTATGAAAGTTGTGACACAGAATATACAGTGCTTGGGTGGCCCGGCACCGAATTCTCAGCCGGTATCTAAAGGCTTGGGAGGATAATGTGTACTTCTACAAGAAACCAAGCTATCTAATTGCAATCCATTGATCTGGGGTCAGTTTGGGGTCCCCGCCTATCGGAAAAATTTCTCTCTTGATGCAGTAGGACATTTAGGTGGATGTATCATTGGCTCGCATGCTGACCTCTTCACTTTGGAGGGCTTTTCGGCAGCTAGATTTTCGATGTCGGCTCACTTGCAGGGTTGGCAGATGGTTGCTTTTATCTCATCTCCTATGTCTATGTGCCTTGCTCAGCGTCCCTACGACCCACCATGTGGGGGGAGCTCACATGCGTGTGGGGCCACCTTAGGCTCGGTGGGTGATCGTGGGAGACTTCAATGTCACTTTGGACATGGAAAATCAACTCTTGATGCAGTAGGGCATTTAGGTGGATGTATCATTGGCTCGCATGCTGACCTCTTCACTTTGGAGGGCTTTTCGGCAGCTAGATTTTCGATGTCGGCTCACTTGCGGGGTTGGCAGATGGTTGCTTTTATCTCATCTCCTATGTCTATGTGCCTTGCTCAGCGTCCCTACGACCCACCATGTGGGGGGAGCTCACATGCGTGTGGGGCCACCTTAGGCTCGGTGGGTGATCATGGGAGTCTTCAATGTCACTTTGGACATGGAAAATCAACCCATCAGTGGGCATGGCAGGGATGTTTAGGTGGACGAGTTTAGATACCTAATTGATTCTCAGTCCTTGGTCGTCATCAACTGTAGATTCACATGGCAGGACACTGCAACACCATCTGCTAGTCCATGATTGTGAGATTCCTTGGATCACTCGAGTTGGCGATGGACATATATGCATTGGACCAACTGTTTTCGGACCACACCTCTCATTTGGCGGTCGAATGATAGCCATCCTTAGTGCTGTCTCTTTCGCCTTGAGGACTCTTGGTTCCCGGAGGATGGAGGCCTTGGGAGATATTGCCCGACTCGATCAGGCAGAGGATTCATGTCACCTATGTTGAGACTTTAGAGTGTAGATAGGCTCAAGAGATCATTTAGCTGGAGGATAAGAAGGTGGAGATCCAATGAAGGTAGCGCTCCGAGCAAACCTGGCTACAAGTGGGAGATGCCGACATTAAGTTCTTCCACTTATTCCATTTGTAGGATGTGTAACAGCACGGATCACCTATTTTTGGGATGCGATGTTTCAAGAGAGGTATGGACTAAGGCCAGATTCGACTGGATTTCCAACAGATCTGAGCTTGAATGTTGGACTGCACTCCGGTGTGGCGGCACTTTTGGCTCAACTATTACTTATCAATCTCGTAGAAGCAGTGCTCTTCTCTTCGCATTACTCTGGGCTCTATGGCTACAATGGAATAAACTAATCTTTCAAAACGACAGATGTTATGTTGAGAATATTCTTAGTCATGCCTTTTTCATGCACAACGAGTGGCGTCCTCTATGAAGTACTATTGTAATCTTTGCACTGATATCTGATATTCAATAAAGATTTTGGATGATTAACATTCTGGTTAATCATCCTTTTTCCCCCTCAAAAAAGGTTCTTCCACTTATCTGCGAGCTTGTGCTGGCGGGCGAACATGATTGACCATTTCACAATACATGATCAATGGGTTTATGGCCAGTAGAGTATTGGGGAGATCCTCACATCTTACTTCCAAGAGGCTACTAGGCGGTAGCCTCAGGGTCGGTACCCCATCTTATTGTTGCACAATCTTATTGTCTCAGGTCATCATTAAGGACGAGGTTACCAGGCGCTTTGGGACTTCAATGGCAAGGTGTCTCTAGGTCCTCATGGCTTTCCAAAGTTCTTTTATTGGGAGTTTTGGACATTGGTTCATGAGGATGTCGTGGCGGTTATCTAAGACTTCGCCAATAGAAATCGGGTATTGATCGCCTCAACCGATTTCTACTCTTCATGTTACTCAGGCTATGCGAATGTAGGACTTTAGGCCGATAGATATATCCAATGCCATATATCTTTTGGTGGCTCAGGTGTTGGCTAATCTGCTGAGAGATGCCTCCTGGCCTCATCCATTCATCCCGGTCCATCTTCATTTATGGTCGTTCCATCACCGATAGCTACACTGTAGCCTTAAGACTTTGTTTGGATGTAGAGTTTAGGAGGGCTGGGTTGGTGGGTTTAGAAAAAGTACACCTTGTTTAGATATCAAGTTTAAAAATTTAACTAAGGTTAGGTTGGTGATTATAAACCCATCAAATTGGTGGCTTTTGAAGGTTTATAAATAATTATTTTTATTCTACCCTTTTTTTCTCATTCAAATTTTCTTTTGAGGGGATTTTCATTCAAATTAAAAAGAAATAAAATCTTCTTAAGGATAATAAAGACATTTTCCTAATTTAGCCTTCCCTAACCTATGCATGAGAATTTGTATCCAAACAAACAATGGATTCAATTAACCCACTCTATTCTATTAATTCATATCCAAACATGGTTAATACAAACACTCACCACACTCAACCTCACTAACCCTCACTCCACCACCCTAACCCCACCCCTCTTAAATTGAATTACCAAACAAAGCCTAAAGATCATCGTACAATAGAGGAGAACTAGTTGCCGGACCTTCTTCTGGAAGGTCTACTTCTCTAAAGCTTATGATTTGGTCTCATGGTCTTTTCTTTGGAACTCACTGCAGGTCAAGAGCTTCCCAGACACTTGGATCACCACCAATTCATTTTTGGTTCTAGTCAATTGGACAAAGGTGGGTGATTGGGTCCTTTTTTTTTTTTGAGCAGATGTGATTGGGTCTTTAGACCCAGCGGCGCGTGCGACAGGGGGCCAATAGCTCCCATGTTCTTTATGCTGGCAGTAGACAGCCTTGCCAGGTGCACACAAGCATATTGCGAGGCTGGCCTTTCCAATGGATTCGTTGGGAGCCTTGTCCCCATCCAGCAGCCTGTCCCCATCTTGCAGTACGCGGACGATATAATATCTTTTATTGAGGGTGCTGATCAGGAGGCTAGACGGGTGGTCATATTGGAGGAGTTTTCTGGTGCAACATTCGACCTTCAGATCAAACATGTCAAGTCCTCCATTCCATTTGGCATGGTCGTTGATGATGTAGTTCGATGTGCAACAGAGCTTCGCACCCTGATTGACACTTTGCCACTTTGCCGTCAGTTACTTGGGCCATCTTCTAGATCACTACATTAGCTCTTGAGGATTGACCCCAGTCATTGAGCGACTTTTATCACGGGGAGGCCAGCTCATATTACTCTGGTCGGACCTTCGGCGCCCCCGATTTATTACATGTCAGTTTTTCGGATGCCAGCCCAGGTTGTTAGGTGGATAGATTCCATGAGGAGATTCTTTTGACATGGTTTTGTTTGGATCGGAGGGGAGTTCATTTGGTTGCATGGCACAGTGTCTGTCGGCCCACTGTCAAGGACAACCGGTGTCCGGGATCTTTGTTGCACCAACTGAGCCCTGGCCTAGTGGGTGGGGCATATCATGTGGCCAGAGGACAGTCTATGGGATGGGTTTCTCACCTGCTATGGGCATGATCTCTCCGGGGATTTCAAGACCATTCTTTCACGTGGAGCTTCATCCTTTTGGAGGGGAGTTGCTGTCCTAGTCCCACGGGTGCATCCCTTCATGGTTCATTCTCTTGGATCGAGGGAGGCCTCCTTCTGGCAGCATGACTAGCTAGTTGGGGCCCCGCTAGCAGCTGATTTCCTCGGCTGTGGGCCCTAGCAGCACATCCTCATTCCCCAGTGGTGGACACTTGGTCGAAGGCCGGCAACCGAAGCACCAGTTCTTTGACTCCCCTCTTTAGCTCCCCGTTTTTTTATCAATGCATCTCCGAGCTACTAACACTTCATTAGCAGATTGTCCCGTTCCATCTGGATCCCTCCAGGTTGGATGGCTGGATGTGGTTGTCTGAGCCCACAGCCTCTACCTTCACTCTCTTCTTCACCTCATCCCCGGACACGTTCAGGGCGGATTGCAGACTCATATGGTGCTTCTGCTTCTGTGTGCTGTTGAAGATCGAGATTTTCACTTGGCTCATGTGGCGACATGATTCTCACTAGGCTTATAGGGCAAGATGGCCACTTGATTCCGACACATCCTGTGCTTTGTGCTGTGAATTGCAAGACAAAAGTAACATACAAGTGACAAGCCAGTGTTTCTGTAGAGTAAATTTGAGCTACCTGGTGAGAGTAATAACTCACAAGTAATGATGATTTCTTTATCATTTATCCATAGTGACCTGAAAAGTAGAATTGTCTTGTCCCAGAAGCAAGTGAATATTGATTATCACAGCTGTTATTGTTTGTCATATGGCACTGGTATTGGAAAAAATGATCAGTTTTCTAGTTTACTCAAACTGCTGAAATTAATAATGTGTTGATAATCTAATCTCATGTTTACCAACTGACTTTCATTGATGATTCTTGGACAATACATTTCTAGTTGAAGTTGTAATGTCATGAAGAATTATGAAAAAGAATCTCAGATTACACATAGGTGTGACATAAAAGACTCATCAACTCAATATATTTGGATGTGGCCAATATCATAAGGACATTTTTCAAAAAAAAAAAAGAAATGAAAATGTGAAACTTGTACCTGCAATGAATAAGAAAGGTGAAATCAATATTTGTGAATATTTCATTAATTTTAGCAAAAACCAGCTGTTGAGGGAGTGGGCATCACCATGATACTATCATTGTAATCTCTATTTTAATATATGACTTAATAAATAAATAAACATGGTTGGGTGTATTTCCCTCGCACTCTAAAAAAATGGATTTCATAATTTGACAAGAACACGTGTTATGTAAAGGGTTCATCAACTGAATAGTGAACCTTACCAATATTTATATATGGCTAATTTCGTAAGAGCAGCAACAACAACAACAAAGCCTTATCCCACTAGGTGGGGTCGGCTATAATTTCGTAAGAGCATCTCTTTAAAAACATACAGAAAGAGGACTTGCGATTTGCAGGGTGACACTCAACGGTGCTAAAATGTGCTAGGTTTATCTAAAGGAAAAGTGACTAGTCCTTTATTTTGGTAATGAAGAGAATGGATGTTTCATATTTGTGTTTGACAAATTCCACGATAGCATGTCAAAAATAACAATATTCTATGTTACAGGTAATTGATTTGCTATTTATGAAAAGCAACAGTGATACTTCACCTTTGTTAAATCTCTATCCGATACATATTTCATCAATGACATTAACAATCAGAATCTTGATTTGTTTGTTCAAAATGTGTGCTTATTTATCCCTATGCCTTTGTTATTCTGTTTGAGCTGTATTTATGTTTCATTGAACTCCTTTTTATCACTTAGTTCGTATGACGCCTGTGATTTCTGTCTCGCACAGTGCATTTCAATGCAGATAACCTGATAGCATCACATTTTAGAATATGCAAATTCTCTTAAAAATAAAAAGAATATGCAAATTAAAGAAGATGTGCAAACCAGGTATATATTTGAAACAAAAGAGAAAAAGGATGATCCAAAAGCTAAGACACCGAAGGGTGACAAGGGCAAGGTTGTACCTCAACAGAAAATGATTGCTCGCCTTCAGGTATGATATTATTCATGTTGGGCTCGCAAGCCATATCTCGTCATAATTTGCCACTAAGTCTTTACTATTTAATTCAAGCCTGAGCTAATGAAGGTCACCAGCCATATAAAACCTGAATTTTTAATCTTGTGATCTATGGTCTAACCTGTCATGTTCCTTCTGTTCAAGCTACCTTTGAAATTCATTATACGTGATATTGCTATTTTACCATGGTTTATGTCTTGATGGGGTTCACAATTTCTTTGTGATGTAGGAATGTGGCCCCCGCTTTACTTTAAAGCTGATTAGTCTGCAGCATGGAACTTTCGATTCAAAAGGTGGAGAGTATGAATGGGTCAAAAAGGTAAATTTAACTGTATAGTTTGGTTAATTAACTTTCACCAGATCAAGCACGGATGCTTGCTGACCTCTTTTTCCTCCTGAATTATTAGCCGGAGATGGAAACAAGCCGCAGAAGATTTTTCTTGTAACTCAGAGATTTTACTTGGGGACAAGGAAAATTTTCATCTCATATTATGTCTAGGTTGGTGATCAAAGTGGCCATACATAGCCGCTGATTCTGCAGCCAATATGTTCATGTGTTGAAGCCTTGTTGTGCAACTTTAATTATGGTAGTCCCACAGCAACCATGAGAAGTATTCTACAGAAGTTGGAAGACAAAAGCAGAGATAATATATGGACCATTTCTATTATATCAAGTTGTCTCTAGTATCACCACCATCGAATTGTTGCCACATCAATTTTGCTTCAAGTGGCCATCTGCTTAATGCTAAAAAGTTTGTACTGTGATTCCAATATTCAGATGGAAGGTTACTCGAGTCGTAGTTTTCTAAGATTTTATAGAGAAATTAGTGGATGTTCCTTCTTTTGCTTTGAGATTTCATTTGCGAAAAGTAATGACGCATTAAAGTTCATTTGATTGAAAGTTCCCTTGTTTTCTTGATGATAGATTTGTACATATCTTGTTCTTAAAGGCCGCACTAGATGATCTCCTAGGGCTAAGAAGACTCGAATTTCTTGATTAGATTTGTGATGCGAAGAAATTGTTTCAGGGCTCAAATCACATTTGGAGAAGCAAAGAGGAGGTGATCTTGAGAAATTCCTGCTGGAATTTATATCAACTACTATTTTGTGTGAATTGAGAGATTCTATGATCGTTTTTAAACAAACATGTTTCATTTTGAACTGAATTAATTACGATTTAGTAGTTTCATATTAGAATTATCATTGTCCCTCTATCCAAACTGACTAAAATTTAGTAGAACAATAGGGAGGAGGAACTAAAAAATCATCCATGAATGGAAGAAACCATTTGATAGTTTAAATGAATCCAAAACAAGAAATCGTTCCTTTCTTTCTTTTGCCAACGACCTTATGATTGGCAAATAGATGGTTGAGATATAGGAACAGCCAGCCGGTAGGCTGTGTTTTTATTTTTTTTCCTTTCCTCATATTTCTCTCTCCAAATAATGCAGTCGTTAGAGCAATTACGAGTTAGTGCCTAAAATGAAGAGTTGTTTCTCTCTTTTTTTTCTTTCTCTGATACAGATAATTGATCACAGAGGGAGAAGCATCAAAGGGATCCATCTCTTTGTTCTATTCATTAGAATGTGTGCTCGGTTGGTGAATGAGATGCTCTTAAGCATGATGTATTTATTTTGTTTATACGTCTCATTTGTGCTTCATTTTTATATCTTATGGTACATGGAGACAGAAAACTTCTTCTTCTTCTTCGGTTGGTAAATGTCGTCGAACACTACATCAATAGCTTTACTGAAGTTTTAGAACTCAAACTCATTTACTGTCTTGGCCAACTAACTCGGATGACTATTTTTTATGTTCTTCATATATGAATTTACTTATAAGTCAAAGTTACTCTGAGTGGGGAACATCGTGAGACATTAAGAGGGTGTTTGATATGAGAACAAAATGGGAATAAAGTCTCTCTTCTTGTTTATTCATCTAAACACCCTTGGAACAAAGTCAAGAGGAGAGACATTAAAAAGGTGTTTGATATGAGAACAAAGTCAAGAGGAGAGACAAGAAAAGTTCAGACACATATTTTTTGCTTTGAAAATTGAAAAAGTAAGTTTTTAATATTTCTACTATGAGTGAGAACAGAAAAGAACTAGCATTTTCTTTTTAAAATTTTTTAAATAATTATAAAATAAAAAAAATGTTCTTTACATTTTTTTTTCTTGTCCCTAGGTTTGTGACGTAATACCAAATAGCTCCTAACAGAACATTGCCAGAATCTTTGTGCTTTGGTGTATATATAACATAGGATATAATGCACTTCCTCTCGACTTAAGTTGGGAGGATTGTCCTCCTAGCCTTCTCCATCGTCTGATGGAAGATCGACGATATGACACCTTTTCCTTGGTCCAAGAGCGGTTCACGCAGTTCGTGAAGCTTCGATTTGATTGGTCCTCTCCTCTCCACTATGCTAGGGCACAACTAACGTGCTCGAGTCCGCTGCTGCAGTGATGGCAATCCGCGATTGATCTCTTCGGACGACGGTGATAACAGCGGTTCCCCCTCTCGTCTTTCACCATATTTCTTCATACCAAGTAGAAATCGTCTCTAATAAACACCATACATATTACTAGACATCAATGGATCGTTGCCTACTGCAAGAAAAAAAATCACAGTACAATTTCGTTACTCATAAGAGAAAGAACATTCTCACAACATTGTGAAACTAAGAAAGCAGCTTTATAGGACAAACAAGTTCCTTGTGAGCTTACTTATGCTCCTCTTCAGTCCAAGGCACTCATTTCTTCCTCTCCTGATCCATGGCGTGGCCGTCGGACCGCCTTCAGGCGACGAAGATAAGAGGAGGTCAAGCATACATGGCATTACTACTGCACTGGTACCATTAATGGCAAGGTCATTGACATAACACCTAGTTTCAAGTCTATAATTTCTTTATTTGTCAAGAAGATAACTTGTGCCAAGAAGCAACTTGTGACACTGATGTATGCACATACACATGAGGATCTTCAATTTCAAGTTTATCATGATAAGAACTCTTATCATTAGGAGATGAAATGCTTGATGGGTCCAATGGTGGTGAAGTAATTAATATGCATTTGAACTATGCTTGTGTTCTTGATGGTTAGACACGAAAGATAGCTAGTTTAACGCTTTGATCATTGCAAGTTTGCAACCTTCGAAAGCATTTGCTAAATGACGTAGCCAATTTCGTTGTTTGGATTGTGCTCTCATGAGATCATTGTGTCCATACAAACACATTAGAATGAGATGATGTCAAACACGTCACGCACTCTAGACTCTATTCTCAAGCTTGAAACTTGGGGACTCTTCTCGGCTTAAAGCACTAAACTAATGACCTCCCAAACTTGGTTAAAAATGTCATTAATGGAGAAGACAATCTAGGACACAAAAATAAAATTGGATTTTGTCTCCTTGTGTTAAGAATATAAAATCAATGATGTTGCTCTTTTTAAAGGCTTAAGCTTTTAGAAAAATTAGTTAGCACATGAAATTTAATATGATATTAAAGCTAGAGGTCCTAAGTTCAAATTTCATTAAGATCTTATTAAAAAAATAATTTCCTCCCTTAGTTGTTCACGTGTTGGGCTTGGACTAGACCAAAAGTTGTCAGCAACCCACATATGAAGAGGAGTGTTAAGAATATAAAATCAATAATATTGCTCTTCTTAACAGCTTAATCTTTTAAAAAAATTGCTTCCATTGATGACCTCAACCATTGCTTATAGTCATTGGACCTTTAAAACTTGGTCGACATGCAAATTAGGCATTCCCTATTCACATTGCATCCTTGCTCGCATATCAACACTAAAACAAATTCAACATGTTGCCACAACTTTTTGTGACCATATTTTCATATATCGTGGCAATTGAATAAGAATTATAAAATATTTCATGGCAACCACTTGTGAATATTAATGGCATTGCAACTAATCAAAAGCCACAAACTTTGCAATCATGATTATAGTATGTATTATTTGCAACAAGCTTAATTCTAATTGTTATTTATATCTAATATTAATTATAAAACACATTTAATTACATAAATTTATAGTTTGTTGAATTATAACCATGAGACTTGTGTGAATACTATTCATCCAAGCTTGTGATTATTTTTATTAATTACTGTTCATTTTGTTACAAATGCAAAATTAATATTCATGAGTAAATATTGGATTCAAAATTATTACTAATAATTTACTAAATATCCTAAGAGAAATTATTGTACCAATGACACGCAATGTGTATATATGATATTAATTAGTTTAATAATAATAATTCTTTCTTCATTTATTATATTGAGCAATCATGTCTTAAAATCACATAAATCTTATAAGTAACTATAAATAAGAATATCTCAAATATGAAAAGAATAATAATTTTATAATGAAGAGAATATTTTAATTTTTTTCACCAATCTTCCATGATTATTGTTGTCAACCAATTGAAATACTTCTAAGATTGACTCCTTTCTTCTTGAAATTCAACATGTTGCAAGAGCCCTACATAATTTCTATCAACTTCCTAGTGTTGTCACAACTTCCACAACAAGAAACAACATCATCACTTTTAAGAAATTTTTTCCATGGGAAGCTTGTTATATGATAGTGCACTCTTTCAATTAAATATTAAAGCATACTCTGCATCACCAATAAACTCTAAGAAAAAATGCTTAATTTGAAGAGGAATATTTTCACATGAAATAATTACAATTTCCTAAGTGAAATACTAAAATGTGATGAAAACATGAAGTGGTTGGTAAAAAAACCCAATTTATTTTCCACTTTTAATGACATAGAATCATGACCATAATATTATGAAAAGATGATGACAAAGTCATGGAGAAGTATGCATAAACTTTATCCAAAATTTGTCAAATACACTTCAAGGGATGTCTAAAAAATATAAAGCCACACTTATGTATGTTAATAAGAAAATAAATGAAAAGAAGATTAATACTAAAGAGCTGAAAGCAATATTTTCATAATCGAACCAATGATCGAATCTAGGTCGTGGTTGGATCGATTTGATCGGATTCGATCAAATTGAATCAATTTTATTAAAATAATATTATTTATAATAAGTTTAGACGTACATACATAACAAATATTATATTATGTATAAAAGAATTAGTAACCTACTAAAATTAAAATTCTAACATATATATATATATTAATAAGAAAATTGAGTCCCAAATTTTTAATACTTAATAGTGATTGTTTATTATTTATGTTTTATTTATAATTAAATGATACTAATAATATGTTAAATTCTATTTGCCATAAATCACTCTTATGTTTTGTTTGTATTTAACTATTTTTTTCCATTTATTCCTTTCTCTCTTCATTTATTTTATTTTGCTTTTTTTCATTTCTTCCTCTCTCTTCATTAATTTTCTCTGCTTTATCATTTAATGCTATTAATAATATATTAATTTGTTATCGTCCTAAATCATTCTCTTTCATTAATTTTTTGATTCTTCTTTTATTTTCATGTTTCGATCCTTCCTCTCTCTTCATTGTTTTATTTTCCCTATTTTACATTTCTTGCTCTCTCTTCATTGATTCTCCAGCTAAGTATGTTTTTCTTGATTTTTGATTCCTTTTATTTTTTTTCCTTTCCATTTTAGTGTTTTTGTTTTTTTTTTTTATTTTTTTAATTGAATCGGGTTCATCTCAGTTCATCAATTCACTGGTTTATATTGGTTTAACAGCTTTAACATTTCGAGTTTAATTTGAAATCGGACCGAATCAGCTGCCAATTCATGACTGAACCGATCAAATTAGTCGGTTCGGTCTAATTTTAATAACATTGGCTGAAAGAGACAAATAGCTACACAGATAAAATGGTATTGAAGGTTGTGAATACTAATAGTCTAATACCTTTATAGCCATTGTTTGAATTGAGGGAAAAGAGAGAGAATTGAAGAGAAAATATCTTAGTTTAGAAAGGAGGAAAATAGAGGGATCCCTTAATTTTCCTCTCTTGTTGTCATGTTTCTCAACCCCAATTTGGGGGCGAAGAAGGTCAATGATTTTAAAATCGGACCGACAATCGGATCAGATTCGTTATCGGACCATTGGACCGGTTCAATCAGTTTCGATTAAATTTTATTAAAATAAAATTATTTATATTAATTTTGAATATACAACACAATTAATATATTATATAATATAATATTAAATCAATATAAAACTATTATTTACTATATTCTACAAATTTAAACTGTCCAAAAATATATGATTAGCACGTTATTATATTTTTTTTATTATTTACAAAATATTTGCGATGTTATATAAAATCAAATTCACTTTTTATATTTTGCTTCTTTTATTTATTTTCATTTGTTATTTTATTACCCCATATTTATTCCTTTTTTTCACTTTTCCCATCATTGTTCCTTTTCTCTAATTACTTATTATATTTAAAATAACTTAATACTTACTCTATTGTAGTAATAATAATAATAATAATAATAATAATAATAATAATAATAATAATAATAATAATAATAATAATAATAATAATAATAATAATAATCTTCTCCTCTAACCATCTCCGCTAATCATTCATTTTCTTTACTTACCATTTTTTTCTTCTTATTACTTATATCCCTATATTTATTTTCCCTTTCCATTTTTGTTTTTATGCTCTTATTACTTCTTTCCTTAAGTATACTTTCCTTAAAATTTTCCTTCCATTTATTTTTATGTTCTTTTCATTTTAAGTTGGTTTTTTTTATAAAAATTGCATTGAACCGATTCAAAGTCGGTTCTCCGATTCAACCCGATTCAATTGGATTTTTGTCAATTCAATCGCCAAATGATTTTGAGCTCAAATCAGACCGAACCAAGTGTCAATTCATTATCAAACCGATCGAACCGGTCAATTCGATTCAGTTTTAATAATATTAAAAAAGGCAAAAACATATTAATATGTGAAATAAATTAATTGTCTTCATATTCAAGACATTTTATTATTTTTGAATAAGTGCATAATCACTTTTTATAAAATTAATTTCTAAAATTTTCCCTCCACTTCCTTTCATTCAAATAGGGTTAAAAGTTTTCCCCAGTTTCCTCTCGTCCTTTTCCTATGATTTTCCTCCATTTCCTTTAATGTCCATATATACAAACAAAGTAAATCTAAGGTTTATAAGAGGCCTTGAACCAATGTTGTAAAATTCAAACTCAACGTCAACCCAAAAAAACTTTCAGGTTAGGTTCGATCCGTTGGACCACTTTGACTCGAATGGCTAAATCGGATGATAATAAAATAATATAAAATATATTCAATTAAAATATTTATAATATATTTTACTGGTAACTACTATAATTATAAATCAAAGTATAATAATATTATTAATATTTTTTAATAAATAAATTAACAAGATAATTGTTCATATATATTATCTTAAATATATAAATTAACAAATAACTCATAATTCATGTACTCAATTATTTGTTTATTTTTTATTTCAATATTCAAATATAATACAATGTATGACTTTGATAAAGAAAGTGAATAAAATAAACTAGAAGGTAATAATGTCATGTAATATATAATGGTCAAATAGTAGGTATGCACACAAAAGGTATGGAGGTACCAAGTTCAATTCTTTCCTCCATCGTATATTTTTAGAGTAAAATTTGTTAAATCGATCCAAAACCCATCCAGTTCAGTCTAGACCGTGAAAAGGTAGGAAATGAGTTTATTATATTGAATCATTTTTTACCCCTTTCAAATGATATTAAAAATCATAAAAGGATATAATTGTTCATTCACTTATTACATTTCCCCCTCCTCTATCTTTCTTTTTCTTTACCAAAGGAAGTATTTCTTCCTCTTTACTCTCCCTCCCTTTCCCTTTCCCTTTGTTTCTTCTCCCTTTCCCTTGTTAAAATTTATCCAAACAAAAGCTAAACAAAAAAGATGGAAGGGAAATGAAAAAAAAACATAGGGCAGAAATTATAACAAAGGAAAAAAATGAAAATTTTATTTATATTTCCACCATCATCTAACTATAAGATATCATTCGAAGTTATATAATATAAACTTATCTTTCCATGTAGGCACATATTCCTCTCATCCAACCATGCTACATTTTATTTATGTATTTATTTAATTCTATTGTTACCCTTCTACAGTAAAATCATGCCTCGGCATCTCTCTCGTCCTCACGATCAAGTTGTAGCACCGGTTGATCGATCACCCTCGTCGTCGTCTTGCCTTTCGCCCTCGCCCTCATCTACAAATAAGGCTATTATTGAGTATTATTATGCTTTGGTAATATTCTTGAGTATTATGCTTATAAGGTTATTATTATGCTTTGTTGTGAGGACATTAATGGCTATGACTACAAATAACTGAATTTGCATGATTGTTAATATTATGATTGCAAGCTTTGTTTATTGCCGCAATTTGATTGATCCGATGATTCATCATTCATTTATTTGTTATCAACCACTAAATCTACTTGTGTGATTAAATCTATCTTTTTTTAGGAGAATTAATTATATCTGTGTGATTTATTATTTTTTACTAAATCTATCTTCTGTTTTAAGTTATTGCATCTTCGCCATTCGATCTATTCCCTAGATTACATCTGAAACCATAGATCCCTTGTTTTAAGTCACTTAGTCCAAACCGTTGATGCATTAAATTTGATGGGATCTGATTCATCATTCTTTATTTTAAATCTCAGTCGTAGATAATTGTTATTATATATATCCTAGCATGATTCAAATAAAAGATCATTTAAATTACTTAATTTCTTTTCAGTATCGTCCCTTATAATAATTGGTTTATTACTATTGCCTGAAATTTAAAATATCAACTTGTGTTCAAGATTATTATTTATTTCAACTGCTTTATTCTAAATTATCGATATTATTAAACAGTGGTTGGTGATAATCTAAATTATTAATTAATTAACATGGTAATGCCACATGTCATATTTGCGCACATAGAATTTTTTTTAAAAAAAAATTATATAGAGGTAGTGTGTGCTTGTGTTTAAACATGGAAATGTCAATATTGCTGGCCATTATTCCAAGTCTAAGATGAAGCCACGTCCACGCTGCTTGACAAATTCTCCTCTTCGTTTAATTTGGCTAACAATTTGTAGCAGCACAACATCTAGGAGAATCAGTGGGTAAATTACACTGATCAATTGCTCAATAATTTCTCAATTTTAATTTACAATTAGATTTTTTTTTAACTTTGACTTTCTTATGAACATCATCCTCCTGATCGATAATAGATGTCACACAATAAAATATAATAAATTAATAAAAATAATTAAAAAGATTGCCGCCTCTTGTTGAAGGGGGGAGGGGGACGGAGAGGAGAAGGGGGGTGGGTGTACGCCCCCAAAGTCAGTCTTTCTGTCACATAAGTAGTCAGATTGACCAAGGGAGCGCTACACTGTCTACTGCTTCCTTGACTTTGACCAGTCAATAAATGATCCACGTGGCAATAGAAATAATAGAGAAACAAGTGAAAAACAGAATTTGCGGAAAGAATCATTGGAAACTCAAAGGACATTGACATTTAAGAAAAATCATTCAAAAGAAATGAAAAGACCATGGATTTCAACAATTCAGGTCCATGATAACATGTTCGATGCCAAAAAGGGAAATTCATAATATCCTTGAATACAAGAACTAATAATTCGAATAACGAAATAAAAGAGCGGAAAGCATTTAAGTATGACAAGTCATGAGCGGCTATCCTGGAGCTCTACGTTATCCATCTCCTCCCTAAGCAGGGTTCTCACCTGCAAAATTCCAATACAAGGGCATGAAATACCCGTGAGTTAAACGCCCAGTACACATAGATACATAGATGATAAAATGTGAATCAAATCATAATGACGATGGGAATCATAATAGAATCATTTCTTTTAATCAATGGTCTCCATACCTTGATCACAATGGCTATGAACAATACTTATTTATATTTATGCTTTGTTCTTTACTTTAACAATACCTTGATCTTAGTGGGCCATGGACAATTCTTGTCCATGTCTATGCTCTGTTCATTACTATATCAATATCTTGCTATGTGCTTTGCTCTGTTATACAATACCATGCTTTATTTTAATTTGTGTAATGCTACGTCTTTTACATTACTATAAAGTCTTTGTTATCCTATGCGAGCTCGACTTAATTAAGTGGGAAGTTAGAGATGCATCTATGTCTCTATGTAGCTAGAATGCTCATAAAATGGAAGGCGTATACTAGGCATACCCTTTTCGAAATATAGGTGGGAGAGGACTTGTACCCCAGGAATAGTGATCGTTGCGGACCCGTAAGTTCACTATCTCCTCAACTGATCTACCTGTTCCTCTGGCACTATACTTTGTAATCCATATATTGCCCCGTAGGGGAAGAGTGCGTCAATACGTCACCTTTATTCAGAGTGTGAGAGAGGGCTTGTGGTTCAGGAGCAGTGGTCGTTACGACCAGTAAGTACAATGTCTCCTCAGTGCAACTACCTGCCCCTCTCAATACCATGTCTTGATCTCTGCTCTATTCTCTGGGCGGCACATAACTATCCCGTTAATTCATCTTTACTTTACTTATCTTCAGCACATAGCTATCCTGTTACTTGCTTTGCTATATTGGACATGCCCTCAGGTGGGCCAGTCGAGGATTGGGCCTGATCATAGAAGTTCTGGCCACTCAAGGGCATTTTCATCATTTTCTTTAGGATATGAAATTCCTCTTGTCATTGGACCCGTTGACCGTTCCCATAGGACTGGTCGACCGCCACTGTAAGACCGTTCGACCGATCATAAGAGTTGGTCGACCATTCCATCGTGTTGAACCGGTCGACCGTTCCCTTTAAATCGATCGACCGATTGTGACGGCGCGTCGGTACCTCTCAGGATCGGTCGACCGATCTTTCGAAGCCGGTCGACCGATCATATGCAGCTTCAGCAGCCTCTTGCCGGATCGGTCGACCGATCCAATAGGATCGGTCGACCGATCATGTTGGATCGGTAGATCGGCCATTCGTTCGACATCATTCTCTATGGATCGGTCGACCAGTCTTGCAAAAACGGTCGACCGATTCCACGGACAAATAGGGCCGCCTGTCATTTTTATCACTTTCGGCCGACCTCTGGTCGTCGGAATCCGACGATTTCAATACGAAAAATGTTCTTAAGGGTCTCTATGTCACAATGGAATCAGAATACACAACTAGTGATTAACCTTTTATCATCTAGGGGATTTTACGACTATGGTACCTTTTTCCAAATGAATTTCATTCGTGGGACGTTCGCCAGCGTTCGTCGTGGAGTTCTCTGGTCCTAGTCAATCCTGACCGGCGCGGAGGGTGCTATGGATCTCTGGCGCATCAATGGGATGCAGCTATGCGCAGATCGTTCGTCAGGTCGCTTCCTGGCTCTGCGTGTCCGTTCATCGCCGTCGTTCGCCGGAGAGGAGAGGAAGGAGAGGTGCGACTGAGTGTGGAGAGTCCAAAGGGGTCCGCTCTCTCTCTCCCTCATGCCCTTATACCCCTGTCGCTGCCCCTCTCTCTGAGACGACGTGGGGGGAGTGGAGGAGAGAGTTGGGGAGGGGGGGGGGGGGAGGTTACTCTCACCCCGATTCTCTCGTTCGATTTTTTTGAATTTAAATTTTGAATTTGAGTTTGAATTTGAAGCCAGTCGTTACAGTGGGGCTCCTCCGTCATCCATCTTTTCTTCTTGACCAATTGCGAGGCAGCAAAAGGGGTGTTGGCCCCCTTTGCCAGCGTGACAAATGAGGGTCCACGCTCTCTTCTCTCTCGTCTGCGCGCACAAGAGAGAAAGGGGATGTTGGCCCCTTTTTGATGGCGCGACAAAAGGGGGCGACACCCCCCTTCTCTCGTCGGCATGCACGAGAGAGAAGGATGGCGTCGGCCCCTGCATGGTGTCGGCAAGCTCGCAAAGAGGGGGCGACGCCGACGCCCCCCCTCTATTGCACCGACGAGGGGCAGCAACTTCACGACTGCCTCCTCTTTTTTTACACTTTTTTTATTTTTATAATATTTTTATATTGTTTTATTATTTTTCTTGCGCTATTGCTAATGAGGAGGACCTCACATGCAAAAACATAAAAAAATAGAGTACATTTCAATTACAAATTAAAATTGAAGGACCGAGTAATTACCGCTAGGAATGATTCATGTAATTTATCTGAGGATCAATCTCCATGAAAACCCCCTCTCTCTCACCCGAAGTAAGAAGTTCAGCTGCATGAAATAGAACATGAAGCGAACAGATGCGTCAAATTTCTACTTGCCAAGAAAGAGGGAGCTCAAATCGATGTGTCAAATTTCACACAAGCTTTCAATTCAATCATCTCATCTTAATTCTGGTGCATGCATAATACGAGATAGATAGAGCTTTGGAGACCATTAATCGCCACAAATGGTTGGGGTCTTGTGTGATCAGGTTCAACTTTCGTATAAAGGAGACCTCTGTAAACTTTATATTTTTGGTAATTATGATGTGCTAATCTATTCTTTTTTTTAAGCAAACATTGACCTTTTCTGTAATGAATATTGAGAAAAAAGGAGCTTTGGAAACTTGGTTGGTGTGTGGGGACTCAGGACCAGAAAAAACAACAGAAGGCATATCCATCACACAGCACAAAAGCATATCCTTGCTAAGTGCTAGCAAAGATAAAGCATGTGAGACAGGTCACCGCACGGAATTAATTATACGATTCATCAACGGTGAAAGCAAAATCTAATCTCTGTATCATTTCTCAGATATCTGAACAACTGAAACAAGAGCTTGATATGCCAGTTGTGTGACCTTTTAAATCTCTGATTTAGATTTCCTGTTTCTTCTTTTTTTTTCCCTTCTTTCAGAGAGCTTCCAAATAATGGATATGAGATTTGGAGATGGATGTTGCTCTGATAGTACTGTTGCTGGATTGTAGATATTGATTTAGGCTTGGGAACAGCAGATGTCTCTTTTCTAGAAACAGATGAATTTGGATTTAGCTGACAAGGTCAGATGCAGTGCTCAGAATCTTTAAACCACAAAGTCAGATATGCAAAATCCTCCATGGATACCCCCACAGGAGGAGGGTTGGGAGGAGCACCTTTTTCTTGTGGAAAGATATCTTCTTCCTAATGGTTTTGGTGCAGAAGGGTAGCTTTGACTTTTGTATGCATTCTTATATTAAACATTTGTCCAATTCCAAATGGATTTGTATGAATTAATGCAGGTCATGTGTATTCTCCTGTGCATTATTGTTTCTAGCAGATGAACAATGAAGTGCTTAATTTGAGGACACCTTGAATTGTTATGTTATGTTCTTTTTTTATTATCGGAATCAGTTTTCAGTTATTCCCTCATTTTAGCAGCTATCTTCCTTTTTGTTTTATTTTATTTTTTATATCAAATGAGAAAAAAGGTGAAACAAGAAAAGGTGAAATATTTTCAACTAAAAAATATTGTTTATATTTTATTTTAATAAATAACCACTTTATCTAACATTTTCTTTCATTAGTAATTATGAGTTAAAAGATGATCGATATTGTTAAACAAATGGCGCCCCCTATAAAAGTTAATAGTGTCCATAACTTTTCAATCTGTAAAAATGAGAAAATAAAAATAAATGGGAATTACTTTTACCTCGAGTACATTTCCTAACTTATAATAATTGATGTTAATAAAAAAAGAGGTAAATGGATATGTAGAGCGGGGTGCTCTACACCTTGATGTAGAGCACCATCCCACCGTCCAAAAGTGATCTGATGCATACTTTTAATCTAGCGTAAGTGAAGATTCGGGGGCATCATCCTCTAGCCATCTGCTTTAAATGGATGTTTGTGATTAGATTTTCAAAATTAGAAAAGAATAAAAATATGCTTTTAGGGCAACAAAGAAGCATTTGTCAAAAATATTTCTCTCTCCTCGTGAGACGGCTGCCTCAAACATTTGCTCAACGCCGCTCGAATGAACACAACTGCTGACCAAGGTGAGACACTCCATTCCCTTCCTCCCTTTCTGTGTGTGTTTCTTTTGAGGTCTTGTGCATTTTATTTTATTTTGCAACGTATCCTATATGTTTTTTGTTCGTTTATATTTCTTTGTAGTTCTAAATCGATCTAATTTTGTAATTTGGTGTGGATCATTATGAAAACTACACAAAAGAAGATTGATTTCTGTTCTGCTAATGGATGAAATGAAAGCTTGCACGAATCAGTTTTTCATTTCATTTCGTTCTATTTTTAGTCTGCACTGATGTTTTATGATCATGGATGAAAAGAACTTTTTTTACATATTTTTCCTAACAGAAAACAACCATGGAATAGAAAACATTAAAACTTTTGTCAAGCTGGTAGGCCATATGTTTGCCTTTTCATTCTCATTTTATATGTAATGTTTAAATCATGTTGCAATTTCCTTGTAGGTGACGGCGAAAAAGTCACTCAATAAACATATAATGGAGCGCAAGAAGTTTAATGGAGGGCTTGTAGAAAATGACGATATTTTGCATCAATATTTGTAATGTTTAAGCTATGTTGCAGAATTGTGGCAGTCGAATTCAAGCGATTTTGCAATGTTTGTAACATGAGAATTATATTTGTACTTTATCCATTTTTTGTTATGCTTGTACTCAATATATTCTTTCCTTCTTTTGTAAGTGAAATTCGTGTTAGTTCTTCCATTTATCACAACTTGTAATTGGGGGTGAACAGGGAATGATACTCCAAGAGCCACGCCAAACCAAGCCTCCTTCAAGGTATCCTCCTCCAATATTGGAAAAAGAATAGGCAAATGATCAAATTCAATTGAACAAGGGCATAGTATAATTGAGGATATACAGGATGTTGAACCAAATAAGTATTCACATTAATTTACTTGTGTGGCAAATTCGTTTGTTGCCAGTTCTGAATGGAACCCTTAGGAAAAAAGGTCAATCAGAAAAAAAAACATCTGAATGGAACCCTTAGGAAAAAAGGTCAATCAGAAAAAAAAAACAAGTGCAATGATTCAATGATAAAATAAGGAATCAAATTACATTGGATGCAACTTCTAAACAACAAAATTATTGGCTACATGGTTTTTCTTTTTCTTTTCTTCCAATGAATATGGAATACATCCATTAAAATTACTTTAGGAAAGTATCGTATTTGCGACGATAAAAAAAATCTTTACAATTTAAGAAGAATTTTGCGATGGACACCTTGATAGTCGGAAATATTTTACCAGCGACTTAATTTTCTTTCGTAGTTGTAACAAAGAAAATCCGGATTTTTTATGATAGTATATCATTAATGATAATTTTGTGTGTGTATCATGATAATTTCCTTTCTTAGATCAAGGCCAAACCTGTGACCAGGAAGATTTGGAATGTAATTGTGTCCATGTTTTCAGTCAGCATATGAGTGATAATAATATTCTTCAGACTTTATTTCTTCTAATTTTTTTTTTGTGATTGTATCTTTTAATTTTTTGGGTGTATGGAGGCTACAATGAACCAAAAGAAATAAAAGTACAATATTAAACGGTTTGAAGGTTGACAGAAGAGCCCTTGCCTCTTATAATCAATATTTTCGGAATCGGACAGCAAGGCGATTGGATCGATTTAGTACGATTGAATTAACTTAGATTTTTTAAAATAATATTGTTTATAATAATTTTAAGTATATAATATATAAATATTGTACTAATAATATATTAATAATAAAAATATTGATATAATATAAATGTATTTATTTAAAATTTAATAATAATAAATACTAATTGTCAGCATATAAATGTTAATAGATTATAATTTATTTATCATAATGATGAGTTGAATTAATATGTTATATTTTAAGTTAGTTTTATTCTTTCACATTTTCCTTTTTTACTTTCATTTTTATACCCTTCAATTATTTTCTTTTCACTATTATTCAAATTTTAATACTTACCATTTCTGTTTCTATTACTATTTATTTTTTACCTCTCCTTCTTTGCATCATCTTTACCTTTCGGCTTTTAATATTTTCTTTTTTCGTCTTTTATGTTTTCTATTTTTTTATCTTTTTAAACTTAAACTCGAATCGGATTGAATTGGTTCGTCGATTTTACCGGTTCGACTAATTTTCCTCAATTAATGTAAAAAAATACTCAACCAGACCAAATCAACGATGGAGTCGTGATTGCACTAATTGGTGCCATTCGATTTTAATAAAAATGCTTGTATAATTATTCTAAGTCACGAAGCCAATATTCAATGTTTTTAAAATCGAACCGGACATCGAACCGGTCAACCAATTAGGTCATGGTTTGACCGGTTTAATCGGGTTCGACTGGATTGAACTACATTTTTATTAATAATAGTATTTAAATCTTTTTTTAAAAAACTATAGTATACCTAAAATATAAAATAAATTATTTTTACATATAAATAACATATGTAGAATAAAAAAAGAGGTTTGAAATTAGAACTTTATATTTCATATTTTTACATGTAAATAATCATGGATCGATCACACCTAAATTACTTGTAAACATAATCCATAATAACATCTGCAGAAAAAAAAGAAGTTTCTATTTTCCTAATTAATTATATTCATATTTTTTTCAATCATCAACTTCAAAATTTATGAATTATATTTAACCTATTTTCATTCAAAGAACTTAGAAGTCATACAAATAAATAGAGGGATGCCAAAATAACTTGACATTACATATCATCAACCATGCATATATCGTATTATAATTAATATTAAGAAACTTCCACCTCATGTCCTAATAATAATCATACAAAATTTAAGCATATATTTATTATGATTTTAATGAAATAATTTTCTTATTTTTAAAATATTTACTGTAGAAATTTGTAAATATTTCTTCTTTATATATTTATTTTCTTTCCTTTTTTATTCATTAATTTCAAATTTGACTTCTTGATTATTACTTTCCTAATTTTAATCTTTCTTTCACCTTTATTTTTACCCACAAATTTCAAATCTAGTTTCCTTATAATTAATTTCCTTTTCTATTTCACACATCACAATTTACTCTATTCATAATATCTTATACTTTCTATTTTTCACGTTTATATCATTATTATACCTTCCTTATTTTATAATTTCTTTCCCGATAACAACAAATTTTATTGATTTGAAAAAACTGGTTTGAACTAGTTTTTCGATTCATCCCGATTTTGTCCGGGTCAAACCGGTGCATCCTATTTTTTTTTCAAAAATGGGGTTTTATATTAAATCGGACCGGACCGATAATTGGTTCGCGGTTGTACCGATCGGACCGACCGGTCCGGTCTGATTTTAAAAACACTGGTAATATCCATGGCTTTTTTCTTGGGCGAGGACATATCCGGTGTTTTATTAATTAAATTCATTAGTTCTCAACATTTAGGGGTGTAAAAAAATCCGACCAACTTGAATAATTTATTCGATTAAAAAAAGTTGAATAAAAAAATTAGGAGCTTGAATATGATTTAAAGTTATTTTTAATAAATTAAAATTCATTCGCTAAAATTAAAGTTCCAAAAAAAATCCCAATGTGTAGCTCATTTTTTATTTATATAATTATTTTATGCATATGTTTTTATTAGACATATATTATTTGTATAAAATTTCATACTTTTCTATCGCATTATCAAACTCTGATTTAATAACTTTAAAATTTTACTAGTATATTTTACATTTAATATAAAATATTTTAATATTAATATTAATATTAATATATATATATATTAATATATAAAAGTATGGCTCAAAAAACTAATCATTTTTATTTTTTTCAAAATAATTTTAGGATGATTTTTTTATTTTAAAAATTGAGTTGAAGAGTAGCGGTTGATTTTTTTTTTAAATCGAAATCCCGATAGACCGAACTACTTTCACCTCTATCGACATCAATGATTTTATTAATTAAATTCATTACTTATCAACATAAAAAGTATAATGATTATTATCATATTAATAAATAATTATTTTTTGATAAAGTGATTATTAGAGTCTACTTATGTATTAAAGACATTAACAACAAGGTGCAAGTATAAAAAACATAATCGTACACTAGAAACCACCCATATAAAACATAATCTTTTCTCCGCCGTTTATTTTGTGTTAAGAATATAAAATTATGGATGCTAATTTTTTCAACGACTTCCTAACTATTTAAGTTTTTAGAAAAAAAATTATTAGCACATCAAATCCAACATATATCAAAGTTAGAGGTCAATATATTTTAAATTCTTATTAAAAAATATTTTTCTTCCGTCCTCCTCGTGGATTGGATTAACAAAAATTTATCACCTTTTATAGATAGAGTTTTTAAGAAAATTAATTAGTATTTAGTAGAACATTTTCAACCGTTTGTATGAGCCTACTTTTTTGCCCGTAATTTATTCAATGAAATTTATAAATTATTTTCAAGCATAAATTAGTTGAACTTGAATCTCATGGATCCTAATTTCACCTTCTAAAGAGATTGTAGTTAAAAAAGGGGGAAAATATAACATATAAAGTGTCAAACAAAATTCTCAATTAAAAGTTATTAAGATCTCCATATTTCTTTTAGAAAAGTTATCTTACGATCCTATAACTTGGAAAAATACTTTTTTATTGTAAAGTTAATACACTAAATACATCTCAACAAGATTTGACTTTTCCCTTTAATCATGCACCCATATAAAATCATCTATAAGGAGCTCATTTAATTAGAAAAATCCACGACCAATAAAAAAATGATACAGAAACAAAGAAATTAAAAGATAACGATAAATAATAAAATAATAATAACAAAAGCAACCGGTCCGATGTCGCGCGGGGCATGGTTAATCTAAATGTTTACCCGCACCCAACTCCAACTGTTGCGCAAAGACCAAGAAAATAAAACCCGATTATAATAATCGCTTGTAATGGCGATTCTACCCCTCACGACGTTCTCGTTCTTATCCACTTCCGTCTCGATTTTTCGTATTTTGCCCCCTGTCGAACACCGTGACCAAACGGTAGCTACGGTTCCGTCAGGGGTATCAATGGTACAACAGCATAATTATCTCTCGGTGATGATTTATTAAATTATTATTTTATTAAATGGGTGGGGACCCCTTTCTTTCTCTCTCTCTCCGTCTCTCTCTCTCTCCCTCCTTCGCTCAATTTTTTTTTTTCTTCTTCTTCTTCAAATCTCTCGCTTTTTTTTTTTCATCCTTTGCGTTCCTTCCCATCGAAGCGACTTCGCGTCCATCTTTTCGAGTAGCCTATTCCGATCGATTCGAGTCTCGCGTCGCAATGCTCTTGGGATGTCCTCAGCTTGGGTGAGCAATCGGAGAATTTTTACCTCCTTTTTTCTGGGATTTCGATTTGGTGTTCTTTTTTTTTTTTTTTTTTTTTTGGATAGCTCTCGTGAATATCTTTTGGGAGGTGTTCGATCGGAGCCTTGTTGTGGAACGATCAGAATGTTTTCTTCTTGCTTTTTGATCCGGTTTGCGAGTGACAAAGTTTGGTTCTTTCGCTCAGGTCTCTCTTTTTTTCTCTTCTTCATTCTGACTTATGCGGCTGAGGATAATATCTTGATTGATCGGTTTTGTTTTGGGGATTTTGACTTCGTAGTCTGCAATTTTTCTCCTGTTGGTTCTAATCAAGCTAGAAAAAGGGAATTTTTAGGATGGTACTTAGACGTAGTTAGCGCTGAATCATGTGATTTCTTGTTCATATTTATCGTTTCTCTCTGATATAACAAAATGCTGATATATTTTTTGGGATGGTGGGTTAAACTTCGTGGGCTTCGATGTATGTGGCTTCTCCTTGCAGACAAAGGGAACCCGTTTCCTGTTTCAGTATGGAAATGTAATAAAGATCCTGACTTACCATTAAACCACTGAAAACTTCAATTAGAAACTCAAAGTACTTTCCTGTGTATTTTACCTCTCCTTTGACGGATTGTAGCTAACGGGGGTAAAGCTTTTCTGTGACAATATGTTATTGCAATAAAGATCCTGACGTATTATTTAACCATTGAATAGAACACGGAATACTTCACTGTCTAATTTTTATCCTCGACTGATTTCTGGCTTTGACTTTTGCGTGCTTTTCTGTTTATAGAAATTGTTGATCATTAATGTTTTGACATATGATTTCCTTCTCCTATGGTGTCCGGTTGCAGTTGACAATCCAGCTAGCAGAAGCTGGTGATCTTGTGGCATTAAATGGAATTATACAGCATCTCTGATCGTATCAAATTATTGGAATCTGTGATCATAGTGGAGCCAGAAGAGGTCTCGTTTCTTCAATTATCATGCAGATGATTAATAAGAACTATTGCAGATTGCAGAGGGTGAATTAAGCATGTCGATAATGTTCTGGGTGATGCTTAATCACTCATATCATGAAAGTAGGAACTTTCTGAATTGTACAGGCTTATCTACTATCTGGAACCGTTGCCTGCAGACTGGTGAAAGGTACTGTGAGGCTACCACAGAGTTTCTTGCTCAGTGTTCCCTCAGGCTTCAGTGACACAATAGTACTTGAATCCTGACAAAATAATTTGCTATGGAGAGGTACCTAAAGTAGGCTCATGCATTCATATGCTCCATGCAGTTGTTCTTATATCTTATTTGTATATTGTGTCAATGGATTTTCTAGGTATAGAATTATGGAGGAGATTGGGGATGGTACTTGCGGGAGTGTTTTCAAAGCAGTCAATTTACAAACAAATGAAACAGTAAGTGCCAAACTCTTTCCCATGAAACCGTTATTCGTGAATACTATCAATGTATGTGTTATTGTCTATTTTTTTCTTAAACAACCATAAATATGATTTCTATATTTTGAAGAAGTGCTAACTAGATGTTTTAAAATGTTGAACAAGCATTTTTTTCTGACAATGTATATTCAATGTATTTCAGGTTGCAATTAAGAAAATGAAGAGAAAGTTCTACAGCTGGGAAGAATGCATGAACCTACGTGAAGCTAAGGTGTGCCAATCTGTTTTCTTGTGGACTCAATGATTCCACCATTTGATAACTTCTACCAAACTTTTTCTCAAAAGGGAAAAATAGAGTGATAAATGAAGATTTTCCTACTACTAGCTAACAAGATATATGACTTTTCAGTCTCTTCAGAAATTGAATCACCCCAACATTGTAAAGTTGAAGGAAATTGTCAGAGAGAACCATGAGCTTTTTTTCATCTTTGAACACATGGTGAGTACTTGATACCTGTGATTTCATTTTTTATTAAGATTGATTACATTAGTTTACCTGCAGTCTCTTGAAATAATATACATGATTACGAGTTCAATATACTTGGTTATAAAAATGTACAGGATGAATGCTAATTTAGCCTTTACTAATCTGAGATAGAAATATATAATTGATTAGTTAATGTATCAGCTCAAGAGCCCTCATAACTGGTTGATTTGGTCCCTTCTTTTCTTGGAAAATAAATAACCGTCTAGTGTCATCATTTGCCTTCTCAAAAAGAAAAAAAAAGTTTATTGTGAGAAAGTGTATGCATGTCTGTCATACCACCGATTTACATATATTGGTGGACGAGATGATTTGTTTCGGACTTATGTTCTTCTATGATTACCTTTCAAAGGAATTTGATTATACATGGTCTCATTGTCTCCATTATTTCATTTGTTAGGAGCATAACCTATATGAGATCATGAAAGACCGACAAAATCCATTTTCTGAAGTGGAAATACGTAATTTCATGTCTCAAGTGTTACAAGGACTTGCATATATGCACAGAAATGGATATTTTCATCGAGATCTGAAACCAGGTATATACTTATCCTTTTTCTTTTCCTTGAACTATCATTACTTGGAATGGTATTGTTTATGATAGTGTTTTGCTGCTTGCTTAGAGAATCTACTAGTGACTGATGACACTATCAAAATTGCGGACTTTGGCTTGGCAAGAGAAGTAATGTCAAGGCCTCCATATACTGATTATGTTTCTACAAGATGGTAACTGAACTGAAGTGATACATTTCCTAAAATTTCATTAAATATATTTGTAGACGATAAATTTTTGGATCTTATGATCATTTGAGTAACTGTTGTTGATTTTGTATCAAGGTATCGAGCTCCCGAGGTGTTACTGCAATCAACACAGTACACCCCCTCAATTGGTATTCAACACTTTTCCTTTTCTATGTTTTGTGGTGGATATAGATTTTTACTGCAGACAGGCCAAAGAAAAAGTAGAACTAAGTTGGTAGAATTGTAGAAATAGCTAGCACCACCAACTGACAACTCAACTTATTTTGTCAGATATGTGGGCCATTGGAGCTATCCTGGCAGAGCTTTTTATGCGGACTCCACTTTTCCCTGGAGAAAGGTGAGAATCTAGATATTAACCATTAAGCACTATGTTCTTTTGTTGCTTCCTGTGCAAAATGATTTCCTGTTCAAGTTCTAAATATCTTAAGTACTTTTAAAAAAAATGAACACAAACTCTTTCTTGTTGCTTAAAGCAGGATTAAATTCTTTATACTTCTATAAGCTTTGAAGATCATTAGCAGTCGACTCAACAAACTTGATGTTATTCCACAACACCATAACCATTGCTTATTCCTACATCTCTTTTCAGTGAAATGGACCAACTATACAAGATATGTGCGGTTCTTGGAACTCCAGATAGCAATGTTTGGCCTGAAGGGATGAATTTCTCACGTTCCATCAGTTTTAACTTTTTTCAGGTGGACAGATTCATTTCAATTTTTTTTTTTTTTTTTGGATTCTTATATATTTCTATTTATCTTGACTTTTATTTTCTGTCTTATGAAAAGTTCCCTCCTGCCATTCTCTCTGATATCATCCCTAATGCCAGCCTTGAAGCAATTGACTTGATCCTGGTAACTCAATGCAGACCTGTTTCTCCTGTAGTGATAACCATATTTGATTTTCTTATTCCTTTTTTAAATATTATTTCTTATTCTTGTATGCATTGTTATTGATGTACATTATAGCAACTTTGTTCCTGGGACCCCAAAAGGCGCCCTACAGCTGAGCAGTCACTACAGCACCCCTTTTTTCATGTAATGTCTTCAGTACTTTATATGTTAAGCCTTTTTCTTTGTTAAGATAGTTCTGATTTTTGCATGCCATTTTTCAGGTTGTGACATGGGTTCCATTTCCTCTTCAAGATCCATTTTTCCCTAAAGTGAAACAAACTGGTAAAAATACCAAGGATTGAGCCACTAGAGCATAGCTTATGTTTAATCATGTAGCTGAACCATACTTCTAATGTTATCATGCAGGATCAGAGCCAAAACTTGAACTGAACCTTTGGGATTTTGGCACAGAACCAGATGATTGTTTTCTTGGTTTAACTCTGGCAGTCAAGCCCAGTGTTCCCAACATTGGTACTTCACAACTTAACCCTTTTGTTAAGAATAGTATGTACCTTTATTTTGGTAGGAAAATAATTTATGTTTACATGCAAATTATTGCCTTCATGATATTAAACTGTAAATCATCCTGTTGTATCTTTACACAATACTTCTGTGTTTCGTGCTATGTTGTCTTTATCCTTCTTCACTTTGGTGATTTCTTAACTTTATATAACAAATTCATAAATCAGGTAAAACTCGTTGATTACATGTGGTTGCCTCATCATTTATCCTAGTTACATCTCAAATATTGTGCCCTACTGCGCTCATTCATGGTTCATCTTAGTTGCTTTATATATTTATAGCTAGTTTTTCTCCTTCCTGCAGATGAAGTGGATGATGTTTCGCCGCATCCAAGAAGGGTGAGTTATTCTTTTTAGAAATCAGAAACATGAGATTACTAAATCCACATTGTAATGCACAATGGCTGCTACTGCCTTCTGATGATTCCTCTTATGGAATGGATTTCTTCTAACACGCAGGACTTCTTATTTTGCACTGGATATCAGGACCATTCTGCTCAATCAGGTTTGTATTGGGTTTTCATTAAATCTGTAGAATCCATTAAATTTTCAACTTCATCCATGCCATTGTTAATCTGATTGGGGTCTTGCCTTATAAGCTGCTGTGTAAACAGACAAGAATGAACTCAAAACAAATATCAGCAAATTAAAGAGTAATCATGATAAATGCAAAACAACCTGCTAATTCTCTTCTTTGTATTATTAGTATTTTGGCCCATGATGTCTTCGGACCACAGCATAAACAACGTATCGGCCATCTCTTCCTTGCCATCATCGTACACTGTAAGCAGGTAACAATATTTCCCCTCCTTTAATACTACTACTTTCCCTTCTTTGCACTCTTTGAATAATTAGAAAGGATCTCCTTGTTTGCTTGCAGTCAAACCTCCTTGCCAACTATCAGTGTAGCAGAGTCGTCCCCTTTCTCCTTTTTTCCCTCGTTGCAGGGGAGGAATCTGCTGGACAGCCACCATTCATTTGGACCGATAGCGTCCATCTCCTCGCCCATCCAACATTTTCGCTTCATGGAGTAAACTCCATTTTTAGAGTTTTCTCTTCTTCCTTTTTTTTTCCTTTTAAACTTATCTGCAAACTGACATGATAATCGACAATTGAGGTGGTCAAAATAAGCGGCTGAGATATTAGAGTGGTGAAAATTGTAAATTGCAGTTTTGATTTTTTTTTTAAAAAAAAACAGTTATACATACAATTGAATAAGAGAATATCCGTGTACATAATTGTTTGATCAATGCTAATGAAAATTGTGACGTTCTGGATGTTAATATGATGGTTTGCTTCCAATTGTTCAATGTGATCGATTGCTTCTAATTTTTGGCCATACAGTTATCTGAAATGTAAACGTTTTGCAACAACCAAATACAGTTAATTTCATGAAAACAAAAACTTATTGGGACCCACGTTCTCCTGTTCTTTTGGTTTCTTTCTTTCCAATCATATAATAATAAAGGACAATGAATTAATAAATGCCGCTGTATTCTAACAAAATGGGATTTCATTAATTTCTGTATGCGTGACATAATTATGCTTCTGTGATATAATCTTGCTGGTAGTTGGGACTAAACTAGTATGCTTGTGTACAAGCAACATATACAATGTGTACCACAATCTCATTCCTTTTGGATGTCGTAAATATTATTTTATGTTAAAATGACTATTTGCTTTGTCCTTGTACGTAGGGGTGTTTAGCGGGTCGGATTCGTAGTCGGGTTGGACCCAACCACGTCCTGACCATGGTTCGGGTACGGGTCGGAATTTTCTGACCCGACCCGAAGACTTGTTTTTCTTTATTTTTTTAAGTTTTCAACTTATATTATGTATAAAAAATATTAAAATAAAATATTTTAAATGTGGAATAAGTTATTTTATACTTTTTAAATAAATATTATATAATATTTTAATATTAAATAATAGATAATGTAAGAATTTTTTTTTAAAAAAATGGAAGTCAGATAACCCGACCATCCGACCCGATCTAAATCGACCCGATCTAAATCGACCCGAATCGAGTCGGGTTGAATCGGATCCGACCTTTAAAAGTGGGGTGACGTGACCCGATCAAAATCGGACGGGTCGGGTGAACACCCCTCCTTGTACGAGATTGACTGGTATGGCTCAAATATACCATGTAAAAATAGGATCACGATTAATATCAAAATTGGATTGGTTCAATCGGTTCAAACATATGTCAGCACCTAATGTAGTATCATACAATATCAAAATCGGAATTAGTTTTGGATTGGGAAAAAAAATGATCAAACCGGCGTGAATCGGGTGAAAACTTGGTTCAATCTAAAAGTTCGAAAAGTAAAAACTAAGGAAAGATAAAATATAAAAGTAAAGAAAGGAACGTATTTGCATCACCATTCAAAATTAAAAGGAAAAAAAAATAGTAACACTAAAAAGGGAATTAAGTATTAATGAAGAGGGAGCAAGAAATGAAAATAAAAAAGGGAAGTGTTCAAAAAGGTAAAATTAAAATATAAAAAATGAAGGTGATTTATAGTAAAAATAAATTAGTATATTATTAATAGTATTGAATTTTAATGAAAATTTAACAAATAATCAGTCAATATTAATAGGTTGGGAATCATTTTTCATCAATAATAAATTTAAAAATAAAATAAATAATGTATTTACATTTTTCATTATTAGTATGTTACTAACTCTTTTGTACATTGTATAATATTGCTTATCTATATATCGCTCTAATTATTATAAATAATATTTTAAAATAAAATTTGGTCAAATGAATTGGTCCAATTGTCTTCCTCCTCTTGGCGTGAGGAGGTATGTCGAATTCTTATGGCTGTGAAGAACAAATAATGGGTCGTAAGGTGATGTTAACGGATTCTTATGGAGAGGTCACGACCCTTCTATGTGAATTAACGTGTCATGAATTGTAGGATCCCAAGACACCAAGAGGGAGGAGGAGGGAATTCGTGTTTAAAAATCGAAACCATCGATTTTACAAAATATGTCATGGAAGTTTAAAATCGATTAAACAATCTTTAAACCAAAACAAATCATATCATATTACAAAAATAATATGAGAAGGAAAAGGAGAGAGAATGCAAATACAAGAACACGGTAATTGTTGACGAGGTTCATTCACACATTGACCTACGTCCCCGCTCCGACTTTTCGACCTCGAGATTGTCGGAGATTTCACTAAAACTCTTTCTTTGTTCCAAATGAGGCAAAGAAGAAAAGCCATTTACATCAACCACATTTTCTCTAATTCGAGAGGTAAGGAACGCCTCTCCTCCTAAGAAGCTAATATTTTTCTCGCTCAAAAGGTAAGATACGAAACCTCTTTCACATGGAAGCTCTCTCAATTTTTCTAAAGAATTGTTTCTCTCTTTACAATATCATGCTCACAAAAAGAGAAGAGAGAAAAAAAGATAAACTAAAATGATAACATTAAGAAAGGATCTTCTTTTGCTAACTTGAAGTTTTTCTTCAATGTTTGGATGGATGCCTTTGCTTCTCGCTTTGGCACTTCTTTTATAGGCTTCAGCACGTGAAAAATTCGTTCGGAATTTATTCCACAATTTTCTCATTCAAAACTAGCTGTTACTCTTCATATCAGCCGGGGACCGATCGACCGCACTAATGGATTGGTCGACCGCACTATATGACCGTTGTGCTTATTTGCTCACCGACCGTAGCTGGTCGATCGATCGGACTATCGACCGGTCAGTCAACTTGTATAGTCTCGACATTTTGATTTTTTCCCGTTGCATCGATCGGTCGGCCGATGCATCGATCGGTCTGTCGATCGGTGTAGTCTCGACGTGGATTTGGGCAGCTCATGTATTGAACGGTCGACCGGTGTCTCTGATAGGTCGACCAGACTATCTCGACCGGCATTCTTTGTTTCGATCGGCTTGTTGACCGACCTGCACTATTTTGAGCATAACTTTTTGCACAGTTATTCAAATGAGATCATCTTAGATTTTATGAATAACTAATAGGATTCTATACAACTTTGATATTCATCATTTATCCAAAATCTAATAAGACCATAGTCAATTATTTAACCAAAATTTAGTACATAAAGTTATCTATTTTTATTTAAACTTTTTTCAATATATAACTTTAATCTTTCGAGGTTTGTATCATCAAAATATAATTTTATAGGGCATTAAAATTTTGCTCCAACAGTGAAAACTCACTCATGGCCTGTGAAAGATTATTACGGGGCAAAAATGCTGATGATGGAAACCTGGTCGTGATACGAGAAGAAGGCAAATAACGTCCCAAGAAGACCGTTGTTGTGGCTCTGTTGGGTGGCGTCCGGCGGTGGCCTATCGAGATTGGCCGGCAGTGGGAGAGTTGTAGGTCGTTGCACTTGCAGGTTGCTGTGAAGGTGGCCGTCGAAGATCGCGCTGATACTCCATGGTAAAAGCTTTGTTGGAGCCAGGCGTTGGAGCCTTCGTAGGGATAGTTGTCAAAAATAAACTGAGAAGCTTTCCAAAGAAGGAGATATCGTTGTCGACATGAAAAGCTTCTCTCGGACCTACACTTATACAAAAAGTGAGGGGGCCATTACCAAGTGGTCACGACCCCTTATAATTAAAAGGTCAAAGTAAAGGGCACCGTGAGATCCGTGAGATAAAGATTACAATCATGAAATAAAAAATCTAGTAACCATTGTGATTTAACGGGTCGTGATGGGGATATTACGGCTCGTTATGATTGGAAACAAACTAGGTACGCTACTGTGAAGTGCGTGATGTTTTGACAGCGACTCATGAAAACTACGACTGAGTAATAGATGAAAAGTGCAAGAAGTAACAAAATGTTATAATTCTTTCAAACCGATACGATAACCAACCCATTTGATCCAACATATTAATGTTGATATTATTTATGTAGTCCAATTTAAATGATTTAATAATTTAGTACTTTTTATTTTATTTAGTATTATTTCAAATTTATCTTTATTTTTAAATATATAAAATATACAAAATTCAACCCAAAAATGTGTAAAAAGTAACAAATCGCGAGACATATATGAAGATGTGTAAAGTCATAGATAAAATACTAGAAAAAAGATTGACGATTAGTAAAGTGAACATGAGACATTGGCAAATCCTTGTTTAGAAATAAAAATGAAGATGCTTCGTTATTTAGGGAGTGAATGAAAAATAGCCCTATGTATAAATCATGAACATAATTATATTGGAAGGTAGTGAATCATTTGGGACCAAAATTGTATCACCCGAAAAAAATGGTAAATTAAAATAAAAAGAGAAAGACGACTTCCAAATCACTTAAAACATTGGGATGTTTTTAATCCCCTTGGCATAACAGCCTCAAGGGTCCCTTAATATAAATTAATGAAAATAATGCTTAATTTCCTTTTTACTCATCACCACATAACCTCCCCCCCCCCCCCCCCCCCCCCCCCCCCCACACACACACACACACACACACAAAAAACTCATAGTCTAGAATGACATTTTCTCCCACCCTTTCTTTACATGCAGCTACAAGAGAGGAAGAGGGTGAGACCATTGAAACAAGAACATGAACATGATGTAGAACGAAGAGGAATACTTGTGAAGGAACAAGAAGAAATCATCATTGAAGCCAAAGATGTGAATGTTTAAACAAAATCATATCAATGACTTGCTTACTTTTATTAGGCAAAGCGTGATTCTAACATGATCGTTAAGAATTGAGGATGACATATTTAGCTTACTTAGTTGTATATTCGATTCTATCTTGATTCCTACTCCCTATTTCAACCAGATTTTTTGAGATCAAGAATTTTGAAAATTAAAGAACTATGCAAGAAGTTATGGCTAAAAAATTGAATCACTATCACACCGAGAAAAATAAAATTTGTGTATCTAATTTTATAGGAGGGTAAAAGCCTAATTTTCGTAGAAACTAAAATTAATTATCTAAATCCGAGTTATACCTATCAAACTATTTCAAGCAGTGTCTTGGTTAAGTTGCGAGACAACTAAAATCATAAAGTTATATTGTGTAACGACTTGGAATTTTTAGAAAACAAATAAATAAAAGATATTTTATTAATTAAATAGATTTGAAAATTCTAATTAAATTATATGAAATTATTTAATTTCGAAATTGATGGAAGTTAAAGAAGAAGTTGGAAAGATAAAAGAGTTTGAGTAGAGGTTAGATTGTTATAAGTATAGTTATTTAAATTTGAATTTAATCAATTCTGAATAATTAATTACGATGGACTGTCACGATATATTTTAAATGAGTTCGAGGTCCAATAGAATTCAAAATCCCACCTACAACTATATATCAATGTTGTTAGGATCGAATCAGACAATGACCCGGATGGGTATCCATTTCAGGTCAAACCGATCGGTCAGACAGGATAATATTAAAATATTATTTTTAATACATTAGATTAAATCAAGCTATCATATTTTAATTATATACATACTTACATGATGTCATAATTCAATTATATGAAAGAAAATAACAACAATAAATTATAATTAAAAAAGGAAATCTCATGTGAAATGTTATACTAAAATAATATATTTTATATTAAATTAGTAATGTACATATATCGAATTTCAACTATTACGATCAAAATTATATATATACACTAAATAAATTAAATTATTATTAAATTTTGTGTATTATATATTAACTATACTATAGTACTATTTGTATATTATACGAGTTTTATCCCTTAATTCTTAACTAATTTATTTAATATAATAAATGTTATATATAATATAGTAAGTATAATATTAATTTATATTGTATACATATATGACATTAAAATTTTTAAATACAATCGTAATCTAATACATAAGATAAAGCTACATAAAGGAAAAAAAACAAACAAACAAGGATATTAGTATACACAGATAGTCCCACGTTGACAATAGCAAAAAGATGAAAATAAAAGGATAAGTATAAATTAAAGATAAGTCTATTGGAACAACATGTTAAAAGTCCATCATTCAAATATTTTTCAAATTTAAAATAAAAAAGTTATCAAATAAAATATTTAAATAATTATTTGGTTCAAAAATTGGTTTTATATGGTTTTGACTGGTTCTGGCTAGTTTTGACCGGTCCAATTCAGTCTGAGTGCATGCCCGATTTAGGGTGATGAAATAGATCATTTTTGGACTTGATTTATTGTTGGACCGGTTGGACTGGTCCGATCCAGAAAATCCTACTATAAAGAGATATTAAAGGATGACTAAAAACTCTCTTTAGTTAAACAAAATTTATGCAGCATGAATCATATATACTTTCTCTTTCGTTTGTATACAACCAAAAAGATTTTAGAGGGCACCCGAGGATTGATTTCGAAACATGTATATAGGAGAACGTCTTCCAAATGATGGCCACGAGTTTTTTTTATATAAACAAAGAGCAATCACCGGCCAAAGTTTGATATTTGTGCGGTTTTCAAGCACTAGGATCCCAATTAATTTTTCAATCAACTTTAGATAGGGGATCCCCATGGCATCAATTTTTCATAACATGGAGCTCCGTACTCTTCTCTTTTGTATCGAGATTACATTGATATATATTTAGCATCATTTGGACATTTTATGGTGGCACAAAAATCATGTCGATCCATCGTCGGCAACAGAACTTGCCCCAATGTTCTTTTATTGTCTCGATGTTCTTTGATTGCCTTCAAGCCCCAATGTCATATTGTTATTGAATTGTATGGGGCAAATAGTATACCTAAATATTTGAGGTGTTAATCTTTTAAAGAAGCTATTGTTGTCCTATGTTTGACCATGATCTTCCGTCATTCACAAATCATTGTTAGCACTATTGTTATTGTGTGGCTTGCGTTGAGTTGATATCCCTCATTGGACTGCATAAAAGAGGCATGAAGTTCCCTTAATTGATTGAGCACTCTTTATTACATTGGATAACTCTAAAAAATAATCGAATTGTAATCAAATTGAATTGAAATGAATCAAATTGAATTGAATTGTATAGATCATAATCAATTGAATATTGACATTGATTGATAATTGCTATTTCACTATTGAATTGAATGAAATTTTTATTGATCAATGATCATGATTATTGATAATTGATTTAATTGTTAAACGGAACAATTCCATATTGATTATGCCATTATTAAATTATTAATTGATAATCATTATTTTATTAATTGGTCTGTAGATCCTAGCCTGATCCATTATATTGATTTATTGTTTCATTGATATTCATCCATTGTTATATTGATTTATCCTTTGATCCAAAGGATTATCGTATTGCAATGTTTAACTTGCTCAATTGATTCTATATTGAACATTATTGATTATTAATTATGATTAGACCTTATGTAATGAGTATTTTTATACTCATGATTTTTTCTTTGTGCCTGAATACGTGCAGGCTCAGTGAATTTTTTAATCAATTTGATATAGAGGATGATACTACAGGTGACATGGCTCGGTGATAAGGATGTCGCACATGAATTAGTATTGACTTTAAATTGAGTGCCAGTAACGTTATCCAGTCTTTATGTTTCCACATTTTTAGCATTATGAAGTTGTAAATGTTCTAGATCCTTTGGATATTGTAGTTATGGATATCATTATTGAGATATTTTGCGCATTTTATAGTTTATATTTCCATAAAATTATTTTATAGAACCTTATGTAACATCTCAAGAACTTCTGAGCATATGAAAGTCATGCGAGTTCTTAGGACGTTGCAACTATCTCAAGCAGCAACTTAGTTAAGTTGTGAAACATAGCTAAAATCATAAACATTAGGTTATGATGTGATATTTTATGTGATTTAATGATCTTTGAAATAAATCTTAATTCATTTAATTCGGATATGCAGGGAGAAATATATTAATATTTTTTTCTATTATAAAAATATTGAAGTAGAACAAGATGTAGGATATTCTAGAATTTTCTAAGAACAAACATAAGAATATAAAATTTGACAAATTTATTTCTAAATCCTTTTAATGACTACTTTTAAATAAAATTGCAAAGAATGAAATTAAATTTCCACAAACAAGGTTATAATGTGTAGACCAACATTATGTCAAATATGTCTAGGGTTGAAATTTGATATTTTAGGTAAAAATGAGATCTTGACATTGGATTGATATTTGTTTTAGGCTAAACATGCCTATCTTGTTCCTATCATCCTTTAATTTAGGATAATATGCATCATTATATCGCTCTAATAAATAATGTGCATGATTTAATATGGTCACTATACATTATTATTTTTCTATAAATTCACATATCACATCATATGCTTACTATACATTCTAATCGACATCATAAAAACACATATCTAGTCATTGCATGAATGCTCTGGTTATAGTTTATTTATAGATGACTTATAGTATGAAATGATAAATCTATGATTTGCATCTATGCATTATGACTTGAACTCTTGAATACATAATTGAATTATTGATTGCTATTTGATCTATTATGAATTAGTAATCTCACCTTTACACTACTTATTTGGAGCGTTTTCATGACGTACCTTATAAACCAAACCTAGAGTTCTTCCAATAATGATAAAGATATAAGAAGCTGAAAAATAAGTTTCATGGGCTAAAGTCACAAATTAAAGGGATGAACATCGAATGTTAAGCATTGATTGATCATTTGTATTATCATTGAACACCACATTAATATTGTAAATGGCATTGAACATTGATTAATTATGTTATTGTTGAATATCACATCAAGATTGTAAAGGAATGTTATTGAACAAAATGTCGATATCGCATCATTGAACCATCTACGAATTTAATAGGTTTCAATAATTAATAGTATATGAAAAAGTTCTACAAAACTAATAATAGAATATCACATTTAGTTTATTATAATAAATATATCATTCAATTATTATTTATTTTTACAAATACTCATACTTGCTTTTATATGGATTAAATTTCGTTGCTGAATGCAAAACTCACAAGAGAATTGTCTTCCTTGTACTTGTTTCTTGTAGTCTTAGGACAATGATATTGATCTTACGGTAGGTCTCAGACGATGATAATGTAGCCATTATGTTTAGTGTCTTCATATGAATCTTAAATTATAATAAGAATGTAATCGTTTATTCATTTTATTATTATTGCATGATTTCATATTTTCACATTTAATACAAGTTTCTTTTTTATTTTATATTATTATCTTTTGTGGTTGTGTCATATTGGTTAACGGACTATGGTAATTAAAATGGTCAAAGTGAAATATTATTAGTTGCTTTTGGAACGTTACAAAAATCCCTTTACAAGTAATAAGAAATAAAAGATGAAAAAAATGATTGTTTGAAGGTTGGATTGGAAAAGAAATGCAGATGTTAAGATAGAATTTATGATCTTTGTAACAATAAAATTTTTTATGTGTGTTGTTCTACACGAGTTTGTCTTTTTTATTATAGATGAAATCATCACACTTTCATGTATTTTCGGGTCATGTTGGATCAAGTCAATACTAGTGGAGTAATTAAGGACTCAAAAAGTAGATCTTGAGATCATAATGATACATGGAGTTGCAAGAACTCCTCATTCTTCAACTATACTTTAATAGGATTACAAGAATTCTTCATTCTTTAATTGTACTTTAATAATCAGTGCACATGAAGAATCCCATTTTACAATTTTTATTTTTTTTTACTTAACTACCTATCTTTGCAAGTTTCTATTTATCATAAAATCATATATGGGTTAACATGTCATTTAATAATATAACAATTCAATTTAAAATTTATTCTAAAAAATAAGCAAAATTTGGGCTGAGTATAGTCAAACAAGGATTAGACTTGATTTAGACATGGGTTGTGTTCGTAATGACACCGGTCGTTGTCCGTCGACTTTAGTTTCAGCATGACTACATAAGAACCTAGGATGAGTTTGACGTAGCTTGGGCCGGGTATGACACAAATATATTATCCTTATCTTTACCATTAGAACTCAACTCAGATGGATTTAAACTCGGGCCGAGTGGAAATAAACTCGGGCTGAGCGACTTTTGAAAATTTGGGTTGGATTGATACAGTCGAATGCCGAAAAATTCATATTCATATTGTATCGCGAAACCTGATTCAAGTTTCATGGAATCTAGGGTGGGTCAAAATCGAATCTAGGTCAGATTTGATATCGGTTATGTTAGGCATAAAAACATCACAAAATTCGAGCCAGATTTTGGTCAGCTTGGACCGAGACAAAGTAGAACTCATGTGACCTTTTCAACTTTGGCCATTAGAATGACATGCTTTTAATGATTAATTCTTTGAAACTTATTATTGGATCATAGGAGAACATAAATCATAACTTTAATTTTATTTGATTTAGTTAATTCTATTAATAAATCACATCAAATAGTCAATTCGAAATTGTACGTACCTTATCCATAAAGGACCATCCGAACTCATGACTTAGAAGACTATTCTAGTGATCCTGTTCAACTTCCGATGGTGACTCTAGCGTTCTTTGATAGGGAAATTAATAATGAAGAAATGATCAAAGGTTACAATCACTGCACGCGCGCCAAGGAGCGAGTAAATATTATTCAAAGTTAGAAAAATTAGTTTTCAGATGTGAGAAAATTGGTTAGGAAAAGAATTTAATTAATAGGGAAAACTAATTCTATATTAAATCATAATATGAAATTAAGTTATAATCCATCTCCAATCAAGAATCGTATTCTGAACCTTTCTTAATTATGATCAAATTATTTGCTATTTCCTTTTTTCTTCGATTAAAACTCTTATCCTTTCTCAACTTCATTTATTCCTTATTTTTTAATTAATTTTGGAATTTAATAAATAACTATTTATGAATCCATTTAATTGATTTAATTTTGTTATTTTATCCTAATTATCATTATATTTTCTTATTCTCTTTTCCTTTTCTTTCTTTTCTTTTCTTATTTCAATCCAACTCTTATCTTTTCACAACACCTACTTATCTTCTAATTTTTACTTATTTCAGGAATTAAATAATAATAATTATAATTCTACTTAACAAAAAAATTGAAATTCAAATAATAATTTATTGTTATTTATTTTTTGGATAATTAAAATTTTAAAACTTCCAATTTAAATTTGGAAGTCCTAATTTAATCTTACTTCAAACTTCGTCCCTTATCATTTTTAATTATTTTTTTCTTTATTTTATCTCTCTTAAATATAATTATTCCTGAATTTTCATAATTAAATAATTAATTGGTAGTCTAATTTTAACTTTTTGAAATAGAATAATAATATAAAATTATATCTTCAAAATATTTTTGAACTTAAACTCTTATTTTAATTTTCATTGAGAGTACTTTATATTGTAAACTTATGGTCAAATTCAAATTCAATTTTGAACTCATAATTTTAATATAAATCATAATTCTCATTTAACTAGGACTTGTCTTTTCTCCTTTTCATTTTTTTATATAACTACTTTTTTTTTCAAACTTTACTTTAATTATCTCTAAAAAATAATTAAAATTCGAATTAATTTGATTACGGAAATGAATTTTTATTTTTTGAAAAATTCGAGATGTTACGATTGCCGCCGAGATTTTTTGACGATTGATAATGTTTGTAATCTTATGTGAGCCTTTATATTAGTTTCCAGCTACCATAGCTCGAACTTCGAAGCCTCCTTTCATCACTTTTTTGTTCCATTATTTCAAACTCCGCTTTTTCTTTTGTTTTCCCTTTGATATTTTTTTTTCAAATTTATATATCTAAAATACTAAACGGAAGCTTCCAACCTTTTTTCTTCCACTTTCTTATCATAACATGCAAGTATTAAATAAAATATGTCTCAAATTTATTTATGTTATTTAATTATGAAATTATATAAAGTTATATATATTATTACCTAACTTTTTATTTTTTTATTTAATATTGCTACAACATTTAGTAATCAAGTTTGAATTGAGTTTTTCATTATTTAACTTATAATTTACTCTTCATATTGAATAATTAAGATTCAATTATTCTCCTATTTCAAACATATTAATTTATAAATAAATTAATTGATATATTTATTTTCTTATTAAATTATATGATTTTATAAAATTTCTTGTACATTTCTATGCATGTTACTTGTGAAATTATAAATATATGAATGCAAAGATTCATGAATAATATAAATTTAATTATAAAATTTATAAATAAAATATTTAATAATAAAGGAATAATATAATGATATATATTTGATCGCTATTTAAAAAACAGCTAATAAAAGAATATATAACTATTTATTTAATATTATATCTATTTGTTAAAAATATATGATGTATATATTTAGTGAACCCACTAAAATAATTTCTACCTCCACCACAGGATCTCGCTTTGTACCATCAACAAAGGATTTTGCTGTAAAATCCTTCCGGCGAACTTTGTTAGGAAGCGGATCCACTCAATTTAGGGAAAAAATGATTACATAGCTCGCAAATAAAAGAAAATGATCCCAAATTAGTATTAAAATAATGGCCTATTATCTGCACATCCGAACCGGCTAGAACTCAAGGACTTACTCCATTACGTATTCCAATTGATTTAGTATTATTTGGAGTCAATCCTCCAAATTTTCTTTCTCAAATTCCGAGTTTAGTTTTATTTTCCTCTCACCATCTCTCATCAGGCATCTCTCCTCTTTTTTTTTTTTATTTCTTTCTGTTTAATAAGAACATATCTCCTCTTCTCATTTTCCATTATCTCTACGGAAGATTTTTAATGTTCGAGACTATTAGTACTCGATTAACTCAAAATAAAAAAATAGTAATAATTTATTTTCTAATCAATATGAGGATTCTAAAATTCGAACTTGATGCTACAACTTTAGAAGATTAATTTGCTTCTCTTCTCTAATTCTTAAAGAAATCTTTTTATCCACTAATCACAATATTTTAAATTGTCTCCCTCTCCTCCCATCTTTCCTAGAAAAAAAGTCATTCTTTCCAACACAAGCTTATAAAAAAGAACTCTAGCGAGCTAACACAAAAAGAGGAGACAAGCTCATAATTCCTGCAAAATAATAATAAAAAAACACACTACAAATCAAGTTCAAAACATGATGCACGGGGCGGGTAGGTAGGATCACAAGTTCTCTACTCAATAATTCATATAACAACAACAAATAATTTTATTATCATAATAATTAATAGTGTTATTTGCATGAATTGTATATTATTATTTAATTATTATTTAAAATATTATATACATTATCATTATTTTCATTTTAAAAAGATATGAAATACTTATAACTATATTTATTAATTTTATTTGAGCTTTTAGTTGCATTATATAATATTTAATTTAATATTAGTTATAAAAGATATTTTAGTACAAATTGTATATTGTCATTTAAATTGTTAGAAAGATTACTCGTATATAGTAAATAAGATAGTGCACATTGTTGATAATATAATAGATGGCAATCTTTCTCTTATGTAGAATTATAGAATCATAGTTCTTTTCTTCTGAATTCTACGTAAATAGTTGAATTGACATATTAATTTGAGATGTATTTGAATAGAGTGAAATATAATAATTAATAACTAATTTATGTGATATAAAAAATTAATTAATTTTAATGAATGTTTGAATAAATTATAAGTATTGTAAATATAAAATACAAATTTTTTAATTAATAAAAATAAATAATTTTTTTTATTTTAAAAATATATTATTTAGTTATAACAAGTTATATTTTACTAAATTATATTCAATGAAATTTATTTTTTTATAAAATAATAAGTAATAAATAATATTTAACTAATCCTTTTATAATAAATATATTATTTTGTGAGAGAAATGTAAGAAAGAGAAGATAACGAAAATCCATTTTGAAAAATGAACCTATCATGTAAAAAAATTGGAAAAAAGCTAAAAATGTTACAGTTTTTTATTCATAAAAGGTGAATCGTACTCGTAGGAAGGACGGGAAAAAGAAGGGCATTTTATAGCTCAATTTATGAGTTTTTAACGGTTTTTTTTTTTTTTGCATATCCTCCGGATGGAGTTGTATCCTAAGCCTGCAACCAAAGCTTGTAAGAATAGTTTAGTTCTTAACTTAGTTCTTGATTCAATAGGAAAAATGGTGTCAACTTATTTGGATATACTAATATTCGATAGGAGGGGAAAATATTAATCAAAACAATTATGTATCATAAATAATGGGAACAATTATAACTGCCTAAAAAGCTTGATTGAAGCCATTGAGAAAATTCTAACAAAATAAAACAACATTATGCCAGGAATTGGTCGCTTTACATTTCACATCGATAACATTCTCGACATAATTCAAAAAAGCTCAAGTTCAAGCATGTTGCTGAGAACAATTTTAGCTTGGAGAACCGAATGCACAACTTAATAATGTTCGTATTCAATTATGTTACAATAATTTAAATCAATAATATACTTGTGAGCATGAAATATTATTTCAAGATAAAAATAATGTTTTTAAAAAATGTAGCAGTCGAAATAGTTTCATCAGACTTATTTGTAATGGTGAAATTTTACTATACGACTTATTGTGCGTTATATGTTCATAATCTTATATTTTAATTATATTAATTTTTTTTAAAAGAATAGTTCAATTTAAAAGACACTTCCCATTTCCTAATCTTAAAAGAGAGATTCATTCGAATCTAAATTTTTTAGTATTTTCAAATAAATTTGTAAGATTTTAATTTTTTTAATTAAAAAAATGTATTCATACTCCCAACTCCAAGAATTCAAAAGCAGGCCGCAGGGGGTAAAATGGTCATCCACAGTATTCCTCTCCGCTGACGAAATGCCACGCATGAGATATTTTGGTGCATTATATAAAAGCGGTCGCAGGGGTTTTAGATATTTTGGTGTTGTGGCCTGATCGCTTAAACCCTAGCCGCCTGTTTCTATTCTCGTCCCCCATTTCCGTCCTCGAATCCGTTCGTGCTATCGACTCCTCGCGAGGTAACCGGCAAAAATGCCGTTTGATTCTCTTTTGCTTTTACTCTCCTTGTTGTTCTTTTGCAATTGATCCTTTTCTGATGTTTCTCTCTCTTTTTTCCTTCTTCCTTCGGATATTTAAGCCATTTTAATGTATTTTTCTTTTGGGGTTTGATCCCTGGTTGTTCGTGCTGCTATTGTTGTTTGTGTTAGTGGCGGTTGTCCGATATCGATGTTATACGTGATCTGTTCATGATTTTTCTGGTGGATGATTTAATTTTTTTTGTCAGGGATTCTGCGTTGTTAACTTCGATCCGGTGGATGTACGTAACAGATATTTGCAATTACTTCCTAGAGTTTACACATTCAGCTCTGGACCTCTGGTCTTCTTGTTTCTGTTGATGTTCCGCTGTTATTTTGAACTTTCTCTTCTTGTCGTGATTTTCCATAATATGATCCTTTTCTTTGTGTATCTTAGAAACGAAGCGTTTTGCAGCGTTTTTCTATTTCGAATTTGTTGCATTCTTTCCGTGGTTTTGTGATTACTACATAACAATAGAATAAATAAGCACTACGCATCTTTGCCAATATTTCTTTGATGAACGTTACACGACTGTTCATCTTGGTTGTATGCGATACATAATGTAACAGACGTATGATAACTGGATGAAAGCCAACGTCTTCCCAATTTGTATGCTGTGTTGTGTTGTTCATTAGTTATCTTTATTTCCCATGTTGGGAAAAAATGTTTTAGTTTTAACTTTTCATGTCTACATGACAGTTAAACAGCATTGCCTCTGATAGCTTATATTATAGTTTCTTCTTGCACTAATATTTTGCCTCATATTTGTATTTATTTCAGACGAGAGATGGCCTTTACCGGTAAACTCGGTTGCATGTTGAGACAAGGTCTTATGAGTAATGCAGCTTCTGGTGCATCAGCTCCGATGATGCATCTTCTTAATTCCGCCCGCCTAATGTCCACAAAGCTCTTTGTTGGCGGTATCTATCACTTGTGACTTAATATAAATATATATCTATTTTTGTGACAAACCTTTTCTCTTTAATTGTAGCTGAGCAACTTATACTTATGAATTGTTCAGGTCTGTCATGGAGCACTGATGACCAATCACTTCGTGAAGCATTCACCTGTTTTGGGGATGTGGTTGAAGGTCTGTAATATATCTTTGAGCTCGTCATTTTTTCATTAATGCTTTATACAGCTGTTGGGGATGAGTGACGTATCAACATATCTAATATAACTCGTATTGATATTCTTTGATTACCGACAAGTTGGAATATTGTGGTATTTTATAACATGTTATGATTCTTATTTAAACAAAGGAGTTTGGGTATGTGATGATGACCCCTAAATCATCACTTTTATGAAGCTGCACTTCATTCATAACTTCTTACAAAATTGAAGTGATGTTGTCTTGTAAAAGCATACAGGACAGGCTTCTGACTTGGTATTTTTACACCTTGGGCATATTAGCCTAATTTGTTCTCTTACTCATGTAGCAAGGGTTATCACTGATAGAGATACCGGAAGGTCGAGGGGATTTGGTTTTGTGAACTTTGAAAGTGATGAATCAGCAAACAATGCTTTATCTGGCATGGATGGCAAGGTGAGGATGACATAGTTCAGTTTATCTACAGTCTCTGGACGCATTTCTGAATTTCCATCATAAATTTGTTGGGATGTCTAATCATTAACAGGAACTACATGGCCGCAACATTCGTGTTAGCTATGCTAACGAGAGACCCAGCGGTGGATTCAGTGGTGGCTATGGTGGTGGTGGTGGTGGTTATGGAAACAATGGTGGGTATGGCGGTGGATCCGGTGGACAAGATAACTTTTGAGCAGCTTCTAACTAGCCAAAGAACCATGCTCCTTTCAAGCTGATTCTTTCAAATGGGCATGCTGGTTTTAGTTTGGGTTTGATTTTAGCCCTGGAAGATTGTACTTCCAGTCTTTTAGAAGTAATTTGCAGTCAGAGGAACTTCATTATGATAAATGGAAGCAATTAATATCAGTGATTGCCTTGTTATTGCTGTTATTGTTAGTTCTACATAGGTGCTATTTGACACCAGAGGTTTGCAACCATGCCCATTTAGCCGGTAATATATCCATGATAACAAGTTGCTGTGCTTTCTTTTGTAGTATGCTCCATTCAATCTGTGGTCGTTTTCGTTCACTAGTTTAACTTCATTCTTTTGGACATTCAAAGATCAGTTATCTTTTTCTAGGCGATGTCTGAATTTGATGCCGTTTGCTACTCTATTTGGCAACCGGATGGTTCATTTTTTTACATCAGGCTTTGGTTCATTTCTTTGGAGATTCATTTTTTACGATGTGGCCCACATTGTTTTGAAATTTCATGTATAGATTCTTTTGGTTTGTCCTTTTAAGTCAAACCAATGAAGTTTCTTGAGTATGAAGAACACGAAGAAATTATGAGGATCAGTTTTATAACTTGTTATTATAATTAAGATATAGTTTAGTTAAGTTGTCTCTAATAACAAAACAAGGCGATTGTTTTAGTTCTAACAGAATATATATATCGTTTCATTCTTTTATCAAGTAGAAATAGAAAAAGTTCATTTCCGTTATTTCTCTCTCTCTCTATCTATTGTAATACCCGAATCAATTCAACAAAAGTTCAAATGTGCCTCATATCGTCATTTTTATTTTCTTATTGTATTTTCCTTTTATCAAATAGTTCTTGAGACCTGCTTAAATTGATGATATTTGTGTTGTCTAATTATCCACCTTTCTCCTCAATCCGAAAGACACAAAGCCAAACAAAGATTACATATATGGATGTGTTCTCCATGGTTCAAACAATGATTAATGAATAATCTCATTGTCAGGATTCCATATTAGGCTTGTAACTTCAATTTGAGATAATGACTGAAAAAAAATTGAGAAAATGACAAGTCTTTCTGGCTACCAGCATCGTTAGATGTGTTATTTTGCTCCGAGCAGATGATCCATTAAGAATCAGATCAACCCTCCCATTCCTGATACAAGTTAAGAGGAATGGAATAACTTCCTGCCCCAGCACCTTCAATGTGTGCAATTGTCAAACCATCATTCAACAATGCCAACTACGCAATATATATATATATAAATATACATCTAGAGAGAAGATGGGGGGTGTCGGGGCATGTTGGCATGAAGAAAGTGACACACCACCGGAGGTAATATGACCAATCTGCTGGTTCTCTCCCTCTCCTCCCAAGGAGATATTCCTAACTTGTTATTTTGCTAAGGATATATCATCTGATGAGGTACAGTGGTCCTAAGTTCGGATTGTGATATGCATTAATCCGAGCTTTAAGTGCGTAGCACATCACGTTCCTCTAGGAGAGTAATTGCGACCGACGCAGAACCAAACACAATACTATGCCCATCCTTCTACTTGTAAATTTCTACCCTTCTTTCCCCCTCTTTAATTTGAGTCAAGATTACAATTAGGGGAACATCTGGTCCTCGATAATTGCTAGACCATCTCTGTTTCAGAATAACTTGACACAAAACTGATTCAGAGAGTCGCCCCTTGCAGTTCTATAGTACTTTTGATGCTTTAAGTTGAGATCCAACTTGAACAATCCATGAAACAACACCCGTCCTTGCGCAGCAAGGGACAGTGGCATATTCCCTTCTCTGGACACGACACTGCAATGTTTTCAGAACATTGATAAAGAAAAGAAAATGCAGCATTTGAGAATCTACTTAAGGATTGTCCAACACTCAGATGTCCTTGTGGCAAAAAACTACTATTTGTCTCAGTTAATGCATTTTGTGACTCATGTGTGCCAGTAGGGACCTGCGATTGATCTGATATGCCACATGCTAATGTCCACACAATGACACAAACTACAAGCCCATGTTAACTGTGCACAAATGTTGTGTTCAGGTTGCAGTTGATAGCACATGATATGATCAAATAAACCCGGTTGCAAAGCTCATTTTCGTATTTCAACGTCGGCAGAAAAGAAAACGAACTCCTTAAGCCGAAATCGTAACTGCTCGAATTCATCAACGAGCAGACCCACAGATTTCCTCGAAAGATATGCAATTTACTTCATGATCATGTGCAGTTCGTGAAACAGGTAATCAAGTAGATGCTGTTTGTTGAATTCCCGTGGAAATACATAGGATGCTCTTTTACATGGATTTTACTTCAAGGAGCTCAGTAACTGTAAACTAGGAAAACATCTCTGAACCATGCACTTGGAACTATATGCCGAACGGGGAAGCATGAGACAACACTAATTCTGTGCACATTCCATGTTTACACATGAACAGTGACAAACAAAATTGGATCTTTCCTATGCTATCGTTATCTGCACTAACAGAGAATGGTAAGCTAAATTGATCACTAATTACCCGTATCATTAGCAAAATCCAGTTGAAAGAGGGCGGATTCCGGAACCACAATCTTGGCGGTCATCGCTTTCTGCAGCGCCATCTAAGCGACAAAAACTCACACATCCCGGAGGCCTACACTCATTGCCCCCCCACCACTGCAGAATCAAATAATACTCCCAAAGAGACAAACTAATAAGAAAGAGTGTGCACATCTTTGGGATCTCTCTCTCGTTCATTTCATGCATACGTACAGCTCAGTGATCAGTCTAAAATACGTATTGACCTGAGACATGTGGATGTGAATGAAAGATGATCTTCAATCAAATGCTGTGCCGACATTGGGAAATTTTGTCTCTGATGGGAACTGTTCAGGTCAGAGTGGGGCAGGGAGGCACATGTCGGTGTGGACTACTGATGCCAAGCAGGTCTGAAGCCCATTGTTAACGCAACTGAAGTGATGGGGCATGCATTAAACATAGTTTCTAAACACGATTAAGATGGACTTCTAAATCTTTTAATTCCCTGTCATCTTATCCTCATGCGAATTACAGCCTAGATCTTTTTCTGTGTCAAAGCCATCAAATTCAGTTTCAGAAGCTTCACTACACAATTGATGCTGTGGAGTTCCTAGTCAATAAATTAAGTCAAGGAGTTCAGTGATCAATCGTATTCAAGAAAGATCATTGCTTGGGAGAAATAATACTAAATTTGAGGGACAAATCCAGGGATGTGGTCTCATTCAAGTGCCTAAAAAATGTTCTTGCACATCTTCCAGCTCTCCAAAAGGTCCAATTTAATGTCCCAAATTGACCCATCACCAACTACCGCGTACTCCATTTTTTGCTTCAGTTCCAAGACAAGAAATAACTTCCAACATTTCTAGCTTTCAACCCCCACAAAAGCTCGTCATTATCTTAATTAATTCCCATAAAATATGCCAACGGTACAACTAAAGATCAACAATATATACATATAGAAAAAAGAAGAAGAAATTAATTGGATTGCCAATATCCTCATATACTTGTATATATATCAAAAGTAGAAACTGTTAGGATTTATATCCCCCAGCAAAATTAATCTCCTTCCTCTTCTACAACTTAATTAACAGTATTACATGCACAGTAGAAGACCAAAGTCTCAAAGAACATAGAAGAGCCTCTAAGACTTCATGGCTTGTTCATATCCGCCTCAGGTCCTCCTCTATGTCGATCAGCTTCCACCACGCAATGCAAAAGCAAAATGCATGCGCGCATGCATGCATTTACCCTTATTTGTAAACTTATCCCCTTATACTTTTTATCAACATTCATCCACCATTTCTAGCAACTTGAACAGGAAAGATTTAGCAACAGCTAGATACACACGTCTTTGGTTTGATGTATGTACGTGATCGAGCTTTCATGCAGAGGCCACGCTCTCCTCGCCGGATCTTTTGGCGTCCTTCGTGGTCTTCTTGACGGCATCCACGCCGTAGTAGTCGACGTACCACTCGACGAACTTGCGCAGACCAGTGGCAAGATCGGTCTTGGGCTGGTAACCGAAGTCCCGGTGTGCCAGTGTGACGTTGGAGTGGGTGTAGGGCACGTCACCGTTCTGTGGCAGGGTTACCACGCTTTTCTTGGCCTTCTTCCCGAGGAGGCCCTCAAGGATGGCGACCATTTTGGCCACCGGCACCGGGGAGGTGTTGCCGAGGTTGTAGACCCTCAGCTGGGCAGGGCCTGTCTTCTTCTTTCCCCCTTCAATGCCCGTGCTTCGCTCGGCAGTGTCGAGCGAACCAAGGACGCCCTGCACGACGTCGTCGATGTAGGTGAAGTCGCGCTGGACGGCTGTGCCGTCGGCCATGCGGAAGAGGGTGATGGACTTGCCGGAGAGAATATTCTTGGCGAAGGAGAAGTATGCCATGTCAGGGCGGCCGTAGGGGCCGTAGACGGTGAAGAACCGGAGGCCGGTTATGGAGAGGCCGTAGATGTGATTGTAGGTGTGGGCGATGGCCTCGCCGGCCTTCTTGGTGGCGGCATAAAGGGAGGCGGGGCGGTCCGTCCGGTGGAACTCGGAGAACGGGATGTCGGTGTTGAGGCCGTAGACGGAGGACGACGAGGCCCAGACGATGGCCGGCTGGGGTTCGGCGTGCTTTGCGGCCACCTCAAAGAGGGATACGAGGCCGGCAACGTTGGAGGCGACGTAGGACTGGGGGTTGCGCATGGCGTAGCGGACGCCGGCCTGGGCGGCGAGGTGGAGGACGTGAGTGAAGGGGACGACGTCAAAGAGGCGAGCCAGGAGCGCGGCGTCGTTGATGTCGGCCTCAAGGACGAGGACGTCGTGGCGGGCGAGGAGAGCCTGTCGGGCGCGCTTGAGGGACGGGTCGTAGTAGCTGTTGAAGTTGTCGAGGCCGAGGACTCCGTCCCCGCGCTCCCTCAGGGCGAGGGAGCAGTGGGTGCCGACGAATCCCGCGGCGCCAGTGACGAGGACGGACTTGCCGGATGGGCGACGAGGGGTGGCAGAGCGGCGGACGTCGCGTTCCCAGGCGGCACCGACGTAGTTGGACGAAGAGGATGACAGGAGGCTCCGGTGATTGGAATGGCCGTGGCCTTCGGCGGAGGGGGAGGTGAGGAGGAGGGGTGGGGAGTGGAGAGCGAAGAGGAGGATGAGAAGGAGGGCGGCGAGGAGGGTGGCGCGGAAAAGGACGTGAGAGGAGGCGGCGAGAAGCTTTACGCTGTTGATGCGCCGGAGGAGGTAGCTGCTGTTGTACCTCTCCAGCTTCGCGATCTTACTCGTGTCCGGGGGCGACGACGGCGCCATTAATTGTTGCCTCTCTCTCTCTCCCTCGTTCTCCCTCTGCTAAGCGCTCTCTTGCTGTGTCTATGCACACAATTAACAGAACCAAAAACTCCGGTGGAAACTAGGGAATGTGGTATATTTGAAAATTTTGCATGCATGCACGCAAGGGTAATGTGGTGATGGTGTTCCTCTTGTGTTGAGAAGGGGAACTAGAGGCATGAGAATGGGGATGGAGAAGGATATAAAGGGGAGGGAGGGAGGGGTGAGAGAGGGGGGGGGGGGGGGGGGGGGGGGGGGGGGATAGATAGAGAAAGAGAGATGGGGGTCCAAGTAAAGGTTGGTAGTGGTTGGATGCCACTTTCTCTTGCGCCTTTGAAGGGAGAGGGTCCTGCTTTTCCTCCTCGTTTGAACTAATGATAGGCAAAGTAAAGAAAGGAGCAAGGCAGCGTTTATGTTTTGCATGCATGTAAATTGACAGATCTCCGTGGATTATTGAGTAGAGTAGCGAGTTTGAGCGTATAATTTCAGTTCTTCTCTCTCTCTCTCTCTCTCTCTCTCTCTCTCTCTCTCTCTCTCTCTCTCTCTCTCTCTCTCTCTCTCTCTCTCTCTCCCCGCTACCTTATTTGAATTTTGGATTCCAAATTTATCTAACCATCCCCCATATCCAGCCGATGGATTCGACGTGACTATGGGTTTTAGTTACAGAGAGATATTAGGGGTCAACAGAGTTAGAGCCGCGTGGAAAAAAATAGCAGTCAATGTACATGTAAACTTCTGCCATCAATTATTATAATATTATATACATATATATGATTGGATGCACCGACGAGAAGAACGCAGTTGTCCACAAATAAATAAAATAATATAATATATATATGTGGCACTGTTGAATGAATACATGCATGCATGGTAGCATGTCTCATGGATGTGTGTGCAGTGGGTCTTCAAATTCTGATTGGATTGCGTTTTGGATGTTTTGCCTGCAAGGGAATTCTCTGAACTCTCAGATTATTTCTGCAGCGACATTGAATCAAGCGGCAGCAACAACAAAAATAAAGAGAACAAAAGAAAAAGAACAAAACAAAGGACGAAAGAATGGAAAGAAAAAGTCATTTACTGCCTTCTATCTCTTTTATGTTCTTGAAAACTTGATTTGGTCCTCAGGAAGCAGTGGCATAGTTAGTTGTCTGCTCCTATTCTATATTTCACAACTAAGAACTCATGAGATTACCGTGCAATCATTTATTACTAGTCAAGAGAAAAAAAAAGTATCAAGAGATTTAGTTGATCTGTTCAAGTCTATTATCTAATTAGTTCCTTTTGAAGATTAAACCTATAGAAGTGCATTCATCATTGTGTTTAGATTTTTAACATTTTCCTAATTAACCATTTTTTACCCCCCAAAAAATTATTAGCTCATGAAAATATGCTCAATCATTTATTTTGCGAATTCGCTCTAAGTTAAAAAGCTCGGCCTATTTTTATATCATAATCTTTTAAGTCGATGAACTAGTCAACCTATATTTATCTCAAGGCCGAATTTTGCAACTTTTATTCAAATGCATAATGACTATGCAGTTCCAGAGCAAGAGATTACTTCCGGTCCTTTGATACACAAAAATCAGTTACAAAGTGCATAGTATAATAAACCGATACCAAAACTAACGAGAGACCAAGATTAAACTAACAAAATAATACGAAAGTTTTACAGGATCTTCCTGCATTGGGTTATGTATTTGAAAAACGATAATTCTTCTTTTAATGTAAACAATAAGAATGATTATAAAATAAAAATAATAATCTCATATTTGATACATGTAGAAAATGTTATATACCAGGTAATGGCCTGTCACGTTTTAAAGTAGAATTACATATATTGAATTTTAGATTAGCATTTGTCTATGTTCTTATCATATAAATAGATTAAATGCACATAATCTTATTGTTAGTTAAAAGTGTTGAGAGGCTGAGTTTGACCTGAGCCGTAAATTTGACTCAACTCGGTCAAGTTTGATCGGATCGGATTAGATTGGATTTAATTTTTTTTATAAGACAAGACCTCACATTACTCAACCGCCAAAAATTTCAAAATAAAATTCTTTTATTTTTTAATATAAAAATACATTTAATATTTCATTTTAAATAATAATATTATTTTAATTATTTTTTATATGGAAAATACTTTATTTTTATATTTTAAATGGTAGAAAATACTTAAATTAAGTAAAAAGTTATTTAAAATAAAATTTTAGTCATTGGATCGGATTCGAATTGGAATTTTTCTTGAAACCACCCGATCCAACTCAACATAGGTCAAGTTGAGACAAACCCTATTATTAGCTTTTCATATGTTTTAAAAAAATATATCAAATCAATATATTTCGAAAGTTGTGACCAAATGAATAAAAACGTATCAAGCTATAAAATTATAATGGTTAGCCTTTATCAAACTTCACTCAAAAAGATATTTGAGCATATTTTCATCAACGGTGGCATTAATAAAGTATTATTTCAATAGTTGGTTAAAGAATGAAGAATCGTCTTAATTTGATATTGGCACAAAATATTAATACAAGGATATTAAATTAAAAATAATTATAAAAATTTATCTGTTTATATAAAAGAGCAATAAACATGTTAATGAAAAACAATTGTAAAATGTATTCGAAAGAGTTAAAATCAATTGAAGCCTTAAAAATATCAAGCATCAAAGAAGATCAATTTTTGAACTTTTTAGTATCAAACCTTCTCTTTTCTTTTTTTTTCTTAAGTGGTTTATTATAAAAGAGATATAATAGGAGAGAAAATATTGTATTTTTGTTGTGAGGTCTTTTGTAATAAAAGTTTTCATCTTACTTTTCATACTATAAAAAATTAGTGAGTATTTGTAACGTCCCCAAATCGCACTCCGCCAAGTGGCAAAATACGCTTCGAAGACGCTACAAGTCATCCTTACGTGTACATCATATTGACTAAAAGAAAGACTTTGACTGGTCAACTCAACATCAAATAAAAGCGGAAGACTAATCATCATATTAATGTTAAAAAGAGTATAACATCATATTACGTGAAAGACTAATAAAGATCATCATATGAGTCCTGAGAAAACTCATCTAATACATCGTCTTGATAATAAGACAAGAGAACTGTCATAAACGAAAAGACTCAGGACATCTATGTGCTGCCACCATGAGCTCAATCTGTCACAATTGGCAATCTTTATCATTTTGACTTGATCCTTCATTTAAAAAGATGCAGGGGAGAAACCTCCTTATGAGTTTTGCAACTCAGTGTAAAAATAAAGTAAAGACAATCGTACTAGACAAGAATTATAAAGATATCATCATCATATAATAGGCATAATCATGATATAAGTAAAAGAAATTCTATAACATGACATATGAATAGGAAATCAATAAGATTATAAGAGAAATCTCCCTATGAGTTTTGCAAAGAAATTCTATAACATGACATATGAATAGGAGATCAATAAGATCATAAGAGAAATCTTCCTATGAGTTTTGCAACTCGGTATGAAAATAAAGTAAAGATAATCGTACTAGACAAGAATTATAAGAATATCATCATCATTTAATAGACATCATCATGATATAAGTAAAAGAAATCCTATAACGTGACATATGAATAGATCAATAAGATCATAAGAAATTCATAAATCAATGTGTCATCTTCTTAAGATCATAGGATCAAGATAGATAATAATAAATCATTGTAAGATGACAAGTGCCAATCATCATTAGTATGAGGTTATTATCATCATCATGTTGAGGATCTGAAAAATCATTATAAAAGTAGAAAGTGCATCATTTTTGTTAAAGCATATTAATAATAGATCAGGAGATCCTAAAAAGATCATCATAAGTGTGGCAAGAGCCATTAATCATCATAAGAAAATTTCATTGTTAATATGTTTCTTCTTCATCATCATCATCTTATTATTCATCTTTGACTTATAGTGAGGTATATTTCAACCCACGTAGAGATTTGCCTCAACCCGCCATCATCATCATCATCATCAAAATTGACAAAGCCAAACCGTAGTCAGCCCATAACTGACCGAGGTCAGCTCATATCTGGCCATCACCAATCCATCATCATTAGAGCTCTCCATTTATCATTTTTCGTCTTTTATCTTGTAACTTTTAATTTATCTTTATTAGGACACAAGGATCATGATCAAGATTTGATCATCATAAAAAAGAATTAACGAGTCATAATGATCAAGGATCTTAATCATCATAATCATATAAGATTTGATCAAAACTACAAGATAGGATCATAGAGTGTAAATATGCATAGTTATAATCATCATCATAAATAGATCAAGATTTATAAGACATGATTAGTTAAATAATATGATTTAAACTAGATGAAAACATCGTAAGGAGAGTCATAGTATCATAAGAACATATTGGATATCATCATTAGTAAACCAGAGGCATAAACAAGATAATCATCATCAGGATTAGGTACATAATCAAAGAATCATAAAAATCATCATAATACTATCGAAACTTTGGTCGAGTATGGTTGGAACTCGGGCTAAATTCGTAGGGTATCATTTCAGAAAATTGAGACATTACCTGGGTCGGGTTCTAATCATACTCGGGCCGAGTTCGGAGTTTCGGCAGATCGGACGATCGTTTCGCTGATCGCTTCTTTGTGGTTACAGCTCGGGCCGAGTCATACTCAATCCGGGCCAAGTTCACGATGAACTGGCCCAAATCTACCATTGTCGAGAGCTCTGAACTCTGCAACGGTCGATCCGAGCATGGACTTACTCGGGCTGAGTTATAGGGAAACCAGGTTGGGTTCCATTACGCAGAAAATGGCGTAACAAAAATGGGGACTTTCCTATCGTCTTTCCAGCGATTGCCGGCGTTAAGAATCATCATATAACATATTAGTGTAACTAGGAATTAATCAGAGCATGCTTCAATCCTAAAATCAAGATTCTATGATGAATCTACTCCAGCTCCATGCCTTGTGAAGTTTCTATCGAAATTCCACGTTCCTTATATTCTTCCTCTTCCTCTTCCTCTTCCTCTTCCTCTTCCTCTTCCTCCGGTCATTCCTATCGATCCAGATGTTCTTCCTTGATGTCCAGGTCCTCCAGTTGCTCTCTTATTGGGTGGCCATCCAGTGCGAGGGAGAGCGACGAGAGATAGGGGAGAAAAAACCAGGGCCGACTTGCAGGGAGAAAAGGGTTGCATTATTTGTTTTGATTTCATATATATAGGGGAGGAATCAGAGTTGTTGTTGGAGTTAATTTCTCCCAAATTTGTTTCCAACTTATCTTCTTGGATTTGGTTTTATCTTTCTTCCCTTTTTTTCTTTTTGTTATGTCTCGAGCATTGCAGTGTTCCGAAAAGAAGAGGCTTGCTTTGCCTTTTGAATGAAAAAGTATGCATTTAAATATGAAGGTCCTCTTCATTGTATTCTTACGAAAGGTGAGGCATAGTAAATTTTTTATGGCCTCAAAATGTGAGAAGTCAAAATGAAGAGTGCACCTAGTTAATGTGCATATATATATGCACATCTATCTTACTTCAAAAAATATTTCTAATCTTATTTTTTATTTTTATTTTTTTTGGCAATTGACTCTTATTTTTATAAACATTTTATGATATCTTATGTTGAATGCATGTAATATCAAAATTATAGTTTATCATGTTAGTATGAGTCAAATGATGTTATCTTGTCTCTATTTTTCTTTCAAAATTATAAAAGGAGGAAACAAAATGAAGCATATAATATCACATCCCTGCAATAAAGTTGTCACAACCTAACTTAAGGTCATGAGAGAAAACATAAAATTTTAAAAAGATTGTGACAAGTATGACAGTGTGGCAGACTTCAGGAATGAAACCTTCATTTTTTATAAATTTAGACACGTGTAAGATGATGTAAAGTGAATATAAAAGGAGCTCAAAGACAATCCTAAAAGAGGAAATCAATTGGAGAAGGGGTGAGGCAACGAGAAAAGCTTTGATTACATTATTCTACTGTTGGATTTTATTCCTTTTATCTGTGTTTTTTCTATAATAGTGGAACTCTATCTTATCATGATGCATTTTGTAATCTTCGTGAACTAATCACTCTTACTTTTGGAGTTATTGTAGGTCAATACATTGCATGGATTAGATACTTTGATCCTTAATTTTAATGACAACACTCATCTTTTTATTTGAATTTTATTTTTATGTGATATTCTATACATTAAGAGATCTTCATTGTATATTTAATATATGTTATTTGTGGGACATCGCCTTGAGAAAAGGTGAATTAGTTAAAACTTTTATTGAGAGGTTTCTTTTCTTTTGATAGCATTTAAAGATTGAATATAGAACCACATTATAATGAACACCAACAGAAGGTGTTGGTGAATATAATCGTTGAGCTTCATGCAAAGGTCTTTGAGAAGGATGTTGAGAGGATATATCCTTCCTAATGTTAATCTAAGTTATGAGAGTGGTTAGATTATTTCTTTGATGACATTATTTCAACAAGAGTTACGACCGACGATGATTTGCGTGGTTCAACAACTTGTTCGATCAATTTACGTTTGGTTCACGTACTTGTTCGAATCAGCTATCCATCGAACAACTTTTGCCGCTGAAGAACTCTTGCTGTTGAACCACCTTGTAGCCGAATGATCCTCGTCGTCGAACCACCTTGCCGCCGAACGATCCTCGCTGCTGCCATCTCATTGTGCTCGCCTCGCTGCTCCGCCACTGAAAATGTGAAGTCTCCTCGTCGCCTTGCTGGCCGTGGTGAGGCGAGGCAGTGACTTCAGAGTGGTGGTGAGGAGAGATCGGACGTCGATGACAATGTGGGGTGCTTCAGAGAGGTGGCATGGTGGGTGGCGAGGCGAGCTCAAGTGGCAATGCGAAAAGACGAAGAGGGTGACGTGGTGGCGAGGCAAGGCAAGCTCGGGCTGCGATGATGCGATGAGCTTTATCGATGGCAATGCAAAGGGAGGGTAGTTGGCACTAAATGGCTCCGCTGAGAGGCTTTTGATAGAGAGTGGGAGACCGAAGTATGAACTAACTGGAACAAGCTATTTCATAACCTATTTTCTCTCGGTCTATTGAAGTAGCCAAGGCCTCTTCTCGTCGTCTCTACTTTTACTGGCATGAGAAGAGAGGCAAGGCGCGGTCGTGGAGAAGGAAAAGGGAATAGACGAAGAGGGTTAGGATTAGGATGAACCAAACACATTACTGAACCGACCGTGAACCAAATCGTGCATCTGTATAGTGAAATGCGCATTTTTTAATCACCATTGTGATCCCAAATCTAGGGAGCAGCCTGCTACCCTCTTTGGTAGGTAGCAGGCCCATTAAACTATCTCTCTCTCTCTCTCTATCTATCTATCTATCTATATATATATATATAATTTTGTAGTTACTTTTATCTTTTATTACTTGATAATATCATTAGTTAAGATGGCTTTAATCATGTAATAACTCTCCTGCCCTATGAATTTGATACCTTAAGAAAATATTAAAATAAAAAATACTTACTATTTGTTTATAAAATTTTAGTTTTCTATTTTTTTTTTTTGCTGAAGTTCTATCTCATTTCCTTTTCGAATCAGGTTTTGCTCATTTGAAGTGTAGTAGTTTGGAAAATAAATTTATTTCTCTATGGTTCTTGACCCCATACTATACTACAAAGAATGTCATACACTTGAGGTTTGAGTTGTATACATTGAGAATTATAAATTTTTTAAACTTGTGTGAAAAAGTTCGAGTGGAGGTATCACTCGTCTACATACCCCCTTCTCAAGTCAAGTATCCCCACAAGAACATGAAACTTAGTTGGTTTAAATTTGATATTTTCTTCATCATATTATGCAACTCCCTAATCCCCTAATCTAATCTTCAAATCCCATGGGTATAAAACAACTATGTAGGAATGTGAATTCTATGACCAATTGTAGCCAATGTAATATAATTCAGAGTTTCAAAGTTAATTAATAATAATTAAATTGACCTCAAGCACATAGTACATCTATTATAGTACTTAGGGTATCGTATCCACAAGGAGAAAATATGCTAATTAGACAAGAGATAACTATGTACGATTAGCTCGAAAGATAAAAAAATATAAATTTGCAACTTCAGAAAGAAATCTAAAAGGTTACAAATAGTTTTTATTTGTTGAAATCTAATTGAAAAGTAACCAACAGAGATATAAAATGAAAAAAAGACAAATCAATAAGAGAAAATAGTTTCGACTAGTTTTGTTGCATGTGTATGTATTTGATTTGAGAACATTAATTACAATGACAAGAATAAGAGTCTGATTCAACTCTCACTATAACAATATACTCATATTAGAGTGCGATCGATTATACATCCTAAACTATTGAACATTTATATGCCATTGACAATTTCATTTATATGCTTGATTTTGACTCTCATTGGGTGCAATTTTCTTCAATAACATCATTGCACCTTCCTTATATGCCCTAAATAACAAACACAAGAAATTTTGACAGAATTTTCTATCTCAAGAAAATAAGAGTAATAATACAAAAGAATGATTCATGCTATTACAAATCTAACTAAGATAAATTTAAATATGGGTGTATTTATATGTTGAAATAGGCATGCAATCCATGTTAAGGAAACTCATGTCTTGGAACTTAATAATACTTGGTCCAGCAGCTTCCTCTAGGCAAATGCACAATTGGCTACAAATGAGTGTACAAGATAAAATGACCTATTGATGGTAGTATCAAGCATTATAAAAATATTCCTTATCACAAAGGGCTACATTCAAATTGAAGATGGTAACTACATGAAGCATAATCTCCTATTGCTAAATTTGTTTCAGCTGTGGTGCAATCCACATTGTCGTTCTTTACGAGGGATGAGAATTGTACGAATTTGGTATATATACATGTTTCACTTAGTTTTCACAATCACAATACTAGTATGGTATGGACCGTAAGTGAACAAATATATATATTTACATGGTTTAAGACAAGCCTCAGTTCTTCAAATTCATTGAGGCATTGCTTTGGTTTGGCTTCAAACAATCAATAGTGCATCATTCTTTATTTATTTATTTCCTAAGAATCATATTTATGGTCATGTTAGTATATGATGATGATCTAACCTTAGAAAGCAAAAACTCTCAAGATTCTCAAGAATTCAAGTCATTTTTTCGCATATTGATTTGCATTAAAGACCTTAGTGTGTTACACTACTTTCTTCATATTGAAGTAGCTTGTCAATAGTGAGAGCTTTTTCTTTGTCAAAGCAAATACATGGTTGACATACTTGAAGAATTGGAATGCTAGGTACTAAACCAACTTATTTTTCGATGGGTCAACAATATCACCTCTCCACTACAACTAGAATTGTATTTTCAGACCTCAAATGATACATTGATTAGTTGGATGGCTCATTATCTAACTATAACTCATCCACAATTATCATATTTTGTCACAATTCATGCAAGTGCCAAGAGATTCTTCATTATCTAAAGAAGTCTCCAAGACAAGGGATCCTCTTATTCAATATTGTAAAACCCGATCCGGTCATCAACCCAAATTGATGATCAGATCAAGTCGAACTAAATGGTCGGAATGAATAATATAAGTAATAAAAAATAATAAAATATGTTAAATAAATTTCTCTCATATTAGTACTTTATAAGATATATAACAAATAAATTAAAATATAATAAAGTAAAATAAAATAGTTTAAATAAGTCAAATAATATAATAAAGTATCACTTAAATAGTTATTACAAAAGATTATTTTTTTTTTGTAATTATAAGTCAAAGAAATATCGATGATATGTGATGAAAAATGGGAAAAAGTTGGTGCATAAATTTTAACAAATATATATATGTGTGTGTGTGTGTGTGTAATATGTTCTAAAAATATTTTTTACCCTAATTATTTTTCATTTTGACCCAACTAGATCACCCAATCTTGTCGGATCGGGCAATCGGACTCAGATTTTGATCAAGTTCAACTAGTACAAAATAGGTAAATATCAAGATGGATGTGAGATGACCCACGAGCAATTTTGATGATTCCACACCGGTCCAACCAGTTGGACGGATTTTATGTATGTCTCCTATCTCATTCTTCTTTGCCCCTCGCAACATATTGTGACAGTGACTATGTTAGTGTCCACCCATTCGATGATCATGCATTGAGTATTTTCTACTCTTGAGCAGTTTGGTTAGTTGGAACACATAAAAAATGGGAGAGACTTAGTATCATCCTCTTGCTAATGCTACTTGTGAACTTTTATGGATATGAAGTTTGCTTTCATCACTCCATGTTTAGCACTTAGCCGATGCTTATACATTTTGACAACCAGTCCACCTTTTTCATCTTACTAACTCTATTTTAAATGCGGGGACAAATCATATTAAATCGGTTTTCATTTTTTCTACAATCGTTTCAAATTTAAGACCACATATGCTCATTATTTGACAACAAAGTTTGAGTTAGTAGATTTATTCATGTAGATTTCAGGTCATATATTTTTTAAAAAAATTTTACTTTTCAAGTTGAAAATTCTATGGTTTGTGTTCTCCAATGTTGGGAGAGTCTTACATATCTACAACAACATTGAAACTGCATTCAAATCAGAATTCTCAAATCATCATCCAAACAAATAAGCATCATAAGCAAAACATAAACCATAGCATATCAAATTAGATTGAAACTTTTTTATAAGAATGTATTATTGCAATCTATGATTAGTTGAGGTGATTGTATATCCTTGTTACAATTTTTTTATAAGAATGTATCTATGATTAGTTGAGGTAGATTATATATATATATATATATATATATGCAATCATAGATAATAATAAAGATATACTTTTGATTGTCATCCAAATATTAAGTTTCTTTGACAAGATAATTGTCCAATGATATGCATACTGTTGTTCTTTAATTAATGGTTCTAAATTAGATTGCACTTTATATATTCTAGAAATTTCTAAAGATAGTTTGCTTGATTTTGTTTATTTTAACTTATCTTTCCTTTTGATGTCACGTCGATGAGCACGAGAGGGGGGGGGGGGGGTCGGCCCCCCTCTACGACCTCGCAGACGAGGTCGAAGAGGGGGTGTCATTTTACTGCCGCACCGGCGAGCGCAAGAGGGGGCCACGCCGGCGAGGTTGGTGCAGTCGGGGCAGAGGATAGATCGGCAACAAGAGGAGAGGTCGGTGGCTCGGTGCAAAGGTAGGAGGATAACGACTTGGTTTTTTTGGTGAACTGGATTTTTTTATAACAAAAAATATGATAGATGATTATCTCAACCATTATAATTAAATAAGTTTAAATCTAATGGTTGTGATGAAGTGTATATACCTGTATGTGTCACGGGGTCATTCTCAGACACTAGACCACGTGCGGCGACTAGGCGGATAGGCACCTAGCCAAGCCTGTTTTGAGTTTGCAGCAGAAGTTTTATGGTCGAGACGACTATGTCGAGAGTTGCTCTTATAGGCATTCAATCACGGACATGACTAGAGTGTTGGACTACTCGTCATGGGACCGTGGCATTGGCACATTGCGACACCAATGCAGGCGCTTGGGCGCTTAACGTCCGAAGGGGCGACGAAGGGACCACGGGACGCCACGGAGGGACACCGATGTGGGTTGCCACCCCACGCTTAAGGCCATGACCCTAGAATTAAAGAAAGCTTACTTGTATTAAATATGATGAAACATAACATACAATTGGGCCTCGGAAGGCACTAGTGAACTCCTCCCAGTGTACCATAGGTATAGGAGTCTTGTTACATATTGAAGATGCAAAAGACGTATCCTACGGGAACGTCACCTACTTGTCCATTCAGATGGCCTTACAAGATAAATGCCCTAAGGGCGGATAACTTGGTACTCCGTAATATTACGCAGTGCGGGGCGGCTGCATGTGTTCCATAGTTTCAGCGCTGAGCGGCCGAGGGCTATAAGTTGAGCGGCACGGGTGCCGCGAGGCTTCACGCTTCGTGTCATGGGAAAACGCCCCGTGGCATTCTCCCCCACCAAAGTCGGCGACGCCCCTGACGCCGTTGTCCGAGCTTCCTCGGGGCCATCGTCTTCAGTCTTGACTTCTCTTGTCTCGTTCAATTCTGTCTTCTTTGCCTTGACATCGACTTCACTAGCATCACACAACGCCAGGAATGCCCGCTCCTTAGGGTCTCGCTAAGGACTCCTCCCTCAGGTCTGCTTCGCTTGTTGATCCTTCGTCCAATCCGGGGTCATCACTTGTGCAACGCCAGTGGAGTCTGCCATGTGCGGTCTGACTTCATCAAGCAACTATCTGTCCATCAAGTCTTTGTTGGCTTCACTTCTCTTCGACTTGCACAGCGTCAACTTGTGTGATTTGGCTTCTTTAGGGGTGACACAACTCTTGGATGCTTCAGAAATCGCTCGGAAAAGAGTTGCTCCAGGGTCGTGCAGAACACGATGAAGAGTCTCGCCATTCGACCTGCATGACTTGACTCGATGCCTTTATGTTGCGGGTGGCCACAACACAAGGTCTCCCTTCCGTCGAATGCGAAGTACGGGACCATCTCACCCTCGATGATCGTTCTTGAATTCTGACGGCTTGAAACAGCACAAATTCTTTGATGACGACATTTGCAATTTGTCTGCTTCGGGTGCTTTGCGTCACTATGATGAGCGATGAGAGTCTTCTCACAGATGCTTCGGGGTGCTTTAGGTCTTTTTGTGGGCTTGACTCAGCGTCTCTATGTTGTAAATGGTTGCAACGTAGAGTCTTCCATACCTCTGCCGAACGAAAAGCGCAGGACCACCTCCTCCTTGGTGATCACCTGATGTTTCGACAGTCTTGAGGCGGAACAAGGTTCTTTGATAGAGAAATTCATGCCTTGTCCATTCTGAGTTGCCATAGTGGGCGACGAGAGTCTCCTCACATTCCCTTGTGGTTCAACTCGCTGTCTCCAAGTTGCAGATGGTTGCAACGTTGAGTTCTTCGTCCGTCGAGTATTGAGAGCGGCTCCACCTTCCCCTTGGTGGACATGAGACATCTCGATGGTTTGCGGTGGAACAAGGTTCTTTGATATAACATTCCGCACCTTGTCCACTCCTAGTCGCTATAGTGAGCGACAATGGGAGTCTCCCCACATGTGCCTACGGTTCGACTCAATTCTCCTGCTTCGATAGGCGATCTTTGTCTTTGACATAAGTAGCTTCCTCCTTGCGACTTGAGCTTCTCTCCCCCACCATTGCCCTTGCCCAAGGGCTTTGGTGGTATGGCACTTGTCATGACTGACTTGACAGCGACGACTAGTGAGCGGAGAATGGGCGATCCTGTCGTTCCAACTCCTTCCTAGTCCAAAGCTTCTAACCCTTTTGCTTGAAGAGCACCAACATTGGGTCTTCATCCTCCTAGGAACACTGTAGGCGGAGCTCGGTGATTCATTTCACTTCCTCCTTCAACATGCCCATCTGGCCGATACTGAACAATGCGATCTTGACCTCCAGTCCCAACATGTCAGGGCTTGCATAATTGATGAGCTGTCACTTCCTCTGTCCCATATTTCAATGGGATGCATGTTTGCCACATTCCACATTGTCGCGATGGCAACGCCATCCTGAGTTTGCCACGTCTTGCAGGGTTCTTGGGATATGCCTTCTTCCGATCCTGGGACCTCATTTGAAGCTTAGGCAACACCTTTGGGGTATGGGCGGGGTGAGATCATTGTGCTCGTTCATGAAGAGGATGCACCTTAGATGCTCGTCTGTCCGCAACTTGGACAAGGTAATGCCATTGCGCTTGTCGGCAAGGATCATGCACCTTTGACATACTTGTCCACCGGGCGGCTGACCCTTATGGAAGAATAGCCGTTCCAGGTCTTCACCGAACCATGGGGATGTTCGTGAAGATGTTCCGCTTAGGTAAGCGGATTGCGGTTGGTGAACTCATGGCATGAGCTCCCAACGTTATCTCCATCTCCATTCGAAGGGACGACATCACCAGTGTGTCCCTCGAACCATTTGGGTTGCGATCCTTGGAGGCCGCTTCGATTGCTCGAGGCGCTGTCCGAGAGGAAAGGGCACTCCTTCCTTCGGTTGGCAGCGGAACACTTGACAGCAACATGTCAAGGCTCGCCGATGCTCGACGCTCATACCATTTGCCAAATTGATCGCTGAGGTGAGGCATCAATTTGCATTGGCATGTATCAAGTTCGTCCCACTCCTCGATGGATGATGTTACGCCACTTGCGGGACGACACTTGACGAGGCTGGCAAGGCTGACGGCCCGTCCCCAAGTGTTTGCAAGTAATCAACGCTTCGCTCCATCTTGCGAAAGTCATCTTGGCATGGCAAGCGATGCTGCAGCACGACAAGATGCTTGTAATTGATGCTCCTTAGCCGATAGGATGATATTCCCTAGCCGAAAAGGGACCATGAACCTTGATGTTTGTCCTTATGCAAACTTCTCCCGTGAAGCGGTTGTGCACTTCACGTTGCATGACTAGGCATGCGATGCGACGTCACATAATACCGAGCAGCGCCAGGTCGTCACGATAGTGCATGACCGACAGTCCCTGAATGTGACACGGATCCTCCGAGTTACACGATGCTCGTGTAAGCGACCCCATGGTATGGGTAGCGCAAGACCATGATGCAGAGCATATGGCCACTCTTGACGCAGCGCGACACTTCAAGATTCCCGACTGTATACCTAGGGTGGTTTATCTACTCGAGTTAGTGACGCATGACCGACCCAGTTAGGCGGGGCGATCAGTCCGCCATCATGATGCATGACGGACGTTCCTTGACACGACACGGGTGTATGAGGAACATACTGCGAGGCATGACTGGGCGTGCGGTGAGGAAGCTTGCCATGCATTCCTCGTTGGCGTCCACGATCAAAGACCATGGTACCAGTGCGCCTGGGCGTGATAGAGTATTTGAGCGGAAGCACATTTCCTACGCCAGGGCACGTTGCGACGACACAAGCGAGTCATCATCGCTGGGTAATCCGAGCAGGAAGAACTTGGCTCTGATACCACTTGTCACAGGGTCATTCTCGGACACTAGACCACGTGCGACGACTAGGCGGATAAGCACCTAGCCAAGCCTATTTTGAATTTGCAGCGAGAGTTTTATGGTCGAGATGACTATGCCGAGAGTCACTCTTATAGGCATTCAATCACGGACATGACTAGAGTGTTGGACTACTCGTCATGGGACCGTGGCATTGGCACGTTGCGCACCAATGCAGGCGCTTGGGCGCTTAACGTTCGAAGGGGCGACGAAGGGACCACGGGACGCCACGAAGGGACACCGATGTGGGTTGTCACCCCACGCTCAAGGCCATGACACTAGAATTAAAGGAAAGTTGACTTGTATTAAATATGATGTAACATAACATACAATTGGGCATCGGAAGGCACTAGTGAACTCCTCCCAGTGTACCGTAGGTATAGGAGTCTTGTTACATATTGAAGATGCAAAAGACGTACCCTACGGGAATGTCACCTACTTGGCCATTCATAAGGACGACCTTACAAGATAAATGCCCTAAGGACGGATAACTTGGTACTCCGCAATATTACGCAGTGCGGGGCGGATGTGTTCCATAGTTTCGACGTTGAGCGGCCGAGGACTACGCTTCGTGTCACGGGAAAACGCCCCGTGACATATGCACCTAAGTGTGTATGCACCCTAATATTCCATATATATATATATATATATTCCATTGCAAGCATTAAGAAAACTTAAGAAATCAATGAGAATTTTTTTCCAAAGGTCTATTATTACAGATGAGCTGATTTAAATGAATTGGATGAAGTACATTATTACATGATCTCTTAAATCACAAGAGAATTGAAGAACTACTATTTCCACATGAACTTTTGATATACCACTTGCCATAATTATATCACTACATATGATTTCATGTCGTTAGATTTTCGTTGATTCTCCCATTTATATTTAATTAATTTACTTTGACGTTACATAATCAACTTGGATGATACACATAATATGCAGCTAAGTGGAGTAATTAAGCATTGTCAGCCAAAAACATTATGGTTTTATTGGAGAGATGTTGATAAGCATGTGCTTAAGGACCCATTATCAGGCTTTACTTCCGGTAATTGACAGGCATCCAAATCAAATTGTATATTCATGAGAAAGATGCCAATTTCCGTGAGCAATGATATCATCTGACCCACACCAGCATCAGCAGCAACAGTGGATGGACACCTAGAATCCTATGCATGTTAGGGGAGATCAAAACACCAATTGCAAGCATCACTTTAAATTATCATTTTGGGGATGCCATCATTCACATAGAGGCATCATGATAGGGGGCGCCTATGCAAAATGCTAAAAGAAAAAAAATAAAAAGAGTGAACAATTCTAACTAGAACTAGTAGCCTGCCTTAAATTTAGCTTTCATTAGATTGGTATCTAAATTAGGAATCTTGATTTGGAACACGGTGAGATCTTATCAAAGTTGTAAAATATATCTTTTCAAAGTGTCAATACAGCCTAATCCACCTTGCATTCTCACTTTCACGTCTTGAAAATTTTGAGGGCCAGGACATGAGAGGACCGTCCTAACTTCCTACAATGCAGTAGCTTTTCACATTGCCATCCATATGGTACGGTCAAACTTTCGTGGCATTCATGATTTAAAGCATTTGGCCCAAGTGATAGTATGATTGCATTTGGAGTCACCATTTTGATTAGGGATAAAAATAGCTTTACTCTATCACCGTCTGAGTAGTTGGAGTGCTAGTAGTTTTACTTTATCATCGTCTAATTAGTCGGAGTGCTAGTAGTTTTTAATGTGAAAATCACAAAAAAAAAAAAGCATTCTCTTGCACTTGTAAATATCTTATTTTTAGAGTACCAATGGAGCGGATGATGTAATACAAGAAAACATGTGTAAAACATATAAGGAATAAATGATTTCATGAATAAAAATCAAATAAAGTTTAGTCCTAAATTGAAATGTGTCATAACATCCAAGTTACTATTTACAATTGATCCCCATTATTAATTGTCATTCTTAACTTTTAAAGTCTTCTAACACACACAATTAAGCGTGCAAGGACCTCAACTTGGGCGAACAAGGACCTCAGCTAGTTAACAGCATAGTTTTCCTTGACTACAATTATACATTATTAAGTGTATATTGAGGACTCCAATGGTCTACTACTCTACTTATTAGTCATATTTCTTCCTTTTCAATTTTCGTCGGAGTCGTAAAAATGACTTTGGTACTCCAAAACGAAACCACGAGTTTTGCAGTTGCTACATTGGCAGACGAGACTAAATTGTTCCAATATGATGGACGAGAATGCACTGGAGTCTGGAGGCTTTCTCTATCCGTGATGCAAGCTCTCTCTCTCTCTCTCTCTCTCTCTCTCTCTCTCTCTCTCTCTCTCTCTCTCTCTCTCTCTCTCTCTCCACACATTACATGACCTTATTGCGTGGAGTTGGACTTATGCCAGTGCATGGTGTTGGACGGGGATGTGGTTTTTGCATTGTCCACGCCAGCACTGCATGCTGGTTGGAATACTTGGAACTTCGAGAGGAATAAAAATAGGGAAGCAATAAAAAAGAAGAAAAAAGTAGTCCTTTCTTTGGTAGATCTTTCTGTCATATAAGATTGGAATATCCTCCACTTGCTTTGTTATACTAATAGTGTCCGCAAGAATTTGGACTTACTATGCTTGGAGTATTAGTAGTAGATTATATAATACTTGGAGTTGAAGTGGAGGCAAACATTTGACCTTTTTTGGGATTTAAGTTATTCTGTAACACCCCAAAATTGCACCTCCCGTCACGTAGGCGGTCGCATTGACCCCGGGGGCGCTACACTATCTATTACTCTACTGACCTTGACTATTCAATAGAACGACTTATGTGGCACTACGAAAAATAATTATAAACATATTATAGGACTTAAATGCGGAAGAGTAGTCGAACTGCTGTGATAATGAATTAAATGCAGAATTTCACAATGTCTCGTGTTATAGAAAATATGCGAAAGTCTATGATGATTCATATTATAGATAGTATGCGAAAGTTCATGATGTCTTTCAATATAAAAAATTATGTAGAAATATAATAAAGCTTGTCTGAAGTTCTATATGCGGAAATCAAACATGATGTCTCTGAACATAAGATGGTTTAAACATAAATGCAATAAAAGCTCGGAGTAGACAGATCAGTCATTTGCAGCATTCTTCAAGCTCTGCGCCCTCCAACAAGTCCTCAATTAACATTCTCACCTGCAAAATCCCATTGTAGGAGAATAAAATATCCATGAGCAAAGAATGTCCAATACACAAGCAATAAATGATGAAATAAAGATTGATGAAAGAAATGTATAAATCTTTATTCATATCGGTATTCTGTTCTTTATCATATCAATGCTTTATCTTTGCTTTACTTTGGCTTTGCTTTATAATGTCTCTATTATACTTTACTCTACATTATTTCTGCTTTGCTTTACAATACTCTACTTTACTTTGCTTTACTGTGAGTTGCACTACGCCTTTTACTTATTAGAATATCCTTAGGGTTGGTTGTCCTATGCGAGCTCGACTTTATTAGGTTGGAAAGCCAGAGGTGCCTCTCTGATTCTCTGATTCCAGAAAGCCCATAAGGAAAAGAGGTGGGTGTTACAACCTCACCCAGTTCGGAAGTAGGGGGAAGAATTCCTACAGTCCAGGAACAGTGGTCGGTTACAAGACCTGTATGTTCACTGTCTCCTCAGCTAGCTACATGTCCCTCTGGCATAATACTTTAATATTTAAGGGAAGGGGTATGTCCTTTAGCATCACTCTTCATTCGAGATATAGGTGGGAGAAACCTGAAATCTCAGGAATAGGGATCATTTAAAACAGTAGCGTCGTTGTCCCCTCAGCTAATTACCTATCCCTTCTCTACTTTAAATCTCTAATCTTTGCTTTAACTTTGGGGCGGCACATAGCAATCACATGTCTTTATCCTTGACTTTGATTATCTTTCGTTACTGTGAAAAACTATGATTTAGGATCCACTGGAAGTTGATCTTTGTACAATGAGACTCAGTTAGTATAGGTGAACTAGTCAGAGTCGTAATTTGATTAGGGGTGGATCAACCCAATTAAGTGTGGTCAATGCATCTCTGTCGGACCGATCGACCGTTCTAGATGGAGCGATCGACCGTCCTCTAGTATCGGTCGACCAGTTCTCCGAAATCAATTGACCGAGTTCTCGGTCATCACGCTACGAATCGGTCGACCGTCCAGAGTGTCGGTCGATCGGTCGTTAGGCCATGGAGATGCGCACTGCACGTCGGATCAATCGACCGTTCTTTAGGACCGGTCGATCGATCATAAGATGCCGTCTATTTATCGATGTACTGATCGGTCGACCGCCGTGGTGGGGCCGGTTGACCGATGATGAAAGGTTCGTGTGTGTTCTATGTGTAGACCGGTCGACCGGTCTCTGGAATCGGTCGACCGGTCACTGTGATAAAATAGGGCCGCCGAATTTCTTCATGGATTCCGGCGGCCTTCCGGCCGTCAATTGACACCGACATGAATACAAAATATGTAGGAAATAACTTCAAGATTATATTGAACCTATCATACGCATTCAACAAATCTCTAATTCATCGTTTAGGGATTTAAACGCTTCGGGTACCTTTCTCGTCGGAAGATCGAATGCGTCGGTCGTTGTTTCTCTGTCGATCGTCGTTGATCGTTCGTGATCGATGCGAGTGAGTCACTTGGTCCTTGTGTACGTGAGGAGGGCTGCCGTGCGCTGAGGAAATGTCGAATGACGAAGGTTGCCGATCGCCTCTGTCTTCGTCGTTCAATCGCGCGTCGCAGTCGTCGATCGGAGGAAGAGAGGAACGAGAGGGAGGAGGAGGTCGGGGGTTCCAAGAGGGCGCCATTGCGTCCCTCCTCCCCCCCCCCCCCCCCCCCCTTCTTATATGCCCCGGCCGACCCTTGGTCGGCCGGAGACGAAGGGCGGAAGGCCAAGGGAGGCGACGCCTCCCCTACCAACCCTTCGTTTCGAATTTCTTTTTTTAAAGACAGTTACGTTACATTATTACCCTCTAAAAAGAAAATTCATCCTCGAATTTGGATAAGGGTTAAGGCTTACCTGAAAAGTTCAAGAAATTTCTCTCGCATTTCCGATTCGACTTCCCAAGTCGCTTCTTTTCCTTGCGACCTTAACTAGCGCCACACGCTTCTTCCCTTGTTGATGTTCTTGGTAGTCCAAAATCTCCGTGGGATGTTCCTCATATGTCAGATCCTCCTTGAGGTTCGGTTCCTCAATTTGGATCACGTTGGCGTAGTCGTGCCTGTACATCTGGAGGAGGGAGACATGGAAGACGTTGTGCACCTTTGAATACGCCAGAGGCAGGGCCAACCTGCATGCTGAGTCTCCAACCATCTCGAGTATCTCGAATGGGCCTACGTACCTTGGGCTCAATTTTCCCCGTTTGCTGAAACGCATTACTCCTTTAGTGGGGGAGACCTTGAGTAGAACTTGATCGCCCGCCTTGAACTTATGTTCTCGGCGCTTTTTATCCGCGTAGGCCTTCTAGATATCTTGAGCAGACTTCATTCTTTTCTTTATTAGTTCCACCCTGTATGTATACTCCTGCGTCTGCTTTTGTAATTCAGCGCTTAAGATTTTTCTTTCTTCAACTTCGCCCTAACACGTTGGAGAATGACATGGGCGACCATACAGTGCTTCAAAGGAAGACATCTCTATACTAGCATGGAAACTGTTATTGTAGAAAAACTCTATGAGAGTAAGGTGTTTATCCCAGCTACCATGCCAGTCCAAAGCGCATGCTCTCAGCATATCCTCCACTGTCTGAATTGTCCTCTCGGTTTGTCCATCAGTTTGTGGATGAAAGGCAGTGCTATACCGGAGCCTTGTCCCAAAAGCATTCTGAAGACTCTTCCAGAATCTGGAGGTGAACCTGGAATTTCTGTCGGATACAATGGCTACCGAAATTCCGTGAAGCCTAACAATCTCCTGCACATATAAATCCATGAGGCTTTCAAGAGATTATTTTACCTTGATGGGTAGGAAGTGAGTCGATTTAGTGAGTCGGTCCACTATAACCCAAATGGCGTCATGCCCCTTCTGCGTTCGAGGTAGACCTGTGATAAAATCCATCGATATTTTTTCTCACTTCCACTGTGGGATGCCCAGACTCTTCAAGATTCCCTGTGACTTCTGGTGTTCTATCTTGACCTATTGGCACACAATGCATTTGGAGACATAATCCGTTGTCTCCTTTTTCATGTCTGGCCACCAGAAACTTCTCTGTACATCCTTGTACATCTTTGTACTCCCTAGGTGGATCACAAATTCGGACTTGTGGCATTCGTCTAGCACTTCTCTTCGAAGTTCCGATTTGTTCGGTACCCATAGCCGGTCGCGGTACCTGATGCCACCATCTGAAGAGACCCTGAGATTTGTTGTTTCTATACTTGTCTTTATCATCATATCTTGATACTCTGCGTCTTCCACTTGTGCTTCTATGATCCTTCCTATTACATCTGGCACTATGCGCTGCATCATTATTAGCGATCCATCGTGCCTCACTTTTGGTGTCCATTTGAACACTTCTTCCATGAGTTCGAACCGACGTAGACGCATGTAGGCCAAGGATCCTTCCCATTTTCTGCTGAGCGCGTCAGCTATTGAGTTTGCCTTACCAGGTTGGTAGCTAATGGCAAATTCGTAATCCTTTAGAAACTCCATCCAACGCCTCTGACGCATGTTCAGCTCCTTCTGTGTAAAAACATACTTTAAGCTTTTGTGGTCTGTATAGACTACAAATTCTTCTCCATAAAAGTAGTGACGTCAAAGCTTGAGGGCGAACACTACTGCTGCCAACTCGAGGTCATGCGTTGGATAATTAACCTCGTGCTTCTTCAGCTGTCTGGATGCGTATGCCACTACTTTGCCATGTTACATTAGCACGCATCACAATCCCGTACCACTGGCGTCGCTGTATACCACGTAACCATCATTGCCCGATGGTAACGTCAGGATCGGTGCTGAAGTGAGTCGTCCCTTTAATTCTTGGAAACTTTCTTCGCATTCAGGCGACCAAATGAACTTTTCTCCTTTCCTGGTGAGCTTGGTCAGCGGCAATACTATTCTGGAGAAATCTTTGATAAAACGTTTGTAATAGCCAGCCAAATCGAGGAAACTCCTAATCTCTGAGACATTCTTCGGTTGGGTCCAATTGAACACCACTTCAACCTTCGCGGGATCCACTGCTACTCCGTCTTCAGAGATGATATGTCCGAGGAACATGATCTGCTCCAACCAGAATTCGCACTTTGAAAACTTTGCATATAGTTTCTTTGCTCGCAATGTTTCCAGTACTGTCCTCAGATGCTCTCTATGCTGTTCCATGTTTGACGAATAGACGAGGATATCATCGACGAAGATAATTACGAACTTATCCAGGTGTTCGTGGAAAGTTCGATTCATGAGGTCCATGAATGTTGCTGGGGCGTTTGTCAAACCAAACAGCATCACCATGAACTCATAATGTCCATATCTTGATCGAAAAGACGTCTTTGGGATGTCTTCCTCTGCAACCCTTAACTGATGGTATCCACTCCTCAGATCGATCTCTGAGAACACCCTTGCCTTGGACAGTTGATCAAATAGGTCGTCGATGCGAGGTATTGGGTACTTGTTCTTTATTGTGACTTTGTTCAATATTCTATAGTCAATACAAAGCCTCAAAGACCGTCCTTTTTGACAAAAAGAACAGGTGCTCCCCAAGGTGAGACGCTCGACCTTATGAAATCCTTGTTTAGTAGTTCTTGAATCTGATCCTTCAATTTTTTCATCTCTGCCGGAGTCATGCGATATGGGACTTTGGAGATTGGTGCAGTTTCGAGCGCTACTTTAATGTGAAAGTCTATCTCCCTCCGGGGCGGTAGACCACTGACATCCTCAGGAAATACGTCAGGAAATTTCCTTACCACTTCTATGTCTTGGGGAGCCTTCTTTGGTTCCTCTATTTTGATTATACTGGTTAAGTAACCTCTGCATCCTTTTTGCAGTAGTTTCTGTGCCTTTATAGCAGATACTATGATTTTTGGTTCCTTTTGTGCAATTTCTCTGACTATAATTTTATCTTTATTCTGTGTACCTATGATTACTTTCTTTTGTTTGCACAGTATGGACACATCATGTGAGGTCAGCCAATTCATGCCCAAAATTATATCATAATCTCTCATATGGATGATGATGAGATTGGTAGGATGATTCCTTTTCTCTATTTCTATGGGTACATTGGGAAGGTGTTTTGTGGTAATGAGGGTGCCTTGTGGGGTCAATATATTCATCTCGCTGCTGTTGTTATTGTTGTGCTTGTTGTTGCGGTGGGGGAGAAGCTTGTTGTGGCGGACGGTACGACTGTTGCTGTTGTTGAGAGCGATGGTTCTATTGAGGTGCCGCATAAGGATGGTATCGATTGTCCCGTCGCTGGTGTTGACGATTGTTATTACGAAACTGTTGCTGCTGCGGCTGGAAACTCTGTCCTACATTGGGTCTTCTGGGCTCTCTGCAGGTCTTGATGGTCTTTCTCCGATAAAGTAGCCAAAATGATGGCGTCCTCTAAGGTCTTGTAGTTTTCGAATCTGGTATGAGGTCTCAGGACGGGATTCAGTCCGTCCACAAAACGCTTGGTCACATCCAATTCGTCCATGGTTAACTTGGAGTACTTCCTCAGCCTGACGAACTTCGTCATGTATTGTTCTACCGTCATTGTCTCTTGTACCAAGTCCAAGAACTCCTTCTGCTTCAGACCCCTTTGAAATCTGGGGAAATAACGTGTCTCAAACGCCTGACGGAAATCTTCCCATGCAACTGTTCTTATGTGCGGAAAGCTGGTGGCCTTTCTCCCCTTCCACAAAATTCTCAGCCTCACTGGTGTAGCCATATTCTCTTCTTTGATATGACATTTATAAAAAGGACCATACCCATAATTGAGAGAGGCACATAAAAAATCCAAGATTCTTGTTCTTACTAAAAGGAAAAATCTTAGGTAACAATTGAAGCCAAAATACTCAATATTCATTAAAGCAATTATTATTCTCTTGATAAGGTTCAAAAAGCATAACATATGTCTGAGGCACACTAAGACCTTCAAAACGAGATACGTCAACACTAATCCCCACGTCTAGAATGATAGGGGCACTCATCATCAGTGTGTCCTATATAGCAGAGATCACAGCACTCCTCTGGATCGGTCTGACTGATAGGGCTCGCGTCTCTGAACTGTAGCTCATGTGGTGGTGCAGGGTCTTCTTCTTCTTCGTCATCGGAGGATATACAAATCGGGTCATCTATATGGCTACCCTCCATCGGCCAATTCTCCCTTGGGATCACGTCTTCCAATGCCCCAATGGGCGAGGAAGAAAAAGCATGATCGTTGCTTCCAACGCTCTCTAAATTCGTATCCAAATACTCTGGTCTCTCTGGAGTAGGCTGTGGAGGGGTTGGGGGATCTAGTGGGCGCCTGTTAAATCCAATTACATGACCTCCCCTACGTAAAATCCTGGTGATCATGCGACGTGGAGGCATCTATAACATAATAAACCCAATAATATAAGTATGATTCTCATAGGGATGTACTTATTACTTACTTGAGGAGTGGAGCCGCAGATGCTTGAGAAGTTTACACATGACTTTACTTTGAGCTGTGTAACAATGAGAACGATGAACGCTATGCATGAACATATACTCTACTATGATCAATGAAGGAGCCAAGAACTTAGGCTCTGATACCAAACTGTAACACCCCCAAAATCGCACCTCCCGCCACATAGGCGATCGGATTGACCTCGGGGACGCTACACTATCTATTGCTCTACTGACCTTGACTATTCAATAGAACGACTTACGTGGCACTACTAAAAATAATTATAAACATATTATAGGACTTAAATGCGGAAGAGCAGTCGAACTGCTGTGATAATGAATTAAATGTAGAATTTCACAATGTCTCGTGCTATAGAAAATATGCGAAAGTCTATGATGATTCATATTATAGATAGTATGCGAAAGTTCATGGTGTCTTTCAATATAAAAAATTATGCAGAAATATAATAAAGCTTGTCTGAAGTTCTATATGCAGAAACCAAACATGATGTCTCTGAACATAAGATGGTTTAAACATAAATGCAATAAAAGCTTGGAGTAGACAGATCAGTCATTTGCAGCATTCTCCAAGCTCTGCGCCCTCCAACAAGTCCTCAATTGGCATTCTCACCTGCAAAATCCCATTGCAGGAGAATAGAATATCCATGAGCAAAGAATGCCCAGTACACAAGCAATAAATGATGAAATAAAGATCGATGAAAGAAATGTATAAATTTTTATTCATATCGGTATTCTGTTCTTTATCATATCAATGCTTTATCTTTGCTTTACTTTGACTTTGCTTTACAATGTCTCTACTATACTTTACTCTACATTATCTCTACTTTGCTTTACAATACTCTACTTTACTTTGCTTTACTGTGAGTTGCACTACGCCTTTTACATTACTAGAATATTCTTAGGGTTGTTTGTCCTATGCGAGCTCGACTTTATTAGGTTGGAAAGCCAAATGTGCCTCTCTGATTCTCTGATGCCAAAAAGCCCATAAGGGAAAGAGGTGGGTGTTACAACCTCACCTAGTTCGGAAGTAGGGGAAAGAATTCCTACAGTCCAAGAACAGTGGTCGGTTACAAGACATGTAGGTTCAATGTCTCCTCAGCTAGCTACCTATCCCTCTGACATAATACTTTAACTTTTAAGGGAAGGGGTATGTCCTTTAACATCACCCTTCATTCGAGATACAGGTGGGAGAAACCTGAAATCTCAGGAATATGGGTCATTTAAGACAGTAGCGTCGTTGTCCCCTCAGCTAACTACATATCCCTTCTCTACTTTAAATCTCTGATCTTTGCTTTAACTTTGGGGCGGCACATAACAATCACATGTCTTTATCCTTAACTTTGATTATCTTTCGTTACTGTGAAAAATTATGATTTAGGATCCACTGGAAGTTTATCTTTGTACAATGAGACTCAATTAGTATAGGTGAACTAGTCAGAGTCGTAATTTGATTAAGGGTGGATCAACCCAATTAAGTGTGGTCAATGCATCTCTGTCGGACCGGTCGACCGTTCCAGATGGAGTGGTCGACCGTTCCAGATGGAGCGGTCGACCGTCCTCTGGTATCGGTCGATCGAGTTCTCGGTCGTCACGCCTACGAATCGGTCGACCGTCCAGAGTGTCGGTCGACCGATCGTCAGGCCATGGAGATGCGCACTGCGCGTCGGATCGATCGATCGTTCTTGATGCCGTCTATTTATCCATGTACTGATCGGTCGACCGCCGTGGTGGAGCCGGTCGACCGATGATGAAAGGTTCGTGTGTGTTCTGTGTGTAGACCGGTCGACCGGTCTCTGGAATCGGTCGACCGGTCGCTGTGATAAAATAGGGCCACCGAATTTCTTCATGGATTCTGGCGGCCTTCCGACCGTCAATTGACGCCGACATGAATACAAAATATGTAGGAAATAACTTTAAGATTATATTGAACCTATTCTACGCATTCAACAAATCTCTAATTTAGGAATTTAAACGCTTTGGGTACCTTTCTCGTCGGAAGATCGAATGCGTCGGTCGTTGTTTCTCCGTCGGTCGTCGTTGATCGTTCGTGATCGGTGCGAGTGAGTCGCCTGGTCCTTGCGTACGTGAGGAGGGCTGCCGTGCGCTGAGGAAATGTCGAATGACGAAGGTTGCCGGTCGCCTCTGTCTTCGTCGCTCAGTCACGTGTCGCGGTTGTCGGTCGGAGGAAGAGAGGAACGAGAGGGAGGAGGAGGTCGGGGGTTCCAAGAGGGCGCCATTGCATCCCTCCCCCCCCCCCCCTTCTTATATGCCCCGGCCGACCCTTGGTCAGCCGGAGACGAAGGGGCGGAAGGCCAGGGGAGGCGACGCCTCCCCTGTCGACCCTTCGTTTCGAATTTCTTTTTTTTAAAGGCAGTTACGTTACATATTCCATTCCATGTCAGTCGGACAGAGGTTGTTGTGTTTGAAAAAAAAAGTAGGTGAATATCAAGGTTTAGAGTGGACTTTTTAGTGTTGCGATCTGAGTTTACGAGATGTCTTTGATATTTGAGATCATTAACGTTCGTCTAATTCGAAGTCGGAAGGCAATAATAATTTATTACTAAATATTATTTGAATATGTAGCTACTAACATTGCTGGGGTTCACGAAGAGCAGCACCTTACGTTTGGGATTCATTGAATCAACCAAAGTTTATTAAGATTTACGATGGACTTTAATAGGTAGCAAAATGGCATAAGAAACTATTCTCTCAAGAAGAATTATATAGAAATGGAGGGATATAAAAATTTATCGATTTGTAAAAATATCGAATATAAAAGTATCGATCTGTAAAAATTTGTCGGAGTTGTAATTTACCAAAAACAAACAGTAAGACATTGTGAATGAGACATCATATCTTCCTTGTTCATCTGACCCTACTAGAAGTTAATAAGTGGCAAGACAATTATGAGAGAAGTGAAGTTTTTTCCCTTTTTTTATCCATTTGGCATAATCTGTTCAAGGACACACGGACGGAAGATACAGCAGTCTAAAAAGACAGCTGCAGAGGTCGAATGTGGTGGTGAAAAAAATGTTTTCATCAAATTTAATTCCTGACAGTCCAGTCCCCGACGATCTCTGCTGATCTCTCTCTCTCTCTCTCTCTGTGCACGTTTTATATCTGCGTTTTTTTCTGGAAGCTTCCTCCCTCTGTTCACTACAATGAACAGATGCAGTTGATTCCATCTTCACTAGAAACTTTTGCCCTGCATCAGATTCAAAGGTTTCGAATTCCACACCCCCTTTGCAAGAAGCTGGATTGAGTAAGAAGAGGACTACACTGGCGTTGTGCTTTAATTGTTGTTCCTGTAAGTAGCCATGTTTCCAACGTTGCAATTGGTGAAAGAAACTTGTGCAGTAAATTTGTGTGCCGTGCCAGTAACTGGTGTGTGTGTGTGAGAGAGAGAGGTTCAGATGTGGTTTGAGATACTCTCTATCCTTTTTTATTTTTTTTCCCCTGTGCTGTTAATCTTTAGCTTCATGCATGTTTGCACAATTCTGCTGTCAAGCCTTCCTTCACAATCATCCAGCTTGAACTCAGTGACCAATTGCAGAGTCTTCTTTTCTTCCGAAATCTTGTGAAGATATGATTAAATATCAGCATCAAGAGAAACTAATGAGTTCCTGGAATGCATGTGACAGGAGCCAATGGAGGACAGGAACATAATAAAATATTACAAAAAAATGTGTTCCTAAATGCAGTACTCAGCATAGATGATTGACTGATTCTCTTTTCACATTCTTACGCGATCCCATCTCTCTCTCTCTCTCTCTCTCTCTCTCTCTCTCTCTCTCTCTCTCTCTCTTTGTTGGTTCACTAAAACTTAAATCCCTGATGACATTTTACACCATGCTGAAAGGTAATGGTTGAAATCAAAAAACGTTTTATTAGTGTGGTATGAAAAAAGAAAAAGATTTAAAGATAAGAAGTACACCTTGAAATATGTTATTTCGGTATGAAAAAGCCAAAAAAAGAACTTTAAAGATGAGAAGTACACTTTGAAATATGCACATAAAAAAAGATGAATTTTATAAATAGCCATTCAATTATATCTTCATTCTCAATTTAATCATCCACTTTAATTTATAACTCAATGATCTAAATTTAATAATCTTATAGTCGTGTCGTCCTAGCCGGTGATTGAAACTTTATTGATTAAATACTGGTGTTAGTATATTTTTCTCTTCTTTACGTCAAATTTTAAAATAAAAAAGATATTAACTCTTGTAAATATGATTTATTTATCAATGCTAAAATTAAGTGTAAAATAAATATTGACGTGAGTGTCGCATTAGCATTTTAATTGATAATTTTTTTGTGATTGGTTAGGATGATCATGACTGTAAAATTATAAAAATTGAACCACCGTTGAGTTAGAAAGTAAAATTTGATAATCAAATCGTAAACCGAAGATAATAGTTCAATCATTGTTTATAAAATTTATTTTAAAAAAGACAACCAACATTATATTGTAACACAAAAAAGAGTGTTATATATATATATATATATATATATATATATATATATATATATATATATATATATATATATATTTCTATCATTTCAAAGATCTATTGTGAATAAAACTCTACGAGAAAAATATAGAAAATACTCACAATCTTAATTAGTTTTTCTTCATCCAAAATATATTCTGATTTTGTATAAGATAATATACTTGAAAGAAAATTTAGGCTCGTTATTTTAAAATAATATAAAATAGTTCTTGAGATCCCTATCCATTAGATTTAAAAGCGTAATAACTTTAATGATTTAATTTTATTGAGATTTATTATTATAATGTAAATATTATAAAAAAACTGAATAAATTATTTAACGTCAAGAAAAACTAATGTCCTATTCTTTTAATTTATAAATATTTTTATCCTTTCATTGTTTCGTTTAATATCTTTTTCTTTTAATTTAATTATTACTTCAGTTAATAACTTCCATTTTTTATATTTTTTTATTAAATTATTTCTCCTTTTTTCATTCAATTATTTCTATTTTAATTTTTTCTCCTACTTCTTCTTTTCCTCCTTAAATTTCTCACTTCATTCTTCTCCTTAAATTTCTCACTTCATTTATACACCATCATTTACCTTTTTTCTCCTTTCAAAATTATTTATTTTCTTTCCTCTTTTATTTGATTCTATCATTCAAATTTCCAATGTTACAATTTTTTAATACAAAAAAGCAAACTGGCTGAACCGATTTTTTTCATTCATGATGATTCTTTTTCATTTCATTCTATCATTAAATTTTTTAAATTCGCATTTTTTAATACAATAATTTTAAAACAGGATTGAACCGATGATTGAATCGTTTTTGCACCGTTCAATTCAATTTTTTGTCATTTCTAATTTGAAAGAAAATCAAATTATGATCGATTCGCGATTGAACTAGTTGAACCGAGTGATTCCGTCGGAATTTAAAAACACACAGCAAAATCCACCTTTAGGTGAGACAAAGGGAGATGCATTGAGGCCCTAGTCCTAGCTCGTATCGGACATCGGAGACGTGTCCTAAATTCGGACCGGCAAAAAAGGTCATCCATGAAAGAAAAGTTGAGTGAGCTGCATCCACCGGTCGAATTTGACAAAGATATAGGACTTTATGTTATGACGCTTGCAACAGTGATTGAACTCTGACTGTGTTCTTCTGCAATAAATACACTTTTGATATTTTGTTACACTACTTTCATGTCAATTAAAATTATCCCAAAATACAGCTGGGAAGCTTTTTTTAAAATTAGCCCCCACGTGATGAACTATGGTAGATTTGTTAGCCGACTATGCATGAAAATAATGTTAAGATTGTAGATTTAATTAATATAGCAGTGTAACTTATTTTATTGTTTTATGTCTATTTATTTATTTCTTTATATTATTTTATAATTAAAAAAAAGTCGTTACTCATTAAAAACTAATTAAATCCTGAGTCGCTTCAGACAAGACCATAATGAATATTATAAATACAAGTGGCTTATAGTACAATGATCGGTATTTAGCAAAAAGTGTCCTAACCTGCCTCTCCTACTCTTAAACATTCAGTAAAATTGATAACGTTTCAATAACATTTTGAAAATATTATACAAAAACTGAACGTTTTTGTGATCGCAAGTTCAAATTTTAGAGTCATCATTTTAATTTAAAATCATCATTTTAATCAAAATTTATTCATCCGAACGTCAAATTAATCAAATGTTAACTGAAAAAAATTGAATGAAGCTGCAGAATTTCATTTGATTAGTGATGGCTATTTCGACATTTCAAAAGGTGACATACACGAACAAACTTCGGTGACATTTACTATACGTCACAAAAACAAAGCATCGTTCCAGCTCCTCGCCCATTACACCACTCCACTTTAGATGCAGCCAAAATGTAGGAAAAGAAGGGGGAGCCAAGTGAATTTTTCAGCCAAACAAATTGATTTTATATATCTCATCTAGGTCGTTCTGCAATTATTGGATTCAACTTCTCTGGCCCTACAAATTTCTCTTGGATTAGATTCTGAGGTCTGTCGGTGTCTGTCAGTGTACAACTTGCAAATATTTGACACACTCATTATATTGTCTGAACTGAGCTCAATTCATTTGCATGTGGTACAGTGCAACTAGGGCCAGATATAACTCCCATGATAATGAAAGGTAAATCAACGTTGATAGTGAACAAATACAATTAGCTACTGCTAAATAAAAGATCATGATGTCGAAGTGATCGTTAAAGAACAATTCCATCATCAGTAATACCATGGCCACTGACATCGTAAGTTAGGGTTACAAGTTTGTCAAAGAGCCGAAGAAGCATTAGATTATTTGCTTGTCACATTATCAAATGCTCAGGCCAAATGGGTCAGCAAGTACGTGCTGCAAGATTGCTGAATGCTTGCAAGCACAAGAGGATTGGATACATGAGAACAAAGTTTGCAATTTAAGAGTATCAAAGCCTTCTAACATCTTGCCTCGTTCGTCATCGGAATTTTCTGGAGTCAGCTGTCTCTGCTGTAGGTAGACAACACGACGGAGCAAATCAAGCCTTTAACACCAGCTTATTCAAAGCCGTGCTGATCCTATCCTCTGGGATGTTGATACCCCCTTTAACATCAGGTCTGCAATACTCAAAGAAGTCCAGTATTTCCATGGAAATACTCTTTACCTGGCAATCAAGGATGCTTATCTTAAGCTTTTTAAGGGTAAAGAACGATTTTTTTAAAGGGAAAAAAGATGAAAATGATCCTCTCATAATGGTTCCGGAGAGCTTACAATATTCATGTCCACTCGAAGTTCTTCAAACCATGAAGTTGTCTCCTTATCCTTAAGAATACTAGCAATGTATATGCAGGCCAGAGCTATCATATGTGGAGGGTGTATAAGAATAAGATCCATCTTGTAGGTGTCATTTACCAGGCCCCTGTAAGGTAGTTATGGGAAAAGGTTCACCTTATTGAGCAAAAAAATTTCACAAGTCAAACTTATCAGAAAAGAAAACAAAAACATATTCACCCATATTTTTGGAACATAAATCACGTGATTTTGCTCTCTCTGCTGCAGCTAATTATTACTGTAACAGAAGCACAAAGACCCCAGGTTCTTTTATGAAAATAAAAAGAAACTTTACTTAGCTCACTACTTCAAAGCAGTCAACACTCTTGAACTATCGGTCACTATTCTCAATAGTGTGCCCAGATATGGTAATTATACCACCAGAACAACATTTCACTTTTTAACAGATGATTATTCAAAGCTACTCTCTGATTTTGTGGGTTTGAATGGGAAAGATATGTCATCAACCTCTCACAATCGCTTCATGAAAAATGGCTTAAAAGGAACTTGGGACAAGTTCCATAACCTTACAATCAGAAATAAAGAAACTAAGTGAAACTATAACTAATGTTAGAGGAAATAACAAAAGCAAGCCAAGTGCCTTAAAAAAATATCTTACCAAGCAGTTTGTGTCAAATCTGTTAAGCCAGCATCCTGCAACAACCTGAAGAAAAGATTGACCATGTTCTTTCTGAGTCTTCAATATGGAATGCACATAAAGTAGTGCTTACATAATATATCCTAAGCAGCGGTAACGTTAATTTATTTACATTTGACGATCACTTGCATAAGGATCAGTACTGACATTAGGCAGGAACAACTGAGGCAACCACAAATCTATACTTACTATATTAAAAGGAGAGTACTTTTTATGAGAATATGACATTTGGCATGATAATATGATGCCACGTGTCCTTAAGAAAATATATCATATACTATAATATGTATAGTAATTAGAATGTGTGGAAATGTTGCCATGTTAATATATTATAATACTAATTAATGTGTATGGTGATTTGAACGTGGTAAGAGTACAAGTAACTGACAATTATAGTTACGTACATATATATAAGATTTTGATTTTTTTTGGCACTCCCCACAAGATCATGTATGTTTTCTGGTGGATGTATTGTTTATTGGCATGTGATGATGGTTATGGGGTGAATCGGGTGATTACATGCAGCAGAAATTGTAGGAAAGGTGTCATGCCATTTTCATGCATGTTAATAATTAACTTCCGAGTCGCAACATTACAAGTGAGTGCTACTATGCCCCTACTTCCACTAATAAGAAGGTTATGGATGCATTCACAGTCTCATCCTGAGTGATACACAACTAATTTGACATTACTTTCAAGTTAAAAGAATTGACTCATATATTAAATTTAAGTGACATGTCTTTACCAAATTATTTCTCTATGCGATAGTGGAACATTTTATATTCAATTTAAGAAACAATGTTATTTGATCAGATCAAGGTATATACATTAAGTAGACATCATTAGTTGGCTTACATTCATGTTTATGCATAAGTATGAAATATTATTTGAGAGGACAATAATAGTTGAAGCTCCACGTGAATATTTTCTTTTAAAAAAAGACTTTAGTAGTGTTACTCAAAATAAATATTTATTATAAATTGTTAAGAACCTAAACTAAACTCCGCCTATATTTTATAGCCGGTCCCAAGCCCGGATAAAGGAGGAGGGTTGTGTTAGGCCCCGACAGCCAGCATAAAATCTTGTCGAATCTTATGAATATGGCATCATATGATCCATGTAGCCGACCCCACCTAGTGGGATAAGGCTTTGTTGTTGTTGTTGTTGTTAAGAACCTAAACTAATTATTACGTAAAAACAATAATATATATATTTTTATAATGTGTTATGAAGTCAAACTTTCAACAATTAATAACATGAGAACACAGTGAATTTATGATTTTGTACTATATGATTTTGTTCTTTACTATTGAATTTATGTCATCTTCTTATAAGTCTTTTAAAAACCATGGAGCCTCTATCTAAAATTGTTTATGCATTTCATGCAAATTCTTATAGCATGAGAGTAATACATATATATCTAATATGTTCCATGAACAAAATTATCATGCAACAAGTTTTTTTATGCGACATGATTAATTTTTTTAATAATTAAATTATATAATATAAAAACATAACATGTTTTTATTTTAGAAATTGATAGCTAATATTTTATGTTAATGATACTGTATTTTATAGATAAAATTATTTATTAAAAATAAGAGTGTAGATGTGTTTATGTGATTATTTTTAACTTGAAAATAAGAGTAAAATATTTTTGTCTTAGTGACGAAGAAATTAAAATTTAAAATGATGGACGTGTTTTGCATATAATGAATATCCAAAGGTTTTGTTTGATAACTCTTTTCTATACATGCTAAGTTGCATATTTTTTAATTGACAAAAATATAATTGCATGCATGACTTGAAAATTCAAGCAATATAAATAATTTTAGAAGGTATAATTCGTGTATAACGTAGGACTATTTATTAATCTTAAATGCAAAATAATATATAAGGATTTTGATAAAAAAATAAGGATAATTCAACATATGCATGAATCTATTGACAAGTATTCATCATGTATTTAAAATTTATCATATTTTTAGATAATTAAAGTAGTGATCAAACAAATATAATATATTCAGTTATTATTCAATAATAATAACCTCAGCTATTTATCAACTATGTTATTTCAATATATTGTGATTAATACTAATAAAGGATAATGGATAAAAATATAACAAAATAATAAAAATATAATTATTAAAGAGAAATTATATGTTAAATTTAATGTATTTAACCATGTTGGCAATTTGAAATTTACAAATTTTATGTCATACTTTTTAAAATTATTTCTATGTTGATCTTTTGTTTTACATATTATAAAGATAAGTTGGGTAATAAATTTTTAATAATAAAATAGCATCAATTTTTTTTAGAAAAACATGACGTATTGATAGATTAATGACAAAATGATATAAAATTATTTGTATTATGTGTAAGTTTGAAATTAAAAATTATTTGTATTCTTACAAAAAATATTATGTATACTTTTATTTTTTAATATTATCCTTTCAATTTCTACAAATATAGAAACATAATCTATTTTTCTTCATAACAAAACAAAAAAATATTTTGATGATGTTACTTTTCTATATCCAGCGTGCATTGCACCATGTACATATTTGAAATTTAGTTTTAATATACTATTTATTCAAAAATTGAATATGTCATTGTTACTATTTATTTTCTTGAACTAATAAAAGTACATGTTAATGCTTTATCTATTTTGGAAATTGAGGTTTTGCACTTGGTTATGTCTTTGTGTTAGAATTATTTCTATCACCTATTTACAACAACAACAACAACAAAGCCTTATCCCACTAGGTAGGGTCGGCTATTTCAATTAGCTATTTGAATTAGCTAAATTATCATTTTATAATATATTTTTATTTTTTTTTAAATAACATGGCTTTTCTCATTTTTCGTATTTGATTAGGTTTATTCTGAGTTACTTTTGAAAACCAATTAGTCACAAATGATCATTAAAGCGATAATCAAGGTTAAATTAATATATATTTAGTTATTTCATAAATTTATAAATATTATTATTTAGTTAAATAAAATATAAATTTATAACTAATGATGAGACACGGTTTTTACACTATCCGCACATCGTGCGGGGAGTATACTAGTTAGGTTGAGAAAGAGAGGAATGTGAAGCCTTAGGGGCTACGTCTCTAATATATATAATAGTTGAGTGCTCTGCAAGACAATGTGAAGTCATTTTAACTACAAATTCAGTTGCATCTTTCTCAATTTACCCAGCACAACACTGAGAAAAGGAAAATATCTAACAAAACTGGACTCCATTATGTAAAGGACCTGATGATAGTCATCAACAAAACCACAACCTGATGCGGTCAAGTACATGTGACATACTGAAACAAGCTAATAAAGGAACCTCGACCTGGCACAAATTTTCAACACATGATCAAAATTATTCCTTTATTTTAAATCATTCTGTTTACTATATCTTGGCAATTAACACTAATGTCGAATGATCAAATTCAAAATAATCAAAACATCATTCAAATGCTGAAAATAAGACAAATTATTACATTTTATTTGTCTGGAGTAGCCACTTTTAAGAGCAAGAATCCATGAGAAAGTGTACAAGCAACAAGAAAGTAACCCTTTTAAGGTCATGATCAAATGTCAACTTTACATGGTTATTCTGCATTAATGCACGAATTTAGAAGCATTTTTATTCTACAGTTTATGATTGTCTTCAAGAATTTGTTTTGAGAGACCGTCCTCGGGCTACACCAACTTTGCAGAATTTCATCCCATGTTAATTGTAAGAATGTTTTTCTTGTATGCTAGAAAACCAACACAAATTAACCATACAAAACAGACAAAATCATACAAATATAATAGAAGATTAATTGCAACAAACTAAGTATAATAAACTTACTGAAGCAGTGGCCGATAAGGATGGTAAACAACCAAATAATAATCAAGGGCTTCCAGAACTTTCATTTCCATTTCAAGAATGTCCTTTATTTCAAAACGGTATTTTTCATCCGAACTAGAAGTACCTGTTGTACAACAATTAGAAATAGAAAAGTAAGATATCGTACATACAAAAAGAATTCACAATAGTTCAAAATATCACTGATAAACAAGAACGCAGGAATTAGAAATAGAAAAGTAAGAACTCGTACATACAAGAGAATTCCAATAGTCTAAAACAAGAATACAGGAAAAGATGAATAGTTACACATTTTTTTGATGTAGAATACAAGAAGTCTAGCCTGGACCATGCTCTCTTCTGCTTTTGATGCCAAGTACAAGCAAGCAGGGGCAACTAGACGGGGATCATATTCGGTCATGCTTTTTCTATACAATAGTTAAAGACAACGGAATGTTAAGATAAACATGTCATTTGGTCATTCTACACATATCAGCCACTAATAGACCTACATGAAAGTATTCGTCAACAAATATAATATAATATAATAGGGCCATAATAAAGATGTGCCTGCATTTAGAAAGTCCAAAAGAATATGGTGTCCCAATGTTAAATAAACATAAAAAAAAGCTCCAACATACCGGGTATATACACGTCTGAAGTATGTTATTGCTGTCGCTATAACCCTGGAAAGATGGACAGCTCTAAGGTTCAATATCAAAACATGAATATAATAAATAAGCAATCATAGTGCCCCAGGCCAAAGAAAGAAGTATAATGGTATTTGTGTAAGCCATCAGAAAATTCATTATGTTAGTTATGCGAAGTGATTGATCATTTTAAAGAAGGGCCACAATTACACTAGAGAGACTGCTGAGATATGATTTGTATATCTTTCCATATCTTTGTAATATTATTCAGGATTTATCCCAAATTTTCTAGAATAATATCCCAGATATTTTGGGATAATATCATTGATATTCTGGAGTAATATTCTAGCATATTCTCGACATGGATCAACGAATATATTGTGGCGTTGTATGATCCATGTAGCCGACCCCACCTAGTGGGATAAGGCTTTGTTGTTGTTGTATTCTCCTTTCTTGTATTGCCTGCCTTTATTATAAATAAGGAGGCACTAGTGTTTGGGTGAATACAACAACAACAAAGCCTTATCCCACTAGGTGGGGTCGGCTACATGGATCATACGACGCCAATTCGTTGATCCATGTTCATAAGAATTCGACAGGATTTTACGCTGGCTGTCGGGGCCTATAGTGTTTGGGTGAATAACAAGTAAAAATCATATTTCTCAACATGGTATCAGAACGGGTTGATTAGAGATCTGTGTGAACTCCTCTCGCCGATTCGTCGGCTTCCATGGCTCCTGAGAGTCCAGGAAGCATGTTTATGGCTTGATGATCCACATTTCTGATTTCCCCTTTTCTCTCTCTCTCTGTTTCTGGTTCAGGTTCTTCTTGTTACGTCTGTGTGTCTCTGTGTTTTCTTTTATATTTCTCTCTTCCGCTATTTTCGCATCTCCTTCTTCTGTTGCAAGATAAATCTTAGCACTGCACAGGAGCTCGGAAACTATTGCAGAATGAAACTTCATTTTTGCCTCTTCCATGTTTTCTTCGCTTTTATTTGTTTATCGGTGTTACCTCTGGACTTGCCTTCGGGCCTCTATTGATCAAAGCAGCGATCTCAGATCGATATTTTGTACCTTTGTGGTTTCTCTCCTTTGTTCCTCTTCTCCACCTTCTCTACCCCACAGGGGCATCTCTGCAGCTTTGATGTCACGTTTTTGTGATACCCTAAGTCCTTGAGGGCTTCCTACGCCTTTGAGGCGTCTTGCACTTCATAAGGAGTGTCCTACTGAACCTCTATTGCTCGGAGCTTAACCTCCGGAATTATACCGGCGTCATTGTGGACGACCGGACTTGGCCGACGTTGTTATCAACGATCGGAACCTACTTCCTTTATGGCGATGGATCGTGACTGGCGTTCCTCAAGTCGTCTCTTTGGAGTTTCCTCTCCATTTGCCGTTATCGGCGTTCTACCGACATTGTTGCCGGATTTGGGAGCTGTGTTTCCAGCTCATCCGGTTCTCTACTTCCATTGAAGAATATCTACTTGCCTCATTGGATGTTATGCTACTGCTGCTCAAGCTCTCTTCAAGTTGGGGCATGTCGGCAAAATCATTGTTGGCGTCTTCCTCTCCGATGTTCTTTCAACAATAGCCATCCTCTAGGTGTTTGTCAAATTGTCTCTACTGCTTGAAGCCTGGTCTTGGTCATTGTCTTCATCACACGTCACCCAGCAGGTGTTCGACGAGTGGTTACAGTGCCGCTGTTATGTGATTCCGCCACGGTGTCCTTTAAGCCGCCGCCATTCGGTCTCTTCCCAGCGTCGACTTGGGGGGGCGTGTTGGAATATAGAATCGTCGACGTCATCAACTTTTTGGCTACCAAGTTAGGCATGATTGATATGCGACAAGCTAGGCATGATTGATATTTATGCTCCAGCTTGAGGGGGAGTGTTGAGATATGATTTGCATATCTTTTCATATCTTTGTAATATTATTCAGGATTAGTATCCTAGATTTTCTAGAATAATATCCCAGATATTTTGCGATAATATCCTTGATATACTGGAGTAATATTCTAGCATATTCTCCTTTCTTGTATTGCCTACCTTTATTATAAATAAGGAGGCACTAGTGTTTGGGTGAATAACAAGTGAAAACATATTTCTCAACAGAGACCATAATGCATAAAATAACAATCTTACTAAGATCATGTTTTTTCTCTTTGGTCATTGCACATAGGGGAAAAGAACATAAAAGAATCAGCAATAAAGCTCTCCAAATTAATTCATATTTCAGGAACTAGCCACAAAGAGAGTTAAGAGTTTTGTATTATGTTTCAAAAAGATTTATGCCACATACCACGGGCATATTTCATGAACAAATTAAGAGCCATACTAGGTCGACCCAGTGAAGCAAGAAACAGAACAAACCCAAATGCATTTAGGTCGCTTCAGGCTCAAGGTTGGGTTGAGCCTGACCCTATCCCTCACCAACCCTCCGTCCTTGGCTCCTCACAAGTTGCGTCTCGCCCTACTCCGTGATCCAGCAATCCCCTTGATTCTCCTCACCCTGCCTCTCGACTCCCTGAGAAGAATGTGGCAGCGATAGGCCTCTTTCTGCAACTCTTCCTGCATCGGCTCAGTGTTGGCCAAAGAACCAAAGCTGTTTGCAAGCCCCATTGCAGCGCTCTTGTTAAGGCAAATGGCAAGTGCAGTTGAATTCCAGTGAATGATGACTACTTATTCCCACGCTTCGATTAATTTGTGAACCTTATTGCGTGTCCAGTTTTCTACTTGATGTGAATCAATGAATGAGAGAATATGTAGGTTATAGGATTTCATCCATATTTCTAGATTTTAACTTTACCCATTGTGAGTCTGTATGAGTAACATGAAAAAAAATTGAGAACCAGACATGTAATGAAAAAAATTCAGGTCATCCGCCACCCATCCTGACCCATCCAAGGTCATGTCGGCCAAAAGAGCTTAACCCAACCTGATCGAATTTGGTCGGGTAGGGGTCAGTTTTGACCCAACCCGTGAGCGCCCCTAAGCCATACAATCAAAGGAGATACTTCAATCTGATGTTTCTATTATGAACCTCATTATTCTGTGTTTAGCTTTCACTTAACAAAATGTTGATAGTTGTCGAATATGGGGTTTTCTAGCAACATACTCCTGCACCAAATGTGTCTGATATTTAAATAAGACTGTGTCAAATTAGTTTATTTTAGTTAATTGTCAACAACAACAAAGCCTTATCCCACTAGGTGGGGTCGGCTACATGGATCATACGACACCATTCCGATATTCGTTGATCCATGTTCATGAGATTCGACAGGATTTTACGCTGGCTGTCGGGGCCTAATACAACTCTCCTCCTTTATCCGAGCTTGGGACCGGCTATAAAACATAGGCGGAGTTCCCACTAATTGTCGTTGTTGTTGTTGTAGTTAATTGTCACCTTAATTTAGATTAGGTCGAAAATGATTGCATCTTATGAGAGATTAGCAATAATACAAACCTCTTAACATCCAACTAAAGCACAAAACTGTCCATTCTACAGAATCATAGTTACAAAACATACACTTGATAAAACATCAAATTGCATTCACTTCTTTTCAATATCACAAAGGAGACTCCCAGTGTGAAGAAACAAACTACAATGTATAAACAACTGAAACATACAACCACATGAAAGCATTTACATTGTAACAACTGAACCAAATTGGGCACTTATAACCATAGTTCTCAAATGAGACTAACAAAATTTAAGCACTTTTCTAAAGCCTGCAAGAGAAATTAGAATAGGAACATCTAACCTTTGCCTGACTTTAACCTGTAATGCCAACTTCCAAATATCTGGAAAAAGAATCTTATTTTCAGAAACAATGAACACAACATTTATTTTCTCAAAAACATCAAGAAGAAAATTGGAACTATATAGATGTTCGCTTTATCTGTGGTACATGAGACAATGCCATAAATAAATAAATAAAATATCAAAGAATTTGCATGTAAAGCTAACATAATAGGAGAACTGATGAAAAATTCAAACCACTAAATATAAATCATATAAAACACTCAAGTAATTATAGTTTCACTTCGATGCGGAAACCTTTTATTAGACAGGGATGCAGAAACTGATGCCCATGCTGATATTACTTCTTATAATAAAGTGAACCAATGGCATGCAAATGAGCCAACAACTTGGATTTCTCTCTTCTGATTGTCATATTAATTGACATTAAACTCTACTTGAGAACAACTGACAATCGAGATGTCTTGTGTGAACCAATTTAGTGAAATTTAGGTATCTCTCAACTGATTTGATGATGAGTGACAACATCATTGAAGTTGAACACCAGGCATGTATGTACCATTAGTTTCCAAGAAAGTATTACAGCACAAAAGTTTTCATGAAAGCAAGACTGCTGCAGTATTATCTCAGAAAATTTGCAGAATGCTGAACCATATTAATTAAAGTTTACATATCTATTGACTAAAAGTACGACATGACTTCATTATTCATTTGATCTCAATATAAACTGACAAAGATAATCACATTATCTTTGCATGCAGGTTATCATTGGCGATTACTGCATTGACTCAACTTTCCACGGGGCAAGGTAACAGGCGATCTCTAGTATGTTTTTAAAACATGAGCAAGCAACTCGATCAAAGTCAGAAATTTCATCATCTTCGATCCTGGTAAGAAAACATGTTTTCATAATTATTGTTTACATTTATGCCCTCTGTAAAGTTAATAATCATCTAAAGATGGTGGCATTATTACCCCCCATCACAGCATCACTTTGTGAGCTTACAAATTTTCTGCATATTGCCACAAGAGCACCACTTTCTTCTCGTGCGCAAACAATTGAATCGCGTCAAATATTAGATTGTTGTCTTTAAAATCGACCGCACAGACCAAACGACTACCCGAAACAAGGAAAACAGAAAAAAAAAAACCCTAAAGAACCAACAACCAGCGAGAGAGTGTGCTCTTACGGATGGTCATGTAGATCTTGATGAGACGGAACTCCTCTTGCGTGAGTCCCTTCTCCTTGTCGAGCGGCTGCACGACGTTGACCTCCTCGGGGTCCAGGAGATGCTTGCTGGCAACAAAAGCAGAAGCGAGGCATCGCCATGAGAGGGCGAGCAGAAGAAACCGCAGGAGCAAAAGGAGGTAAAGTAAAGAATCGAACAAAAAAAAGAGAGATTTTGGCGTACTAGTGGGACGAAGTCCAGAAGTTAGCGGCCATGAGTTAAATTGCCTTCGTTTTTTTGGAGAAGCGAAGCGGAAAGAAAACAAGTAACAGCAAAGGACCAATTTTATAAACTTTTACTTTTTCTCTTACCAACTCGCCAATGAGTTAAATTCCGGATACCAGCTACTGTCGTCGGATTTTAGATCTAAAAAAATTGTCCGTTATTTTTCGGATCCATTTTTTAAATTAAAAAATACTCAAAACCATTTTAAAAAATAAAAATTACTTTTTTAATGGGTTAATTTTTGGATGATTTTTTTTAACCCCTACTTTTATTTATATATATATATATATATATATTAAATTTAACATAAAAACTATTTAATTTTATATTATAGATAAAATATACTTGTCAAATTAAAATTCGATAATGTGATAAAAAAAAGTATGAGATTTTATAAAAAAATATTATATCTATAAAAATAGATAACTTAGGAATTAATTGTATAAATAAAAATGGGCTACACGAGCCTCTACGATTTTTTCGGGTGGAGCTCTAATTTTAGCGGTTTATTTTTAATTTATAAAAAATCATCCTAAATTATATTTATACCCCTAATTTTTTACTCTTTTCAAGTCAATTTTTTCGGATCGAGTAGATTTTTCGGATTTTTTACACGCCACCAATACTAGCAATTGATTTTTTTCGAAAAAGCGCGCTTATCTATTAAAATATGAAGAAAACCATAGTAGATATATTTATTATTTAAGAAGGGAGCCCACAAGGAGGATTAACATTCCAAAAAAATATTGTTAGCAAAAGAACGACCGAGTTAGTAAGAAATCAATCGAACAGAAGAAAAATTATACTAAATGCTCTTCAACTTTAATTTTTGCTCAATGATACTCTCAAATTTCACTTTGTAACTATAATGCCCTTCATCTTTTAACTCGTTTCACTCGGTGCCCTCCTTACCCATGATCGCCAGTCTCCCGGTCAAAAAGCTGACGTGGCGCTGATATAATATCTCCCTCCTCTCCACATTCTAATGACATGGCAATATTATAATAATAAAAATAAAAAATTTGCCATGTCGTCGAGACACGACCCTCTTCTCAAACGCACTGGCAGACGTGCCGGAGTCGATAGGTCCGTCGCGGGAGGGCGACCCACACACACACACCCCTCCCTTTTTTTTTTGCCTGCGTGTAGGGGGTCCCCCCCTCCTTGTCACACTTACGCGTCGGAGAAGAGGGTTGCCCCTCGATGACGTGACAATTATTTATTTATTTTTTAATTATTTTAATATTGTCACGTTATTGGAATGTCAATGTAGAGGGGAGAGAGATGTTGTGTCAACGCCACACCATCTTCTTGATCGGGAGATTGTCAATCATGGGTAAGGAGAGCACCTGGTAAACGAGTTAAAAGATGGAGGACATTCGAGTTACAAAGTGAAGTTGGAGGGTATCGCTGAGCAAACGTTAAAATTGGAGGATATTTGGTGTAATTTTTCCGTCGAACAGAGGTTTAGTAAAATATCGTTACATAATTTAATTTGTAGTCAATCCATCAGGTGATCTAATAAAAAAATCCAACACCCCTATCTCCTCCCTTGCGATCGAAAATTCATTGGAGTCAACTTTAATTCGACCTTGAGACGAGCTCCAATCGAAACTCGGCATGAGTCTTTAGAGGTTTCGTGTTTGAGGATGGTGGATAATTGGATATTAACATACTCACTATACTGGGTCATAATTTTTTTTCAAGTCGTCTGAATGATTGCTTGACTACCACGAAAATGATCATTCCTCAAGCCTCATCAAGATGAATCCTAATCAAGACATACTCTAGAATCCCAATTGGGCATATGTGCAAAAGTAAAAAAAAGCTTGGATTATACTTTTAAATTTGATATGCTGACTAATTTTCTTAAAATTTAAGTTGTTAGGAAGAGCAAACCCAATGATTTTATATTTTTAACATTCTTCTTCACATGTGAGTTGATGACAACTTTCATTTAACTCAGCCCACCACGTAGACAACAAAGAGAACATATTTTTTTAATAAGAACTTAACGAAATTTGAACTCATAATTTTTTGCTCTAATATCATATTAAATTCGATGTGCTGACCAATTTTTTTAAAAAGTTTAAGTCGTTAGAAAGAGAAACATCAATGATTTTATATTCTTAACATCAACTTATAACTAGAACTAGTGGAAGAGCAATGAAAAAATAATAGATGAGACACAATCTCTCTCTGCAAGCCAGAAAGAAGACATGTCACATTACTAGCAGTATTAAAATGAACAATAGTATCTAAAGTAAGTAGACGACCATGGGATTGCTTTCGAAGAAAGTGAAGAATTTTTGGGAACCGAGATCTTCCAAATTCTATGTGGCAAGGTACCATAGACAGAATCAGCAGCATCTAAGTTGTGGCTGTCATTTATTTAAATTTATGTATCATCATCTGCACATACAGAAACAAAGAAGAGACACCAAAGATCAATAAATCACCAAAACATTCATTCAATAAAACATGATTCCATGCATGGTCATGAATAAAATAAGAGAATGGGTAAAGAGCCGCTTCTTAGCGTTTGTGGTAGGCTGCTTAGCGCTATAGCATTGTCCATCTTTTTTTTTAAGCTTCCTTTTTATGACTTGAATTCGATTTATATGAGATGTCCATTTTTTTGGATGGCCATGATTAATTAACATGTTAAAGACATTAACTTTTCTCTCTCCTACAACCGACATATCCGAACTCCGAAGATCAACGGGCAGGCTGCACAAAGATCTGGGCATGGAGATCAGCGACGTGAAGCACAAGGGCACGAGCAAGCGCCACGCCGAGTTTGAAGAGGATGGTGTCATCGCCGGCGCGGTGCTGTAGGCTAGAGAGAAGCGCAGGGTTGTCGATGAGATGGATTACTTCTCCAAGAAGCGAAAGGATCAAAAGGGGAGACATTAACCATCGGGTCTTAATGAGACAAATCTCGGCTTAAAGAAAGATCATCTTACTATTAATGTTGGTGGATCAGTACTTAATTTGTCATCTCTATATACATATCTTATAATTATTATTTCGCTGGTCACTGGTGTTAATTAAGTCTTTCATGATTCATGTGTTCGACAGATGAGCTTGCAGCTTCTCACAGTTGCGAATACAGGAAGTGATCAGTCCATGCTTGATAATGGTGTCTCATCCATCAATGAAGATAAAGATGCTAAAAACAAGGTTGAAAAAGAGAGATCATATTATCTAGACAGCTCATTCCTATAATAATCTTAAATTTCTTTTGAATTTTAGTGTGTTGATTTTACTAGTTATCATCGTTGTCAGCTTGTGCTCACAAATGAAGAGAACCAGAGGCTAAAAGGTATGCTTGGACATGTAACCAAGAGCTACAATCCCTAGAGATCAGCGGACAATGCGCGAAGATCAATTGACATCTCTTTGATGTCGTTGGCGGCCTTTCATGGTCGACACTGGACATCGACGATCAAAATGTACGCGTCCTTCTGTGCTCCAGTCGGTTGAGATGTACATTTCTCCATTGAAACTTCGTTGTGATTGATCGCTGGTGATTGACGAAGTGAACACATCAAATTATCTCTAGTATTCACGGAGACAGAAAACTACGGTTAACTGATCGACCATGGAGTCAGCAAAGTCCTTTTTATTAGGATCTTTAACATGTCAACTAATCATGTCCAAGGAAATGTACGTCTCACATAAATCGAATTCAAATCATAAAAAGGAAACTTAAAATGAAAAAGATGAGCACTGCCATCCAACGGTGCCTTCGGCGCTAAGCAGACTCCTTAGCTCAAGTGCTAAGGAGGGACTCTTTATCCTAAGAGAATTTAAAAGCAATGTTTTAAAACATCGGCCCGGAACGGCCGGTCGGATCAGTGTCCGGCAAATAAAACGAGTCATGGGTCAGCTCAAACCTGGATTGCCCATTGATCCGTGTTGGACCGGTCAAACCCAGGTTTGACCGCGGGTTCTCATGACCCAGCCGGTTTTTTTTTAAAAAAAAGGTTACATGTTTTTGCTAGGGCCGGCTGGTGCGGCTCTTGCTTCATTGCATTTGGGTCAGTGTGGCCGCTCCACTCCCGACTCCAGCACGGCGACGCACTGTCAAGATCTGTCGAAGACCGCTGAGATCCGACGAAGACCGCCGAGATCCGACGACCATGGAGTCACGGACCTGGTAGCAGGGGCTTCGGCGACCGCAGATTCAACGGCCACAGAGTCACTGATCTGGCAGTACGGGGCAACCTTCGATCTCCGACGAACGCTGCCTGCGATCCGATGACAAACATACGATCTGACGATCACCGACGATCCTGCGGCGATCGGTGAGTTTCTTACATTCTTAGTTGTTAAGTTCTTCGGTCCGATGAGTTTCCGTCGACATTTTCTTTGGGTGTGCGCGACCTCCTTTAGGCTTTAATAGCACGGCCGTTGGTCGGCGGCGATGCTTGGACCAAGGCGCACCGCTCGTCGTGCCTAGCCGGTCAAGATGCTCTTTGACACGACCAAGGGGACGCCCTAGCCGGCAGGGCGCGGTCATGCCCGACCAAGGCACGGCCTTGCAAGCCAGGTCGCCCTTTGGCCGGCAAGGGGGCGCTCAGGCCAGCCAAGCACGCCCATGACCGGCCAAGGGGGGCGCCTAGGTCAGTCACGCACGATCATGACTGGCTATTATTAATTGTGTTAGATTTGAATTATTAATTGTGTTGAGTTGTGATTAAAAAAATTAGTCATTATTATTAGTGAATAATAATAATACATATTGATTATATATTATTTATATTAATTTATTATAATCCGGTCCGACCATTCGATCCGACCCGGTCCAACCCGACTCGTTAATCTATCCGGGTCAAAGGTCGGGTCGGATCTTACAACCTTGTTTAAAAGTGCATATAAGTTTAATCATGTCCATATTAATATAAGTCTGGAAAAAGTAAATTTAAATAAGTGAATTTTATATGAATTGTTGAGATATAAATATTTAAAAAATAAATAACAATAAAATAGAATAATAAAACTGTTCAACGGTCAATTTTTTTTATAACTTTCCATATCGTAAATTTTCAACAATATCTCATGGCATAAAGAAAAGATCAATATGTAGAAGAACTGAAGGTATTCACGTACTTTTTTGTGTTGCGTGGGTGGACACTATTTTACGCATTTTTTTTATTTGTCTCAATATATTTTTTATTAATAATTTAAACGGCCATTGATAATAATAATAAAAAAATATTCAAATTATTAACAGCATTATATTTTATTTATATTTTATTCCATGGCTGATATAATCATCTTTTTTATAATTTGGTATGACGTAAAATTATTTTTTATTCTCGTTAATGATTTTTAAATTATTATTAAAGGAATATATAAAAATAATTTATATATATATATTCTTTAAATTTTAGTGTCAATCGGAATAGGTTGTTCCTTAAAAAAATACACTATTTATAAAGTCGTGTTTAAAAAAAAACAAACTGACTTGTTTGACAAAAAAAAAAGGAATGATAACTTATTCTGACATTTATACATTAACCAATCTCTTTAACTATTAATTAATAGAGAGGTGGGATATGGTAGTATAGTGTGTAGTGTGTCATTAAAAAGTTTATATTTGAATAACAAGTTATAAAAAATCACAAATTGGAGAATGAAGATTTTAATTATTAAAAATTTATTTTTACTCTTTATTATATATAAACAAATTATAATATCTAACGAGAATAAAATTTTATCTTTTTACTGTTAATTTATTTTTTTATTTTGTCTATTTTCTAATTTTTATTGTATTCTTTTTCTCGTTAATAGTTTATTCATCTATTTTAAAAAGTAAAAAAATGAGAGATAAATATTTATAAAAGAAGAATTATAAATAAAACTATTTTATCAATGTAATATTCATATGAAAGATAAAATAATTTACCAATGAGAGAGAAAGGAAAGTGAGATCAATTTAGTAATAAGATATATGGTTTAATTTAGCAACAAAAGCGAAGAATTAATTTGGTTAAAAAATTATTTATTCGTTCTCATTCCATCAATTTAATAAAATAAAAATATGATATTTATAGGACTTAAATAATCCATCGGACCCCTCTTATTTGAAATAAAAATTTAATCAAATAAGATTTATTTAATTCCATTCTTCCATATTCCACCCGCCAAGTTAGATATAATATAAATTGAGAAGCTTTAAAACAAAAATTTAGGTGAGAATAAATGGTTGAAGATGAACAGACATTAAAGTTTTTGGAATTTCTAAAAAAAGTCATTAAATGTTATAAAAGATTATTAAGATTTCAAAAAGACATGTATTAAATAACATTAAATATTATGCAAAAGTTTAGAAGATTCATTGAAAGATATAACGTCATGCAACTTAAAAAATATTAAAAACATCTTGGGAAGTATCTTGGATGTGAATGATCATCTTGGAAGTTGAAGAGTCTTTCACTTATTATGTTATTTAATTAGAGCTAGTATAAATAGGAATGCATATAAAATGTGAAGTATGTTATGTTTTGTTAGATTATGAATATTAACTTTTTATCTTTAAATTATGTATATCTTGATGAATTTCTTGATATACTTAGTTTTTTTTTGTTGTTCTTGGGGACTTTATTCTCTTTTAAAAATTCATCCGCCATCAATAAGTGAAATAAAAATTAACTTCATAATTTCCTTACAAATATGCAAGATGCATATTTTGAATTAGTCCCACGTAAATAAGTCACGAAAGAAATAATGCGTATATATAAGAACATGACATTGCCCAAGTGTGAAGCATTTTGATAAAATAGTGTGGACCAATACTCATGAGCAGATTACTTATGGTATCATAACTACTCTGCATATCCACATGTATAAGTAAAATAATTTGAATAATTTAAGTGGAGTAATACAATTTTAACTTTGCATACTAGGGTTTATGTATAAAAGAATTCTTTTCTGTAATGGGCGTACCAAAAGTTTGGCAATTGGAACTAAGTGAAACTAAGGGCTAGTCTTGATTCTTGATCTAAAATCGGGCCATTACTTTTTTTTCAACTTTTTTTTATTTGGCGTTCCTTTTTTCTTTACAATCTAAATTTTTAAAGATTTCTTTCTCTTGCCTTTTATAGATAAAATATTATATTTATTAAATATAATATATTTATTATAAAGGATTAATTTAATATTATTTATTACTTATATTTCATAAAAAATTAAAATTTGCTTAGATATAATTTATTAATATATAACTTATTAAATTTAAATTCTATACTTTTTAAATATATTTTTTAATAGAAAAAATAGTTTATACTTTATTTTGATTAATCAACATAATTATATTTTATATTTAGAATATATTCTTTTATTCAAACGTCCACTAAAATTAATCTATCACATCTAATATTTTTACATATTACATCAACTACTTAGTTCTTCATTTTCATATTCCAGTTCATTTAAATACATTTCAAAATTATCAATTCAATTATTCACATAGAACTCGAAAGAATATCAAACGTAATCTTATGCATCTATATTTGATTTTGAAGCATGTTTTATTGAGATTCAATATGTTAACTAGCTAAATCAATCGCGATCACGACATAATTTCATATGTAATATGCATAGATATGCCTGTGAGTGACTTATCTAAGACTTGTCTCATGTGTCTTTCCCCTTGGGAGACTCTCATTGAGTGATCTCATCCCACTTCACGCGGAGTGGCTCTAATACCATGCGTAACATTCTCGACTAATGTGTGATATTGTCCACTCTCGTTGAGTGATCGCACTTCACCATGCACAGAGGTTCGCGCGGAGTGACTCTGATATCATATATAACATTTTTTCACTTGCATAAGATATTATTCGCTTTAGATTTCGGTATGCACGATTTTACTAAAACGCATCCTACCAAGTCAAGATCTTAGTACTATATATACACAACATCTCTCTTATAACTTATACATGTGAGACTAATATAAAATATGTCTCATACATTCTTCCCTCCGTAGGGGGGACTCAATATCCTCATTGCGTGATTGCACTCCACCAAGCACAAAAGGTCACGTGGAGTGACTCTAATACCATATGTCATAACCAACGTATGATATTGTTCGATTTGAACTTCGACTCGCACAATTTTATCAAAACGTATCACCTAGTATGAGAGTAGCCTAATGGCTCACATTTATACTCATCGTGATATTATTGCTCTGCCCCTTTTCTAGGCTCACTATTTTCTAATGTCACATCTGGTGAAAAACATTCTCATATATATCCCTAACATCTAACAAGAACTAGTATTTTAAAGTTATGGAATATTAGAATAGATGAGATGAAGAAATAAACATTTACATCATTTGACATCTAAGAGGCTTATATCATTTCCTGAAATTTTAGTTCTTTTATTCACCGTTTCCTAGCGTGTCCCAACATCTCTCCCCGCACACACGCACAAATGTGAGGGGTAAATTTATCATTATCGTTGGATTATGATTTCAACGATAATGATTCTATGCATGCGAATTTACAATACAATCTTAAATCTAGACACACTCTTTCATAATGACATCAACAAAATAAAAAAATATGTTAATTTTCTCTCTGGTGGTGAAAATAAATACGTTGCCACAAAAGGAAATTATGGCTGTCACTAGAGGAGCAAAAGCATTTATATGGAAACAAAAACAGATAAATGATCAGGTCCCTGGTTTCTCAGGATTACGACCAGCAAATAACAATTCGTTGAAGACATGCAGTTGCATCTGATGCGCCAACTTTATAATTCAAGCTCATAACAAATGGCTGTCAGATCTTCTCAATACATTTTTCGTTCAACATCTAGGGCCGTTGAGATGGAAGTCAGTTATCTCATAGAAATAATGGAAAGGAAAAAAAAACATGAAAAGAAAAAGAACTAGGACACTTTCACTGCTTACAATTAAGGTAGAGGAAAATGTTGCCTACGACATTATCTAAAACTATGCTTCTAGCTCATCCACATCCTACAAATGCAGTAGCCTAGCAGTTAACAATCACATCTATGCTGAAAAAGGCCGAGACAAAAGCTAATTCGTGGATCTACCTCATCTGAGCGCATCTGATTCTCGATGAATGACAAAGTCCAAAAGAAAAATTAAAATTCCGTGTCTGATTCCTTATATTATGCATTAAGCCGGAGCTGGCACTCGTGGACTGACGTTCTTGTTGGAAGGTGCATTATTGGTCACTGGCCCTGTGCGGCTTCCATTGGATCCAGGCTGGTCAACCCTTTGATATCCACCTTCTGTTCCACGGTTCGAAGATCCTCTACCACCACCCCTCCCACTAAAATCACCTCTCCCACTGTAATCTCCTCTTCCATAACCCCTACCCCCGCCATAATTCCCGCGTCCTCTCACCCCTTCATTCCTGAATCCACCACCCCTACCAGAAATAAACCGTCCTCTGCTGCTAACTGCGCCAAGAGAGAAAATTAAATGATCAATAACTCAAATAAGAGCAATTATAAAGATGTGCAATCTGCAAAGAAAGCACAAAATATCAATCTTGCAGTTTTGACATAGTATTACGATAAAGACTCCACACACAATCAACAAACATACTCGACAATGACACATCAATTAAAGGAATTAAAAGCCAAATAGAAGTTCCATGCACTTGCCTCTTGAACCAGTAGGCCTCTTTTCCTCGACAAAAGCTTGACGACCACCGATCGTAATAGGTGAAGCCTGGAAATCAAGGCGAGAAGCACATTTCAAGATGATGCTTGAGATTATACATCAATAATATTGAACTCAAATGCTAAGTCTTTTGGCACAAAAATAAACCAAGCTTCCTCCATTTACAAACAATAGAAACAAGTACAATATGTTCAGACTGAAACTTCCATACATGTGTGGCATACATGATTTAGAATTGATACCATCAATATCAATCAGCAGTTACCACTATTCTTGGCTGACATCAATGTAGAAAAGATACTGGAGGTAATTGGAAAAAGAAGTTTGACATAAGCACATTGACGTAGCAAAGAAATCCAAGATATATATACACACACATATATAGATCTATATGTATATGCACATATATATCAGTTAAAAACTTTAGGAATTCATCCCCAAATTTAACCATCAGAAATTCTTGCTTCTACTAAAAACCTGGCCTAATCCCAGCAATTATCTATGAAAGTTCAGAAAAAACCTGAAGGCTGTTTGGCAGCAGTAATAAAGGCCTAAGTGTTATGATAGGAACTGTGGTAGTGCAAAAGCAAATGAGCTTACACTAGACTGCTTTTTTTCTAATAAAACAAAGCTGGCTGCCTAAGTGAGAAGGCATCCAAGTTTATTGATATTTTTTTTTCTTGTTTTGACAGACAGTGATGATATCCTATGATAATAAATATATGAGACAGACCATGTACAAGACAAAATTAACATCACTGTGAAAAGCGATTAACAGTAAGAATAATTTGGGCTTCACAGACTTTAATAAAAAAAGGGTCAAAATATTGGACTTAATGGTAATGATAATTTGAATTTCCCAAATGCATCCATTGGTCAGAAGCTTCATAAATGTTCATTCTTTTTTAGAGGAGCCAAATACGTCCTTTGATGTCTTTCAGAAAAAAAGTTCAGTGACAAAATGGGTAGAGCCTAAATACTTATATCAACTAGAAAAATGACCAATTAGCAAACAATTCAGCTTACTCTTAACTCTTTTGACAATCTGAACTATACAACAACAACAAAGCCTTATCCCACTAGGTGGGGTCAGCTACATGGATTATACGACGCCATTCCGCTCTATTAATAACCTATATTCGTTGATCCATGTTCATGAGATTTGACAATCTGAACTATGTCATGAGTATTTTGTAAGTTAGTTGAAAGCAAGACAACAGTTCATCTAGTAAATGAACTATCTTGTAAGTTATTTCCTCTAACACTTCCTGAATTATAACTATTTTCAACATATAATTTGAGCTATAAACTTTAATTTTAGTCCATGAATTAATCCTAATTTGACACTTAGGTCCTTCTGCTGCCTTTCATCCAAATTTTTGTTAACTTTTTTTTTTACTAATTAGGAAGCCATGCAATGAGCCAAACCTAGCTTAATTGAAAACTGCTAAAGACCAACATCTTCTGATTGGTTCTTATCTAATCATATAGAATCAGGCCACATTTGCTGAAGAACATCTATAATCTTCTTCTGGCTTGCATAACTGCAAAACTAATTTTTGAAGCACATGGAAAATGGCGGCCATTACTTAAAATATATCTTTTAGGAATAGGAACTCATATAGTTTATAAAAGCTATACCTAAACAGGAACAAGAGGAACTATGCCTATAGAGCTCGTTATCCAAGCCCTACAAAAGAAAAGGAAAAAGGGAGGAAAATACAGAACTAATCATCTATCATAGGTTTCGAGATAAAATCTTAGTACTAACATAAAAGTTAATACAACAGAACTATTAATTATGATCTCCCCTGCATTAACCATATTATCACACAACTCACCATACTCATCAGTGACACTGCATTTTATTCATTTTGCTCTGCCCAGAATTTTCAAGCATGAAATGTATAATTGTTTGTAAAAGAAACCCTTGCATACCCCTATACCTATTATCTCTATATCTAAGGCAAAGATGCTGAAGCAATCCCTACCGCATCATTGTTTAGAATACATCTCCTATCTTGAATGCCTTCATCTGATCAAAAGTTGTCCATGAGACAACAATATCTTAGACACATCAGAGAAAACTATATCATATATCCAACATCAAACATGAACAGCAAACTATTATTTAAGACGAGTGGATCAAGAAAGAAGGGATATTTGCTAAAAAACAAAATTCAAACAAATGGTAAATATTCTCTCATATGCACACAAAGCCACACAAGACTAGTTCATCCCGAACTTTTTCTTTGTTTTTTTTAAGGGTGTTCATCCTTATAATTATCCTCAACACTGTTCGGCTCGATAGTAAAGTTTTCCCCAAACCAACAACAACAACAACAAAGCATTATCCCACTAGGTGGGGTCGGCTATATGAATCATACGACGTCATTCCGCTCTATTAGTAACCAAACCTTTCGGTATATTATTCACCAATAGATCTTGCTCTATTAGTTCGCCAAGTGTCCGCCTTGGCATCCCTCTCCCTCTTTTAATCGGACTCCAGATTATTTGATCTACTCTTCTTACTGGCGCATCTAATGGTCTTCTCTGAACATGACCAAACCATCTCAAACGTTTCTCTACCATTTTCTCACTAATAGGAGCCACTCCGACTCATTCACGTATATGGTCATTCCTAATCTTATCTAATCTTGTATGACCACACATCCATCTCAACATCCTCATTTCGGTTACCCCCACTTTATGTTCATGTTGTCCCTTCATAGCCCTACATTCACTATCATATAACACTGCCGGTCTTATAGCAATACGATAGAATTTCCCTTTAACTTTATTGGGTACTTTTCTATCACAAAGAACTCCAGTGGCTTTCCTCCACTTACACCAACCAGCTTGAATTCTATTATTAACATCGTCATCAATCTCACCATCTTGTCTTACAATTGATCCTAAATATTTAAACTTTGTCGCTTGAGAAATTATATCCTCCCATAGCCTAACTTCCAAATCGCCTCTAAGTTGTTTATTTGTGAAATTGTTATGCATATATTCTGTTTTATTCCTACTTAAATGAAAACCCTTTGACTCCAACGTATTTCTCCATATTTCCAATTTTGTATTAATCTCTTCTCTTGAATCCGCTAAAAGTACTATATCATCCGCAAATAGCATGCACTTAGGTACCTCCTCTGTGATACTCTCGGTTATAGTATCGATAACTAAGTTAAATAGATACGGGCTTAAAGCTGATCCTTGATGTAGGCCAATTCCTATAGGAAATTCATTTGTCTCACCTCCGGGTGTCCTAACCCTAGTCAATGCCCCATAGTACATATTTTGTATTACCTTAATGTAGGCAACACTCGCCCTCTTTTTTTGTAAGGCTTTCCAAAGTACATCCCTTGATACATGATCATACGTCTTCTCTAAGTCAATGAAAGTCATATATAAGTCTCTTCTCCTACTTCGATATTGTGCTCTATTTAAGCCTCAAAACCATGTGATCTTTTTTTAGTGAAACAATTGTGCTCTATTTAAGCCTCAAAATGTTAATCCCATATTACCTTCCTAACTAACGTATTGCCTTAATTCTCATTTTCCATCATCCAGTGTCTCAAATACTCCGATTAACTCATTCGCCCTCCAACTATTTTAGAGTAAGTCCTTCAGATGTCTATAGTTCTCAGCCGCATTGATACCTTGAGGAGCCAATTCTTTTGGCAGGGGTGCAATTTAGACAGATGGGGACTTCACTTGATTGCATGACACAACATTTGTCAGCCCACCTCACAGGGAGGATTGGGGTTAGTGATCTCCGCCACACCAATTGGGCTCTCCTTGCCCGGTGGTTGGGGCGGATCATGAGGCAAGAGGACAACTTATAGCATGCAGTTTTTGTCGCCTGCCAACGGACGCAGAACTTATCTTGGGAAACCCTGACCATTTGTGGGGCTTCATCTTTTTGGCGGGGAGTTGTAGCATTGGCCCCTGAGTCTGCCCTTTAATGGTCCCCTCTCTTGGCACTTCTCATTTTGGCAATAGGAGTGATCGTCCGGGGGTACGCTGGAGGCTGTGTTCCCTCGACTTCGGGCTTTGGCGGCGCACCCTAACGCGTCGGTGGTGAAGACATGGTCCGAGGTCAGAGGCCCTGGCTCTTGGTCCCTCCTATTCTCCTCTCCACTATAACATCAGTGCATCTCAAAGCTCTTGACACTTCAGCACAGGACCACCACCCTCCGCCCTTCGCCGCCTGAACCCCACTAGGTCGGACGGTTGGATTTGGCTTTTGGAGTCTTTCTCTGCGTGTAGCCATTACCTCCGCTTTCTTCCGGCCACCACTATTTTGAAGGAGCTCAGAACAGACTGAAGGCTCATTTGGCGATCCCGAGTGCCGCCAAAAGTTAAAATCTTCACTTGACTTATGCGGCGAGGCCGACTCCTCACTAAGGTATACAGGGCGAGATGGGCGGCCCACGGTGATACTTCATGATCCCTTCGTGGGGAGGCTGAGGACTTTGAGTACCCAGTATCACGAGCAATTTGGAGGCAGACGAGCGTCATGGGTACCTTTCGAGTAGACTTGGAGACCTTTAGGCAGCCGCTTTGCATTCTTGCTGGCAGTGACAGAGTTGACATGTTTTGATGGCGACCTTTTTGACCGGTTCCTGGGCGGCTCATGGCTTCAGCGCAACCGGGTCATTTTTTGTGGATAGCGATGTCAAGTGGAGAGTGTTGTACACCACATTTCTTTTCTTCGGGTGTGGGGTTTTAGCCAGTCATTGTACATCTCTCTCTATATGTATACACACACACATGGATGACAACCTCAAACCTTGGTTGTCATCCTTTTCCTTCTCAAAAAAAAAACTTTTTTAGAGCAATTTTTTTTCTCCAACTCCCATTTGCTTATTAATGGAAAAGACGGTTTGATCTTGTAAAGAAATCATGTTAGTACAAAAAAGGTATTCCAATGAAAATATTGGCCAACTCGTAAAAGTGGAAAAAAATGTAAAAGATGCTCAAACTAATCGCTCCCTACTTCCTAAGATGGTGTTTACTAGCATGTCCTTTGTTTATCCGAGTTTAGGATTGTATTAATATAATTGATCAGTTTCATATGCAACTCACTGATATTCAAATTCATTTGGTATTCTTAAGACTTACTTTTGATTCTTATCACACCCTTCCGGTTCATGCTTCAGATCAGACCTGTTTATTTCAATTAACTTCTTGTTAATCAATTGTCTTCCGATTGAAATTGGAAAAACGTAAAAGATGCTCAAACTAACCGCTCCCTACTTCCTAAGATGGCATTTCACCAGCATGTCATTTTTTATCTAAGCTTAGGATTGAACCCAATATAATTCATCAATGTCAGATGCAACTCACTGATATTCTAACTCATTTGGTATGCTTGACTTACTTTTGATTCTTATGAGCACCCTTCCTCTTCATGCTTTAGATCAGACCTGATTATTTCAATCAACTTCTTGTTAGTCAATTGTCTTCCTATTGAAATTGGATTGCCTTAAACCCATGCCCCCCAGTATGTGTTAGGATCAATGTTGTCAAAATCGCGAGTTGACTCGTGGAATGGACAATTTTACGATCTCAGCCCAGGAAAACGAGTCAACTGGCAATGAAACTCGTTTTGAGCCAGCACGCAATAAAATCGGTGGGAACGGCATCCCGTCGAGTCCAGCAAGAAATTTGTTTTTCTTTACCTAAGTTCGTCACGATGTCCTAATCACTCATGCCCCAAATCCAAACACGAACCAATCCTTCTTGAAGGTGTTTCGTTGGCTGCTCCACTAGACTATTCCCTTTACCCGAATTCTGTGGCACGATGCCCTTCATCACGCTGTCGCCATTGCTTGCTGTCGCTGTTGCTTGCCTGCGCCGCTGCTCGTCTACGCCGCTGTTCGCTGCCGCTCGCCTGCACGCTGTTCGCCTCCGTTGCTCACTGTCGCTGCTGTTCGCCACAGCTGCTGGTTGCAGCCACTGTTGCTTGCCGCAGCTGCTGCATTTTGACGTGGTTCGTCACTGTTGTCATTGTTGCTTCTGTAGTTCGCCTATGCTTTCATTAGCCATGCTACTGCAAGAGCTCGCTGCTACCTTTCTTCCATTCTACCTGTAGATATGTCTTTCTCTCCTCTCTCCTCTATCGGCCTCGAAGCTTCTCATGTTGTGTTTGCTTATGCATGTGCTGACTCCATCTTGAAAATGCCCCTGCTCGTGTGCAGGGGAGTTTTTTTTTCTCCATCTGTTATGTTTGTTTTTTTAAGCTTATTTCTTGTTGTATCATTAACATAGATTTTAATATTTGTACTAACAATTGTATTTATGCTTTATGAGTGATATATGCAGTCATTTTAGACTAATTATTTCTACCTTATTTAGTTCTTAGAATTTTAATATATTGAACTTTTTAATGTTTTTTAATATCATAATAAAATAAATCATATAAATATTTTAAAATAAAAAATTAGTAGAATCGTCTGATCCGTGTTATGATCTCACGATTTACATGTATACCTCAGCTTTTCGTGTCAAGTTTGATTTACAAGTTTGACAACATTGGTTAGGATAAACGTGATGTGTAAACTGAGTTTATATATCAATGAAGAATCTGGATGAGTACCATTCAGCTAGTCGTACTTCTATTATTGGCGTATAAAATCAGTATTGTTTAACACTTAAGCCCACCATTCGATCAATATCTAATGGTTTTAAAAAAACAAAATTTATTTTTGCGATGATGTCATGAGAACATTATCAAGGTACCAAGATAAAGATCCACCACTAGATGTTGATATAATGATGAATCCTACATGTTTAAACTTTTTTTTTTGGATACCCACTCAGCACCCCCGGTATCCACCTGACTAATCCGAATGTCTAAACCTTTTTTGGGTCTATACCACCGCTAACCTCGTGTATTATTTTCGGGTTTTTTTTCGTTTATATAAGATGGACTGCCAGTTTGTTTTCAGCGCAGCTCCTCTATCTTCACTTCCTCCCAGAGTGCACGGCACCAGATAGGCTCAGAACGTACTGCCACTTTATTTGAAGGCCTCAAGATTAAGGTTTTTGCCTGACTCATGAAGCCTAAGAAGATCCTCGCCTGGGTTTACCGAGCGCAATGGACGCCCAGCTCTGATGTATCATATTATGTTGTGGGCTGAGGAAGATGTTGAGCACCTATTCTTAGACTGTGCAATCACACGGGAAGTCCTGAGACAAACGCACATCATGGACATGGACCTCACGAGTGCTGACACCTTGAGAGTTCATGATAGGCGATGTAGACAGCATTAAAGGGGGAAACTAGGGAGGTTCATAGTGGTCACCTAAGCCATTTGGCTCCAACAGAACCACACGGTTTTCAACACCGAGCAATGCCATGCAGAGAACATTGTACACCATGCCATGTTCTTCATTGGGGAATGGGGCTTTGGATGAACCATCTTTTGGCCTTTTTTGTTTTTGGACAGTTGACTTATGTATCTCCTTTCGTTTTCACCCACACTTGTAAATTTTCATTATAGGTATTAATACAAGTGGATGTCTAAAAAAGCTGATTAGACATCCTTCTTTCTCTCAAGAAAAAAATATTGTTCCAATTCTTGCAAGTTTTGTACTACATTTACAGAAAACATACTTACATCTGATCAAACTGGTTAAAGTATATTTAATAGAATTGATGGGCAATAAATAAATACACAGACCAGCCAAGAACAAGTTAGCCACAAGAGGGTTTAGATCTATGCATTTAGTTTGGCACTGATAATGTATCACGATCCCAAAACCTGGAAAACAAGTTTACCAACCAAATAGCTAGCAGGATTTTTTGGGCTGCCATCCCTGTTTCTCTTCTTTTTGTTTGTAATCCAGATGCTGGGTTTCTCCAGACCCGTTTCGTTTTAGTCTTTTGTATTTTTTCCTAAAATTAATGAAACTCTGGACGACCAACACCTTGCTGGTTGTCCTTTCCAGTTTCAGAAAAAATAGCTAGCAGGATTACACAATATCCTACAGAGATATCCAATAGGCATGTAACTAAGGCCATGCCATTCCATGAGTACCCATTCTTCTCTAGATTTGGATGAAGTGGCAATGAGGCAATACCCCGAGCAGCACTCAAACATAATGGAAAACCTAAAGCATATACCGCTTAAAACATCAAACAAAATATAAGCAGGATAAAAAAAAATGTACAAACAGACTAACTGGATGGTGGAAAATGTAACGGACCAAGAAGAAGAAACAAGTGCAAAAGAACACTTCCAATGAAGAATATAGATTAGCAAAATTAGAGTCACCATCCATTTCCAGAGTGCTATGCAGTTCAAAGATACCGGAACCTAGTCAAACTTTTTTGGAAAAAATATACTCAAACAATCATCCAACTACAACAACAACAACAACAACAAAGCCTTATCCCACTAGGTGGGGTCGGCTACATGGATCATACGACGCCATTCCGTTCTATTAGTAACCAAACCTTTCAGTATATTATTCACCAATAGATCCTGCTCTATTAGTTCGCCAAGTGTCCGCCTTGGCCTCCCTCTCCCTCTTTTAATCGGACTCCAGATTATTTGATCTACTCTTCTTACTGGCGCATCTAATGGTCTTCTCTGAACATGACCAAACCATCTCAAACGATTCTCTACCATTTTCTCACTAATAGGAGCCACTCCGACTCGTTCACGTATATGGTCATTCCTAATCTTATCTAATCTTGTATGACCACACATCCATCTCAACATCCTCATTTCGGCTACCCTCACTTTACGTTCATGTTGTCCCTTCATAGCCCAACATTCACTACCATATAACACTGCTGGTCTTATAGCAGTACGATAGAATTTTCCTTTAACTTTATTGGGTACTTTTCTATCACAAAGAACTCCAGTGACTTTCCTCCACTTACACCAACCAGCTTGAATTCTATGATTAACATCGTCATCAATCTCACCATCTTGTCTTACAATTGATCCTAAATATTTAAACTTTGTCACTTGAGGAATTATATCCTCCCCTAGCCTAACTTTCAAATCGTCTCTAAGTTGTTTATTTGTGAAATTGCTATGCATATATTCTGTTTTATTCCTACTTAAACGAAAACCCTTTGACTCCAACGTATTTCTCCATATTTCCAATTTTGTATTAATCTCTTCTCTTGAATCCGCTAAACAATCATCCAACTACATCCACAATAAAAACACACATATTTTAAGCTGGCTTCATCATGCACAAAATACTTTACGAAACAAACAATAGGTAAATACAAAGTAAAACTCAAGCGGTTTGGAATGGGTACCTCAATTGCACTTTGGACAGCACTAGCAACCTCAAACTCCACAAAACCAAAGCAAAATCCTTGTTGCTACATTTATAACTTGTTGAGGATTAGTCAAATGAAAAAAAAAATAGCGTGCAACAGTTGAATACGAAGAAAAGAGAAGAAAGACAAGATGATTAAGCATTGACATCAGACAAACCTTGTGGCTTCTAACTTGAATACCGCCAGGCTTAATAGGCCCAAACTTCTTAAACTCCACCTCGAGCTGAGCAGGAGTAGCATTTAAAGGAAGACTTCTTATGTAGATTGAGAATCCATCGGCTGAAAATATATATTGGATGAACATCAGCACAAGTTCTAGGGAACGTTCATTTCATAAGATGACTCTTAGTGTTATGTGCTGAATGACCTTCTGCTTCCTGGGCAATGGCATTGTCAACAAAGACAGAACCAGAATCAATTTCTGGTGCTGGAGCTGGTGCAGGTGTCGATACAACCTGACGTTCAGGATTCATAGGGACTGGCCTAGCAGGAGGAGGTACAGCTGCTGGTACCGATATCTTAGCACCATTTTCTTTCATTACTTTTACCTGCATTAAAAAGTATAGATATTTAAGGTCTTCAAACTCCTTAGAAACCATGGAATGATAAGCATCACTTCATATATCAACAAAAGCAAACGTGTTCACATGTGCAAGACTGCAAGGATATTGGCCTCAGTATATTTTGTCCGATAACCAAAACGCATGAAGATTAATGTCTAAAGCAATATCCACGAGACACCTATGGATAGAGAACAAAGAATTGAAGAAATGGCCTACGGAAAACTAAGTTGTCATCCAGGTAATGAACTACAACTAATGCTAGAATGACATTTCTGAAGAACTTAAAAGATCGTAACAAGAAAACAAGCAGCACAAGAAATAGAAATACTTATTTGTTAGATGATTTTGGCTTCAAAAATAAATATTTGTAAGATGATTTAAGGATGAAAGAGAGAGAAAGCAAAAGAATACAACAGAACTCAAATTATTTTTTTTCTTTTGTTCATTATCTGGAGAAAGGTCACTAATTGCTAACCTATCTGCGGCAAAATTGCTACAAAGTTGAGCATCTAAAGAGGCCAGAAAACTGGGCTTTAGGTAACTGCCCTTTGGCCTCGCCCTACTGTTTTGCTTTCTGTGACATCCTTTTTCCGTGTTTGTGTTCAACAATGATAGTTTACCAATTAATTTTGTGGAATGTTAATTCAGTAAACTCCGCCTATGTTTTATAGCCGGTCCCAAGCCCGGATAAAGAAGGAGGGTTGTGTTAGGCCCCGACAGTCAGCGTCAAACCCTGTCGAATCTCATGAGATCAACGAATATTGCGTCGTATGATCCATGTAGCCGACCCCACCTAGTGGGATAAGGCTTTGTTGTTGTTGTTGTTGTTCATTATCTGGATAACAAGAAAAATGGACATTTAGCTTAAGAGCATTGTTTCTTTTCATTTTACTACTTCTTTCTGGTAACACAATAGATACCTTTGTTTTTACTTCTATGTTACATTGTCGTACTCGTACAAACACAAGGTATAAGGTTTGAATAACATTTATGAATATCTAAAGACATTTATGAATATCCTAAAAGAACTCACAATGAGAATACAGACAGCAGAAGAAATAGAAATGTCTTGGTTGTAAATGGCCCTAAGGAGAAACCAGAAAAAAGAAAACAAAAGAATGGGACAGAACTTAGATTGCTTCTTCTTTTCGCTAATTTAAGAGAAGTATTTCTCCTTTTCCCATCACTAACTACTACTTACTTTTCTTGAGAGAGAGAGAGAGGACGCTTTTGAGAGAGAGAGAGAACTACTTTCTTTTTTCTTCCAATGATAAATGAAACCTATTTTCTTCTCCAGTCTTTTCCCCCTAGCCTTCAATTAAGTTGTGCAAAGCAGACCATAGGGTTGCAGATAGTGTTGTTTTCTTCTGTTTCTCAAATGCAGCAAAGAGGAGTTTGAAGCCCAAATTATACATCATGACTCATAGGTACACTAACTTATTGCAACAAAACAAGAAAAACAGACGCCAATCTAATGAAACAAATTCTTACAATTGAAGCATATGACTTCTTCGGCGCCTCTTCCTGTGGAGTAGAAGAGCTTGATTCAGCTGTCACAGGCTGTGAACTGCTAACAACTTCGTCAATCGCCTCTTCTGCTGGTACCTCCTCCTCCACCACAGAACCATCCTCACCCTCCGAGGGATTATATACTTCTTCCTCATTCACTACCTCTTCTTCTGGCTCGGGTGAAGCAGCCCTATCAATTATTTGTGGATCATGTACTGCAGGTGTCTCTGCACATAAAACAGCAGAAATATTTGCTTGAAGGGAAAATGGCAAAATATTACAATCACTAAAGCACAACGCTGCAATTCGGATGATAGTTTAAATTTCTAAGTTCATAATGAAGCTGGGCAGGGACATACCTTGATCAGGTGTAACTGCATCAGCTTCATTCGTCAAGCCATGGCTTCCTGGTTGATGGCCCTCCACGTCCACGTACCTGAAAATATCATTCAAAACGTAGTAGCCCTTGTCCTGGGGAGCGAGGAAGAACGACTGCGTGAAGTTCCTGGGTTTCTCCTTCCCAGTGAGGCATCCTGTCACCAACACGATAACTCCACCATCATGAGACTCCTGGGCATCCACATTCTTGATCGCTGCTGTGTAGTCACTGTAGTCCATCGACATTATCTTCTCATTGATTGCCTTCCCACCAAGCCAGTCAAACAGCCAAACAACCACAATAACCTTTCAGTAAATACTAAAGAAAGCAAATGTTACCGAACAAAATTCAGCAATCACTCAGACTAAGGAACTTTCGTCAAGAAACAAAAGAAGTTATTCGACATTTCTCCTGCGTTGTCCTAGTTCAAATCCAGATTCCGACCGAGAACAAGTTTTCAAGGGCTTACATCCATGCCGGTAACAGAGCTCATCAGTCCCTCGGGCTCCGGCCGGCCGAGCTTGCTTTTCTCCTGGTAGAACCGGTAGACGAGCTGCGGAGAGTGGTGGAGAATGTGGTAGTACTGGTGAACGAACGCGTTCCCCACCTACACCACCGGAAAACAGAACCCAAGTTAGATCAGATCGCCAAGCCCTCGCCGGTAAATTCTCCCGAGCCGACGCGAGAGCGAGAACCAAGGCGAGATCGGAACGGTGAACTTGAATCGGAGAAGGGGGATCCGTACCACTTGGGCGGAGGGGGTTGATCCGGCAGGCACTGACTGGTCGGAGGCGGCCATTTCCGAGAGGTACAGAGCTCCGACTACTTTCGAAGGCGCGAAACCTAGATCGGCGAGGGGAGGCGTGAGGTCGAACACGGATCGGAGGAGATCGCCGGAGATTGAGGTCGGAGATCGCCGGAGAAGAGTGAATCCTCCGCCTCCTTCGAGACCTCGATCTCGATCTCTTGCTAGGGTTTTGGGATCGCTAGCGATGGGGACGAAGGAGTAACGAGAGCAGGAAAGAGGGGGAAAATTTTCGACGAAGAGAGAAGAAGGCGAGCGAAGCGAGTGTTCATTAATTAAGATTCTAAGACTTCCTTGTTTTATTAGTGTTAATAATAATTGGTTAATTACCCCTAAAATCTTTGAATACATGAACACTTCATACACAATTTCGCATACATGTACCCAACGTGCATCGCAGTTGAAGCATGTGATGAGATATGGGCGGTGGATTTTGTCTCACGCACGGGAGCGTCCGCGCGGACGATGGTCCGTCGCGATCTTCATATGCGGACGTTTCGGGAGCGTGGTTAATTTGGCGGGGTTGATATTTGCAAGAGCGACCGCATAATAATAACACGTTGGTCGATTTTGGTTGTCGCATATATTTGTTTCATACGTATGCTATCAGCAATGATTAAATTGTGAATATCCTACTGATTAAGTTGGTTTTGTTCTGAGTAATTATAAATTAATGAATGGGGATCAATAAATGCGTCGAGCAAACGTGATCGAAGTCAAAGTGTGGTGGGATAGTTTGCAAAGAGGAAATGACATTTGGCAAACTCATGTCTTATACATATAAAATTAATTAAAATTTTAATATATATGATTGTGAGTGAATGATTAATCAGTTAAAAATTAAAATCTTTTTTGCACAATTATGTATATAATTAATATAATTATTTGATTTAAATATATTCATTGATATATTTATAAAAAATATTTAAAAAAATTTGATGAACCTTCGTGGTGATTTTAAATGATTTGAATAATAAACTAATTAAATAATTATAGTAACCGGATCAAAATTAGCATATATTAAAATAATTTGCTTTCCACCTCAAAAAGAAAAATTAATACTATCGTACATTTAATTTATAATACAAAAATATACCTTGTTTCGTTTTTTTATATATATGAGATCATTGTGTCAATTGAAGTATATGATTTTATTTCATCTTTGATTGCCAACATTATAAATTAATTAAATCTACAAATTATTGGATGGTTTTGATTATAAAATATGTAAATAATTTAAATAATTAACCAACTAAAAGTTTGTAGTAATTGAATCAAAATTATAATGTAATATAAATAGATTAATATGTAATGATAGATTAAAATAACTTATCTAGAAAAACGTAATGCAAAGTTAATAATCTATTAGCATACATTAAAATCTATATTATATTAAAAGGAATATAGTTTGCAAGGAGGAAGTGGCATTTGGCAAACTCTTGAGTTGCCGCATGTCTTATACATATATAATTAATTAAAATTTTAATATATATAATTGTGAGTGAATGATTAGTCAATTAGAAATTAAAATCTTTTTTGCACAATTATGTCTACATTAATGATATAATTAATACAGTTATTTGATTTAAATATATTCATTGATATATTCATAAAAATATTTTAAAAAAATTTGATGAACCTTCCTGGTGATTTTAAATGATTTGAATAATAAACTAATTAAATAATTGTAGTAACCGGATCAAAATTAGCATATATTAAAATAATTTGCTCCCCACCTAAAAAAGGAAAAAAAGAAGAAAAGTTAATACTATCGTACATTTAAAAATATACCATGTTTCATTTTATATATATATATGAGATCATTGTGTCAATTGAAGTATATGATTTATTTCATCTTTGATTGCCAACATTATAAATTAATTAAATCTACAAATTATTGGATGGTTATGATTATAAAATATGTAAATAATTTAAATAATTAACCAACTAAAAGTTTGTAGTAACTGAATCAAAATTATAATGTAATATAAATAGATTAATATGTAATGATAGATTAAAATAACTTATCTAGAAAAACGTAATGCAAAGTTAATAATCTATTAGCATACATTAAAATCTATATTATATTAAAAGGAATATAGTTTGCAAGGAGGAAGTGACATTTGGCAAACTCTTGGGTTGCCACATGTCTTATACATATATAATTAATTAAAATTTTAATATATATGATTGTGAGTGAATGTTAGTCAGTTAGAAATTAAAATCTTTTTTGCACAATTATGTCTACATTAATGATATAATTAATACAGTTATTTGATTTAAATATATTCATAAAAAAGATTTAAAAAAATTTGATGAATCTTCGTGGTGATTTTAAATGATTTGAATAATAAACTAATTAAATAATTGTAGTAACCGAATCAAAATTAGCATACAATAACAACAAAGCCTTATACCACTAGGTGGGATCGGCTACATGGATCATACGACGCCATTCCGCTCATTCGTTGATCCATGTTCATGAGATTCGACAGGATTTTACGCTGACTGTCGGGACCTACCACAACCCTCCTCCTTTATCCGGGCTTGGGACCGGCTATCAAAATTAGCATACATTAAAATAATTTGCTCCCCACCTCAAAAAACGAAAAAAAAAGAAGAAAAGTTAATGCTATCGTACATTCAATTTATAATACAAAAATATACCATGTTTTATTTTATATATATATGAGATCATTGTGTCAATTGAAGTATATGATTTATTTCATCTTTGATTGCCAACATTATAAATTAATTCAATCTACAAATTATTGGATGGTTATGATTATAAAATATGTAAATAATTTAAATAATTAACCAACTAAAAGTTTGTAGTAACTGAATCAAAATTATAATGTAATATAAATAGATTAATATGTAATGATAGATTAAAATAACTTATCTAGAAAAACGTAATGCAAAGTTAATAATCTATTAGCATACATGAAAATAATTTGCTCCCTACCTCAAAAAAGGAAAAAAAGAAGAAAAGTTAATACTATCGTACATTCAATTTATAATACAAAAATATACCATGTTTCATTTTTTATATATATATGAGATCATTGTGTCAATTGAAATATATGATTTATCTCATCTTTGATTGCCAACATTATAAATTAATTAAATCTACAAATTATTGGATGGTTATGATTATAAAATGTGTAAACAATTTAAGGAAAAAATTATTGTGCTACCACTTTTAAGAGGTAGCATCATCATACCCCTATTAATCACCGTCCATTTCATGATGAATGGTAGATCAAAAAATTATCCAATTAATTTTAAATGATTTGAATAATAAACTAATTAAATAATTGTAGTAACCGAATCAAAATTAGCATACAATAACAACAAAGCCTTATACCACTAGGTGGGGTCGGCTACATGGATCATACGACGCCATTCCGCTCATTCGTTGATCCATGTTCATGAGATTCGACAGGATTTTACGCTGGCTGTCGGGACCTACCACAACCCTCCTCCTTTATTCGGGCTTGGGACCGGCTATCAAAATTAGCATACATTAAAATAATTTGCTCCCCACCTCAAAAAGGAAAAAAAAAGAAGAAAAGTTAATGCTATCGTACATTCAATTTATAATACAAAAATATACCATGTTTCATTTTATATATATATATGAGATCATTGTGTCAATTGAGGTAAATGATTTATTTCATCTTTGATTGCCAACATTATAAATTAATTCAATCTACAAATTATTGGATGGTTATGATTATAAAATATGTAAATAATTTAAATAATTAACCAACTAAAAGTTTGTAGTAACTGAATCAAAATTATAATGTAATATAAATAGATTAATATGTAATGATAGATTAAAATAACTTATTTAGAAAAACGTAATGCAAAGTTAATAATCTATTAGCATACATGAAAATAATTTGCTCCCTACCTCAAAAAAGGAAAAAAAGAAGAAAAGTTAATACTATCGTACATTCAATTTATAATACAAAAATATACCATGTTTCATTTTTTATATATATATGAGATCATTGTGTCAATTGAAGTATATGATTTATCTCATCTTTGATTGCCAACATTATAAATTAATTAAATCTACAAATTATTGGATGGTTATGATTATAAAATATGTAAACAATTTAAGGAAAAAATTATTGTGCTACCACTTTTAAGAGGTAGCATCATCATACCCCTATTAATCACCGTCCATTTCATGATGAATGGTAGATCAAAAAATTATCCAATTAATTTTAAATGATTTGAATAATAAACTAATTAAATAATTGTAGTAACCGAATCAAAATTAGCATACAATAACAACAAAGCCTTATACCACTAGGTGGGGTCGGCTACATGGATCATACGACGTCATTCCGCTCATTCGTTGATCCATGTTCATGAGATTCGACAGGATTTTACGCTGGCTGTCGGGACCTACCACAACCCTCCTCCTTTATTCGGGCTTGGGACCGGCTATCAAAATTAGCATACATTAAAATAATTTGCTCCCCACCTCAAAAAAGGAAAAAAAAAGAAGAAAAGTTAATGCTATCGTACATTCAATTTATAATACAAAAATATACCATGTTTCGTTTTTTTATATATATGAGATCATTGTGTCGATTGAAGTATATGATTTATTTCATCTTTGATTGCCAACATTATAAATTAATTCAATCTACAAATTATTGGATGGTTATGATTATAAAATATGTAAATAATTTAAATAATTAACCAACTAAAAGTTTGTAGTAACTGAATCAAAATTATAATGTAATATAAATAGATTAATATGTAATGATAGATTAAAATAACTTATCTAGAAAAACGTAATGCAAAGTTAATAATCTATTAGCATACATGAAAAAAATTTGCTCCCCACCTCAAAAAAGGAAAAAAAGAAGAAAAGTTAATACTATCGTACATTCAATTTATAATACAAAAATATACCATGTTTCATTTTATATATATATATGAGATCATTGTGTCAATTGAAGTATATGATTTATCTCATCTTTGATTGCCAACATTATAAATTAATTAAATCTACAAATTATTGGATGGTTATGATTATAAAATATGTAAATAATTTAAGGAAAAAATTATTGTGCTACCACTTTTAAGAGGTAGCATCATCATACCCCTATTAATCACCGTTCATTTCATGATGGATGGTAGATCAAAAAATTATCCAATTAATCAACCCACCATCCATTATGAATTGGATGGTGATTAATAGAAGTACGATGGTGCTGGAGTAGCATAAACATTAAATCCATAATTTAAATAATTAACCAACTAAAAGTTTGTAGTAACTGAATCAAAATTATAATGTAATATAAATAGATTAATATGTAATGATAGATTAAAATAACTTATCTAGAAAAACGTAATGCAAAGTTAATAATCTAAATTCTATTTATCATTGGAAAAATATGAAAGTTTTTCCATCTTTAGTTACTGAAATGATAAATAATTAAGATTATGTATTTATGAACTTAATTACATGACGACATATCTTTATTTCATGTAGTTTATTTATCTTAGGAATTAGTTATCTTGGTTGGATAATTAACATGATTATTCCAATAAAAATATGAAATTGAATAGTTAGCTATTTAGTAACTGATTGGATAGTTATCTACAGATGGTTTACCCAAACAGACCGTGCACTTCACTATAAATAGGGAACAATGAAATTTTTTCCACAATCCAACTACAGAAATATGGAGTTATTTTATGCAACTCTATTATTGTTAAATCATGTAAATGTTATCTTTTGTGGTTCTACCAATTAATAATAATAATAATAATAATATTATTATTATTATTATTATTATTATACCAATTTAATAGTAATCTTTTTCCTTTTTAAATATTATTAATGGTCTGCATGTACAATTACTTTTAAGCCAATTGTTTTCTTTATGATTGTGCCATTATATGTTTCTTTGATTTTTCTCATTTAAATATATTATATTAATGTTTAAATTTTTATCCATGCAGGACATACACGTTGTGTGCTGGGAGGGGAATGCATGCATTGCTAACATGTAGGAGCCTCGCACACTTTTTCATTCTTTTTCCTTTGTTGTTGTATGACCTCGAGAGGGAAAGGCAACATTAGACTTTTGTTAAGCTAGGTGATTATTTAACATGATCAAATCTTAAACAATATTTAATTTAAAATAATTTTTAATTTTGATTGGTTTACTGTAAATAAAAAATATGGCAAAGAAAAAATCTCTTTACATATTCTCTATTCAATTCTTTGCTTTTGTCATAAAAAAAGTTATTGAAATTATCATCCTTATTTTTTGTGGATATTTAATATGCCTATATTTATCATTTTTCTCATGAATCTTAGAGTAATTACCATCTCTATATGATCTAATTATTGTTTTATTCTATATTGTGAATTATCACAAATTTGTTTCATCAATTTACTATTAGGTTGAAGATCTACGTTAGCAAATATCATTTTTATTTTAAATATGCACCTGAATATGTCATAATAACATTATTTTTTATAATTAATAATGGTGGAAGAATAGATTGTAAACAAATACTGCACAGGTTTATAATGTGCAATTTAAGGTGATTATTTTATTAATCTACTTGATGTCACATGCAAATATATTTGCCTAATTCTTTAGAAATAGCATTTTTTTTCTTTAACTTCATCAAATTTGAATGCAATAGTAATAATTAACTAAAGTGTAATATTTTATATAACAATTCTATATAAAACTACATTTAACTTCATCACACATTAGTTTTATTATCTATATAAATAGATAAAGTGTGTCAGTGTATTTAAAGAGGGAAGAAACTCGAAATTAAATTTCTAATTTAAAGACTAAAAAATTGGTTGGGTAAGTTCTTATAAAAATATGTGAAGCGCTAAGAAATACTAATTAAACACTAATATTTAGCCAATATATTCCATTGGCTAAGAACCAATGAACGCAACAAATTTCTTAGACGACAAACACAAATTAATGTATTTCTATTATAATAAAAATATATTTTAGAATTTGTTTATAATTATATCTAAACATATAACTAATTGTGTCTATCATATTTAAATATAACATTTTACTAGAAAAATATTAATCATATTTATTCATCATCGTCACACACACACTCTTACTGATTTAAATTGTCATAGGATATTGAATAATAATTTGTAACTAACTTTTTGAAATGATTAATTATCAGAGTTGGTTACAATATATTAATAATTACATAATTATCCATAATAATAATAAAGCCACTCATATTAAGAATAAAAGTAAAAAATCAAATCATGCCTAAATAAATAAACTAATTAGTTAAATCTTATTACACCATGGAATATTAACTAAGTAGCATATTTATGTACATTTGTTACAAAGTGAATTAGATTTAGATAAAGTGAAATAAGTACTAGCGTAGTTCTATTTTCTTAATATCCTATTTAAACTAGTTATAATAATAACAGTAGGATTTTATTTGGGATGGAAATAATAATAACAGTAGGATTTTATTTGGGATGGAAAGATGTGTATAGTGGTTAAGTTTATAATAAGGTCGTTAAATAAAGATGTGGATAGAACATGATATATTAATCCATTTAACTTGATACTAAAGGACCTAAATAAAATAATATGGAAGTGGGTATTTAACTTAACAAAACTAAACATACAATTTCAAATTTAAATGATTTGATAATAAATCACATTTTATCGAATATTTAACCAATCAAATAACTATATTATTTTTTACTTAAACTAAACTATTTATAGGAAAAAGAGCTCTTACATAAATATGTGTATATTATCAAATATTTAACTAATTAAATCATTTTGTTTGATCTTTTTGTTGCTTTATTCTTAGATTCTTATAAAAGATTTGGACGATGAAAAAGAATATTAACTTTAATGCCAGTATCAAATAATACCAATGATGGTAAGTAAGTCTATATACATATATGTCAGAGTATAAAAATAAAAAATAAAAAAATAAATATTAATCTTATTATAGTCATAATATAATACAATTGTCTAAGTTTTTTTTCCTATTGGGACATGTTATTCATGTTAAATCTTAAGTGATTATACTTGGCACATAATGACACATTATTCATGTTAGCTCATTATTATTCTATAATGATTTTTTTTATTACAGGCGTAATATGTTCTATAATTTTTATTTGGTTATACCACTTTCTAACATTATAACAACAAATTTAATCCTCAATTAATATACATGTAAGAAATTTATGTTAAAAGTATGTATATACAATATAGCATTCATCTTTAACCTTAGATGGAATTTGTCTTTTATATAGTTAACTCAATAAAAAAATTATCTCATTATTTACATATTTTAAAGATAATATATATAGTATTATTTTTTAATCTCTAAGACTGCAATTTTTCATTGGGCTATATCATCTTATTCCAATGATTCAAACACGGTGTTAGATTCGATTAAAATGTATTCAAAAGGGTTCTTTGATATAAATGTATATAAAACAATTTTTATGCTAAAGTTTACATAATAATTACAAATTTAAAAGTGAGTTTTAACAAAGACTAAGTTAAAAAGTCATTTGGAATTAAAAAAATAAATAATTTTAACTTAACGCTTTAAGATCATTAAGCAAACAATTATTAGATCATTAAATATAAAAAATTATTTTTTAATCATCCGCACATCGTGCGGGACCTTATACTAGTAATATGTTAAAAAATATAAAATATTCATAACAATATAAAATAAGTGGGGATGAATGATAAAATCTCGTACTCCCATTTTAATCCGACGAACCAGATAAAAACTAAAAATTCATCCACAAGTCAAAAAATATACGCTCCGTAGCCGTTTAGTAAGACCAAAAGTACTGACCTCACTAAACATTTCCCCATAATATAACTACTAAATTATTTTATGCTTCGCTCAACTTTCAATTTTTTATTTTTTATTAATAAAATATTAAGCATATCTCATTTAAAGAAAATATTTCAAATTCTTCTTTTAAATGCAATTAATATTTTAACAAATATATATAGCATTTTTCATAAAAGAAAATAGGAAAAATGACATAATAAAATGATTAGAAGTCGAGAAAACTGGGTCGGACCGACTCGTTCGATCGGTTCAATTGTTAATCGGCCACACGATTTTTTATTAAAATTGGATTGACAAAAAATCAAATTGAACCGGGCGGTTTTAAATTATTGTTTTTAAAAATATATAAAATTAGAAATTTCAATGTTAGAATGAAATGAAACAATGAAAGAAAATAAATAAGATTGAAAGGGAAAAGGTTTCAGTTAGTTTCTTATTTTAGCATTAAAAAATGCAAAATTGAACATTTGAATGATAGAATCAAACAAAAAAACAAAAAATATAATTGTGAAAAGAAAAAAGGAAGGTGATGGTGTATAAATGAAGTGAGAAATTTAAGGAGATTAATGAAATGAGAAATTTATGTAGAAAAATAGAAAGTGAGAGAAAATGTAAAAAATGGAAATAATTGAATGGAGAAAAAGGTAAGGAAAAATAATTTAATAGAAAGATATGAAAAAAGAAAAGAAAAGATATTAACAGATGAAACAATTAAATTTAAAAGAAAATAAAAGATATGAATAAAAAATTAAAAGAATAATAACATTTTTAATTTAAAAATAGAGTTCAATTTCACTCATTATTTTTTAAAACATATTTCGTTAAATAATTTATTCAAAGTTTTTTCATTATAATAATATATTTAAATAAAATTAAATAATTCAACTTCAAACTCTTTTGAATATAATGGATATGGAGCTCAAGAATTGACATATTGTTCAACAATATACACATTTTCATATTATTGAATGTAGTGAGTCTACATTTTTGTCTATTTTCATTAAAACATATTAAAGTATATAAAACTATAATAGATTTTGGATAAGTTTACTGTAAATATAATTTAGAAAATGAGAAAAAAATTGATGTTCAATACTAAGAATAATATTTTTTTATATTATTTTGAAAGTATTATTCATAATATATCTTTGAAATCATAAAAATAATATTTTAATAAAAATTTGATTCAATCCGATTGAATTTGATTAAACCGGTCGAACCATGATCCAGTTGACGTGTCAATTCGACATCCGGTCCGATTTTAAAAATATTGCTTTAAATTGCACCTTTTATTTATGTGACCACCCTAATAAAAATTATTATGTAATATAAAGAAGAGCATTATAATTGCTTTGGTAAAATGTGGATATTATAAATATAATCTAAAAAATAAAATCATTGTGAAAAATCTATATTCCATATTTTACAGTTTTAAATTTGTTTGTAATAATATAATAAATTATATAAATATGAAAAGATAGTGTTCACTAATTTAAACTTTTACATTATATATTAAATATATTACATTTTTACTACAAACATAAAATATAATGATTCAACTTGTAATCTGAAAATTTAATCATTATCTTACAAAAACTAAAGCATATTAATTAAACATGAACTTATTTATTATAATAATAAGTTATAAAAAAATCAATCACAAATGTCAAAAATTCTTCAAAAGAAAAAGATATCAAGAATATTAACGAGAGAAAAAACATTTTTTGTTCAATGTTTTGCATTAATTTAAAGGATAAAATGGGTAACCACCCCCTTTAAAGGAGGTGGAAAACCCAGCCTAGATCGGTCACCGCCCGATCTCGGCGCGATGGCCCAGATCGAGGTGGACCGGTCTAGGCAAGATTTGTCTTTAAATCGCGGCCGGTTCGCGGAGGAGAGGAATTTCGGCCGGTTCGGTTCGCCTATTGTGCCAAAGGGCCGACTGGAAATCCTTGTCAAAACTTTCTTTTTCTTTCCTCCTCTCACGGCCGCGCCACTCCCTCCATGCTCCGTGACGGAGACCGACCTCCTTTGCGCACAACATCTCCGCGCTCCGCGACGGAGACCGACCTCTTCTGCGTCCACAACATCCTCCCCCGCAACAGCGGCCGACCACCTCTGCGTTCGTGCCCTAGATCTCGTGCCCTAGATTCTGTCGTGGACACCGCTACCGTCGGGGCCCCCAATCTCGACACTCACGGCAACTTCCTCCTCCGCGATGGCGACGGCACGGTCGCTCTCAATGCGCGCCACGACTGCCCGCTCGACAATCCCTCCACGCTCGTCGGGCTCTTCTCGCTTCGCGTCAGCGACTTCTGTGACGTCGACAGTGACTTCTCTCCATGACGACGACTGACCTCCTCTGCTAGTGCTTCCCCGGATGCCGCTGCTGCCACGGATGCGACGCCGCTAGGTCTGACATCTTATTCGTTTTCATCCGCGATCTTAATTTTCTAAGAAGCTAATATTAATAAATTTTAATCTTTGACAAATGTAGCAACCTTAGAATGGTGTTCTCGTTTACTAGGGCTTATGAGGCTGTGATGAAAAGTGTTAGAAGTGATATTCATTTCTAAGAAGCTAATATGAATAAAATTTTAGCTTTGACAAATGTAGCAACCTTAAAATGGAGATAGGTGGTTACAGACAATCATGGAAACAAATATAATATTATTAGTCCGTTTTGATTCTCCTTTTTCTCTATAATTTGGTCATTAGTCCGTTTAGATTTTGCTATTATTTGTTCTTAGCATTAGTATTTGTGTGTTTCTATAATTGATTGTCTGCATATTTGTATGTTAAAGGCTGTTGTAATATTATGGGGATGGATGCAAATAGCATTGTTAGAGTTGACAATATGGAAGAGATGTCTGGCGAGGGATTAAACGAAAAAGATATTGAGAAAGATGGTGGAGCATATATCAAATCTTACGAGCTACCAAAACCATACGTTGGGATGACATTTGAAACAGAAGACGAAGCATATAAATATTATAATATGTATGCTAAATTGGCTAGCTTTTCTATTAGAAGGCAAAATTCACACAAGTCTAAGATTACGAGAAATATTATTAATAGAACTTTTGTTTGTTCTAAAGAATAGAAGGCAAAATTCACACAAGTCTAAGATTATGAGAAATATTATTAATAGAACTTTTGTTTGCTCTAAAGAAGGTCATAAGAGATTGAAGTAAGGAACTGAAAAACATTTACACAAAGAAGGGTAGTCAGGGAAGATTGCTCCACCCATCTATATGTTGGTGTAAGAAAAGATGGAAAGTGGGAGATAAGAAAATTTCATGAAGAGCATAATCATCCTTTTACAAGTCCTTCGAAAGTAAAGTATTTGAGGTCGGATAAGGAAATGTTGGAATAGTGCCCTTTTGGACTCATGGGCCGCACATACGCACGACCCATTAGGGTGAGGCGCATGCCTACACAGACACATCATCATACGCGTGATGGACGCGCGTAATGCGTTTTGCCTAACTTGTCGCTCAAGTCTCCCCACCCTATAAAAGTGGACCCATAGCATAGGTCCAAACACACTTTCGCAGAGGTTCGTCCAGAGTACTTGTGCTGTGGCAAAGAGTTCCGTTCCCCAGAAGTTCGATTCCCGATCCCGAGGTGCAAGTGCGTTTGTCAAGAGTTCGTGGGAAAGCCCCGACGATCCGCTTTCGCTACAAGAGGTATTCCGCAACCTCTAGAATTTATATATGTTATAAATTCAAATATTGGTATATGAGTTTTTTTAAGTTTTTCTCGAACTCGTGATTGCGTCGAAAAAATAATATTTGTTATTATTTGGGATCTGCGCACCTCAGTTGTATGACCACAACCAAGGGACAAAATAAAATTTATCATCACAAATATATTATGGAAGAACCTATACCATAATATATTTTTCGGATTTATTTTAATATTTTTTGGTGAAATTTTCGATTTTTTTGCATATGTTACGGAAGAAAAAAAGAAAAGAAAAAGAAAACTGTTCCAGCAGGCACACGACCCAGTAGAATGTCCAATTTGGGTGCAAGAGAGTTGCACATATGAGAAGTGACAATTGAGCTGGCTGAGAGGCCCAATAAATAGTTTTTTTTCTTTTTTGATTTTCGCCAATTTTTTAAAATAATCCGAAAATAAAAAATGTCTATTATAAAATCTCGAAAAATCAGGAAAAATTTCTTATTTCCTCATAAATTTTTCTGTAATATTGCATGCAATTTAATGTTATCAAAAGAAAATCATTTGTTGATTTAAAACATTAAAGATTAGATTTGCATGTCAATAAATGTGTTATCATGCATGAAATAAATATCTTCGTTTATGAAATATTTATTTTTGTGATTAAAATTTTGACTATGTGTTAAAATCAAATTGGTATGTCCAATCTTGTTAAGCGTGATAATTTGCCTTAAATTTCAAATTGATTTGAAATTAATTAAATTAAAATTAATTCCTTTTGTGAGAATTAATTAAGATGGCGATATTGGTCAACATTTGGTAGTGCCAACATTTAGTATGCCAGATTAGGACATATTGGTCAATATTGAATTAATATACTTGCTAGAGAAGGCCTCTTGGGGTCTCTCGCAAAAGTTGATCTTCCAACATGTGAGGAATGTCTAGCTGGTAAGAAAACAAGAACACCATTTGGAATGGAAAAACGCGCCGAGTACCCATTACAATTAATCCATTCGGACATATGTGGACCGATGAATGTTCACGCAAGACACGTTTTCTCTTATTTCATCATATTTATTGATGATTATTCACGTTACGGTGTTGTATACTTGATTTCTCATAAATCTGAAGCATTAGATTATTTTGTACGATTCATGAACATGACAGAGAATCAAGTGGATCGCAAGATTAAAGCCTTGCGAACTGACCGTGGATGTGAATATCTCTCTGACTTATTCAAAAAGTTATGTGATGAAAAAGGTATAGTTATGCAACTAACAGTACCGAGAACTCCACAACAAAATGGTATTGCAAAAATACAGAATCGTACCTTATTTGATATGGTCCGATCCATGATGGCACAAGCTAATCTCCCAATTTCGTATTGGGGTGATGCGTTATTAACTGTACCATCGAAATCCGTTTCTACCACACCTTATAAACTTTGGATAGGTCGAAAGCCTAACCTTAGTTATTTGCGCCCTTGGGGTTGCGCAGGCTATGTTCTAAATAACTCTCAGAAGTATGAAAAGTTGGGTCCTAGATGACAAAAATGTATTTTTATAAGATATTGTGAAACCTTTAAGGGCTATGTATTCATAGGAGAAAGAGAAGATGGTACGGTAACAAAAATCAAAAGTAGAGATTTGACATTCATAGAGAACAAATTTCTTAAGCAAGGCGAGATAGACAAGGAATTTCTCATAGATGTAGAGGAAGATCCTGAGTTGACGGCTCAAGCGGATCAACCAGTTGAGGAGTTAGTCTCCTCTATCCCACAACTTGATCCGAGTGAGAGAGATTCACAACCGTCAACTGATGATCAACCTGAAGGTTCTCTTCGACAGAGTACTAGAAAACATGTTCCGCGTCGATGTTTTGAAATCGAAGGGCTGCATGAACATGGACCACATGAGGTCAACATAGTAAGTCTTGAAGATGAACTTGAGCCAAAATCTATCAAAGAAGCTCTCTTGTCCCATGTTAAGGAAGAATGTATTAAGGCAATGGAGGAATAGTTAGGTTCCATGCAGAAAAATCAAGTCTGGGACTTGGTTGATCTCCCATCAGGCTGTAAGGTAATTGAGAACAAATGGGTTCTCAAAATTAAACGTGGCATGGATGGATCAATTGAGAGATATAAAACTCGTCTAGTGGCGAAAGGTTTCATCCAATCTGCGGGTGTTGACTATGAAGAAACTTTTGCACCAGTTGTAAGGTTTACTTCAATTCGCTTAATATTGGCTACAGTCGCACATATGGACTTAGAATTACATCAAATGGATGTAAAAATCGCATTTCTCAATGGAGAACTAAACGAGGTAATTTACATGGAGCAACCTCAAGGCTTCATTGTAAAAGGAGAAGAGCGCAAAGTTTGCAAGCTGCGCCGGTCCATTTATGGACTCAAACAATCATCTAAACAGTGGTATCTGAAATTTCATCAGTCAATCATTTCGTACGATTTTAATATGATTGATGAAGATCACTGTGTGTATGTTCATAAGTCCGAGGATAATTTTGATATCCTGACATTATATGTCAACGACATTTTAATAACTGAGAATAATAGAGACTATGTCATTACCATTAAGCAATGATTATCCTCCATGTTTGAGATGAAAGACATGGGTGAAGCAGCATACATACTGGGTGTGAAAATCCAACGTGACCGTTCCAAACGACTCCTTGCCTTGTCGCAGGAATCATATATAAAAAAAGTTTTAAAACGATTCTGCATGGATAACTGTAAACTCATTGACACTCCTATTATGAAAGGCGAGGTTTTAAGCTTGGACATGTGCCCAAAAACTCCAGAGGAACAAAAGGAAATGTCTAATGTTCCTTATGCGAGTGTGGTCGGCAGCCTGATGTACGCTATGATGTGTACTCGGCCGGACATATGTTTTGCCATGGGTCTAGTTAGTCGATATTAGGTTAATCCGGGACGCCAACACTGGAAGGCGATGAAGAGAATCATGAGATACTTCAAGAGTACTGCAGATCTTGCACTGTGCTATCATGGAGGAAGTCTACAACTTGTTGGATTCACCGATGTCGATTGGGCTGGTGATGTTGATGAACATAAATCCACCTCTAAATACACTTTCTTGCTCAGCAATGGTGTTATTACTTGGAGTAGCAAGAAACAAGATTGTGTGGCACTGTCAACTATGGAGGATGAATTCATAGCTTGTTCAGTGGAAGTACAAGAGACCTTATGGTTTAAGAGATTCCTTCAAAACCTAAGGATTTATGAGAATGCAATGAAGAAAATGATTTTCCACTGTGACAATCAAGCAGCCATAGCTTATGTGAAGGACGAGAAATACCATTGCAAAGGAAAGCATATCGACACAAAGTATAAATTTGTACGAAATCAAGAAGTCAAAAAGGAGATTTCAGTTGAGTACATATCAACATACAAAATTGTTGCTGATCCGTTCACCAAGCCATTGCCAAGAGAGGCATTCTTAAGACATGTAAATGTCTGGACTGCGTAGATTATAAATGTAATGATGTACTCAAATTTTTCAATGAATAAAAGATTATTTTTCTTGATAAATTCATTATTGTGAAGTTTGTTATGCATGTGAAAAGTATGTCGATCAGGTCTAAATTTATTTACTCACACGAACAAATATTTCCAGCGCTCACGAAGATAGTGAGCGGAATGAACTATGTGAGTCATAGTGTGATTTAACATGGGTTTTAGTAACTCATTGTCGCCTGATTTAGAGAGGGAGAGGCCTGATGCGAGATTCAAATTTGGCGCTATTGATTAGCGAGCAATTTGAAAACTCGGGTCAGGCGCTAAAAGTTAGCGACTGGACTTAAGTCTGTGCGGTGTGTAATTAAACAGAGCTAGACATACGCTCCTTTAGTGGAAGTCTCTACCGCAGTACTTGTGTTTAGTACCAAGTATGCAAAGTCGACCTAGAGAGACATAATGAATTGATTAGTTCAATGGTCATCATGGTGTGAGTCTCTGACAGATGTTTCATCTGCACGTGCCCTTAGACTCTTGACTATGTCTTAAGGAAAGGAATTAGTGCTTGCTACTTTAGCATGATACTCAAAGGTGAAAAGTAAAGTAGCATGACGAGCCATGTCTAGGAAAGCAGCTAGTTCACTGCTAAAAGACATGAGGGCGAGAGAAAGAACTGTTATGAGCTGTATAAAGCTTTGCATATAATTGGTCAACTATTTTTTTGAAAATAGTATATGTGAAAGATAGTTACCGCGGAGCAAGACATGTGTTATTTTAGCTATGCTGCAAGACAGATTTAGGGCATAACGAGTTATATTATTTGAGCATTTGTAGGCTCATATATGAGCTATCATGAATCCCTAACGGGCATGACATACGCTCTAAAGATAGTTGAGTGATTGAACCTAAACAGGTATCTTCCTAGCTCCTATAAAGAAGCGTGCTTGTACTCGTGGGTCGCATGACACATTTACAAATTCTGAATAAAGGAAAGTACAATGCCCAATGCGGGCAAGTGGGAGATTGTTGGAATAGTGCCCTTTTGGGCACATGGGCCGCACATACGCGCGGCCCATTAGGGCGAGACGCATACTTGCGCAAACACATCATCATACGCGTGATGGACGCGCGTGATGCGTTTTGCCTAACTTGTCGCCCAAGTCTCCCAACCCTATAAAAGGGGACCCATAGCATAGGTCCCAAACACACTTTTGTAGAGGTTCATCCAGATTACTTGTGCTGTGGCAAAGAGTTCCATTTCCCAGAGGTTCGGTTCCCGATTCCGAGGTGCAAGTGCATTCGACAAGAGTTCGTGGGAAAGCTCCGACGATCCGCTTCCGCTGCAAGAGGTATTCCGTAACCTCTAGAATTTATATCTGTTATAAATTCAAACAGGAAATAAGCTCAACATCCAAAGAAGCTATTAGTAACTTGTGTGATTTCGGCATGGGTCCATCTAGGATTGCTAGAGCGCTTAATATGTCTGGAGAACCACTTGTAACAACCCAGTATTGTATTGATCACTTGAGAACTAGAAGAAAAGGCAACTTTTCTGTCGAATGTCTAAATAGTATATATGTTTTTCAAAGTAAGACAAGTGTTGACCCAGGTTTCTTTTATAGATGGGAGCTCGATAGAGATGGTACCGTTCTAAATTTTTTTTGGGCTGATGGCAGGCCGAGAGATAGTTATTTGACATTCGGCGATGTGGTAGTGTTCGATACCACATATCGAACAAATAATTTGAGAATGCCATTTGCTCCTTTCACTGGAATAAATCATCATTGGAGGTCATGCTTATTTGATTGTGCTTTGCTTGCAGATAAGAAAAAGGAAACATTCACATGGCTATTTGAAAAATGATATGAATGTATGAATGAGAAGCATCCAAAATGTATTATTACAGACCATAATATCGCTATGGGCAATGCTATACGCAAGGTTTTCCCGCACACTAAACATATATTTTGTACATGACATATTGCTAAGAATGCAATGACTCATATGTAGGATTTATATTCACTTTCGACATTTAAAGAAGAATACAATAACTGACTTTATGGATCATCCAACGTAGATGAATTTGAAGAGGGTTGGCTCCATTTGAAGCAAAAGTTCCAAATTCCATGTGGGCATTGGTTAGAAGTTATGTACAACAAGCGTTCACAAATGGATTTCACTATATTTTGAAGATGTGTTCACTGCAGGTATGCGGACTACGCAAAGAGCAAAAAGTATTAATGCTTTTTTTTATGCCTATGTCAATGCAAACACATCGCTTTCAAATTTTGTGGAGTAATATGAGAGGGCTGTCCAAAGTCATCGTGAGCGTGAAGAATGAGAAAACTTTCAAACAATGAACTCTTCGCCTGCGTACATTTTAAGAAATCCCTTAGAGGTCCATGCAGGTAACATTTACACACATGGCACATTTTGCAAGTTTCAATCGGAATATGCAGAATCTTTCAGCTTAGATGCCAATAAGATTTACAAAGACAGATAAATCTGTATACTCGATTTACCATATGAGCACTAATGATGAGGGCAAACATATTGTTGAGTTTAGTAAGTCTGAAACAATTAGTGTCAAATTTTCTTGCAAGAAGTTCGAACAAGAAGGAATATTTTGTTATCATATTTTAAATGTTCTGCATAAGAAAAAAAGTGAGATCCTTGTCTAAAGAATATCTACTTCATCGATGGACAATAAATGCAAGATATGCAAATGCACATGCCATTTATAAGAACACATCCTCTTATAGTGATTCCATAACACCCATTCGAAAGTTAACTTGGCAAAGTAATTTATGGAAAGTACAAGAGATTGGTTGGATTTCAGCTAAACATTTGCAATTTGGGACACCGCTTGTTGATGATTTGATAACAAAGATGAGGACTTTTCATATGGAAAATATGGTTATAGATGCAAATAATGCAAGCACAAGTCAAGTTCATGGTAGTGAGCAAGGAAGCACAACCTTTAATCTTTGAGTCAACCAACCTCAATCACCTTGAATGATGAACAATTCATTATTCGTGACCCACTATGTGTGAAGTCTAAGGGCAGGCCTAGAAATGTTGGAAGGATTAAATCTGGGATTGAAATTTCTATGTCCCATAATGAGTATAGGAAAAGAAGTTGTGGACAGTGTGGAAAGCAAGGACATGATAAAAGAACATGTCAAACGTTCAAGGTATAAAATATTTTACCTCTTTTGTCCATTATATCATTCTATTTATCTATAATTTGTCTTGCTTTATGTATAGAATGTTGGAAATGAAGGAGAACCATGAGATATGCTTGTCAAATATAAAAATGAAGGTTCGTTCATTTAATTTTCATTTCCTTTACTTCAAGAGTTTTTTATGTGAATGCTAACAAATTTTGCGTATTTACAAGATTGCTGGAATGGAAAGCGAGTTCTTGTTGTCATGTGTTGTCTGAAACATTCACTGAGTTCTGTTGAAGGCATATTGTCTTACTGCAAATTGTCAAACTATGATGTCAAATGCATTACTGCAGAGGTGAACATTGTCTAGTGCTTTGTTACATTTCAACTTACCATTGCAGAGGTGTAATACTGCAGAAGTATACATGTTACTAGTTCCCCTTTATCTTAACATTGATAGTTCTTTCTTTGATGCATTGATTTCCCACAAATTGTAGCACTGCAAATGGTGGTGTCACTTGGTTGATCTAGCAATTTTGGATTCTGAATGAATACCTAGTTTTTGTTAACTTCATTCTTTAGTCTTATGATGTAGCAGTGGTTAACTTCTCTCTTTAGTCTTTTGTTCCTGCAGTGGATAACTTATTTCTTTAGTCTTAACTTCTTTCTTTTTTGGATTTTGAATTACAGGAATCTTTTGTTGTAGCAGTGGTTAACTTCATTCTTTAGTCTTATGATGTAGCAGTGGTTAACTTCTCTCTTTAGTCTTTTGTTCCTGCAGTGGATAACTTCTTTCTTTAGTCTTAACTTCTTTCTTTTTTGGATTTTGAATTACAAGAATCTTATGATGTAGCAATGGCAAGAGCTATTGCGGGAATGAAGAATTTTGGGTAGATTCAAATTATAAATTTAAAGGAGAAGTTTTGGTGTTGTTGTGTATCATAAAAGTGAGCATATGTCTGTACTCAAATTGAAGATGAGAGAAGCTATGCAGATTCAAAAATGATGTTAAAAACAAAGCAAACATCGAGTATTTCTTTTGGAACATCATGGCATGATACGGATGTTGTTCGAGCTTGACTTACATTTCTGCTCGTGCTTATATACTGTTAGAGTTTCAACGGTCTCGTTCCCCTCTTTGTTCACGTTATGCATTATATTGTTGTTAATGGTTATCTACTATTAAATGTCAAGTTTTCTTCATTTTTTCACTCACATGGTAAAGTAACTAAGCCGATGTTTCATGTCATTAGAACCCATCTGATCCTGATTTATTGTAAGTTGGAGATGGTAACTTTGCTCTCATTTCCTCTCGTCTCTTTTCGTTTTCCTTTGTTTTTCAAATTTTTGCGCCCACTGATAAAGGATCAAGTTCGAGATGGTAGGGACCGCTAATAGCACTTCAGCTCTTGTTAACGTCATTTCGGGACATCAATGCACTTATTTCCTACTCTCATTTACCAATCCAACCTTGGCAATAGAAATGATGAGCATCTCCTTTTCCTCTCATTTACCAATCCAACCTTGGCAGTAAACATTATGAGTATCTTGATTATTGATTCAATATCCTTTGCTATGATCATATCCTTTGCCACTTTCCTTCACAAAGAAATCCAAAATCGATACACTAAAATTTGAATTCCAAAAAATATGATAAGAAAATATATCCATTTTGCACTCAGGTTCCATACATCCACAGGCAGAAGCCATAAAGTTGATAATTAAATACAAACGAAACATTCCACAACATGATTGCATGTGTTGTATTACAATATGACCATCGTGTCACATAAACACGAACATTATGACTACAAGAATACTAATTATAGCGACGACTTTACAACATAACGACGTTCCATAGTCTTGGAAAATATCTTCATCTTCGGCCAGATTACGAACTTCAATTCGATCAAGTTCGTGCAATAATCCGTTTATCACTTGGATAGGTCTTTCATCAAATGGAGGATCCATCCATGTAAAGTACTGTCACGCTCTTCTTTGCTACAATATAAAAGTAGAAGTATGTTAACATTAGTAAACAATAGACACAATAATTCATTACTCACTTAAGTCGTCGAAACTCACTCCATAAAATGGACAACCGTAGAACCTTCTACCTGGATTATGTGAGGTCCAAGAGGTCTTTATCCCTGCTTTTTCTTGACAAAAACATTTCGGATGTGTCATGGCTAAAATTAGAAAATAGGGTATTAAATTCTATGAGATTTATAAAGTGATAACAGAAGTTAAACACTCCCAAGGATTATTCTAATTTAGTATAGTGCATTCAACCACTGGAATCATTTAAATGTTTTTGTAGAAGCAACCAACGATGTCAATGTTCTGTGTAAGCAACAAACGAAAACTGTTCCAAACAAAAATGCGTAGTCGGTTACTCAAATCTGATACGTTAGTAAACATATCTAATGGAAAAGATAGAAGAAACACCTACAAGACAACAAAAAGTCTCACATTCTCAGCAGTGGCGTGGCAGCGTTGTCGTCGTCCGTGGCAATAGTGGCGTCCGAGGGGTGGCAATGGCATTGCGAGCAACAAACGATTTCAAAGTTCTGCAGAAGCAACAAAGGGAAAATGTTTCAACAAAGATGCATAGTCGGTATCCCAAATCAGATTCGTTAGTAGACATCTAAAAAAAGATAGCAGCGGCAACAGTGGCAAAAAAAGTCTCACATTCTTGGCAGTGGCAACAGTGACGTGGCAGCGGTGGATATGTCATATATGTGTGGACATATGCGTGCGTGTCAGGAACCAAGAAAACGCAGATATGGTCGAATGGTAAAATTTCTCCTTGCCCGTCATCCGGGGGTGGCAGCGCGTCGCGTCCGTGGCAGTAGCCGATGCGAGATCTAGGGCACGGATGCAGAGGAGATCGACGGCCATCGCAAGGGAGCAAGTCGCTATCGCGGAGGAGGAATGGGCAGCGGCATCCACTGTAATAGAGGCGAGATCTAGGGCACATACGCAAAGTAGGTCAGCGACTGTCGCGAGGGACGAAGTGACCGTCGCCGTCGCGGATGAGAAGTTGTCGTCGCGGAGCATGGAGGGGGTGGCGAGCGGGAGTGTCGATAGCATGGGCGGCGGCGACGGCAGTGTCCACTGCAACAAATGTGAGATCTAGGGCACAAACGCAGAGCAGGTCGGCGGTCGTCAAGAGGAAGTCACTCTCACCATCTCGGAGGAGGAAGTTACCGTCGCGGAGTGTGGAGGGAGTGACGATGGTGGCATGTGGTGGGAGTGGCGACGGTGGCTCTGGAGACCCATCTAGGGCACAGAGGCGAGAGGAAGAAGAAGAAACAAGGATTTCGAGTCGGCCCATTTGTAGGATGACCCTAAGCCGAGCCGGCACAATAGGCGAACCGAACGGGACGCAATTCCTCTCCTCCGTGAACCGGCCATGATTTAAAGACAAATCTTGCCTAGACCGGTCCGCCTCGATCTGGGCCGTCGCGCTGAGATCGGGCGGTGACCGATCTAGGCTGGGTTTCCACCCCCTTTAAAGGGGGTGGTTACCCATTTTATCCGTTTAAAAATAAGGTCCATTATATAAATATGAAAATCAAACGTCAATTAGTTTACACATTTTTTATTTATTAAATCAAAACATTTCTTCTTGTGAGTAAAATTTAACGGAATTTAAAAAGTTAAATGAAATTTGTGAAAATTAATCATGAAAGTAATAATTTATATGATTATATTTTATTATGAATAAAAGATACAATAAAATATAAAGTGTCAACATGTAATTAGTTAAAATATAATTGTAATTTAAAATTTTTAATAAGATGACATAAAAGACAAAAAGAATAATGAAAGAAGAAGAGGACTCTGTGATCATAATTCTATAAATAGAAGATTTTTATTTTAATAAATATACAATATTTTTAGTATGAATAATAAATATAAAGAAATATAAAAAATCTACAGATAATTTATGAAAATTTAACTAGGATGTTAAAATTATAATGCACAAATTAGAAATAAGAATAGTAACTTGTTAGTACAAAAAATTAAACCATTCAACAAATTAGTAAGTTGTTGAGATAATAATTTAGAAATACAAATTTAATAAAATCACATAAAAAATAGGAAGGATAGTAAAATAATAAGAGGAGATTGTGCTCACAATTTACAAATATACAAAGATTTATATTTTATTATATGATTATTAACATAATAAAATGCATTTATCCATGATTATCTTTTGTTAGAATCGTCGTGTAATTTCTAAATATTAACTTTGATGTTAAAATTTTAATACACTAATTAATAATGATAATAGAAAACGTTGATGCAAAGAATTAACTGATACTACAAAGTATTGTGATGTTAAGATAATAATTTATTTTTTTATAAATAAAAAATAAAATACATAAAAGATAGGAAGAATGGTGAATGAAAAACAAGGCATTGACCACGAGATTTATTAAATATAAGAAGTATATCTCGATGTAGATATAACATGTATCCAATGTAAAATTTATTTTATTCAAGTGAAGATGGTAAATATAGAAACACTTAATTGTATAAATATTTTAATGGGCTAGTTTTTTTTAGAAAGTAATCTATATCATCTTCCATATTTTGCTATGAAAAGATGGTGTGGGTGTAGGCATTTTGCAACATGATAATATTTCCCTTTAGACATTTCTTTTTTGTCCAGTTGTTAGGACAGGTTGACAACTTTTCATCGAAAGATCCCTCCAAGTGAATTGTTTCTAATGCCAATGAAATTTTAAACTTCAACTCCAAACAAATTAATTCACTCTTGAGATTGTCAAGTCTTGGCAAGCACTTTTGGACCATATTAACATTGTGTTGAAAATTGAGTATGCACCTTTGGACCATATATCATTGTGATGAAGATGTAGTATCACATCACATATCATGTGCAACGCCCCTAAAATACATCCTTCTGTCACGTGATAATTGGATTTCTCCTAGGCAATCTGTCCATATGAGAATAATGAATAATAACTATAAACCATCAATAACTATTTTTATTAAAATGTGAAAGCTAACATATCAAATTGTTCCCAAAATGGTCCTCCTATCATATACTACTAGAAAAACGCTGATTACCGACGGTCCGAACCGTCGGTAATCAGCCCGAAAACCGTCGGTAACGCAATTACCGACGGTTTTTCAGTCGGAATCGATCCGTCGGAAAAAATGCTCGTCGCAAACGGATTTGCGACGGTTGAAAAAAATTCGTCGAAAATATCGACGGTTCTGGCCGTCGGAACAGTCCCAGCGGTTCGACCCGTCGAAATATTCCGACGATTGCAACCGCCGAAAAAGTCTCCGGCAGTTCGAACCGTCGAAATTTCCGACAGTTGCAACCGCCGGAAAAGGCCGGCGGTCCGAACCGTCGAAATTTCCGACGGTTGCAACCGCCGGAAAAAGCCGGCGGTCCGAACCGTCGCAACTTTTTGACGGTCGCAACAGTCGAAACTTTGGACGGGCGTCGCAACCGTCGATCTTTTGACGGTCGCAACCGTCGATCTTTTGACGGTCGCAACCGTCACAAATAATTTTTTAAATATAAAAAAATTAGCGGCCGGATCGGGCCGCAAGCCGGTCGATCCAGCCGCTGGGGCCAGATCCGCCGCCAGGCGGCCGGATCCGAATGCCCGACGGCCGATTCGGCCGCTGGAGGTCGGATCCGGCCGACGATCGACCGATTGGCCATTGGGGGCCGGATTCGAATGGTCATGGCCGGATCCGGCCGACAGCGGCCTTTGGCCGGAGAGAGAGACGCCGGCGCGGAGCGGGAGAGAGAAAGAGAGAGAGAGAGACGCTGGCGCGGGAGAGGGTCGGCGGTGCGGGAGAGGGTCGCCGGCGTCGGCGTGGGAGGATCGCTGGTGCGGGAGAGGGTCGCCGGCGTCCGGCGTGGGAGGGTCGCCGGCGTCCGGCGCGGGAGAGAGTGCTCGCGGCCCGTAGAGAGAGAGGAGAGGAGGGAGAGAGAGAGAGGAGTGGAGGGAGGAGGGAGAGAGAGAAGAGGGAGGAGGAATATATATAAAGGGAAAAAGTGGAAAGAAAGCGGGAAAAGGGAAAAAAAAGCGGGATAACGAAATTTTAATTACCGACGATTTCGACCGTCGAAAATGTAAATATTAAATATTTTTATAATTACCGACGGTTGTGACCGTCGAAAATATATTTAGTTATATATAATGTTTATTTTTTTGTTTTACCGACGGTTTGAACTCGATTACCGACGGTCAAAACCGTCGGTAATTGCGACGGTTTGGACCGTCGCTAGTTATATTAATAAAATGATATTATTATACATTTACCAACAGTTACGACCTTCGGAAATTGCGGTGGATTTTGCGACGGATGGAGATCCGTCGGAAATATCGACGTTCCTAATCGTCGAAAAATTAAATAATAATATAATAAATTATATAATTAATTTTTTTATTTCCGACGGTCGTGACCGTCGAAAAATCCGTCGAAAAAATTTAATAATAATATAAAAAATACATAATTTAATTTTTTTATTTCCGACGATCGTAACCGTCGAAAAAGTCGGCGGAAATTGCGACGGATGGATATCCGTTGAAAATATCGACGTTCCTAATCATCGAAAAATTAAATAATAATATAAATTATTTTCGACAGTCATAACCGTCGAAAAATCCATCGGAAACGGAACCGTCGAAAAATCCGTCGCAAATTGCGACGGATTTAAAACCGTCGAAAATTATCCGTCGGAAAATTGCGATTTTCTTGTCGTGATACCATAATATCATAGTAGCAATATAATAACATATAAGAGACCATCAATAAATCTAGTGGAGCTCTATCTCATATGCAACTACATCATCATGAACTGTTGTGTCATTGTCTATTTAGTTGTAAATATAGAATATTTGTAAGTATAATAATTCAATACATGATATTAATACAAATGAATAAGAAAGCTTAATAAAAATAGACAAACTTTTAGTATGATAATAAAATATTTTATCTTTATTTTATGTTCTTTCGATTTTTTGTTCATTCTCTTTTATGTTATGTTCACTATAACTTTTACTTTGACACTTTCTTAGAACATCTATGTGTGTTATCTTACTGCGACCTCAACTTCTTTATTATGGACAATCATAGTACTTTCACGTGGGACAAGTTGGATCAAACCAAGACAAAAAAATGGGTGATTACAAGTCCAATAAAAATATGAGATTGATTTTTAAAAATCAAGGGTGTGAGGCTATTAATATCCACTATTATGATTAAGATGGTGGCACTATTAATATCTACCTTCATTTTTTAGTACTTTGATTCGATTCGGTTAACAATCAATGCACATGAAATTTCATTTTACATTTGTTATATGTTTACCTAATTAACATCCTTACCATTTTCTATTTAAAATCATTAATACAAGGGTAGTTATTTCATCATGGATAATTTCATGACCAAAAACCCTATTTTGAATGTCAGAATTTGGGCTGGATTTTCTCTAGTTAACTTTCTAACATTTACCTGGCATAATCTGGTCCGGATTTGTTGGCATCACCTTTTGGGCATGAAACACATGGTAGCCTGAGCCAAGTACAACCTCAACTCGGGCCAGATCTCGGGAGGTGAAGCCGAATGCTCGAAAAATGTCACGATGAAAATTGGTCGGGTCATCAAAAGCTTGGTAAGGTGCATCCAAAATATTTTATATGTTTAACATTTATAAAATTATATCAAAGTTTTAAAAAACATCCGAGTTAAATGTGCATGAACCATACAAACTAGCGAGACACTTTAGTGTGAAGATTTAATCACTCATGATTAATGAATCAATAATCAGAACACACTCGATATTTCTAAAATAGGAGGTGCTTTACTTATGCATAATATATATATATATATATAATGTCAAAGCAAACATAATTTGAGTTTTAATCACTCACCATCTAGATTCATGATTAGTGAATCAATGATGAGTACACCCTTTCCATCCCTAAAAATGTTGTTGCATAGTTTTTTCGAGTACAAGACTTTGAGCCTGACCCAATTGAGTATCGGGTCAAGATAAAATTTTAGAATTTAAGGTCAATGCAAATCTGCATGTCCTAGTAGCTCTAAGAAAGAAAGAGAATGAGTGATTGAGTTTGATTAGGAGTATTAGGTAAATGACCCATGAGATTGGAAGTCTAAGGAAACAAATCTTGTTGAATATGAGTTACAATTCCATTTGTGAAGGCTTAATCAAAAGAAATTAAAATTTTCACTAACAATATCATAAGGAAAATAATAATAATAATAATAATAATAATAATAATAATAATAATAATAATAATAATAATAAATACTAATAATAATAATAATAATAATTATTATTATTATTATTATTACCACCTTTTGATCATTTTAATCTTTATCAATAATCCAATCAAATGAATATATGGTTGTTAATATATCTCATCCAAGAAATCCTAATTGAAAAAGAAATTTTCAATATGCCTTTAATTAGATTCACTCTATAGCATTTGTAAGTGTGTAATCATATTAGCAAAATAGACTATCTTAATACTAGCATATACAAACTTTTTTGTCCTCTTCCTCAAATTACATTTGTGGTACCATACATTTGAATATGGTGTTCTATGATCACATCAATATATCCCAAATTTTCAAAATGATATATGTTGACATCTCTTTTTGCATTAAATTTTTGATCCAATAAATAATCCATCAAGTAATAACACATTAGGGCAAAACAAAAATTTAAAATAAAACAATTCAAAATGTATCATCTAATAATTTTTATACTATCATAATTAAAATTATTCATTTATTTAATGGCGGATCATTCTTATATTATATTTATCTACTCTTATTAAAACAAAGTTGGAAAATATTGACTCAATACCACATCATAACACAATATATGTAGAATGATCTTCAAGGCAGGAGATATTTTTCTTTTCAAGTTTAGTGTTCATAACATGAGAAAAGTCAAATATGATCAGTTTGCATCGATTGCTTAAAAAATTTATCGTTTCCTATCCATGAGCTCATATTTTTCAAGTATCCATAATCTTGCATATCCATCAAATTAACATAACACATTGACAGTATCTATGCATCAAGTACTTTAAAACAAAAGATTTAAGATTTCTTAAAAAAGGACTATTCTCTCAAAACTATGATAAAAGTAATTCATTTATTTAAAAATATTAGTATTTTAAGATGCTATTTATTTCACAAATCAAAACCATTATTAGAAAATTAAGTTGATCTCATTAATGATAAAATATTCAATTTAGTCGCACACCATATGCATATATACAAACTCAATAAAGAATAAATAAAGTGAATGTAATAATAAATATATCAGTAGTTTTCTCATAATCATTCTTAATGTTATAAAATTGCTTCATGTCTAATTTGTAATTCAAATTACACCAATGGTAAGAATGCATGCCATTTATACATTTGCAAATTTAAAGGAGTAGCTAAAGAGCATGCAAGTTTCTTTCAAATTTTTAATATTTCATCACACATCATAGGCCTTTTATCTAAATATCGATATCATGTATAAAAATAAATCACATTCATCTAATAAGTTTAAATCATCAAAAAATTATTTTACAAATTTATTTAAAAAAATCTGAGTAATTTTAAATGATTTAAAATGACTAATGTTAACAGAATAAACTTTTAAAATTATTATTTAAATTTTGGGAAAACCTAGAGATTATATATTAACCATTTAAATTAATAATAAATATACATAAAAAAATAAAAAATGTATTGTTTTGTTAATCTCTAATTTGAACTTCACAAGTTTATTACGTAAATTTTAGAATATTTAACTAATAATTATGAACCATTCCAATTTTTTAGTAAATATGACTAAATTAAGATGAATAATTTTAATAACTCAAATTATTCAAAATCTGTTAATTTGTAAAAAGATATTATTTTGAAAATTTGAAAATTATTTTTGGCCCCCACAAAAAAATTTCAAGATTTTGGTCAACAAGCAAACAAGTGTAACATAAACCTAGCCCATTTTTAACGTGTCTGCCATTAAGATCACTTTTTCATATAATTCCAATTTTTGATTTCCCAAACAAATCCATTTTGAAATAACCAATTTGGTCCAACTAAATTGTGGTTCATTAGGATATCATTATGACGTTGTGTCAAACAGTTCACCATGTTATCCTCCATCAGTCTTTCTGGAAAGTGCATAGTGGTGGTGACTTGGACAAGTGATAGGGGCCCAAAGGCTAGTCATCAGCCTTCTTGCATGATGATGGCTTTGCTTATGGCACAATCCTACAATGACAGTGGAGGCGGTCGATGTGCTCGTGCAGTGATCTTGCAATGTCCAAGTTTGCCTTCCATGATGGTCACATGGTGGCAATGACCTACATGCCAATGTGATATCATTATGCTAAACCGATGGTCGGCCAAGTTGTGCGTATAGTCGTGTGGTTCTAGTGAGCCTGTTGAACTACTTTCCATGGAAAATTTTTAATACATATTAATAGAGATCATATTTTATAAATGATATCTACTATAAAACATTAGAATACTATTTAATCATACCTTGAGTCATAAAATAATTATTCATGCTTTGATACTAATTGAAGAAAACATGTTGAATCAAGATATTAATAATACAAAGACAAATCAATGTTGGTACCACATATTATTAACACATCAAAGAAGATTTTGTCACAAAGGATCACATTGACAATCCTATGGCATTATCATGCAAATCCTCCGAAAAGACTTGCACCACACCTTATATGTGGACGATAACAAGAATGAGAAAGGGAGATAATTAAAAAGTAATTATCAACATATAATTATAACTAAAAAGGATGAAGAATTTATAACCTTTTCTCCTCAATTCTCTCCTTATTCATATGAAGGAGAGATGGCTATTACAAGGGAACAAAGCATTGTGAGTTTCATTAACTCAATAATAATATAATAATTTACATATTAATGATTTAGATTCATTTGGACATTATCCCGAAGTCCAATGATTTGATGGCTACTTCGATTAAATCATCATTAATCAATATCATGATCTTTATTTCTAAAGATCTGATTGAGTTTAGGCCATATAACCATTAAGTAAAATTCATCACTTCAAGAAAAAGTACGAAACAAAGAAAAATCAAAGGATTACAAGGAGTTATTCAATCTTTGGCATACATCACTGTGAAAATCATATTGAGTGCATTATTTATGCACAAAAAAAATGTACTTTCCAATGTGCCAACCTTTAAACCAACAGATTTTTAATCTAATATTTCTATTGCCTCATTTTCTACCTCCTCAATGCGTGTGCGTGTGTCACGGGGCGTTTCCCGTGACACGAAGTATGAAGCCTCGCGGCACCAGTGCCGCTCAACTTATAGCCCTCGGCCGCTCAGCGCCGAAAACATGGAACACATGCAGTCGCCCCGCACTGCGTAATATTGCGGAGTACCAAGTTATCCGCTCTTAGGGCATTTATCTTGTAAGGCCGTCCTTATGAATGGCCAAGTAGGTGACGTTCCCGTAGGGTACGTCTTTTGCATCTTCAATATGTAACAAGACTCATATACCTACGGTACACTGGGAGGAGTTCACTAGTGCCTTCCGAGGCCCAATTGTATGTTATGTTTCATCATATTTAATACAACTAAGCTTTCCTTTAATTCTAGTGTCATGGCCTTGAGCGTGGGGTGGCAACCCACATCGGTGTCCCTTCGTGGCGTCCCGTGGTCCCTTCGTCGCCCCTTCGGACTTTAAGCGCCCAAGCGCCTACATTAGTGCCGCAACGCGCTAATGCCACGGTCTCGTGACGAGTAGTCCAACACCCTAGTCATGTCCGTGATTGAATGCCTATAAGAGCGACTCTCGGCATAGTCGTCTCGACCATAAAACTTCCGCTGCAAACTCAAAACAGGCTTGACTAGGTGCCCATCCGCCTAGTCGCCGCACGTGGTCTAGTGTCCGAGAATGACCCCGTGACACGTGAGTGCAATTACGTTTGTCTGTTCTCAATTATTCCTAGTAATGGATCCTCTCAACAACTTCGTGGACCTATTCATCAAGGTGCTTTACAATAGATACACTCGCCTCAAAGGAATAAGGTACCCTCAATAGACTTTGTAGGATAGGGGTATTCATAGGTCAGATTCGGGTTAGAATATTTATTTATTTATTATTTAATGTAAAAATATTATATGGTAATTATTTTTAAATCATAATATAATTTTATGATTGTTTAAATATTATTTTACACATTGAAAACATTTTATTTTGATATTTTTAAATTTTTATATAAGATACAAATTGAAATTTAATAAAAAAAGGTCTTCGGATCGGGTCAACTCTAGTTGGAACCGTACCCGACCCAACCCATTGTCGGGTACCAACCTGACCTGACTCAAATTGGTTCGTGTCAGGTCATTATGTTCACATCACTATGGTAAGATTGGTAATTTTGAGAAAAAAACTAAATAACATATCATCATAATTTATATTGTCTGAAATGAGATACCCTAAATATAATTTTTTAATAGATTTGATCAAGTTTAAAAAGAATAATTATCACCCTTTATTTTTATCCTATGATTTATGAGGAAATCCCCTAGATTTGTGTGCTAAGAGCATGTCATTCTATAATCCAAAGTTTCAAAAGAAAAATTGAAGAAAAGTCATCAAATTTTTGCACCATAGCAATTCAAGCTACACAATGACCGAGTTGTTCATTGGTTTTCCAATCCAATGCCCAGATTTGATTCTAATCTAGCTCGACAAATAACCTATCCATGGTTCCATTTGGTAAAAATAAGGATTTTATTATTCGAATAATTTCAATGACCCCGATCCATGCTGTTGAACTCGGCCTGGGTTGCGTGATAGTTTAGCCAAACAAGAAGAGACCCAAACTGAGCCTTGCCCTATGGGCTTGAGTTTTGAAGATAGCATGACCTAGGTTTTACCCTATCTGGCCTAAGTTTTAAGTAAAGAAAACATATAATTTGTCCTATAAATATTAAAGGATTCACTTTGATTCATTTTCTAGTATGAATTTATATCTACTTGTATCTTACATAGTGAAAATTATGTCTATTTGTATCTGATGTGTTGAACCCGATTGTGAAGGATAGATGCATGTGTGCCGACAATGTTCACTATGATGTAGTTGCATATGATGATTAAATCATCATGTCTCTTTATTATTATTATTATTATTATTATTATTATTATTATTATTATTATTTGATATAATAATTATTTGAAAGTTAATTAGTCTTTGGATTACTAGTATAAAAATACAATTAATTTGTTTTCATGCTCTATCTAAGAAAACTTAAAAGTTATTCTACTTCCATACTCCATGTTAGAGCATTAATTTTCTATTATTTTATTTTATCACTTTGACCAATAAAAGCATAAGAAGTAATTGCAAGTAATGCCAACAAACAATTCCAATTGTGAAATGACAATAGGATAAATGTTGATATACATGGATGCACTTGTCTAACTTGACAGATAGTGAATTGAGACAGAAACTTAATTAAAGAATGACAAATAATGAAATGAGACAAAAACTTAATTAAATAACTTAATTGAGACAAAAAACCTTGACAAGGAATTGGAAGGCTTTAGACGTGTTGACATATTTGTTCATTGATGTCTTCAATTAGTGTTAGAATGATATTTTTCCAATCAAAATGAAGCATTTTCGTGTCTAGAGTGGTCTTTAGGGCAAAACAATCTTGGGGAAAATTTTTAAGATATGCCACATCACAATGAAGAAATGAAAAATAGAAAGTAGAGCTCTCACTTAAATTTTTTTCCCAACATAAAAGCTTTCTCTTGGGAAGAACATGTCCAAGTACCTTTTACAACCAAACATGCATAATCAAAGGCGGAGGCACGTACATGCATTGAAGCATATGTCAATTGTTACCTTAGTGGTTACAATCCTTGGCATAATTACAAGGGACCTAAGTTCAATTCTTGATACCATTGGCATTTTTAACATAAATCAGTCTTGTTCTCCAAATGGACATCCATTAAAATCTATCAAGTGTAATATATTTTTATATTAATTTTTCTTATTTTTCTTATATATTTTTCATCACATACTCAAATATAATTGGATTTCATTATTTTGTCATCTAATATTATAATCCATTTGTGCCCTTCATGCAAGGTATTTAACTTTCATTTTTTATGTGATTTCGTCATTCATAATAAATATATTTTATGCAATTATAATTATCTCTTTATTATTATGTATCACTTATATTTCTCAATTATTTTTATTATTATTTATATATGGGGATACAAAAATATTAATTAAGCAATTTCACATGTTTACTCTACATTAACATGTTTAGCTTCATTATTATTTATTTATTTTAATTTATTAGGATAATTTTAACTTAATGTAAGTATTTTACAGTTAATTATGTCATTGAATAAATACTTTAAAAAGATATCTCCTAATCTTCAAAACAATGAAAATGTGAAAAAATATTGAGTTAAAATACTTCAAACGAAACGTCATATTTTTTAAATGGATCATATCTATTTAACTATTTGTTGTCTAATCTTGGAGACAGAATATACAAATTAGTTAATTATTCTATCAATTGAACATTACGTTAATTTTTGTCTTGATAGTGAACTCACTCAAAATTTTTCTGGCTCTGTCACTGTGCATAATATTATTTTTTTCCAATATTTGAAACCAAATAAGTGGAATAGGCCTTATATGATGGAAAATAAGATACACAAAAGATGCTTTAATATAATGCCCAAAATTAATAGTCATCAATTGCCCTAACCATCCTTCTAATCAATTTCCTTTAAAAGTAAGAAGCCAATATTGATACTTAAAAATTAACTAAAATCATAATAACCATACTTACATTTCTTTGTTCTGCCTTATAATAATTATTTTAAAATTCAAGAAAAATAATTTTAAGTGATAAAATTGAAAAGATTTCAAATCTTGGATTATAAAATATCACAATGTCTTATTTTTAATTATACACACATATTTATATCTATACTTATTTATTTATTGTTAAAAATAAATTAGATAAATCTAAACTATAAGAAAATATGAATTAATAATTATTAGGTATTCTAATATTTCTGTTATATTTTCCTATCATATTAATGAGTATTTAAAAATAGCAAGAACTATAATTTTAAACAATGAAAAATGATATTCAAATATTAATATCCCAATTTATTAAATCTATTTATTTAAGGCATAGTTACTAAATTAAATATTAAGGTTCAATGATCATCTACTTTCTTTGATGTTTTGAAGAAAAAAAATTAAAAGACCCAAGACTTAAATTAATTAGTGAACCTAGGGAGTATTTTTCACATCCCTAAATAACAAGGAAAAACTCAATTGTTCTTTTGTCATTTTTCATTAAAATTTTCAATCCCAAAATTTATAGAATCAATTTTATGTTATATATACTAAGAAAATTACACTCAAAGAATTTCTCTGTTATTGTACATAATACTTATATTTAAGTGTCATTAATTACTTATAATCATTAATATATTAATAGCTATCTTTCAAATTCATAAAAGAAGACAAGAAAACATATATTAATAATTAATAATAACTATTATAATAATTTTAATTGAGTTTAATGGTTGTCCTACTACTCTTAAAGGTAGCACCATCAAACGTTAGAGCACTGTTGGATGATAGATCTATTCATTAAATATTTTTTAGATCTACTCATTATGGATCGAATGGTTCTACTTCATATTTTAATTTAATTAATGGTATTAAATTGTCATATTTTTAATTTTTATTAATAGTTACATAAAATCATAATTCTAAATCATAAATACAAAATTATTTCAAATCTTAAACTATACAAATCTCACTATTTCAATAAGCTTACTTGTAATTTACATATATGCTATTATTTATTGATAAAAACAATAGCACACACATACGCACAGAAACATGTGTGCGCACACACACACTACTGAACATTAAGACCTTAAATGTGAGTAAGGGCCCGTTTGACTTAGCTGATATAAAATAACTGATAAGTTGAAGTGCTGATAAGTAGTTTAATAGCTGAAGTTGATTTTAAAAAATAAGTAGTTACATGTTTGATAATAAAAAAAATTTATAAGTTATTATTTTAGTAAAATGACAAAAAAGTTCTTAATATTATGATAGATGAAATATATGAAGAAAGTTATGTATATTATAAGGATAAAATAGTACACATTAAACTAATCAACTTTTTTTCTCACACAAAATAAGTTGAGTCTCCCAATTTATTTTTTCTGATTTATAAGTAGTTAAAATAAGTGCTTATCAGTTCTTTTTGTCAATTACTAAATAGGGAGATTTCTTCAAAACTGTTACTTATAAACTTAGCCAAACAAGTCATAAATAATAAGGAAATAGTTAATTTAATCTGCTCACTTTTTGTAGTCATGAAATTCATATGGTCTCCATATTTTTATTATTAATTATACTTACATATTTATAACATAATAATAAAATAAAAGTCATAATTGGGTAAAGTCAATTCCCCTGCTCAATCGAGTCCGATTTAAATCAAGCTAATTTGAATTGTCCTCTTAATAAACTCTGACCTAATCCGACTATGAACGGGTCATGTTGGATTGTTGAACCCCATCTGACTCATGAACAAATATTAAAAAGAGTTTAAAATCATTTTAGGCAGAAAGTTATGTCCAATACAAGCGAAAGCATATGGTTTGCATTGATAGAACTCTTGATAATATTACTGAAATTGACAGAAAAAATTGCCGCAAAAACATTGGAATAGACGTTAAGACAATCCCTGGAACAACTACATGGATTCAAGTAAACATCCAAAGTCACACATTTAAAGTGCTTGAAATGGAAATATATATTATTTCCATGGCCATGCTAGCTTATTTTAAAATACAAAAAAATCATTTATTATGATGGAAAGCGATTTCTAATGCCAACATTTTCATAAATAAATCAAATAATTTTAGACCACTAATATATTCTTGAACCTTTAAAAATCAAATTATTTAGAACCATGCACAAGGTTGCCCCGGCTTGCAGTGACTTGAAATATTCGAACTTTTTTTGGCCCGATAGATCGAGACCGGATCCTAGTTATAAAAATCTGAATCATGTCCCCATCCAATGTTATATATTATATTAGTATATTAAATTATTTAAAAATATTATATTTATTATAATATTATATTATAATTTTTTATGTATATTAAACATACATTATCTTATATTATTATATATGTACTTTAATTCATAAATATTATATTCATATAATAATATTAAATATTGTTTAATATTATATTTAAAATTTTATTAATTATGATTGAATCCGGATGCTTTTTGCAAATATTTGGAACAAACCGGGTCGGGCGGACCGATTTGCTCACCGGAAGGTACATGAAAGATATTTTGTGATTATAAATAGTTTTAAGGCGTAGCATTTTTATTAAAAAAAAATCACATTATTTTCCTTATAAAAATACAATATTAACTATTAAGCGAGTGCATGTTCCTTTGGGGCGCCGAAGTTGCCCAAGCTCAATCACGCACGTCCATTCGGGAGTCCTACGGCCGCGAATGCATCATCGTCTTTTAGCGTACGGTGACCTCCGCGCGTGGCGGATTCGCATCGGTTGCTGCTTTAAATGGGAGCTGTAACGCGCGTCACGGGAGGCCTCTCTCTCTCTTTCTCTCTCTCTCTCCCTCTCTTGCACTCCTCCCCTCTCTTCTCTTCCCTTTGCGAGCCACCACCACCATCTCTTCCGACCCTTTGGCTCCTCGACGATCGGCCGCCGGTGGCCGCGATTCGCCTCCGACCTCCTCGTTCGACTCCGGGCGCTTCGGTGGGTATTGGATGAGGGGCTCGAGCCCGACAAATCGATGCCCGGATGGCTTTTTTTTTTCTGCCGTCATTTTTCCCCTCCGACGAGTGTTTGTTAGGAGCCGCCTGGCTTTGAGAAGTTTGATGGTGTTTTGCAGGCACCCAGTACTGCAAAGGAGGGTTATTGCTCGGATTGGAGGCCATGGTGATGTCGGTCGACAACATCCGGGGCCTCGCCCTGGCGCTGTCGTCGAGCGTCTTCATCGGCTCCAGCTTCATTGTTAGGAAGAAAGGCCTCAAGAAGGCAGGGGCCAATGGAGTTAGAGCCGGTTCGATGTCTACGCTCTTTCACTATATCCATCTTTTTCTTTCTGGATACGAATGAGTGTATTTCCCATAAAGGATCCTAACAATATGATTATGATCATAAGCAATTTTCATGTCTAATGCTCTATGCTTTGTTAGTGCACGAAAGTTCGATATTAGAAGTTTTTTTCTTGATTTCAAACTCACTTTTGCTGCTACTGACTAATAAGTAAGAGAAAAGAAAGGACCAGGAGAGTGAGAAGCAACTTTCGCCTCCCCGCCCAGCTCTATCAGCAGGCCTCTTCAGAATATCTGACATTAAAATGAGGGCAAGTAAATTAGTTGAAAATGGATGAAACTCCAGAAATCCAATGGAACAAAGGCCTGCCTTGTAGTCTGGAGAATCCAAAGAGATTAACATCACCAAGAAAATTCTTAGTGGAAATTTGTTCAAAAGGTTTAAAAGTCATAATTATCAGCAAGTTCATTCATAGGCCTCAAGTGATCACTTTTCTATTTGTTCACGTTTGTGCGTGTTTTGTAGTGATATTTGGTGAGATGTGTTTTTGGCTTTGTAGTGATATTTGGTGAGATTGCTAATTTCGCTGCTTATGCATTCGCACCGGCAATTCTTGTTACTCCATTGGGAGCTTAAGTATTATTGTCAGGTATGTGTTTAAAGGCATTGGATACAGATGCTCAATGCATAATATTTTCTCATCCAACTTACTTTTGTAGTGAGGTGCTAGCTCACTTCATATTGAAAGAGAGACTGCATATTTTTGGCATCTTGGGATGTATCCTTTGTGTAGTGGGTTCTATTAGTATTGTTTTGCATGCTCCAAAAGAGAGAAACATCGAATCTGTCAAGGAAGTTTGGTACCTAGCTACAGAACCAGGTAATCTTGAAATTAGATAGCCTAGTCTATTTTCATAATGCAAGTAGTCAGTTATTTTCCTATTTGACTATACCTCTGGATCTCATGTTGTGTTTCTCAATCTTTACCTGTAAATTTCAAGATCTTGTATCCTCACAACTTAAATTATTCTTAAAGTTTATGGATGGTTTGGTACAGGTTTCATCGTTTATTCATTTGTGGTCATTGGTTTGGTTACTTATCTGATAGTCCAGTTAGTTCCACGTTATGGCCAAACCCATATGGTGGTATATGTAGGAATATGTTCGCTGATGGGGTCTCTTACGGTATGTCTGACTTTCAATCACGATTGGTGCCATTGTGTAGCTACGATCAGACAAAAACAGTTGCCTAAATGTTGCAGGTTATGAGTGTAAAAGCTGTGAGCATTGCATTAAAGCTATCATTTGAAGGAATGAATCAATTTATCTATGCACAGACTTGGTTTTTCATGTTTGTCATGGTGACGTGCATCCTTCTGCAGATGAACTATCTGAACAAGGTAAGTAAATTATTTTATCGAAATCAATGTGTTGTAATTGCATGTCTCTAAAGAAATGTTTTCTTTTTTATTTTTTTGAGGAGAAAGAAATGTTTTCGTCAACCAAAAAAAGCTGGTGTTTAAGTTTGTTACTTGAAAAGTTTTGGGGTGGGGGTGTGTGGTCTCATAACTCCTCTAGAAAGTATGATTTTCGGGGTTTGGGGGTGGGGCTGGGTGGGGTGGGGTTGGGGGAGGGATTGTGGTGTGGGGGTTCTCATAACTCCTCTACAAAGTATGATTTCATAAATCACTCCAAAGTTAGATATATGACCATGCTTTTGAAAATGTCACTCATTCTTTTCACAACCAGCATTGTACGTACCACCACATATGTTATCCAACACATTGTTCTTGAAAACAAACCTAATTTGCATATCACTTTTAAATTTGGTCGCCAACATATAGCTTACCAAGATATATCAGAGAAGCAAGAATTTATGTTCTTCGTGTCCTGTCTTGTGGATTTGTCATAAATTAATACGTTCCATTCCATTGAGTAAAAATAAAAACAAATGGCTTAGATAAGAAAATACGCACTTCCTTGTGCAACAAGTTGTAATTATCTTTTCAACATTTATCTGTTGTGGTTCCTGTTATCTTGGGGGGTCAGGTAAATAATGATGTAGTTTCCAGTACATGCTCTTATGCAATTCCACATTCTGAATGGAGTAATATGTGCTACAAATTTCAAACTCATTCCTTTGGTATGTGTCATTTGTAGAATACATTTCACATTTGTGAGTTTAGTTTTGTGTTGTTCCTTCTCAGTCATGTTACATGCAACTTCTATATTTTTCTGTTATGTAGCCTTTTAGTCTCCATGGAAGTTTTCTTTAAATCTTTTGAGTATAGAGTGATTATCCTTATTCTTGAGAGCAATGTTGATCAGGAATGGGACTCGCAGAATGGATCACAAATAGTAACTGAGTTATGTGGGTTTGTAACAATACTATCAGGAACCTTCCTTCTCCACAAAACAAAGGATATGGGGTCTAGCACATCTGCGCAGCCCCAAACTTTGGCAGATTCATGAGAATTCTTGTCAGAGAAGATGATGCATGTTCATTCCTGATCAAAGCTTACATGGTCATTAACGCATTCAGGAAAAAAAAAATCCAAGTGCATATTTCTTAGCAAAGCTAACAAAATTTTGGAGAGACAATTTTGGTAAATGACCTTACAGATCGTTATGAAAGAATGGCACGAAAGATTCATGGAAGGCAGTGGTTCAATTCAATTCCGTAGTTCCTTGATTGTGCCATACTATTTGTTGTACCCTTCCAGATTTTAGGGTAGATGAGCATACAGGCTGCTGTCATACACATTTCTGGAGCTCTCTTCTGAGTGTCAATCTCAAGTATGGTTACAGCTATTCTAATGTTATTAGAGATGTATATATAATTGTTTGCTCTTTCTGCAGTAGGCTGCTATTTATTCATTCCTCAACATCCAAATAAGTTTATGACTTTGGCTTTGTCACCAATTTAATTATTAGGAATGATGTCTATGATTTTAAATTATGCATGATGCGAACAAGTTTGAGCAAAAACTAAAGATGGCCTTCAACAAAATGATTCAAGACACACAAAAAAAAGAACACGAAGTAGTGCTCTATGCAAAGATCATTTTGGTGCTTTGTAAAATTAAATCAGAAAATACGCTTCCTATCTTTACAAAGTTAAGATGATAAGCATATCATTAAAATCAGAGTACTATTTCTTATCATTCAATTTAAATTCAGTTGATACTATATAATTGTTATTGCCGCTCCCACAAAGAAAATAATATATATTTGCACATCAATGGTTACATACTGATCATAATGACACGTCAATGACACCAAACTTATAATGGAATGATAAACATCTTTGGGTGCAAATAAGCCATTAAAAGACATCCTGAATCAATACGTATAGCCTAAAATATTAAAAGGAAAAGTTGTTTTCATATTTTTACAATTAAAAGTAGAGTGTCAAATGTTGATCAGATTATTTTAGTCTGCAAATTTTGGACAACATTAGTTTGCATCTCGAAAATAGAAATCTTCAGAATTCAGAGCACCTTTTGTTCTTATTATCAGATACAATCTTGAATGCACACTAATGCTAGAATGAGAAACATCAACATCATACAATGTAACAATAATTCTGTTACAATTAAGGTCTTTTTGGTGTGATAAGTGCCAGTTTACTACAACATGAGAATGAAAATAAACAAATTACAACTACAACAACGATAACAACGATGTCAGGTGGGGCTGGGGTGTGGTATTTGCACGGTGACGACGTTAAGAGAGCAATGAAACAAGCGATACAAACTCTGACGTCACTCTCCCTTTTGACCTTGTATTGATGACAAAGTGCTCTGGGTACTTTCTTAACAGAGTAAGAAGGCCAAACCATGGTCTTCCTTTGGTGTCAGTTTGCGGCCAGCCCTCAGAAGTCAGATATCTTTTAACTCTACTGTGGTGCCATACATTGCCATATTGTTCAATCAGCTGAAGTCAAACAGAAAGCAAATCATGAAACAATTCCCACTTGAGTTCAGGAGAATACACATTTCGATTGGGATTAAAACAGATATTCAACCAAGCACAGATGCGACAGTATCTATAGATTAACAGAAATCTCAACTAGGTATTCTAAATATTGTTCAACAATATGCAGAAAAGAACTAATCCTGAATGTAGAATGCTGAAGAGCTAATATATTTATGTATCCCCAGACAACTGTTAATCGGTAACATTACACTTTAAGGGCTCTAACAATATTCTACCCTCCATCCAAGAGGAAGCTGTGACAATGAGTACCAAGTACAAAAGGCAATAAATTTAATATTTAAACAAATACGAACTATAAAGGTTATTGCATATGCTACAGATAGAATCACCCAAAGAAGACTTAACAGCACTACAAGTAAAATTATCAAAATATGAGCTTTTTTTTAGAGGAATAAAGACTGTATGGTGTGAAACAATGTCTGAAGCAATAATTGAATTGAGTTAAAAAAATATTTCATTTTCGGTAATTTGATTTTTCTCATAAGTAGCGAACTTGCTTATTCAGTCAGTCCAAGCATTATTATTGGGAACAGATATTTCCTTCAATCTAAAAAGCCTAGCCTACTAATATTATTTTCATGATGATTAAAATGAACTCCGCCTATGTTTTATAGCCGGTCCCAAGCCCGGATAAAGGAGGAGGGTTGTGTTAAGCCCCGACAGCCACCGTAAAATCCTGTCGAATCTCATGAACATGGATCAACGAATATCGGAATGGCGTCGTATGATCCATGTAGCCGACCCCACCTAGTGGGATAAGGCTTTGTTGTTGTTGTTGTTGATGATTAAAATGACAAAAGAGCAACACTAATTACAATGATTTGCTAACATTTCCAACAACTTTTCAAGAGTGTTGTAAGACAATCTCACAACAAGAGAATAACAACAACAACAACAAAGCCTTATCCCACTAGGTGGGGTCGGCTACATGGATCATACGACGCCATTCCGCTTATTAGTAACCAAACATTGACAGGTCAAATGAAGGGATATGACGTTATGCCATAAGTGTAATAAGAGATGAGCAATTTAAGATTATGTCAATTTATTTCCAAACTTTGCCTCAATGGTAGATATAGAACCTTTGAGGAATATATTAAGAGTTTCCATTGGTTTCCGATCATATTCTCACCTTGATGATATCCTTTATTAAATATCCACAAGTTGCTTAACATATTATTAGGGGATCAAACATAGCTCATAGGATAAGTTTGTCATACGTTTTATGTTTGTTTAAAGATTTCAGACAACGGAGCAACTGTGCTGAAGCTTTAAAAGGAAAGTAATAAGCAAGAAGTTGAAATTTAGCATTGAAATAGGATAAAAGAAACATGATGCATACAAAGTAAAGGATTACGCCATATGATGTGCACCGTGTGCACACTGGGAGGGATACAAGCTAAGTGCATATCGAGGATGTTACGATGGATGCTTTTCACCTAGCTGCCCCACTAAGTGATAGCGTACTCGGTGACATCTAAATATAATAATATATCACCTTGGAAGACTAGATGAAGTACACTAGGGCAAAGAATTTTTGGAGTTACCATTCCCATCCATAAACAGTATGAATAAAGATATTTGTGTTAAGGACTCATTAGGGAAGGCTCACCAGAGATTTCTGTAGAACTATCAACTGCAATCCATAATGAGAGCAAATATGTCAACTTAATGGTTCACTTGAAAGTACTTCTTGCAACGGAATCCTTGAATTGCTTAAAAGTATCATATTTTCCAAATTACAACACATTTCCTGATGCTTTGGAGCATCAAATATGTAGTAAGGTTGAAGTAGTTGTGGTAGTTCACATCAGACTCAGCACAATAACGCCTGGACACATATATAGTCCAAAAGAAATGCAGAAAAAGAAATCTTCCCTTTCTAAATTAGTATGAACATATGCACGGTGGACAAAAGAACTAAAATTCATCAGTATTAAATGTAATTACAAGGCAATTAACAGGTTTGTCTCATGCCAAATATTTATTATCAGGCAGAAGGATAACCATTTTATTTAAGATGCAAGTAACCTTGATAGGATTGCAGACATCTTTGGAAACACTCTTTTCGACTAACCTCTGCATGAAGTTTCATCATAGGCATCCACTCTCCTGGTCCACAAAGATCAGATAGCACCGTTGCCACAGACGAGACTACATCTTTTTCCTCTAGTTGCATAAGTTGAAAATTGTCTGGGTCTCTATCAGCTCGCGATCTCATTTCAGACTTTTTCTCTGCAGAAATGAAAAATATTACTGGCCAGGATCGAGCACAAAATGATACGCACACTTGGAAAACTCTAAGGAATACACAGCATTTGTTGGTTAGGCCTATAGGCATTTGTTTATTTTTTCTATGGCAAAGCACGATTTAATTTTTCATAACAATCCATTCTTTTTTTTATAAAGTGATAATAATTTATTCATTTCTTAATATCTTGACCTACTCATGCATGCATACGATATGATGCAGTAAAATAAAATACACGAGTGAGAAAATAAACCCCTGGGGGGAAGAGGACTCCGAAAATTGGCGTGGAAAATGAAAGCCTGTAAGAACCTATTTCTTTTCTACTCTTCACTTTTATCCTCACATGATCAGTCTGATTAAGTCTCTCACACAGACATTTGACACTTCAGCACCTAATAATAATAGGCAGATTCCGTTTCAAAAAAAAAAGTTCCGTTTCAAAAAAAAATTAAGAGGCAGATTTATATATCTCTAGTTAATCCAGTCTGAGTGGCTATGGAACATGCAATCATAATGAACATGGAACATGCAATCATAATGAACACCCATAGCCTAGTCCGAGTAACATAGCATTCAACAATTTTCCCATATCAACTCTAACAACTAATATCAATATGAAAATTTGTGAATCTCCAGCTAAGACATGGCCATACCAACTCCCATAATTTAGTCCGAGTAACATAGCATTCCAGACATTTCCTCCGTATCAGCTTCGGAACATAATAACAATAGAAATAATTATGAATCCCACCCCTAAAAAAAATTATGAATCTCTAGAAAGTCAAGTTCCGCACTCGAATAGATTCTCCATACTTTTGTTTTAAATAATAGATTCCCCATACTTGACATGCAATCAATAACTTTCCTCCTTGAGGGCTCATAGAATCTTCAAGATAGAAGAGGAAGGGAGTCAGATCCTGTTATTGAAATCTTCACATCTTCAGCCACATTGAATTTTCTTAGGATTGTAATGACTACATAATGAGCCTTTTGTTTTAAAATTGTTTTCCTTTGGAGAAAAGACATTAAGATCAGACATCTGTCTTTGGAGAAGTACGATATCACTCGAATAAGAGCAAACAAAATTTTGAAAGGACAAGCAAATATGCATGCATTACGAAGAACTATTTGATATGCAGGCCATATTAACAACATGACCAATATTAAGATCGTATGTCTATATTTAGGGAAGGATGATAACCACTATCAATAAGCTGGAAGCAATATAGACATTAAAGAACTCAAGAAAAATAATTATTGAACACGTTTGCACAATAACTTTGGGGCTTATGCATATTGTCAAATGACGTAACATGACAATGCACTTATTATTCGTGAGATTTGCAGCATATTTCCAGCCATGGATTTTCTAGGATGTATTTATTCCATGTTTGGAGAATCATTCGCCCAAATTTGTGGAATAAACCACAAAGGTTGAAGAACACAGGATCTGTATTCGCACTCAAAAAATTGACACTAATGGAACCACAGTAAGATTAAAAGGAAACAGAAAAAGGGAAATTACAGGGTGAAAGCCTCCACAAAAAGCTTCAAATCCATGTCAATTTGCAGTTTCATTTGTAATACTTGGGAACTCAAGATGCCAAATGTCTTGCATTACCATGGCATACCAATATCCATGATGCACACGTGGTTCATGGCAGGGAAATATATGTACAATATAAGAAACACAAGTTAGAAAGTTATCCACTTCTCTGGTGGGTGCTCAAAATATTAATGTATGAATTCTACAAAGAAAAGACTATGTGGATCTTACATCTGTGGTGTAAATGTTGTAATGAAATTATCCTTACTTTTGCGGAAGATTAGTCCAAGGAGGATCAGCCAATTTAGAAAGAATTAAAAGTGCAGATATACTATTGTTTTATGTATCTATATGTGCAGGATGATCACAAGAATAAGGTAATTAATTTGAACCAAGAATCCACAAAATATGATTGATATAACAAAATCGATATGTAGATAATCTATTATAGCTAGAACATAGTAATCAAGAAAAATGAGTTAACCAAAACTTTAATTTCTGAAAGTTACTTAGGGCCATGTCAGTTGTAGTTATCGTGAATAAAAAATGGATCTGTAAAAAATCATTAAGAAAGAGAACATACAAAAAAGGACGTGAGAGCCTTGGCCCTTGACTTGTTCATGATGTGAGATCAACACTTTTTTCAATTTTTGAGGAGTGGCATAAAAAACTTGGAAAAATTAATACATATATAGAGTCAATATTTTCTATATGAATCAAGCTGTCTGAAACCAACTACATTTCAGATGATCAACAGAAGGATTATAATCCGTAAATCATCCAATAAAGTAGACATGTGTATACACAGATGTTGACATCTGCCTTTGGGCAAATCACTGAATAAATTCTAGAGTCTGCATGCAATATCTAATCAAATGTCACTTAATGATCCCATGAGGAAAAGAAAATCTGATTTCTTAGTGCTTAGGATGGTTTAAGAGTAACTGAATAGCTTAGGTAAACTCATCCCACTACAAGGTTTATCTCAAGTGATACATCTTTCTATCAATGGGGAACAATCATTATCACATACTTGTAAGTATCCTGATTGCATTATATGTGCCTAATCACAACAAAAGTAATCAGTATTCATTAATAACAGTGTAGTAATGTTCCAAAGAAGTGTGATATTTCTGATAAATAACTAATGAAATTTCAGAAGTTAAATATAATTAACCTACATTAGAATCTACAAACATGTCAACATTTAATGATAATTTATGGATCTATGGGAAAGTAAATTCAAGCATCTAAACCCACAAAACTAACAAGATTCTGTTTCTTAGATAAATAAAAGAGTCATTATATTTTCATCACGCCAAAATCTCCCTCTTTAGCCCACAAATTGCAAAACCTCTGAATCTCCTCAATATCAATAATTTAGCAACATAGTCCAATCTTTTCTCAGGTACTCCTCATCTTGAGATCAGTCCACAAAAGCAGCTAGATAAAGGACAAAAGGTTGAGCAATGCATCTGAAGCTTCAGTTACTGGCATTTTAAACTATGAAATGAAAATCTACTGGTGTGAATTCATGAGGAAAAAAAGAAACAATCATGAAATGTGCAGCTGTAAAGAAACATTTTTTTTCACACATAAAACTAGTGAAGAGGCAGAGTCACCAAAGAAGCAGAAGAAGGAATTGCTTCCGACTGGAACACAATTCTTCTCAGATTATTAGCAAACAAACTGATCCATCTGCAGTCATTCTCTCCGGTTGCATGAGATTCTGCATGCTTGAATTCATACAGAGAATAAAGAGATTTCTATCACCTAAATGATAAAAATCAAATCCTTTTGGATATAAGCAGCTAAAAAGGCCAATTTCCAGGAAATTAGGAAGAGCGGGAAGAAGAAGAAGCAATAATGGAACGCGTGCCCTCAGACTGACCCAATTGCTGATCCACCTCATCGTCCTCATCCTCCGCATCCTGCTCGAGCATCTCCTCATCCTCCTCTTCGTCGTCGTACTCACGCGGCATCTCCCGCGGTATCACATCGTTCTTCCTGCGCCCCATAGACAGCAGTGGCTGAGCCGCGGGGGGCGCGACGGGAAGCGGCTGAACGAGCATCGGATGCGTGGCGAGGAGGTGGTGGGAGTGAGGGTGCGGGTGGCGCTGAAGCTGCTGATGGGTGGCGAGGGAGGTGGCGTAGATGGAGCGGGAGGGGAGGAGGAAGTAGAACTTCTTGTCCCCGATCTGGAGGAGGTCCTGGGAGTCGAGCTTCACAGGGTTGTTGCCCGGGAGGTGGAGGACGCCCTCGACGAGGCACCCGTTCTTGCCGATGACATCAAGCGCGAACCGACGGCGGGGGAAGTCGTAGAAGATGCGCGCGTGGTGGCGCGAGATGTTCATTCCCCCGCCGAGGCTGGCGAGGTCGACGTCCACCGTCGACTTCTTGCTGTTGCGCCCCAGCACGATCGAGTACGTCTGCATGTAGTACTCGAAGTCCTCGCCCTGCAGCTTCGCGAATCCGGCCTCCACGTCGCTGGCGCCGCCCGACGAAGCCCCTCCCGAGCTGCCTCCCACCGCCGACGACATGGCCGAGGAGGAAGATGGGGGAAAACAGGAAGAAGAAGAAGAGAAGAGGTTGGATTGGGGTCAAAAAAATGTGATCTTTTTTTTTTTCTTGAGGAAAAGAAAAGGGGGGCTTTTAGAGGGTTTTAAAATCTCCTCCTCGCTTTTTTATCTTTTCAAAAAACAAACAAAAAAAAGCAGATTCCGCAAAAATACAAAACGGACGTTGTCAGAATTCAGATATAAAAATGTTGGTCAAATTTGATTATAATTTTATAGTGTATCATTTTAGTAATAATTACTAAAATTGAAATTAAGTTTTTGATTCCTGAATTCCTTAATATCCGACAAGTCACGTGCCTTTTAAGGTTAAAGCGCTTTTTAAAATAATTTTGGAAAATAATAAAGTGTGCACTAAACTATTTTTTCTAATATAATGATATATTCTGATATTTATTCTGCAACCAACAGAGTCCATTATGGTAAATTCTTGTTACATAATTTGTTCTTTCCATATAATGGAACAAGTAATGTGTAACGAGAAACATGTGACCATTGGATATGTGAAAACTAGGTGCACTTTTTAGGGTTTAATTCTTCTTACTTTTCACATTTCACAGTGAACTACAGTGGTGAAAGTGATGCCGCCGGATGGATTTTTTTCATTTTAAAAAAAATCACCTTATCGATTTTTTCGAATAATTTTTAAGGGCACTGAATTTTATATAATTTATATTTATAAAGAAAATATTGATAATATTTAAGAGGTGTTTTATTTCATTATATTATAAGAGTACTAGTTATGACTTATTTTTATGTTATATATATATATATATAATGAGATAAATATCATATTTATTGAGTAATTATATAAGTATAAGTATTTAAAATATAATACTAATATACATATATATCAAAAAATAATAATTAAGTAGGTCTTTAAAGGGATCCTCGGGTGGGCTTTTTAAATTTAAAAATCGTCTAGATTTTTTTAGAATCTAAAAAAGATGGATGGATCGATTTTTTAGATTTTCAATTTTTAGGTTTTTTACTCGCACTCCTTAGTGAACTCTGTAGAAAATGCCACCAAATATCCTTTAAACTTCTGTTTCACTCTAGCACTTTACGGCATTGGCTGTTTGGTTGTTAGGATTAGTAGACAACACATGCATAATTTATGTATGTTTAATCTTGTCAATTGCTTTTTTTTGATGTTATAATAATCTTCAAAATGGATGGAATACATATAATCAGGTAAAGGACTATCATAATCTACGGATTTGATAATCTTAATCGAAGACTAACTTTTCGGCATCCATACGGGATCCACCTTTAGCCATTTTCTTTCATATATTTTTATGCAAAACTAAAAATGGAAACAAAAAAGGAATATAAAATTAACTTTATTTTGTACATTTCCCGTGAAAGGGGTCAATCAGTAGGGGTGAGCAAAATCGAAGTCCGTACCAGGTCTCCACCAATCCGGTCCCAACTCGATTTGCTCCGAGTTTTCAAAAAAGAAAACTCGATCCCAGTGGAGTCTTGGATTGGGACAAAATTTAAAAAATTCCGATTAGTCCGATTTGACCATAACAAAGTAAAATAATAAATAAAATAATAAAAAATAATATTATTATATAAATATGATAACTATTAATTAAATTATATATAATATAATGTATATTTAAGATATATAGTAAATAATATATATTTAAAATAAACATAAATATAATATTTAGAATAATTTAATACTAATATAATATATTTAAACGGGTCGGGACCAGGTTCGGATTATAATAACTTGGACCCGATCCCAACCCGGTTACCCACCGAAAAAATCCAAAAAATCTGGGTCGGTGCGGACAGGGGCGACCGAGTCGGCCCGACCCGTGATCAAACCAATTAATCTATTATTGCAAAATTGTAAACTCAAGATGAAAATTTGCAATTTTGTAATATTTTGATAGACGACATTGGACCTGGTAAAAAAAGGGTAAATTGCATAAAACACCTCAACTTTAGATTTATTTTTGAACTTTTATTTTTGCATGAACTTTAATTCCATTGTCAAATCTAACGTCAACTTCTACTTTATGAACTTTAATTTAATTCCCAAACGTAACCCAAACTTTTATTTTAAAAAAATTAAATTGATTATAAATATAGCATATATTATTAAAAAATAATAATTCAGTGATCATTACACAAAACAAGTCATAAAAACAAAAGAGCAAAAAATTAAAATTATTTTTCTAACTTTGATAGTATTTTAGTTTAAATTTTTAGCTTAATTTAAAATTAGGATAAAAATTTATAATTTACTATCGAAGATATAAAAATAATTTTAATTTTTACTCTTATTTTTTATGGCTTCTTTATGTAATTATCACTCAATTATTATTTTTTAATAATAATAAGGTATATTTTGTAACTAATAAGTTTAGGCAAAATTTAAGAAGTAAATTAAAGTTCACGACCTTTTACATAAAAATAGAAATATAGTTTATATTTGTATGCAAAGATAAAAATTTAAACTACATTTAAGAATAAATAGAAAGTTGAAGTTTTTTATACAATTTATCCAGAGAAAATGAAAAAGAAAACAAGACATCGAGGAAAAAAAAGACTGTCAAAGAGTTATGAAGATAGTTTGAGTACAAATTAAATAAAGTTGGAGACATATACTGGTAGAGTAAAAATTTGATGGTCAGGAAGAAAATTTACCTGACGACTGAAAAAAAAAGTGATCCTGAAAAAGAGTGTGATAATTTTTATACTGCATAATTAAAATGTAAGAAAAAATGGCATGTGATGCATGGTATTAAGAAGAACTAATTTACCATTTAAATCTAAAGAACTCGATTTTTTCATCCTATACAACTTAATTAAAGATATTAGATAAAGTCAAACTCCGCCTATGTTTTATAACCGGTCCCAAGTCCGGATAAAGGAGGAGGGTTGTGTTAGACCCCGACAGCCAGCGTAAAATCATGTCGAATTTTATGAACATGGATCAATGAATCGTCATATGATCCATATAGCCGACCCCACCTAGTAGGATAAGGTTTTGTTGTTGTTGTTGTAATATTAGATAAAGTCAATAGTTGCCAAAATCGCTTACATATATTTCATAAATCCATACCTATTTTGCTTCTATTGTTCTTTTATCCTTCCTCAATTATATCAAAGTTAACCAATGCATTTGTTATTGTTTGATTGTTTTTTAATAAAAATTATAATCAGATTTGTATTTGAGTTTATGCCAAAAATGGACACCAAAACAGAAAGTGTGTAGTATTATGTTATCTCTTTCATTCATTTTTTGATTTTTTTATTGAGATTATGAAAAATGAGGGCCTCGAATGGAGTTGGATGGTGTTAAGAATATAAAATCAATGATGATGTTCTTCTTAAAGGCTTAAGCTTTTAGAAAAATTAATTAGCGCTCAAATTTAACATGATATCAAAACTGACAAATCTCGTTAAGTTCTTATTAAATAAAAATTCCACTCCTTCTTGTCCATGTGGTGGATTGAACTAGACCAAAGTTATCAGTAGTCCACACGTGAGGAGAAGTGTTAAGAATAAAAAATTAATGATGTTGCTCTTATTAAATACTTCTAGGACAGGTAAATCTCATATGCTTCCTTGTTTTTTAAAGAAAATTGCTTATCTATTAACTCCGCCTATATTTTATAGCCGGTCCCAAGCCCGGATAAAGGAGGAGGGTTGTGTTAGGCCCCGACAGCCAACATAAAATCATGTCGAATCTTATGAACATGGATCAACGAATATTAATAGAGCGGAATGGCGTCGTATGATCCATGTAGCCGACCCCACCTAGTGGGATAAGGCTTTGTTGTTGTTGTTGTTGTTGCTCTTATTAAATACTTAAGTTTTTAGAAAAATTAGTTAGCATATTAAACTTAAGCTAGCGGCAACATGAATCAAATGTGATGAGAACAAAAAAAGATTTGTAGCAGACGCTAGCTAAAGAACATTAAATGGATGTGTCAATAGGTGTTGGATTTATAACATATATAAATCACGGTGATTGAGATTGTAGAATATCTCTTGCAACGAAAGCGGATCGTCAGGATTTTTCCACGAACATTTGACGAATGCACTTGTACCTTAAAATCGGGGACCGAATCTCGGGGGAACAAAACATTTTTTCATAGCATAAGTACTTCTGGATGAACTTTCACGAAAACGTTAAAAGCATGTATTGAAGCTTTAGTAGTAGTTCTCTTTTATAGGCGAGGGAGACTTGAGCGATGATGCATATTACTCGTATCATTAATATTTTAATTATGTATATCACGCACCATTAATACTAATTGTGTATCACGCGATATGTAGATTGCGTATATCACACACGCACAATCACAAGGAGGGGCAGCAGCCACTACTGTCCCAAATGGGCCACCTACATGGCCAATCAATGTCCAAAGTGGGCATTCAACAATAGGAGCTAGTACTTTTGAATTTAGTTTAGAAACTGTTTAATTTAACTGAAGGCTTTTTTTGTCTGATTTCTCATATTATATTGATTAAAATATTAGTAATTTTGAATCCTTAACCTCAATCGAAAAAATTGCAGATTCCCAACTTTACCAAAAAAATAGAATATTACTTAGCACTCTGATATGTATTTTACTAGTATCACAGTAGCTCAATGTCATTTCTATTACTAAAGAGCAAATGAAAATATTCTAATAAAAAATGATGTTTAAAAAATCTTGAAGTTATTTGTGCGTTAGCAAATTAATTAGAAAAACAATGCTTAACCTTATCTTGAACATCTTTGTGCATTCCTTGTGTCACGTATGGGTTTCCTTAGCCATTCCCCAGTTCATACAAAAAGTTTCAATCACTCACAACAAGTTGCAGGACCTCATGTCATAATTAGGATGATTTAGGGCACAAATATCCAGCAATTCTGTAGTTAAAAGACAAATGGAAGGCATAGTTTAACTCAACTGTCTGTGCCTTCCCCCAAAGAAAGAAAGGTTTTAAGTCAACAACTCAAACAATTCCCAATGCTGACCAGAAAGATCGGACAGTCTAATAAGGCATATATATTATATAAAAGTACGTTAATAATGACAAGACTTTTTTTTTTAATTTTTTTTATGAGAGCATGTCAAGTATTCGAGATCGACCTTCAATTTATAGACAATGCAATACTGTATGAATTGAACCGACATGATTTCTGAGGCTGGCTAAAAGAAGTATACATCATGACTATTGGCATCAACCTATCACTTTGATTGCAACTTCTCAATAGTTATAAGTTCAAATGAAGAGAAGACTCTTTCTTTCCGACCAAAGAAATTAAGTTATAATTAATGTAGGAGAGATAAGATATATTTTAATAATAATAATAATTATTTTTATTCTTTTATATTACTTAAATTTTGTTAGTTAGTATTCTTATATTTTTATTTTATCTTTTTAGATTTAAAATTAATTTAATTTTGTTTGTAAAATGCTTATGAATAGGTATGGACTCCCTTGTTATTAGGAGTTCAATTATTATCTAATTATTTCATAAACTTATGTGATTTTATTTTTTAATAGATTTTGAACCTAGGTGGATTCTGAGTTTAGATATTATTAACGGTGCTTTGCTTTCAGAATTCGTCCGAAAATTATAATATTCTCATAGAGAAACAATCAATAACTTTGGGGTTGAAAACGAATCCCAAAAAGAGGTTGAAAACACCATCAATAACTTTTAAAGTCGAAATTTTCTATCAGTTCATAGTGAAACAAAATCACACATGTCTATGAAAATAATTGAACTCCCAACAATAGAAAAGATCATGCCTATTTATAGGTAGTTTACTATCAAATCTAAACTAATTTTAAATATAAAAAATAAAATAACAATAATTAAGAATGCTAACTAACAAAATTTAAGTAATTTAAAAGAATAAAGATAACAATAATAATTAATAAAATAATTAAGTAATCATTAAGTTTCGGACTATCAGATTCTATAATCAATCGACTCGACTTCTCAGAATCATTAAGTTTGGCTTCTATCTGTTCTTCAAACTTCTCAGAATATATGATGTCCTTGTGTGACCACTTTTTTTATTCCTTCTCTTTCTACTGTTGCATTTGCGCAATGGGCTTTCATTTGAACATACAGTATACTATCATATGTCTTAATTTACCTTCTTGTGCATATTTCTTTCTTCTGTAGTGACCCAAAAGAATTAAGAACAGAAAAACTCTCATGTCATTAGAGAATAAATTTTGTCAAAGATTGCCAGTTCAACTTACCTTTTCAGAGGTCCTTATTAAACAAAAAATAATTGATCCATGACCAGTTGACCATCATTGAAACTGTGCCACTCTAAGATGACGAGAGAATAGCACACAACTGAGATCATTCAATTTTAATTTTCAAGCTCCTCAGTGATGTAGGACAGCCGTGATGCATGGATGAGAGGGAGGGAGGGAGGGAGGGAGGGAGAGAGGGAGAGAGAGAGAGACTTTCGTGTATCCCCCCGGCTTTACAACTCAATGCCACTGACTGCATGTGGTTCAGCGATCATTATAATCATTGGACCATCCTAGAAAACGATCTAAGCCTCCAAAATAAATTAGCAGCAATATTAACTAATGATGCCCTGCACAATGCAAATGATGCTCTCATTCCTTTTATTCAGCCTCCAGAAACAAACAAGAAGATTTTTCCTTTTTACTTTCTTTAAAAAAAATGATCAGCAAACAGGTTTTGAACTATTGTTACATGTAACATCAAGAAATACACTTGAAATAACTAATGCCAACTTTTGTTATATGCTAAGTGATCTCATGAATATGTTACTTGGATTTCCACATTTATTTTGGCCCTTTGAGAGTGAATCCATTCAGACCGTATAAAAACAACTTGAGAACTCCAAAAAAGGCTGAGGAAAGAAGTTATAGTATTTTCCTACACTTGATCGCCTGTCAGTATGTGGCTCAATCAAAATTAAAGAAATCCAAATGATTAATTATTGGAGAAGCAAACAATTTTGCAATGGATACAAATCCTAGCAAGGACCGTGTCATTTGTATGTTTGAGCTTTCTACATCCCCCACTTCCCCTGTTGAATGGTTCATGGTGCTCTGATTACTGGCAGAAGAAGCCTAAATTTATCAGAGCCATGCCAAGAGGTAAATTCCTGTGGGTGATGTGATGGATTCCTTCAACGGAGAATACATCTGAGGGGAAAATATGTTTTTTTTCCTCTGGAGTTAAATGATGTATATTGTCTGCTGTTATAGTTTCAGAAGTACTCTGTTGTCTCTGTACAGAGGCTCTGGTAGATCAGAAGGCCTTATGGAGTCCGTGCTTGTCTTTTTACATAAGGATGCATTGTTACAGATTCAGATTATCTACTCATGTGATTTAGATTGTTTGAATTTAGTGCATTGTTTCTTTCCTTGGATTCACTTGGATTATTTTTTTTTCTCCATTAATATTGGGGAGCCCCCAACTCCGCCTATGTTTTATAGCCGGTCCCAAGCCCGGATAAAGGAGAAGAGTTGTGTTAGGCCCTGACACCCAGCGTAAAATCCTGTCGAATCTCATGAACATGGATCAACGAAGTCGTATGATACATGTAGCCGACCCCACCTAGTAGGATAAGACGTTGTTGTTGTTGTTGTAATATTGGGGAGCCCCCTTGAAATTTCTGAGGTATCAGACAATTGTAGTTTTGGCATATCCAATAGATAGCGTTTTGGGAAACAATTAATGTTTTAACCAATTGATATTTATATTCTAAAGTTTTTACTATAAAAATAGACAACATTAAACTTCCCTATTTTTATTGTATTTACTTATATAAATTAATTTTACCTCAATAAATATTTAATTATAGTTGGGCTGCTAATTGTGTCATGATAAAAATGGACTACAATTTAATATCTTATATTTGTTAAGACTAAACATGCATTCTATGAGCAAAAGCAAGATCTAAGTCAGAGAGAGCTTCTAACTTGTAAACTTGCCGCAATCCCATAAATAATAATATGAACATGGAGAAAAGCAGTTGGAGCAAGAGGGCATACAAAATGTAGGGACATCCCTGCACTCATGACACAACACATCCACCCCATATGAGGGTGGACTGTAGTGATGCCTTCATCACCTTTTCTTTCCTCCCCCGTCTCTTTCTTTACCCTCCCCTAATCAATTCACAAAAATTCAGAGAGAGAGAGAGAGAGGACTATTACACTCTTCTCATGAAGTCCATGCCATTTGCTACTCTGTCCATGGCATCCATCTGTACAAAGAATGTATTCATTCCAATGTCCCATGTGCATTCTCCATTTTGCCCCTGCTTACACTTCTTCATGCCATTTCTGCCACTTGGGAGCTCAAAATAGCAAGTAACCAGATAATGTCATTATGAACAATTACCTCTTCCTTAAAATGCCTCAGTACAATGATCTCATAGTAAGTCTTAATATTCAAATTTATGGAGGTACTTGGCAATCTTACTTTTAACAAAAGTATGTGCATTATTTGAGTCATCATAGCAAAAATGTGCCCATTTATCAAATAGCAAAACGATTGATATGATAATGAAGATAACAGTCAAAATCTTGCAAATGGCAAAGGACGTAAATTGAAGAAAAGTGGAGGGACAAGATAACAAATTTGGCATATTTAGGACGAGTCTCTCTCCCCCTCCATTCCCGGGAGAGAGAGAAAGGGAGAAGAGGAGAGAGAGAGAGAGAGAGAGAGAGAGAGAGAGAGTAACGCGGATAGATCCGCGCCGTAATGTAACGGGCGGCCACCTCAATCGCCGACACCGGTCACCGACGCGCGCTTCTAGGCCCTCCTCTGCTACAAGTACTGAGCTCATCAGCTCCGGCTGCTCTGTCGCTGGAGAAGCTCGCCATTGAAGAAGGGGACATTGCCGGAGGGAGGCGAACGGGATGGGCGTTTGGGGCGAGGCCGGCGGCTGGTGCTTCTGCTCCGGCGGAGGGAGGTCGGAGAGGGTGAAAGGAAGCATCTTCGCCACCAAAGGCCCCGCCTTGGCCGCCATTTCCATCGCCGCCGCCGGCTGCGGCGAGAGGACGGGATTCCTCATCCACCGGAACCTACTGCTGACCACGCACGCCAACCTCCCGTCGGTTGCCGCCGCGGAGTCCGCCGAGATCCGCCTCAGCTATGGCCGACTGCCGGCGAAGCTCGTGCCTCAGAGGTCGATCACTTGCGCTCACATCACAAGATCCTTTTCTTTTCCCTTCTTTCTATCTTTAAAATATGAATTTTTAACTTTTATGTTGAGTTCCAGCTGTGGACTTCGCGAGTGCTGCTGATTCTCCATTGGTTTTTAGTTGATCTCGATATTTTTTTATGCTTAAAAGATCATATTTTGCTATTAGGATTACAGATTGGTAATGGAACTCCCATGATTGGCTTTAGATGGTAACAAAAAAATGACATTGCTATTTAGCGCCCTTGTGCCGTTGAGCTATTCCATGCAAAATCTGATGCCACACCGAACATAAAAAGGAACTGAATCGGATGCTCGACTTAGCACATTGCGTAACCTGAATGGGAATCTCGACTTAGCACATTGTGTAACCCATTATCTCCATCGAACTGAACTGAGAATAGTAAGCTTTGATCCTGAAAGTGCTTGATAGCAGCATTAAGGTCTTCTATTCTTCATCGCTTGAGGTCTGAAATATAGCAGACTGATATTCTTGGCGGGGGGCTATGTACCGTCCTCATTTTCCTTGGAGCATGATTTTCTTTCTTTCGGCCTTGAGATATCCATGTTAGTACATTGGCAGTAATGGGTGTTCTGGTCTTTCTTCCTACACTGCATTGAATGTAATCTCGACAGAGGTCTTATATGCCTACTTCCCATGTCAAGGTCTTTATTATCCTGTATCTTTGGTGGGTATGTAAAGCTGTAGCTTATTAATACCTGGTAGGCTGGATGGTAATAATCACAGTGACATAACTGCCCTAAGCCTAGTTTGCTACTTGAAACCATACTAATTTTTTCCAACCTCCATGATTGCTGTCTCAAATGCATTTTCTTACAACCTCTTCATGCTTATCTTGCTGGAGGTACACATATACTTTGAGTCGATCTGGAATTACATTAATATTTTTTTAATCACATCTTTGATAGAAATCATGCTTTTATTTATTTTTTCTTTTTTGGAGAAATTATATATATATGAGGAATATTATGGTGCATACACACACACGTATATATATGCGATCACTCCATCTGAGCCATCATGTTAAAATTATTTTAGTTATAACGGTTGAGATTTAATCATCTTGTAAAACATCTCCTTATCAATGATTAAAACTCAGCCGTTATAACTAAAATAGTTTTAATTTGATGGCTCAAATGGAGTGATCGCATATGTATACACCTTGTGTGTATGCACCCTAATAGGAAAATGACTGACTAGAGTTGTCTAGCCATCCACTTGTATTACTATAAAGGAAAATTTTATATGTGTAAAATGTACTTTGCTTCCCCTTTTCTTAAAATCAAAGCTACATTCTTAGTCTTTGTTATTTACACCTATATTGATGTGCATTAATGAAAGAAGAAGTTTATGCAACACAATATCGCTTTGTAGTGATGCTAGATTGCTGGTGAAGTTTCTCCTTTATGGTTAAAGATTGCAGGTGAAGTTTAATGGACAACAATTGCTAACAGCTACAAAGTACAGTGCTCCAAAAGTACATTTGAGAATTAAGATATGGGGTTTCAATATGTATGAACCGACATCATCTAACTAGAGAATCCTAATGACTTTTCATTAGATCTAATATTGCCATATTGGCAGTCCACATGTCTGCCGGATTTATGATGGGCAATAATTCACAAAAGCTTTCAGTTATTTTCAAGAAGAAAAATACCTTGCAGTACCATTTTGAGTACATGAATTTTCTTCTTTGCGATGAGAATTTATTTGGAACATATGAGATGAGATCCATAGGCAGTTCAGCTTTCTGTTCTGATCAACGTCTTTAATTTAAATTCAACGAAATGGTATGCTCACCTTAATAAACATAGTGTGTGTCTAAGCTAGGATAATGTTTTTTACATTAAATAAAGAAGCACAACAACAGCTTCATGTTTCTTTTTTTGGTTGAATCCAACAGTATGCTTAAAATCAGGTTAAATTTTGCCTGGAAATTTCCCCTTCTGTATCCAGTTTTCACATGCCTTATAAATGTCTACTAAAGTGAAATACATGAAAAAAAGTTACTAGCCAAAATATCCATCACAAAGTAAAGGAACAAAAGACAAAAAAGGTCAAGGGATAGGATGAATGCAGTATTGCACTAGTAAAGTGTCATTTGCTTTTCCATTGCTTGTAATCACATGTTGAATGTCCCATCTGGTTTCTGCGTAACGTTATTTACAACAAGACTCAAACCATGACCTTTCTCTCCACTATGGCCCCAGTAAGACAGATCCCTTAGCTGATCTTGTTAATTTTCTTAAGTTTGGATGGTAGAATTTAAGTTCCTATTAGTTCTCGAGTATGTTAGATAGCAAAGTTTTGAGTTGGTGTTTGGATGAAAAATTCAACGATGGGAAATTAAAAAGTTGATCTGACGGATAATTTTTAGTGGGTGTTTGGATAAAAGTAAGGACCAGATAAATAAATTTATTTTAATATGAAAAATATTATTTAATTTGACTTATAATTGATTATTATTTAATATAATGCAAAAAAGAGTTTAATAAAAAATATTAACAATAAATATTAATTAATAATATTTTACTATATTATAATACTAATTAAAGTATAATAAAAAATTAATATTGAATTAAATAATTTGTTTTATAAGCTGAATAATAATGTATGAATAAATAAATAATTATATATATACATTAAATAATTATTAAAAGAAAAAAGAAAGGAAAGGGAAAAAGAAAGAAAAAAGCAAAAAAAAAAAAAAGGTGTCGATCTCGCTTCGAGCGAGAACTTAAATCCCCAAAGGAGGGGTCACATGATACTTCATCATGACATTTCTGTTGGCTATTTAGCTGAACTACCCAGAACTTGCCCTCTGGCCCAAGTACCAGATGCCAAACACTACCCCTAAAGTTGTATGATTAGGGATTCTTCATGAAGAAAAAGCTTATTAATCAGGAGTCATTAGACCAAATGCTTGTGAGAGGCTTCTGTGCAACTTATCTTTTCACTTTCTTTTCTGCGATAAGAAAAAAATGTTGGACATGGAATTTTGAAAGCCATAAGTTAAATGGTGTATGAATAAGTAGCAAGCTCGCCTAAAATAGCGAGACATTTTTTGTTAGAGATTAGGCAGAGTCATCATATTATATATCCATGTTAGAAAAGATTAGTAGCAGCTAGTTCCATGAAATTTGATAAATCACTTCACATTGAAATCTGCCATGGTTGGTGTTTTGTTTATAAAACATCATTTGTGGGTTACTGCAAAACTGACCAAGTATGCTTGATCTTCTTTCTACTTTTGTCTTAGATGGTGGGCATCTCCTTATAATTTTCAGTTTTCCTGTTCTTCATTGTAGTTGCACATAGGCTATTATTTTCTTGTCTATAATTCTTTCAGTCGGAGCTGTCATTATAACTGTTTAAGAATAAACAGATATCTAGTTAGAACACAAGTTTTTATCTTTTTTCCATCGTGGCTGTAGTACTTGTTCTGCCTTTGTTTCAGATTATATGATACTTTTGGAATGGAATTTTTCACTTTATCTTCCATTTTTACTGATTCTTACGTTCTGGTTTCAGATTTTTCATTACGAGCTCCATTCTCGACCTCACTATAGTGGGACTTGATATAATCGATGGGGATGCAACCTTGCAAGTGCAGCAACCTCATTACTTGAAGACCTGCTGTAATCCTAGCCTTGAGCTTGGCAGTATAGTCTACCTTCTAGGACACACGGACAAAAAAGAACTAATGGTTGGTGAAGGAAAAGTGATAATAGCCACTGACAACCTTATAAAATTGTCTACAGATGGAGTTATGTGGTGTCCGGGATCTGCTGGTTTTGATGTCCAAGGAAATCTTGCTTTCATGGTTTGCGATCCCATGAAGCTTGCATCATCTCCAACTTTACGATCTTCCGCATCTTCTTCATCTTCTTTATCTTGGAAAAAAGATTGCCCCACGCAGTTTGGGATCCCATTACCTATTATCTGTGATTGGTTACACCAACACTGGGAAGGAAGTTTGGATGAAGTCAGCAAACCTAAATTGCCTCACAGTCGACTGATATCTACAGCACAGGGGAGTGATAATTCTTGTACATCTTTCACTCTTCGTCGGATTTTCAAGGCCTCTGATGAGGAAAATGATGATGCATCATCATCCCCACAAAAAGCTCATTGTTCAAGATATCAAACTGGGTCAAGCATTTCAGCTAATGCAAAGGTTTCTCATGATGAAAGCCCAGTTGTTGATCTTCGGTCGAAGCATGAGCAGGGAATTTTGACTCCAGAGATATTTGAATCCCCAAAATTGATTTCTGGGCCAGCACATAAGGTGGACGATACCCCAGTCCAGCTCTTAGATATTAATTTTCCTCCAAAGGCTCCAAAATCCATATTTTTACCCCTACCACTAAAGCAAATGCTCTCTGACGAAAGTAATGTTGAAGGACCACGTCCTGACAATCAATTAAGAGAAAATGGTTATTTATCACATGAGATAATTCAGGTCAATCCTCCAGTTTATCATAAGCTCCCTCCAGTTGGTACCTGGCAACATGATCATTGCAGTGAGGGGCAGTCTAGTTCATCTCCTGTAGAAATTTCAGAGATACACAACGAAGGTGATGGATTCAGTTATGGGGATGAGACAATGTATTCTGCTGAAACAATGGAGAGCAGAAATATCCCAAGTCCAAAAGAAACCAAGCTTCAACAAGTCGGTAGAAGCCAAAGCTGCGTGAACTATAGCAGGTGGAGTTCGACCAGAAGGAACCCAACCTCATGTAAAGTGGCATTACAGAAGCAAAATACCTTAATCCCTATAAGAAAAACAAATTCACAAGCTTCTCAGAAGAGCCATGATTATTGTAGCCCCACTGTCTCCTCGAGCATGAAGAAGAGGAACAGCACGGACCGACCAATGAGACCCAGGCAAAATGTTGTTCAAGTATCTCCAAGATGGATGTTTTAGTCATGCTAGCTGATTAAGAAAACAAACAAAGAGAAAGAGGGAGATGAACACTTGAGTGTACTAGGTGATATTCAAGATTTCTTCAGTATCTTGTTATGTTCTTGCTGACAAGGTAATGAAATTATTCTTTATGTCCAAATGTTGTTAGATAAATAAACTGATTCAATCAAAGTGGTTTATGTCTGATGGGTGAATGAAGGATTTGCAACTTGAGTATTGGGATAATGTATCTTGCGCTTCCTTTATAATATCAAAAGTACGCCCCAGTGGTTTCTTCATTTGTGCTGCACTCTTTTTTTCTTTTATGCATATAAACTGACTTGAAGCAAGGCATGCAGATCTACTCCAATGCTGGATTTGGTTCGGCATACTTCATGGTTTTTTTTTCGCGGTCCGGTCATATGAGTCATAAAAAAATGTTCTTGCACATGCTGATCGAATAAAATCATGCCCCTCATTCTTGTCAGGAGAAAACTAATCTTTGGGACAGAAAAATTGATTAACCATCATGTCAACCTTCATCCATCCATATGAATTGTGCAAGTTTTTAACTCGAAATAAATACTGCAAGCCTTTTACAGTGGCGTTCATACTCTCCTGATCTCAAATATTAGACCCAATTCAGCTTCATATTGTTTGAATTTATCTGCCGGAAAAGGTTGATAAGGTAAAAGAAAAGCTGCAAGCAGATTGCTACGGTGCAGGTATTAGAATAGTTATGCTCTAGTCTGGAACTTTTGTTAAGATGGAATGGGATCTCCGTTACCACATTTTACTATGATCCTGGGCACCTGCTATTTTTTTTTACCATCTCCCAGCATGCAAAGAGGCACATGGGGGATAGTATAAGACACAAGGTTTAGGTCAATAAGATTCCTCAAAGAATCCTCCTTTTTTTTTTACATTGTCCCTTCCATGATTCCCTCTTGAAATAAAAACAAATACAGTAACAAAAAAGATATTGTGAGGTGGAAGCTTGCCAGCGGCCTCCTCCCCACATGCAGCAAAACGATGCCATGCATTTGCAGGATCATTGGTGACTAGTCTTTGTTGTCAGCTTTACTGCTCGATGGACCTTGCTGCGCAATTTCTAGCTTAATCACACACTCCTTTGTTGGGCATTATGTGTGCCTCATCTCTCTCACAAAGATGCAAGTTTTCTTTGTCTGAAATGTACTGATTGATTTCTGTTGACACTGGAATAATTATGACGGTTTTGAAGAAAAGAACTACATATCTGAATGATCACAAGAAGTGCAAATTCTTCTACTTTATAATTGGAATAGAATCGAACATTATCCTCTAAATTTTGTTACATCTAAAAAGGCATCATGCCCAATCTTACAGATAAGCAATTCTTCAAAGTAGTTAAAAAAAAGAAGCTGCAATCTTTACTGCAGTACATGGAATCGACGTCGGCAGAGTGAAATGGGAACAGCAGCTCGAAAACCTTCCTCAACAACAGCTGACGGCGACGGCTACGGCGGTCACAAATGGCACCCGAGGCAGTTGCAGGCCATGGGAGTGAAGGAGCAGAAGCCGAAGGGTCGGTTGGGGATGTTGCAGTTGATGGCGTAGCAGCAAGGGGAAGGGAGGCAAATGCCCCTGGCGCCCCCGCAGCAGGTGCAGAGGGCGCACACTTGGAAGCTCCCCAGCATCCTCCTGGCGCCGTGGTTCAGAATCAAGTGGCTCAGCTCCTGCGCAGCCGCCGGCTTCATGTCCGGCGCCGATCCAGTTGCCACCTGAAAAAGAAAAAGGAGACGAGCTCGTCAAGCAAAAGCGGTGATGGCGCGTATGGCGGTACGTGGAGCAGGATAATTAGAGGCCACACATGAGGTGCTGCGCCTGCTGATGCGGGCAGAAGAAGAGAAGCTGCGAAGAGGAGGAGGAAGGCGAGGTAATAATGCAGACCACCTACCACTACCTCAGAACCCATCCTGCTCTTTCTACGCCTAGATCTGAAGTGAACTCTGATTAGGTAAAAAGAAAGGACTTTTGTGGTGGTGGCAGGATTTATGAGGCAAAGGTGACGAGAGAGAGAGAGAGAGAGAGAGAGAGGGAGGGAGAGAGAGAGGGGGCTGAAATGAGGCAAACTGGCAAACACATCAGTGATCAGTGGTTCATGTTTGCTCAGGTATTAAAAATTCATAGTTAAATCTGTTAATCATAATGAGTCAAATTTAATTTCTTTAATAAAATATTGACTAACTTCACTCAATTCATAAGATAATTTGTCAGTAGTATTTGATTTGGCGGCTGTTCAACGAGGTTGAATCCGATTAAGACCGAATTAATTTCATTAATTATCTTATGAATCGAGTGGTTAGTCAAAGTTTTATTAAAGAAATTAAATTTGACTCATTCATCTGGCTATCTATAGCCTTTTTTTCACAGTTGCAAATAATATAATAATTTGAAATTTTAATAAAATACAAATATAAAAGGTAATAGAATGGTAAAGAACATGATGAGAACTAGTAAGATAATAAATAAAATTATATAATAAAAATGATTTAATTAATATCAATATTACATAGGAAATAATCTAGTTGGGTTGAGTTGTAATTGAGTTTAAAATTTTCGATTGTGTTTCTTACTTTCTTATTCGATAATTGAGTTTAGATTTTAGGGTTCGGATTCCACAACAAACCTGACCGCATCAAGACATTTCTAGATTTTAGGTTATCAAGAGTACACGAAATATTACAAAAAGTTGGAGTCGTTTAAGGTCTCGAGTTCGAAATTTTAATGAATATATAAAATTCTTGCTGGGAATCTTTCTTGCCATTATCAGATACGCGACGTGGGACGGTAATACCAGATTAATTGGACTCAATGATAGGCCGAATTTCAACAAGAGGATAGTGCACATAATCATTAGCACCGCGTGAGTTGAATCGTCAGCACTGCTTTTCAAATATCGGAGATTGGCCCGAAAAAAAAGAGTACATGAAATATTGACTCATTTTCATTTATAATTTTTTAGATCATTTAAAGATGATTTCAAAATAACTTTTTTGAATGTTTGCCAAGAACAAAGAATGAAAAAGAACTAGGTAGATATTTAAATTTGAATAAAAAATATATGTATCATATTAAAAAATTTAAAATAAAAATGAATTGATTATAAGGAGGGGAGACATTAGTCAGTTATTGTAGAAAAATTACAATAACAATAGACCAACTATTCTAATGTTTTATGTTATTTTATTTTTACATAATATACTGCATAAACAAAATGATCTAGAAACTAATTATTTTCGATCAAAAAGATAATTAGTGAAATAAGTCAATAATTAAAGGATAATCTAATTACATAATAAAGTTGGGAGGATAGAATTAAAAATAAGATAAAGTTGGAGAGCATTTAATGAAATATTAAAGACGATACATATCACTTCAAAATCTGATAAATAAACAAAGAAGTAAATAATGAAAGAAGTTCTAAAAGAAATCCCTAGAAAATGTAAGGTTATGAATGACAAGAAAAATGTTAATAAGTAAGGATCAAAGAATTATAAAGTTCCTGTACATGATAGTAAAAATAAAATGTAATGATAAATTATATGTCATATATGTTAATAAATGTAATGAAGGTATGTTCGTATTGTATGAAACTTGCAGAAGATTATGATTCTAAAGTTCAAAGGTATATCAATTTTTTTATGTTTTGATGTATGCTATGTCAAAAAAGATATGACGTGATGTTACAAAGGACCATGCTATAGTTCGTGATATGCATGTTCACATGTTTATATTATTATGATGATGAAAGCATCACATGTGATATTATCTAATATGTTATTATGATGTGTAAGACATTTACATACTCTAATTAAAAAATTATGCACTCTAAATCTATACAATTAATCAATAATAAAGGATGATGACTCAAATTCATGATAGAAGAGTTGCACATACTTAGAATTAAATAGGTTTATTCTAGTTGTCGTCTAATTATGCAATTAACTTTTTAGTCATTTGATGTCTTATAAACTATTCTTTAATTTTATTTATTATGATTTTCTAAAACATTATAATCTTTTGTTATTAAATAATTAAAATAGTGAAATCATTTAAATGATGTATGATGAATGGACAATGGGCAAGTTCTCCTAAATGATGAGAAAACTGGATAAATTTGATGTGATTATCCAATTTGATATAAAATCAATATTCCCAATAAAAAAAGGAAAAGATGTAACATTAAAGGAAAAACAAGGAATAGTTGTTTTGTTGGAGGGCATGCATGTAAAAAGAACCTTTAACCTCACTCACGTGCATGTCACGCGCCCAATGGGTGATAGCTGCTCTTTTCCTTCGGGCCTCGGCCTTCGTCGACGACGACGAGACTACCAAAATTTTCCATTTCTTCTCCTGGGTTGGTGGATACGATCGGCAGAAGTTAGCGGAGATGCAACCGCGAAGGGTCTCTGGAGGCGGAGACGGAGGCGGTGGAAGGGGAGGCCGCCCGTTGCCGCGGGAGTCACTGCTGACGAGGGCAGTGAACGCGGTGTTCGCCTTCGTGCGGCTGGCGGAGTTCGAGATCCTCTTCTTCCTCTTCCTCTGCGTGGCCTTCCTAGTCTTCAAAGACCTCGTAAGTTCTTCCGATCTGTCTAAGAAATGCGCAGCAAAAGTTTTTTACCCCCCAAAAAATCTGGCCTTGGATCCAATTTTATGTTTATTTTGTCCCGAGGCATGGTTCCCTCTTGTGAAACTCTAGAGATTTTCTGCTACTTTGTTCCAGTTTCCTGAAAAGTTTCGGCTTTATGTTTAATTGTTCTATATGCCTTTAGAATTTAGCATGTGCACTATGAATTGTAACTCAAGTTTCATTCATATAAGTGTAATAGGCATCCTAAATAAAGCAGTTGCTGGTGTGCATCTATAATTCAAAATACCAAAACGAACGTTGGTGATATCAGAAGCGAGCACTAAGGAATTAATCGATCCGAAGAAAGGCACAGGTTGATTTAGGCTTCGTATGCTTATATGCTCTCATCCAAAGCCAATAATGTCAGAAGAAAAAGTAATACACAGTACGTCTAATGCTTATATTTCTTCTAGTTCCAAATTGCGTGATCTAAAATTGCTGGGGCATGCAATGCAGGAATCTGTCAAGATTTTTTGTTAGTGGAAAAATATAAGCTAGATGAGTACCAGGAGAGGTGTGCTTTTGGCACTTATTTTGCAAAATGATGCAAATTATGTCTTATATTTCTTGGTTATGTCATGCATAAACGGAATTTTTAGGTTGACAGGTCTAACTAATAGCATACACAAGTGAAGTAAAATTAGATAATTAGTTGGTGAAAAATCTCTGATGCTTAGTTCTGTGATGGGTTCCATTTTTAGCAACCTTAGAAACATTTGTTTTGATTGTTTATGTGGTTCTTACTCTGTTTGATTCATTATGTTTGCTTCAGGAATGCAATTTGGGTACTTATTTTATCAATCATATACACAAGCATGCATGCTGAGTGCACTCCCATAAGAAATGAGAATGGAGGGGGTGGGTGGGTGTGCGGGGTGCGCTTCTGGAAAAAATAAGAAAGCAACATTAGTATGACTTTGTTGACCGCATAAGGTGATCCATCTTGATGACAGATTCCACGGTAAAGAGAAATAGAAGTTAATTGTTCGATGTTGAGGGGAGAGAGGGCAGAAGATTAAGAGACGAGAAAAAAGAATAAAAACAAGAAATGCACACAATTAACAATGTTTTAATACAGCTTTAGTTTATTTCTGACCACTTGAAACAAAAAAGAAAACAAAGATGGGAAGAAGTACTCTGTCCATAATCCCGCATATCCCATGCATCTCATGAACATAGACATGGAAATTCATGTAACACTAACAGTCAATAGTCATTAAGGAAGAAATGGCAGTAATATATGCAAATACGTCAAAACCTCTAAGTATGCAATTTCGTTAGTGTTGAAATTTGTGGAAGGAGCATAAAATGAATGAAATATTGTTTGGTTAGTTGTATCAATGCAACAAGAGAATAACACATTGCTCCCATATCTTCAATGTGTGCCAAAAGACTTATCCTTTCAGTTAATCTAAGTGATTAATTTAGATAGTATCTGCAACAGTGATACCACTACCCACCATTATTCCATTCAGAGTGAAGAAGAGATTGCCTATACTGCTGGTGGTAGTGGTGGTAGTGAGTGAAAAGGAGACATAACTGTAGAAAAAGATGGAAGTAGGTTTGGTTTCTGCAGTGTCAGGCTGAGTTGGCAATTCTGATAATATGTGCTTCACATGTTAGTAGATAGACAACTTTTTTTGTTTTTGTAGCATGAATCTTTCTACAAATTTATTGTTTGCACACATCTCATATTGATGCATACCAACACAAAGACCAGAAAGTCAATATGGCCAATTAGTGATATATTTCATTTGAAAACAAAAGCTAGCTACTTAAATATTTTGTTTTTTTGGAGTTGAAAACTCCCCACTGAATTTAAGGCCAAGCAATAATTCCAAAAAAATGTCACATCAAGATCCAACTGTCTTGTAATCAAACTAAGAATCACCATGAGGAAAGGATGATGCAAGTTTGTTAGGAGGCTCTTAACATTGATTTTTCTTCTTTAAATGTAATTTTTTGCCTGATGTCTTAGATGTCAAGTGAACTTTAGATAATGGCATGTTTGAAGACATGATGTAATGATGGCATACTCCTCTAGCATGACACCATCCAATATAAAACTCATGGCAATGATTTTAAAAATGACGTTTCTTTTGACTCTGATCAAACTTTCAATTCACATTTGTACTGATGGTTGGAATTCTCTACAGACATCACGTCCACGATACAATCAGATACTAGTCAAGAAAGCTGATGATGGTGAGTTGCCATTTTAATTGAAAGTTTGTTGCTGCTAGTTGACAACCGTGTGAAGCAGAGCCCGAGCAGAAGCTTGGTTCATTGAAAGCATGCTGACAAGCTACTGCTGTCCATATATCCTTTTTACCAGCGTGGAATATCATGTATCTCTCTAGAAAGCAAACCTCTCAGAAACATGTAGGCAATGTTCCTTGAACATCTGAAGCTGACATTTGGCTCAAGTCTTGTAGTGAAAGGTCTGTGCTATTCACATTATAATAATATTCATTTCAAGACACCATTAATCCCCTCTTCGGTCCTTTTTTTTGTTTTTCTGCGCATCCTTGATGTTTGATTCTAATAAGTGGATAAAAATATTATTTTTACACTTTGATTTCACCATTTTTTTTTGTCTTAGTCCACATATGTTTTGATCCTTTCTTATCACCTTTTGGGCCAATTACGTTTTTTGTAATTACCTAACCCAATTTTCATAATTGTTTAATTTGATTTAAATGAAGATCTAGTGTGTAGAATTTGATTGATTTGGTGGGAAAATTAGCAAAACAGGAAATACCTCTTTTTTTTTTCTTATGGAATCGGTGCCTTGGCAAAGAAGAAAAGACCAAATCCCTACAATTGTGCACTTATTCAAGCTGAAATCTATGTCAAAATTCAGAATTAAATCGTTCACAATTTTTGGGAAGGGATTTGACTACAATTGAAGAAAGAAAAATGCAACACTCTCTTGGATAATCGATTTTGTGATACAATTAATCTTCTTCTTATCTTTCCTTTATTTTATGTAGGATAATCGATTTTGTGATCACAATGTTTTTACTTCTCTCGGTGGGATTTGGAGGTTAAATTTCTTATTTCTGATACTGTGGAGCACAAGCAAACACTCTTGTTATTATGTTTTTCAGATCTACGAATCTTTTTTATTTGATTTCGTTTCGACATTATGAAAGTTCAATTTTTTTGTCATATCCTTGTTCTTAATTAGTATGTGCAAGTTCGTAACTATCTTTTGTTAAGCGAGAGAAAGTTTGTAACTATTTTATTCATATGATTTGTCTTCGTATATATAAGTTTCTCACTTGGATCGAATCAGAAGAATTTCTTGGAATTGTACAATCAAGAGACATCTCACAATTGAAAAATCATTGCTTGTGACATTATTACATGTAACGACACTTGCAATGCCTCCTATGATGGAGGTTGTGATTAGCTTAGAAGTTGAATTTTGTCCTTGTTTTAGCTGAAAATAATTTCTTTGCAAGATCATTTAATCTTATGTTTTGGTTGAGCTATGATGACAAAAAATGGTTAGTCATTTTCTTGATTGATTTTAGATGATTTACTTATATTCACTGTAAGATAGCGTATGACTTTGCGTTGAAATTGTTATTATCCTATGTCTCCTACACCTTTTCATTTGGGTCAAATCTGGCACGGATCGCCCAAAATTATTGAGCCTGAGAAATTGAGTGTAACAATTCTGGATTCGTTATCCCAAGTCTATGTCTATAATTCTTCATTTGGGTCAAGCCCGAGAAGGTTCATCCATGGTTGTTAAGCCAAGAGCATCAGAGCTGTGGAGGGATGATAGATTGTACGGTCATACGATGTGATGTGACCATCTTTTCTCTAGCTGTGTTTGAGGGGAGAATTTGGAGAGAATTAATTAATTTGATAGAAAAATTTGAGTTGATGTTTGGATGAAAAAATGTAATGATGATGATTTAAAAAGTTAATGTGATGAATAAATTTTAGTGGGTGTTTGGATAAAAAATGAAAATTAAGAATATAATGTATTATTTTATGAGGTATAAATTTATAGTAAATAAGAATATGTCATTAATATTATAATTTACGTAAATCATTATATTATTAATATTATTTTTATTTATTTTGATTAAATCTTTTAAATATTATTAATATTATAATTTACGTACATTTTAAGATCCAAATATAATATAAATTTTTTTAAAAAATAATTGAATAGTTTAATTAATAAAATATTTATTAATTATTAGAACTAATTATTTTATAATTTTTAATTAATAACATTTAATAAATTATGTTATAATATCCCTAATAATGTATTAATATATTCTAAATTATATATACATACATTATAAAACAAAAAATAAATGAAATTTAAAAATAAAAGTCAAAGAAGGCGACTGATAAGACATGAAGTTGAAAAAAAATCAAATGTTGGCAAGAACTTTCGGCCGGAACATTTGGCCAAATGTTCCGATTGAATGTCACATTCACGTTGGTTGTTTGGGAACTTTTCGTGTTGTTCTCGCGAAAAGTTCCCAACCAAATGCTACTTAAGGATTGACGAGGTGTTTTTAATTTTGAAATAAAAAAGTGGTGCATTTTTCGTTTGGGTGTCATGCATGTGTCAAACGAATTTACGCATGCATTTTATTTATATTTCTCGATAACTTTCTTTAGTAACAATTTAAAGGATCATTAATTATAACAGAAAAAAATTTATAGCATAAGAAATTATAAAAAAAATAATTATATATACTAGGAAAGATAATAATGTGCAAAAGTTCATAAAATTTTAAAAATATTTAATATAATTATTGTTGATTATTTAAATTGTATTTTTATTATTATTAATGATCCTTTAAATTATTAATAAAAAATACATTAATATTTTTAAAAGAAAATCTATATGTAAAATCGCTTAACACGCTCCTGACATATATTTTACTATTAAAAAGTATTATTGCGAGAGGAGTCAGCCTATTCCCTTAACTCTAAACAACGAGTTTTGACACCAAGATCAAAGATGGTGAATGCTGTTTGATTTATTTCCGAGTTCTCTTATAAATTTGATTCATATACTTTTATTATATTATTAACAATACATATCAGAAGGTAATCTCTGCATCACGACTTACATTCCATCATTTTAGATGTAGATCTGTTTTGTGTCACACAAATATGATAATTATGATGATGATGATAACACGTATACCAGGTTCTTCGACTAGTGCACAAATCTGACCATGAAGGAATCTATATATGATTACATCTCAAGTCACAACGAAGTCGGAAATCTGAGTTTCAAATTTCTTCCACAAGGCAAAATTAATCAGGGCACAGAGAAAAACTAGAGGACTGGCGTTTGGTGTAGCCAAGAAATTTTTTCTAAAGGATCCAAGACAATCCGAAACTAAGAGAATCTTTTGTTCTCTCATTTTTATTTTGCCTTGAAAGGAGACAGCTCATTGAAAAACAAGAATGGGGTTGCCATCAAGCAAGCACATCTTGGGATAAAACAATTTCAATTATCTGTTAAAGCTGTACATCTCCGCAACTTGGACATGGGATGACAATTTACAGGTAAAAGCTTTTATCTCACAGGGTTAGGAAAAAGAAGAATCATGCCCAATGCTTGTAGCGGGATGCGATCACTCTGACTCAATGTTCTCAACTCCAGAAGCAATTTGGCGAGATTCCGACATGGAAAGTCGTCTAGCCTTCCCAGTGACGACTTCAAGAGGAGCTTCCGACGCTAGTGTCAATGCTGGAGGCCCTGACGAGGATCCCAGTAGACGCCTTACGACCGGAACATCAGTTGAAGAGGATGCCGCATACGCATACACACCCATGGGTGCAGGCATGGGATGGTTAAATTTGCAATTTGGACCAAATTTGCATATACCATATCTCGAATAAAAGATGCACAAGGGCTCTCCCTGCCAGAACAATATAAAAAAATCATCAAAACAAGAAGTCATGACAAATCTCATGCAACATGATGCTCCTGAGCTGAACAAAGGCAAACAAAGGAAATTCAGATGTAAAAATGATCGCATAAAGGACATACAAAATTGATAAAAGGGAAATTCCTGGCTCCGCTCCAGCTACAATTATACTTTTGAAGAATGCAATAAATGATAAAAAAAGAATTCACAACTAATGATAGAATAGCATAGTCCTTAAAAGCCAAATGCCAATTCGTGTCTAAGATATGAAAAATAACTGATGAATTCCTTTTCTTGAGAGACAACTGCTGCACTCCAAAAGAAATGAAAGAACATTTTTCTATGAAAATAAAAGGAAATGTAAACATAAATCAATAACTTCCTTATCAGTAAAACACGAAAAGAAGAAAGGAATATGAATGACCTCATAAGCATAATTTATTTTTTTTGAGAAATAACAATAATAATACGGAATCCTTTACACAAATAAGAAGAGGCTTGAGGGTTCTCGGGGTAAATCTTACAGGGCGTAAAGGAAGGCCTAATGGACTCAGCAAGCAGTCAGGCACAGGCATTAGCCTCTCCCTGGGATGATGAAATTTGCATACTGCACCAAACTTACAGTCTCCAGTTTTCATATAAAATTGGCATTCAGGTTCACCAGGTCTTTCAGGGAAAACATTTTCCTGCTGCAATGCATACTGTCCCACAGGATACGTACTGGATCTATAGGAAGAAACCGCCCCTTGAACTCCCACATTTGTTTCACTCTGGTGAGAAGTTTCATAATAATTAGTGCCTGGAATTTGTGGCTGGTTCTCAGATGTTACAGAGTCCAACTGTCCCTGGACATGTACATACCATAGCAGTGATACCAGAATATAGAAACTCGAGATTAAGAAATTAGCTGCTTTCAAGAAGGAAAAAAAATACTATTCCTTTGATTTTCCAGATAACCATGAGCATTTTTCAAAATTACAAATTCAAAAGGAAAAAAGGATAACATAAACAGCTTTCAAAGAAACTCTTATATCAACTTATAAGATGTTAACATTCTGTTCTGCATGCATCCTTTTAAAACATGTAATAGTCATAGGGCAAAGGTGATTGACGAGAAGGACATTGTAAAGGGTGGTTTTCAATTTTTTTTAACATAGACGTCAACAGATAGAGACAAGGCAGAAACATGTAGAATCATCACTTTCAATGTGTACTGAGCACATACTACAAGATGCATCCAACAGCATTTCTTTAATATCTTAGTTATGGTGTACTTGAAAATACAACTGACTCTGTAGAGTGTATTCAAAGATTTTAAATATAGATCAAGGCAAAACACGTAGAACCATCATTTCCAATATATACTGTACACATATTACAAGGTCCATCCAATTGTGCTCCTTTATTATCTTAGTTATGGGTACTCTAAGATACAAAATGAAAAAGACAAACTGAACTTACCGGAAATGAGTTCCAGCTGGGAACTTGAACTAGCCCTTGGGGAAGAATTAATTGAGCATAACTTGAAGGAGCTCGCCACCGAGGACTGGCAATGAAAGAAGCTCTTGATAATGGCCAGCTTGGCAAACTCCCAGAATAAGAATGCTGACTAGCAGTAGGTGACTGTACAACAGGATAAACAGGGGACCCACGTACGGAGACCATGGTACTAGAAGGCTGTGGATGGTGAAATTTACAAGTATTCCCGAATTTACATGCTCCAGTTTTTAAATAATATGCACATTCCTTCTCATTCTACATTAGAGGAAAATCAGCTAGTTAGTACCATGAAACTCATGCTAGCACATGATTGAAGTAAATGTTATGAAGAACATGAATGCTCTGATATTAGTAAATTTGTGTACGAACCGCGCGTAGTGGATAGCCTAAAATATTTAACTGAACTCTCCCCGCAATTCCAGCTTTCTCTCGGGGGTGATGAAATTTGCATGTAGCTCCAAATTTACACGTACCCGTTTTTAGGTAGTACTAGAGCAATGTAAGAAATGAAAAGTAATCAGAATCTTTTGTAGGAAAAAACTAATCAGAATCTTTTTCTTTAGGGAAAATACTAATCAGAATCTAAATTTAATAGAGGAAGTAGATGGATGTATGCTGAAAAGAAATAGCAAAAACAAACAATGTATTTTCTCGAAAGGACAAACACATAATGGATAATGGGTCATTAGTGTATCCTTTAGGTTTTGAAACCAATAATGCATATGTTACAGTAAGTAGAATAAAGGGATAATATGTTTCCATTGAATTGTTAACCAATATTAACTGCTACAGGATTTCTACCAGCCTGTATTGGCCGAGACAAGCCCTCAAGTGGTACCATATCAAACTAATACAACAAAAGAGCATAATCCCACTTCTTTTTTCATCAGGAAATACATTAATACTACAAGGAAGTTCATTTTTCATTTTCCGGATCTAACCTTTGCAAATAGTTATTCTGGGAAGGATAAAGGTTTTACTCATTTCTCCAATAATTCACCTTGTGTCAAGCACAGAACAGTTGCTTTTGAGAGCAAAATAATATCATCCATTCCAATTTCACAACAGAACTACTTTCAAAAAAATTTCACAATAGAATTCCAAGGGGCTGATACATCTTATTTTCTACCTTTCAGGAAAAAGAGTACAAGAGAACATGTACAATTAATTTTATGCCGTGTATGGCAAATGGACAAGCATAACTTTTTTCCTTTTCTGAGGGAATAGCAAGATTTACACTTGATCCTAATACAATTTGTAATATGAAACAACTACAAGTGACATGATCCTGGGAAATTTGGAAAACAACAGTTTTTGAGAAAGAAACAACTAGTGTCAGGACTCAGGTTACCTGGCATTCAGGTTGCCCAACTCTTTCAGGATATCCACCCTTCATTCTTGCAGCAGCAATAGCCTGGAAATGCATAACATGGAATCAAGATCACTAATTCGAAGAAGAAATCATCAAAAGATGTGACCTGATAAATCGATTACCACATATTCACTAGATATATCTTTTGCGGGTGAAATTCACTATATTGTCAAAAATGTGAGGAAGCCTGATAGAAATAAAATAGAAATACTGATAAATTAGCAGAAACCTTTTCATCCTACGGCTGACTTGAGTGATGTTTCCTAAATGTTCCTCCAACCATTTACATATACTGATGATTGGAGCGGAATTGATAACAAGTCTTTTTGTCCTAGCACAATCTGAGAATTTTTTCTATGTAGTAACAAAAACTTGATGTATTCTTCATGTTAACCTGTTTTTTATAAAAAAAATTGATATGGTTGCAAGGATGAAAACTAATCATATCCTTTACTGCAATGAAGAACCAAACTAAGCTGACAGTTAAAACTTTGAACAACTCAATGATGACTTATTCTGCAAGAACATAGGTAATTAACACTGCAGTGGAAGTTCAAGGAAAGACTTGCAGTTTCCTATATAGATGTATGAATAATGCTAGCGAAAGAAAAGCATTAGCATAGCATATATATAAGTTAACGATGGCATATCATAGTGCTTTTTTGGGTAGCATGTCATGGATTTTTGCCAAAAGATAATTGTAATATCATACATGATCAAATAATTGATAATTATCATTTTAATACTTGAGCAAGATTGGGAATTTCTGTTCTCATATCCATAACAAAAGCAATCATGCAAAATCTGTAAGGTGTAAGCCAAACATATAAGATAAAGTAATAGATTTACCAGCTCTCTGTTAGGAGGATGATTGAACCTGCAAGTCATTCCAAACCTACAAAGTCCAGTTCTTAGGTAATAAGCACAATCAGGTTCTCCAGGACGCTCCGGAAATGTTCCAGCTTCCATGTTTTCATTCCCTCTCATGCTCATTTGCCACATTACTTCTGCAGTAAGAAGGGACGTTGAAATACCTGAATATTTTTTCTCGATAAAAAAATAACTGAATAGTTTAACCTAGCATAGATGCATGAGAAATAAAAATGCTACATCCTTTTGATGGAAGTCTACAAAAAAATATGCTGACCAAAAAATTTTTTTTCCATGGCTGAACTTTTATTTGAGAGAGAATTTCCATGGTTAAACTTCTTGGATGTAACACTTCTGATGATTGCATTAGCCTTTCCATGTATTATTGAATTTTCACTCAGATGTATCAAAGTTTTTCAAAACTTCCTTAGTTGAATAAACCAAAGCACAACTGCACTATCTTCAGTGGGGAGTGGTGTCATGTAATAAACATAGTTCGACACATTTCATTTTTGCTTAGAGAGTGGGGTATCAGTTAAGCATTGACAGTGGTCACCGCACCGCGGGTGCCGTGTGGCGTTGTACACCCCCTTTCATTTTTGGGTGTCTCCTCAAACCCACACACTAGTAAATTCTCCATCACATAGTTTTAATACAAATAATAGCCATCCTTCCTTTTCTCAAGAAAAAAAAAACACTTCGTCAAATAGAAATACTTTTATAGGATGCCTATGAACCCCTTACAACTCTATACAAAAGCTCAAAAGGTTATTAAGGAAAGCCATGAAAAAATGAAATAATCTGGAAGTTTACATGAATTTAAATTTAATAACGAGTTAACCGTTAACCCAACATTCCTAAATGAAAATTGCGCCAATCCATCTACAATTAAATGCACTTCATGCACGTGCACAAGAATAAGAAATCTACACTCTGCACGTAACACAAAGACCAAAGACAGCTTGAACAAAAATGAAGAAAACAAGAAATAAAAACACAGTCCTCCGTCCTTACTACATCATGCCCTCCAGTATCAACCTTCATGGTAAAGTGACTAATAAATGATGCAAATTTTAAAAACTAGCATAGTTTAAAGAATTGAAATTAAGGCCCCCAAAGGAAAATATGATATATCAGTAATTGCTACTGCAATAAAATTAGACCAGAATAAAGTAGAGAAATCGTTTCACTCAGTTTTACAGCATGCAAGCAATCATAAAGTCTCCAAGGATTGATATAACTGATAACTATGGTAAATGATTGATGCTGAAAAATCAGATAATGAGGTTAGATCATTGTCACATGACTTTCTATATTTCACTCTAGTCCATCAGTATATTTTCTTGCATAAGTTGTTACTACATTGCACTCTACCATTACATGTATTGATACACAATCTAGTTGGAGTAATCCCATAAGTTGTTTTTATAGTTACATTAATTTCCAGTCCTTTGGTCTTGATGATTAAAGTGGATTTATATGTGGAGTCGTTTTTGGAAAGATAATAATTTTCACAAAAAAAAAGAGGAAAAAAATTTAGCAATCCAAAAGTTCACGTAGGATGCAATCCCCAAAACCTAAACTGCCAAGCATCTGCTACTAGCAAAGAATCAGTCAGCACCCATGTATTAACCCAAAAGTTAATCAGGGAGGGAGGGAGGGAGGGAGAGATCATTACAGTGTTTTATAACATCCACTTAAAACATCCAAGAACCTGGCATCTGAATAATTTTCACATCTGATCGACGCCCAATACTAAACCAAAACCATACAAATATAACATTTTGGGAAAAAACGACAGATAAAAGATAATAATAATGGAAAGTTCTAAGTTCATGAGCTCACGGATTTGTTTCTTAATGTGTAAACAAAAACTCAACGGAAAAGCTTGGGTATCAATGTTCCTGACCCGATCAACATCGAATTCCACCCAAACCAAATAAACTTTAAACTTTGGAGAAAGAAAACTTGGCATTTCAACAACTTGCTCGATGTGGGATGACGCAACTTTGCTCAAGTATAACAAAACTTGCATTTTCTTTTTCTCTTCTTAGAGAGAGACACGCACAGGGAAGCAAACTAGTGGAGAAAAATGTAATCTTTCCAACACCAAAGAGCTCTATCTTCAGCAATAAGAAACGCAGAACAGGAAAGCCCTGCACTTGATCAACTTCCTGGATTTCATCGAGAAGCGAACTGCGAACCAAACCAAACAAAAAAACTCGAAGGCTGGAAAATAAAGGGAGGAAGAAGAAACACGTCTGGAGCTACAGCAGAGAATCAATCCCGGCGTAAGAAGCCTCTACGGACGACAGCATCAGAAGAACCCTAACCGTGGAGGGCAGATCAGAGACCGGATGGCACGATACCTTCATGCAGCGCGGGCTGCAGGAGGACGGTGGATGAAAGCGGAGGAGGGGGCGGAACTGCTACTACGGCGTCGATCGCCGTCGGCGGCATTGCCCGTGGCCCGCGACCGGCCATCACTCCCGGTCGGAGACTATCGCGGTCGCTCCTCCCATTATTACCGCAGCAGCAGCTAGCACTAACAGCAGCGGCAGCAGCAGTAGCAACCGAAGAAGAAGAAGAAGAAGAAGGAGCAGAGGAGGTGGAGGAGGCGATCTGAACCGAAGCGAAGAGAAGGCGAGGGGAGGAGGAAGAGAGAGGAGAGGAGGGGAGAGAGGGAGAGGAATAAGAGGGGAGTGGTGTTGAGAAAATAGAGGAATAAAAATAGAAATGGGAGGAAAAAAAAGTAAAAATAAATTAGAAAACATATAAAATAAAAATAATTGTGCGGAGGGGAATAAAAAGCAGACAACAGCCACCCGCTACGGCAGCCAATCGTTGGCCCCCATTAAATTATTATTATTATTATTATTATTATTATTATTATTATTATTATTATTATTATTATTATCTGTTCCCAGATTTTAAAGTATATGTGACATAAATGGAACCAGAATAAAGGAATGATGTCTCTCTTTACCTCTTCGTCTCTTTTGTTCTTTATTGTATTTTGGAAACCTTTGTTATCTAGTAATGAAGTGATAACTTCCTTTTTTTTCTTTCTCCTACTCTAACTTTTAGAAAATACTGAAATTTGATGATTTTTTTTATTTAGGTTCAGAAAAGTTGGAATCTCCTTGCTTCCTGGATTAACCTTATTTAAAAAAATAATTTTATGATTTGGATATGTTTTGGTGGAAGTCCTCTGATATTTGCACTTGACAATGTTTTTTCTTATTCATCAGTTCTAGATACTTTATTAATGAACTGGGATGAAACAAAGTCTTAATGAGAATCCCTTTGGGGTCTTAACTAAGTATTAAAAAAGTCAATGAACTTTGATTAATCTAATTCGAGGGGAACGGCTTAATTAATCACGTAGAAGAAATAAAATATTTCCTTTTTTACATCTTATTATAGAATGGAGAAGAAATGGTGATGCGATGCAAAATAAAAAAGGAAATGTTTTCTTTTCATTTTAGTTAAGAAGTGGCAATTAATTGTATGCTACAAAGTAATGTAGCAACCACCAGGGTGAGAGGTTGTTGGAAGCTACCTAATGCATGCTGATACACATAACGCCACAAAAAATAGCTAAAATTGTTGTCACTTCCTTTGTCTTAGGTTTTAGCAATGCCCTATTTACATTGCCTTTTTATCTTTAAAAAATAAACATATGTAAATTCATTTTTTTATGGCGACATACATGATTAAAAAAAAAGCATGCGGAGACACAGGTTGTTAAGTTTTTTTTTTAAATTACAATTACTAAGAATTTTGGTTCAAAAAAATATATGGATTCATGCATTTGTCATTAAGAATTTAAGTCATTAATAGCTTTAAATCAAATGTTATTTTGACACTTTATGCATTTCACACATTCTTAACTTGGTTGGCTCAATTAGTGACACAGTTGAATACCAAGCATTTTTTGAGTATTAGTAGTTTCAAGTTCGAATTTTTTAATCACCACATTGGTTGAGAAATAAATCATTATTATTTTATCTTTTCGATTTCAAATTAAGAGATCTTCCATAAATTCGAACCGACATTAAAAAAGAATAATATATTATTTAAATATCACTATATACATTATATATATCACTTTGATGGCCATACATGGTGATTGTAATGGTCACAAAGCTTATTGCCAGTTTGTGCGTTGCTCAAGATTTGATAGACTTAAATATATCAAAAAAAAAGAACAGAGAAAAAAAAGAACAAGAAGAAGAAAGACTTGGGGTGCATCAAAATGGGTGCATGATTAGGTAGAGAGAAGACCGTCACACACTTGCGGTGGTGTTATTTAAATGGTGTTGACGGTTGTAATTGCATGATAGCATTAATTAATGATTTCTTTGCAGATTGGACTGATTAAAAGACAACTTTTTTTTTAAAAAAGGACATGTTATTAATTTGAAACAGTAATAAAAAAATAAGTCTTTGTTTAGGCTACACCTAAGTTTTACTAGGGACATTGTAGGCTGCCACTAATTAATTTGACATTGCAATAAATATACTCACTTATTCATTTTTTATATTTTTACTAGTTGCATGTGTTATTATTAAAACATAAAAAAATAAACATTATAAATGTAGGACCCATAGTTAGAGTGTTAAGAACAATAACTTATACCTAGTTACTTCGTTTATTAAGATGTAACTTTAATTTGTACGAGTTAAAAGTCTTCAAAAATTTTCTTTGCATTGAAAAGAATTATTTTAAAAATAATGCATATCACATGATGAATAGAATATTTTAAATGTATAGACGGGGGATGCTTGATATTAGAAATATGAATTATATACATATAATGAAGCATGTGGATTGATGGGTAGAAAAACAAAATTAAAAAAAAAAGTATGAAATGGAAAAAGGAGAAGGAGTCAGAGGTAGAGAGCAATTAATATGTATGAATGAATGAATGAATGATGCTTCGCCAGGTGACTTGACTACAAACAAATGAATAAATGAATAGAATGTGGAGGACGGTTGGAGTTGTTGGACACAAATATCTCATGTCCCTTGGTGCAAAAAGAGAGAGAGAATAAAGATGGGATGACTACATTTTTTTTCGGATACAAAAAGAAGCCCAATGCTTAGTATAAGGAATGAATATATATATATATATATGAAATTTATTCTCATGCTATTATTTTTAATATTTTTATATTGAAAAAATAAAGGTAAAAGTGAAAATTTATCATTATTTAAAAATTAAATTAATATAATGTTTTGTTGGAAAAGAAGGATCTAAATGGAAATTTAGATTTAAGTTTAGGTAAATTTACAATTTAGAGTTATGTGCAAAAAGAATTATAAGAAAGTGTTAGAGAAAATAACCCCAGGAAAAATTATTTTAATTTACTTTTTAAGTTTAAATTTGGACGTCATTGATCATTCCAATTTTTGTCGTTACTATTGTAAAAATAAATGTAACTATATCCATATAGAACAATAATAATTTTATATAATAGATTGTCACAATAGACTAAAATATTATGCTCATTATTACGAATATACATGCATCGCGTACGTCGAGTCGTCCGATCTTTGTTCGACGGCAGGTCAAAGCGTAGTTCAAACGGGTTTGAGGCGACGATTCAATTATTTCGCTCTGCACTAGCCGGCCAAAGTTGTTGCAGTAACGTCTCCAAATTGATCAACACTACATGGCAAAGACCAATATGAAGACGCTACACACGTTATGATATTAACCATAATATTGATGAAAACACGTTTAAGAATCAAAACACGTCAAGAAAACAAAATGACAGAAATAAAGAAAAAATGTGAAAGATGGCATTAATAGCAAAAGTAGAAAAATCACTACATAGACTTAAATTATGAATGTCATAATGACTACATCATAGTTCATAAATGCGAAAAAAATATATAATTAGGCTCTTCAATTCATGTGATTTATCGTCGCCTAAAGTCCTAAGCTTCGTCGCATCACATCAATTCAACGTCATCATTGACCTAGTCTTGCGAAAATCAAACAAGGGAGGCAATTCTCTTGTAAGTTTTATAGCCTAGTGGAGAATTTAACTCTAATTAGAATGAATCAAAAAGTGAAGATCAATGCTTATCTTGAGTAGGAACGGGAGTATGAAATCATTATAGAATATAAGGCAGAATCAATAGATATCAATAATCAATGAAATTAGATGATACATGATAGTTTTAGAATCAATAGCGTGCTTGATAATCATGATAACATATAATAATGATGACTTGATTCAGTATTCATGTTTATTTACTTAATCATGCTTCTTTATCTCATATCATGCTTAGAAATCATACCTTTAGGTGCATTTGCATTCATCATCCTTTACTTAACGTAGAATGGGTTCTTGTTTATTTATGGGGTACGTTGAGCAAAACAATACAATCGTGGGGGTCAATAGTTTATCAAGCCATGAACAAAGGAGCAGTGACCCTTATCATGAAAGCACTTGGCATAGCTGTCCAGTGTTCATTTTAATATATTAATCACTTTAGAACTTTGTATTCCGTTATTCCTCATTGCATGAGAATTAATAGATCAATAAGATGACAAGTCAACATAAAAGTTCATGTCTTAAATCAGGAAGAAATAATGGGTCAATAATCCATTAAAATCATGTTAGGTTCGAGTATGAACATATAATATTCAACTAGATTCATAAATCAATAAAAAAGCATAAAGGAATTGGATTTCGGATGTCATGACCCACCCCGAGTACAGAGTGATCCAGGTCGGGTTCAGGCCGAGTGTAACTTGCACTTGAGCTAGATTTGGAAGGATTGTCATGCAACATCGTGGTGACGTGGGTCAAACCCAAGTCGGGTTCAGTGTAACTGGGGTCGGGTGAAAAAATGGAGAAAGGTCGACCGATCTATCATTTACTAATCCAGGCTGGATTCAGGGTGAACCAGGCCGGATTTCGCGAACACGATTGTGAAATCAATTTACACGGGCAATTTTGGTATGAACCTGGGTCGAATTTATAGAGATTCGGGCGGAGTTTATATATGACCTAGAATGTCGAGAGTTTCTACAATGGTTTAGATCTAGGAAAATAATATCCTACATGATATGTACATGGCAAAGATGCGGCAAACAATATAAACAAAACACTCATATCATATTAATAAGAATTTAATTACAATTAACATGGACATTACTAATGCAACCATAGAAACCATAATATGATGGACAGAAAACAAGGCATAGCAGGGAATGGATTCTAACAGGCCACTAATTGCAATAAGGTTACAAAATCAGTCAAGCAAAGCATTACAGATATGTGATTCTTATCGTTCTTGAAGATTTTTATACTTTAAACATGAATCATCATTCTACAGAGACTAACACGAAGAATCATATCTATTTAATAGAGTTATGCAAGGTGATTTCAGGATCACCCATCTCTTACGTGTTTGTCCATGCTCATCTGCTTCGATCAAGATTATTGTGCCCCTCTGCGTCGACCCTGAGTAGCAGCTTCCTCCCCTGGACGTCCTTCACCTACAGGCATGTCAAGAATGCAAGAGGACCATGAGGCTGTGTCGCAAAAAACAACAAAGCATGAGGGGGAGAAGGAGATGGTCGGTTGCCCTTACCAGATTTTTGTTTCCCTCCTAATGTGCTCAAGGTGTGCGGCCAGCATGGTGTGTGCAGGTGTACGTCCAGCAAGGGTAAGTATCTGGAGGTAATAGGGTATGGAGATTATAAGAGATTGCAGGTCATTAATTCCCTTTATTTTTCATATCTGATTTTATTCTCAGATAATGATTTTGCCTTATAGCGTAATAGTTGTAAGCAATGTTATTAAAACTGATCGAACCGGTCGGTTCAACCGGTTCAATCATGAACCGGCGTCTGGTCTGGTCCGATTTGAAGATAAAAACGGAATGATCATCTTATCGAAAAACGATTGAACCGGTATAAATCGACGAACCGGTAAATCGGATAGAACCCGGTTCAACATAAAAAGAGAAAAAAAACTCATAAACTAGTAAAAAGGAAAGAAAAAGATTAAAAGAAAAAGATTAAAAGGAAAGTAACATATTTGAATCACAGAAACATAGTAAAATCAGGATAATTAATGGAGAGAGAGAGGGAGAAAGATAAAAAAAGGAAGCAAAATAAATCAAGAGAGATATAAGGGAATGAAAAAATAAGAATAAGAATAAAAAGATATGAGTGATTTATGGTAATAATAAATTGATACATTGTTAAGAGCATTAAATCACAGAGAATTAATGAAGAGAGAGGGAAAACGGAAAAAAGGAAAGTAAAATTAATGACGAGAGAAATGAAGAAATGGAAAAAGAAAGTAAAATAAAACATAAAAATGACCTATGGTAGAAAAAAAATCACATATTACTAATAGTACTTAACATGTAAATAAAATTTAATTATAATCAAATATTAAAAGTTTATGTTAGCATTTCTATTTTAATTTTTTTATATATAATATAATATTTGTTATGTAAATGTATTTAAAATTATCATATATAACATTATTTTATTAAAATCTGGTTCAATCCGATTGAACCGATCGGATCGGTTCAACCACGATCCAGTTGATTGTCTGATTTGATCGCCGGTCCGGTTATAATAACATTGGTTGTAAGTTTGAATCCCTTAAAATTTGACTGTTGATCTTATCCCCCTTCATCTTAGTTGGCCATTTCATTTGCTGCATTTATCTTTTAGTTAATTTAATTTATTTTTTTCAAGGCGTTACGGTTGTCGTCGGCCTATAGTAGCTCGGCGTCCTGGTCTCCGGCCAAGGTCGCCACTCGCCCGTGCTTCCTCTCACCTAAAGGTGCACAAGGTCGCCGCCGCCAAACGTTGTAGCCCCAAGTCCTCATGTACATCGCCTCACAACTTGTGTTTCCTCTCGCCTGAAGTAATCGCCGTTGAATGTCCTTTGCTTCCTTCGATAGTTGTTGGCATCGACTTCGAGCTTGGTCGGCAGCGGCAGTAATCATTTGACGATGGCGGACAGTGGAAATTGTTTGGTGGCGGTGATGGCTTGGAGTAGAGAAGATTGTATGGTAGCGCGGGCGTGGACACGTGCGACTGAGATGAAGAAGTCGGGCGGCTCTAGCGAGGACACGTGCGGCTAAGACAAAGAATGCAAGCAGCTCTGGCAAGGACACAAGCAAACGAGCATTTGAAGTCGGGTGGCTAGGGCATGAACCTTCCTTGCCGTGCTCTTGAACCGCCTGATCCACTTTTGAGCCTCCAATTGAGCACATTTGAAGCGTACGCATCCACGATCTCCAAATTTGATCGGACGGTTGTAATAGTAGGGAGCACGTTGCTAGCTATCTTAACCGATAGCACGCCATTAACCCCTTATTATATCGACATTTTTATTTACAAGAAGTTTAAGAAATCCCATGAATAAAAAATCTCACGCGCACAAATATAATAAACACAATCCATATATGTTCCATTGGCTGCCGATGGGACTACAACAAAGGTAGTTTACAATAGTTGCAAAATCTGTATTTGGTTGGCAACACTCGATGTGATTATTGCATTTCCGCACGAGAGAGAGAGAGAGAGAGAGAGATCTTGAAGGAGTTTGAGTATGGGGTCCATTGAAGAAATGTAAAATGATTATAGTATGGAGGAAATACAAAGTTATAATATTCTAAAACAAATCAATTCTCAGAAAAAATACAAAATTAAATTAAAATATGAAGTAATTGAAAATTAATAATGAAATAAAAAAATTATATACTCAAGAAATGAAGTACATTTAAAAATATTATCATGGAAGTCTAAAAAATACTCAAAAGAAAATAATGGTAAAATGTACATTATGAATAATTCATAGTTATTAAAAAGCCAAAAATCAACTGTGAAAAGTAAAATATATTAACCTTAATAAAAATTCACAGACAAAATACAAAATTAAATAAATTAAAATAATAATTGAATAAAAAATAAAGACTATATAATTAAGTACATTTAAAAATATTATCATGGAAATATAAAATAAAACTAAAAATAAATTAATGGTCAAATGTACATTACGAATAATTCATAGTTATTAAAATGCCAAAAACTAATTGTGAAAAACAGATTGAACGTGAATATTAAGAATATAAAAATTAAATATGACCATATCAGGGTATAATACAAAGTTGTATATTTTAATACTTTATAAAATTATAGAAAATATATTAAACACGACTAAATGACAATACAATTTAACATAATATGTATTACTAAATACTAATTTTTTTTTACTCAACTATTTACATCATCACATAAATTTAAGTAAAATTATGTTATTTAATTTTTTTCTTACATCTATCCATAATACTCAAAGGTAACTCGAAAATACAAATCACAGTACAATTTTCATATATATATATATATATATAATATTCTTTACAAAAGAATCTGTAACATCCTAAAATTTCAAGCAATTAAAAGAAATCAAATGTTTATTTTATTAAACAGATCTTAAAATTAAGTATTTAAAAGGGATAATTAAATATGAAAGAAAATAAAATATAGTTATATTTTAGAAGATAAAAAAGAAGAAAATATAAATATTAATTGAAATAGTAATTGAGGTTAGATTAAGATTCAAAATTCAGATTCGAATTTAAATTCAACCATAAGGATGTTATAAAATATTAAAATGCTCCCAATTAAGCAATTTTTGTATTATTTTATTGAAATTTAGAATACATGGATAACAAATAATCCAAAAATTAAAGAAAAAATAATTAGAGTTTGGGAGGCAATGACTTATGGTTAAAATAAAATATAGTTAATTACTTATTCAAATTTCGCTTCATTTAATAAAATTATCTCTTATTATGTAATATTAATAAGTTGATCGGCCAAATCTTAGAAGAAGAAGTTGTAGAAAATTAGCTTAATTATTACGTGACAAAAGAATAACTTTTATGAGAGTTATAAAAATCAATCAAGCCATTTATTTCTTACTCATATATTTATAGAAGAGACCATGTCATTATAAAATTTGAGTCCTCTGTTTTTATTTTATTTTACTTACAATCAATTTTTTAACAGCAAAACATAAGTTCACCTTAATTATAATTTGAGTTGGGATTGAATATTATGAAGTCACAAAAAAATGTTATTTAGGATAATAATGTAAAAGTATAAATATGAAAAGATGACAGTAAAATAATTGTAGATCTATATTTAAATAAAGGAAGACTAAGTATGGTTCATGAGATGTGTGAAGCACAATCCAGAAATCATTATTATCCTCCCATGTAAGAAGCTTTCCATGTATGTAACACACAAACAATAAACATATAATATGACAAATTGCATGCATATACGTATATGTACATGCATCATGTGTAACATTAGCAATTATTTTAATAGGACCAGAGACTGAACTGAACCGAGTTCGATCGAGTGAACCGAAGTTTTAATAAAATATTATCATTTATTATGTATTATAATAATCCTGAACTATATGTTATAAAATTTATGTACAATATCTTTTAATCATATATGTTAATTAATAAATGAGATGACATAATTTGAGATTATAATATTTAGACATCCTTGATTAATCAAACCCTTTTCATTTGTCACCATATAGCACAGTTAGCCATAAAATAATTAAACACTGTTAGGACTTTTGTAGGAGAAAAGTTATGCACTGTCAGAAAATTTAAGAAATTTAAAGCGACACAGAATTTTATTAGATGGAGAAAATAGAAAAGGATTACAAGACGGATTATTTTTTGTTTGGATCCTAGAGAGTTTATATAGGAACTTCCTTCTATAGATGATAAGAATTACAGACCGACTGAGACTCTAAATTAATTCTTAAAAAATAGAACACATATCTCGTGATACAAAAATAAATCAATTTCGAATCACATACAAAATACTCCATAAAAGTTTCGTCAGGGGAAATCTTCTCTGCCCCGTAATGCGATGACGCCTTTTACTTCGGAATATCTTGAGATTAGACAGATTTTCAGTTGAGGTAGGATTATTAACAAACACGTTCCCATAATAATAAATAATATTCAAATCATTTTATTAATGGTAATTTTTATATCGACCTGATAGTTAGTTATTTATCTCCAAGAATATATTATATCCTTTTATGTTTTTTTAAGTAAATCACCATTTAGCCACAATCCTTGATCCACGACAAGACACAATGAAATCTCATAAGGGTCCGTCCATAGTGAGTTCATTGGAATGAGCCTGATGCCCAGGCGGCAGTTGTGCAACGGGAATTAGAATTCTACTAAATTCATCAGTTCGGGTGTATTTGGATAGAGTGAAATTTGATAATGAGAAATAAAATAGTTAATATGATAGGAAAAAGTAAATGTGATGAGCTAATTTTAATAGGTGATTGAATTAAGAATATGTATTATAGATATAAGTTTAAAATTTGTTATATAACTAAAAAATAAATTTATATCTAAAAATTTTATGCCAAATTTTTTGCTAAAATGTATATTATTTAAAAATAAAAAATAAATTTTAATAATTTATATTTAATAATAAAAGTTTTAATAAAATAATAAGTAATAAATAATACTATATTAATCCTTTGCTATTTATATTATATATATAATAAATATATTAATTTATATAAGAGAGGTTCAAAAAGAAAATTGATAAAAGAAAAAAAAAGTTGGAATAAAAGGAAAAATGTCAACTCGAAAAAAAAAGAAAAAAAAAGAACATAACGGTGGAACCAACTCCTTGGAACCAAGGTTTTCACGTGACCCTGATTCCAAGAGTAATAAATGCGGCCTAGTTCCGTCAAACAACGAGATGATGTTTGGAGAACCGGATGGAACCAGGGCTAGTTTCATCCGGTACCAATTGTCAAACATCCCAGAGCTCTGAGAACTAAGGACGCTTTTCACAATGACTACCAGACCATTTGAAAGTGGATTTGTGACCGAACTTTTGGATTCGGTTCAATTTTAATAACATTGATCATTAGAATCTTCTTAAAATGTTCGGTAAGTATATGTGCATGCATCATATGTATTATTAAAATCTTTTTAAATCATTACCATATTCCGTATGTGTATGTACATGCATCTTATGTATCATTGTGGCCTTCTTATAATATTCAGTATCATTTTTATATGTTTTACATATCACAATTGATTTTAGAAAAAAAAAGTTCAATAGCTTATGTTTGTTTTAACATTATATATATATACACACACTAAAATATAGTGGTAAGACAAATAAAAGGTAGAAATACCAATCCAATCTATCTTATTGGGTAAAAAATAATCATAAATCCAATTGAAGTTAAATATTAATAAAGGTTTTAAGAAATAGAATGAACAAATGATAATTTATTTAGGAAGAATGTATACAAAGCCAACCTGAAATATGATTCCAACAACACAAAATATCAAGTTTATATTAATAATAAAATATTTATAAATGAAATATGATTAAAAGAGAGTACCCTTAACATATTAGAAATAATTAAGTAAAGTTATTAACACAACACTAAATATGACAAATTAACTGCTCACGTGCTAAAAAGCGTATGCATAAGACTTGAAGAAAAGGAAAACATCAACAAACAATCGAAAATTTAATATAAAAATATTAAACTTTACTATAAATTAATAAATAAAAAAATTAAAATTATAATCATAGTAAAACATATGTATTTTTTATTCAATAGTTCAAATGCTTTATCTCATCTCAAATTTATTACTCTTATATGCCGAGATCCAAACTCCAGAAAATTTCACAAGAACTCATCCAAATATCACAAAGTACATGCATCTCCTAAAAGTAGCCCCACTTACAAAATGAAACTACCAACAGCTCGAATGTGCCCTCTCCCTTAGTTTTCTCCAAAATTTATTTAATTCGCTATTATTAGAAATTATTAAATTTCTAATGTGTCTTTAAGAACCCTAAGTCCAAGGACTAAGAATATCAAATAAAAAATGGTTATGAGCTTATATCTATATACAATCCATTTATTACACTACAAGAAAATTTGGATTTTTCAATGGGCAGTTTCCGATGGATAAAAATTCGCCGCAATTTATGATGGATTTTTTCGTCGGAATTTCCGACGGCCACAATCGTCGAAAATAAAAATAATAAATTACATAATTTGTTATAGTATTATTTCATTTTTCGACGATTAGGAACGTCGAAATTTCCGACGGATATCCATTCGTCACAATTTCTGACGGTCCTAATCGTCGGTAAATGTAAAATAATTTAATATAAGGAGTATTTTATTAATATAATTAGTGACAGTTTAAATCGTCGTAATTTCTGACGGTTACGACCGTCGGTAAATGAAAAGTAATATAATGTAATGAGTATTTTATTAATATAATTAACGACAGTCCGAACCATCAGTAATAATTAGCGACAGTTTAAACCGTCAGCAAGTAAAAAATAATATAATATAAAAAGTTTTTTATTAATCTAATTAGCGACAGTCCAGACCGTCGAAATTTTCGACAGTCTGGACCGTCACGACCGTCGATAAACTAAACAATAAATATTATATATAATAAATATAGTATTTTATTATTATAATTAAATAATTTTTGACGGTCACGACCGTCGGTAACTTTAAAAGTAATTAATATTATATTCATATATATATTATGATAATATATATTATTAATATTTATTAAGTTTCCGAAGATCATAGCCGTCAGTAATTAAAATTTCACTATCCCGCTACTTTTTTTCGTTTTTCCGCTTTCTCATCTTTTCCCATATATATATATATATATATATAATCTTTCACCTGGCGGCGGCCGAATCGGCCGCCTGGCGGCTAGATCCAGTTGTCTATCGGTCGGATCCGGCCGCTGACGGCCAGATCTAGCTGCCTGGTGATCAGATCCAGGATCCATCCACTAGCGACCGGATCCGTCGTTGGATCCGGCTGCCATCCAGCGACGAGCGGCCGATAGTGGCGGTCGGATCTGGTCGCTGGCCGCCAGCGGCCGGCTAAATTTTTTATATTATAAAAATTCTTTGTGAGATTTTGACCGTCGAAAGTTTCGGCGATTGCGACGACCGTCGAAAGTTTCGATGGTTGCTATCGCCGAAAGTTTCGACGGTCGTCGCGATTGTGGAAAGTTTCGCTTCCGTCGGAACTTTCGACGTTTTTTTTTCAAATCGTCAATAATCGATTTGCGACGACTATTTTTTGGACGAATCGATTTTGTCGAAAAATAGTTTTCGGGAAATTAAACCGTATGTAATTGCTATCTTTCTTGTAGTGTTAATATGTGATTTAAATATGTGCGGGCCAATAATCCAAAGTGAAAAATATATATTGATTGATGTAGAAGGATATGATCATGCATATAAAAATATGTTTATTTGGAAAATTGTCTCAAAATATGCACTTCTAACAAAATATATGGATAAATATTTAATTTAATGGATCCTTTAATTTAATTTAATTTCATACAAGCCAACTCTCCTAATTCCTAATTCTTTTTTGCTATCGAAGTAGTTCCACAATAGTAAAAGAAATGCTTCCACATTCCTACATTTTGCGGTTCATGTTTTATTCTCTATTTGCAATTGTCTTATTATCAAAATTTCAAGGTCCAAGGCCATCTTTAATATGGAAGTAGAAGGCAAGACATATTTGCAATTAGCTTATTATCCTACAACTTATATTTGCAGTTGGCTTCTCCTAGTTAAATTTCAAGGCCCATGGTAAACTTAAAGGCAAAGCACGAATTTTGACTTTTAATTTGTTGGTTGCATCAATTAGTTTGATTTTAAATGTGGAGATCTTGATTATTCCAGTTACTGTTGAAATATACAACTTAATTATACATATAGCATAATAGTTATTAGTTATAGTAAAATGTCATGCTGAAGGGAACAAATATAATAATTATTGTTGTCATTTCTTTATTTTTTTAAAGAAAAAAGGTTTCTTACATAACGATAACTCAAATGCACAAATTTAACTATATTACCTAAATTATACGATTTATAGATATTGGTAGAGTACCATTATTGCCACTATAAAATACACTATTATCACTTTATTTTATAGAATAAAAGTCTCCAACACTTTCAACACTCACACAATGGAGCAATTGGCGGTGAAAAGTGCATTCGGTGCAAGAGTTAAAATTAAAGTTGGATGGCAGCGCTGATCAAATATCAAAATTGAAAGGCATGTGATGTAATTTTTTGACAATAGTATATTTTGAAATAGAAATAGTGGTCCCCTATTGATATATGATAACAAAACACCACATTTTTTTGGATACCCTGATAGTTTCCCATATTTAGAGCCACTAATACTTGATTAGCACAAAAATGTGATGAAAGAACAAACGATATTCCCCTTGTCACATGTTGATTTCATGAATTGAATTTAGGGCTATTAATTTCGAGCACAACTTTATTAATTAGTTGTGTCAACTAAATTTTGATAATATTCTATTCCTTTAACCTTACATTTGATTGTGGCCAAATTTTTTACAACAAAACACAAGTTATACTTAGATTAGATCAATAAAGTTCGTGTAGTTGTGCTTGAAAATCCTAGGTTATGAAGTAGTTTGGGTCAATTAAAATATCCCGCATAGACGCATAGTGTTCAACCATAATCCATCATCTTTTTTTTAAAGGCAGCAACATATATTATTTAGAGAGTTGGAAATAAAAAATAATAAAACTAATAATAAAATGATAAATAAATGCATATATAAATTTAAATAAACAATAAAGTGAGACAAAGATTAAAAGTAGAGTGTGAAATGCCATGTTTTTTTTGGATAAAAGCTTTCATTACTTAAGTTGTACTCATGGAGGTCCATATAAAAGGAATCACAGTTAGTGTTACGAGCAAAAATAGCAAGAAAATCAGTAATGTTATTCATCTTGCGATAACAATGTGCTATTTGAACTATTTGTATGTGAGCCATAGTGTTCCAAATGTCCATAATGATGATTTTCATGCGCCACGGATATTGAATGTGTCGCTTGATGATGCGACTGAGGATTTTCGAGTCAAAGTATACATACACTAGTGATGCCATGCTTAGCACATGCCTGAAGTCCCAGCAATACTGCCCATGCCTCGATTTCTATAACAGAACTCGTTGGCCGTGTCATAGCACCTGCAAAAAGAAAAAGTTCGGAATGAGTTTTCAAAATATATCCAACACCTCCTCTCTCACAGGATTCCGTGCGAGCGCCACCCATGTTGAGACAATGTAAGGATGCACCGGGAGGCTCCGACCTGGTCCAGATGTAAGGGGGGATGGAGGGTAATGAAATAAGATGAATGCAAGGGGGATAAGCATAGCAAATAGCCTCAGGCCCATGGGATTCAGCATGAATGTGATATACTGATAGCACCTTCGACCATACGGTCTCGACGATTGCATGTCGTGATCTGAAATGTATTATTGCGAAGATCCCCGATACTATGAAGGCATAACGTGATAAATGAGATTAAAACTCCCTTAGACTGTTGATTCAAACCCGCACCTTCGTTGAGCCAACTTCCACTTTCCCAACTATTAATATTAGCAAAAGTAAAATTTAATTCTACCTGCAACTTGTCCCAAACTTGATGCGCCATCGTACAATGAAAAAATAGGTGAGAGATGTTTCTTATGGCCAAACCACAGAGCATGCATGTAGGATCAATAGTTGGGTTAAACATCATAATCACATCCATTGTGGGAAGCCTACCATGTAGAAGCGTCCAAATAAACGTGCGCACCTTTAGTAGTACTGGGATCCGTCACACACTAGACCAAGGCTACCGTCTGGCTGAGAGCGTGGTGGGCACATATTTAGCATAAGGATCTATATATTGATTTAGCATTTGCAATTCCAAGGGAATCCTTCTCCCAAACCCATGCATCATCATAGGCAGAAGAAGAAATAAAAATACGAATAATCTTGTCACAGAGATCTCGGCCAAAAAATAGTGATAAAAGATTTGTGTTATGTTTACTATCGGATAATATATGTGCAACCATAAGATGCTCCATTGAGATGTCCATGTTAACATAGGTAGGCATCCAAATCTGAGGGGTGCAAAAAATCCAAGGATCATATAGAAGGGACGTATGATTTCCATTTCCAATTTGTTTAATGAAACTAGTTCTGATAGTAGGTATAACATGATGAATTAGATGTCAGGTAATGCTGGTTTTGGTTTTAGATGGCCACATATCCCAGGTGTGGAGGGACCCATATTTACTAAGAAGCTACTGCACCCAAGGCGAGCTTTCCCGATTTAGGATACATTGAATACGCTTTGTGATGAGCGGAGTTCTAACATTTTCAAGATTATGGACACCTAATCTCCCAAGAGCCTTTGGGAGTTGGACAGTGGACCAATTTATCAGGTGCATTCCTCTCTTATCCCCATTTGATCCCCATAGGAATTTACGAGATAAACGTTCTAATGATGCAATTAGGCCAGTGGAAACATACATAGAGAATAGGGCATGAATGGGCAAGGAGGTGATAACATATTTAATCAGTGTAGCTCTTCCAGCCATTGATAAGAGCCTATTACACCGAAAGAAGAGCGATCAACAAGGTATTGTTGGGAAGACTTGAGAACACGTTTGTCCGAGATCGAGACATTGGAGAGGATGAGATTTCTCCTACGAGCATTAACAGTCCTTGGGATGAAGATCTCAGACTTGGTTGGGTTAGCTTTTAGGTTTGTGAGATAGAAGAAGAGCTTCAATAAATCATGTATGCGCTTAATGTTTTTACAAGTACCAGCGATACAAATTAGAAGATCATCCGCATAGAATAAATTACTGGGATTAAAGGTTCCATGCACAAAGGGGTTATAACTCTCGCATTTACCTGTTGGTTTATTAGGGAGGAAAATACCTGAGCAGTGATAACAAATAAGTATTGTGAAAGAGGGTCTCCTTGGCGAAGGCCCTGAAAACTTTTAAATCAGTTAGACACGTATTCATTGGTGACACAGGAGAAAGTTGGGAATTTAATACATGTTAGTATCAATTCGGTGAATTATGAGGGGAATTTCATAAGTTTCATAACGAACTCAATAGATTTTCATGAAACTTGATCGAAGGCCTTCTCAATATTCGTCTAATGAGAATATGTTTCTTTCTACCTTGATTAATGGAATGAGCTAATTCTTGAGCAATAGTTATGCAATCATGAATACTTCTACCTTTGATAAAGTAGACTGGGACTGATCTATGATCGTGGACAGAGTTTGCTTAAGCCTATTTGCCAAAATTTTGGATAGCAAGCGATACAATACACAACATAGTGAAATAGGTTGGAAATTCTTTAACACAACTAGGATGCTTGGACTTAGGTTTGAAAATAATGTTTGTATTACCCCACCAGGAAGGAAATAAACTAGTATAGAAAAAAAATTGAATTGACTCCATGACCTTGTATCCCACAATGTCCCAATTATGACGGTAAAATTCAATAGTGTAGCCCTCTGGGCCAAGGGCCTTTTCTGGAGACCATACCCCATAGGCAGGTCTTGATCTCCTCCGTAGTGGGAGTAGTAGTTAACAGTGGTATCCATTCAGGGTTGACTATAGGAAAAGAGGGACAATTCCCAATTGGGATTTGGGGGTGGGACTCAGGCGCCCAAAGCTCTCTATAATGGTTAAAAAAAGCTCTAGAAATGTCCCTCTCATTTTGGTATTCCATTCCAGCATTATCTTTAAAGGCGAGAATACAGTTAGCTCTATGTCCCATGAGGGTGGACATATGAAAATACTTTGTGTTTTGGTCCCTTTGACTAAGCCAGTTAATCCTACTTTTGCTCCACCATTTAATGTTAATTTGTCTGATAAATGCCGCATGATGGTGATAAGCTGCCTTTAGGGTATCAACCTCATGAGTAGAAAGGCCCACAACCTCATCACGAGCTTAAAGTATCTCAATCTGATTTAGTATATTCTCAATAGTAATTTCTAGTCTATTTAGTTCCTTCTTGTTCTATTTTAAGGTAATATCATTTAAAGCCTATTGCATGGATCTGTCATCCTCGTTGAAATGCCAATTTTTCATTACAATTTCCTTGAATTAAGGGTACTGGAGCCAAAAGTGTTCATACCTAAAAACATAAAGAGGTTTTAACCTATGTGCAATGTCCAAGAGGATAGGTGAATGATCATATGCATTCCTAGGTGATGCGAAAATTGATAACAATAGTTAGTAAGTGCACTAATCACTCAAATAATAAAGTAAAAAGTATACGTTGTCGATCTCATGAGGAACTAATTTACTTCTCTATCAAACTTCAAAGGCTAATAGGAGATGAAATAAGAGTTTGGGATAGAAGTTGCGCAGAAAGTAAAAATTACAGGAATGTAAATAGGTAAAAAGATAAATTAAACTAAAATTAAACTACCGATGCATAGGTCCTTAGGATGATATATCTTAAGACAGACAAACTAATAGCATCAAAAGTATTAAGTTGTTTCGATTGATGGATTAGAATATACTCCATGCATCATTTTTCTACTAGAACAAATCAAACTATCTCAATTTCAGATTTAATATAATTACTCTATCCAAAATCATAATTAAATCAAACAGATATTGAGACGCATTAAACTGTAGTTTCTAGACTATTGATACCCATATAATGGTAGTATTCAATAGACCGTACAATACGTAATTCCATCAAGGATCATACGACTATGTTATATAATGCTCTGACATTTGAATCTTAAATCAATTCCAAAGAGCCATCTGCAAACTTAGGATGACATTTCCCACAAGGATAATAGTCAACTAAAGAGAACAATCAATCTTTGGAAGGCATTAAGAGCAGCATATATAATCAAAAGAAACTAGCTTTATTTAATGAAACAGAGGTCTATGAGTTTGCCTTTTAACACTAGAAGTATTACAAATTTATAACAATAAAAGCTAAATTAAGAGCTAAGAACTGAAGTAATCTTAAACTTCAGGAAAGAACTACAAAAGAATTAAAGATAAAGAAATCTAATACCACCCCAACATAAAGTAGAATAGATAACACTATTTTTGAATCACCGATGAACTGCTGCTGAACTTTCGTCTAGAGTCGATCCAGCCGAAGTCTTCTCAACAAGCTTTCAAAGTCTTCTCATATTTTTGACTTTGAAGAACAAGTTGCAGGCCCTAGCATGCTCTCTTCTAGCTGTAGAAGGCTTCTATTTATAGGGGTTTGAGTTTTGATCGGAGAAGAAACAAAAACTTTTTCTATGTGAAATAAGGAAAATTCGAATCTGATTTATTTTTGAAAATTTGTCTTTGTCAAACTACGAAATTTGAGTCATAATATATTTTTAAATCATCCTAGGATCATATGATATGAGTAAGAATCCTTGTGCACTTCAAATTATTTAAAAAATTCACCCAAATCTCAAATATGTGGTCTGTCATGACCTCTTATATGATTTTAACGGCCTAAATAGTATTCGAATCGGGTTAGAGATAGAATTTCATGGCTTGATACATGATTTTCACAGCCCTTATAGTGTTAAAACAATATATTTCACGCTCCGTGAATGCCTGTTCACGGTCTGTTAAAGAGTTTTACGGTGCTGTTTCAACTCCTGTTAAAATCTCTTCACGGCCCGTGACAGCAGATTTTCAGCATTGTACAACTGTCTTACTTTCCATTTTCTGACTCCGTTTGAACTCCGATTTGAGTGCAGTTTTCTCCATTGACTTCGTAATTCAGTTTTATTTCTTACTAGACAACATTTGGGTAGATTTTTATTTTTGTAAAATTAATATAAATAAGCTCATAAAATGATGCATGCAATTAGAAAATGATTCGAAATGAGATTAAATGCAATACTAAATATATGTTATATTTTACATGCATCACTAGGCAAAGAGGTTAAGGTAAGTCCTGGAGAATTTGATAAGAATAGTTGGTTAACCATGAGTTTGTCTAGCTTACAATGAATTCTAGTTTGTCCCTTACAATTGTTACACCAAGTGAATTTGACATTAGATATGGGTATATCGAATAGGCCTTGAGAGTCTATAAAAGATTTTAAGGTTCTAACTGAATGAGTGTAAACAAAAGGTGAGCCCCCTTTTTCCATCCGGTGATAAAGGATAGTTAAAATCTCCCATAATGGCCTAGGATACATGATTTAAACCTAAGTTATTAAGATCATTCCACAAAGCATTCCGCAATATAGGTGATTTAGAAGCATAAACGCAACTGAATAGAATGAAAAATTTTCACTAGTCACCACAGCATGCAAGGGCTGATGGCCACCTTGAATTTGGGTAGCATGTGCGACATCTTGACGCCAAGCAAAGATGATACATCAAGCGCGCATGTTCCTACCAGAAAACATCCCTGCCATTGGCGGCCAAGCCGCCTAATAACAATAACAGATATAGAGGGGAGAATGTGAGATTCTACCAGAATAAGAATGCTTGATTGATGAGCTTCGATTATGTCAGTGAGGCGATCCCAGAACTGAGAACGAAACGCTGCTATCACTTTCATTTGGGTTTTAAAGTAACCTGCACCACCCCAGAAATATGTGAGTTATGATCTTGATTTTTAACAAAGCTCTTACCTTTATTTTCATGAGTGGTTCGGAGTTTTGGTGGTGGCGCTGTGGTATCTTGATGCTTTCCACGCTATTTTATGGGCGACTGTGTCAACTTTATCGGCTGTATGTCTAGATCCGATAACTCTTCTTCTGAGAGGCATATCTCCTCCTCGGCAACGTGAGGCTTCATCTGGAACAAGTTTAGTACAACTTTGACCATGTCATCATGTCCCTCATATCTCGACATGGCTGGACAGATAGAAGGTGCATAAGACGGCTGGTACACCTGGTATGATCCTGGCACGCAAGAGGAAGATCTTCGTGCCTGACAGGTAGTGGAGAGAGAAGTTGGGTGTGGTGGGGGATGCTAGGAGACGCCAACCGGGGGGTTACAGAAGTTGGGTGAGCCACGTTCCTTGCTTAATCGGTTGTTGAATGTCCATTTCTACACAGAACCACAACGGAAACACATAGGTTTCATTTCGGATCTCCTCCACACACAAAAGAGACCGAAGGCAGCAGCAATCCGAGTCACCACTCTTTTGTTCCTAAGTTCAAAAGCCAAATTGTGCATCTGAATCCATATCGGGACGAGATGTACATCGGCTTCGCCCGGGCGAAAGAAAGGTCGAGCACGGACAATGTTCAGCATGTGTCCCTCAATCTCCCAAGGGCCAGTAGTCAATACCTGCAAATCAATTTCCTCAATAGTAAATTGGAACAAGAAGTACGACCTACCAGATTTGTGATTGCAAAGTTGGTCTTCCAAATTTCTAAAAGAGCTTGGCGGCGGCAAAGGACCGCCGCCGAATTCCCTAAAATCCTTCCGAGTAGACATCGATTGATTTTCAACAGAGGAGCTTGACTTTCTTGGGGAATAATCACTTCATCCGTGATGCTAGCCTCCAACTCTTAAATTTGTCTTGGAGAGATGGATGCAGAGGGGCTTGACTTTCTTCCATGTATGAAATCTGCCCAAGATCGTGAGGCCTGATAGGTAGGAGGGAGGGGGAGGAGTGGAGGGAGGGAGTTAGTTTGTTGGGGTTCACATTGGACATGAATATCTAGGAGGTGATCTGGCATGACGACCCGATCTCGAGCACCATCCGAAAGCGAAGGATTGGTGATAGGAACAGTGGTGGTGGTGGTGGGGGGGGGGGGGGGGGGGGGGTTTGGTTTGGAGAGCAAGGGTCGTAAGGGGGTTTTGGTGGAGACATCATATGGCTCCGGAAGCTTACGATCCCACCTTTCTCGGAGAGTTGCTCTGAAACACCATGTTACTAATACCCATTTGTGTTTGAGGTGCCGGATGTATGTACTTTTAATATAATAACTATCAAGAAAAAAAATGTAAATCCTTCTAAAATATCCCCTTAGCCTCTGTTTGACATCATCAAAATTACCGTTTCAAGTAACGTTTAGCGATTCGAACGCTAATTATTTTATTTGATAAATAACAAAAATAAGTAGTGTTTAATGTTTCATACGAAAATATTGAAAAGTTACTTCTACTAGCGTTTAACGTTTAGAGATTATCATTTCATAATTTTTTCCAATTTTACCCTTATTCAAATATATTATTTCTTTCTAACTTTTCTTATTATTATTTTATAATCATTTAACTATATTTTTATATTCATGCTTAATTAATTACAAATTATTTATATATTAACAATGAATAAAAAATAATTTCATAATTAATATTTTTATATCATGGGTGCACTATATATAATTTATTGTCTTAAATTTCTATATATTTTAACAAAAACATTAGTTGAAAATTTTTATTTTATTTAATTAAGATATAAATATTTAACTTATTGTATTATAATAGAATTTGTATAGTGCTTAAATTTAATAATTTATCATATGTATAATTATATCATTTTATATTCATTAGCTAATTCTACCGTTAAATTTATCAAAATCTTATTTATTATAATTTCTAACCGTTAATCATCATCCGATACTCTCCATTTCGTTAGTTAATGCGCTATTCGTTAATTGAACCCCTATCCGTTTGTTAAACAACTAATAATACCAAATAGAGTTTTAAACTTCTAATTCATTCTAAAACGCTATCTTACATTCTCATAATTGTGAGTAATGATGAAAATGTAAGTGACATTTTGTTTTCAAGCGCCCAACAAATGTAGAACCACTTTCGAAAATAAAAGAAGTTTAACTGAAAATAAAAATTGGAAAAAAGATAAGACGAAAAAATATATAGAATAAGTATAGAGCACTAATTTGACTTATTAAATTAGAAAAAATAATTATATATTAATTTAAAGTATATGTGATTAAGACCAAGATCATCGGACATGATCAAAACATATTAATAAATATGACCAAATGGAATAATTTATTTAACCTTAATTGATATATTTTTATTATCAAATTGTCTAAATAAATATATATTATTTATTCTAAGAAATATATAATTAATTTAATAAATTACTTATAATTATTAAATTAATTAAATGATAAAAAATAAGGGTTTTATACGAAAATGTAGATTGGAGTGCAAAAATTGTACTCGAACGTTGAAAAAAAAGAGAAATGCCAAATATTCTCAATACGTGGCATTTAGAGGTGAGCATAGAAACAACACGATCTACCGGCCTAATTTAACAAGTTTGGGGCTAAATTTGACTTGATCCGAAGCATTTTGTGTCACGTATTTTACATAATCTGATAATATGACAACCAATCTGTCTGCTAAAAAAGTTATAATATTCACATTTTAGATCAAAATACTTAAATTGTTGGATAATAATAATAATAATTATTTATTTTGGTTACTACGATTTTTTTTCAAAAAAAACTGTTTACTTTTAAATTCAGTAAAATAGTAAAGCTGTTGTCCATTTGTTATGCGACAATATTAACTCCTGTGTCTTATCATTTTCCCCATTATAAATCTCAATACAAGGAAATATAAATAATTAAAAAAAACAAAAGAGATCAAAATGGCCTTATAATTCACAAAAAATGAGATAGCCATGTTATCATTGCTGTGACTACCTTCTGAAGGTCCCATGAGATCTGTCGTTCTCTCTCTCTCTCTCTCTCTCACTCACTCTCAGCAAAGACAACACACCAAAAGCAAGTCGGAGGACTCAAAGGCCACCTGATCATTGTTATGCAAATTGTGAGTTGCATGTATCTCATTCATACATGCATGTTAAGTTTCATTAGCATCTCTCCTGTTTGTTTTTTCTTTCTTCTTAAAAATTAGTTTGTAGTAAAGTAAAGTCACTTGGTGTACAATGTGATAAGTTAACGCCTCCTGAATCGAAGCCTCCTCATCAGTTGACCCTGAGTTCATGCAACCTTCAACAACTACAAGGCAACGCCCATGGCCCTAAAAGCAAATGGTAAATTATAAACAAAGTTCAAAGTAGGCTCTGTCTCTGTGATCACCACCACGCCATCACTCCATCCTTCACTCCACCAATCCATCCATCTTACAGATCTGCACAGACGTCCCAAGTCTTGTCATCATATCTTTCCCTCAGAGTTCAGAGATTTCAATGTATATCACCCCCACCAACCAACCCCTCCTCCTCCTCCTTATCTCCCTCTCTCTCTCCCTCTCTCTCTCCCCCCTCACTCAATGCTTTTCTTTCTGAGAAAAAGAAGACATAGAAACTATTCCTCCGTTCGTTCTCTCTCCTCCACTGTTCGCTGCTGGCTGCTCTGCTGTCAGCTTTTTTCACGAAAGCTGTGCCTATGGGAGGGAGAAACGTAAACGACGACTCAAGTAACATTAAATAGAAATCCATGCCTTGAAGCGTATAACATCTATCTGTTCGTAGCAGCAGCTCAGCTGCAACAAAATGCCTGGAAATGGAAATGGAATTCTGTACCATTTCTCTCTCTCTCTCTCTCCCTCCCCCCCTTCTTTCCAGTGAAGGCATCTCATGCATCGCCTGTTACAAAAGAATCACAAAAGAAAGGCTTTTCTTTTCATTTCTGATATCTTTTAGTTTTATTAAATGTGAAGGATAAATAATTAGTCCATAATTACGGTTTAAGGTTTTTGGACGATTGAGCTGACTAAAAATATGGGGATTTATACTACCGAGGCAGGATTGCATGCATAACTAGCAGTGGATGAGTCTAATTATTTGTGCACAGTACGTGCATAAATGCTATATAAGTATATAAGTATTTGTCTCAACATCTTATCACCGGACCAATATTATAATTGATACTAGTAAAAATATTCCATCAAAGGATATGATTTATATGTATATATTTCACCAATTACATGATGTATATGTGCTAAATGCCATGTAGTTATGATTTAAAATTTGGATTTCTATGTGATTTGTTCATTATTCTATAAGGGGGAAAATGATCCAGCATGTAGTTAATTTTTGTTATTTAATATAATTTATCCTTGCACTTACCCAATGCAAGATCTTTTTTTACTTTCCATTTTCTTAAAGTTAATAATGAAAAATTTAATTATTAAAACTAATTTATAATGTTCCGATTAATTTATTATGAAAGTCAATATTAACTATTTTTTATATGTTCTTTACATATGTCTAGTTACTTAATCAACGTTGCATGACAGAAAAATATTTTTAACAAAACATATAACAAGGTTTAGAATTTAGGAATGATATGAGTTAATATTTTTTGGCCTAGTTTCGTTCCCCCTTCCAAACTTTAATATTATTCGCTACTTCGGTCATCCCAAAATAATTAACATTTATTTTTTTCACCTTTCTATCGTTATTTAATAAATCTATTTAAAAAATAAGAGAAAAATAAATAAGACCGTGAGGAAAAAGAGGTCGAGACAAGCCTCATTTTTTTTTTAAAAAAATATTTTAAAAAGCAAATAGATAAATTTAAATAAGCGTAAAAGGTCAATATATATAACTAAAAAGAACTAAATTTTAGGTTTTGAAAATTGTGGGAAGATAAGTGAGTAATATAATAATAATAGATATAATATAAAAGGTGAGAAGTGAAGATATTATCATATGATGTAGTGGAGAGGAATTTGAATGATATCATATTTTTATTGTCTAAATGTAAAAGGGGGGCTGCTAAATTAACGCGGGTGATTAATCAGGCAATGCAATCCATGCGTCAATAAGCCGATCCCAAAAGCATGATTTAGTAATCTCAAGCCTCCCACCCCAAACTCAAAGTTCACTCACCAACCAACAACTGATGAGGGAAGAATTATGATGAGAGAGAGAGAGAGAGAGAGAGAGAGAGAGAGAGGAGAGAGAAGAATCACATTCCAGTGCGTGAGAGAGGAGGAGAGAAGAATCACATTGCACTGCACTGCATACTGCGCTGCAAACACTTCGTACCAAGTACAGCTAGTAACCGTCTGCTTTTGGCCTCTTCTTGTGACCCCTGACACACACAAACCCACAACACAGAGACACAGAGAAGGGGGGAGAGAGAGAGTGGCATAATGCATTCCTTCTCACACTTCCCATGCCATACCAGCAGCAAACCGGAGCATTGACGGCCCTCTTATAAGCTCTCCTCTCAGCAGCAACTCCAGAACCCACCATACGGCCGATAGCCAGCAGCGAAGAAGACCCCCCTCTCTCGGTTTCTGCTTCATTTGAGATTAATGGAGTTCCCAAGTAGCAGCACCGGAAGGTTTATCCATGGCCGAGGTGCGCTCTCTGTTCCCTTTTCCTTGGCCCCTCGCTGGTTTTGAAGTTTCAGCTGTAAAATTTTATCTGTCACGTTTCGCCGGTTGTTAGTCTCTTTCTTATAGGATGGTTTTTGCTGTTCATATCTTGACGTGTTTTTTTTCTTTCTTTTGGTGGAAAAATTTGTTTTTTCTTCTTCCAATCTCCAAAAACATCTGAACGTGTACGACAGATATCTTTCAACGCGATAAATATCCAAATATTCGTGTTCTGCACCAAGAGAAAGGTAGAGAGAGTGCACTCTTTCGCCTCCTCCGCGTTTTTAATTCATTGTCTGAGTATGGCGCTCGTTCGAATCGATTCATTAAACAACGGGAACCGCATAAAAGCAGCATCCATTGTTTATTTTTCCTTCTCTCGGATCATTCGCAATCTCTCTGCAAGTGGTCGGATTCGAGCATTTGGCCTCCAATCTGTAGGTTTTTTAAAGGCGTTTTAATTCTCATCCTCATGATATAAAGACAACCGGACAGAGATTCGTTCGTGCCCCCAATATTTTATTTCTAGTGCGCCGATTAGAATCCACTCATGTCTCCTGCCTCCTTTTGCAAATCTATCTCATCATTGAAGAGCTCAGAAACTGCGCATAAAAGTGTCTCCTTTCTCAGAGACGCCTCTCGCTCTCTTGCACGCATGTTGTTCACTGAACTGCTGCAGAAAGATACTTCTGCGCCCAAAGAAATCCCTTCAGGAGTTGAAAGTTTGTATCTTTCTGTGCTTGGTGGCCTTCGGAGTTTGAACTTGTTAACGTATTGGCCGAAGAGGGGTTTGGCGTCTTTAATGAGGTTGTAGACTCTTGCAGTAATGGTGTGTGACCTCTTCATTCCCTCCAGCTGGCTCTGGTAGGGGAATGGGAGTTTTGGGGTTTGGACTTTGGGGGATGTAGGTGGTGGTGTAGCTTTTCTTTCTGCTGCTCTAGTGGTGGCTTGTCCCAGACTCCCACTCATGCGCTGCTCTCATCTCTCTCTCTCTCTCTCTCTCCACTCTCTTTCTTTCACTCAGAAAAGGTTTCTTCTTGCTCTAGTGGTGTGTGAAGGGGGGGAACGGTATGACCTTTACGGTGGCTGGGGTTTGTTTCTTTCTGGCGAGCTAAAGCTGTTAGCACCACAAGCCCAAGGTCACAATTCTTGTTGCATGAGGGCCATCCACGCTTGTATCTTTGGAAGTGCTTCTGTCACTGTTGTCTCTTTCTTCCCGTTCATCAAAAGCCTCTTTTTATCAAACTTCCTTTGTCTTGTGCTCGTGCAAAAGTGAACCTTTTGAGGCCTTATTTTTCCGGATTTTATGCCTGATCTCACTTTAAACTCACATTTTCCGTCCAGCTCTTGGTTTGTTCGTGCCAAAACGTTATGGTTCTGAATTCTGATGGTCCATTACGTTACCGCCTTTTTGAATTGTTAATATGTAATTCTTGGATTTATTTGCACTGAAATTTTGGACATTTCTGCTGCTGTTGCAGCTACAGTGAACTTTTTAACCTTACACTTGGTTTATAATATTTTCTTTCCTTCAGGATTCTAGTTTAAAAGACCAAAGGACGCCGATGGGATTATATCTTCTCTGGAAACGGAGTCTTGACCTCAACATTTGGTGGTAAGTTTGACTTCTTGACTACTTTCGTACATAGTTAACCTAACAAAGTTAACTCTCTTTCGAGTTCTATTTTTTTAACTCGAGTTGCAACTTCCTAGTACTTCCTACACTGTAAACCTATCTATTGAAATTTAGTAAGATCTTTCTTTTCTCCTATCTGTTAGAGAAGAGCAGAATGCTCTATGGTGAACGTATCTTCTAGTACACTGAGAATAGTAAAGGCAAGACTTGAACTCAAAAAGTCAAAATATCTATCATAGTGATGAACCTTAGTTGCTAGGCATAATTAAATCTCAAATAATCCTTCATTTTGTTATATAATATTTTGTAGCTTTATCTTCGAATTCCTGTTGTTTTGAGACTGTGCCTTAATAAGATTGTGCGTTCCAATACTTAGTGAGTAGGCTTCCTTTATAATACAAGTGTTAATGATGTATAGAAGTAATTGTAACTTGATGATAGTTTAGTGTGCTTATGAAATAGAGTTCCTGTTTCTGATTCCCTTTCTCTTACATTACTCTAGTATCCCCAGAGCTCCTGTTACAGTTTAATTCATCTGAGAACAATGTCAAGAAATTTGTAGTTCTAGGTCCTAATACCTTCTCTTTTGTAGATAAACTTCAATCCAAGTGCAGAAGATTTCTTTGATTTTAAGAGGTTCTTTCAAATCAGTATCAGCAAGAGAAGATGCATAAAATGTTGGAATCATTAACTAAACCTCACAGAAGTCATGTTGGCTTATTCTTCCTCGTGTGCTTCATCCTCTGCATAGCCTTCTCAGGTGCAGATTATACCGATGACCTGAAAACACTTACCACGTTTAGAGAATCAATTGTCCAAGGGAAGCGTTTGCTTCCAAGCTGGTTTGATGCAGCTGTTTCACCATGCAAATGGTCAGGAATTACCTGCAGTGGTCAAATTGTTCTAGAGATAAATTTATCTCCTATTCCACTGAATATGCCAATTCCCAAGTCTATTGCAGAATTCAAATATCTCAAACTGCTCAACTTCAGCAACTGTGGCCTGTCAGGACAGATTCCAGAGATGCTTGGCGACTTGCAAAGTTTGGAGTATCTTGACTTGAGTAAGAATAAACTTTCTGGGGCACTGCCAGCTTCCCTTGCACATCTGAAAATGCTTCAAGAACTGGTTCTTGACAGTAATTCGCTCTCTGATGGTTTGAATGCCATAGTTGGTGATCTGGTGAACCTTAAGAGGCTTTCTGTTTCTGAAAATTCCTTCTCAGGAGATCTCCCTCATCAACTCGGAAATCTCCATGTGCTGGAATATCTCGACTTGAGCTCAAATTCCTTTTCTGGTATGCTACCTAGCAGTTTGGGTAATCTCACCAGGCTTTTGCATTTGGACATCAGCAGAAATTCACTCACAGGTTCCATCTTTCCTGAAATTGGTTATCTGGAAAACCTATTGACTCTGGACCTTTCCTACAACAGCTTTGTTGGCAGTTTGACTGGTGACATTGGCAGATTGTTGACTTTAAGATCGCTTTGGCTAGGACCCAATGGCTTCACTGGTAGTCTTCCAGTGGAGATTGGCAATCTGAAGCAGCTGAAAGTTTTTTCAATCCACAGTTGTAAATTGACTGGAATAATTCCAATGGAAATCTCGGGTCTCAGAAGTTTAACTGACTTGGATATATCTGAGAACAATTTTGGTGGTGGATTACCTTCGTCTATAGGGGAGTTGGCAAATTTGACATACCTGATAGCCGCTGATGCAGGACTAAGTGGGCAAATGCCTGAAGAGTTAGGTCAATGCAAACACTTGAAGATGCTTGACCTGTCATTCAATTCACTTTCAGGTCCTTTACCAGCATCCCTTGCTGGATTAAAAGATATCAGCACATTCATTGTCGAAGATAATCATCTAGAGGGTCCAATTCCTTCTTGGATTTCAAGCTGGAAATCAGCTTACTCCATAAGGTTAGGGAAGAATTTGTTCAATGGATCATTGCCTCCCTTGGATATGAGATTCCTGACCTCATTTTCAGCTGATGCCAACCAGCTCTCAGGGGAGATCCCAGCGAGGATATGTGATGCCAAGTCCTTAACTCTTCTCTCTTTGTCTGAGAATGATCTCACTGGAAGCATTGAGCAAACATTCAGAGGTTGTTCCAGACTCACTGATTTGATCCTCTCCGGCAACAACTTGCATGGGAGAGTACCAGATTATCTAGGTAATCTGCCCCTGGTTACACTAGAATTATCACACAACAACTTCTCTGGACTGGTTCCTGATCAATTATGGAAATCTAAAAGTTTGCTTGAACTGGCCCTCAGCAACAATATACTTGGTGGTCAAATTCCAACTATGATAGGTGAAATCTCAGGTCTGGAGAGGATACAGCTGGACAACAATGCCTTTGAAGGAATCATACCGAAGTCAATTGGGGGATTGAGGAACTTGACGAACTTGTCACTCCATGGGAACAAATTGTCAGGACAGATTCCAGCAGAGCTTTTCAACTGCACAAATCTTGTGGCACTGGATTTGGGTTCAAATAATCTTAATGGTTCAATTCCTCAGTTTGTATCCCAGCTGAAGTTATTAGACAATTTGGTTCTGTCTGACAATAAACTCTCTGGTCATATTCCTGGTGAGATCTGTACGGGTTTTCAGCAGCTGCCATACCCAGATTCTGAGTTCACACAGCATTATGGTGTTCTTGACCTTTCCTATAACAATCTAACAGGTCCAATTCCTGCAGCTATAATGAACTGTGTCGTGGTAAAGGAGCTAAGGTTACAAGGAAATAGGCTGAATGGAAGCATCCCTCCGGAGCTGGCCTATCTAACAAACCTCACCTACATTGATTTGTCTTCAAACTCATTTACAGGTCCTATTCTTCCAGATTTTTTTCCTTCAAAAAATTTGCAAGGCCTACTACTGTCAAACAATCAACTTGATGGTCCCATTCCAAATGAGATGGGCCCAAGGTTTCCAAATTTGGTGAAGTTAAACTTGTCTTTGAATAAGCTCACAGGAAATTTTCCCAAATCCATCTTTGACATCAACACCCTTACTAATCTTGATGTCAGCCAGAATTTTCTTTCAGGATCTATCCCATTTCCAGGAAACATTGCTAGGGGACTAAGCTCCCTTCTTATATTAAATGCCAGCTACAATCATTTCTCTGGAACCATTTCTGAGTCACTCTCAAATCTTACCTCTATTTCAGTCCTTGACCTCCACGGCAACAATCTAAGTGGAAGCTTGCCAGCTTCACTTACACATCTTGATTACTTGACTTATCTTGACCTTTCGAATAATAATTTCCAGGATGCAATACCCTGTGATGTCTGCAGCATAGTTGGTCTTTCCTTTATTGATTTGTCAGGCAACAAGTTCAGTCGATTTGTGCCAGAAAATTGTGCTTCAACTAATCAATGCCTAGGCCAGCACATTGTCTCCTCTCCTGTTGCTGGTTATCGATCCTCCCGGGCTTTAACACATCGTTCAGTTTGTGTTATAACTATTGCTGCTGCAGTCAGCTTTCTAACATTGTTCATTGGTCTGTTAAGATGGAGGACAGGAAGGCAGAACACTCTGTCTGTTTCTGCTAACAAGGGAAAACCAGCTTCCATTGAGCCTGCTTCCAGTGACGAGCTTCTTGGGAAGAAGATGAGGGAACCATTGAGCATAAACATAGCCACATTTGAGCATGCTCTTCTGCGGTTAACTCTGGATGACATCCTGAAAGCAACTGAGAACTTCAGCAAAGCTCACATTATAGGAGATGGTGGGTTTGGCACTGTCTATAAGGCAACTCTGCAGGAAGGTCATATGGTTGCCATCAAGAGGCTCCATGGTGGTGGCCAATTCCAAGGTGACCGAGAATTCTTAGCTGAGATGGAAACCATTGGCAAGGTGAAGCACCAAAATCTTGTGCCCCTGTTGGGCTACTGTGTTTTTAGCGATGAGCGGTTCCTGATATATGAGTACATGAAAAATGGAAGTCTCGAGGTTTGGCTGCGGAATCGAGCTGATGCTGTTGAGGCTCTTGGATGGCCTGCCAGGTTCAAGATCTGCTTGGGATCAGCTCGTGGTCTTGCATTCCTGCATCATGGCTTTGTTCCTCACATAATACATAGGGACATGAAGTCGAGCAACATTCTACTGGACAAGGACTTTGAGCCAAGAGTTTCTGATTTCGGTCTTGCACGCATAATCAGTGCATGCGAGACTCATGTCAGTACCGATCTTGCTGGAACCTTTGGTTACATTCCACCAGAGTACGGACTAATGATGAAGGCTACTGCTAAGGGTGATGTTTACAGCTTTGGGGTGGTGATGCTTGAGTTGTTAACTGGAAAACCACCCACAGGACAGGAGGAAATGGAAGGAGGTGGAAATCTGGTCGGATGGGTCCGTTGGATGGCTGGGCGGCGGAAGGAAGCAGAGGTGTTTGACAAGTGCCTGCCTACCGGGGGTCTTTGGAGGGAGCAAATGGTGCAGGTGCTTGCAGTTGCCAAGGCATGCACAGCTGACGAACCGTGGAAAAGGCCTAGTATGATTGAGGTTGTAAAGATGTTGAAGGAGATCAAAATGATGGAAACCGCTGGACAACCATCCTAAAAGTTCTTGGTGTTGATGCTTGCTGATATATGTAAAACACTAAAACACCTAGAATATTATATTTCTCATCGACATTCAGCATCTGCATCTCCCAGTTACATGTAAATAAGCTGATTAGCAGTAATATTGTAGTACATGATGTCTGAGGTGTATGTCCAATCAGTTTCATTTCAAAGTTGTAAGGTTAGCTTCCTCTAAACTGGAACCTACACGGATGAGTTAAATATGAAATCAAATCGAACGTTTTCCTGACAATTCAATTTCTTCTGCGTGCCTGTAAGACCGAAAACTTCAGTTGGCGTTGTTCTCAGTGATTCATTTAATCTTTTTTTTTTTAAAAAAATCCTTTTTAATGTTCTCTGGATTGCAAGAAGACAAGTCACTGTCAGAAACTCGGAGACATCCTAATTCCTACGAAATGTTCCAACTTTTTTTGGTGCCTCCTCTGTTTGCTTTATTATATAATCCTATTGCTTAAGAACTCCTCAGGCTACTTGATGAACTTGATACCAAGTTTCCATACCAAGTTGAACTCCACTGAGAGAGAGAGAGAGGGTTTGACTTTGAAAATTTTGGTTCTGGCTGGTGGCTGCTGCAACTTCGTGCATTTAATTGTCATGTGGCCTAACATTTAGGATCCATGTCTTTTTGCTTTTGGCAGACAGTTTTCTTTCATACTGGTCAACGGTTCGACGGTACAGATCCAAGACAAAGTTTGACCAGTGGATTCTCACATCAAAATGTTGTTGACATGACCAAAAATTGGCTTTAGCCTAAAACCAAATCTAACACTTTATGCCAAATTATTGTTTCCATGATCATGCCATCACTGTTAGTATTATGCTATCTGATTCGACTTTGTCAAGATTCTAAGCGGTAGATCACAGAACCTATCGCTAATATCCCTTTCCCTTTGAGTGAAACGATTGCAGATTATTGCCAAATAAGAAGGTACTTTATAAGTTTATTTTTCACGTACATGAAAATCATTTTAAAACAAAACTTACAGGAGAATAAAATTCAAATGAATATCCAAAAATATATTATTCTTTGCTTTATATTGTGTCTGGATTAAATGAAAAGCTTTAAAATATAACATTAAAGATCAATCTCGTCCTTTTAATAATCTGGGACATTTGTTTCCAATCGAACATCATATTTTTGAAAATGAGTATATAAGTAATGCAATTTTGTTATAACAAATAAGTTTTATTTATTTCTTTTTTCACAATAGAGAATATGGTGGTATAATTTATTGGCATTTGAAAAAAAATGCGGTTCTTTTTTTGTACGCTCGGAGAGCACTTGCAAAAAGAACCGAGGGAAATAAGTAGCCAAGCGGGCGAAGCACCAGCAGGTCGAAGAAGCGCGTGCGACCTCTCTCTCTCTCTCTCTCTCTCTCTCTCTCTCTCTGCCCCCTCTCCCTTCCTCTCTCTCTCCGTCCTCATCTCGAATAGTTCCCGGGCAGCTCGGCGAGTCCCTCCCCCCTTTTCCTCTCCTTCGTCTTCTACTGCCCCGAGCAGATCCGATCCGACACTTCCAGTCCTCGCCAGCTCGACGAGTCCGGATTCTCGGTTCGGATCTGAGCTGGCGTTTGGATCCTCTACCCCGGCGCTGGTCATGGATTGGTGGTGCGCCGGGCGTCGCCCTGCTCGTCTCCTCCGCCTCGTCCTCGCGGTCTCTCTCCTCTTGGTTGTCGTTTCCTCCGCTCAGGTGATCTCTTCGCTCTTGATTCCGGTGCGATTTTGCAGGTCTTTTTGTGTGCGTTTCTTTATTGGTTTTTGGGTGATTCAGGAATTGGAGAAGAGTAATGGAGAGAACGCATCCGGTGACTGGGATCAACCCTTGGATCGGCGCACCAAAGTATGATATTTTGCTTCTTGGGCAAGTAGTTATTATGTTGTTTTCTTCAAATTATTATGATAAACTGGTAGAAATATGGGAAAAATGTTTTTTAAAGGAATTAACATTAGATTCTGATCTTCGCGAATGCCTTTTAATTGCACAATTCGGTACAAATCACGGATCTATTGTTGTAGATGTTTGTAAAGGATGCTGCAAACGGGGAAGGGAATGTTTTGCCTGAGGAGACAGGACTCGGGCTTTTCGATGCCTTCTTCGCAAGCTTGTCCATGATTATTGTTAGCGAGGTGGGTATTGAAATCTGAGACGTGGATCATGATACTGAGAAGGATTGTGCTGATCACCAATTTTCTCTGATTCTCTTTTTGTTACACAGATTGGAGATGAGACTTTTATTATTGCTGCTCTTATGGCCATGCGACATCCAAAGTCCATAGTGTTGTTCGGGGCGCTCAGTGCTCTTTTTGTGATGACAGTAAGCTCTTGTATTATGTATTACTATTACTTTCTGCATACTGCAGTTAGTTACTGGGTTTATAATTGTTAAGTGGAATTCCCAAGCATGTGACCTACAATTTCCAAGTCCATAACGTTGTCAATAATTTATTAATGATTTGTTTTCCATTTAGATTTTGTCTACGGGACTTGGTAGGATTGTGCCTAACTTGATATCAAGGAAGCACACAAATAGTGCAGCAACAGGTGATGATCTCCACAATTATTTAAGATTTTTCTGCTTAAGTAAAAACACTATTATCATCCTCTTACTACCCGAGTTTGGCATTTGATTGAAGCCATGCACTTGAGACTTCTTTCATATGTTTCTACTGCATATAAGCTAATTATTATCATTGATCTTCAAATATGGAGAGCATTTGTCTCTTATAATTCCATGGACATTTTCCTCACTTTTTACGTTTAAGGAAAATATGTTTGTGGTTAAGTTGCCTTTCTCTCGGAACAAATCACTAAGCATCTGTTTTGACCACTAACTAGTATCTTATCATATCTTGTTCTTGTACCACTGAGGTACGGTCTTATGTATTTTAGTTTGATATAGCAGGATCGGACATAGTATAAGTTGACCTCTCTTTATATTGTGAAAATGTATAATTATGAAGCTAGAAAAAAAAAGTACTATAGTTAGACCATCTCCTAAGGGAGAGGAAGGTTTTTATTAGTGCATATAAAGTTAATTGGTTAGTGAGAAGCAGTCATCTTTGTTTAATGCTTTGGTGCACTTTTTTTTTGAAACGACTTTGGTGCACTTTTCCTATTTGAATGATGCTGCATAGAAAGAATGAGTTTGATTTTTTTTTGGGTGAAGAGAATGAGTCGATTTTCCTGTTTTCTAATTAATTCCAAATGCTTATTGTTCTTGTTGTAAGTCTGGCTACTTTTTGGACAGGAAAATTCATTCTATCATGTTTTTGCGTGATCAGTTTAACTTGACATTATTTGATTCTGTATTTCCTCTTCATGTAGTTCTTTATGCATTTTTTGGACTACGATTACTGTACATTGCCTGGAGATCAGATTCAAAGGCATCACAGAAAAAGGAAATGGAAGAAGTATGTGTTTCTTATATATTTATTATTGTATCACAGTTTGTTTTGGCCTTGTGAACCTCCCACACTTGATCTGCTTGACATAGACCTTCATCTTCTTAAGTAGGCGGTGTTCTTTTCTTTCCATGTTATCATAACTTTTCTCTTATGAAAAGTTGAGTATTCAATGCAATCCTGTAGTTTAACCTGTTTTAGCCGTATTAGATGTTTCATGTAGATATAGAATCTTGGAAAAAAAATTGGGTTATGTAGATCAGATGCAAAGAGGATATCCTTAGGAGGTCCTATCATTGTGCGGATATCTTTTAAGAGGTACTAACACTGGGGAATACATTGTAATGATGCAAATTCTTATACTGGGAATGAAGAACAAGTACCTTTAGAGTGCATGGCATACCAATATGAAAACTTTTCTAGATGACTTTTCATCTTAAATTAGTCATCCATCCCTTCCTCAGAAAAAGGAAGAGAGTCATGTTAGTCGTTTTTGTTTTGAATATCATAGGTTTGGAACTATGGCTACTGCTTTTGTTGTGGATTGATTTATTTGACTATATGCATACAGGTAGAGGAGAAACTTGAGTCAGGGCAAGGGAAATCTACTAGGCGCCGCTTCTTCTCCAGATTTTGTACACCGATCTTTTTGGAGGTTTAATTCTTGTAAACTTTTGCTCATCTATAACTTCTTGGGCTGTGCTAGCAACTCAAGTTTCAGTTAATTTCTTTATCATTTACTTGTCCAACAACTATATCACTACCTTAGATGATAGTTGGTTTCCTATGTTCTTTCTCACATTCAATCGATTGAGAGTTGATGGTTTATTTGCATTGAAGTCTCTGAAGGCATAGGTGAAGATATCAGTGTATACTAACACTAATCTTTTTGACAGTCATTTATTTTGACCTTCTTGGCTGAATGGGGGGATCGCAGTCAGATAGCAACTATTGCGGTATGTTATTACAATTGCCGTAAATTTTCATCTGGCATGTGTTTACAACAAGATGTGCATGTATCCAGTGTGTTCTGTCTGTCCATTTTAAAATTTTACAAGGGTTAAGGTTTTCTTGAAGACAATGATTCCAATGTCTAGTCAAACTAGAGGCAGCACTTTGTATATTTGTAATTGGTGGTATTCGTGTTCAAGATAGGTGTTACCAATTATTCTCCATAAAGATTTCTGCTGTTAGAAAAAAATTCAGGACACTTTCAAAAAAATTCAGGACACTTAAAAAAAAATTCAGGACATGCTTTGAGTAGTGCATTTTTAAGTTCTGCCTTTTCTATTGGCTGGGCCTGTTGGATGGTGATCCATGCCAAAGACATTTTGCTCAAATAGTAATTTATCTTCGAATCCTAATTCAAGTTACAGAAGAGTAAAATTTATGCAAGTAGTCTACATGATGTCTACATATATACATCTAATATATATACATATGAAAATTGTTCACACATCAGCCAAGCACTCATGTACTTTCATGACCTGTAGAGCATGACACAGAAATCTAGGGAATCATTTCTAGTTTCCATATTTGTAATGAGATTTTTGTTTAGATTACTTGTTCACCTTTTCATTATTTTTTAACATGATCACTGGTATATGAAGGAAATCGAAAACTAATACACCACCACCAACAACAACAACAACAAAGTCTTATCCCACTAGGTGGGGTCGGCTACATGGATCATACGACGCCTATATTCGTTGATCCATGTTCATAAGATTCGACATGATTTTATGCTGGCTGTCGGGGCCTAACACAACCCTCCTCCTTTATCCGGGCTTGGGACCGGCTAGAAAACTAATACACCATTTTTTAAAAATTCGTTCCCCTTTTTCTCATCCTAAAAAAGAGTACACCATCTTCGTTTATGCAAGTTGTTCATTTGATAATAAATAAACAGAACCTACACCCGAGGTTATTGTGAGAGACAATGGCGCCTCTTTAATTCTTTCAAATGGATGATTTATTGTGTTGACTGGGCATGCAGCTGGCGACCCACAAGAATGCCGTCGGAGTTGCCGTCGGAGCGACAATAGGTCACACGATTTGCACATCATTAGCAGTAGTCGGAGGGAGCATGCTGGCTTCAAAGATCTCACAGAAGACGGTGGCAACCGTTGGGGGTCTTCTATTTCTAGGATTCTCCTTGTCGTCCTACTTCTACCCTCCATTGTGATTGTAATTTTTCTTCTCTTTTAGAAGCCACTTCCATATTATACACCATTTTTACTTGCCTGCTGTCTTTGTAACAGGCAAATCAGCCTAATTCGGCCATTTTGACAAAATTCTTATATATGTTACACATGTTATAACAGTCAAAGTCGGGCATGTTTGGATACCGTATTTAATTAATTATTACATCGTAATATTTTTTGGCCCAATGAGTTATATTACATATAAATGTTTGCCGACAATTTTGATAAGATAAAAAGTGTTTTGAATGAAAAATATTGTGATAATCAGCTATTTATCTCTTATTCTCCTTGTTCTGACCTATTTCGCGTGCATCAACTTTTTGCCTGACTCCCCACTTCTTACCAAAAGTCCATTGGGTTCTCTCTCTCCTCCACGATACTCATACGAAGTATTTAGAACTAAAATCTTTCACAATGGTTAATTCATAATATATTATAATAATCATAATACAGAGTACTTAATCCTTCTGTATTCCATGAAGTAACCAAACATTCTACAGAATAATTTTCCGTCGAAGTGACATTTTAAAGTGCCCTGGAAAGAGTGCCCCTAATCTGATCCGAAATTTCCATTACCATTCACCATCTATTTGTCATTAGAACGTTCCCTTTTTTATATCATTCATATTGTTCTCGGGCAGCAAAAATTTTGATGAGTCTTTCAAAATTGTTTCGATGATGCTTATTTCAGGAGGCTGTATATCAAAACTCAACGGTACTTTCTGAGATTCACTTGAAAGCTATAATTTTGTTTTTGGCCATGAAAAAAATGGCCATCACAAAAGGAGTCACGTGACATTAGGACCAGTGCAAAGAAATTAAAAATAAAAAAAAGTACATATATTTTACTGAACCAAGATCACACCCATGATAAAAAGAACATGACAGATTTTTTTTTTTTTTTTAGATTACATAAGGAGGCACAAGGCCTAGTGCAATAAAAGACACATAACTCTCATTATGGTGGAATTTGAACTCAAGACCACTTGATCTGCCACTGCACCACCCCGGCATTCCCATGATAAAAAGAACATGACAGATTTGTTAGTGCAAAATGTAAACAACTTGGTGAGTGGTCAAGGTACGACACCTGGAGGCCCTGATGAATAGCGTACGAAAATAAAGATATAATGATGAAAATGTGTTTTAGATAAAACCACCAAAGTCATTATATTCTTGCGAAATTTTTATTCCATTAAGCTGAAAGAATACATTATTCTAATTGTTTTCATTTTTTTATTAATTCTTTTATTTTTTATAATTTAACCATATATTATTATATTATTATTTTTATAATAATAATGATGATTAAATGTCAAGTATTTATAATAAAATATTTTTATTATAAAATAAAATATATTTAAAATTTATTCCCAAACAAATAACAGAAAAGAATATTACTTCTGAATAAAATTTCTTATTCTTCAAAAAATATACTGCGCCCCTGGTGCCCTATGGCATCACACGCTATAGAGAAAGCAATTGATAAAGCATCCAACTAAAAAAGATAGTAGTAATTCAACCCCAAAAAAATATAGTAGTAACCAAAATTTCCCTCGCCATCTCGTTTAATCTAAACTCAAACTTAGACTCCAAAAGAATATATTACTCATGCCATGCCTCCATCTAAAGAAAATTGCAAATATATGACCTGTGATTTAACATGATAAATTAACAACACAGTTCGCCTCAACATCCCTCTACTACATGCAAAGAATATTGCTGATGAAAGAAACTAAAGACATTATGGATAGGTTATAAACCACAACAAAGTAAACAATCCTTCATGAGGCTTTAATGTCAACAAAGAGGAGAGTTCATGGTTCAAAATAGAATTAAAAACAAGAACAGCACATGGTAAAGATAAGGAAAGTTTCCAAAAGTGTCTGAAAAACTGGATAAAGGTATTTAACTGTTTAAATATCAAAAGCCCTTCCAACATACACCTATTCTCATAAAAAGTCGAAGAAAGGAGAACTTAGTCTGCTTCATCAACGACTTTGGTGCCCAATCCTTTGAACCCTTCGACAGGGACATCGGCCACTGTGACCAAAGAATAGAGCTCTTCTTTGGCATCTTCTTCATCATTCCTTTTGCGTGCAATCCTCACACGAATGCGCCTTGGCACACTTCTAACACCTCGACTCCAAATGTGTTTGTTAAGTTTGACGTCGACTCTCACATCTGTGGTACCCATAGCTTTCTGAGCAAACTTCCTGATCTCTTTGATAGCCTTAGGCGCCATCTTCTTGAAGGTGCTGTGTAAAAACAAAGACATCAAGAAAGGCCCTCATAGCACACATTTGTACAAGTGCAGTCTTGAAAACTAAAAACTTCGTCATAGCACTGACAGCTATGAATGACTCGTGTTCTCATTGTAAGCCAACAAAAGAATATATATAGCCACAAGAAAAGATCACCCAGAAAATGCTTTCTAATAAATGAGCATTCAACATCTTGGCTTGCAAATTGTGAAGATGACTGAGCAAGCTTAGAATTCTAATGTAGTCATTTTTTCATTGAGGCAGTTGGCAATAAGAATTACATCTAAGCCTATGCAAAGTAGTCAAAAGAAGAAATTTTAGACAATTTCCATTGAAGTGCAGGGTGGATAATAAACAACGGTGATAGCACTAGGCAAAAAACATAAAATAACATGATAAGAAAGATATAGCCTCAAGAGGCCCAAGAGACAGCTGAGTGTATTCTGGCATGATGGCATCTTTATGCAAAGATCCATGCTTCATCCAGTTGAGCTGGTTTAAACTAGTATGCAGATTGCCAAGGATCCATTCACCTCGATAGTGCTTAAAAGCCCTAGTCTCTCATTTCTAAAATAAAGGATACTTACCCGTCATGTATTGTGATGCATTCTCTCCACAGCTCCAGTTAACAGAAACAGAAGTAATCTAATTTTTGTTTCCAAAAACAAATGATATCACATTCCCTCATTTTCAAGAGTATCGTAAAAGATCCTCCGTTCACTATGATTATTGTTAGCAAGTTTCATTTTTCTGAGGAAACTTGTTATCAATGACAACAAATAGGAGAGATGGATAACATCTATTCTCTTTTCAGGATTACATTTCGAAATCACAAATGAAACGACACCTATGATCACTTGTTAGCAAGTTCCCACCGAGAAAAACGAGAGAATTCCACTAGAAATTACCATTGATGACGACTTTTTTTTTTCAGGGAGTGATGATAAATTGGGTTCAAAGTTCAAACATATGATTTACAAGAGAATTTTAAGGTGAACAGAATAAATTGGGTTCAAACATATGGTTTACGATTATACATATTCAACTGTGCCCACGCAAATAAACAACAGGTTGAATGAAAAATTCAAGGTGCCAGATAAACGTTCTTCCGAGTTTCGTAAGGTGATAATATTGTGATCATAAATGAGCGATCTTTCAGGTTTTAAAAGGTAACACTGCTACGGCAGATGAAATAACAAAAAGGAGATTGAAATGACCAACGCGAACGAACAAAAACTACACTGCGAAATGTACTGTTCTAGCATACCCAAACACATACCAAATTCAAAAAAAAAAAAAAAAAGATTCCCAAGTAGCACGACATGTCAACCTCTTCAAATCATGTAGACATTTCTATTAAGAAAACGATTGGAAAAAGGAGGGATCAGAGCGGGAATCAGGTACTTTACCATCCATGGAGACGCTTGTGGAGGTTGATGGTGTACTCCCTGGTAACCACCTCCTCCTTCCTCCCCCCTTTACTCCCCTTCTCCACCATGGTCGCGTTCCTGGTGCTGCCGCCGCTGCCGCCGTCCCAATTCACGGAACCCTGCTGGTCTCAGGCGCCACTCAACCCTAGAAAGCAACGATGTTATCTGCGAAGCCAGGTTTACGAAACTACCCTCGTGAGAGGAGAAAACCACGATATCGCCCGGCTCATATTTGGCATCATCCTTTTATTCTTTTTACTGGGCCGAGACAAAAAAATCAAATTGGAGGAGGCCCTTTTATTTCTTTTTACTGGGCCAAGCCCAAAAATCAAATTGGAGGAGGCTTTTTGTTGTTTTTCGGTTGCGATTTTTTTCCCATATGTTCATATTTTTTACTGTCCGGAATTTTATTTCCCAAGTTGGGATGAATTATGCGACCTAAATCGGAATGAATTTCATGGGTGGTCGAGTCGGATTCGAATTGAAGGATCCCACTCCTAGTTGACCCGAATTGATCCGAGACATGTTTTTTATTTCTTTTAGTTTTTAACTTAACTTTAAATCTATATATGATTAAAATTTAATAATACTAAAATAAAATACTTTGAAATATAAATTTTTTTGGAAAAGTTATTTTAATTACCAACGAGCTTAACCTTCAAAATTATCGATGGATCTAAATCCGTTAAATAATACAATATTAAGCATATAATAATATTATATTACATATATATATTATAATAAAATTAATTACGACTGGTCTAGCCTTCGAAATTATTGACGAATTTAATTTTGAAGGCTATTTACTGACGAGAATTTGTCGTCCGTAGTAGTGAGAACTTCTTGACCTTCGATATTTCGAAAAGTTTTTTCGATATGTTGCAAAAATCGTCGAAAAGTGCGAAGGATTTCTGTTCATCGTAAATAGATGATTTTCTTGTAGTGAACACGACATACATTACATAATAATCTAAATATTCGAATTTTGTGTTGTACCTCTTGTTGTCTATTATACTCGTGAGGATAATTAAATGAGTTCCTCTAACTCTTTCAAAAGCAACTCATATTGCTTAAGTCTATCAAAGGTTCTCTACCCATGGCTGAATGCTCCTTTTCATTATATAAATGTTGCATCTCAACTTTTTGATCGGACCTTTATCAACATGAAAGTATTTATAGCTCTCGAAATTTTCACTATATATATATATACCTTTATCAACATGAAAGTATTTATAGCTCTCGAATTTTTCACTATATATATATATATACCTTTATCAACATGAAAGTATTTATAGCTCTCGAATTTTTCACTATATATATATATATATCCTATATATTTGTATGTTTTTGTTCTGAAGTTTAGCTTAGCCTTGAGCGGAAGCTCTACATTTCATTAAAAAGAATAGACATAAGAGAAATTGAAATAATCGTCTATGGATGTTATAAAATATTCATAACTTGCATATGGTGTAACATTTAATGGATCACAAAAATTTTGAATGAATTAGCCCTAGCACAATCTGATTTGGCACCCTTTTTGTTGGCTGCTAGTATGTCTACAATTTTTTTTATTATTCTCATGCTTCCATCTTGTGGTATTATAAGTAGTCCTGTAGTAACCAAATCTCTAGCAGTAGTAACAAGATCCTCACGGTGTCCTACTAAACTTTTCATTGAACTATATATTATGACCCTTAGACAATTTTCTTTTTTTCGATAGTCCACTGTTGATATCTGGAAAGACTCACACGACGTTACTGAGCGCACTGATCACAACTTAAAAGGCGAGCCCAATTAATTCGATAAGAATGTCTCGAGTACGTGCCTGACTCACAAGAAGAATTTTCTAAACAACATGAGACTCCTCTTACTCTTCCCTTCTTCAACCTTGAATTCAATCTTTGTCTTTTTTGCCATGTCCTGTGTATGACCAAAATAAAAGGTCCATAATATTTTTTAATACTTACGTTAAGATGAGATGATACCAAGTTGGTAAGTATAAGTGTCACCTATAATGCTTCCACCAGGGCTCATCCTGAGACGACAACATCTTTTGCCATCACAATCGTATGTTCTACAATATTATCTTCTTCTTTCATTTTGTGCATGGTATACATGTACAAGAGGAGTTGTATATTAATATTTTTATTGTACTTATTATTTAGGCCATTAAATAGAGTATGTATAATTTACGAAATCTTTTATCAAGTATCCTTTAAGACTCCTTGATCTTCTCAAATGCCTTTTACTACTTGCTAGTAGCTTCCTCATTCATATTGTATGAGCTCGTACCTAATTTTACAATTCCATATTTTATAGTTAGTGTTGTTGAAGCATTCAACTTTGTGAGTTCCGTGACAATAAGTTTTGATGAAATTTCCTAAAAAGGAGTACAATTTAATATGTTATAAGAACAATTAAACTAAAACCTAAGTATCTAATTTTAACTTCCAAAATTATTTGTAAAAAGGAATAGATAATTATTGTAACTATTATCACAACATAATGGTAATTATAAAATATTATCAATAATTTAACAATAATAAATAATTCTTAATAATGGCTCAAATAAATAATTAAGGAACTCCGTAATTTTTAATATGTTTGAAAATGATCTGGATATTAATTTACAACATTGATTAAATTTAAATTAATTTAAAAATTAAATTTGTCTAGATTAATTTTCTAGAAATAATTTTAATAACAAAACATTAATTAATATGATAATATCAGTTAATTTTATCAATAAAAAATAACTATATATTAATTTTAAAATTAACTTAAATGTCAATTGTGAAGTTAACTAATTCAATATTAAATAAACTAATTAAAAAAGCTCAAATTAAATCCGAAAATAACTCTCGTGGTATTAACTTAATTTTACTTAAATTTATCCGAATCTAATTTGAATGTCTTAATCCAACGAATTAACTGAATATTAAATGCAAAATAAATGTTCAAACACACAAGAAACATTAGAAGTTAAATTAGTTGTTAATCAAACGGGCTTAAAACCTATTAACATAAAGGTTTCGAAGCCTTTAAAAAATGTACGGCCAAGATTGATCGCAACAAGATCTGTGACATGGATTCAAATTCGATATAAATTATAACGGCTGCGCTTTGATAAAAAAAAAACAAATTGTTGACAATTAAAAATTAATAGGAATTATATATGAGGGATCATTCAAATCGATCAACCGTCAAATATTGAGAGGGAGCTATAATGCGTCATGTTTTTTAAAAGAACAGACCAATAATTGCGATTAAAAAATAGTTCACGGTTTGGATTCAACCAGAAAGCATAATGACGGTTTGGATCCAGTCCATTCAATAATAATACTCAGAGAGAGAGAGAGAGAGAGAGAGAGAGAGAGAGAGAGAGAGAGAGAGAGAGAGAGAGAGAGAGAGAGAGAGAGATTTAACAGTATATAGATTTAATGCAAAAAAATAGATCGCGCGGATGCGATTAAATCATACCAAATATAAAATAAAATGGGCTGAGGCCCTTATTCCCGTCGAAAAAAAAAATATAAAATAAAGTAGATCAAGATATGATCACACGTGGTGTGCCAAAGGACGAGATTAAATAATCAAATAAATAGTCTGCCGGAGGTCGTCAATCGTCGTGATTCCGGCGGTGCACAAGTCATGATCATTATCATGTTGGTACTTGATCGTTTGCTAACGAATCACTCATTTCAAAAGTTATGGTAGAAGAGTGTTGAAATTGATGTGCTAAGCAATTTCCTAAAAGCATTAGTCGTTAGGAATAGTAACATCCACATGGGAATTGATTTGAACTCTTGATGTTTGACTTTAATATCAGTTGTATTAATTAATTTTTCTAAAAACTTAAATTGCTATAGAAAAATAATACTATTTATTTTAAGATGAAATGGAGATCGGGGCGATCCCATTCGTTGCCTACGTCGCGCTCTGTCCGATCTAGGCGGAACGACATATTTGACGTCCCTTCGAACCAGCGATTCTTTCTCATGAAAAAATCGATTTCGTTTGATCCCTCCGTCCGAGCAGAGGGACGACGAGGGCGGAGGTCAGGCGGGCAGCGCCCGGGGGAGCAGCAGGGGTAAGGCAGGCGTCGAAGGGACGAACAACGACATCAGATCCCTCATTGCAGAGAAGCTCTCATGATCCTCCGTTCAAGCAGCGCCAGAGGGGCGAGCGATAGCAGGGGTCAAGAGAAAAGCGGTAGGATGAGCGTCGGTCAGGCAGACGTCGGAGGGGTGAGAAATGGAGGCAAGGCGAGTGTCGAAGGGGCGACGTGCGATCGCAGTGAGCAACATCAGGGTATCGTTGAGTGGCGTCGCGGCAGCATGATGACGAGTGGTGTCTGCCGTCGGCAAGCATTGTCGGGGCATCGGCGAGCGGGATCAGGGCATCGTCTCCACCGGCGTAGTTCAACAACAAACGGAGGAATCGACGAATGGGGGGAAAACCGGCATTTTTTGTGAGAAAAAATGCAAGTTTGAAGGGACGTAGGTCGAGCGCCTCGATCGGATGGAGCGCGATGTAGGCAGGACAGTCGGGATGATCCCATTCATCCCAACCTCCATTTTGTTCTTTATTTTATATTCTTAGCTAAGGAGGAAGAGGAGGATCCTCATAAAACATGCTGTCTTCTGTTGGAGCATATATTTCATGGTTAGGCTTGTGCTGGTTAACTCCTGTTTTGCTTATCCGAAAGGATATAGCAAAAGGATGCATGATCTTAACTTGGATGTTTTAAATTCTTGCCATCCCACGCAATCCAAATCCATTTGTCTCTTTAATGTGGTGCATTGCCTTAATTAATGTCATACCCAAATCAACACGCATGCTAGAGTTGCCAAAAGAACAACGCCGTCAGCAATCTCATCTTATCCCTCCTTTATTAATTTATTACCTCTCCAGATGAAAGAGCAGCTGGCCATCTTAATTACTTGCATCTGGAAAGACACCGAGATGAGAATTGCGTGTGCTTACGTCTTAAGTTAATACATTTCTTCTTTAATTTTGAGAGGGCAAATTGAAGTCAGAAGCTGCACTGTCTTAATTGGATTTCAAAGTGATTGCAAAGTTTTTAACTTTTGTGTCAATGAAAGGAACCTTTGATCTTTCAGATTTGTACTTTGGTGCGTGCATCAATAGGAAAACGATGGAGGAAATTAAGAAGAAGCTTAACTATATACTGATAATGCTGTCAAATTCTTTTTTTCTTGTGAGGTGTACCTCTCAATTAGTTTCTTTGGCTAGATTGCATCTGCCTACCATAGTACAGTTATGAGATATTCTTCTACCACACCATGAACCGATCAAGCATTTTGCTGAGAACCTAACCAGGTACCAGAATTCATAATGAACATTCTATATCAATTAATTTATTTTAGTGTGTGTGTGTGCTTTTAAAAGGGAATACACCAATTCTTTTAGTGTGTGGGGTTAATCTACCATTGCAATTTGCACAGAAAGAGAACTACTGGCCAGCTGATGAGAGTAATGGTAGACGGCGACCTGATCCCCGTAGTAACATTTGTTCTTTTTTTACTTTGGTGTGCAAAAAACTGCATGAAGTTCCTAACTTGGGAGCTGTTGGAAGAGAGAGAAATAGGAGCAGCAGAAGGTTCTGACTGTACACACAGATGACAGAGCTGACTTGGTGGGCTCAGAGTGTCTACATTGTACTTAATTGTAAAACAAAAAATATATTCTTTCTTATTTTTGTTTTATAAGCTCAACAAAAAATACTTCTACCTTCTGCTGCTACCAAAGAGTGAATAAAAAGGGGGAAAATAACAAAGCTAAATAAGAAATAGTCTTGAAATGTAGGTACCAAACCAACCAACCCAACCCAACTCTCTCTCTCCCCCTCCCTCCCTCTCTCTTTTCCTACCAAACTCAGATTACTTCCCTATGTGCTAAAATGATTCATTCTTGTCATCAAAGCCACCACTACCCAATATAACAAAATCCACTTACACTTGCATTCCTTTCATGCGCATATACACAAGCGCACACACACACCCTCCCTCTTTCTCTTGCCCCCCTCCTTGTCCTCCCCACATCTCGTTAATTTCGTTCATGCGGCAATGAGGGACCGGAGAATGGACAGTCATAGATTCTCCGTCCGTCCTTTCGCTGTCGGCTGCGTCTCTCAGTCGAGCGTCACTGTCACCGAAAGCCAACCGAAGCGAGCGCAGGCGGAGGCTGCTGGCTCAACTCCACCAAGTAGTACGTAGCACGCCCATATGCATCGATCGATCCCTTCTCTCTCTCATAATTAGTTCATTATGCATGTCATGTCATGTCATGGTGCGTCGCCCTCTTAATTCATTCATCATGTTCTACTTCTTGAAGGTTGTGGGGATGCTCATCAGAAGCAAGCCGGCGGGAAGCCGAGGATTAGCATATCTGCAAGTTTTCAGAAGCTGGTCAAGGGCTTCAAGAACTTGTCGCAGCTGTTCGTGATGTACAAGGAGGAGGATGAGGAGGAGGACGAGGAGACGACGGAGATGGTGATCGGATTCCCGACAGACGTGCAGCACGTCGGCCACATCGGATGGGACGGGTTCAACGGCGTGAACACCATGAAGAGCTGGGACAAAGCCCCCGAGCTCCTCCAGCACATGTCTTCTTCCTTCTCCCTGAGGCAGTTCGAGCTGGCCATGGCCGCACAGGCTCCGGCCCCCCTGGGGGCACTCCAGCGCAGCGTGGTGTAGCCTCTGTCTCTCTCTCTCTCCCCTCTCTCTCTGTCTGCCTGCATGGTTATTATTAATTAACTTGCTTACTTTTGGATCCTTTTGCTGTACGTATCCTCGTCTCGGTGGTGGTGACGAGTGATGAGGGCTGGCTGCATGTGAACTTAATTTGTATAGCTTGTTTGCGGTGGTATCAGACAATTTTTTACAACAGTTTTAATTAATAGTCTTTTCCTTATAATTTTATGTTCTTAATTTCTTGTCCAAATCTTTGAGGCTTAATTAATTTTTATCCAATTGATGTACGAGAGACCCAATAATTAAGTAGGCAGCTAGGTTTTTTTTTTCATTTTTCTTTCTTTCCTACATGATTAATTAATTAATTTGTTATTCCGAATTAAGGCACTCGTGAATGAGGTACGTAAATCAATTAAAATTTCATGCATGCAACAAAAGCATTCGATTCCTTCTGTGGAGGGCGTTCACGTGACCGTGACAGCCCACCAAACAAGAAATGGCAAATTGTTAATTATTAATTCTCCCTGGCCTCAATCCTCTTCCTTTCCTTGAGCATATAAATTAAATAATCCTCAATCAACAACTTGATTTAGTTAATTGTTTATTAACGCCCCCTCCTCCTCTTTCTTGAGAGGCGTTCGAACTGAATTAATTAGATTTTGATAGATTTCTTAATGTCAAAATTTGCATTTAAGCATCTTCTATTGCAGGATATATATGCACAACACATCCTTGATTTCTTTTTTCGTGTAAACTACATATGGTATATATACTTCGAAGGGACTTAATAATATAGGATCATTGGACGTAATAATCAGTTAAACCTGTTGCAAAACTGTGAATTCCGGTACCATTCATCTTGGGTGGAATGCTTCTTCCGCAGCATCTCTTTCACACTAAATTGACTGATTTTTTCAAAAGGAATTAAGGAATTGGCATTATATCATTAGAGGTTAATGAGTTTAGGTTAACTTAGTAAAAGTTACGCACTTTGTCCTTGTTTACGATATTATGTGGTTATTACGCAAATGTTGCAGGATTTGAATAATGAATTATATATGCACTGAGACCTTAATTTATATATAATTAGTTGTATATATTTATATATAGTGTGTGATCACAAGATTTGTGTATATATATTTTATATGTGATGAGTTGACGAGTTGATCTCCCGACAACTCCGGGTCTGTACTTTGTGCGTCTCCAACCCGTGATGCAAGCTGCCAAATGTCTTTTATTATTCACCACCGAGGGGAAGAGAGGGTGGCCATGCATGCATGCATGCAGGACCTTATTGACCAAGCTTCTGTTACTGCTGCGAGACACCAAGTTTCGGATACAGATATTTAAGATTTAATTATCTTAAAAAAAAAACTGTGTGTGTGTGTGTGTGTGTGTGGGGGGGGGGGGGGGGGGGGGGGGGGGGGGGGGGAGGAGTGTAACACCCAAGATTTAAATAAGGGTAATAAATAGCAAATGTTAACGAATTAAAAAAAGTTAAAGGAGAATTTGAAAAGGAATAATAATATAATAAGAAAAGAAATATGAAGAGAAATAAATGCTAATCTTACTTAGAAAAAAATAGAATTAGAGTAGGATTAGAAGTATGATTAGAAAGGAAAAAAAATAAATTCCATTGGGAGTAGGATTTATAATTGGATTGAGATTATGAATTTTAATTTGATTTGAAATTCAAAAGAATGTTTAATGAATATAGGACTCACAAAAAAGATAGAATTGAGAATTTTGTGGCTTAGAAATATTTTAGCCATTAAAATAATATTTATTTTAATTAAAACATTAGATCATAAAATATTTTGAAATTAACTAATTTCGAAAATTAGAGAAAGAAGAAGAAATAAAAGGATATGGTAGAAGTAGAGTTTGATTGAGAGAAGTTATGAAAGAGATAAAACGAAATTTGAGTAGAGATGAATTTTTGATAAGCATGATTATGAAATAATTAATAAAATTTAGATTTAATTAAATCTAAATATTTAAGCGAGAGTAATTAATAGCCTAAGGCCTAATGAGAGTAAGAAAATCTTAATTAAAAATTATAAATATGATCTAAATGGTGACTACAAATTATAGTCTCAACAAAATTTTTACACAAGAGCCCTCTTTCTCATTCGTTTTCTTACAAACCAAGATGGTATAGAGGACAAGCAATAGTGCGTTTTGAAGCCTACGCTTATGTGACTGTCTTACAAGTGATAGTCAAGATTTTTGGTGCGCTGTTCGAGTGTATAGGGCGGCCAAAGATTCGACGTTCGTGGAAATTTCCAACAGAGGGATCCAACTTTTCAATTTTACTTTTTAAAATAATATTTTTATTTTTCAAAGTTTCAACATAGATAATTTCAAGGTATTGTTTTTCATTTTCAAAACTTCAATCATAAATTCTAAACTAGAGTTCTCATCATCTAGTAAATTATAATTTCCACAAACTTTAGAATCATGTTCATTTTTCAAAATTTCAAATTCTATTTTCAAATCATCATATTTCTTTTTAAGACATCTATATTTATTTATGAGAATTCTAAACTCATCATGAATATCAAAAGATTCGCTACCACTAGATTCACATGAGTTAGATGATACCTCATGGTTATTTACCATTAGACATATATAAGCTTTTTCATCATAACTTGAAGAGGTTTTGGAGTCATTTTCTTCATCTTCACTTCCATCCCAAGTAGCTTGAAGAGCGTTTTTTTTTCTTCAAATTTTCTCCCTCCTTTTCTTTCTCAGCTATATTTGGGCATTTATCCTTATAGTGTCCAACCTTTTTGCATTCAAAGTAAGTTGATTTTTGCTTGTTGATGATTTTTTTTGGAGAAGCCACTCTTTTTCTTTTGCTTGGCGAACCTAAGATATTTGTCAAGTTTTTTGACATACGAGGCTAGCTTTTTTTATCTAGATCTTTATCTTCTTCACTTGTTTCACTTTCATCCACCCTTGCTTTCAAAGCTAAAGTCTTCTTTTTGGAAATACTTGTTTCTTTATCTTCCTTGATTCCAATCTCATAAGTCAATAGAGATCCTATGAGATTATCAAAATCTAGCTTGTTCAAGTCCTTCTCTTCAATCACGATTCTCTTCGTGTGCCAATTGAAAGAAAATGACCTAAAAAATTTATTCACCTTTTGAGAGTTAGTCCGTGGCTCGTCCAAGGAGGCTAAGCCATTCACAATATTATTAAAACGTACAACCATTTCATTTAGACTCATTTTCATGCATATTAAAAGAGTCATATTTATTATTCAAAATATTAAGTATAGACTCCTTAACCTTATCGGTATCTTCATGTGTAATGATAAGTTTTCTCCATATTTCATAAGCACTTTGATAATTAGAAATACGATTAAATTCCGTTGCATCTAAAGCACAAAAAAGATGATTTTTTTCTTTCCAATTTAATTTCACAAGTAATCTTTCATCTTCGATGTATTTCAAAGGTGACTTTCCATGCAAATAAAAATCATTTTCAATTATATCCCAAATATCAATATCAATAGAGCATACATAAGCTTACATTCTAATTTTTCAATAGGCAAAATTTGAAGCATTAAAAAGTGGAGGATGATTCGTAGATTGACCTTCACCCAAAGTAAAATCATTTGATGTCATAACTCAAAAGATGTTTAAAACTTTAAAACAAGAGCAACTTGGCTCTGATACCAATTGTAAGATCAAAAACACCAAGAAAGGGGAGGGGGTGAATTGGTGTATAAAAAATCTAACCAAAAAAGCCGTAAAAGTCGATTTTTTGAAAATGCGATTGCAAGCAAGTAAAATATAAGTAAGAAGAGTAAGAAAGGAGAAAGACGCAATATATTGATGAGGTTCGGCCCAATTCCTTGGCCTACGTCTCCGCTCCGACTTTCCAATCTCGAGACCGTCAGAGATTCACTAGCCTTCTCATTTTTTGTAGGAGATAATAACCATTTCTACACCACAATGTTGTCTTCTTTTTCGCTTAAGAGGTAAGGCTCACATCTTTTTACAAGGAGCTCTCAAAACTAACTAAACAAGAACACAAGAATTCCCTCCAATTCTCTCTTCTTACAAAGAATGCTCACACTTAGAAACTAAAAAAGAGAAAGGATGATTTACAAAATTTAGCTCAAGAAAAATGATTTGGACTTGAAGGAAGCTCTAGAGTGATTTGCTTTGCTTGGATAACCTTCCTTCAATCTTTTGAGTCCCTTTTATAGGTTTCTTTTGAAAATATGGCTATTGTAAATCAAATTGAAAGTGTTGTGCTGTCACCTCTAAAACGGTCGTCCGTTTTAATATCGATCGTCCGTTTTGCACAGTAATTAGCCGTTATGTCTTTTGTCGCATGTTCAGCGGTCGCCCATTATAGTATCAGACGTCCATTTAATATAAAATAATAGCCATTGCTTTTATTTTTTCTGTGCAGTTTTTCGTTGATCGTAGTCCGTAGAAGGATTATAGTTGTTTATTTAATTTTTGCTTCCATAACGATCGCTCGAAAAGAATCGATCGTCCGATTTAAAATTTTCGTGCTCTCTGTAATCTGCGATCGTCCATGCAGCGACTTCGGTCGTCTGATTTCCATATTTTTGTTCTTTGCTGCCCAAACCGGTTGATCGTTAATGTTTCGGTCGTCCGATTTAGAAGTGTCTGCGCTCTTTATAATCTGCGATCGTTGATGCGCCAGCTTCGATCGTCCGATTTATATATTTTTGACTTTTACTGCTAAGAACGGTCGACCGTTAGAGTTTCGATCATCCGTTTAAAAAATGTTCGTGCTCTCTATAATCTACGGTCGTTCCATCTGTCATTTCGGTCGTCCGTTATGTACTTCGATCTTTCATGTAACACATATAATGGTCGATCGAAAATAAATCGGTCGTCCGATTTAGGAAATCATTTCTTTCTGGAATTAGCAGTCGTTCCAGCTTCGCTTTGGTCGTCCATTATAAGTCAAAATAGTCACCTGTTACTGTTATACGGTCGACCATTTGTACTGCTGAAAATATTTTGACTCTTTTTCTTCGTAAAAATATTTAACCTGTTCACACTAGAACTTCAAGCACAATTAGTACATCATCTTTCTTATTTGTTATCATCAAAATACTTAGAATATGGTCATTGGACCAACACATCAGATCATATTATTGATCCTAATATGATTTTATATGACCAGATTGTCATTACCATTGATTTTATTATTATCATACTTTGATCATGATATCGATTATAGTATTGATATATTGACATTGTCGTTGATTGTTCTTGATCAAATCATTGTCCTACTTGATTATGTTGTCATCATATTTGATGGTATTATTGTCGTATCTGATTATATTGTTATCTTATCCGATTATCTTATCTTATTAAAGCATAATCATATCTGATTTCATTATTATCACATTAATTCTGTAGTTAGTATATCAAATCATGTCATTGATTATAATATTGATCTAGTAGTCTTCCTAATTAGGTCTTTTTTCATCAAAATTAAATGACTAAAAAATAGATGTCTTAGGTAAATAAGATAAACACTGAAAGCTACACTGAAAGCTACTGGATCTTCATGTTCTTTGATTGTTTCTAAGCCATTGGGCCATATTATTATTGAATTGAATGTGGTAGATAGTGTACCTAAAAGTTTGAGAAGTCATCCTTTAGAGAAGTTATAGTTGTCCTATGATCATGGTGCCCCGCCATTCACATATCATTGTTAGTGCTATTATTGTCACACTCAACTCTGTGACTAAATTCTAATCTCAATTATTGCATCACTTAATTATATTTAGCAATTTTAAAAATAAAATCGATAAAACCTTCCTCCCTTATTTATCTTGTGTTATTTGATAATACGTACAATAGATGCATATATACTCAAGAAATATGAAATATAATGTTCACATATTGTCACTATTGTTTCACAAATCATTTCACATATAACACCTACATGATCAAGTTTTATACAACTTTACAAAAAGTTTCTCACAAATTTAAAATAACATCTAGGATTATCTATTACATACATGCTTCCAAAAATAAAAGTGAAGAGAGAAACAAAAGTGCTCCAGCGGCTCGACCTCTTCTATATGCAGTAAAAATAAGTTTCGAATCGACTCAATTCGAGAACTTATGAGTATCTGAAAAATGAAAATGGGTACTGTGAGCAATAATCACTTGCTCAGTGAGTGGAATAAAAGTACAACATATGGGAACAATATAGGTGTATATAATATTTAATTATTCACATTTCTTTCATATGAGAAAATATTTAAAGCATAACACATATAACATAAGTTGTCAAATCATATGAACTCAAGATATCATTATATTCATAATTAAATTCTACACATATGTCATTGCACATACTCATCATAGGTCAATACGTATCATCTATGATCATGTGTCATATAGCTAAGTAGAGCTTCATAATCACGAGTCTCGAATGCGCAGAGCATATCATGGGTCAATATATATCCCTCCAACAGTTAAGCAAAGCTTCACAATCACGACTCTCGGATACGCAAAAGCAAAACACGTATCCCTTCATGATTGTGTGTCATATAATTAAGCAGAGTTTCATAGTAATGACTCTCAAATACGCAGAGCATAACATGGGTCAATACTTATCCCTCCATGATTGTGTGTCATACGGTTAAGTAGAGTTTCACAATCATGACTCTCGGGTACGTAGAGCATAACATGAGTCAATATGTATTCCTCCATAATTATGTGTCATACAGTTAAGCAGAGCTTCGCAATCATGACTCTCGAATACGTAGAGCATAACGTGGCTCAATACGTATCCCTCCATAATTATGTGTCATACAATTAAGTAGAGTTTCACAATCACTCTTGTATACGCAGAGCATAACATAGGTTAATACGTGCATGCAGAACAGCTCCCAAAGGGTAAAGACACCCGATATACACCCCAAATGCTTCATATATATATATCGAATGCAGTCCTAAAGATCTTTTTCAACCATCATGGCTAATGAACACATGAAGTTTAATAATATTAAAATACACATGTCATAATCACATATCATTATCAAGTAAAACTTATTTTAACTTCACAAGTATTGTTCCTTGAAAATATTTTCATGTAAGAGGTTATTCTATCTCATATGAAATCCTTAAAACATATCATAACTACTTTTCATAGTTCAAGATATGATTCAATAATAATAATAATAATAATAATAATAATAATAATAATAATCTTTGTTTGAGATAATATCATAAATAAAAGAACTAACATATATCATTTTGCTATATTGTAAATTTACTTACTCACCTTGATACTTTATCCTTTTAACGAAGTTTATTAAATTTTCTCTCTTTCATTTCTACCTTGATGTTTTCCTACAACAAGTAATAATGCCTTTTTACTTTTTAATCACTAATAAAATGATATGCAATGCATGCTCATAATGCATGAATATTTATGCACCTTAAAAAGTATATAATATATTCTAATACTAATGTCTAACTTTAAATATTTATATTCATAGGCTATTTCACACTTGGGACTTCTGAATCCTCCATAGCTTAACTAGGTGTTATTTCATTGAGTGTCTGTCAATAAATAATTCATAACTTTTTAATCGTATGGAAAAATCTTATGATTTTGGATGGATTAAAAACTAAACTTATTAAGGTTTCCAACCTCCAAATATCATTAACTAATTTCAAGTGCGTAAGTCATAAAATCCATGTCAATCTGATATAGGGTTGTGTTTTGGGTGTGTCACTGAAAGATTAATTTGTATTGCCTACTTAACGAGATAATAATCTTTCTGAAAACTAGACATCTTTATTATTTAGTCATAAAGATTAGAGAATTTAGATCCTTGTATAACATTATAAAAAAATAGTCAATTAGGGTCATGATTGGTCAATGTCTTGGAATCTGATAGAAAAATCACTATGAAATGAAAAATTTATTTCTTCCAAGATACATGTCCAAAGGATGATTACACCTCTCACCGAATACTTAAAATGTCTAATTGATCATATCCAATTTCAAACCCTAATTCATTCTATTCTAACCGTGTCCTAATTTACAAAGTGAACTTGTATCTAACTCGGAATAGGATGAGTGACAAACGAAGTTAAGTTCATAACTTTCGCTATAAAACTTCTTTTTAGATGATTCTAGAGATCATGGAAAGATAACTCAGAATGGATTAAATATACAAAATTTCATAATTTGTGGTTGGATAACCACAAAGGAATGATCCTCTAAATTAGAAGGACAATTTCAGATCAAGAACTCACCTTCAACAACCGACGTTCCAGAATTTTCCCAGTATGTTTTGCTAGAGTTTTACCTCTGACAATTTTTTTAGTTGTGAAAGAATAAAGATAGGTTTCTTATATAGTTTTTTCATAATTTTTGGATGTCATATGACAATTTGAAAATATATCCCATCAAGCAGCTGTTCACTTGTCTGCTTCAGCTACTTGGAAATTAAGTGATTGCTAATGACATTTTTTGATCATAACTAAGTGTTTTAATCCTAATTAATCTTACTTAATCATATTTAGAGATATATTATAATATTCATAAAATTTATAATTTATTTATAATAATCTTATATAATTACTTTGTAAATTTTATCGATAATTAAGTAATCATTATGCTATAATCAGAATATTAGTTACTATATACAAATGTCACTAAATAAACATCCAAACTAACTTAATATATTAATTAAATGTATGATTATATAAAGATGACATTTGTACAACATGTCTTGACAATTGTTATTGGGTGGCTTGCCGTGAGTTGATCCTCTATTGGCCTACATGAAAGAGATATTAAGTTTCCCTTAATTGACCGAGCGCTCTCTATTATTTTGGATAATTTCAAACATTGAATTAAATTGAATAAAATAAAATCTAATAGAATAGAATGAAAATAAAATTGAATTGAATCATAGTCATTCGGATATTTGCATTGACTGGCATTGCCTCCGCCCATTGAATTGAATAAAAAATATTATTAGCCAATGACCATTGATATTGAATTAAAATTGTTAAATTGAATAGTTCCATAGTGATCAAGCATAATTTTATTATTGTTAATTGACGTTGATTGGACTTGTTGACCCCTTTCGTGATCCTCCATATTGATCTATGGCTTCATGAACCTATTGTTATGTTGATTCCTCGATTCAATGTTCTATTGGAGATTGTTAAACTAAACAATGACATATTGATTAGGTAATTGTTAAATTGCTAATTGTTATCGATATTGATTGGTCTTATGACCTCAACCTGATTCATTACATTGATCTTTTATTCCATTGATATTGATCCATAAGTAGATTGATTCATTATTTATTGATCTATTGCTTATCATATCACATAATTCATATGATCAATTAATTTGTTGGTTATATATTGAGTAATATTGATGAATTGATCATATTGATAAACTTATATTGTTATTGATTAATCTTTTGACCTTAACTTGATTAATTCTATTGATTTATTGGCATATTGATCCATTGATACATCAGGCTACTGGTATGTTAATCCATTGATCCATCATTATTGTTATATTGGGTCATTGTTATATTGATCAATCGATCTATTATTATATTGATTCATTGCTATATTGATCATTGTTATATCGATTTATTGGTTGTTGCATAGTATTATTTATTGCTCAATTGATTTATTGTTAATATTTTGAGCATTATTGATTATCATTTATTGATCATGGCAAGACCCTACGTACTGAGTATTTTTATACTCATGGATATTTTTTATACCTGGATCTGTGCATCATGAGATGATAGCGATGGTGAGATGATTAATGGCTCCTCTGACGGGTGACATGCAAATGGATATATGGTCCATTATTGTATAAGTGTAGGGCCCATGAACCCATAGGTCATTGAATTAATGTATAAGGAGCTTCTGCATATTATAAAGGTTATTATATTTTAGTCTTCCACTATTGTAAACACCGGTCAAAGTCAAGATATAGAATTGAGTAAAGCCACTGAGATAGCTTTCTGGGCAAGTAAATAAAAGAAAATTTTGTGACATTATAAAGGTATACACTTCTTAGTCTTCCACTATTGTAAACACTAGTTAAAGTCAAGATATAAAATTAAGTAGAACCACTAAGATAGTTTTCTAAGCCTAAGGAGAAACATTTCTTAATTGCCTCTAAATTGATAGAGTATAGAGTCCATGTGCACACATCAGAGCAACCACCGTGCCATCCAGAAAAAGGGTCAAGTAAGTTCTTTGTGTAATATCCACGATTTGATGCACATGAGATTATATAAATTAATTATATATTATATGACTGAGATGTATTATCATAAGTGTGTTAGCATGCGTACATCAACACCATAGAATCCAACACTTAAAATTGATGACATATGACTAAGGACAAGGAAAAAATGACTTTTTGAAAATATGAAAATTTGGAAAATTAAAGTCCCGATAATTATTCTTATACATGAAAGTATGATAAATATGATTTTTAATAATTTTTAAGAGGAGTATTTGTTAGGTTAAATGATAGTGCAAAATCGAAAAATTAGAGAAAAATGATTAATTTTGTTCTTCGGACAAAAATTTGAATTTTGATGCCTTTAGAATTTGATTTTATAAATGTTTTTGATGAATCCAAATGGGGGGTACTTTCTTATTTACATCAGGTAGGTATAGTGTGTAGGATTCCTTGTGGTGTGAGTATAGCCATATGATGGTCTAAGTTCCTGGCATTTAGTCCTAAGATAATAGCACACTCTTTTAATATAAATGTGTGAGTTGCTTCAGAATCAAATAAAACAGTTATGGACAGCTCGGCTACAAGGAGCGTACTTTGAATGACTTCAACATCATTCTGTGTAATGTCTTCTTTCATATTGAAAAGTTTTCGTTGAATTAGTCCCAATGCTCTTGTCTTCAGGCGACATTCGCCTGCATGAGTCCTGTCGCAAAAGTTGTATAACGTTCACCGAGTGCAAGTGGTGGTTGTCGGGGCAATTGCTCGTAGCAGGGACGATCAAGTCGTTACGGTGCTTGGTACGGACGGGATCGATTGTCCCGTCATTGTTGGCGACGGTCGTTCCTACAAAAATGTTGCTGTTGTGAGCCTTATCCCACATCCAACTATCCTCTTCTGTCCCCTTGCAGTTTTTGATGGTCTCTTTCCATCATAGTGGCCAAACAAACTGCCTGGTTCAGAGTTTGGCAGTTGCCACATCGTACTTTTGTTCTCAGGTCTAGGTTCAACCTCTCTACGAAGCGGTTGGTTTTGGCTAGTTCATCCATGTTCAGCTTCGAATATTTTCTCAGTATGAATTTCGTCAAGTATTGGGACACTGTCATAGTCCCTTGTTTCAAGCTCAGAAACTCTTGTTGCTTTAGATCTCTTTGATATGCAGGAAAGTAACTTTCCTCAAATAGTTTGCGAAAGTCTGCCCATGCAATGATCCTGTCGTTTGGAAATTCGATTGCTTTTGTTGCCTTCCACCAGTCTTTGGCATCTTTTGTGAGGGTGTCGACGGCGAACAACATCTTCTTACTCTCAGTACAGTCCAAGAGTTCGAATTTTTCTTCGATGGTCTCTATCCATCGTTCCACTGTGTCAATATCTTCTTTGTCGTTATAGGTCAGCGACTTCAATTTCCAGAATTCTTGTATTGTACATGGACGAGGAGGTTGTCGCTCTTTTTGTTCTTGTCGTGGAGGGATATTGTGAATATCCTCCTCATTATGACCATCAAACTCTTCATCGGATCCATGCATTCTCCTATGGGGAGGCATCTATGAAAAAATCTGTAGCTGTATAAGGAGTTGCGAAGGTTGATATTACCAATTCAAAATGAGATTCAGTCATTCATTAACCAAAGCCCCTTGGGCAATAATATTCGCCAATACCATACTAAAACACATTACTATAACAAGTTTCTTATTGCAGGAAGTGAACGTTCAACTAAGACAGGACTAGATGACTTTAACATTTTTTATTCTAATGCATCATGTGCTACTTATTTGTGCTGAGAAGTTTCTCCTACGTCCTTCTTTTGAGGTGCCTTTGCATTCCTTAGAATCCGAAGAAGGCATTGCCAGAGGACAAGCCCGAGCTGTTTATAATGGGTGCAGTAATCAAGTTCCTCTATGGGTAAGCAGCGATGGCGGTGTTTGCGAGGTGGCATATTCTCTGGTTCTAGGTCTCGATCGCATATTCTTGAACAATATCTTCAGAAGACTCTACTGGCGGCGTAGACATCCTTGGTTGGTTACTACCAATATTTTCTTGGTCAGAGTGTTCAAGTTCTTCTTGTATCGCGAGAGGTGGTACGTTACATCTGCGACCTCAACCTTGGCCGTGTGCTTTCCTTCGCTCCAGCTCTTGGGAAGTTGGGGCCAGCTCGTTCGTTTTCATCACGTAAAACATCCTCTGTCCTCCTCGTACGATTCGTGCATTAATACCTCAAGGAGGCATTTATAGAAATAATGTGACTAAATAAAAAGTTTATATATAAGGAATTCATTTGGTACTTACTTGAGGAATGGAGTCGCAGATACTCAAGAAGCTTGCACATAACTTTACTTTGATTCAATGAGACACTATGAAGAATAATGACAATACATTGACCTGTACTCTACTATGATTACTGGGGAGTCAAGAACTTAGGCTTTGATACCAAACTATAATGCCCCCAAAATCGGCCCTCCTGCCACGTAAGCAGTCAGGTTGACCTCGGAGACGATATACTGTCTGCTATGCTCTTGACCATACTATGACATTGATCATTCAACAAATGTGATACGTGGCAATAAAAATAATAATAAAATAATTAAGAGCTTAATTGCAGAAGATAGAAACGTCAGAATATCAAAAGACACTAACATCTAATGAAATCCATAAAAGAAAGTGAAAAATGACAATAATATCCATAGATCTAGACAATGACCACATGTTCAATTGCTGCGGAAAAGATCATAATATTCATTTGATGCAGAGATGATTTGTTCAACTAATGCAGTTAAAAAGAAAAAATGTTATTGAGTTCAATGAGTCATGTGCAGCAACCCTTGAGCACTACATCCTCCATCACTTCTCTCTAGGCAGAATTCTTACATGCAAAATTTCAAATGCAGGGGCATCGAATACCTATGAGCAAAAATGCCCAGTACAATAGAATTATAGACTATAAATTAATAATTAAAATATGCTTGAATCAATAACGGATAAGCAATGACATACTTTACTATGAACAAATAACTTATTTTACATGTGAATTTCATGATCATTATGCATATCAATGCAAAGTAGGAAAACCATTTCAACATAAAATGATATGGATTTCAAAAGGAACATTGACTAACAAAGGTGGACCCAAAGAGTTTGGGTACCAAAAAATAAAAAAAATATTTTTCAGGTGTGCCTCACATGTAAAGCAAAGGACAAGTGGGAGTGAAAATGTGAAGGCACAAAGTTCATGGTAAAAGTATCATTTTGAATTTACAAATACATAGACCTAACTTGATGTCTCACTTGTTTGTGTTATCAAATTGTTTACTAGCATCATAATGTTTTTTTTCACAAGCTTATTATGTATACATATGCTTGATACTTAAAAATTGTGAGCATGCAAAGTTGGTTATACTCTTACTAGATTTCATTTAAACATTTGATATTTTTGTGGGTTTGCAATTGAAATAAGTCAAACTTTTGAAACATTACCTAAATTTTGGAGAACTATTAAAATATCAATTCATTGGCTTCCATGAGCATGAACGTATATGTTCAGAGAATTACTCTATTATCATGGGTCCTATGTTTTAAGTTTAAAATCTCCATGTTATAAAGTTTTTGACTCCTCATTCACAATGTGATATTGTTATTGTTTCTTTGAAAGAAAAGGAAAACATATATAGGGCAAAAGGAAGATAAAAAGAGAGAAAATTGAGCATAATGATAGGAAAGGTTTGTTCAAAAGTTTGAAATATCATTTTTCCATTTACTTTGAATATGACTTGTTTCTTTATTGTCAAATGTTTCGTTACTTGATATTATTCAATTTAAACTTAACATATCATTGTTGTCTCAAAGTTTTATGCAATGTTTTGATCTTTTATTTTTGAGACATGTTATTCATTTGATTTCATATTTTGCAATTGTAAAATAGTCATAACTTTAGGGGGAATTATTTTTGCGTATCGCATACATTATACATGAAATAATTCTTTATGATGCAATACTTTACATGTTTCTTATATGAAAAAAAGGAGAATAAAATAACATGATTAAGGAGGAGTTACATATTATTACTTAGGGCATGTTTGGCTAAGTTTATAGGTCATTTAAAATGACTTATAAGCAGTTTTGAAAAAAATCTCCTTGTTTGATAACCGACAAAAAGAGTTGATAAGTATTTATTTTAACTGCTTATAAGTAAAAAATAATAATAATAAACTGGAGGACCTCAACTTATTTTGTGTGACAAAAAAAGTTGATCAGTGTGATGAATGAATGTACTATTTTGCCCTTATAATATACATAACTTTTTTTATATATTTCATCTATCATAATATTAAGGACTTTTTGGTCATTTTACTAAATTAATAACTTATAAGTTTTTTTATTATCAAACACGTAACTGCTTATTTTTAAAATCAGCTCCAGCCATTAAACTACTTATCAGTACTTTAGCTTATCAACTATTTGCCGAAAAAGTTTAAATAGAAATGAGTTGTTTCAAGTATTAAATTTTTTATTAATAATTGTCTATGTTCCCATGATATTTGCATTCAGAAGTGAATATCAAATTGTAGAGAATTCTATTGGCTTTCCATAGAATAAAAAAATTACCTCATTTGGATAACCATGCAAAATGTTATGCTCAAAATAGTGCAGGGCGGTCAACCTACCGGTTGAAACAATGCAGGCTGGTCGAAGCACCGGTCAATCGATCAGGCATACCTATCGACCGGTCAATGCTCAAAGGCCAATTCTAAAATGTCGAGACTATACCGGTTGACAGTCTGGTCATTGCATCGGTCGATCGATCAGCTCAAAGGCCGAATGCTAAAATGGTGAGACTGTACCGATCGATAGACTGATCGATCGATCAGCTTCTTTCTCTAAGAAGATCGTGCAACAATCACATTGACAGGTGGACCGGTCCATTAATACGGTTGACTGGTCTCCGACTGAAATGAACAGTAACATTTAGTTTTGGCCAAATCAAAGAGCAACGGCTATATTATCCAAAGAAGCCTAAAAAAAGATCAAGGGGTGCAGAATTCATCAAGCACTCAAAGGAAACATTAAGCATCAAAGGAAAATTATTTTCTTGAAGTTATTATTCAATCTTCTCTTCTTTCACTCTTATTTTCTTGTGAGTTTGATATTGTAAAAGAGAGAAATATTTGCTTAAAAAATTGAGTGTGAACTCCTGTGTAGAAGAGATTCTATCTTACCTCTCGGACTAGAGAAAAGATAAACTTGCTAAGAGGAGAGGTGTGCCTTACCTCTCGAAGCGAAGAAAAGATGGTGTGGTGTAAAAGGTTTCTTCCTTCCCTCATTTGGACCGAAGGAAGAGTGTTTAGTGGAATCTCCGGCCATCTCGAGGTAGAAGTCGGAGCGGGAACATAGTCCATGTTGAAACAAAGTTTTAAAGTTCTACATAATTATATTTTGATGATACAAATCTCGAAAGATTAAAATTATATATCGAAAAGGTTTAAATAGAAATGAGTTGTTTCAAGCGTTAAACTTTCGATTAATAATTATTTACGTTCCTATGATATTTACATTAAGAAGTGCATATCAAAATTGTAGAGAATTCTGTCAATTTTTCATAGAATAAAAAATCATCTTATTTGGATATTGATATGAAAGGTTATGAATAAAAGAGTAAATATCTAAAATGTATTATTTAAAATTGACAAATCTTTGTACTAAACTTTGAATCAATATTTCACTATGGTCTCATTAGATTTTGGATAAATGATAAATATGAAATTTGTAGAGAATTAGGGTAGCTTTCCGTAGAATAAAAAATCATCTGATTGGATAATTGTGCAATGCTCAAAATAGTGCGGGGTAGTCGACTTGGCGGTTGGAATACCGATCGATCGGTCAGTACAAAAAATATCCAGTTTTAGCAAACAAAATGTTGAGACTATTTCGGTCGAGGTACTGATCGACCGGACAGTGCAGAATTCGCCAACGATCATATTTTTCATATAAAAACTGTACCGACCGATCGGTGGGCAAAATAGTCGACCAGTCAGCGCGCATGGTCTCAAAATTAGGAAACAAATTCCAACGGTTAAATGGAGTTAAGAAGCCTACAAAAGAAGATCAAGGGGTCCAGAATTCATCAAGCACTCAAGGGAAACATCAAGCATCAAAGAAAAATTATTTTCTTGAAGTTAGAGCCAAATCTTCTCTTCTTTCTTTCTTTTTTTTTGTGAGGTTCATGTTGTAAAAGAGATAAACCTTTTTTATTAGAAAGTTGAGCGCGAGCTCCTGTGTAGAAGAGATTCTATATCTTACCTCTTGAGATAGAGAAAAGATAAGCTTTGTATAAGCAAAGCTACGCCTTACCTCTCGAAGCGGAGAAAAGATTGTTTGGTGTAAATGGTTCTTTCCTTACCCCATTTGGAACGAAGGAAGGGTGATTAGTGGAATCTCCGACAGTCTCGAGGTCGAGAAGTCAAAGCGGGGACGTATGTCAAGATTTGACCGAACCTCATCAACAACCTACATGTTCTTTGTGTTTACTTTATCTCTCCTCTCCTTCTCATATTATTATGCATGTGATATGATTTGATTGCATTGATTTAAAATTTAACGAATCAATTTTAAGCTTCCACAACGATTTTTGTGAAATTGATATTTTCGAATTTAAACACCAATTCACCCCCTTGGTGCCTTGGGATCCTATGGGCCAAGGTGTGGCTGAATCTCGTCAACAAACCATCGTGTTCTTTGTGTTTTCTTTCTCTCTCACTCTCCTTCCTATCTTATTATGCATGTGATTTGATTATTATTAGGGGCGGACCGAGAACCAAAAACATGGGAGGGGGGCAAAGTTTCGACCCCACGACCTCTCATTTAAGAGAACAAGCACACAACCACTATACCAATAGACAAGTTATGCAAGAGTTGAATACTAAACACTTTTTAAGGGGGGCCAAAGTGATTTTTAACCCATTAAATTACATATAAGTATATTTAATTAATTAAATTTTAAAATATTAGGGGGGCCAAGGCCCCCCTCAAGTTATATGTGGGTCCGCCCCTATTGTTATTACATTGATTTGAATATTAACGAATCGATTTTAAGCTTCCTCGGCATATTTTGTGAAATCGATATTTTCATATTTAAACACCAATTCACACCCCCTTCTTGGTGCCTTGGATCCTACAACCAACATGAATTTTCTCAAAGGCTACCATGTTTTGCAATAGGAACACGTTGGCGTCGTTCATCACAATGAACGACGGGGGGTGTAAAACCATGAAAAAGAAAAAAGAAATAGAGTGGATGGAAATGCCCTTGAGTGTATGGGCAAACTGTCATTTGTTCAAAAGGTGAGAGTATATACATCTCATTTTCCATGAACCAGCCACCAAACCCTCTTTTTCTCCCCATCTTCATCCCCGAAAGCTACGGTTTGAGACTTTGATTCTTAATCTATGTGGAGTTCTTCAAGGGGAAATAGGAAGACACTACAAGAAAAATTCATATTTGTGACGGCCTGAATCATCGCAAATTGTGAGAAATTTGTCAAAAATCAAAATTTGCGACGAATTTTTCGATGAAAGAAAATCGTGAGAAATCCGTCAAGGCATGCTAGAGGAATGGAAAAGAAGACCTAGGGTTTCCTAGATGATGAAGAAGGAGAAGAAGAATGGATTTAAAAGGGCCTTGAAAAAGGTGAACCCATCTCATTCCAACTAACCATTGGAGTGAGAGATTGAATTTTTCTTATTGATTCTATTGTCATTGTGATGAAATTAGGGAATCGAAGTGAATAATTTAACCTCATTATTACTGTAGAACAACCCTCATAATATTAATTGATTGATAATGATGTTTATGGTTTCAAAGATTAGAAGCATGTTCATATTTAAATATGTCCATATTGTGTGCCTTGTTCCAACGATCTTTTGAATGCATTTTTATTGTATAAACATCATGCATAATATATGGTTGGATTCTTGAAGTCTAGTTTCTAGTCTTGGTTTCAGCTCAATTGGACCTGTGTACCAAAAGTTATGGCCAAAGAATTGACCCACTGTCAAGCTGCCTCGGGTAGTAGCATGATAGATTTGGAAAATTCACCAAAATTAGTATTTACCTAATGTGGGAATGAAATTTATGGAATAGATAGATGATTATGCTGACAGAATTTAGATTCATCCCAAAAGGAGATGCCTATGGAGAATAATTAATGTTTTAGCGTTCAACCGTCAAATTGTTTAATGAATGTAGCTTATAGCTATTGTAAGAATTTATGAGGGTAAAAGGTGAAAGGATAAATTATGATAATTTTATATGTTATTTCTCTATGGGTCTACCTCGAATGAAAATTAGAATCACTTAGTTTAATGATTTATGGAGTGAATTATGAATTTTAAAATGATAGGGTGTCGAATTTGTCCATTACTGAAATTTGGTAACTAAAGGGTGAGCACCTTTCCAATCCAAAGTGGGATTGAAAGGTCTATTATGTTTAAATAGTTTTAGAATGGATGAAGCATGGTCATAATCTAAAGTGATTTAATTGTTCTAATTGATTTATGATAACATTGATATGTCAAAAGTATGACAAGTTACGGTTTCCAATTTGTTCCTTCTAATGATTCCAAAATATCCCAGTTTGGTCACAGGCATGATAGGGATTGTCACTGCCGTGAAAGTGTTAGAATGGAAATTGGCCTCCTAGAATGGTCGTGGAAAGTTCTTTCACGGACATGGCCGTAATAGTCATGATTGTGACATTGGTTTCACGGTCGTGAACACTGGATATGCATATGCTGGAGCATTTTTAGTTCCTTTTGCATACATTTATGATTTTTAATTACTTATTGAATATTTCACTGATCAATTGTTGAATGTTTAACTTGATTATGCTATTGTTGATGATTTTAACACCATAGGTCTTATTGTTCTATCGATCATATTAATGTTATATGATATGAATGATTTGTCATGCTTGAATGTATGCCATGATATGATTGTTCATACTATTGATTGACTTGCCTAGAATTCGATATTGCATTCAAAGTCATAGGGTTAATATGAATCATTGTATTGAATTGGACACGTTGTTAGTTTACACTTGCTCCTCGATGAATCGAATTATTATTATAGTACTATTATCGGACCCAGACGAGGATAATTGAATTGGCATGCCTTCGGGTGTCAATTGTGTGCAAGTGCAACCCGACTTGGTCAACCATCATGGTGACAAGGACAACCAAGTACTACAATATATCGAATGAATCACTAATATTGATTGTTAATGTATGCTCACCCCAAAATTGGTAAGAAGATAATTTGAATAATGAAATGTTTAGAAATAGTTATTGTTATAGTTTATGGGCATTAAGTTGTTAATGTGATTGTTTATTGGCTAGCCATTGATTGATTTTAATACTAGGCATTTATCATGGATAATGCTATCGAACTTATTGTTATCGAATGAAATTGTAAATGTCATTGATGTTTTATCGGTATGATTTCACTATTGTCATATTATGTTTTATCATTTTAATTCAAGTTATTATTTTATTTATGGCACTTACATACAAATAATAGGAGGCGGGCCTCCCATGCATCTGGGTTCGTGCAGGCCTGCAAGATTGATATGGACCAGTGGCGAGCTCATGATGATGAGTTGCACATGGTAGTGTTTATAGGATTGGGTTCATTTCCATTGATGTCTAATATGATTATAATGTCCTCTAATATCATTAGTTTGTACTAGTATACAACTTGTAATGGGCATTGATTTATGCATGCATTTGCTTATGATTTCGAATCGGGTACTATTGGATTTTTGCCTTATCGAGCTTCATAAATTTTATCACAAAATAGTTATGCTTCCACGATTGTATGTATATTGATGGACTATTGATTTTGGATTTTATGGATAATGTTATCATGGATTTTGAGACGCACTCTATTGTTGTTGGGCCTCCCATTTTATTCTTAAGTTGTGAAATTATGTTTTCGCTATACATATTTCGAATTAAGTCACATTTGATATTATTTTGTACTATTGAACCTTATTTAATATCGTATAATTGTTTCCATCATTATTATCTTTTGTTGTATGCTTCCACTATCGATATTGACATGTGGGATGTTGTTAAAAAAAGTTATTGTTTACATGAAAAATTATCCTCAGAATATACCGAAAGACAGAAAAAAATTTCAAAACTGGATTGAAAAGCTAAAAATATTTTTTATTGTGCTTTGGATTCAACGGAGTTTAATCGGATTTCTAATTGTGAAAGTGCAAATGAGATTTGAAGAAACTTATTACTACTTATGAAGGAATAAATAAAGTTAAAGAATCTATATTAAATATTTTAAATTATCAATATGATTCCTTCAAAATGCATGATATTGAATTCATTAATGATATGGTTGTATGATTTAACGATATTGTGAATGGCTTAGCCTGCTTGAGCGAGCCAAGAACAAATCACCCAAAAGTGAAAAAGTTTACAGGTCTTTCTGCCCCAAATGACATATAAAGAGGATCATAATTGAATAAAAAGACTTGAATAGTATAGATTTTGATGATCTTATTAGTTCAATTCTAATACATGAGACCGCAATAAAAAAAGATGATGAAGAAAAAGTCCCCAAGAAGAAAATATTGGCATTGAAAGCAAATGAAAAAGGAAAATACTCAAGTGAAGATGAAGTTGACGAAAAGAGACTCACACACTACACAAGAAAACTTGACAAATATATCAAATTTGTTAAATTCAAAGAAAAGTATGAGAAGCCAAAGAGAAGACTATATAAAGAAAGAAACTCAAGTCTTATCAAGAATGACAAAGAAGAGACATTTCAGAAGGGGAAGAAGAAAAAGTACGAAGAGTCAAGTGAAATAAGCAACTCATCAAGCTCTTCTAGTGATAAAGCATGCTTATGCTTAATGGTACACAATGATGAGATAATTTCTAGCCCTTCAAATTCAAATAATAACTCACCGAGCTCTTCCAAAAAAAACTTATCTTTAGATGTGAATAAAGAATTTTCCTCTCTTATAAAAAGTCATTTTTCACTCAAAAAGGAAAATGAAAAATTATTACATGAGCTTGCAAAATTAAAAGAAGAAAATGATGCATATTTTGTGGAAAATGAAATCTTGAAAAATGAAATATAATCTTTGAAAATTACACATGCATGTGAAATTATAAAACTAACATGTTCTTTAGAATAAGTAAAGAAAGAAAATGCCTCTTTGAAAATATATACAAAATAAAATTATTTCTCATGTAACGAAAAATAATATTAGGAAATACTTTGAACACGAAAACTCTTATTGGAAATTTAATCATTCATAAGATAGAAAATCATATATTGCATGTTTAGACATAGATTTTATGATCATTATGCATATCAATGTAAAATAAGAAAAATATCACAACATGAAATGATATGAGTTCCAAAAGGAATATTGACTAACAAAATATGACCCAAAGAAGTTTGAGTACCAAAGGCTAAATAATTATTTTTCAAGTGTGCCTCACATGTAAAGCAAATGACAGTGGAATTGAAAATGTGAAGGTGTGAAGGTTATGGTAAATGTATCATTTATTTTTTTATTTCACTCAAAAATTTAAAATTACTATTTTTTGAAAGAAAAGAGGAACATATAAAGTAAAAAAAGAAAATTGGTCATAGTGATAGGGGAGCATGTTAACTTTATTTTTGACATATCATTAATATCATTGATTTATCAAAGTTTTATACAATATTTTGATTCTTAATACATTTTTTAAGACTTGTGGCTTTTATAACATCTAGATCAATTTGATCCATTTGACTATTATAAAATAGCCATAAATTTAGGGGGAGTTATTTTTTTTACATATTTTATAACTCTTTAGGATGTAATACTTTACATATTTATGACAAAATGGAAGAATAAATTTTTTAAAGACAATATGATTAAAGGGGGAATCATATATGGTTTCTTATGTCCTTCATGTGCAAACTATTTTTTTATGAAACAAAAAGGGGAGAAATATAATATGAATATAAATCTATACGAGGAGTACCTTACAATTAGTACTTATGTGAATATTTATCATTGTAAGGAAAACTAAGTTTTGGGGGAAGTAAAATTGATTTTACAAGATTTTATAACTTTTTTCTCAACTTATATATTTTTTATGTTTCTCAGTTTGTCTTCATAAAAAATAGGGAGATTGTTGGAGTAAAGTTTTAATGTTCTATAAAATTATATTTTGATGATACAAATCTCGAAAGATTAAAATTATATGATGAAAAATTTAAAGAAAAATGAATAACTTTATACACTAACTTTGATTATTTAATTGAGTATGGTATGATTAAATTATATCAAAATTATAGAAAATTCTGTTAGTTATCCCTAGAATCTAATATTATCTCATTTGAATAACTGTACAAAAAGTTATGCTCAAAATAGTGCAGGTCGGTCAACCAACCAATTGAAGCAAAAAAGGTCAGATGAGACTATACCGGTCGACCGATCGAAGATACCGGTCGACCGGTCAATGCATGAGCTGCCTAGGTCTACGTTGAGACTACACCGATTGACACACCAGAGGATGCACCGGCCAGTCGATCAACTCAACGGACGAAAATCAAAATATCGAGACTATACCGGTTGATTGATCGATCGATAGTTCGATCGATCGACTAGCTACTGACGCTGAAGAAATCGCACAACGGTCACATAGACCGGTCGACTGGTCCATTAAGCGGTCGATCGGTCCACGACTGTAATGAACAGTAACGACTAGTTTTGAATGAGAAAATTTTGGATGAAATTTTCACACATACAAGCTTATAAAAGGAGTACCAAAGTCAGAAGCAAAGACATCCATATAAGCATTGAAGAAAAACTTTAAGTTATAAAAAAATATCATTTTGTTGAAATTATCATTCTAGTTTTTCTTCTTTCTCTCTTTTCTTTTTGTGAGCATGATATTGTAAAAGAGAGAAACAATTGTTCAGAAAAATTGAGAGAGCTCCTGTGTAAAAGATGTTCCATATCTTACCTCTTGAGTGAGAGAAAAGATAAGTTCCTAAGAGGAAAGATTGTCTTATCTCTCGAAGCGGAGAAATGGTGGTTGATATAAATGGCTTTTTTCCTTGCCCCATTTGAAACAAAGGAAGAGTTTCAGTGAAATCTCTAACGGTCTCGAGGTCCAAAAGTCGGAGCGGAGACGTAGGTCAAGGTGTTACCGAACATCGTTAATAATCATATTTTATTTCTGATATGATATGATTTGTTTTGATTTAAAAATTATTTAATCGATTTTAAGCTTTCGTAACGTATTTTATGAAATTAATATTTTTAATTTTAAATATCAATTCATCCCTTCTCTTGGTGTATTGAGATCCTAAACGTTAATGGGATTTCGTATTTCGAACTCGTTTTCTTATGCGATTTTTATGAAATATTTATTGAATTGAATATTGTATGATTTTTATTGGATAGAATAGTGTATGATCTGTGATGGATCAATTCCAGATAAAAGATAACTGCCACGAAGTTTATCTATCCTTAATTAATCTTTGTAACTTTTCTTTCTGTATAGAATATATACTTTGTCATGAATATATATATACTTTGCTTTTTGTTCTTACAAAACCATGACATGTTTCAATTTTATTCCACCACCTGTGCAGTACGGATGGTCGACACCTTTTGCATTCTCTATATTCCTTTCTTCCATCCCTGCGGCATCTGCAATTATATATTACTCATTTGCTCATGGACTGCACTCGTACTTTTTAACTATACCAACTATTTTAAGGTAATGTTAACTGATAAAAAAACAGAGGAAAGTATATCATATACACCACTACTTTATTATAACTTTGCATGCATATAGATCTATATTTCTTTTTATCCCAAAATTTAAACTGGAGCCACTCTGGTCTCAGAATATAGCCCTTCTAATCATGCAATCGCAGAAGACATGAGAAGAAATATAAATCCCCATTTCTTTTACTCATAATATTGATTAATTTGGCAGTTGTCTCCATAAACGTTAACTAATCGCCTTGTGCACTATTTTCTTTAGATAATAATCAGCTTTAGTTTAATTTTTTTTATTATCACCGCAGAATTTAGAGGAGCCAGATAAAAATTCAAATTCACTATTATTCGATTAGTTTGTCATTTTGGATTGCAACAACAATATTCTTCATACCGCTATATGCATGCACGTACGCCCTCTGTAAATGTAAATGCCCCTGTTCATAATACGATAAGTAGCTGCACACGATGTCCTCGTGCCCAAATTAATTCCAAAATAACGAAACATTAAAACGCACATGATAGTTCACTAAGTTTGTTATAACGTTATAATAAAGTTTGGTGTTGTCATAGGTTTAAATTAAACTACCATTCTTTCATATTAAAATTGTCATGTGAGTAAACGAAAATTAAATAAATAATATTTGGGTCAATGGGATAGGTAAAAGAACAATATCCATATTTATAGCTGTTTGTTGGCGAAGCTAAAAAATATTTAATCGATCTTCTTGCAGAAACAAAGAAATCGTGTTTTCGTTTCGTATAAAATCAAAGCCCATGTATTCAACGCCAGAAAGATATAGCATAATTATCACGATTGTAAACTCACAAACTTTAGTTGGTGTTGACTCATCATGCAAACATTTAAGTAATCATAAATTTATTGTTTACCAAGATTCACTAGAGGTAAATTTTGATTTTATGATGGATCGATGAACCACGGATCAAAGAAATCCGCCGCAAGTTTATATATACACAATACATGTATCCTTAGTTAATCCTCTATCACTTTTATTTTTGTATAGAATATGTACTTTGCTTTCCGTTCGTAGCAACCATGACCTGTTTCAATTTTATTCCACCATCGACGTGCAGTACGGATGAGTGACACCTTTTGCATTCTTTATATTCCTTCCTCCCTCCTTGCACCATCCGCATGTATTACTACTCATGGACCACACTCGTACGTTTTAACTGTTGCTATAATTAAGGAAACGTTAGCTAATAAAAAAACAAAGCAATGCATGTCATATACACCACTAATTTATTTATTTATTATATTTTTGCATGCGTGAATGCATACACATGTCAAGGTATATTTATTTGAGCCTAGCCGATCTGCACATGACAAATTGACTGCTCAAATGAAGGAGAAAAAAATTAGTAGATGACGACGAAATTGGCGATCCCAAATCGGAGACACTCTGGTCCCGGAATATTGCTCTTCTAATCATACCATCGCAGAAGACATGAGCAGAAAGATAAATCCCCATGCTTTTTGCACATAATAGTGATTCACTTGCCACAATGAGTAAACTAATCACCTTGTGTTGTATTTTTCTTTTTTTTTTAATTAGTTTAATTATGCAAGAAAGATAATATGCCGAAAGAATTAATTAGCTATACATGCTTGTAGCAAAATAAAGCCAAACTTGTCGCTGCTCTTCTACGCAAGAACACATTCCTCTATGCATGAACGTAACGTACGTTCTATTAAGCCTGTTGATAATGTATAACTAGCTGCACTGTCGTCCTGATCCTCTTGTAGTCTAGTGCTCAAATTAATTCCACCCCGATGGACGCTATCGGAAACTGCAAAAATCCGACGGGCAACGTCGAAGACTGGGTGTTGGCCGTCGACGAGTGCGCGAATGCCTTCCGGACCGACGAAGGTGACCAGAACTGCTCAAAGTCCCGCATATACCGCGTGCCCAACTTCATCAGGGAGGTAAAGAAGGAGGCGTTCACTCCCACGGCCGTGTCCTTGGGCCCGTTCCACAACGGCGCCGAGGCGCTGATGCCGTTTGAGGAGCACAAGCACAGGGCTTTGGTCACTTTCCTCAGGAGGTCCGGCAAACCGCTGTCTGATTTCATGGGCGCGGTGCGCCGCATCGCCCCGGCGCTGCAGGACTGCTACCACAACCTCGAGCAGAAGTGGCGCGACGACGTCGACGAGTTCACGCGGCTGATGGTCCTCGACGGTTGCTTCATCATTGAGGCCGCGCGCATGGTGGGGCGCGGTCCCTCCCTAATTACTTTTCGCATTCGAACCTCCCAATTTTTAATCTTTGCTTCTGCGCACGGAGCAGAATTCCGAACGGGATAAGTGGAACCAGATGGGCACCTACGCGGCCACGGATCAGGTGTTCGGCGAGCCTAGCTACCGTTACTACTGGGATTACCTCCTCATGGATATGAGCGTGCTGGAGAACCAAATCCCCCTCAAGCTGATTAAGGTCATTCTGCAAGTTGAAGGCTTGGTGAAGGCCGATAATAAGGTAAAATAATATTATTTATATATATTAGTATTATATTTTCCTACCTAATACGTGGATGATGCGTGGGTGCGTGCATGCAATAAATCATGCAGTATATCAACGAGATCATTCTCCGTTTGTTTGCGGAATTCTTAGTTCCGGATGTGGTAGTAAATGAGCTCGCTCTGCATCCTTTCGACCTCCTCCACAAACAAGTTACGTGGGGAACCATAAACTTAGGGACGGGATCTGGAGTGTATCATCCAGTTCAATCGGTCACGGAGCTCAACGAGGCAGGCATCGCGTTCAAGGGGCACACTGGGGCGATCACAAGCATATACTTCGAAAAAGGTGTGCTCAACCTGCGGATCATGGACATCGACGACCGAACTGATTTATGGCTCCGTAACATCGTAGCCTTCGAGCAAATTTATTCTCATCGCCACGCAGACGTCGGCGTTTTCGTCGAATTCATGGGCGAGCTCCTCGCCGGGCCTAAGGACGTGGAACTCCTGGAAAGGAGAGGGATCATAAGGGACAAGCGCGGGAACCGTCAGTCTGTGGTCGACCTATTCAAGCAACTCAAAGGACGTTCACCTGTGGTGGGGTATTTTGATGTACGGCTGCAATTGCACAATCACTGCCGGAAGAGGTGGAATGCACACATGGCATCGTTCCGGCGCACGTACTTCCCGTCCCTCTCCTCGCCCTGGGCCGCCATCTCCCTGGTTGGCGCCGTGCTTGTCATCCTCTTGACGGCGTCGCAAACCGTCTACAGTGTCCTGCAATACCATCGCCCTCCTGGCGCCGGCATGCCTCCTACATTTTCCCCCGGTCATTTGTCTCCTTAAGTTAACTAATTTGCATATTCCTTTCTGCCATATTTGTGAATTGTGATCCAACTATTGATCACTCCCCTATAACTATTTGTCGTGCAATGATACGATTTGTAACACATACATCTTTGTATCTTAAGCTAGCCCTACCAAAAAAATAAAAAATGTCATGATTATTAAATGCCACGACATGATGTATTATTGATGGTAATGTGTAAACAACTAAAAAAAGTTCTTCTGAAATGCTTAATGGTATGATTAGACAATCTATAGAGTCGTTTCGATTCGACAATATGAATAGATGATTATTTTTTGTTGGCGCTTAAACGTCACCTATAAATAAAAGTAACATCAATGTTTGGCACCGGAAACTAGGGCCAGAAATTGCGCTGGTTCCGAAAGTTCACCCTAGTTCCCAGGACTTTAATTACTTACATTTTACACTTCGTAAAAAGTATTTTCTTTATTATATCTAAACTTCAGAGAATCTCGTGATGGAATTTAAATTTAAAAATGGTTTATGGTAATGTTCTAAATACAAAAATAACATATGATCACTACAAAAAAGTGATTTTAAGTAACCTTTGCAGATTCTATAAATGTCACTAAAAATTAAATAATTACTTATGTTTAAGGAAACGTAACAAAGTATTTTAACTAGTTACGTTTAGGGATATAGAACAATTATAATGTATTTCTCACGTTGACAGCGGATAAAATCATAAATATCGCGCAACAGTCATAAGACCAATCGATTAATTGTCCTCCTTTTTTTAATACATCAAATTTTGCATATTAAAAAAATTAGGATGCATGCATATGTTTGTTCTATTGATATTGACATGTGAAATATCATTTAAAATAAATTTCTTTTACGTGAAAAATCATCTTGAGAGTATATTGAAGGAGAAAGACTTTTAATAAAACTTAATTGGAAAGCAAAAAGTATTTTTTTATTGTGTCTTGAATCCAGTTTAATCGAATTTCTAGTTGTCAAAATGCTAATGAGATTTGGAAGAAACTTATTATTACACATGAATGAAGAGATAAAGTTAAGGAATTTAGATTAAATATTTTAAATAATTATTATTTCAAAATATAAGAAAATGAATCCATAAATGAGATAGTTGTACGATTTATTGATATTGTGAATGACTTAGCCTCCTTGGACGAGTCAAGAATTAACTTTTAAAATGTGAAAAATTTTCTCAAATCCTCCTCCAAATAACATACAAAGAGGATCGTGATTGAAAAATGATTTGAACAAAATTAGATTTTGATGATCTTATAGGTTCACTTTCAACCTATGAGATCGGAATCAAGAACGATAAATAAGCAAACGCTCTCAAAAGGAAAACATCGGTATTAAAGGCAAGCAAAGATGATGAAGATACAAGTGAAGAAGATGAAGATCTTGATGAAAAGAAATTGACTTTATATGTAAAAAAGTTTGACAAGTATCTCAAATTTGCCGAGCATAAGAAGAAGAACGGCTTCACCAAGAGAAAATCTTCATCAAGAAAAATCAAATAACTTGCTTTGAATGCAAAAAGGTTGGACATTATAAATGAATGTTCAAATTTGATCAAAAAGGAGGAAGATGAAGAAAGTTCAAGAAAGAAGAAAAATGCTCTTCAAATTACTTGGGACGAAAGTTGAGATGAAGAAAATGACTGCAATACCTCCTATGATGAAGAAGCCTACATATGTCTAATGACTAATAGTCATGAGGTATCATCTAACTCATCTGACTTTAGTGATAATGAATAATTTGATGTGCATAATGAGTTTAAAATTTTTATTAATAAATATGGATGCCTCAAAAAGAAATATGATAGTCTAAAAGTAAAGTTTGTAAATGTGTAAAAGAAAATTGAGAATATTAAAGCATGTGAAAAGTGTGATTTATCGAATGAGGAAAACTATAACTTGAAACTTTTAATTGAAGAATTGAAATGAAAAATAGTACACTAAAATCATCTTGTGAAAAATAAAATCCGGAAAGTGCATGCTTGAACAAATGTACAACATCATAGTTAATAGCAAATGTAATCCAGGATCATCAAAATATTATCAAGAATTTGTAATAAAAAATTTGATATTGCTAGATTTGATAATATTAATTTAGGGAATAAGGAGCCTTTTGGTCTCACGTTATTAGTTATTTTGAACAAATTTTGAAATTCGAAACTACCGATTATCCAATAAAATATAAAACTCCTGATAATAAATCAAAATTCCCTACATGATTTATTACAAAAACTTTTGACAAGCACTTTCAGCAATCAACCAAAACCCTATTAATAAATATGAACAAACTCCCACCAGTTCCCAAAAAATATAAATTGAGCGACTGTAGGATTAAAATCACGTGCATGGTCTAGTGGCTCATTTTTTTAGCGGCATGTTTTTTTTGTTATTTTGGTTCGGTTTTTTCAGATCCCGCCCACTCGACCCCCCTCCTTTCTCAGAAATTGTGTGATTTCAATCCTTTTCGCCTTTTTGCCAGAAGCTCTCACCTCTCGCATTCGTCAGAAGATCCAAGCACAACGTTCGCTGGAAAACCCAAACGTGTCATGTTGGCGATTTGTGAACGCACTGCCCTAGTCGACTCTCGCATTCACTTTTCCCCGGAAACCCCAGACCTCTCACGTTCGCTAGATTTGTGAACGTTGCTGCCCTGGACGAATCTTGCCTTCGCCTTCACCGCTGCCCGGATGTCTCTTTGCCTTCGCCTTTGCTAGATCTAAGATGGAAGCCTTCGAGCCAATTCCAAGAATGACGTTCGCCTGATTCACGCTATTTGCTTATTTTGCCCATTTTGTTAGTATGCTTTGTTCGGGTTTGTAATGATCAAGTAATGCTTAAACATACTAAACAAAATATCTCAAAGGAAGTAATGAGGACAACTACCGACAAAATCGTTCATTTTGTTTATTTTTTCCATTTTGTGTAACGATCAAGTAACTCAATAATTCGTGACAATGATGTAAACAAGGTCGACTGTACTGATAAATTATTTATGTAAAGCATGATTCTTCAAACAAAATGGCCTTATTAATTATACCTATAGTATCAGCAAAATGTCCTTTCCAGCTATATGATATGATGTTGGACCAGGGGATTTTCTCCTGATAATTATGCTTATAGATTCATGATAAATGGCATGTGTTTGTCCGAGAGAATGTCTGAAGCGAAGGAATTTGTAGACAACTTACACAATAAGAGTTGTTTTCTGGACATCATGAGTTGTAATGCTCTTCTACATGGGCTCTGCAAAGCTGTAAGGGTACGCGAGGCATAAAAGTGTTGGATAGAAATGGTGGAGAGAGGATTAAAGATGGATCTTGTCGTCACTGAAAAGATGGATCTTGTATGCTACAGTGTGTTTATAAGGTGAAATCGTGTTTATTGTTAAAAGATATGGTGATAAGAGGATTAAGCCAGATATCACATTATACACAAATATAATTGATGGATATGCAAAGCTTGAAAATATTTATAAGGCATTAGTTGTCTGGGATGAGCTGGCTGGTGAAGGATGTCAGCCAAATGTGATCACCTATACTGTAGTGATAAATTATTTATGTAAAGCAAGATTCTTCAAACATGGCAAACCTTCCATAGTTGGATAAGAAAATTATTCAATCTATCAATATGAATCGCTACGGCAAGCTTTTCTTAGGCTACACAATCCGCAACAAGCATTTAGAATTTACTCTCATTTTGTCATCTCCACATAAAAGAAATGATAACAGAGCGCTACAATATTTTGATCCTCTTACAAGGATCAAGAAGTTTTTGTCCAAATATTACAAATATATGTATGTATATCCGGCGCCCCTACAACTTTCAGGAAGACCTGGTTCACCATTTCATCCTAAGCAAACTTTCAGATGTCGAACTCAACGAGGACCTCTAGACAGAGGGTGGCACCCATCGGGGCGCTCTCCTGTGAGCCCATCAGTAACAAAGTGTGTTAGACAAAGGCATGCAGATCGAGTAGGCCTCTTCGAGCATCGAGGGATCGGATCTTGTATCACGCAACGACCAGAACCACCATGGAGTAGGCCTAGTGTAGGGCGAAGGATCCACTGCTGAATGACAGGGTGTGCAAACATGATGTTTTGGATGTGGGGGTCTCGAGCAGAGATGAGGGAAGGATCGATGGGGCGGCAAAGGCGATCCTCAAAGGCTTGATCAGGATCTGAAAAAAATGTGATTTCAATCCTGCCATCGATCGCATGATCGATGGCAGGCCCCACCTGTGGATCATGTCACACCTCATTTTCTTGCCACATCCTAGGACGGGATTGGGATGTAACGTCGTACAAAGCTCGGACACAAGCGACACCCACTTTGATAGCGCAGGGACAACATGCCCCAGGACGTCCCAAAGAGCTCCAAGAAGATGTGGGACATAGCCAAAGCGTTTGGGATGAGCAGGTTTGGAAGACAGCATAGAGAGGCTCCGTGGGATGCAGGAATGTGCAGGCGGCACATTCCCTGCGCACTTTGGCATAATATCCACTTTGGCAGAATATCCACTTTGGCATAATTCTCAGTTTGGCAGCGACAACGCGGTATGCAAGCGCACTGAACACTTTGGCAGCGGAGGGGCGATTCCATCTTAGGCCAAATCTACTTGTCTCAAACTACTTGCAAGTTGTCCATGAGTAATAGTACTTGGTTACTCCTTGGAATGAAAATGGTAGTTAGAAGGATATGATGTGGCGCATCATATCAGCCGAAGATCATGGAGGATCCTTGGAAGATCTGGCCAGCCACTCAACTCCAGGAAATCAGGAATGATCAGGAGGATCATTCCAGCCAAGATCTTGAAGAGAATATCAGGGGAGATCTTGAGAAGATCATGGATGATAAGGGGGATCATTCTAGGCGGATCCTGAAGAGAAGATCAAGAAGGATCTTGAGAAAATAAAGGAGGATATTGAGGAGAAGATCTTAACGCCAAGAGGGGGTTTTGCTACAATCATGGAATCGAGGAGCATCCCACGATATCAATCAGGGAATCGAGGAGGAAGATCCCATGATATCATCCAGGAGAATCGAGGAGGAAGATCCCATGATATCAACTAGGGAATCAAGAGGATTCTAAGGAGATCGTCCAAATCAAGGAGGGATTTAAGATTGTAACCATCCAAATAGACTCCGTGGGTCGGCCATGTAAAACATTCGATTCGACAGAGAGTCGATTAGGAGTCAAAATATATAAAGCTTTCACCCCCACTACTCTGAGTGCTTCTCTTACGCATTGTCTCCTTTAAAATTTTCATTGTGCAAGTGTGCAGTCGTCGAAAGGATGTCCGATGAGGCTGCTTGGCGCCCTCAAGTAGGAAGGTTCTAAGGCTGGCACGACTGAGTTCTAGAGAGGAGCTTTAGTCTGTGACATTTGTGGTATCAGAGCTATTGTGGTATCAAAGCCAAGTTCTTGAAACTTAGATCGTGATATTCGAGCCAAGTTTGTGAGACAATGTCTGGAGAAGGAAAGGGACCTTTGACAAGAAATCGTACCGCAGTCGCCGGAATGGCCACTGATGAGGGCGGTCCGAGCGTAGACGTGGCGGCCAAGCTGTAGGCGAACACGGCGCGGAGGGAAGGCGAACAAGTCGCGGGAGGTCCAAGGAGCTGACGGGCTCCCTAGAGAGGCAAGTCGAGGCATTGGGACAAAACTTCTAGGACAGGGATGCGTAGGTCACCCTCAACCTTACAATCGTCGAGTTGGACGACCACCATCTCGTCCTAGGCATGGACTTCATCAACATCTTTAAGGAGGTAACGCTGACCTGAGAAGGTATTTGGTTAGTGTTTCAGGGAGAAAGGCATGAAGGCATGAAGTATCGATGACTAGGGCCATACCCAAGTCATGTACATTGGCGGCAATCTCAATGGAGGAGAGTCTTGGGCAAGACTCAGCGCCTGAGCTGGCCGAAGAGAACATTTCTCGAGAGTATTAGAGGAATGTGGACGAATTACTAGTTTGAGTGCTGAGTCTCGAAGGATTTGTTCCAACCATTCACTCATATGAAACGAAGTTCAGAGGCGCATTGGCCAGAGAAGTGGCACGATTGGAGAAGAAAATTCATGATCGTCTAGTGTTCATAAAGAGTACATCCATGATCGGCCACGGATCCTTCCCCATGACGTCCCCGACCATAGGCAAGGCGGCCAAGGCCAGCATCGGTCGCCCCGAGATTGGAGACATCGGCTGATGGTCTTCCACTGAAGTTGGCAGCAAGAAGCGTGAAGGAACTTCCTGGCGGTCGAGAAGGACTACTACCTCAACACAAGAAGGCTGGCTACGTTGGCTCAGCTTGGGATAAGGACAAGTAGGTTCTGTCCTCGTAACGAGCGGACTGTGAAGGAAGTCTTGGGACAATAGCAGGAGGCCACGCCTCAAGTCATGCGATGGAAGAAAAGTCCATACATCAGAAGACTCATTCAAGTTAGAACATGATCAAGCCTAGTCGAGCGGCGAGGTGGACACACTTCATTGTTTGGCGCAGCCTGGAGGAGGCCGAGACGTCGGCCAAAATTCGGGCAGAAAGGCGCTAGGACATGATACGCAAATCTATCCTGGGGCGTGCGCAAGGAGGCGATGCTCCACATGGTTCGCAGAACGGCGACTGATGATAATGACGACTAGTGTGACACCTTGGGACAGCAAGGTGACACGACGAAGAGATGTTTGATCAGGGACTTCTTCAAGAATATTCCTTCAAGCGATCCTGACCGAGCGGAGGATAAGGGTGTTCAAATGACGACCAGATCAGGACGAGGTATTGTCGGGATGGCAATGACTTGGGTGGGGGAGGATGTCACATCCCATTTTCCTGCCACATCCCATGACGGTGCTCGAATGCAGCAGCGTGGAAAATTGGGACGCAGGTGGCGCCCACTTTGGCAACGTAGGGACAACATGCCCGAGACGCCCCAAAGAGCTTTGAGAGGATGTGAGACAGCCAAAGTGTTTGGGACGAGCAGGTTTGGATGACGGCACGGGGAGGCTCCGCAAGAATGTGCATGTGGCACATTCCCCGCCCACTTTGGCAGAATGCGCACTTTGACAGAATGCTCAGTTTGACAGCGGTAGTGCGGTACACAGATGCACTGCACACTTTGGCAGCGGAGGGGTAATTCTGTCCCAGGACAAATCTACATATCCCAAACTACCTGCAAGGATGACAAGTGTCGAGAGGAAAGCTGTCTGTGAGTAACAGCAGTTGGTTACTCCATGAAACAAAGATGGAAGCTAGAAGGATATGTTGTGGCGCATTATATCAGCTGAAGATTATGAAGGATCAGTGGAAGATCTAGCGAGCCACTCGACTCCAAGAAATCAAGAATGATAAGAAGGATCATTCCAACCAAGATACTAAAGAGAAGATCAGGGGAGATCTTGAGAAGATCATGAATGATCAGGAGGATCATTCTAGGCAGATATTGAAGAGAAGATCAAGGAAGATCTTGAGGAAATCAGGAAGGATCTTGAGAAGAAGATCTTAATGCAAAAGGGATTTTTGCTACAATCATGGAATTGAGAAGAATCCCACCATATCAGCCAGGCAATCGAGAAGGAAGATCCCACGATATCAATCAGCCAAGAGAATCGAGGAGAAAGATCTCATGATATCAGCTAGGAAATCAAGAGGATCCTAAGGAGATCAGCCAAATCAAGGAGGGAGTTAAGATTGTAACCATTCATTCTTGTATAAATAAACCATGTGGGTCGGTCATGAAAATCATTTGATTTAGAGTCGATTAGGAGTCGAAATATACAAAGCTTTCCCCACTACTCCGAGTGCTTCTCTTATGCATTATCTTCTTTAAAATTTCCACTATGCAAGTGTGCAATCGTCCAATCAAACTGCTTGGCGCCCTCAAATAGAAAGGTTCCAAAGTGTGGCACGGCTAAGTTCTAAAGAGGAGTTTTAGTCCGTGACACTTGGGTCCACGTGTTCCATGTTCCTTATTCCTATTAATTTAACAGTGAGAAAGCAATATTCAGATACTGATTGACGTGATAACGTATTCTGTTCTTCCATCAGAAAAAAACTTCCACCTATGTGCGAACTCTTCACGTGTTACAACTCAGAACATCTCTCTCTCTCTCTCTAAGTTACAACGAATTCAATGTCAGAAGCAGCTGAAGCACCAAAACGTTATGCTTTTCCTGCTTAAGAAAAATTGAGGAAGATATACAGTGACATCGCTAGTCAAAGGCAACGAGCTTTGGCTATGATAGTTGCTGGTAACTCAGACATCGTCCTTTTTCCGAACTACAGCCATTGTGATGCATGACTCTAGTAATGCATTGTGTTAAGCATGAGACATCAAATGCTTCAATAAACTCAAGGTCTGTTGGTCGAACTTTGGGCGCAGCAAATTGCATATACTCCTGAGAAACTGAGGACATGCCCCAGTTCTGTAGTTTCCTGAAACATCCGACGAAGCAGCCTGTACGATGCTGCAGCATAACACATGAACAGAAAATTTTCAGTACTTGAAGTTCACAAGTAATCAACAACATGCATAGTCTATTATGTGTCTTACCTTTCCTTGTTTGCAGTGAATGAGCACTGGATGATTTCTTGCATCTGAGAAATAATGAAAATAAGAGTCAATAGACATACTGAAAAATGACTAGACAAAGGTACCATTAATTAAATGGAGCCAATTATAAGTCCAAAGTGTCTCATATATACCAAGTAGGACTTTGAGAGCTTCCACGAGGGAATGCCTTGGAATGTTTGCAAAAGGCTCCTGTACAACAATTAGTAGGACCACATTAGATCTTTTAGTTTGTAAATTGCTATCTTATAAACCTTCAAAGTTGCACCAAGTGAATTCCATGGGGCAACACATGGTACTTTAACAGTTGATTTAAATAGCATAATGAACAAAACATGACAACTTTAGTATGCTATACTCGATTAACCATCAAGATTCAAGAAGCATACAATAACTTCATGAGCCACACAAATAGATGTGATTGCTTACATTAATGTCTTCCGTGTAGTTAACTGGAAGTTTCTTCTCCCATTTTCTTTGGGTTATGTTTTTCTTCATCATATATTTATTTATTTATTTATGCTAAAGAAAGCAAGATAGAAACCAATATCATATGACAATTAAATCACACTGATTATGTCAGACCCATAACAAGACCATCATAGTGGTCGAACTCGATATAATTCATGCCTATCATACTGTCTTTTTTTGTGTTTGTCACAGAAAGAGACACCATTTTCAGAAAAGCACAGATAATGAAGTTAGTAAACTTACATATGGAAAACTACCAAGAAAAGTTATAACCCAGTTAATCCACAATACAACCAATAGATTGGCAAGCTATAATATGTGTCAAAGAGAAGCTTAAGGAAAAGTCCGACAAATGAAACAGAAGAAAATATTGCCACCACATGTATTTTCATCATTCCCTTCACTATTCTTTCTTACATGAATATCCAATGTGTCATTCGTGAAGTTATCAAGTGGATCATGAGGTTACGAAATTAACCTTGAAATACCTTGGTCCTTTATGTAAATTAATAAAAAAGGGTAAACAAAACAAATTTCACATGAAAATACCTTGCTTCCTTCAATCCCAAACTGGAAAAGCTGAATTCCTCGTGACCTGAGAAACTCCATATTCGTTTCTGGGTATGGTTCTTGGCACAGATACCTGTTCCAAATATTTCACATAATACATCAATTGACAATTCAGGAATCGAAAATGAAGGATTAACTGAATTTTCTTTATTAGAGCTTTGTAGGCTTCTCAAAGCATTAAAAAAACAAAACTGCAGTCACGAAACATATTTGACTGGACTAATATGACAAAAATATGATCACTCGGTTACAACAATATTGAGTGTAAAAGAACGTGGAAAGGAATGTCTACAACAATAACAACAACAAAGTCTTACCCCACTAGGTGGGGTCGGCTACATGGATCATACGACACCATTCCATTCGTTGATTCATGTTCATGCGATTCGAGCTGTCGAGGCCTAACACAACCCTCCTCCTTTATCCGAGCTTGGAACCGGCTATAAAACATAGGCGGAGTTATGGAAAGGAATGTCTAATCCAATCAAATTTCTGTACAAGTATTTTTGGATCCCAAAAAGTCAGTGGTATATCAATGCAATTCAGATAGTGTTTAGTATTGATATGCAATATCACAAGTCAAGTTCTGTGAAGAATTTCAAAATTCTATCTAAGTTAAAGTTGCGATAACATGAAATTTGCCATTCTTGAGCGCATTTTCTGATTACAATGCATTTTCCTTTTTTTCTTAAAGGTCATTTTTGTAAGATTTTCGTGCAACATATGAAGGGCTAGCAATCAACCTGAACCCAAACATGTGATCTTAAATTCTGTTTTTCCTCTTTTTCCCCTCTGATTTTTAGTTTTGAACTCTGAGATTGATCCAAAAGGGGCACAAAATCGTGTTGGTGCTCATGTAATATTTTATTTATTTCACCATTAAAAATCTGGAAATAATCACAGAACGGAGAACTCAAAAAGAAAGAATTCTTACACGATGGATCGCAGGCGAAGGGCATCCAAGAAGACGAAATTGTCCCGGGTAGGAAGACCCGAGCGGTAGACCCCTCGATCCACCACCACCCCAAAGTTCGGAGGCGGCATCAACTCGGCCTCTTCCTCCCCTCCACCTCCCGGCTCGGGGAGTCGGCGGCCGCCAGCTTCGTCCGCCAAGGTCAAGATCATATCTTTATGGATGGAAGTGCGAAGCCTCGAAAAACCGTGCGGGGGCTACAGAAGGAGGGAGGAGAATCGGTGGATTGGCGGCGGAGATTGCGCCGGCGGAAGACTCCGGCGATGCTCTTTCCTAAGTCGGTGCTGTCGGGTCACGTCGTCGTCGTCCGCTTTCGTGGAGGGAAACAAAAAGAGGACGATCATTAAGAGATTTTGGACGAGGTTCTTTCTTTCTTTTTATTTGATTGTAACGTTCCAAAAGCTTCGGGATACGATTCCAAGATCTGGCGCGGACATGTTATTTAAATAAAAAAATATTTAAATGATCTTTTAATTGAAAAAAAGGAAATTAACCAATCAAATTTGTGATGGGTTCAACGTTCAAAAATAAAATATCTCAAAAAAAAATTCGTGCGTTTCGAATTTACGAGATATCTCCGATGTCCAGAATTACTTGACTAATTTAAAATTAGGATGAAATAACGGTAAATATATATTAATTTTTAAAGGGCTGTTCAGTAGCAGCATTGCAGCAACAATATACTTCACGCTCGTCACACTTCTGCGTTGTCATGTCACAGAAAGAGACACCGTTTCCAAAAAACACAGCTACCTAATGAAGTTAATAATCCAATTAACCTAAACACAATACAAACAATAACAGAAGAAGAGTATGTTGGCACTGCAAAACAGAAGAAAATAATCATTTACTCCCCGGACTATTTCTTCTTACCATGAATATCCAATGTGTGATTCGTCAAGTGATGAAGTGGCTCAGGTAGTTTACAAACCCCTTATGTCGATTATTAGAAGGCAAGAGTAAACAGAACAAATTTCGGTTGAAAATACCTTGCAGGTGGTGTTTGGTTTGAAGATTACTATTCCAAGAATAAAAGTATTTATTCTGCTTAACATATATTTTTTTTAAGTATGAGCTCAGAATAAATAATTCTAAAAAGTGCTCTAAAAAAGTTACTATTCATGAGTGTAAACTTTTTGAAAATGGCCACAGTACCCTTCATCATTATTGCATAATAACTCTAGTGTTTGACTGAATAATGCATAATAGAATCTTATTTTCATATTTATTCCGTAAACAAATAGGGTCTTAGGGTATGTTTAGCTGACTGTATGTTTAGTTGACTGTATGTTTAGTTGAGGCCGTGAAAGGGAAGTAAAGAAGGAGCGAATTTGTTTTCTTCATGGTTATTTTCATAAATTTTCTATAAATTATCATGATTTTTTTACATTTAATCTCAAATTACGGATTTATTTTTTTATACCCTTAAACTATAATGATTTTTCCACTTTAGTCCTCCTGTCTACTTCTGTTATGTTTTTTCGTTACCTTTACTTTTTTCCATTTATGAAATGACTAAGTACCCCTCACTCTAGAAAACATGAAATAACAAATATAAAAAATCGCTGGAAGAATTAAAGTGATAAAAAAATTTCATTTATGAAAAGACTATATTACCATCCTCCCAATTTTTTAATTTTTTTATTTGATGTGTTATGAAGGGAGGAGTAATTTAGCCATTTCATAAATGAAAAAAATAAAAAATAATGGAAAACGTAACAGAAGTAGACAGAAGGACTAAAGTGAAAAATCGTGATAGTTTATGAATATAAAAAAATAATTTCGTAGCTTGAGGTTAGATACGAAAAATCATAATAGTTTAGAAGAGATTTATGTAAATAACCCTTTCTTCATTTGTTTGAGTTTAAGTTAAGGGGAATAAGGAGAAAGTCCCCTCATTTTCCTTCCATTTTTTCTTTCACCTTCAAATTGGGGTGCAAAGAAGGAAAAAACATATTTAATATGCGTTTCTATCTTTGACCAAATAAATTAAATATATAACTATATATGTAAAAAAATAAAATCGTCTAAATAACTTAATATTCATTTACTTCTCTTTCCTTAACGATATCAATTTACCTTCACTCTCCTACATTCCCTTTTCATCATTTTCCTTTCCAGTTTTTATCTTTTCTTCTCTTAATAAATTTTGAACCGAACAAGCCCTTAAGCCCAAACTCGAAAAGTTGAATCCTTTTGTGACCTCGTAAACTCCATATTTATCTATGGGCTTGGTCCTTAACATAAATTACATGTTCTAAGTATTTCACATAATGCATCAATTGGGAATTCAAAGATGTTGTCTAAAGGATCGTGTGATTTTTTGATTAAAATTTTGAAGCAAAATAAAATTGCAAAAATGAAACATATTTTATTGGACTAAGACAACAAAAAAAGTGTCATGGGTAGGTTACAACAACATCGTGTATCAAAGAATGAGAAGAGGAATTAATGACTGATTTAATCATATTCCTGCTCAAATATTCGAGGAATGCAAAAGTTGCATCTTGTTAAAGCAAATTCAGAATAGTGTTTAAGATTAATTTGCAATCACAAAAGAACTTCAAGATTCTACCTAAGTTAAGATATATACATCAAGTTAGAACATGAAATTTGCGATTCTTGGGTGCATTGTCAGACCATTTTCAATGCTTTTGTCCAATATTTTTGAGTGGATATGAAGGACTACAAATCAAACCAAATACACTAATGTGAACTTAAATTTTGTTCTTCTTTCATCTCATCCCTTCTCCTCTATTTTTTAAGTTTAACTTTGAGATTTGTCCAACATAGGTACAAAATTGTGTTCATGTTCACGTAAAAATCCAATTTCTTTTCCACATTAAAAAAGCTAGACAAATAGTCATAATGGAGGAGCGCCAAATCGAAAAAAAATTAGGAAAGGAATTAAATCAGGATGCATTCTTACACGATGCATCACATGCCAAAGGACTCCAAGAAATTGTCCTTGGTAAGGAGCTCGGGGTGGTAGACCCTTGCTCCACCACCACCAGTAGTTCTGAGGTCGGCGGCCTCATCATGGCCTCCTCCTCCTACTCCTCCTCCTTCTGTTTCGGGGAGTTGGCCACCAGCTTAGTGTTGGGTGGTCCCCTTCATGTGGGAACTTCATCCATCCCATTTTGTGGACTTTTTGATGTTGTGTGTGTGAGCTTGTGTAGCAGAAAACACAAGAGACAAAAAGGGAAAATGAAAAAGGAATGGATGATTCCATTCGTGGACACAATTTTTGTGTTGTGTGTGAGTTGTTTCCATTGTAGGGCATCAACATCAAGCTCCGACGGGGGCGATGGAGAGGGAGACCGTAGATCAGGGACGACCCCGACAACGAGGGATCGTAACAGAGTTGAATGAGCTCATCATGAACTGCTTCCTTCGATAGTGACACTTTCGACTAGTGTGGGAACCGTCGAAGAGGAGTGGCTAAGGGTCATCTTGGGAGGCTCCCAAAGGAAGGGGAGGGCCGGATTAGGAAGGTAGAGGATTATTTTTTTAATAATTTTTTTGGACCTGATTTTATTCTCGATTTTCCACATCCGACCCAATCAGGGTACTAGGTTTAAAATATTTAGACTCAAAAAACATTGGATCAAAAGGACCCAAATCCGATTTTGCTCAGTCCTAAGTTTAGAAGGAAATGACTTAATTCACAGATCCATCTAAGATAAATTATATAAAAACGTTTCCATTAATTGTATATCTTATTTAGACATGACTTAACTTTTATGTTTTATGAAAAATCACGAACTTTATTTTTTTTAAATAAAAATTAAAGTTTTATATTTTTGTAATCTGTTCAATAAAAATAATCAAGATTTAGCATATCTAAATTTAAAATAATATCATAGTTAGGGGTGTAATGATCCGAAAAAATCGAACTGAAAAAATAAAAAATTAAAAGCTCGAATATGATTTAAGATGATTTTCGATAAATTAAAAGTCACCCACTAAAATTTGGGCCCACCCGAAAAAATGATGGACCGTGGAGCCCATTTTTATTCACAATTTTTTATTTATATAATTAATTCATAACTTATCCATTTTTACTATAGACATAATACTTTTTTAAACAAAATTTCATACTTTTTTATCACACTATCGACTTTTTTATTTGGTAAATTTAAAATATTAGTAGTACATTTTATATTTAATATAAAATTAAATATTTTTATGTTAATTTTAATTTAATATATAATTTAAAAAATATAATTATATAAAAATATTGATCCGAAAAATTGATTCGTTAAAGGGTGATTTTAAAATAATTTTAGGATAGTTATTTAATTTAAAAAATTGACCCAAAAAATAGTGAACAATATTTTTTTAACTGAAAATTCAATCCGAGAACTTTGGCAGTTTGGCCCGTAGTTATATGAAACTAAGTAAAAAATTTAAATTGATGAGTTAATATTTGATTATTATGAAAAAACAATTAAAATATTTCATTATTATTTAAAATTGTAATTAATTTAAAAGTTTGATATTTTCCATCTTTTTTATATAACAAATTTGAGTTGACGGTTCGATAAAGCGCACGCTCAGTCGCTCTCTTCTCCTCTCCTCTTCTCCCTCTCTCTTCTCCCCGTCGACGAGAGCGCCGACGACCGCCTGTTTAACGAACCCCTCCCTTGCTTTCTCGTAACCGTCTTTGCTTGCACCTGCTCTCTTTTCTGACATTGTACTCTTCCTTCCTTGCTCTCCACTTCCCTTCCCCCACACCTGAATCCTGGTGGCTCTCCTTTTTTGAGGCGATCTTTTTGAGATTCAAGGCGTCAAAACTCGAAACTCGGCTTGGCCTCTGAATCAAGGAGCCAAATGAGTGATGGCGTGCGCTTGCAAGTTCCAATTTTGTCGATTATTTTTTCTCCACTCTGGCTTCGTGGCGGGGTCGATCTCTGCCTTCGCGGAATAGCTTTTGATGCTTTCCAGATTAGGGACGCTTGACGTTTGCATTCCGGAGAAGCTTCTGAGATAAATAGTCGAGCTTGCTGTTCGTTTTTTGCTGTAAAAATCGGATCTTGGGAGGAAACAGGAAGGAGGAGAGGAGATGGAAGGGAGGGAAGTCCGGCGCACGCTCTCAGAGCAGCTCTCGGCTGTGGACTCCTCCAACTTGCGCGACCTCCTCAAGGTTCGGGACGACGATGAAGCGCACCCCTCCCGCCGCGACTCCATCACCCTCGCCTCCGTCATGGCCAACGAGAAACAGGAATCCGCCGCGGCCGCTGTTGATGGTAGCGGTTCCGGAAGGACGCTGCTCGACATCATGCAACAGGAGCAGGAGATGAGCGGAAACGTCGTCGTGGATGGCAGCTCCGGCAACGGCATCAATTGGAAGGCCTTCAAGGACCGCATCCTCCTCCGGCGGACTGCTACCGCATGGCTCGACGCGGCGGCCGCCGTCCCCAGTCGTCCCGACCCCTTTTCGGACCCCGAGGTCGTAGTCCCCTCCCAGCCAAACCCTGCCGCCTTACCATGCTCCGTTTTGCGCTCCGTTCCCACTCGGAACACTGAACCTCCCCACCAGGCACCCACCTCACCCTCCGACAGCCGCGCTACCGCCCCCGGGCAGAACGCTCCAAGCTCAGCCGCGGCCAGTGCACGAAGCGAGCCTTCTGCAAATCTCCGAGAAGTTGCAGTTGGAAGTAATAACGCAGCAAGATCCCATCTCGAAGGCGCCACATTGGCACGTGCCCCTTTGGCTGTAGCTGAGCAGCAACAGTCGCCGAGGATATCTTTGATGGCGCTCCTGGAGCAGACAGATGGGCACTGGGGAAGCTCACCAGTTGAGAGAACGGCGGTCAAACCGGAGGACGAGGCCAATGACGACGCGCCGGAACACAACGGGATAAGAATGGGCTACGTCTGCTGCGTGTGCATGGTGCGGCACAAGGGGGCGGCCTTCATCCCCTGCGGCCACACCTTCTGCAGGCTGTGTTCACGGGAGCTGCGGATGAACCGCGGCAACTGCCCCCTCTGCAACAGACACATTCTTGAGATCCTCGACATCTTCTAGTAGACCTCCCGTGCAGCAGCCGCTGTCACTGGTAATTTATCAGATCTCTTTGAAGTAAATTCACTGGTCTTACAGCTTTGTTGTTTTCATTAATTATACAGCATGGAAAGAAAATTAGAATCTTGTGATGCAGGGATTCATGTCCAAATTCATGACTTAAACGTGTAAAGGCTCTGGATTAAGATGAGAGGGTAACGTGCATTTACACTTTGTAATTTTGCTACATGTCTATTAAGGTGCAGCAAAACTAAGCTGTATGCTTCTTTTTACCTTGATATGTTGGTGTTTGGGAATAGAACACATTAATTGCAATGGTAATAAGGATGCGACAAATGTATTTCATGAATGATCAAGAGATTCATAAAAATTTCAGAGAGGTGGTTGAATGTTGTGACATTAGTTTGTGCATGACTACTTTGTTTTAGTGGTTGGTTCTGTTGGTGGCTAATCTTTTTGTTGGGTTCTGCCACATTTGTTGGCTACTTTTCTGTCTGTTTCTTGGACTTTGCATCGGATCCTAAATTTTCTTCTTCTAACACATTTGTTGTTGTTTTTTCTGTTTGCATATTACTCTTTCTATTGGATTTTGAATTTTCTTTGTCCTATTGCTCTCTATGATCAAACAACATATCACTTTATCTTCCAGAAGTAGGAAAGAAAGTTTACATCTGATTATTAGTTAAATGGCTTGTAAGAACTTGTGACTGATGAATAATCTCATAGGTCTTGGTATTTGCTCAAAAGTGCAAATAGGTTTCTGTCTACCTCACAACATTATGAATAACTTACCGACGCTAATCCAACAATTGGTTGATTTTTAATGCAAAATTCATTCTCCAGATTATGATGGACATTTGTTTTTCAGATAATGGTAATACATAGATAAGATAACTCGAATACTTTTTAAAAAAAATGTAAATTATGAATAGGAATACTTTAGATCTGATGGTTTAGGTTTTCACAGTAGTCTCATCCTGATCTCATACAGCGAGAGACAGGAATACTATTTTGACCAAGTTTTGATTCTCGCACTGGTATGTTTCAATGTTACACAGGGACCACAGGTTCAAATGCCTGTAAATTTCAATTTATTTTTGCAAGATGCAAATGTCTGTGGGTTTTGCTAATGGATAGGTGTTGCTGACTTGCTGGTTTGCTGAAAAAGACAAATGATCATTAATGTAGTGCAAAGAACTTCAGTTACTTGTTAATTATATATTCTCCATGATTGAAGCCTTGGTGTTTCTCTCGGTAAAACTGATGGCATTAGCTGAATTCAAACTTATAGCTTCTTCTTCCCCATCTAATGTAAATCACATGGAAGCTTTGATGGATCCATTCTTGGCTCGGAATCCCATGGTCATATGCTGTTATTCTCTGCAGATTTTTATAAATCGCATATGTTGCTGAACTTGTAACTTCATCCTGAGGGAAAGTAAATGTTTACAGATGTTCCAGGCATGAAATTTCCATCATTGACTTCAATAGCAACTTGAAGCCTGATACGAGTGCTGACTCACATGACAGTAACTTTGATTGTTCAAGCTTCTGAAGGTTCGTCAATTCAACTGTAATGTGACCTCGGAAATGTCAATATTTAACTGCTTTAAACTTAGTCAATTGTAATGATATTTCGCAGAAGCAAGCAGTTGTTGTTGCGTCGTTCTCAAATTTGATGTGAAGTTAAACTAACATAACATTAGGATAACTGTGAAAGCATCATCTGAAATTATGCCGTCAAATTATTATATCCCCTCTTCAGTTATAGGCGGCATCAGAAGTAATCCACAGGAAGACAGAACATGCAGGCTTGAAAGCTTGATTTCTTTTCTGCTGAGCACAAGGGCAAAGTAGTTGTTAACACGTCTGGCCCTTGCATGGACCGACACTATGAAGAGAACAGATACATGTTAAGATAACTGGTAAAATATAAAAATGCTAAAGAGTCCAATCATCTACTCACGCTTCTCGTCTACGCTGCGCAATCATGGAATAGGGACAAGGCACCGCCTTCCTATTCTCCTTGGATCAAAGCGAGTAGGTGCATGGAGGGTTCTCATTTTCTCTTTGTCCCGGTCAGGGAATGCATGTGATGATGTTTGCATGTAGCAGAGGGGCTGGTTGGCAGTAGACCTGTCTGGATCTTAATTTTGAACTGCATGGATGGTTAAAGACAGCATTTGATGCTCCCACCTGCTCTGTGATGAATTTAGAAGCTCTGTGCTTCCCACTGCTAAACTCAGTTTGTTCAACAGACCTGACCATTCATGTGTTCCCATGTTCTTGTGATCCTTTTTTTTCTTTTTCGCCTTCGTACAAAGTGAGGATAATGAGCTTAATAAAAGAAAAGAAAATTTTAGTACAAGAGTTTAGCACCTCTCTTCTTTGTAAAGTTTGCTTTGTCTGAACTGGAAAAAAATTATATCAAATGTCATTCAACTTTAACGTTTGCTCAGCGATGTCTTCTAATTTCACTTTGCAACACAAATGCCCTCCACCTTTTAACTTTTTCATCTGATGCTCTCTTTACCTGCTATAGCCTGTCTTCCGGTCACGGAGTTGATGTGGCGCAAATGTAGCACTGACACGACATTTTCTCTCCTCTTCATGCTGATGTGATAATATTAAAAAAAATAAAATATTAATTAAAAATGAGAAAATGTCAAGCTGATGCCAATGAGGTCGCGGGGAGGGGGGCCTCGCTCCCCTCTATGACCTCGTCGACGCGCGGGATGCTGACGAGGAGGCAGAGGGGGGTGAGGTCCCCCCTCCTGCACACCGACGAGGAGAAGGGGGGTCAGACCCCCCCCCCCCCCCCCCCCCCCTCTGCGACCTCACTCGTCGGCAAGGTCGTAGAGAGAGGGCGAGGCCCTTGAGAGGGCTCGCGGGAAGGGAGGGGGGCCTCCCCCCTCTCTGCGACCTCGCTCGTCGTCGCACCCCCCACCCCGCGCATGTCACAGGGTCATTCTCGGACACTAGACCACGTGCGGCGACTAGGCGAATATATACATAGCCAAGCCTGTTTTGAGTAGTAGCGAAAGATTTATGTTCGAGACGACTATGTCAAGAGTCGCTCTTATAGGCATTCAATCACGGGCATGACTAGAGTGTTGCACTACTCGTCATAAGATCATGGTATTAGCGCTAATGCAGGCGCTTGGGCGCTTAAAGTTCGAAGGGGCGACTAAGGGACCACGGGACGCCACAAAGGAACACCGATGTGTGTTCCACCTTGCCACCCCACGCTCAAGGCCAGACACTAGAATTAAAGGAAAGTTTACTTATATTAACTATGATGAAACATAACTTACAATTGGGCCTCGGAAGGCACTAGTGAATTCCTCCCAGTGTACCGTATGTATAGGAGTCTTATTACATATTGAAGATACAAAAGACGTACCCTACGGAAACATCACATACTTGGCCATTCATAAGGATAGTCTCACAAGATAAATGTCCTAAGGGCAGATAACTTGGTACTCCACAATATTACGCAATGCGGGGCGGCTGCATGTGTCCTATGATTTCGGCGTTGAGCGGCCGAAAGCTATAAATTGAGGAGCACTGGAGCCGCAAGGCTTTGCGCTTCGTGTCACGGAAAAATGCCTCATGACACGCACCGACGAGGAGAAAGGGGAGGGGGACCTCGAGGGGGCGAGGCCCACCCTCCCTCCTGCGAGCCGTCTCGGGGGCGTCGCCCCCTCTCTGCGACCTCGCTGGCAGCCCCCCCCCCCCCTCCCCGTGATCTTTTTGGCGTCGACGTGACATTTTTTACTTTTTAATTAATATTTTCATTTTTTAATATTATCACGTTAGCATGAAAAGGAGAGAAGATGTCGTGGCAACGCCACATCGACTCCGTGATCAGAAGACGGGCTATAGTAAATAATGATGACATCGGGTGAAACGAGTTAAAAGATGAAGGATATTCATGTTACAAAGTGAAGTTGAAAGACATCGCTGAGTAAACGTTCAAGTTGAAGAGCATTTTTTCATCTTGAACTGGACTCTTAATACCTTAACTTGTTACATAGCTCAAGGACAAGGATGGATGTAGAAATTAGCCTTAACCTCAGTTCCCTTTCGGGGACAAAGGGGCAGTAACATATGTAGGCGAGTTAATAAATGCTTGCTCTCTTTTCTCACAAGACCACTGCTAAGGATCTCTGTCAGATTGTGTAGTATTTTTACTGATGGCACTTGATGTCAAAAGAAAAGCCGAAGAGACAAAGCTGCTTGCACCAGCAGCTTTTTCTGCTTAAAATATGAACCTCCCCTTTTGCTTGTTTTTGTCTTCTGCCCATAGGGGAGACTTACTTGAACCAACTAGTCAATTTTTTTTAGTGGGACGACCGAGCTAATAGCTCGAGTTGGAGTTGGGAGCTCGTCATCTTTGGGGGAGATTGAATTCAGATGTTTAACCATACAGCAACAATATGATATGCTGACAACAAAAAACTGCTTGCGATGTGAGTTGGCTGCTTGATTGCTAACCCTATGATCCACCAAATCCTGCAACTAAGCTAAGCTGCAGCAGAGGGTACTTTTTCGTTTTTTGAATATTATTTTTGCCTTTGTTTTTTTTTTTGTAGTTAGACTAATCTTTAGATCTCAAGTCCTAAAGAAATTCCTGCTTATTCTTCTCTGAGTTTGGTAGTTAGAATTTTGGTGTTTAGTTAAAAAAAAAAGTATAATGATCAATTAAAAAGCTGATGAGACGTTTTAGATTAATGAGCATATTAATGAAATTCTAGAATTATAAATTTGATTTTTTTTAATTCATGAGATAAAAATATTAAATTAATTTAATAGTGTACGATTAATTAATGAAGTTGAACTCAGAATATAATAAAGTAATATTTCATAAATAATAAATAGTATTAAATTGATTTTTTTATAAAAAAATATTATGTAAATTATTAATACTTATATCCAATATAAAAACATTAATTATATCGATATATAATTAAATTTATACGTTATTTTTATATATAATTAATTTAATTATATCCAAAATTATAAGTTAATTTGTGGTGCAATACTAAAATTTAACTGGACATTATATTTAAAAAGATTTTATATTAATTAGTATTTTTATAATTGTCATGTTATAAAAAAGAAAAAGGTTGAAAAATTATATTAATATTATTACTTTCAGTTACTAATTTATTTAATTTGAAAATATAAGTTATTAGTGTATTATTAAATTATTAATTATATAAATTTTACATTAAAAAAAGAGAGCTTGATTTGCTGATAACAAGAAAAAAAATCAGGTAACAATCGGCCACACCCCTTTGACCAAAACAAAAGTTCTGATCATTATTTTTTTTCTTATTGTAACAAAATTCAACAAATAGGTCACATGACCCTTTCATCAAAACAAAAGTTCTGATCATTTTTTCTCCTTCTGTTTGGAGAACAGAAATAGAGAAAAAAAAAAGCAAATGCAAAGTATAGTTAGTGTTGTCAAGCCATGATCAAAGAAGCATATGCAATCAAAGGACAATTTGTCTCTATTGAGAGTAGAATTCTTTACCAAAGCTTCTTGGAGAAGGTTCGAGACAATGTATCACTTGATAAGTAAAATTATAATTCCTCTCATTTTTTTTGAAAAAAATAATTGAATTAATAGATAATTAGGAAGCGTTTGAATAGAACTAAATATAATGATAACAATTGACGAGAGAGCTCACCTTCGGAATATGAAAGGAGATATAAAATGGGCAGAGGTGCCTATGGAACTTGTCGCCAAGATTAGGATGGGAATGAGAAAGTTTGACACAATCTAAATTACCCACTTGGTACTCGGTACAAATAGAAGAAGAATGAATTGTACTTTACTTTATTATATATGTTCATGTTGAATTATTAAATGTGAACTTTTAATACCTTGAATGTAATGAATTATATATATATATATATATATATATATATATATATATAACCAAAAGGCAGAGATAAGAATAGACCGAGTTGACCCAGTCGATCCAATTTTTCGATTATATTCTCGACTTGAAATATTTTTCAGTTGGAACTAGGTTCGATAGTAAAAAAATCCAGCCTATTTTGGGTCGACTTGATCCAAGGTCAGAAAACTTAGATTCATTTTCCACCTAATTATTTAAGGGATATATGGAGGTATAAACCCAAAAAAGATTTACATGTGTAGATTCATGGTTGAATCAATATTTAATGACAGATGTTCATTTAAATTATTTGATGATGTCATCATGACATCAAATGACTAAAGTTATCTTAACTTTTTATATTAAGATCCACCATCAGATTTCAATCCAACGATTGGACTACACATGTAAATCGTTTATGCGTTTACACATGCATTTTTCTCATTATTTAATGTTATATTATCTTTATATTAGATAAATATACTATGAAATATTAAATATGTCTTATTTTATATTGTATGATAGCTATTTTAAATACATGATGTAAAAATAAAAGTTTAAATTAATGATAATTATTTTTTTTGTTTTATAGTTACTTCAGATATCCTAATATAATAAATTGATTTAATTGGGATGGCTGAACATTCTCAAACCTAATTTTGCTCACTCCTAATAGCACTTAATGTTGTGATGTATTCTCCTAATCTATAAAATTTTACTTAACGAGTTTATATCTCTAGTTTACTAAACATAAAATGAATTTATGCAAACTCTCGAATTTGAAAATCTTGCACTCGCAAATACCAATTATGGGCGACTTCCTACAAACTCTCTGCTTTGAACTTTGTATGATCCCATGAATGAAGAAAATTAAGTCTATTGGTGGCATCTTTAGAGATGAACATGCAAAACTCTCCTTTTTTTTATCAAATTTTGCTCATTGCCTTTGGAGGATTTGGAATCTTAGAAACGAAGCCCACCTTAAGTCACGACGCGCAACCGTGAATTTGATTTGGGAAAGGCTTTGGCTGGCTTTCATGAGTTTGCTGCGCCCACGCACCTGGGCCCTACACCTCCAAGATTCACCCTCGCGGATTTGGTGGGAGCCCCCACCCCAGAGCTGGGTTACTCTCAGCTCGGATGGTCCTTTGAGCCTTTTGAGGTTGGGGGGATAGGTTACTTATCCCTCTCTCACAATGACTTTTTTATTTTCGCAGGATCGGGAACCTTGGGGGCTCACTCGGTGCTGGAGGTTGAAGCTAAGGCTATGCTTGCTGGTCTTCGGAAATGCAAGGACACTGGACTCTCGCGCATCCAAGTATTATCAGATTCAGAAACCCTCATCCACATTGTCAACAACAAGCAGGCTTGTCCATGGAGGATGAAGGGAATCATTCTCGATATCAGAGACATTTCTCATGATAGTTAGTCCTACTATTGTATCTTTTAGATCCCGAAAATGATAATCGAGCAGCTGATTACCTGGCGCATTTTGGTCGCATGAATTCAGACAACAATTTTTGGCTGGGTAGACCACCCCTTGGTCTTGCCCAATTTTTGTATTTGAACTCCCATGGAATAACTTAATATCAATGAACTTGTTCTTTCAAAAAAGAGAGAGAGAGAGAGAGATGAACATGCAAGTGTCAATGGGTTCCTTAAGTTCTTGTCTTTGACACCAAGATCTCATGTAATGCTTCAACTTGATTACTTTTGATGTAAAAGAATGTTATGCCTTGTCATTGTTCTTCATTGAGGATTTGAACCCTCCCTCAATGTTAACATTATCCGAGGGTGACGATGAAATTTACGTTATTTTCTCTATCAAGAACTCAACCATAATCAGTAAAGGAGAAATCGGTGTGTCTCACTAATGTTCAATTCAAACTTGTGCAATCCAAAAGTTAGATATTTCATCGATAATTTATGTCAAATATCACATAGAGAAACAAATTATTCTAAATGCTATGACTACTCTAGAGGTATTTTTTTAATAACGGCAAATTAATAGTTCTTTATATAAATGATAATAAAATATCGTCATACTATCGTTTTACACAATCACGTAACCAAAGATATTATGCTATATGTTGTGGTTACTTTAGAATCTCAACATGATAAATCTTATTCCTGAGAACACATAAATATGTTGCATTAGACAAAGTTTCAAAAATTTCGGTGACATGCTTTAACTTGCATCACTTGACAAAAAAAGAAAAGAAAAGAGCATAATAATGCCATAATTTTTTTTTCAAATATGCATTAACCTCAAACATGCTAATTAACTTCGTGCATCAGTATAAGCTTAAGTATACCATCAAAATGTCATAAATCATCTTGATTGTAATCGTTATATTACATGTATTTATATTATATCGGCATTTCGATGTATATATGCATATCAAACTATAGTTAAAATAATAAGGTTATTTTCTCTGACCACCCCTAAACTATCGCGAATTTTTCACATCTAACCTCAAACTACGAACTTCATTTTTTGGATACCTAAATTATCACGATTTTTCTAATTTGATCCTTTCATTCAATTCACTTCTCCGTTATTTTTTATTTTTCGCATCCCCCTCCCTACGACCTCACCGGAGGTCGCAGGGAGGGGGCGACCCCCCCCCCCTCCTTCCCTTCGCCGCGCGGCGAAAGGGAAGAAGGGGAGTCGCCCCCCTCCCTGCGACCCTCCGACGAGGCCGTAGGGAGGGGGGTCGACCCCCTCCAGTGACACGTGAGTTTTTCTTTTTTTTAATTATTTTTTAATTATTATTATATATTATTTTATGTAAAAATGAACTAATACTCGAATCAGAGGTATAATGGACTTTTCACAAATGCAAAAAATAAAAAATAACGAAAAAATCGACGGAATTGGAGGGAAGGATCAAATTGAAAATAATCGCGATAGTTTAGATACCTAAAAAATGAAATTCGTAATTTGAGATTAGATGTGAAAAATCATAATAGTTTAGGGGTAGTTAAAGGAAATAACCCAAAATAATATTGTGAATCAACTTCAATAGCACGTGAATAAACACAAGTACAACTCTAAAAATTAGAACAAACCATATATGCCCTCTATTGGTCGAGAATAAACACCTTGATTTGAGCCCTTATTTATAAGGACTAAGAAATTTGATTATAAACTATAATTGACGTTGACCAGTACAGAAAGCGAAGCATCTCCAAAAGCATAATAATAATAATAATAATAATAATAATAATAATAATAATAATAATAACAACAAAACAATGGCAAGAATTGTGTGCAGAATTTGCACTATCACGATGGGCCAAATAATCATGCAAGCATTCATAAAATTGGTCTAGTGCAAACAATATGTGGAAATAAACTTGCTCTAGTACCAGTGATGGACTTGCAAGCATATTTTATTTTATTAAATAAAATATTTACGGACTTCACCTACCACACCGGAGACGTTTGAACTGCACCAGAGTTTTCCCTCCATGCCTGCATTGTGACCATGCACGACACTTGAAATGGATAAAGAAAAGGACATATGTGCGGCCCCCTTTGGGACAGGAGCAAAAGGGAGATTAAGATGTCGTTCAAACTGTTACTTCCTGTCGGCACATAAAAAAAAAGTAGGAGTTTTTAATTCTCCAGAACATTTTTGTTCCAATCCATTTTATTCCCGCCGTAGGAGCAATTTATTCATTTACCAAACGAGTAAGAGTTGAAAGGGAGTTATTACCATGAAAGAACATGGCTATCATAAAATGAATTATTTTCATAATTATCTTAAGTAAATAAATATTATGTAACATTTGAAAACTCAATATCATCTGGTTATTGGGTCCTAAAAACAAAGATAAACGAGCAATGTTGGTAAATGCACGAACTCCTGTACAATATTGTTGAAAGCTACATTTTCTTTTTAACATCTATTAGATGCATTGGACTTGTGAAACTCGACTAGGAAAAGAAAAGGATGAAAGACCCCTTTTCATGTCATTAGTGATAGCTAATAATTTATTTTTGAGATTATTTCAACCATCACTTTATATAAAGAAAGAAAGAAAACAAGAAAATATCTCCAAAGCTCCATTGTGAATTACATCCTTTGTAAACTCTTTAATGAGGTCATTAAATTCATGCCTCGATTTCCTACCTTCCGGAACTGCAAAAGCTTTATACATAAATGGTAGCCTGTGATGAAGCTGACCTCTTCATGTCTTCTTCACATTAATGCTTGTCAGGCATCAGGGATGAAAATTAGAACTCAATGTCCTTGTAAAAACATGACAAGTTTCTAATGGATATTCTGAAAAGAAAGCAAGCAAGGAGGCAAATATAAAAAAAAAGAAAAGAAAAGCGAAAAAAGACCTGAAATCAACTCAACTTTGTGTAGAGTTCTAAACCAAACTGATAAAGTTTGAAATTTTGTATCCTGTGCCAAGTATTTTTTTTTTCAGCTGCTTTGTGATTTTAGTCAGCTCGTGAACCCAAAGCTATAGGTAGTTGGTTTGTACACAGCGCAATTGACAAAGTTGTGAATTTTAATATAACAGCAAAATTTGACAGAGATAAGATGTTTAAGAATAACCTCAAAAACCAGATTTATGACGTATCACTGATAATCCATTTTCATTAGTATTTTTCAACTACAAGACAATCCATGAAACAACAGAGTATAACAAAATTCCGAAACAAAAAACATGAGTTGGATGCTGAAAAAACAAGACTTAAATGATGAACTTCATGAAACTGTTTATTTGTTGGAAGTTTCAGATGTAAATGAAATGTTTATGACCAATTAAACCTACCACTTATCTAAGGCTATGATTGGAATACACATTGCATAAGAACACAATATAATTGGGTATTATTATCAAGACAATAACAAGGAGCCCACAAAAATATATTCTGTAAAAATAAAAGATAAGGCAAATCAGGCTTCATCAGCCAGCAGAAAATAGCACAACCCGGTGATGTTGAATTATGTATGGACATTGTTTATATGAATCATCAATCAAGAAAATAAGTTAGTATTGCAGCATAGTCCAAGACAACAACAGAAAGAATGCAAGAAACATTTGATTTTATCTAGATGATAAATATCAGATACCACATGCTGACATGAAATGAGACAAAGAATCAGATCAACCCAAGAATTCTACATAAAGGATCCAACATCTGGTTCCTATAGTACGCATGATCACCATTCATTATGTGAAATGAACTCGAATATAATGCATGAGAAAGAGCAGAACCACACAATTTTATGAAGACTAATTTTTATTAGCCTTTTGTTCTCATGATTGTAATGCTACCTTGTCCACCTTCTGTGCGTATTTTTGTTTTGACAACCACAGGTTTTCCAGAAAAAGCTGAGGTGGAATAATAACTGGGAGGAGTCTCATCATTCTTATGCTTTAAACTAGTAGGCGGAGGAGCGTGAATCCGTTGATTTATGTCATTCAGAGTCACAACCCCTTGAAGACCACAGGGTTTAATGAGGGCAAAAGGATAAACAACTGATGCAATTGGCTTCCTTGGAGGTTTAATGAAAGGTCTGTTGCCTGAGAGGTCATGAAAACAATAAATAAGCTTCATGCATATAATGCACCACAAGATTACGTAGATAACATTTAAGAGACGTTAAAGTAAAATGCCTACTCTTTGTCTCTCTTTGAGGAGCCGGAGGAGTGGGAACTAGAGTCTCTTGCACAATAGCATTTTTTGTTGCTGGCAAACTTTGGTAAAAGTCTGAAAATAGGTTGAGAAACAATAATTGAGTTTTACCTCCTTTAGCTAATTAGTTTCATGCTATTGGAGACAAAGTTAAGCAGGTAAAAGATTTACCAGGAATATCAGCTTGTTGATTCAGTGGCACATTATTGCACCTACACAACGCCAAAAGATGACAGTGAAACATAAGTTAGAGACACCAGTGGATGCCTATTTGAGAAACCATAGAAAAGAGGAACCTACATCTCATCAGGGCTACGTTGCATCTTTTCTTCATTTAAATAATCTACAAACCATTCATCAGACAATTGATTGAGCTCATCAACAGTGTACCGGCACCTATGATCTAAACAGTGACCGAAATAAGGAAACATGAAGCATTTGAACAACTAAACTGTTTGGAAAGATAAAAAAAACCTGCAAATCCTAAGGTTGATTGTGTGTTCCATTGTAAGCATCCAGATACTCCATCCTCCATGGTAGAGCACTCAATTAACTAAACTCATAAGATAAGAAGCATCAATAACAATAAACATGATGCAGAAATAACCTGCATTAAGAATATAACTAACCTCTGAACATATGAAATCAGAGGCCATTTCCAGTCCGGCAATGTCAGACTCATTGATGTCAGAAGTGAACTGCAGCTTGCGTCTCCCCTTGTGCTGAAAAGACTCTCTCAATTCCTCTGTGTCTTTCAGCTTGTCATCTGAATTGTACTTCACATAGTTACAAAATCGTAATGTGATATTAATTTGCTTCATAGCCATGTTTCAGACAAGAGTTATACCCGTCATACTGCTTCCCTGGTACTCCAAGTCGGTGCAATCCTTGATCGGAGTTTGCTCCTCAAGAATACAGAATCTTTCATCTTCTTTGTTCCGATGCATCCCTTGCCACATAAATTGAGTTAAATCTGCATAATCAAATAGACATAGATTATAAGGTACCCGTAATAGTATTGTGAAGGAGCACATATGCGATTACAACAAACCACTGCGTAGATATCTTTGCGGATCACGTCCTTCCCCTTGCCAGTTCCACATCTCACTGCTGTCAGTTGCACAGGAAACAAAACACGTCACATCACGACATTACAAGCAAGTTAGCATCTGTAGCTGCATAGTGAAAGAGAACAAAGATGTCTGAAACCGAAGAGACGTATTACAGGCGCAAGAATAATTTGCAACCTGCAGAATCAAATGGCACCCAAAACCTTTGTGATCAAGAAAACCCCCGAAACAGGACCCGGGAACCTTACATTTCCACACGATAACCATGAAATTAACCTCTAAACAAGGCGAAAAGGCAAAAGCAAAATCGAGAGCGAGCAAGCGAGCGAGAGAGAAAGAGATAGAGATAGAGAGAGAGAGAGAGAGAGAGAGAGAGAGAGAGAGAGAGAGCAGCAGTTTTGAACCGTCAAAGAGAAAAGAAAGCAAGGAAGGGAAGACATACTCCTGGTCATTGTTGCTGTCGCCAAGCTCCATGTTCGCGTTTCTCCTGCCAGGGAAAGGGCCACCCTTAGAATCCAACCTTCCTCCTCCAGTCCATGGGAGTTGAATTAGATGCCCAAAAATCTAGCAGGAGGAAGAGGAGGGAGGAGAGAACGAGCGAGAGAGAGAGATCTCGCCACCAGTCCACTTGACAGCACGCAATAAAGATGAATAGTAATAAATAATAATAAGTTATTATGATGTTAGGAAAAAAAGGAAAAGTCGTGTTATTAAATGGTAAGTAAATCGAATTTGTCAGCTTTAATCATGGGGGATTAGGCTTTAATTTAACTGGTAATCACGTTTCTCGAAGGCGTTCGATTGTCGCTGCAGAAGAGGACTCCGATTAGGCAAATATTTACGAAGGGACCAGACGACCGCCTTCGTCCACGTGGACCGCTGCTACTTGTGATTCGCAAAAAAACATTTTCTAATTTATTTTTAAGAGCACTGAAATATACTGCATCAATTATAATAAGCCCATTGATTTATTATATATGTTATTAGTTATCAAAATCATATTTATATAATAAATTGATTGACTTACTCTTTAAGATTATTTTCTCTAATCATCTTTAAACTATCACAATTTTTTAAATCTTATTTTAAATTATAACCTTCGTTTTTTGGATCCTTAAATTATCATGATTTTCCAATTTGATCATTCCATTTAATTTTGTCAACATTTTGATTATTTTTTATTTTTCGTATTTGTGAAAAATCTATTATACCCTTTGCTATAGGTGTTACTCTACTTTTTCTTAAAATAATATATAATAAAAATATTAAAAATAATTAAAAAAAGACTTAGGGGGCGTCGCCGGAGCGAAAAGGGGAGGGGTGGTGGTGGCGGTGGTGGTGGTGGTGAGGTGGTGTCACGCTGACGAGCTCGTTCAGGGGGCGCTGGACCCTTAATCTCTCTCTCCAGCGCGAGCGAGCGAGCTCGGGGGCGTCGGCCCCCCTTTCTCCCTCGTTGTCGACGAGCTCGTTCAAGGGGGCGCCGGCCCCCTTTTCTTCCTCATGCGTGGCGAGGGAGAATGAGGGTCGACACCCTCCTTTCGCCCCGGCGACACAATCAACAAATAATATATTTTTTAATTATTTTTTTATATTTTTATTATATATTATTTTAAGAAAAATAAAGTAACACTTGAATTAGAGTATAAATGGACTTTTAACAGATACGAAAAATTAAAGATAATAGAAAAGTTGACGGAATTAGATCGAAGAATTGGAAAAATCGTGATAGTTTAATGACCTAAAAAATAAAGTTCGTAGTTTAGAGTTAGATTTGAAAAATCGTAATAATTTAGGGGTGGTTAGAGAAAATAACTCTACTATTTAATGTAGTATAGTATAAACATATAAGCATGCGTTATACACATTATATCTTTTATTTTTATTTCCGTTGTGAAGCATATGTTGTATATTTTTTCCGTATTCAATGCTCAGCATTTTTCTTGTCGTTTTGGTTATTTTCAATAGGATTAGTTAATTCTTATTCGTTAAAATACAATGTACCACAACTTTTTAAATGATCATAATATTTAAATTACATTATACAAATACTAATATATTGCATTTTTTCAAATTGTTTTTCCTTCGAGATAATCCTTTTGTTCATTTTATGATATTTTTCAAATGATAAAAACTAGAAATAAAAAAAATTGACTCATTGATTGAAGTTACAAAGTTGAACAATTTACTCATTTTTTACTAACTAAACTTAATATTATTAGTCTAATTGAGAACTATGAAATTTACAAAATATAATTCATATGGTTAAACTTAAAAAACATTTTGTTTGCTATTTTAAGTTGAAACATTTAAATTAGATTATTATACTTTCATATATAAATAAATATATTAACTGTTGGTGAATAACTGTCAAGAACAAATTAAATTGAATATATATATATATATATATATATATATATTACATCAAAGTTAGTCATTCCGACCAATTATATCTAATTCAAACCCCCATCTTATCGACGTGGAATTTGAACCTTACGATGTTGGTTCAAACGAGCAACCTAATATCCTTGACATAATATCTCAATGATGATACTAAATATGTAAACAACAATAATATCCTCAAATCTACTTATCAGTCAAAGAATTAAATAAGAGAAGCCATGCTTATTTTTTCGTAATTAAATAAATTAGTTAGTTTGATTGTAATTAACTAGTTATTGTTAATTTCAATTGTTTTATCCAAATGTGTAATTGTTTATTTTGAAAATTAATTTGAGTCAATAAATTATTTATCAACATTTAAAACTTATCAATTATTTTTCATCAGCTATATTAGTGCTATTCAAGATCAATTGTTGTAACCTTATGTGAATTTGAGGGCCTCTTAAGGCTACTTGTAAAGGTGTTCACTCACCTAAGAGAAGAAAGGGTCATTAATGAAATTTTGATAATCTCACGATCGATAAGTCATCAAATATAAAGTAGGCCAAGGATTTGAATCAAATCACAATAAAATTGTGTTTGTTTCCAAACCCTTTCTTATTTATGTGCTTGCATTCATTGGTTTTGTTATGAATTGGATTTGAATCGAATAATTGTCATAAAGTTCAATTGATCTTGTTAAAAGTCATGTTTATACTGATTTCAGCATCCCGCTAATTATTTTTTTAATTTGAATGGTTATTTAAAAACTAGGACGTCTTGGCCTCCTACACTAGATTCTCTCTCTCCCTCTCTCTCTCTCTCTCTCTCTTTCTCTAGATGAATTATTTCCCAAGGTTTTTAGACTAATGAAATTCTTATTGTTTTTTAATTATCATTGTACTTCTAAGATGTTACTTGGAAATAATTTTTTGTCGTTTATTTATTGTTTGTTAAACTTAGAAAGCATATAAAGTTGGACTAGCTCAAGTAATTTATGATTATCTAATTTTTAGTCTCTAAATTTACAACTTCCCTGAATTCAGTTGCTCATTCGAATCTTAGTAGCATAGTCGTGACATCTATTTTACTTCCCTGACAATTCAACATATTTTATATTACAACTTGCAGTAATTGTGGGTCTAAGATTTTAGAACTAAGCTTGTTTATTTTTTGTTCATTTCAGTTTCACATCCTATGTTTTTATCACCACATCTTGGATATTAGACAGTGCCTTATTAACATGACATTTTTTGTTTTAAAATATTTAAATATTTTTCCTATGTAAAATATTTTGTTTTATATTTTTTAAGTTTTAAATGATATAAAAGCCTTAAATTAAGTAAAAATGATTTCACATAAAAAACTTGGGTCATCGAGTTCTGATAGGTCAAGTCGGATTAAAATATTTGAACTCATACTCGACTCGATCTTTGGACAGAACATGATCAGATCAGATTCCTACGGTCGACCTGATCCAATGAACACCCCTAATTGTGGCCACGAAGTTCACATTAATTGTCACAAAAGTAAGAATTCCAATATACTAAATATTTATTACACAAAGTCAGTTTGTGATTAATTGGATCTATGCACCTAAACATTTTAACATATTAGGTTAGAGGATCAGGATACAATTATGACAATAAGGTGAACATTGATGATTGGTTATACTCGTGGATTGGTCCACCAGATATATTTATTCAAGTGGCTCTTACAGATAACTTTGATTCTGTCATCTTATTGTGATTTGAAGGTGCCACATATTTAGCCATGATGACAAGAACTTTGAGCTGAATAAAAAATATCTAGTTAAACAAGAAATCTCCAAATAAAGATGTCAATTGCATGATTGAACATACATCTTTTTATTCTTACACTTTACTAATTTATAAATGCATACAGACCTCCCCAATATGTGCTCTATGAAGTATGATACATGAATTATTCCACTCTTGGACACATGCATCTACAGGAAAATGGAAGTACTCCCTCAAAAATTGAAAAACAAAATGGGAGAAAAGAGGAAAGAAAGGATGGATGTATAAACAAATGTAGGATGATGTATATCTTATCTTGGGGTTATAAAATCTATGTTTTCCCTCGTCCTTTGATTTTGTTATATCATGTTTTTTTTTTGTTCATGAACACATTCGTGGAGGGATTCCAACTCACTTGCAGTGGTCACACTCATGAGAATCCTGGAATAAGATAAATTGTTTAGGTATCAGATTCTTGCAGTAAAATCATGACTTTCGTGAATGCATATAACTAAATATTCATCGTTCCCACACAGATTTAGGTACCATGAGTACAATATTTACCTTTTGATGTTCTTCCATCTGAAATTTCTTCTGGCATTTGCATGAAGGAGGAGATAAGTGGAGAAGGCAAGCAAGGTGTTGAAAGAATGCGGTCATGTAATTGTATATGCTGCAATTTTGCACACATGCTCACTCAAGTTGAAAAATCAGCCTGTTAATAATACTGACATGAATTGAAAATGCATCATAATTTAGAATCATGTTCTCGAGATCAATTTGATCATCCCTTTTTTGTTTTCCATATTATTTTCGCTATTCTGAATGAACTTATCTTACTTCATATGTAAATGAAGCTTTCTGTCAAATTTAGTAAGTTCTTTAATATATTGAAAGTTCAGACAACTATCTAATAAAAAAAAGTTCACAAAAGTTTTCATTTCTATGCAGTTGTTCTTAAATGCTCTGTGTCTTGGAACTTTAGAAGTAGTCATGCATGTAAAGCCAGTCAAATTGAGCCTGAACCACAGTAAGCTACTCATACCTCAGCCTGTGCCGATTGCAGGAAATGAAGAAGGCCACAAGGCCGTTAAGTATGGTCCTCACTGGCCGAAAAACCTAAGACCACAAAAAGCTAATAGTTTCAGCTGAGAAATTGAGCAAAATACTCAAGAGGGGGAAAAAACATTACCTGCAAGAGGAGATCTTGCCAGAGACCCTGTAAGATCGAAATGTCATATGTACTTGGCTGTGTCTCCGATAAGTATGTAAGTTCAAAGATGCTGCTAATAGTCTCCCAGATGTCCTTTAGAAACTCATAAGTATTGGAAAGAAGGAAGCCCATGAAACTTGACACCGAAAGCAAGCACTGAATGGGAAGAAGCAAGAAATTCCAAATGGAAGACACAAATGGATACACTGATGTTGCTAAAAAAAAAAGAGAACTTTATAATTTTTATGTATTGCATGAATACCATAACGTGATATTCAAATAAAATCACCTGCAGCCGAGAAGTATGTATAGAGAGATTCAAATGGCCAGAGACAAATATCAGTGAAGACTAGGACCAGGTTCTGTATTGTATTGATAACCGAACACGTCGTTGATGACAGCAGCTCATTGATCTCGGCACAGGTGTTCAGTACAGGAGAAATGAACTCCTGAATTTCTGAGAGGGAGCTAGACAATGGTTCTGCAATTGCCGCAATTATCGTTTTTGTGGCATGGGCTATTGCCAATAACCATCTGCAACTCTTTCGAAGATTTCGGAGGAACAACATAGTTCCAAGATACTTCATTCTTGTGACCATATCCCATGCCTCTATCCAGAGGAAAAGTGGACCACAAAGTCTAGCTGCTGTTGCCTTCAGAACAGGTACATTTTTATATAGATCATAGAACCCAATGAGGACTGTGATTAGAGATACCAGGATGTAGAGTATCCTGACTAGAGGCCGCATCCAGGGGCGATAGAAGTGACAAAAGAGAGGATAGGATTGGAAGAATATGACCCAAGAAGGAAGCCCAGACTCGAGTAAAGTTAGAAGCCTAATATCAGACATAATCACCTGTTGTAGTTTCGATGGAAGCAAACTATCATTGAATCTAAATAGTATCAGTGTGTCTGCGTATTGACTGGGTGTGATAAAAGCCTCCTGCACCTGCTTGCTTTTCACCGGTCTAGTCTCCTGGGATGAACCTAGAGCAGGAAAGTCAGTTTCCTGGGATGATGGTGTACTAGTGGTTTTATCATCAGTCACGGGAAATGGAGATTCTTGCACATCTAAGAATTCTTCCTCCTCAGGGAGGGAATCTAGAGCATGCGCTTTTGGAAGTGACAACTCTTTTGACAAGGTGCGAACGTTGCAATTCTGAATATCTATTTCGGACAGCTTCTTGAGATAGTTCTTGAGGGACTGGGTTTCTGATATGCGGCCTGAAAACCACAATGGCATGCAGCTGGACGCTTGATCAGGGCTGAAGAATTCCCATTTCTTCATGGATCTCACTTCTAGAGCTAGAGACGTGTCGATCTGAATTTAATGTGTAAATATCCTTAAGGTCAAATGATCATTAAGATGAGAAACCTGTAAAAATAGGGTGTGATTCATGCATTTACCTGAAGCTCATTTAGATAGTTGATACCATGCACATCTTTCCATGTCACTTCAAAAACTATGAATCCATGAAGGGATCTGCTCAAGTCCAACACCGCGCGAAGGTACTTGTGTTTCAGTTTCATAGAAGCCACTGATGGAAACCATCTACTAGACTTCCTGGACTTATCGTTGTTGGCTTCATGACGACTTGGGGTAGTTGGCTCCTGAATTGTTTTGGTATTCATAAATGGAGATATTCTGTACTGCAAGTTAAGAGAGAAATTGGAGGAATAACACATGTGTTCGAGAAGAAAAAGGATTACCAAACTATAAAAAAGTTATATTGACTGGGACCTTTGTCACCACCAGTTGCCATAATCTTGCCGATTTTGAGAGCTTGTTCACCAACCATGGCCGGTTGTCGACAAGAATAAGGATCCTTTTGCTAAAGGGAGCAAAATACAGGAAAGCTTGAGAAACATAGGCTTGTATGTCCCTGGTGAATGGATGTATTTTTGTGAGTTTAATAATGCTGAAAGTTCCCAAATTTGAAGTGTTGCATACATTATGACAATCTGAGAACAAATATTATACTTTATGCATGAAAGGATGACACCTTTTATGATCAAACCATGAATTGTGCATATAGACTTAAAAATGGAACTGGAGTTATCTGAATTCGTTTTAAAGCTAACCAAAAGTTGCTTGATAGTTAATTGAATTTGACACTTTCAGATGTTGCATCTTATGTATTAACAATAATGACAATGAAAAAAAATAGCCCATGTTTGTCTCTCCATTTTCACTTCAAAGTTGATTTGAGAACATCTTATTAATTAAGTGAAAACAATAAAAGATGGTAACTGAGTTGGATGACAAGCTGGTTAAAACAACTTGCACGTATTGCAATGTCAGCAATTTTACACTCTTTAGGCTTCAGGTGAAATGAATGAATGAAAATATGTAGCTTGATAAACTGCTTCAATGGCTGTAGGAAAAAGAATCTACAATCTATTAAGAATAAAAAGTACCCGATGGACTTCCATAGCATATAGTAAACATTCTGAATTAACTAATTTGCATGAAGGATGAAAACGTTAACACAATATATGATCCTTAAGTGAAAAGGAACTAAGACAAAAATTCTTGATAATTGGAAACACAATGATGCATATAGGAAAGAGACACACCCGATTTGTAATCCTGTCAGTGGATAGACATCAGGAAGACTCTCCATTTTTTGTTTGCTCTCTATGCTTGCCAGGACCTCAAGATCTTTTCTCCACCCTGTTTGCTACCTCACAAATCTGTCAATATACATTGAAATAATTAACAGGAGTATCATCATGGTTCGTTAAAAATATCCTTTTTTAATTTGTTTTATTCATCTTTCCTTTATTTGGGTGTGGGATGAGGAAAATGGAGGAATATGATCTTTTGAGTTAGTAATATAAAGAATCCAGATCAAGATTTAACAACCTTAATACAAATTTAGGAAAGAAAATGACCTGAAAATAGTTTACTGAAACATCACTCCATCTTATTCTGGCAAAACCTTAGCGTACATTCCTTCCACAAGAAAACATAAAGGCCAAGTCAGCCAAAAACCATAAAAGAAAGCGTTCAACAGGCAGAACCATCTCAACTTTCAGAAGGGAATCCAATTTTTTGGGGAAAAGGCAAGAAATTCATATTCCATTAGAGATATCCATCCACCTCCAGTGCATAAAATATCCGTGTACCGGGAACAATTTTGGTTATCTTACTGAAACCTAAAACCTCAAATACCCCGATCTCTTTGTTAAAAAAAAAAGCTTTTGGCAGCAAGGAGGTGCTTACAATGAAAACAAAGGTGATTTTTTATTCTGGAAAGGTGAGAAAGAGATAATAAACTGGCGAGCAACCATTACCTATAGCAAATGAAACAGAATCCAGTTCCTATCAGAAAGTAGTGCTCTGAGTGCTTTCAGGAGTTCTTCCACAGGCTTACAACATTAATATGAAAGACGAGCCGAGCATCTTAATGGCATTAATGTGATCAGGATTGAGAAGGCTTACAACATTAATATGAAAGACGAGCCGAGCATCTTAATGGCATTAATGTGATCAGGATTGGGACAGCAAACTATATACCGCTATGTCTTAAATTAACATGCAAATGAAGCTTCAGCATGAGGAGCCAATGATTCAGTAGACAAAAAGGGGAGAGAGAGAGAGAGGCAGAATTAAGCAGGAACGGAGAAGATGCACCTCTGACATCTTCAAATATGACAGCGCCAAATAAGGGAAGGAGCTGCCACTACTTTTGTTCCAGACCATGATATCCAAAGCCTATTTCAAGGGGTGGATTTCAACGACGAGACAACTGCGAGGCGCCTCTCCCCCCCCCTCTCTCTCAAGCAATTCAAAAGCAGGTCTTTATATGAATAGTGTTGGAAATTATTTATTTTAGTAGTGATACTTTTAATTATATTATCATGTCTGAAATTCGAATAGTTGTGGCTTTAATTAATTATCAAATGATAAAATATGAAGGAACTCACTTATTTCTTCTCCATTTGGTTTCCTCAAAATTCTTAAATTTCGTCCTTAATTTTCCATTTGTTTTCTTTTCTTTCATTAGCATTAATCCTAACTTAGCTGAAGAGATATTTAATCCTCAGTTACAAGTAACATACTCGATAATTAAAAATGTGCTCACACTACGGATGTCACGTCTTGTGATTCAGGGTCTATTCTATTCATAATTCGGAAATTAATTTAATTTTATATATTTATGACAGATGTTCTAATTCTTTAGGATTACCGCATAGTTCTAATCTATGTGAATTCCTACGGTGAATGATTGCTATCATTTTTTTTATTAGAAGTTAGTAATATATTTTTTATGAAAAATAGTCTAGGTATGAGTTCCATTAAATCTAATTAACATATTATCACCATAAAATAGTATAAAATAAAATAAATAATTTAGTATATTAATAATAACTTAAAGTTTTTTTATGAATATTAAAATTTAATTAATATATGTTTATAAATACGGAAATTAATAGGGGATAAATATGGAATCAATGGAAATAGAGAAAAAAAAAACTATTAAAATGAAAGTAAAGAAAAAAATATGAGAGCGATATATCATATATGTCAATATATATATTATCATCATAAAATAATATTGAAGAATAAAATAAAAAATAATATAATATATTAATAACAAAAACTCAAAGTCTTTTTTATGAATATTAAAATTTATTTAATATCTATTTATGAGATTTTATTATGATTATATGTTATGACCATCTGCGTCCGATTCGGTCCGGTTATGAAAAACATTGACGAAGGAAGAAAAAAAACCGATGCCCTAGTTACCTCAACCTGCCGCCGTGCATTATTGCCGCCAGTTGTCGCCGCCTGCCGCCTGCCGCCTGCCGCCGTGTGTTGCAGCCGTCTGCTGCTGTGCGCTGCCGCCGACTCGCGTTGCTGCCGCCGCACGTTGCTGCCGCCACACGTTGCTGCTGTCATCGCTCGCCGTGAGTCCCCGGTAGTCCCTTACTCCTCCCCTCCCTCAATCTCTCTATCTCTGTCGCCGTTCTTTTTTGTCGCACGCGCCATTCTCTTCCTCCCTCCCTGAGTCGCGAGCAGAGTGCCCTGTGGTCTCCCTGCTCGCGACCTCAGTGCGCAGGCGAGCAGCCGCCCTGCTCACGATCAGGGAGGCCTGCGCTGTTCCATGCTCGCGAGCAGGGAGGCCTTCGCCGAGGTCTAAGCCTCGTGAAGAGGGAGACCGATGTTTATGAATTTAAATTAGGAATTGGATTATATAAGTAACTGGTTAAGCCTGTTTAAGACTTTAAGTTAGGATTATGTAAGTAAAAGCTGTTGTCCTTCACAAATGTGCATGTTAAATTAGGTTTTGATTATGTTGTATGCTTGTATAGAATGTTACAAATGTGTTACAGGTTTAGGTAAAGGAAAATAAAGCATCTGGTTCAGGTTCAGGAGTTGGAAACACAAATGTTAAAACTTATTTTGGCAATTTGGAATTGGTCCTTTGACATGTTGATAACTTGATGAAAATTTTGCTTTATTATAAAGAAATTATAATATTATATTTAGGTTCGTGCTAATTAATATGTAAATAAATAATCTGGTAGAATCATCTGTTCACAATTTACGTTTTTCCGACCCTCCTTGTCATGTCCGTATTATGTTTTGACAACATTGGTCGTGACACTTCTCTACTTCGTCGCTTGTCTCGTATGCCACTTCATTGTGCTTCCCATTATCTATTCGGTGAAAGCATATGACTATTGTATAGCCTTAGACTCTCTTATCAACACTCCAAAACAAAGGCTTTTGTGCTGAGAAAGATGTTTCCTATCTGTTTATAAGTATTAGGTAGCACTTATACTTTTAGATGAATGCATAACAAGTGGCATGCATCAATTACTTTTGGTTTGTAGGAAGCAGAAGTATTAGCTTTCATTTGGCTGTCTATATACTTGAATATAAAATTCATTTTCTGCATTGTTTTGACAGATGGAACTCAAATAATTATTGTCTTAGAAACTTTAAGGACATTTTTTTTCTTTTAGAAAAAATCAGCACTTGGGTGCGAAGTTCTCCAATTCTTGTTCTTCTTCTAGCAACCTAGGTTTGAGAAACTGTTATCTTATTAGGAATATTTCTTCTTGTTAGCATTAAGTTATGGAATTTGAAAGCTCAAAAATTGAAGAGCGATTGAGGTCGCTCCTTCTCCAACTTCATGTGGAGGTTGGGGTCCTCGATCGGATGGTCTACAAGAACAAGAACCAGCATCGACGTGGAACGTACTTTCAGTACCTGTTGAAGGTCTATTTTCCATTTCCTGATCTCATAATCCACTTTCAAGTGTTCATACACAGTTTTGACCTAAGAGTGTTTATGATGAACAGGTGAGGAGGGATATGAACCTTCTTATGTCTGCTAAGCTGGGAGAAATCTTGAAAGTGCTGTTCCCGATCATAGATGGGAAGAAACCTGCTCAACAGGCTTATTTTCCATTGCGGTCGGTGATAATTTTGATTCTGGTTGAAAGTTGTTTATCTTTCTGTATTCTTAAAATCTTCTTTTTCCTTCTGAGTCTTTTTCCACCTGACTGCTTGATTAACGCAGAGCTGTTGGTAGTATTTGGCATTTCTGCTGTTCCAATCATTTAATGGAAGTCTTATGCTAGTAGCTCCATTATTGTTACCTGAGAATTATTTCTATCCATAATAAATTAATGATTATTTGCACATAAAAGAGTAGGTTGTTGCCTCATGTATAGTTAATTATTGCTTGCTACAATAGAGGGTATCCTTATCCTTTTTTCTTGTCTTTGCTGTCATTTTCTTCTTTCTATTTCGTCTTCCTATTGATTTTTTCTTCTCCTATTGGTTCTTTGTGTCGTCTTCCTGAGAAGTGTTTTAGGATCCACAAGTGGCATGTGATTTTGTTAAATATTGAGGAGAGCTTTAGAATGACTGGGAATTGGCAAAAATTTTGCTAGTTTAAAAATATGATAATTGCTTCGTTATGCATGCGACCTGTTCATTGATAATCTACTAGATGAATGGTCTAGTGCTCTCTGAACCCTAAGTTGTTGCTATGATATGGGCATAGTTGCTAAGCATGAGAAAAGTTGTGGTGACTAGAAAAGTTCTCTTTTTTTTTCTAGGTGTAATTGTTTTCACAGCATAGTACACACAAATATTGAAGGTTCTAATCTTGAATATATATATATATATATATATATTGAAGGTTTTGCTTACTGTGTTTTCTCAATTGGCCAATGACACTCTATTTTTACAATACTAAATGATAGTTTTAATATTCAGTTCCAAGAAAAAGAAACCTGCTACAAATCATACTTTTCACGAGCGACTATTGGGTGTTGCACGATTGTTATCTCAGGTTTGTCTTTTCAAAGGAAAAACACTATGATTCGTTCGTAGACATTTGTAGATGTTGTTCTGCAATGGGTTTCTTTCATGTAACCACATCAAATAACAATTTCCTGTTTATGATTGATAAAATTTTGTTGACACTTTCTGATCTGTGGTTGTGTTTTGCAGGCAGGTGAACCCATAATAAAGGCAGCAATGTATCCTTTTCATAAAGGACCCCTGCACAGTGCATCATTTAATACCATGGAAAATATTTCTTTGGAGAGAAATATTAGTAATTTAAAACATTTTGCTCCCCAACTATTACATCTGTACAAGAGTTTCTTACACAAGCAGATCTTCTATGAAATGACATTACACAAGATTCAGGATTAAAGATTTTCTTTTACCTTTCCTTAGACAGATATCTTTATTGCTTGCCAAATCCTTTTTCACAGGATTTTCAATCACAATACTGGCATTGCTTGCACGTCTCCGGGTTCTGGTTCAACAAGTTAGTTCTCTGAACCTATTTGTTTTCTATTTGACCTCATGGATTATTATGATGCAATGCAAGAAGACATGAGTATAAGTTTTTTCAGTGGCTCCATCTCCATTTCTTCATCTCTTTTGCCTTGTCATAGCCACATCTCACATTTTCATAATATAGTGGATGACTAATCATCCTTTCACATCTCAAAAACAAAAGAAGCAATTAAGTGCGTCATACAATTTTTCATGATTTCCTACTAGTTATTTCAAAACTGACTCCCTACTAGTTTTCAAATTTCAATAAATTTTTATCTGCATTTTGCGTTTTCATAATATATAATGGATGACTAATCATCCTTTCACATCTCAAAAACAAAAGAAGAAACAATTAAGTGCATCATACAAATTTTCATGACTTCCTACTAGTTATTTCAAAATTGACTCCCTATTAGTTTTCAAATTTTAATATTTCTTATTTCCCATCTACTTTGAAATTGCGAGCTCATGAACGATGAAAATGATGTCAAAGTGTTTTAAATTTAATGGACGTGGTACTGTATAAAAAAAGTTTCTAGAAGGTTCAATTGTTCAAAGTTTGTCACTGTCATTTAGTTTTTGGAAATGTTTTCCCTCCCTCGTGTCACCCTCCATGAGTGGAGGGCCACTGACATGGCCAAACATGGTCGGGCGCGCCCTGAGCGCCCGGGTGCACATGGCGGCCATGTGGGTCCTTGGGATAGGCCGAGACATCCCTGGGACGTGGCAAAGCTTCTCGGCTCTTCTCCATCAGGCAGGAGGCTTGGTGCGAAGATTCAGGGGTGTTGGATGGTCGGAGCATAGTCAGGCCATATGGTATGGCCAGGCGCACATGGCCAGGCGCGCCCAGGCCATTCTGGGGCGTGTCATCCCAGAGGCAATCCAGACCATCCCGAAACATCCTCAGACATGCAGGAGTCACAGGCCATTGTTGGACTTGCAGGGGCACGTGTGGAGCTTCATCAGGAGGTCCAACAAAGTGAAGATGGCGGTTATAACCGCCATGTCCATGGCAGGCGGCCATGGCCGGAATTCACAAGGTTGGCGGCGACATCTCCCTGGTGGCCGGAGTTCATCAGGACATGTCCAGAGGATGGAGGGAAGAGATCCAATGGTGGATGATCAAATCAGAGTGAATTGGGAAGGCTGCTTGAGTGATTCAAGGAAGGATCTTCAAGGCCGGTTGCATCTAATTTCTAGGAGAGAAATTAGGCTGTGACAATTGTGGTATCAGAGCCCCATTCGACCTTTGCAACATGAGTGAGGATGGCAATCAGCAAGGTCCTGTGACCAGGGGCTGTGCAGAATCACAGGTGGTCACTGGTGGTGGCCCTGCGAACCAGGGAGGTAAGAAGACTCGTTCACTCTCCACTGATCCTCTCCCTCATCTCGAAAGGCATTTAGACCTCTTGGATCATACCGTCCAAGGCATGGACATGACAGTCCGTGCCCTTGAACAAGGTATGACCCAGCAGGGCTTGGCCTTAGATGAGACAAGGACAAGGGGTGAACTGAGTGCGGCCAGAATCAAGACACTTGAAGAAACCTTGGAAATCAGATTGAAGTCCATCGAAATGGACATCATGATGATGAAGGGGCACATGCTGGACGCCACTGGTTGTCGAGTAAGGGCAGCCATACCAAAGTTCACGGGTCCGGAGCCAAAGAAGTATGAAGGTGCAAGGGATGCCACCATCATTGACGACTTTCTTTGGAGTCTTGAGAAGGGGTTCAAGACTAACAAAATTTCAGTGGAAAAGGATCAAATCGACTTGGCGGTGCGGTACCTAGCGGAGGGCGCACTATTATGGTGGAGAAGGATGGAAGAGGAGATTGCGAAAGAGAAGATCGTCATCGACTCTTGGGGCACCTTCACCAAAGAATTGAAGAAGCAATTCTATCCTGGAAATGCCCAGGAGATAGCCATGACCAAGTTGACGAACTTGAGACAAACGGGTTCGGTGAAGGACTACATCGAACGATTCCAACCTCTAATGCTTGAAATGACAGATACTATGGACGAAGCGACGTGGATATTCTTCTTCCTTAGAGGCTTGAAACCTTGGGCGGCACAAGAGGTCAAGCGGCAGAAGGTTGTCACCATTAAGGAGGCCTTGGCAGTGGCCGAGGCTCTCACTGAGTTCAGTGTGGGGCGTGACCAGGGCGCGGCCAAGGACAAGGCTGTACTCTCGGACAAGGTGCAGTCTCACACGAAGAAGGTCGACAAGAAGGGAAAGAAGGAGAAGGAGAGTAAGGTCAGTAAGGAAGGTACATCCAAGAAGTCAGTAAGGTGCTTCACGTGTGGAGGACCACACTATGCTCGAGAGTGCCCAAAGAAGGGCGCCCTGGCCACTATGTAGGGCGCGTCCGAAGATGAGGAGGGCGCCGCACACATGGGGGCCATTATGGCCCTCACTTCAACCTCTGCATCCATCCCACTGAAGAAGAAGAAAGAGGCCACCAGGGGCCTCATGTTCACTGAAGTTTGGATGCAAGGGCAGGCGGCCATGGCTTTGGTCGATACCGGGGCCACTCACAACTTCATGGCCTTGGAGGAGGCACAGCGGCTTGGCATCGACTTCAGGCATGAACCAGGGCTGATTAAGACGGTTATGCAGCCTCACAACCTATACATGGCATGGCCAAAGATATCCAGGTGCGAGTAGGCAATTGGGAGGGCGCCATGTCCTTAACGGTGGTGGCCATGGACGATCACCGCATGGTCCTTGGCATGGAATTCCTGGACCAGTTCTCCGAAGTTCGAGTGACCCAGGAGGGGTTACATCTTGTGTCCCAGGAGGGGACACACCTGGTCCCTTTGAAGAGGGCCAATGTGAAGTCGAAGCTGCTGTCCACCATGCAAGTGTGCAAGGGTGTCCGGCACAAGGAAGAGACTTTCTTGGCTGCCCTCAAACTTCACGAAGTTCAAGGGGATGCTCCTGTCCCAGAGGAAGTGCAGAAACTCCTGGCCTTGTACAAGGACATCATGCCCCAAGAGTTGCCCAAGAAGCTGCCCCCTCGAAGAGACGTCGACCACTCCATCGACTTGGTGCCCGGGGCGCGGCCGCCTGCCATGGGGCCATACCGAATGGCTCCTCCTGAGTTGGCAGAACTTAGGAGGCAATTGGAGGAACTTCTGAAGACAGGATTCATAAGGCCATCAAAGGCACCTTATGGGGCTCCTGTTTTGTTCCAAAAGAAGCATGATGGCACATTGCGAATGTGTATTGACTATAGGGCTTTGAACAAACTAACGGTGAGGAACAAGTATCCTATTCCATTGATCGAAGACTTGTTTGACAGGTTAGGGAAGGCAAGGATCTTCTCCAAGTTGGACCTAAGGTCAGGGTATTGGCAAGTGAGGATTGCCGAGGGTGATGAAGAGAAAACAACTTGTGTTACTCGCTATGGTGCATATGAGTTTCTTGTTATTCCCTTTGGGCTTACTAATGCACCTGCCACCTTTTGTACTTTGATGAACAGGATCTTCCACCACTTGTTGGATAAGTGTGTGGTTGTATATTTGGACGACATTGTTGTGTATTCAGAATCTCTTGCCGAACATGTCAAGCACTTGGAAGAGGTGTTCAAGTTGTTGAGGGAAAACGAACTTTTCGTGAAAGCCGAGAAGTGTTCCTTTGCTCAACCTGAAGTAATGTTCTTGGGACATCACATCAAAGCTGGAGTCATAAGCATGGACAAGGAGAAGGTTCGTGCTATTGAAGAATGGCAGCCCCCCTCGAGTGTTCCGGAGTTGAGGTCATTCTTAGGGCTGACCAACTATTATAGGAGATTTGTGGAAGGGTACTCCAGGAGGGCAGCACCTCTCACTGATCTCTTAAAGAAGGATAAGTCTTGGCTGTGGACAGACACATGTCAAGAGGCCTTTGAAGATCTCAAGGGTGCTATAGTCCAAGGGCCATGCTTGAGGCTGCCCGACTATGGCCGAACCTTTGAGGTACACACCGATGCTTTAGATTTTGCACTAGGAGGTGTCCTTATGCAAGAGGGTCACCCCGTGGCTTTTGAAAGCAGGAAGTTCAGCGATGCGGAGCGCAAGTATCCTGTGCATGACAAGGAGATGTCGGCCATAGTGCATTGTTTGCGCACTTGGCGACATTACCTTCTTGGAAGTACTTTTGTTGTAAAAACTGACAATGTGGCTACTTCTTACTTTCAGAATCAAAAGAAGTTGTCCCCAAAGCAGGTACGTTGGCAAGACTTTCTGGCCGAGTTCGACTATCAACTTGAGTACAAGGTGGGGCGCACCAACGTGGTGGCGGACGCCCTCAGCAGGAAAGTGCAACTTGCGGCCATGAGCAGTGTGAAGGGCGACTTCCAAAATCAAGTGCGAGTAGGCTTGAGTCATGACTCCAAGGCTGTGGAGATCCTTCGTTTGGTGGACAAGGGCAAGACTCGAAGATTTTGGAAGGAGGAGGGCCTGCTTTTCACAACAGGGCGCCGGCTGTACGTGCCTCGTTGGGAGGGCCTTCAACGTCGCATTCTCAAGGACTGCCATGACTCATTATGGGCTGGACATCCAGGTATGGCCAGGACATTGGCATTGGTGGAAGATGGCTACTATTGGCCACAAATGCAGGAAGACATTGAGGCATACGTGAGGACTTGCCTCAAGTGTCAGCAGGACAAGGTGGAGCAACTCAAACCAGCGGGTCTTTTGGAACCTTTGCCGGTGCCCGAATAGCCATGGCAGGTCGTAACCATGGACTTACCAAGATCAGGAGGCTATGGATCGATTATGGTGGTAATCGACAAGTTCTCCAAGTACGGCACGTTCATCCCAGCTCCTAAGCATTGCTCGGCCGAGGAGGTAGCCAAGCTTTTCGTCAACAACGTGGTGAAGTTGTGGGGCATACTTGAGGTAATTGTGAGTGACAGGGATCCTCGCTTTACAGGTACATTCTGGAGGGAGTTGTTCAAACTCCTTGGGACTGAACTCCGTTTCTCAACGGCCTTCCATCCTCAAACGGACGGCCAAACGGAAAGGACAAATCATCTTCTAGAGATTTACCTTCGACACTTTGTGGATGCTAAAAGAATTGGGCAAAGTTGTTGGATGTTGCTCAATTCTCTTTCAATATGCAGAGGAGCGAGACTACACAAAGGAGTGCCTTCGAAGTCGTCACTGGCCGGCAGCCCGTGACCCCAGCAGCCTTGGCAGCAAGGTATGCAGGAAGGTGTCCTGCAGCCTTCAAGGTGGCACACCATTGGCAAGAGGCTTTGGAAGAGTCCAGGGCCATCCTTGAGAAGTCGGCAAGGAAAATGAAGAAGTTTGCAGACAAGAAGAGGAGACATCTGGAGTTCCAGGTGTGACCAAGTGTTGGTGAAGTTGAGAGCTCGACAATTCAAGGCTCTCCGAAACTTGCACCAAGGCCTCATGAGGAGATATGAGGGCCCTTTCACCATCTTGAAAAGGATAGGCAAGGTGGCCTATCGTGTGGATCTTCCTGCTCATCTTCGCCAATTACATCCTGTTTTCTATGTAAGTATGTTGAAGGCATACCATGCTGACTTGGAGGAACTAGGGCGTGCATCCGAAGTTCGAAGGCCGGTCAACGACATGTCTACTTCCCCAACTACAGGTGAAGGCCAGCAGTTGCCAGGGTTGGCAACGTCTTCAGTGGGGGAGGAATGTCACCCTCCATGAGTGGAGGGCCGCTGACATGGCCAGACATGGCCGGGCGCGCCCTGAGCGCCCGGGTGCACATGGCGGCCATGTGGGTCCTTGGGATAGGCCGAGACATCCCTGGGACGTGGCAAAGCTTCTCGGCTCTTCTCCATCAGGCAGGAGGCTTGGTGCGAAGATTCAGGGGTGTTGGATGGTCGGAGCATAGCCAGGCCATATGGTATGGCCAGGCGCACATGGCCGGGCGCGCCCAGGCCATTCTGGGGCGTGTCATCCCAGAGGCAATCCAGACCATCCCGAAACATCCTCAGACATGCAGGAGTCATAGGCCATTGTTGGACTTGCAGGGGCACGTGTGGAGCTTCATCAGGAGGTCCAACAAAGTGAAGATGGCGGTTATAACCGCCATGTCCATGGCAGGCGGCCATGGCCGGAATTCACAAGGTTGGCGGCGACATCTCCCTGGTGGCCGGAGTTCATCAGGACATGTCCAGAGGATGGAGGGAAGAGATCCAATGGTGGATGATCAAATCAGATTGATGGAGGAAGATCCAGCCATTGGATTAGAAGTTATGTAATAGGTAGTTATGGTTGACATTTGAATTTGAATTGGATGGTTTGAATTCAAATTCTGGACAGCAGTTGGCTGATCCATACACTATAAATACATGTAAGGTTCCCACATTTTGGGACAAGTGATAATGAATGTCTTCTTCCCTCAATTGGCCGAGTTCTCTATATGCTTGCATTGTGTGTGTGTAACTTGACTTAAGTAAGAAACTAAGAGTGAGTTAAGGGCGTGTGAGAGTTCATCTTTGAGAGAAAAATCAGAGTGAATTGGGAAGGCTGCTTGAGTGATTCAAGGAAGGATCTTCAAGGCCGGTTGCATCTAATTTCTAGGAGAGAAATTAGGCTGTGACACTCGGGCCCTCGCTATGCAATTACTGTACCATCTTCTTCAAGATAACCTAACGTTCCCAGGATAATGTTTTATCTTCTTTTTTTTTTCAAAAATCACAACTAATAGTTGAAGTTGGATGTGCTATTGTGTGAACACATGGAACCAAACAATTTGGGTTCATGTTCTTGTATGATCTAAGATGTGCAAATATCTTGCCTGTGACAATTAGAAATAGTATAGTGTACACTTTTAGTTGTCCTTTTAGGCTGCGTTTGGATGTAGAATAAGATGGAAAAAAAATAGAAAAATATGTTCCTAAGAACATAAAACTTTGTTGATATCCTAATTTTAGTTTGGCTGATAGATTAGTATTGGATATTTATATTGGTGTTTGGAATAAAATAAATAAAAAGGAAGAATATAATATCATAATGACATATTTCTCCTTGATTGAAAACACTATATATAATCAGTCAACTTTTTATTTAAACTTGTCAAAACAGTGAAATGACTAACATGTCCTTAGTTAGTAGTCTAGGATAACTTGTATTCTTTCAAAATAGTTGAATATAATCAGTTAGATCATATTTCTTCTTTGTACTAGGTTGTTATTGTCTAACTTTCGTTCTTTGGTTTCTTCTGTGTTTCATCAGATATTACTTGATGTTGTTATGGTATTTAACAAGGTCTCATCTCTTTCTCATGAAAAGCAATCTGTGAAACTTGCTCAGGATGGAATAGAGGTCTGTTTTTTCAGCAACTTCACTGTTTTTAAGTCAATTTCAATGAAATTTCCTCTCAGGAAAAAAAAAAACAATGATGTTTAGATCTGTTTTCCAATTGCACAAAAGACATTTTGTGTTGCATATGCATCACAAAACTGAACCATCAAGTTTGCAAGGCACACATACCTTGTCATATCTGATGTAATTGTATAGCATTCATGATACTCATAGTGTGCTTTCCAGTTCGTGCAATACTATATCACATCCATGAAGTTCAAGTATTTGATAAGGTTTGTCTCATGCAGATCTTCAGGGAGTATTATCCCTCTACGAGAAATGCTCTAAAACTATCATGCGTCTGGAAAGAAGACAAGTTTGTTTTGGTTGAAAAAAGAGAAAACGTAGATGAGAATATCCAAGATAACAATCCGGAGGCCAGCCCATTAACAATGCCAGTCCACTACGATACTTTGAATTTTTTCAGCGAAGGTTATCCTCTCAGTTTTTATTGTTTATTGTTGTTTCTGCCGATTCTATTCAGAATTCCTCTTGTTCAAACATCAGTGCCAAATAAATTGAAGCTTAAGTTCTGGTTCATTTTCCAAAACATGCGATGGTTGCGTCTTTTGGCAACCATCCTTCCCGCTCTAAAAAAAATCGAATACGTTTACCTCAATGTGCTTTTCAAATGTTTTTATGGTGACTTTCACACCAAAATCATGTTAATTTATCAAGTTATGCAATACATTGTAGCATTTCTAGGTGAGGATTAATAATCACTCCAAAGTTTGTGCTTTTCTTTCTGTTTCGTGTTTGATAATATGACGCAAGGAGAAAAAGGTTCTTTTGAAAGCAGACTTGATCATTACTATAGGGGTGAATTAGCATACTTTTAATGAAGGTTTCTTATGATTTTCCAACAAGTCAGATAGCATTCAGTAGGAGATGCTTAGTGCTTACTGTTATCGTCTTTATTGGATTCTATTATTTGGGTTCTGACATTATGTTCTTTTATCCTGGTCCTGTTCCATGAAATTTAGCTTCCAAAGAGGATGATTTTCCAACAAGTCAGATAGCATTCAGTAGGAGATGCTTAGTGCTTACTGTTATCGTCTTTATTGGATTCTATTATTTGGGTTCTGACATTATGTTCTTTTATCCTGGTCCTGTTCCATGAAATTTAGCTTCCAAAGAGGAAGACAGCCTAGACTCCTTCAAGACAGACCTTCTCACGGATGGATTACAACTTCCCACTCCGTCTTCTGCATATCAAGCAACCATTGATAACAATAATGTGCATTGTCAAGGTGCATAACTTGTGTCTCAAAGAAAGAAGCATCCTTTCTTCAATCGTTTTTCTTGATAAAGTAAAACCAAGTGCACTTGCTTCAACTTCCAGGATTGGGTCATGGGCAACCCCAAACTGAAAGAAAAAAAGTAGCCTTTGTTGCAGTGAGGACATCACCCTCTGTATCCGACACAAATCAGCCATCCAAGAAAATAAAACGGGACCTTCCTTTCAGTAATAATACGGAGAACGGCGACAAAGAGGGAGATCCTTTTTGCGAGCTCTTAACTTCTGGAAGGCCAGATCGTAGCATTTAACTTGCCATGGACAAAATAGCCGATACCCATCGTCTGAGCTCAACTTAGACTCGAGTGGTAATATCAGAAGAGCATGAGCTTGCTACATGATCTTTGGTTGTATCGAGCAAATCCTGAAGCAGTCATGGGAAGCAAGGTGAGATGGTGCGTGCTGTTTCTTTTGCATGCCAAGATGTCATCCTCTCCTTCCAAAGTTTCTTTACATACTCCAAGAAGGAAAAGAAAAGTTCATCTGTACAGAGAATTTTACTAACTGATATTTATAGCTGCTCCCAAAGATGCGACGACTTGCCAAGTAAAGATATTATTTTACTTATTGCATGCCCTTTCTTGCTGTTTTTTTTTTATAGTAGTATGATTTAGAAGTTTCTTTATTCAAGAAGTGACGTTTGGAATATGCAAGTGGTGTTAAAAGCGTATATGTATTGATACCAGTGATGTCGGATATCAAATCTATCCAAGAGTCGATGTCAAATATTTGACCAAGAAACGGGTTCGACTCACCCGGATGGGTCCACTGAATTGAGGGATGGTTCAAAATATTATGTCTTTGATAAGAAAAAATTTGAATGCCGGACCCACTAGATTATATAGAAACTAAGGAACATAAAGTGCGATTGAAATTATAATTTTCATAACATATCATGTTATTGATATTACATGTTTAAAACATACTAATGAGAATCTTAAGTATGATAATTTACATTTAAAATGTTTAGTCTCATTTAAATTTGTAAGAAAGACATTGAATATATTTAACATAAAATGCTATTAATTTAATTCATCTTTTTGCATCATAACTTTTTACAACCTTCCCACATGCAAAAGGGGGGCCGTGCCGCCTCTGCTAGCTCGCCAGTGCACGAGATGGCAGAGGGGGGCGCTGACCCCTCTTTTCTTCCTTGTGCGCGGCGAGGAGCAAAAGGGGGCCGGACGCCCCCTAACTTGTCGGCTCGCGAGGTGGCAGAGGGGTGTGCCAGCTTCCCTTTTCTTCCTCGCGCGCAGCGAGGAGGAAAAAGGGTCCGCGAGCTGGCAGAGGGGGCGTTCGCCCCCCTTTACGAGCTCACAAAGGGGGTGTCGGCCTCCTCGTGAGCTCACCGGCGCAAGGTTCGGCTCTCCCCTTTCATTTTTTTATTCATTTTTATAATATTTTTTATTATAATATTTTTATTATGCCATGTTATTTTTTATTACATTTTATTATGCCACGTCAGGTCAAATGGATGAATCATGCAATAAAATCAAAAGTGGAGGACATTCTAGTTACAAATTAAAATTGAGGAACCGTTTATGATTCGACTCAGTTGGGGGACGATCCTTGTAATTTATCCAGATGTTCTATACTTATGCAATTCTCTTGCACGTACCACGAAGCAAAAAAAAATGCAACAATCATATGTACAAAGCCACACGAACAAGCTGTTACAAGCACCCAACTCTCGGGCGAACCTTGATGCTCGCATGCTACTTTGAGCAATATTATTTGTTCCGAGTAAATTACACAGCTCATTCTCAACTTCAATTTATAATTTGAATGTCCCCCAATTTAATTTTCTTGTATGTTCCGTCTACTTGACCGATGATAGTGGATTTCTCGGTTTCCTTGCTTATGGCCACCACATAGGTCATTTCTCTTTAATTCATGTCATTTAAAAAATAAGATAAATATATAATCAAATAATATTTAAAAATAAAAAAATCGCTTGCACGGAGCTCCTCTTGTGCGCGCGTGAGGGGGGTGGGGGTCGGCCCCCCTATGACGCCCCCTTTCTCTCTCATGAGCCAGCGAGTGCGTGCAGAGAGAGGAATGGGGGTGTTAGCCCCCCGTGAACCCGCACAGAGGGGGAGTTGGCACCCCCATTTCCTCTCTTGTGGCCAGTGAGGGGGCGCGGCCCCCCTTTTCTGCTTCGCTGGCCAGAGCGAAGGAGAAAATTGACCCCTTTTTCCCTTGGCGGACGCGAATGAGAAAGGAGGGTCCTCTTTTTCTACTTCGTTCGCATCCGACAAAGCAGAAAAGGGCTCCTTCGCTTGTGGCCGGCGAAGCAAAAAAAGGGGGGCCATGCCCCCTCTCCCTCCTCGCCGACCGCGAGGGAGGAAATGGGGGCGCTGGTCCTCCTTTGTGCGAATTCAGGCCAATGTCGACGCACGCGAGAGGAGCTCCGTGCGAGCGATATTTTTTATTTTAATATTATTTTATTATATATTTATATTATTTTTTTAAAACGTGGATGAAATAGAAATTAAAATTGAAATTGAAAAAATAATATATTTATATTATTTTTGAATGATCTATGTGACGGTTATGTAAGCGAGGAAACACACTATCGGACGAAGCGTGTAAGAAAATTAAAATTGAAGGACATTCCAATTACAAATTGAAATTGAGGGATCATTGAAATATTGAGTCTTGAGGGACCTCTGAGATATTGAGTCAAAGCTGAGATAAATACGTTTCTGAATTCATGAATAACGCTCATATCACTAATTAGAAACTTCAGGAATTCTAGAGTTACAATGCTTTTCATTTGTGTAGAGTTCGAACCCATATTTGTGTACAAGGTTTCAACCACTTAGGAGCCCAAAAAAGGGATTATTTATGGCGGAATTCAGCTCTGACCCAGCCGTATATAAAAGAGACATGTCCACCTTTTCCCTGGGTAGGTACAGAAATTCATCGCCAAGCTTCTCGAATCCACATAGCTCAATAAATTCAATGGCTCCCTCAACCTTACCAATCCTATCCTGTAAGAGAGATCAGGGTTAAGGATCAAATACAAAGTCAATTCGACACTGTTTGATAAAAGTAAACTGAATTCGATTAATCACATGAACTTTTGGATTATTAAGTCGAATCTTCCGGAATTTCTCTTCATCTGGGCTTCGTGCAACATTACCGACAACTGTAAGAAGCGTTTGGAATGCTCTCATTACTCTAGCATCTTCATCCTATCACAGGCACAGATAAGCATAACCATATACAACAATCATACATTTGATGAAAATATTTCATAGCAAAATTTACATTCTCTCCCCAAAAAATGTTCTGAAACTACAACACCCTCATCTCAGAAGTTGAAATAATTTTGCTGGTCAGAATGAATGAGAACGTAAAGATAAGAAAAGTTAGACTTCAAAGTAGATGCAAGATAAGACTAAAAGGAGATAATCATATCACGAACTCTCGAATATATTTTGTGGTTAAGGTAGCTGTCCACAGTCCGGTGCTGTTCATAATGTAACTAAGAATTGAAATTGAGTATACTTATCACTTTAGTTCAAAGACTCAGATACCTTGTAACGTTTCTTCATAGCTCGTAAGCTGCTTCTGAAATGTTCTGCCTTCGTGGTAGACCTGACAGTTACAGTCCTCTACAGGTTGCAAATGAAGACAGTAAGATATATCTTCAGATTTGTTTTTACTTGAGAGTTCATAGACCATAATGTTAGACCTATTTCAGACACATACTAATACCTTTCCGTCCTTCCGAAAACCTGTGGAAGATTTTGTAGCTTTATGAGATTGGGAATGCAACTCCGCCTATGTTTTATAGCCGGTCCCAAGCCCGGATAAAGGAGGAGGGTTGTGTTAGGCCTCGACAGCCAGCGTAAAATTCTGTCGAATCTTATGAACATGGATCAACGAATAGGCGTCGTATGATCCATGTAGTCGACCCCACCTAGTGGGATAAGGATTTGTTGTTATTGTTGTTGTATGAGATTGGGAATGCCCACCAAACCTTCCTCTTCTTTCAGCCTGAATGTGACATAAAATTGTGTTAAATGTAATTTTTTTAGAGGGTTGTATAAATGAAATCAAATGGTCAATGACTTCTACAAGGCTCATTGATGTAATACAAATCATAATATGGTTAGAAAATGTAGGAAACAACGTATACACATGCTTGGAGTACATATGAAGAAAGTGGACTAAGAACATGGAAGTTTTAATATGAAGTTATCAGATTTTTTTAACCAAAAGTCATCCTCTTTCCTCCAAAAAATAAAAATAAAATAAAAAAGTTATCAGTTTTTTATCTTTTTTCTTTGAAGAAACATTATGTGTGTGTGAGTGTATGTGTACCTCTTTATTTGCGTTCAGAATCCTTGGAGAAGCCTCTATTAGAACAAAAAAGAAAAGAAACTCTTTGAAGATCTAACAAATACGCTATTTTTTTCTATGAAGCAGAAAAAGACGAGCAATAACTAGGAAGGCGAAAACTGTATTTGTCAATAGTATCTACTCGATTTAGCATATAACAACTAGATGGAGGATGACGTATATACAGATTGACACATGAAAATATTTGTCAAGTTATATATCGAGGGACATAGGATACTGCCACAGTCAAAATTCCAGAGAAATAAATGACCTTGTCATTTTCTAATTGTTGAAGAATTTTCTCCCTTGCAATTCTCTCTTCCTCTTTTTCTGCTCTCTTCAACAGCAACATTCTGCAGACAAGCATCAAACTTCAGTGCAAGAGATTACTATCAGTATATCAATAGTCAGCAGAACATGCACAATTCAAAAGAGATAGCTTATTGGATAAAGCATATTTTTGCTGAATAGATACAAGCCTTTTTCTTTCATTTTCCTCATTGATTAACTTTGCTTGCATAAACTGTTTGCCTGCACGAATCCTGTTCTGCAATAAGCAGAAAATGTCAAAGTTACTATGAAAAGATACACGATATCAAACCAAGATTGGTGCTTTGATCTAAACTGCAATCTAAACTTTAGATATGTACTTGTGATACAAGATACATAAAGTTGAGAATAGGAAAATGGAAGTTGAGTAAACATGCCTTCTCTCGTTCTCTTTCTGATCTTGTTTCTTCTTCATGTCTTCTCTTACGGCTGCGTTCTCTACAAGCATTAAACAAAATGAAAAATGAGATGAAAATGTACTATAATTGAGAAAAAGAATTGGTTTGTGGATGGAAACCAAACAAGGATAATATACTTCAGATTCAAAACCAAGAGTATTGATGCGAACACGTTAATGAATCCAGGATGTGACAATCCATTGAATGCACAACAAGTTATGAATTAGCTCAATTATGGCATTAATTTAATCTATATGGTTTTCACTGTATGAAAGTTCAATACCCGAGGCCAAGCAATAGTGAATTGTAGATTAAGAAAAAATGACCAATCTGATAAATTTGCTATCTGGACAACAATCAATCCACTAGCAAAGAATAAACTTCTCCATAGTTTTTTCAATGACTGACATTAATTCCATCGATAAATTATAAATTATATGTTAATAGAATTGTGAACTCAAATTGTTTACTGCAGAAGAAACTAAAAGATTCTGTTGTGGAAATTCTTACAGCAGTCTCTCCTGACATGTCAAAATATTGTGGTCCAGTAGCAACCATCACAAAAAATTAAAGCAGTGCAGTATATTATGCTTTGAGTCATCCAACTTAATTTATATGTAAATTCAGCCAATTTGGTTTTAAATTGATAATACGATGTCTTTCTAATACAACTTTTTTTACACAAATGATTATTATATTGTACCTACATGGATATCTATCATCAAATTATTGCATCTGGGTAGCATATACTGATTCGCAACAAATGCACTCTAGCTCAAACCAGTGATTGGATTCTTGCTGGACTATTGGCAAGACACACCTTTACTACATGATAGCATGCCACCAGAAACTGCATGTCAGTTTTTTTGTTTTTTTCTTTTTTTGAGAGGAACTCTAGCCAGAGGTTGGATTCACTCAAACCCTTGTGTCGGCAAGACACACATCTCTGCAACATGATGGCATGGTAGCCAGAAACTGCATGATATATGTCATTTAATTTTATTGTTTGAGACTGGAAAAGTTGTAGACATCCTGATTCACTTCAATAAATTTCATGTACGGTCATCCAACTTTGAAGGTCTTCCAAAAAAGATCATCGAACTTTAATTTATTATATGATTATCCAACTTTCAAACATCTTAATCATGATCATCGTAATCGGTGATTGAAGGTTAAACAGTTAAAACGTTGACGTGACCCCTCCTCTCTCTCACAATGTGTGTGGAGTGGGGCACCCCTCTCTTCTCCAGCACCAGTGCCAGAGAAGAAAGGGGGAGGGGGCAATGGCCACCTCCCATGAGAGGTTTTTTCTTTATTAATTTCAAATGTGATGTGGAGAATGTTTTTTTATTTTTTTCATTTCATTTTTTTATTATTTTAAATGCTAACGTGGATGTGGCATCAGTGTTTTTACTGATACATCTTCAATCACTTATGATCTTCCCAATTGAAATATTTCGAAAGTTGGATGACTATATAATTACAAATTGCAGTTCAATAATCGTTTAGGGAAGATCCCTAAAATTGAATGATCAACAACAACAACAACAAAGCCTTATCCCACTAGGTGGGGTCGGCTAAAATTGAATGATCGTACGTGAAATTTACTCCAATTCAATTTAATATTGGAGCTTGATGGATGAATCCCAGTTATTATTATGTTGATATAAAGACTAAAACTTCCATATCTATTGTTACAAAACAATACACAATAGAATATTAGCCCCTTCCATTCCATCATATAAATTACTGCAAGATCAACATGCAAAACCAAAGGAGAACAAAAGAAAAAGAAGTAACACAGACCGTAAGCATTGCAGTTCATTGTTCACTTCATCTGGGGTCATCCATGATGACTCACCTTCTATGTTGATCTCAATGGGGACCTGAAATTTTCATATTTTAAGGTGACTAGAGATCTTTATACATGAAAAAAATGTTACTTTGAAAGCATGACACATGTTATTAAGGAGATAAACTGAAATATTTCACTGCTGATGAGTAAGTACAGCATTGATCATGAGGAAGGTACATTAAATTTCTCACCAAAGGCATCTGATCAATATCTGGGTCGCCTTCATGTTCAAGGACCCACATAATTGCTTCTTCTATGTTATTGCTGCCTGAAAGATGAAGAAATTCTTTTGACACTTTAATTACTTTAAGTCAGAGCACAAGTATCTAGTGGGGAAGAAGTTTACAATCATAGATAATGATCACTTTTCCTGTGCTTCTACTTTTTATCACAAGAAGCTGAATGGATTAACTCTGAATGGATTAAGAAGTTGTAGACTCACTCAAGGATAAGCAAGTCAGAAAGCCAAGAAGTGAGAAGAATTCCAAGCACAATCATGATTAGTTATTAGAACATTAAAAATTAGAGTCGGTACAATTTTCTTTAAGAAATTTACATGTATTTCATATAACATTGATTGTGAAGTTTAAATACAGCTCTGAGTGTTTTTTAAGTTCCAAATGAAACACCTGAGGGAGGGTTGACACCCCTCTATTTGCCTTAGAATTCGCTACATGTTTTCTTTTGATTCTGGAGAGTGGAGTTTGATAAGTGTCATTAATATATTTCTTGATAAAAAAATGAAGTGTAGTTATGTCATACTTGCAGCTAACAAAAAACTTTAGATGTTTAATGAATATATATGCCTATAAATCAAAATCAGAAGTTAGATGTTACAGGAAAAAAATAAAAAAATGAAATATCTCATTGATGACTAACCAGAAAAATGAAGTGCTCTTGTAGCACGAGCTGTTGGAAATCCCATTGACTCAAGCTCCATCAGCAATTGTTTGTCAACTTGTGGAGTTGCCATTTCTGCAGAGCAAAAGAAAAATATAAGAAAAAAGAATGAGAAGAATATTACTGTCCCTAACAATACTTGTCAAGGCGCACTTGTGAAAATCCTAGTGACGATGCAAAATGAGTTATTCATTTTCTCTTGTGATTCTACATAGCTTCGCTTCTCCAACAATACCGCTTACTATGGTAGTTCATGACGTGAATGGTCTGGGTCCAAATGATATAATCTCACAAGAGATTTCTAGGAGCAAGAGCTTTTGTTAATTATCTATTTAGATTCAAATACCTCCCTATTAGTTTTCAGCAAATGTACATCAAATACTCCCTGGGGTTCTATCTGATGTATCTAAGGACCAAAATTTTTAAAGCGCTAAGAAGCCAAACTCATTGTACTTTATCAGTACCTAAATGCCGTCTAATAATACAATTCTCACCCTCCTACACGAAAGATTATCAAACCACGACGACATTTTACTTCCGCGAATCCCCCAATTTCAACTAGTTTCACACTTTTACAAAAAATTCTAGCATATAGAACATCAAATGTTGCTCCGTAATATCATCCCAACTGTACATTTAAAATTCTTCGGAAAAACGACAACCGTCCCATCAAATCGCAATTTTTTCCTCCCGGTGAAAGATCCCTTCTTTCTCTACGCTTTCGAACAACGGGCAGCAATAAAAATCATCGGGGATCAAGACACTGGAGGGAAACGCATCTGCACAGAAACTCGAGCCGGTTCAAGGGGGAATCAGCCAGTTCTTAGTTCTTACCGGGCTGCGATAACTCCGGGGATCGGCTCCTCCTCGCTCCCGGCGGCTGGGTCCGCCACGCCTCCAAGACAGCTCAATATAAGGGGAGAGCTGGGGCTGGGCGGCCTCCATGGGATAGGGAGAAGAAGAGACGGAGAAGTGGCGGAGGAATCGTCGTCTTCTACTTCTTCCTTCCTTGCTTGAGTCGCAAAGTGCAGTGAAGCGGAGGTTAAAGAAGTGGTTCTTTATATACCTTCCCGCGATCTCGTTCCAATAGGGGTCTCCTTTTTCGCATATGTAACCCGATCCCGTTTTAGTTACCATACGTTCCAAAGGTAACCCCCACAACAAGTTTTTTTTTCCTTTTTCTTCTTCCCCATTTTAAGCAATTGAAGCCAAAATTGTAAGTCAATTTGGATTAATTTATAAGTACTCCCAATGAGTCTTTAATTCTAATTTAAATGTTTTAGTATAGTTCATTGTATAATAATATTGTGTAAAATTATTTTGGTGCAGTTGGTCATGAGATTATCTAATATGTTGGATTGTGGCGACGTTTTATTTGGATTATCGAGATTAAGTAAAGTTTATAATTTAGTTGTAATTTGATTCTCAAGTCCTTTAAATATTTAATTATATGAAAAGTATTACATTTAGGGTTTTTTTTACTTTTAGATATTTATTTGTTTCACTGTTAAGCCCACCAATAATTTGTCGACGATTTAAAAGTCTACACAAAATGTACACGTTATTTTTTGAATGAGGAAAAAAAGTTGTGTTTGACAAGAATTTGTCTGAGTTTTGCCAAATACAAGAAAAATTAGTGTGGACTCGACAAGAATTTTAATTCCGATCAATATCGAAAATCTTCTCAAATTCTCATTCGAAAGTTTCCGCCGAGGGTTAGAACTTCAGTTCTCGCTCCACACTCGAACTTGCCTCTTAACCCAAGTTGCTGTAATTATATTCAATTTCGACTCTACTGTATACATTGATGCGTCATTGAAAATTCTAACGGTCCTCCAAATATTTCTTATAACTGGATGGAACATATATATCATGTCACCATAAAATTTCGATAAGTTGGAACTTCAAATCAAACATAAAGTAGTAACAAAAACATCAAATAAAAAAGTTATCAGAACTAAAATTCTAAAGTCCAACACAACCATTATTGTATACTAGTTCGAAGACTCTGCGTTGCATGCATGATGCGAGGTCAGTAATTGTTACATGATTATGAGTGATATTTAGTTCAGATCGAATTCGTAGAGTACTTTGATTTGATTAAAAAAAAATACACTGGCCAACATGAAATCTGTTAAGAGTTAAGACACACACACACACACAAAAAAAAAAAAAAAAATCAAAGTTCAACGCAGTCCAAACTCAGTTTAATTGATCAATTTAAATTATCTTCGCAGAACTTTCACATTTATGAACTTAAAAAAGTCGCATGAATAAAATTTTAAGAATAAATTAAATCAGTTTGATGATAATAAGTGTACAATGATTATTTAGTTTGCATTATCAGTGCAACCAACAAACTTTTAGGAGTATATATATTTAGAAAAACATGTGAAAAAAATAAAATTATTATTTACTATATTATATATATAAACTAAAAAGTGTCTAATCAATATTTTTTCTATTCCCACGAAAAATAAAAATTTGAAATTACATTACTATTTTTCTTTATGTTGAAAGGTTTATTTTGTAGTTTAATCAAATCAAACTCCACTTCTAATCAATTTTAATTTTTTTAGTCATGTATAAATAGATTATTTCATAAAATTGGCATATTTGTATTTTACTCCCCGTAACTCTTCCTTAGCCAGGCTTGGGCAGCAAGTACAAGTATTAATAGCATAGCAAAAAAGCGTTCCTCGTCATTAATATGTTTGCTCGTGATAATTGTGGCCTATCGGGATACGAGAAAGTCCACAGGGAGGAATTCCTCCGGGCGTATTACTGTTTTTCACCGAGTGGGTGGATCGGAGCGATTGTAGCGAAAAATTGAGGTCGGAACTAGCAAACGGAGGCATCAAAGCCGTAGTGCGCTAGCACGCCCTGTTATTTTTCAGCAGGCTTCGACAGCTGCGAGCGGAGCGTCGAACAGAAAGAAGCGAGCCGCGCTAGGGCGCTACTCTTCCTTTAATACTCATCATTCCAGTCAAATTGAATTTACTTTGTATATTGAAAATATCTTAGTATATAGATTCTTAGCATTTTTTTTTTGAAATTTAATGACTCATCAACTGTCATAATTTATTATTGGATTCACTATAAACATTGAATATATTAGTGGGCTAATCTTTCTAAATTACTGAAATCAAATTATCTGAGCCTATCACAATGAAAATATTTTATTTTATAAAGCAACAATTCACATTGGCTAAAAGGAGAGTATCTTCCTAAATTGTCACTCAAGTGGCAATGTGATTTTAGCTTGTTTTCATTTATATCTTTTTCAATTAGACAAATAAAATATAAAATAATACAAGAAATTATATAACAATAAAATTATTACTATTACTACCATCATAATTAATAATATTAATTTATCTAAATTATTATTTTATATTTGTTATTCACATGAATTGCATATTACTATCAATTATTATTTTGAATATTACATATATTTATTACCATTATTTTCATTTAAAAATAAATACAATATATATATGTATATTTAATTTATTAATTTTATAATTTCTTGTTCAAGTTTTCAGCTGGATTAAATAACTTTTAACATGACATCAGTGATAAAGAATATTTCAGTAAACATTATGCATTACCTAGTATTTTTTATTATAAGTAAATAGTGTCATTTGAAGTGTTCAAGAGATTATTTATATATAATAAATAAGATAATACACACACGTTGTTGATAATTTAATTAAAAAACATCGTTATATCACATAATCTTGATTGCTAGTAATATGGAAAAGTAATGTAGTTAACTCAATATTTTTTGCTCAATGAATCCAACGATAATAATGCTACCCTTTAAAAAGGAAGGCGTAATTAAGTTTTTCATCTTTTTATTAAATATTTTATTTTCTTGTTATATAGGAAATCTGATTACAAAGTTATATATTTATGATTATATGCATTATATATTCGTCTCATAGAGAATCAAATTAAAACTCTTGCTTCAACTAGAATTGTGTTTGTTTGTCTATCTTTTTTTTATTTATCTTTGGACTTCTTATCTATTTATAGTTAGTTAATTCATATAATTAATATTTTGCACATATATATAAAATCAATTTTTATATTCATCCTTCGAACTCGTGGGGTTTATTACTATATACAAGGCAAGCCGTATTACTCTTCTCTCTCTCCCCGTCTCGCTCGCGTCTTCTCTGGAAACCTCTACTCCCTGCCCTCGCATGGCACCACTGGCGACTATACCCAACAGCGTCGGTGGCGAGGCTCCGTCCGTCATTTTTCTCGCTCTCTCTTCCGGCGGCAAGTGTCCGTCGACGGCTGCGGTGCCCGCCGGCGACGGAGGGGTGGACCTGGCCGCTATCGGGCGGGCGTTGGGGCTCGAGCCTTCCTCCGTCAGGCTCAACAGCTACTTCCTCAGCCGCGGCCCCGACCTCAAGTCTTCCGTCACCTGGACCACTGTAGTCGCCTTTTTCTCCTCCCGCGGGCTCCCCGTCGGGACCTCCCGCCTCGATCCCGTCGTCGTCCAAGGGAAGCCGGCTACGGCCGCCGCCGCCCGAGGTGAGGACAGTCAGGACACTGACCTTAGAAAGTTTCGATTTTTCTTGGCTCAAGCAAGGAAAAACATCATCTTGCGACGAACCTGTGAGGCATTGTGCACTTGATCACAGAGGAACTAAAAATTATTATAATTTAGTTGGGAGCGGCAGAGTAGTAACTGGTTCGGCTTGCTGTTCATTAGGCAATATTTATTCTTCAGGTCGATTTATTTGAATGCATTGATCTTATTCAATGTTCATTGTTTTCTGAATTTTGAAGATAAAGATGTGGTGCAGTCCGTTAATTAGAGAGGGCTGCAATGTCATAAAACTCTTGTGGTCATGGATGATTCAGTTTTGAATAGAGCGTTTGCCATGGTTAATCCTCTGTAGGATGTGTATCTTGCCTAGTGGTTTCATAGCCTCCTTCATTCAGTTCCATGATAAATAGTTTTAAGATTAGCCAGTCACCAAGATCATTTCTTTAATGGGTGACAACACTACATTGATCCCCTCTGGTTCATTTTTGTGGTCAGGAAACAAAGTGCACAGTCCTCTTATTTCACTGCAGCCGATCCGATCAAAGTTTGCAAATAGTTTCTGTACTTGTACTACGGTTGGAAAAGCCTATTAACTTGTCTCATTAGCTTAAATTTGTTGTAATGTTTTTTTTGTTTGATTTTGTGAATCCATTATGCATGAATTGTATCTGTTTCTGTGATTACTTTGCTCGATTTTTTCTTTATTTGAGTGAGCTTCACGTAATCAGAGTTACTCGAGTGATTAATGTTTTTTTACTCTTTCTATAGTTTCAGTATGGTTCGGAGTCTCTGATTTCCAGTATAAAAAGCTCTTACAATTCAGAAAATTCTGTTCTCTTTCTGTATTCTTATTCTCTATAAATTTTGTCATTCAGGTCTGGGACTTGCTTATGATCTGGAGGATCATGATCAGATTGCTTCAAAGAGAAAAGTTAGTCTAGAAGATGAACATCCACACAAGAAGAACAAGTTCAATGGAAGCAAAATAAACTTTCAAGGTGGCAGGAATGGGGACCTGGTAAGCGATGATGACATTCTAAGCATTAAGAGAAGGCTCAAATTGGATGATGACAGCTGCTCGATTAAGAAGAGAAAAGTTGCAGATTCCACCACAAGTAAAAATATCTCTACTTCCCAACTGTATTTTTCTGATGAAAACGAATCTTCACCTGTCACATGTTTCACGAGGAATGCGTCAAGAAAGCGTTTGAGACCGGAGGACTTGATAATGCCTGCAGTTTCTTGTAAAAGAGTCAGAGCTTCATCTTTGTGCACTTGAAAGAGTATGCGAGTACATGTACACTTATCATGTATTTTAAGAATAGCTTGTTTGTAAATTAGAGGACGGCTGAGGCATCATCGAATATCAAAGGAGAAAGCAAGTCTTGACATAATGCAGTAATCGAAGACCAACTACTACCTTCAAGGATTGTAAATTCCGTGCTTTTTTGTTCATGGTTTGTGAGTAAATCTTGGTCTTTTTCATGTAGTTCTAACCTGAATCTGACAGAGATGTTATAATTTGGTACTTTTACTTGGTCAAGATTCATTAACCTTTAAGATGATAGGAGAGGGTTAATTCTCTTAATTCCTAACTTCATGAATTTGATGGAGATGTTCATTGTCTCATACATTTTCATACTTTATTTAGCAATTATAATTTGTCTTTATAAGGATAAAATGTAATGTCCCGAAATTCAACCTCGCCATGTGGCGAGATCTCCTTTCATGCGTTACTCTTCTTCTTTTGGTCTTTCTTTAACTCTTTTATTGACTCGATAAAAATGACACGTAAGCGAAAAACTTAGCAAATAAAATAATACAACGATAAAGGAGGGATGCGGAAGCAAAAGAGAGAAAATACGTCAAACTATCTTGGTCTGAACATAGTGCGGAAGCATAAAGGTACATCTCACGGTCTTAGTTTGAAGTAACAAAGGTAAAAATATGAGTTCTATACATAAAAACAACGACGGTCAACCATGACCTGATAGGACTCATTCGGATAGATATATCATCTAATATAACAGATAATCATACGACTCATATTAGACTCGACCATAACCATATGCACGTGCCATTCAGAGTGTAGTCTTCGTGCACACACCATCATGTACCTGTGGGGATCACACATGGGAGCACAAAAAGTTAAGTGTGAGTTCATATAGATCATGCGATAATTCCATAAGAATAAGTATGGAACAAAACATATAAATCATGTATAATGGAAGATGGATCAATATGAATGATCCATTCGTTCATTCATACTTTCTTTCTTTCACTTCATTCTTTCTTTCGTTCTTTGTTTCATTCATTCATTCGTTCATTTTTTGGAAGAGCACTTCATTTCTTTTAGGGAATACTATTACCAGCGTTCAAGGTGGAACTATCTAGACCATCATGGGCTAATGGGTGATCAGTGCCACGACCAGCCTCGTCGGGCTGGGATGACCTCGCGCAAGGTGGAAACATCCGTAAAGGGAGAGACTCGCTCAAGGCTAGCTTAACTTACCCCCATTATAGTGGACCTCTCTTTCGATCCGAAGATCGATTAAGGCCGTAGGGATCTCTCTTTCGATCCGTAGATCGATCAAGGTCATATGGAGCAAAGCTTTCGAATTATGTGGGCCTCTCTTCCAATCTGTGGGTCAAGGCTGTAGGAAGCAGAGCTCTGAATAATGTACACTTCTTTTTCAATCCGTAGATTGGTCAAGGTCGTATGGAGCAAGGCTCCGAATCTTCTTTAAATTCATTTCATTCTTTAACAAATCAAGTTGACAGAAGCTTTATAAATCAAAGGAGTTCAATTAGAGTCATGTTTTTTTCTATTCATATAACGGCCGCCTATTAGTCAAACGGTCACTCGTTATAAGTCCATACAACGGTCATTTGATAGGAGAAAATAGACGTCCGTTTATTAGTCTTTCGGTCGACCGAAAAGGTAGCGGTCGACCGTTGATGTTCATTCTTCATTCAATTCATAATCATACTTTCGATCAACCATGAGGGGATTCGATCGTCTGTTATGAATAGTGTCATCTTCTCCGTAAACGGTCGATCGGATTTCTCTGTCGACGGTCATAAGTTATTTCGGCTAGGAGACCCAAAACGGTCGATTTTGATCGTCCGATTGGTCATTATCACCATTGTCGAGTCTCGACATTTTCTAATTCGATCGTCCGAAAGAATTTCATGCTTCCGTTCTAGTATATAACGATCAAATAACGGTTGACCGTTATAGTAACGATCGTCCGTTATAGCTGTTGTTATACTCTTGCCGAACTAAATCGGACGTCCGAAATGGTATCGGTCGATCATTTATGTTCGACAAAGCCGTAGATCATTGCGGAATCCTTAAGTTTTCAATCAGTTTTCAATACAAAATAATTCTAATCTTATACTAATATGATTCCTAACATTCATCATACTCCAGAAGACATATTTCAGCATGAATCCAAATCTAAACACATCTTTCTTATCATTTCTTCATCACATAACATAACATAGTTCTTTATCTTTAAAATATGAAGATTTCCAAAATTTCCTTTAACTCTAATCGACATCATCATTATCTTGAAAGTATGCAATAGAATCATTCTATCAACTATCTTATCGTACTCTAACATATCATATCATTCATAGCATGGTTCAATCATAGTATCACATGCAATCATTCGACTATAATCACAATTCAATTGCAAACATATCAAAATCATCACGAATAATTGTGGAACATGATTTCTACCCAATCTAACATAAAATCCTAACTTAAATCCGTCCTTAAACATGCAAATCCCTTTACAATGACTCAGATCCCGAACAATACACCTTAATGCCTACTAAATTTGGGTTCGTCCTCGCGGTGTTCGTTCTCGGTCGCCTGCTGCCGTCCGCCGCTATCTCTTGCGTCGTCCACGCTAGAAAGCCTTCTTCTACTGCTACTAGGAGAAACAAAGAGTGAGAGAGAGACAAGAGAGGGAAAATCGAGAGAATGTGTGGGGGATGAGATTTTTATGGACATTTTGTCCCTTGATCTCCCCCTCTGTAACTGGCTAGGGAATTGAAGAAGGAAGAGGAAGTGGAAATAGAGGAAGGGGAGCAGTCGTTCCTTTTCATCTTTTCTCTCTCTTTTTTTTTTTGAGCCTGAAGTGTTACCTAAAAAATTTAAAATGAGGATACGTCATATCTAAATAAAATAAATTTTTTTCTTTAAAGGAAATGAGATCATACTTGCAACAAATAAAACTTGAAGCTTTTCTATGTAATTTTTTTTTAAAAAAATCAACTTTAAAATATTTCCTGAACTCTGTTGGACGTAAAATTAAGGTTGTCCTGAATCTCACCCTTCCTAAAATATAACATGATCGTATAAAAAAAATTACAAAAAAAATGAACAAAGTGAATTTATGAGGAAAGCGTGACTTGAAATTGATAATTGATAATGAAATGAAACCATAAAAAATGTGTTTTTGAACTAATAAAATAAATTCTCACACGTGCCGAGGGTCGGAACACAATGACAAAATCCCCGCAGCCGATTTCAAAACCCAGACCCCCTTCTCGTTCGCCCCGCCATGTTGGCCAACTCCGAGTCCCAACTCATTTCCCTGGTCCACACCTCGCGGTCGCTCCTCGCCCTGAAGCAGATCCACGCCCGCCTCCTCCGCCTCTACCTCCCCCTCACCCCTCGACTCGCCGCCCAGCTCGTCGTCGCCGCCGTCGCCGCCTCCTCCTCCTCCTCCTCCTCCATCCCCTACGCCCTCGCCCTCTCCGCCCACTCCCCTCCCTCTCCTTCCCTCTTTGACGCCCTCGTCCGCGGCCTCTCCGACGCCTCCCGCCCCGCCGCCGCCCTCGCCCAGTTCGTCCTCTTTCCCCGCCGCTCCGGCATCCGCCCCGGCCGCCTCTCCTTTCCGTTCGCCCTCCGATCCGCGGCCGCACTCCCCTCCGGGCCCCACGCCGCGGCCCTCCACGCCTCCGCCGCGAAGCTCGGCCTCGACCTCGATCCCTTCGTCCGGACCTCCCTCGTCGATGCCTACGTCAAGCTCGGCCTCTCCGATCGGGCGCTCGCGGTGTTCGACGATACGCCCGAGTGGCACAAGCGCGCGAACGTGCTGTTGTGGAACGTGGCGATCAACGGGTGCTGCCGTACGGGCGACTTGGGCGGTGCGAGGAGGCTCTTTGATTCGATGCCGGAGAAAACGGCGGCTTCTTGGAACAGCTTAATCCATGGGTACCTGACGAAAGGCGACGCACAGTCCGCGGTTGAGCTTTTCGGTCTAATGCCTCAGAAAAATGTGGTATCTTGGACGACGATGATTTCAGGGCTCTTGCGGCTGGAAGAATACGAGCGGGCTCTGCGTGCTTTTGATGAAATGCTGGAGACCGGAGTGAAGCCAAATGAGTTCACCATATCATCTGCCCTCTCGGCCTGTGCAAAAATGGGTGCTTTGGAGGGAGGAATCAGGATTCATGACTATGCTTTGAAGAATAGGATTCAGGTGAATGGTGCAATTGGCACGGCACTCATCGATATGTACTCCAAATGTGGAAAGATCGAACTTGCTACTAGAGTTTTTGATGAGATGCAAGGGAGGGATGTTCTTACATGGACTGCAATGATACTAGGATGGGCCATCCATGGACAATGGGCAAAAGCTCTACAATGTTTCGAGGACATGAGGCGCACACACATCAGACCAGACGAAGGGGCCTTCTTAGCAGCGTTAATGGCATGTTCACACTCGGGAAAGATTGAGCTAGGACGGCAATTATTTGATAGCATGAAGCTTGAGTATAAGATTGAGCCAACCATTAAGCACTACACTTGCATGGTGGATTTGTTTGGAAGAGCAGGGAGGCTAGATGATGCTGTGTCCCTTGTGGAAACAATGGCGACGGAACCAGATTACGTTCTATGGGGTGCACTGTTTAATGCTTGTCGAGCTAATAAGAATGTAGAATTAGCTGAATTAGCTGCAGAGAAACTTCTTAGACTCAGGCCCAAGCACCATGGTGGTTATGTTTTCCTGTCCAACATGTATGCTGGAGCTGGAAGGTGGGAGGATGCTGAGCAAGTACGAACTCGAATGAAAATTAGGGGCGTGGAGAGATCACCTGGATGGAGTTACATTGAGGTAGATAAAATTACTCATCATTTTATCGCAGGTGATCGGTCTCATCCGCGGTCTAAGGAGATTCATGCTAAATTGGAGGAACTAGCTACTAGAGCAAGGGAAGAAGGGTATGAACCAAACACTGGATGGGTGCTTCATAACATTGAGGAGGAGGACAAGGAAGACTCAGTAGAATGCCACAGTGAAAAATTGGCACTTGCTTTTGGGCTTCTAGCCACACCTGAAGGGTCTGACATCAGGATTGTGAAGAACCTCAGAGTGTGCGGCGACTGCCACTCTTTGATGAAGCTTGTGAGTGCAATGTGTCAGAGGGAGATCATACTCAGAGATATAAAGAGATTTCACCACTTCAGAGATGGCAAATGCTCTTGTGGAGATTATTGGTGATTTCTTAGATATTATAAATTTAGTTTGTGTGATCATATAACTTGGGCATCATTAATTTGAGTTATACTGGTCTGCCAGAACAATGTGCTAGTAAGAAAAAAAATTAAAATGCGATAGAATTATTAAGGTGACATGGAGGAAGTTGACAAGACAAACAAAGGGATGTGATAGAGTCAATTGTATCCTCATGAGCTATGGCAAGTGAAAAGTTAAAAGATGCTGATTTTATCTTCCAGTTACTTCAGTCGCTAGTTATCAGTTGTGACGATTTTAAGTTCTCTCGTTAATTCCCAGTTGCAAAGAAGCTCTTATTTCCTCTAAATTCTTTCCTGCAAAAATGAGAAAATAAACCTGAGTCAACAGAAATCCCAATAATATGAAGACCTCCCTGGTGTTTTATGAGAGTATAGTGACAAGTTTTTGACATTATTAATTATTATTAATTTTGTCACTATTAATTAATTTGAAGACCCCCCAATAATAAGTATGATTAAACAATAATTAGTTAAATTTGAATTTAATTAAATATTAATAATTAATAGAGGATTGATTGCCCCCAACATTTTGACAAAATACTTATTATATATATTATATATGTATATTCATTATATATTTTTAGCTTTTAGTTATAATTTGCCCCTCCCTTTGATTAAATTAAAGGGCATTGCATCCTATATTATTTATAAATATTTAATATTATTTTATAATTTATTATTTTTATAATATGCCTTGATAAAAATAATATTTAATATCGAGGTTATGAAGAACGAGCAACCATATGACAGCATCCCCAATTTCAGTGCTGCAGATGCCTTGAGACTTACAGGAATTGGACGTAACGAATTTATTGATATTATGAACAAGTGCAGATCGAAGGTAGTGTCCTATTAAACCCATATTATTCATGTGTATTACTTCATCTTCTTTTTTCCCTTTCTCAGAAACACATGACTAACTTTTTCCAATGTGCCTTGGGTACAAGACATTTCTCTGTTTGTGATCTCTCTCCAAAGTTCATTCATTAGAAATATAACATGATTCAATGTTTATGCATGCATGTTTCTTCCTCCAAGCAGTCTTATTTATGTTCAACAAACAGTGGTAAAGGTTGGCGAATTTCATCTTATTGATCCTACCTTTCCTGCTTGACTATGTTGGAACACTGGTGAAAATCATAAATAACTCAAATAATGAGCTTGAAACTGAAATGAGTGATTCCATCAATGTGGAGAGGGGACAGAAGAGACAGGAATAGATGAGATACGAGATTTGAGTGTGAGAATGATGGTTATAAACTAGTTGTGGTGGTAGCAAGGTTTTGGGATGGACTGTGCCATCATGAGGATGACAAACCAAAGGAGATGAATTGCAGTGTTTGGTGGACCAGACATTACATATACACTTATACTTCAATTCATATGTTGACTCATTTTTTCCCCACTTTCTGAAATTTGATGTCTCCATGATTTCTTTTTTGGTCAATGGTCTTAGTTCTTTCCTTATCTTCTAAAAATTGTATTTCTTCACATTTATCTGGTTTATGAAAAGTATAACTGCAAAAAATTTTTTGAGGAGAAAAATGTGTTAGGTCCCGACAGTCAGCGTAAAACCCTGTCGAATCGTATGAACATGAATTAACGAATAGACGTTGTATGATCCATGTAGCCGACCCCACCTAGTGGGATAAGGCTTTGTTGTTGTTGTTGTTGTATAATATGCCTTGGCCTCCCTTGAAAAAAATTGTGGGTTCGTCCTGCGGGAGGATGTCACTGACACCTTGCAAGCGTTTGTTGATCGTAGAGCTATTTCATTTTTTTCTTATAATTTTTATTTTTTAAATCACTTTTGTAACTTGAGCTTAGCATTTGTTGAGCAATGGCAATTTTATAATTCATGTACTTGTCTTCCACATTTCATATCGTCAATCCATCACCTCTATCTCCCTGAATAATACTGGATAGTCATCTATTCTCCCCCAAAAGCTGTCATCTATTCTCGCCCAAAGCTTTTGCAAATCAAGCATTTCATTCGCAACAACAAGCATTTCATTCGCAACAACGATTCAAACATATTGAGATCCTTTCAATAAATATTTCACTTAGGTACCTATTTATTTACAAACACTTCTGCCGAAACGTTCAATTAGATCAAACATTTTAGAAAGAGCTTTCTAGATGACAAATATATTTAGACACCTTACATGGGTTTGTCTTAAATGAAAATGACCCATGACACTTATGCCCCCATAGGGGCGCTACATCTCTTTATTTTTAATTTATTATTTGAAATAAGATAAGAAACTAATGAGTGTGAGGTAGTTTCATCACACAAAGATTAAAATTAAATTCAACAGGAGAACGTGGAAAAGAGCGAAATGTTGAGCTAAAGAATAAATTGAAAATTGTTGGAGATACAAGCAAGTTGTAATTAACTCAAGTATTATAAAAAGGATTTCACAACTTAAAATTGTAATAAAATAAAATCACATCCATGCCCCTTAATTTTATTTTCTTCTTCTTCTTCCTCCTATGAGCATAAAGTGTTGATGCAAAAACCAAATATGAACTACAAGTCTTTCATAGGTATCAAAGCAACTCCAATGATTTTAAATCTTTTTTCTCTTGATGCTTAATTCATCTTGTTGGTCAAATTATGCATTTTTTCTTCTTTCTCTAGCGATTCATTTGATCTTGTTCTTATGTTGAATCCAATCATTTTTTTTAATATTGGAGTTCGTTATTCTAGATTCTTTTGGAAATTGAGTTAATGTTGTAGCATCTCCCATGGGACCGATGCTAACCAATCCTTTAAATTCTCAGGGTATTGATCTTAACTCTTTATTAGCTAATTAGTGTTCGTTCCAATTCTATTTGGTGTCCTTATTTTATATATTTTTTTGTCTAAGATCAAACAAAGTTTTGTTGATAGTAGTTGTACTGGAGATCAATTTTATAGTACTTTGTGCTTCAATAGAAGCATTGCAATGCATTTGTTATACTTAGGAATGTTGAATGCTTGAATTCTTGTCAATTTTGTTAGAGAAATACCTTTGGAGGATTATTAGGAAAGAATAGTTAGAAAGAGAAGTTGCTTTCGCACTATGTTAAAAGAAGTATTTAAATGTTATTTCGCTTCTGCACCCTATGGAAGAAAAGCTCAAGAAGAAGAGATTATAGGTAACGACGGTTCAAATAAGTTCAAATGCCACGTGGTAGGAAGATGAAATTTCGGGACATTGCAATAAATACAACTCAAAGGGGTAAAGGAATGGAATGAGACTAAAAACCTATGTACTTATGCCACCACAAGCTTGGTCTGCCACACCATCATACTATCTAATCAAAGCCAATTACCTGCAATTTGAATTTGCAGGATAGATTAACATCTAGTGACCTTTGATGCCTAGTAAGTAACAATAATATGAAATATTGGTAAATAATTTGCATCAATTTAATAGTAAAAGAGCATCGTTATCAATTAAATGTAATAATATAATTCTTTATAATCATAGGAATCAATAAAACATCAATAGAGGCATAGCCAAACATCTACTTATAAAACGGCATGAGCAATATGATTAAGTTCATAAAGGCCTTGTTTGTCATTAGCAATAAAATCAACATTAACATCGGATCGTTCCTTAATATGTATTAACATTGATCATCATCCTAAGTCAATGACATATATAGCCAAGCATCATGAGGGAAGGTCAAAGTCACTATTCATCTTTTATTTAAATATTTCGCTTATAAGTTCTTTCAATTTCCTTAGGCTCCGTTTGGTTCGAGATATTCTAGTTCTGAATTAACACATTTTAATCCATGAGTTAATCCCTTTCCCTTAATCCCATGAGAATGACAAATTCCAAGCTAATAAAAAAAGTTTGATAATCTCAACTTTTTTTTTATCTTCGGACATTTAATGTTGTAGATCCCACCAAATGAAAAAAAACATCCGTTTGGTAAAATAAAATCAGGATTAGGTCGTTCATCTAGATCCAAGATGAAATTCTCAATGCTATATGATGAGGTGTCTATCAACTCTTTAAAGGATTGGTGGAGTGTTTTTTTTTTACTCTCTTATTGGTATAGATGGAGATGGAGGAGTGTCTTTCAACTTTCCTGATTAACCATTGTCAATTTATAATGAAAGGCTCTTCATTAAGTTTTATCTTATTTGACTTATGAGCTATCTTTGAGTTTATACTATAATAGATCTGGTATGAGTCATGAGTACTCTAGTACATAATAACATTATCCAATTATGGAGATCATAATTTCATTGAGTTATAAAGTGCTCAAGTATGAAATTGCAATAAGATAAATGAATAGAAGAATCTATATCTATAGGACTGATACTCGAGATTATATTAGTAATCATGATCATGTAGGTATTGTTGCAAAATAAATAAATAAAAAAGGTATAGTTGCATTCTTGGCAATCAATACTCAGACAATGCCGAGGTCATATGATAGTTTTTTTTAAAATTTAGATCAAAATATAAACAGAGGTGCATAGAGATCTACTAATCAAAGTTAATCAGGGATCGATGACGTACACATGAGAGGAGCGAGTACGCATGCATGGTGCAACAACATGCAATGAGTGACGTGTGATCCGCTTGGCACATGTTTCAGTGTGACAGGCTGGGTACGCTCGTGAGCATGCATGCATGACACAACTACTCCTTGGTGCGATAGCTCAAGGTGCAAACGAGCTCTTGCCATGATTTGCACACATGACTAATTTACCAAACAATTTTTATGGTGCAACAAATCAATATAGATGGTGAAAATAAGAATGTATAGTTCGACAAATTGCTACTTGATTAAAATTAACAGTGGCTAATGATAAGAAAGGGAGAAGAAAGTTGAAAAATCATTTTATCAATGTTTATAACATATTTTCGTAGATACTTTTTTATTTTAATAAAATAAATTTTAATTTGATAATTTTCTTTAATATTATTCATGCGTTGGGTGAGTTATCACACTAATATGTAGAAAAGAGAAAAAAATATATATGTGGAACTTCTTTTGTCACACCCCATTCTGTGACTAAGTTTTAATTTCAACTATTACCTTCCTTAATTATGTTTAGCAATTTTATAAATAAAATCAATAAAACATCCTCCCTTATTTTGTGTTATTTGCCAATATATACAAAGGATGCATATATATATATATTCATCAAAGTTTAAATAAATAGTTATAAGATATATCATTAACATATTATCATTATAATTTTTTTACTAACCACCCCACATACAACACCTCACATGATCAAGTTTTATACAATCTTACAAAAGTTTTCTCACAAATTTAATTACAACATCTAAGACTACCTATTACATGCATGTTTCAAAAATAAAAGTGAAGGGGAAAATAAAAGTGAAAGAAAAATAGCAATGCTCCGACGGTTCGATCTCTTCTATATGCCTCAAATCAAGCTTCGAGTCAGCTCAACTTGAGAACTTACGAGTATCTGAAAAATTTAAAATGGGTACTGTGAGCAATAACTATTTGCTCAGTGAGTGAAATAAAAGTACAACATAGGGGAACAATACAAGTGCTTATAATATTTAAATAATCATATTTCTTTCATATGAGAAAATATTTAAAGCATAACTACTATCACATAACTTTTCAAATCATATGAACTTTTACATAAATATAAAATATTCAAGATATCATCATATTCATAATCAAATTCCACACATGTGTCATTGCACATACTCATCATGGGTCAATACGTATCCCTCTATGATCATGTATCATACAACTAAGCAGAGCTTCATAATCAAGAGTATCAGATACGCAGAGCAAATCATGAGTCAATACGTATCTCTCTATGATTGTGTGTCATATAGTTAAGCAGAGCTTCACAATCAAGAGTCTCAGATACGCAGAGCAAATCATGGGTCAATACGTATCCCAACCATGATTGTGTGTCATCCAATCATGATTCTCAGATACGTAGAGCGATCATGGGTCAATACGTGCACGCAGAGCAGCCCCCAAAGAGCAAAGACATCTGATATACGCCCCAAAGGCTTCATGCATATCGAATGCGATTCTAAAGACTTTTTTCAAACAGCGTGACTAATGAACACATGGAGTTTAATAATATCAAAATACACATGTCATAATTACATATCATTATCAATAAAACTTATTTTCACTTCACAAGCATTGTTCCTGAAAATATTTTTGTATAAGATATTACTCCATCTCATATAAAATCCTTGAAACATAGTATAAATACTTTTCATAGCTCAAGATATATTTCAATAATAATAATAATAATCTTTGCTTGAGGTAATATCATAAATAAAAGAATTAATATATAACATTTTGCTATGTTGTAAATTTACCCACTCACCTTGTAGTTTATATTTTCAAAGAGGTTTACTAGATTTTCCTCCTTTCACTTGTAGTTTATTGGTTTTCTACAAGCAAGGATGCTATTTCACTTTCCAATTACTAATAATAATAATATGCAATGCATGCTCATGCATGAACCCTTGTTGACCTTAAAATGCATATAATCCCTTCTGGTACTAATATCTAACTTCAAATATTTATATTCATAGACTATTTCACACCTGGAATATCTCAATCTTTCATAACTTAACTAGGTGCTGTCTCAGGATTCCAGACTGAGTGTGTGTTAATAAATAATTCATAACTTCTTAACCCTAAGTGCAGATCTCATGATTCTAGATAATTTAGAAACTAGACTTATTAAGATTCCAATCCCCAAATATCATTAACTAATTCGAAGTGATCAAGTCATAAAAATTAAGACAATCTGACCTAGAGTTTATGCTTTGACAGACTGTGTATCACTGAATGATTAATTTATATTTTTAATAATACCTATCCATTTGATGACATCCTAATTTTACTATAATCTAGATTTCAGTAGTGTTTAAGCGTAAAAATTATAGAATTTAACTCCTTGTATGACCTTATAACAAAAATAGTTAATTAGGGTCATGATCTGTCCATGTCCTGGAATCTGATAGAAAATTTACTATGAAATAAAAAATTAATTTTTCCACATCTACGTATTCAAATTGGATGATTGCACTTCTCACCGAACTCTTGTGAAGTATAATAACATGTATAAATGTCAAACCCTAATTCGATTTACTCTAATCATACTCTAATCTACAAGGCGGACCTGTCTCTGACTCGGGACAGAGTGAGCGACCTACGGTGTTCGGTTCATAACTTTCTCTACAGAAGTCCTTTTTACATGATTCTTGTGGTCATAGAAAGCTAACATCTAGATGATGAAAATTTTCAGAATTTATGAAGAACTACTTACAAAGATATGATCATATAAAATTAAAGGTCGATTTTAGATCATCAGATTCACCCTAACCCAGCAAACTTGTCAAATTTCCTCAGGCTGTTCAACAATGGATCTGATCTTAGAAACTTTTCGGCTTGCAGATAATACGAATAAATAATTTATATATTTTTTACAGAATTTTGACACGTCATAGGACGGTTTGGAAAAATTATTTTCTAAGCAGTTGGTGAGCTGCCTGCTTCAGCTACTTGAAACCCTATTGGTTGAAATAGAGGTCCAATCATATTATTTGGTTAAAAATTAGTGTTAAACTTCTAATTAATATTAGTTAATCATAATTAAATATGTTTATTATAATATTTACAAATATTAGAATTAATTCCTATTAATCTTATATAATTTCTTTATAACTCTTATCGATAATTTAATTTTAATTATGTTTTAATTCAAAAGTTAATTGCTACACGCAATCATGACTATATAAGCATCTAAACTTACTTAAAATGCTAATTAAAAGTATGATTATGTTAAAATGATATTTGTGGAGCACGTCCGTAACATCTTTACTCTACACATATGAAACACTATTGATTAAAAAAAATTCACAACTAGGATGCGGCATCAAAATACTGAACCCTATCTTAAATGTAGCTATGAATGTTATTTTAGGTACACAAAAGAGAATGAATGCATCAATAACTCCCAACAAATTTAAGATCACAAGAAGAAGAGAAAAAGATCAATAGTGCAGCACAAAAAAGGACGAGCACCACCAAAATTGGTTGAAGTTTCCATAAACAATAGGTCTCATTTGACCTTTAGAGATTCAAGCTATGAATGACAAAGCTTGGGCTTGAAGAATTTGATTGTCCTCCAACAATCTATCATATTCAAGAAGTACTTCTTCAGGCCGCTTCTGAGTTCTTCCGACTCAGACTTCAACTTCTGCAGCCTTTCTTTCAGGTTGAAACCTCTTCATGAAGCTTTTTAATCTCATACAGAGATTTTTCTTCATTCTCTCTGATTTTTTTTCTGCTCCTTTCTAATAGTATCAAGTTATTCTCTCGAATGACTTGCAGTTTTTCTCAAGATGACCACTTTACGAAGGTAATGATGCAACCGATCAATTACAAGTGCAAGGAAAAGAGTGTAGCCTGCATATTCAGATGGGCCTTATCAACATCAGCTATTAGATGCGTGAAAGACTAGGATTATTGGGGTAAAGAATAGCAAACATAAGGAAAAGAAACACGTCAAACAAAAATGGTGCAGCATGGAATGAAAATGCAGTCAAGTACGAGGCATGAGTAACTGACACATATGCGCAACAAAGATGTGTTTGCCTCAAGATGGACCACTAAATAGAACTCTCTCTCTCTCTCTCGAGGTTGGCCACCATGTTGTCAAATATGTCAGCAAATATGATCTTAGGACATAGTGAAGTTGGGAAATTGTATAAAAATGACACTGATTATACATGATTTAGTAAAAAGAAACCATACTCATTACACCTGATTTAGTAAAAATAATCCATACTCATTGTAGTGAATCATAATCGTACTAGATTTATCATGTCAGAAGAATGTGCATGATGAATGAGATGATAAGAAAGCACTCAGGTGCAATTCTTACAATCAATTAATCAATTCATTTGAAATGACAGATGGGACATACAGGATGAGTGACTGCATGGAAATTTGGATATCAGATATATGATATGGCATAGAAAAAGGAAATCGAGGACATTTGAGTCAGCATTACCATAACAAGAAAGATCATTATTCTAGGTTTAGTTTTCTAAGCATGGGGCATGCATAGAGGTTACTTTTAGTTGGTTGGAAGTACAATGATTGTTACTTGGCAGCGTAAAGATGAAGTAATTACATGCGTTCTGCGCTCCAATGTTTGTTTTAGTAATTGATGCCACATGCCTCTTGCTTTCTTTTTATATTTTAATACTCTAGTTAAAAGACGTGGATATCATGCATTTTATTGTTAAACATGCAACAGGGGTTGAATTGATGTTTAAATTAAAAATAACGATTTTACGAAAATCATCGTGGAAGCTTCAAATTGATTCGTTGATATTTAAATCAACATAATAGCAATCAAATCACATGCATAATAGAGTAGAAAGGAGAGAGGGAAAGATAAACTCGAGTTTCACGGTGGTTTATTGACGAGGTTCGGCCACACTTTGACCTACATCTCCGCTCCGACTTTTCGACTTCGAGACATTCGGAGATTCACTAGCTTTCTCTTTTCTTGTAGAGAGAGAATAACCCTTTTTTACACCACAATACCTTCTTCATTTTCTCAAGAGGTAATGCACACATCTTCTTACAAGGAGCTCTCAAACTCTCTAAACAAAAACACAATAATTTTTTCGAATTCTCTCTTCTTACAAAGAATGTTTACACTTAGAAACTAGAAGAGGAAAGTGATGATTTGCAAGATTAGGCTCAAAGAAATGCTTTGGACTTGAAGGAATCTTTTAGAATGATTTGCCTTGCTTAGTTTTTTTTCCTTCAGCCTTTTGAATCCCTTTTATAAGCTTCTCTTGAAAATATGGCCGTTGTAAATTAATTTGAAAAGTGTTGTGTTGTCACCTCTATAACGATCGACCGATTTAGATAACGGTCGACCGATTTAGATAATGGTCGACCGTTTTTAATAGTAACTAGTCGTTGCACTTTTCTTTTATGCACAATTATCCGTTGATGGTAGTCCGTAGAAGAATTTTAGCCATTGTTGTTGCATTTGCTCCCATAACAGTCGACCGTTAATGTTTCGGTCATCAGTTTTAAAAATGTCTTTATTCTCCGTGATTAGCAGTTGTTCCGACAACAGCTTCGGTCGTCCATTTTAAATCGTTCATCCTTTTTTACCCTAACGATCGATCGTTAATGTTTTAGTCGACCGTTTTGTCATTGACAGTCTGATAGTTCTGCACTCTTTTTTACATAATTTTTTACACAGTTATCCAAATAAGATGATATTTAATTCTACGAAAAGGTAACAAAATGCTCTACAACTTTTGTCATTCATCCAAAATTCAATGAGATCATAGTCAAATATTCAATCAAAGTTTAGTGCACAAGGTTGTCCATTTCAAATGAAACATTTTAGATATTTACTATTTTATACATAACTTTTCGTACGATATTTGATTCTACGAAAAGCTAACACTTTTATTTACAAATTTTCATGCTCACCTCTTATCCCAAATCAGTTGATAAAGTAATCAAATATTTAATAAAAGTTCAGCACATAAAATTATCAACTTCAAATAGAACTTGTCGTTGTTCACTATTTTTAACATAACTTTTGATACGATTGTCCAAATGAGGTGATTCTTAATTCTATGAAGATATAAGAGGATTATATATAACTTTTATATTAAACTCTTTATCCAAATCTCATATGGAATACTCAAATATTAAGTGCAAGTTTAGTACATAAAGATATCAAATTCAATTTGAACTTTTCACACTTCACTTGTTTAAATATAATATTTTATGTTGTTGTCCCAATGAGGTGATTTTTAATTTTCTACAAAGATAATAAAATTATCTATAACTTTTATATCAACTCTTAATATAAATCTCATGCGAACATAGACAAATATTAATTGAAAGTTTAGTGCATGAAGTCACTCATTTCTATTTAAACTTTTTCGACATTTTAAATATAACTCCAAACTTTTGAGGTTTGTATCATCAAAATATAATTATATAGGGATTAATAACTTTTCTCCAACAATTACCATGTATGTTATCAATGTTAAACAATGGAACAATAACATAGCTTTGTTGGACCACCAAATAGAAAAGCAAACATAGTCTAGTAATCAAATTGACTGAAAATCAAAATATGAAAGTAAAACTAGAATAGTCAGTAATAAATAAAAATTCAGCAATAAATAAAAATTCTAATCAAATAGAAAACAAAACAATATGTAATCAAATAATCTACAAATCCAAATTCAAATTCAAATCTTGACAAATTTAAATGAGCATGAGTGTCACCCTGCCATCCATGCACAATGAGGTCTCAAGTTCGAAATTTATTATATGCAAAATATTCTTGTTGGGAAGGGTCATAGTCAGACATACGAGGAACGGAAAGTTAGTCGGGTGATAATGAATTTGAATCTTTATCTGTCCACTTCAAATACTGTGGTGAACTGAAAAAAAAAATGCCACCATGAACTGGTGCAACATCGATGCACCCTTATTTTTCTCATTTTCCTCATATTGCAACAATAATCACCTCACTTGACAATGGACAAATGAACCCAATTGCCATGATACCAATTGGTTATGACGCATTATTATGAAAACAAAAAGGTCTGGTGCTAATTTGTTAGGAATGTTAGAGGAGAGAGAAAATCACATGCAAAAAAATACACAATACTTACAAAGTTTATACTTCATTGGGCTGTGTCGTCGAGCACATTTGGAGAATGACAAACAAAAGAATCACAATGAATCCCCTCAAGATTCTTCATTAGGATCTTTAATGGAGGACACAAAGTCACCTAAATGTGGTTATTGATGGAAATTTCATATGAGCATATTTTGTGAGGTTGTTACATCTATCCTTTATTTATAGACTCTTCAACTTTAAATTTCAATCCCCACTACGGATTTCAAATCTTTGTCATAAAAAATCCTAACCAAATTGTCTATAAATCAAGACGTAAGTCTATCCAATAGGACTCAACGTTTGATAAAATAAATTGTTTAACTATGATATTTAATTATTAGATTCATATATAATCTCATGATAGACCCATTTTAGTTTGTATTCATTTACGATGTTGTTAAATGGATGACAATTCGAGTTAATAATAAATAGATTGATTATGCTTAGATATTATAATCGTTGTGCATTTATCAAATTATATAAGCCTAGCAATACGAATGAGAATATGTAGAAAATTAAATTATCTAATATGCAAAAGATTTCACCAACCAGTTCCTTGCCATCTTAAATTTAATGGCTTATCCATTCACGAAAGTGAAAACTTTTGGCAGTTAGAAATCAACATAAGTATTTAAAGATGGTCTTTCATGTTAAAACACGCACTACTTTGGATCGACAAGACAAATCTAAGAGGCGTTTTGCTATAGAATGAGTAGTAGATCTCAATCGCCACCCCCTCCTTCCCATTAAGGCAACTACCATGCTCGAGCTAGTCAAATCAAGTTTGGCAATGTTAGGGTTCATGTTGCATCAGCCTAGCACAAATACTTGTCATGACATGTACGAAGAAAATATGTGAATCAAGATATAAACAATATGAGGAGGATCAAATCTTTTGCCTCATAAATGTTATCCAAGGAGTTCATCACGAAATATTGCGTCCGCAATTCATTTAATAGTATTCACGTCAAGACACGAAAAAGACTTGCATAATACCGTTGTGGAAGAATATTATATTGAGTGGTCAAAAGGAAATAAAAGAGACCCATTTTCTTTCATGTCCAATGTTGCCGCATACTTGAGTTGTATAGGAAAGAAGTTGTAACTTCTCCTTCCTTGTCATTACATAATGAGAGGGATAATGATAACTAACTAAGTGGACAATCATTATGACACCAAAATAATTTTTATTTATGTAACCAATTTAAATACCGATAGTGCATATTATATCGATCAATATTCAGAATAACGATCTTTGAATTTAATTTGTTTGGGAACTAAATGGGGATAAGTTTTGGTCACGTGCAATCATCAAATCCTCAAAGTTAAAAATAACACGTGACCAAAACTAAAGTTCTAGTAGTTCTTGCTAGAAGCAATTTTTTTTTCTTTTTAACATGTACGTCTAAAGACAAGTGGCATACTTTTATACCTACTTATCAAATGGTACACAATATATATATATATATATATATATATGTGTGTGTGCATATAATTATTTATTAATACATTATTATAAGACTTGCAAAATAAATTTAGTTTGATCTCATAATAAATATCTTGTTGTTATTTATTATAGTTTACTTAATATTATAGTATAATAAAATTTTATAAATACATAATTAATTAAATGAAAATAATATAAAATGTATTTATAATAATTTTATTTATTGTATTAAAATACAATTTAATATTTAAAAATTTTTATTGTTTTTAGTAAAATTATACATAATATAACTTATATTATATTAGGATATTATTAAATTTTATTTACATAAATTATAATATTAATTATATATTAAAAATTAAATTAATATTAATATATTGTGCCACACTTATTTCTTTAAATAATAACCAATTATAATATTTTTATTTAATATAAATTTTATCTCATAAAATAATAGATTCTTTTTTTACTTCTTACTTTTTATTTGAACATCTATAACTTATCTGTCTAATCAATTTTTTAATTCTTTGTCATTACAAATATTAAATTGGAACTTTTTTTTATTTCATAGATTAATTTTCAAGAACTAGTAGAATTTAAGTTCTTGTATTCAAGTACTACACCTCCTACTTCATAGCCCGTATAAAGAAGTTGCTAACCTCTAAGCTCCCTCCCGGGCCAAAAAATTTCAAAGGCACCTACAAATTGAGGATTGGATTTTCCTTCTCGTTGAATCAAATAGTTGCTTTTATGGGGACACTATTAGGAGTACTAGATCACAATTTTAAATAATTTGTTCTCTTCTTCCTTTGTTGGCATCATGCTTCTATCTTGATTGAGTGACATTCATCCTTGTGTTTATCACTTTCACTTTGTCAGCATACATTTAAACTTGCTTTGTTAGCTCCTCACTTATGGATGGCCTCTTGCCAACATTATTCCAATGTGCAAGCTAATGACACAGCCTTTCATATACTATTACATAGAGGGTCATGTTGGTGCTCAAATGATAGTTGTTTTAAAATATAAATTCAATTAGCGACAAGTGATTATCTCAGTTGCATTGTCAATTCAAAGCATAAGCTCAAAGTATCTTTACTAATGTTTGAACCATTTTTTTTAGACTGGATGTCCATTTGGGGACATAATGTTGTATTATAGTTCAGTTAAGTATTGAAAATATTCTATAAACTCTTCCAAAACTTTGAGGTGATTATTGAGTGTTGGCCTGGCACTATATAGACTAAAATGCCATGAAGTTGGATATCTTTGACATACATTTTCAGTAGACTTTCAATTTATTACTTCCATTTAATTAGAAGAAAATAGGTGGTCTTCGTCATCTTAACTACTATGACCCAAATGACATCCTTTAGAGATCAAGCCAAGTTGAACATGAAATCCATGGCGATCTATCTTATTTTATTCTGAAAATTTCAAGGACTTCAAAAGTTTAAGTGGCCTTTAATGTTATGCTTTCATCCACTTGTATATTAATTTGGAGACATATTTATCATTCCACAAAAAATTATGTGGAATGTCATTGTTCATCTTTGTACCGCTAGGGGTGAATCATAAACTTCGATTTGTGGCATATGTCCAACATTTCATGCCTTACGTTCATATCATGTCAAACCCACAAGTGATATCTGAATTTAATTCCTCAATCTAAACCCGTATCAAAATTAGCCTTCTTTTTCTATCTTTTTTTTACCTCTTAACTATCTTAAAAAGTTCTTTATCAGTCGGTTGTGTGGCTATGCTCTAGTCTATCACACTTGATTGTAGTTGATACATCATTAATATAGCACTATTTCTAATGTCTCTCGGGTTCCATTGGCTCATCTTAAAAGTTGTAAGAAGGCTAAATATGCTTCCCATTTATAGCTTAAGGTGTCAGTTACAAAGTTCACATTTCTCGAATGATCATTTATTGCAAAATTATAATCTTTGAGGGATTCCATTCATTTTCTTTGTTGCATATTCATATCTTTTTAGGTCAATACATACTTCACGCTTTTATGATCCATAAAAATTTCAAACTCTTTCATTGAATAAGTAGTGCTTCTAAAACTTGAGAGGTAACACTACCATCACCAACTTAAGATCATGCATCATATGCACTACCTTTCATACTAAACCCAAGCATGTTTCCACATGCGTTGTTGTACACCATGTGTCCTCCGCCACCGATTAAAATTGTGAGGATCAAAGCGTAGATCAAACAAATCTTCAATTCATGAAAACCAAGATTATTAGAATCGGTAAAATTCTACATTGATAATATAAAAAATATTTTTAAAATAATAATAATAATAATAATAATAATAATAATAATAATAATAATAATAATAATAATAATAATAATAATAATAATAATAATAATAATAATAATAATAATAATAATAACTACAACTACAACTTAATATTATACTCCCAATACCCACATTATATTTAATTATATTTTTCATGGGTTGCATAACAATATGGAAGGGTGGAACAAATAATAATTATGATAATGACAATGGTAAGTCAAATGTCTCATCTAAAATTTAGATGATTTTTTATTTTCTAAATATCATTTTTAGCATAAGTTTATTAATTAGCATTAGATCATTCATAAAAAATGAATACATAAATTGAGAGGGAGATAATAGAGATAAAATTACCTCCTTCCTTGCCATTTTTTATTTTTAATATTCTAGTTCTTAACTTTCTGAATTTAAAAATTAATTAAAAATAAAAAAACAAAAATCATAAGATTGACTTATGATCTAATGATAGATCTATGTACAATCATATATTTTCAATCTCAATCTTCGATCGTAGCATCTTACGATTTACAAAAACCATCTTGATAATTATGGTGAAAACTACTTTCACACTTTTTTTAACCAATTAAACTTTTCATTTTTTGTCACATTAATGAGCGGTGCTCCTGTATTTGATACATCTTAGATAATCAATAATAGCTTGCCAGAACGAAAAAGTTTTGGATCCCTATTGCATTCTTTAGTATCATTCACTTAAAAACTATCATGATTTTTGTTGGGCCTATTGCTATCCTCTTCTTTGATACTAAATACCCTAGAGGGATGTTTGGATGCAGGATTATATTGAAAGAATAAAAGAAGATATTCTCTAGCATATGGCATCTTTCTTATAGTCGAACAAAATTAGTGTCAATCCTATCAAAATACGAAATGTCAAAAAGTTAAAAACATGAAAAAGAACAAAAAAAGATGAAGTGAATATTCCACCAATTGAAATGATAAACTTATTTGAAAGAATATTTATAGTTGTTTTCACAACTTTTTAGATAGTTTTATAATTTTGAGATGTTGATTTGAATAATGATATTTCGATCATTTTTTGATGGCATTTGGTTATATCCTGCAAAATAAGTAGATATTCTACTCTATATTCTATCGCCAAACGACCCTTGAAGAACATCATCTCCTTCATTCAAAATTTGCACTTGAAGAATTTTGTTTAGAAGAGGCGTTGGTTCAAATCTAGTACATTCAATATGTGCTTCCATCGTTGCTCGAGACTTGTGCCATTCACAAATATTATGATAATCTAAGTAATTCCTGAATGGGGTATTTGGTATGAGAATATCTCAATGAACGAGGCCTTGTGCCTATGGTTGTATCCAAACTTCCCTAAAATTAGGTTATCTTAGTCAACCCTCATCATTACACTTTTGTTCACTGTCAGCACACTTAATAGAAAAAGCAAGAACATTTGGGTTCTTGTTAATAATAGGAACAACACCAGAACAACGATGTTATGTGCACTTTGTTCTTATTGTTAGAACATTTAAGTTCTTTATCCAAACAACCCCAAAGACTTCATTTGGTTCAAACAAAAAAAAATATATTAATGTATGTTGCAAAAAAGAAGCAAATCTAAAGAAGCATTATTCGTTCAATGTTATTTAAACCAGTTCAATTTGTCAAAACGGATCGGCAGACAAAATAGTTGATTAAAAAAATTGGTGAAAACCTTGTTCAAATTTAAAATTTAAAAACAAAAAAAAATCAATAAAATAGGAAAGTTAAAGAAGGAAAGAGAAATTGTTGAAAGTAAAAATTAAAAGAGGAGGGAAAGAATCATAGAAATAGAAATATAATAATATTAAAATTGAAACTATCAAAGAGCAGAAAAATAGAAATAAAAGGGAAAGAGTAAAAGGAAAAAAGGGAAATACCGATAAGAAGAAAAAAAAATGTAATTTAAGATAAAATATATTAACACATTGCTATTAAAATAATAAATAAAAAAATAAGAACTATAAATATCTATAAGCTGACCATTATTTTTATCGTTACTAATATTTTTAAGAAATAAAAATAATTTTATTTTCATTATTAATAGACTTTGATTAAAATATTCATATATTACTTCAATTAATTATATTATACATTTAAAATTATTATAATTAATATTATTTTAATAAAATTCGATATATTCAATCAAATTGGTTTAATCCGAATCCAATTAAAAGTGGAATCCATAACTCAATGGAATCGATTTAATAACGTCATTAATTTTTTTTAAGGTAGTTAGTCTCCGGTATTTTAAAAGTAGTGTTTCAACTAAGACGACGTTACAGCATTTTCAACAAAATTATTTTGGGTTTAATGGAGCTCCTACATGGTCAATTAAGTAGGAGCCTCCTATCTAAATTCCCAGCCATCCGATTTGATCGACGGCCGGGATGTTGAGCATAATTTAACGGAGAAAAATGTGGCCGATGACTTTTGTTGCAACTGTGCTCACAACCACGACCTCTGATGCTTGCGACGATGACCTTCGATGCTCGCGACGACGGCATCCGGTGCTTGCGACCTACTGACCTCGCGTACCGACGACCTACCGAGCTTGCGATCGGCGCCCCCGTGTTCGTCGGCATTCGCTTCCTCACCACCGCCCTCGACCTCGTCGATCTTCGTCAATGTCGATCTCGTCGATTGCCATCATCGATGCTCGCGCCCTTGCCGCTGTCCCTCGCCATCGTCGCTCGTAGTCGCCATTGACGTTTGTGACCTTGCCATCGTCGCCCTCGCCATCGTCACTCGCGCCTCCGGTGATCCTCGCCCTCGTCACCATCGAGCCTTGCCTCGCCGTCGATCTTATCGGTTCTTGCCGTCGTTGATGATCGCACCCTACTCGTTGTCCCTTGCCCTCGCCATTGTCGCTCGCGATCCCAATCGATGCTTGTGCTCGCCGCCCTTGCCCTCACCCTCATCGTTGTCGGTCGTCCTTGCCACTGTCTCTCACTCTCGTTGTCATCACCCCCGCCGATTGCTCGATCGTTGGCTGATTTTTTTCCTATTCGTTGAAGCATGCTCCATGCCCCAACCATCCGATCAGGTAGGAGTCTCCTACCTAATTGACTAAGTAGAGCCCCATTAAATACAATTTACAAACTCAAAAGTCAAAACCTTACTTAAATATTATCACTCTACTTAAATGATGTGCTCCTTAAAATGATATTTTCTACCGGATCATTCCTCCATGCATAGCGGTATACAGTAAAAAGTAAGAAATAGAAAAGGTGGAAGCGGAAGCAGCGGCAGTGGCACTGCAGGCAGCAGCGAACGTCTGAAGGGTCAAACAAGTCCAGCTGGCTGTCGAGCTCAACGTTGTCTGTCTGTCCTCCCTGTCCTTGTCCTTCTTTCTCTCTCCTCTCCCCCCTCCTTTTTTCTTCTCCCTCCCCGCTTGCGTCAGTATCAGCACCTAATCTATCTCACCTCGCCTAGCTGTTCGCTGCTGCTTTTATCTGTTCACTCCACTTTCCTCTCTCCATTTGGATCTCAATTTCAGGTGCCTCTCTTCACTCGCCGGCACGAATTTTCTATTCTTTCGGAGCAAACTTCGTGTCCTTTGGCTTCCAGGACTGGGAAGGAGGCACCTTCGTGAACCCCCCTTTTGCTCTCTCTCAGAGCGCCATCATCAACATGGCGGTGAGTTCTCTATTTTTTTCCTATTTAGTTTAGATGTTGCCCTGACGATTGCTTCCAACTGTTTTGCCCCTCGGGGCCGGAAAGGAGATGAAATTGTGTTGCCACGTTCTATCTTTATTGTCCTCTGCAAAGATTTGGTTTTTATTGCTATTTGTCTGGGTGCCCTCTTCAGAAAGTTCATGCTTTCTCGATTTATGCGTGTAGAAATGTTCATATTCATTTTGTTTAGATTCTACTGTATGCAAATCGTGAAGAATTTGTCGTTCGACTTCTCTTTATACAATATATTCATGGGTTCTTGTCTTCTTAATAAATTTGAACTCTGTATTTTTATCGATTTGAATTGTTCAAGATCAAATACTCATAGTTGTTCTAGAACTCTGCTTGTCTGGATACTTTATCCATCTCTTGATGGCTTAGGCATATACACATGTATGGGTGCCTACTTTTTTATACCCTTTGTCCAAGGACGCCTGACTTGTCAAATTCATATTTCGGTTGCCTAAAACTGGAAGATTTTGCTAGTACAATGTTTCAAATGACTCCTTTTTGGCGTAGAAACATTACAACAACCTCTGAGGCCTTCTGAAGTTAGACTCAATTCTAACTCAAAGATGATATTATTGGACTCTAAATTGTCCCTTACTTTTTTTTCATGAACTCCATATGGGAATTAGATGGACCACATTCTGATTCATCTCTAGATATTGGCATAGGCTTTTGTGAATATGTGATTTAGTATATCTGTGTGAACATCACTTAAGCTCTTCCTATTTCTATGTATCACTTCATAATTGTTCCTCTCCAACACAATGAGTTTAGAAACTCTGAGCAACTGATTTCTGTGGCTAAGAAACCAGTATGCCACTTCACAATCATAGCAATTAGACGAAAATTGATATTTCTTAGCCTTTCATTTGAAATTTATGTGGATTTGGTGTTACATATTTCATCATCGGTTTGCTTATCCTGTGTATATACGGTTAGTTAACCAGCCTATGACTGCATATTGTCTTCTCTCTTTAATCGTTTTTCCATTATTGTTTCTATCATTTTCTGTACGTGATCTGATAATTAGTCAAATAAGTACATCCATTTTCAGCAAACTCTAGAGACTAAAGTTCAATGAAATATCAAGGTCATATGCATTAAATTTCTCTACAAGTTAACTTCATGTGGTGATTTTTGAACAAGAATATCCATACCTGTATAGGATTTGTTTGTGAAAAATTTCATATACTGAGTGAGACATAAACCTGTTTTGCACGGAACTCTATCTTGAGTAGTGGATAGAAACATGTGTTGCAGAATTCTTTCTACATGAATGACTTTGGATTAAGGTGCATGTATCAATCACATCATGTTGCGGTTATCAAATGTGCGTGTAACAAAAGATGAGCTATCAAGTTTGGAGTCTCTCTGTAGATCCTATAGTAATTAAGCTTACCCTCAGTTATTACTAACGATGAAAACTACTAGAACCTTTGGCGCAATTTATCATTTAGCATGATTTACAGAGAAAAGGGAACACAGGACATCATGCTATTTTATCCTAGTAGATGAGGATTCTTCTTCACTAATTCAGAGCTGCAGTACTTGCCCCCTGAAACAAGGAACATCATTCTTTTGTTAACATGTAGAAATACATAAAAAGGTTATTGTAGTGGATAAATATTGACTGGCTCTTGTCTTTAGGAAACTGTCAAACCTTTTACCTTTCATTCCTCATGCTTATCTGAACAAAGGGTTCCTGTCAAAAATTTACAGAAACACCATCTTTTCCCTTAGCAAGAACTGAATTATGAATGACCTCCAAACAGTAAACGAGTTGCGTGAGTGTTTTCCTGGTTCATTAGTCAATGTCCTTGAATGTTAACTAATATTCATTTTCTTTTGCAATTTAGAAAGCCATATTTCTCGATGTGTTCTACAGATTGCTGATAAATAAAATGTTATGCTGTATGATTTATACTTATCCAAGTGACTCAAACATTATACTTCGAGAATGGATTTTGAAGGTTTCACTTATTAAAATGATAAAGGTATTTATTTCCTTGATTGCAGCAGCATACCCATGTTCCTCAGTTCGGCAACTGGGAAAATGATGGTAGTATTCCTTATACGCAATATTTTGAAAATGCTCGGAAAGGAAAAAGTGGAGGGAAAATAATAAATCCAAATGATCCTGAACAAACCAGAGAGGCTTTTCATTCAGATGCACCAGTAATTCATGCTAGTATTCCTTATGCTCAATACATTGAAAATGCTCGGAAAGGTAAAGATGGGGGAATAATAGTAAATCCAAATGATCCTGAACAAACCACAGAAGCTTTTCATTCAAATGCTCATGTTAGACATGACTTGGAGCATCCAAAGACAAAGGATGAGCTACGGACAAGCAAAGATGATTATTTCTCCCAACAGACTGAGTCACCTTTACATCAAAGTCGTGGAGCTCGTAAGCCGACTACAGATTCCCCGAATCATCGACATGGTTATCGACCAAATTCAGGTGATTACCAGAGGAGAGTTGGTAATAACAATGATCGCTCTCCTCTTCATCCCCATTACCAAGCAAAAGCTGCAAACAAAAGCAACATGTCTTCAATTTCAAATCAATCATCAGAAAGTAGCTACACAATTAATTCAAGTACAACAAGCAGATCAAGGATGAGGACTGGTGGTCGAGGGGATGAAACAGTAAGTTGAGATTTTGTCTAATAATAAGGATTACATGTGCAGAAGTTGCACAAAGTTTACACGACACTAATGTCAATGCCTTTTTGTACAGCCCGAGAGAGGTTCTGCTGTTCCCAAGTTTGGTGAGTGGGATGAAAGCAATCCATCAACAGCTGATGGTTACACCCACATATTCAACCAAGTGAGAGTGGAGAAGCAGGCTGGGTCCAAATCCCCAATGGTATCTAATGATACATTTTACATCCCTGGACAAGAGAGCCGTAAGGATACATCTGTAAGTGAACTTTTTTTTTATAACTGTTATGGCAGCACAAAAGATAAACATCATAAAAGTCTTACTCAAAACAAATGTCATAAAGTTCATTAGATCCCCACTATAGGTACCCCGCTAAATCATAGGTGAGTTCATAGTAGGTTTGCCAATCTCAATTTTGTTGAATCATTTCCAAACTCATCATGTTTGTTTTCTTTTCAATATCTTTACTATTTTTCTTCGTAGGCATGAGCATGTTCTCCAAAACAATAAATCTTATCATGTTTCTTGTGTCTTTGATATTCATATCAACCTTGGTATAACTGAACCAATTCAAAACGAAAACCTTCTACCCTCTACTGAGATAATTAATCGTAACATCATCGCATGGTGGACAATATCAACACCCAACCGTCCCCAAATTATTATCTCCCATGAGCTTCTACATGCTTGTAACGTGTTTTTTTCATTTTGTTGTTACAACCATCTTGCTACTTATTCCCCAAGAGTATGATGAATGATGATTGATGAGTTCCTCTTCAGTAGGCATGTACTGAAAGCTCTTGCTTAGAAATTTTGAATCCTCGTCCTACATTGTGTATCTTCCATCACTGTAACTTGCAATAGACAGATTATTATATATGGTTTTTATGATGTATTTGCAGAGTTCCTGTAAATAGTTTACTCTTATTTTTCACACAGACTTGTACTCTACCTCTTTGTCTCTGCTGCACTCATTTCTCTTCAACAATCTTATTTGTTTCTTGAACAGGGCTGTGGATGCTTCGACTGGTTCAAGAAATAACAAGTGATTATTTATGAAATTAAGCACATGCACTGGTGTTCCTGGTGTAAATATGTTCAGAGAAAGCTATTCCTTATTCTCTAAATCTCTTGGTTGGAAGTGCATTCATTCTCTTCAAGGCTCTTGTTCTCTATCCGGATAATGCATTTTTTTTTACAGTTCAAGTAATTGAAGGCATTTTTCCTTCTCGCTTTCTAATGTCTGTTGTTTTCTTTGCATCACTGGAAGAAGAGAACGCGAACTTGCAGATACTTTTTAGTAACCCAAGATGGAAAACATTTTTGCTCCATTCAGTGCAGCGGATTTGCAATTACATTCTATAGCTTTGTTGAGTCTTTCGGTATTAATCTCAGTTGGTTTCACTTACGTTACATGAACTCGTTTTTTTTTTCTTTTTTTTTTTTTTGCATATTTGTTAGCGAGTCTGCTGTTGCAGCCAAAAGCTGATAAAATGATAAATAATAAGAGAAATTATCAAGCCACTTGGGAAGTTATTGTGTGTTAATAAATGTTAAAGTTATTTAATAATTTGAGAAGGTTAACGTGGCTTGGCCATTTTTTATTTTATTAATTTCAAGTCATTTGGGTCAGGTATCATATTATTGGATTAAAGTCTTTATAGCTACTTCGCTTGAACCGATTCAATCCATTTTTTAAGACTTAACAATATTATTAAAATGAACAGACAAACAAAATAATTTATCTTGAGACTTAACAATAATTATAAGTTCTAACACCGATATATTATTAAATAATAACAATATATTACTGAATAACAATTATTGTTTTAGAAAGATTGCAGAAACGAAAGACTATTTCAGTCTTATGACGAAAAGAAATAAATTAACTTAACTATAACTTCGACAAGAACTAACTAAAACAATCATTTATACCCATCTGTATACATTATATGTATATATTTGTAAGAATACAGTTTTAGGATAAACAACACTTTTTATTGTTAAATATTGTTAAAAGAAAGAGTCTAATTACCAACGATCATTTTTCACCATAATATTTTTTATAGGGTTTAATGGGGGTCATACGCCTTGTATATCGTATGACCCCCATACGCCCTCTGCCCACCGTCCGATTAGATCGGATGGTGGGCGATGCATTAGGTCCCCACCTCCCTTTCGAGCACCGCCGCCGTTGCCGCCACTACGCCACCGTCCTCATCTCTGAGCGTCGTCATCACCGCCGGCGCCCCAACCTCCTCTGAGCTTGCCACCTGCGAGCGCCCCTGCGATCGTCGGCAAAGTCGATGACGATGACAACCTTTGCGTGCATGATCGAGTTGTAGCCTGCGATTATCGCCCTCGTCGTCGATCAAAGAGAAAGGGGGTAGTCGATTACAGCCCTCGCCTCACCGGATCCCTCGCAATCGGCCGCCCTCGCCTCGTCGCCATCGCCGGATCGGGGAGAAAGGGGGAGAGATCGGATCACCTCGTCGCTCGCTGTGCTCGCCGCTTGCGTCTCGCTGCTCGCGTCTCGCCGCCATCATCGCTCGTGTCTCACCTCCATCGCCGGATCGGGGAGAAAGGGAGAGAGATCGGATCGCCTCGTCGCTTGCTGCTCGCGTCTTGCCTCCATCGTCGTTCGTGCCTCGCCGTCATCGCTTCGCCGCCCACCATCCGATTAGATTAGACAGTGAGCAGGGGCGTATGGGGTCATACGCCATTCAAGGCATATGACCCCATTAAATCCTTTTTTTTATATATTTTAGAATCAAATATAATATCTGTGGATGATATAGGATTTGAAAGAAATAGAGAGAAGAAATGAGAATATAAATATAGTAAAGAATTATTAAAAAACATATATGATGATATAAAATTAGGGCGTAAGAAAAACTCAACGGACCGAAAAATTTATTCGATCCAAAAAAACTGAACTGAAACAAAAAAGAGAATCAAATATGATTGATGATAATTTTTCAAAAGAGCAAAACCAACGCGTTTAAATTAGGGTTCTACATGAAAAAATTGTAGGAACCATGTAGTCCGTTTCTAATTATTAATTTTTATTTATATAATTAATTTATAAGTAATTATATTTTATTATTAGTATAATAGTTTTTTATATAGTTCAATATGTTCATATCAAATTATTAAACTCTAATTTAATAATTCTAATACTATATCCTATATTTAGTTATAAAATTAAGTATGTTAATATTAATTTCAATTTATTATATATTTTTTGAAAATATTATTTAATTGAAGTGGAGGCCGAAAAAATCATGATACTTAAGAGTGATTTTTCAAAAATAAATTTAGGATAATTTTGTAATATAAAAAATCGATTCGAAAAATTAGGGATGATATTTTTACCGGCCAAACCGAACCAATTTCACCACTATATAAAATCTTTCAAAAATGTTTTAAAACAAATTTAGTGGAAAAGTATAAATTTATTAACAGCATTTTTGTTCTTCCTTCTTGAACAGTCTCCTTTCGCTCGTGCGCAGAGCACGATGCTTCTCGTGCCTTCGCCTTCTTCTCACTGTTTCTCCTTCGACCATCGTCGGATGAGCTTGGGCGATCAGGCCTTCTTCCTCTTGGCGTTCATTGCTTGCACGGTTTGTGAAAGCAAAATGAAAATCCGATTTTTATGCGGGTTACTTTCCTTTTTGTTTCTTGGTTGGGCTTGTTTTTGCTTAAAGATTGCTTCTTTTTGCTTGGGGAACCTTCGTATATAACTCTTTTCTAAGTTATAGCTTCTTCATGTTTAATTTCTCTCTGTGAAAGACAATCCTTCTCATTTTTCTTTTACCTACTGTGTTAAATAGATAGTCTAATAATTTTCACTGTCATAGTTTGCATCTTTATAATTTTCTGGATGCTGCTGCTAGGAAACACCTTGGAATTCTCTTTAGGTAAAAAAAGGTCTTCTTCTTTAATATTACGTTTTGTTTGATGCCAATGCTTATAATAAGTGCAATAAACAGATTACAGATTGATTTGGAATGTGAACTTAAGGAGGTCAATGTTGCATTATTGGTGATAACTTATTATTCACCATTCATTGTGCCAAATTATGCCTCGTAGCTTCTTAGCATGCCTAGATAATCAAGTATCCTTGATACTTGACTATATACTTATTTGTGTTGTTGATAATGCCTTAAATCTGAACCCTTCTGTGGTCCCTCTACATAGTCATGCGCTTTAGGGGTATTATGTATGTGATTCGGAATTGATTTATTTCCTTATCACGATATAGGTGTCCTATTTTCGGCGGATTAATTTAGAGTCCCAGTAATTCTTATCATCTGTCAAAGGAGAAGGCACACTCAATGATTTTGTTGTGTCCGGTGGATGAGGTGATAATCGAGGTCGTAGATAAAGAAAAGGCGGCCGGTTTGTGGTTGAGACTCGAGAGTCTATATATGACGAAGTCTCTCACCAACAAGTTGCTGTTGACGCAACGTATGATCTCTCTCCGCATGCAAGAAGGTGCCCCTCTAAAAGATCATCTTGATCAATTAAATTCTTTGTTGATGGAATTGAAAAATATCGATGTCAAGATCGAGGATGAAGATGCTGCTCTAATTTTGTTAGTTTCGCTTCCTCCATCATATGAGAATTTTGTTCAGTTTATGATTATCGGGAAGGAAACTATAAGTCTGGAAGAAGTAAGATCGAGTCTTCATATTCGTGAACTTTGACATAGGGCATATGAAACGGGTTTGATCTCAATCGCGAAGAAGGGACAGTCCTCGAATTCGAAGAAATCCAAGTCAAAGAAGAAGAAAATCACTGCAAAAGACATCTGTAATTACTGCAAGAAACCAGGTCATTGGAAGAAGGATTGTCCGAAGAAGAAGAAGGCCCCCGTCGTTGTGGTGGCACATGAAACTGGAAATCCTGAAGATGATTTGGTTCTGGCTGCTTTTGATCAGGGATGTCCGGAGGATGGTTGGGTTCTCGATTCGGGGTGTTCCTATCATATGACTCCGAATAAAGAATGGTTCTCATCTTATTAGAAGACTGACGGTGGGAATGTCATCATAGGCAATAACGCGTCATGTCAGATAGTTGGGATCGGTTTTGTGCAGATCAGAACTCATGACAATCTTGTGAGGACGCTGATAGATGTCCGCCATGTTCCGTAACTGAAGAAGAATTTGATATCACTTGGAGTCCTCGACTCTAAAGGGTGTCAGATCAATGCTGCTGGAGGCATCCTCACGGTCATGAATGGTGATGCTACGATTTTGAAGGGAGTCAGAAGTCCTTGTATATATTGCAAGGCAAAATAGTCTCTGATATTGCTGTAGTGGCCAGTTCATCCGAATCAGAAAAGTCCAGGCTGTGGCACATGCAGCTTGAGACAAGAAGATATCTGAAATCAACTTCTGCAAGCACCGTGTGTTTGGCAAATAACGAAGGTCTCAGTTTGGCAAAGCGCACAAGACGAAGGCGACACTTATACTACATCCACGCCGATTGTTGGGGTCCCTCTCGTGTTCCATCATTAGGAGGTGCTAGGTACTTCCTGTACATGATTGATGACTACTCGAGGATGATATGGGTATTCATGATGAAGCACAAGAGTAAATCCTTCAAGGCCTTCAAGCAGTGGAAGGTTTTGGTGGAAAATCAGACGTCGAAGAAAGTGAAGCGCCTTCGCACTGATAATGGTTTGGAGTTCTATTCTGCTGAATTCGACCAGTTCTGCAAAGATGAAGGCATTGCCAGACATCGCACAGTTAGAGATACTCTACAACAGAATGGAGTTGCAAAACGAATGAACATGACACTTTTGGAGAAGGAAAGGTGCATGCTCTCTAACGCTGACCCGAATAGGACGTTTTGGGCTGAAACGGTTAACACAACTTGCTACTTGGTGAATCGAAGTCCGACGACTGCGATTGATCTCAAGACTCCAACTGAGGTATGGTGATTATACTTGTCTGAAAGTTTTTTGTTGTCCAGCATACTATCACTCAGTGAAGGGAAGTTGGAACTAAGGACCAAAGAAGGGGTGTTAATGGGATATGGTGCAGGAGTGAAGGGTCACAGAATCTGGTCTCCTTCAGAACACAAAGTCATTCACAGCAAAAGCGTGACCTTTGATGAAGCATCAATGCTTTAGTTGAATGTGGAGGCTGAAGAGAGTGTCAGTAAACAGGTGGAGGTTGAAATCACTCCAACTGGAGATGATGCTGAAGGATCACATCAAAAAGCAGAACTAAAAGATGAAGAATCTGATGAGCAACATGAAGAGGAGTCAATTGTTGCTATATGTCCTCGTAGAGAAGTGGGTCCTCCTAAGCGATATGGTTTCGAGGACATGGTTGCTTATGCAATGCAGGTAGCTGAAGAGGTGGAGTCCCTGGAGTCGTCCTCTTATAGGGATGCCATCACATGTGCCAAATCGTGGATAGCTGCTATGGGTGAGGGGATGTAATCTCTTCACAAGAATCAGACATGGGAGCTGGTCAAGTTGCCTAAAGGCAGAAAGATTATTGGCTGTAAATGGATTTTCAAGAAGAAAACTAGAATTACAGGGGTTGAAGGCACAAGATACAAAGCACGGCCGGTTGTTAAAGGTTATAATCAGAAAGAAGGTGTGGACTACAATGAGATATTCTCATCTATTTTCAGACATACTTCTATCAGGTACTACTTGCTCTTGTAGCACATCAAAATCTAGAGCTCGAGCAACTAGATGTGAAGACTGCTTTCCTCCATGGAGAACTTGAAGAAGACATTCTTATGAGCGAGGGATTCTCCATTTCAGGAAAGGAGAATCAAGTTTGCAGACTGAAAAAAATTTTTGTATGGCCTGAAGCAGTCTCCCAGACAATGGTACAAGAGGTTCGACAGCTTCATAATCTCTAAGGGATTCAGCTGAAGTCTCTATGATTGCTGTGTATATCACAAGAAGGTGAATGACGGCTCCACTATCTTTCTGTTCTTGTATGTTGATGATATGCTCATTGCTGTTAGAGACATGTCAGGCATTCAGAATTTGAAAAAGCTCCTTAGTGCATAATTCGACATGAAGGATCTTGGTGCAGCACAGAAGATTTGGGGAATGAAAATTCTAAGGGATTGCGCACATGGTAAACTCTTCTTATCTCAGAAAAGTTATATTGAGAAAATTTTATCCAGGTTTGGAATGTCTGAAACGAAGCCTTTGAATACTCCATCAGCTGCAAATATTCATCTTTCTATTGCGTTTGCACCAAGATCAGAAGCAGAGAAGGAGTACACGTCTCTGGTTCCACTAGTGTAGTTGGAAGTCTGATGCATGCCATGGTTTGCACAAGACCGGACATTATTCATGCAGTCAGTGTTGTAAGCAGGTTCATGAGCGATATAGGAAAAGAGCATTGGCAAGCAGTGAAGCGAATCTTTTGATATCTGAGAGGAACGTCTGATATTGACCTTATTTACAGAAGTGATAAAAAGTGTTTAGTTGCAGGGTACTCATATTCATACTATGCTGGAGATATTGATGGAAGACGATCTATAATAGGCTATGTCTTCACTTCAAGAGCAGACTATAGTGCACTGTGACAGTCTGAGTGCAATATGTTTAACCAAGGATCAAGTACATCATGAAAGAACCAAACACATTGATGTCAGATATCATTTCATCCGCACTGAGAAGAGGATCAAGATGAAGAAGTTGGCACTGAAGATAATCCAATGGATATGTTCCTCAAATCTGTTCCTCATGGCAAGTTTCAGCATTACTTGGACTTGCTTAACATTAATACTTGATAATAGCTCTAAGGTGGGACTGGCGGCGGCGTGGTATTTTGTGCTCTGGAGATGATTCAAGTCAAGGTGGAGATTTGTTGATAATGTTTTCAATTTGAACCCAGTTGTAACCCTTCTGTGGTCCCCCTACGTAGTTAGGTGTTTCAGCAGAATTCCCCTACGGAGGTCTCACAAAGGGAGTACCTATATAAACTCCTATCATTTGTCAAAGGGAGTACCTGTATAAACTCCATAGAGGTCCAGATAGAGACCCATCATTGTAATCATTATTATTCCATAACAAAGAGAGCCGCCGCCGTTTTTCTTTCGCGTTCTTCTGTGTTCATGCGATTTCTCTCCCTCTTTTCGTAACATGTGTCTTCTGGGTTGTTGGAGAATAGTTATGTTTTCCGCATGCTTTATTACTAAGACATATTTGTAGTTTTTTGTCACATTTAAATAATAATTTTCCTATTCTCTTTCTGGTTTCATGCAGACATCTGTAGCATTTACCAGCTTAGTGATTGCAGCTGTTCCAACTTTGCTTGTAAGCTTTCTTTCATTCTTTAAATTTCTTTTATTATATATATTGTTCCATATATGTAATTTCCATGAAATGCTTACGGCATATATTCTCAAAGTTTTGAAACTTGGGAATCTTTCCACTGACATATCTCATAATGTTTACAAGCTACATCAGAACATGTTTCTCTTATTTGAACCCTTTAAATTTGATTGCATCAATATCATCGAACTTACTTTTTGTACATAGCCATTAGTTTGAATATTACTTTATTATGCTAGGAAATTCTATTTCAGCATGCATTCCACTTGTAAAGAAGTGATCTTAACATTCAATGTGAACTCATGTTATCCGAAGTTAAACGAGAAATTTTGACTAAATCAGACTTCACTGGAAATGCACTCTTAAGTTTTTGTAGGGTAATTGCTCTCTTAAGTTGATTGTTCTTTCTCCTTTTATGGGGCAAGTCAGTGTAGAGCCTTTTCTCTTTGTTGTACGGACACTTACTAGAAGTTAGACCCCTTTCTTTTATCCCTTTACCACATGCAGGAAATCGAAGTCTAACCCACTGTGTGACTCTGACTCCACCTATTTATACAGCAACTGGAATTCCTTGGGTTGGGTTCATAAAATTAGTTGATGGTGTCTTATTCAGAAAATATGAGGAATGAAGCTTCAATAGCTTTCTTTTCCTTTTTTTTTTTTGAGGAGTTTGTTTTTTTCACTTTGGGAACACGAATCGACAGACCCTTCAGCTCTTCCCCTCTTACACCCGGTGGCGACGGCGGCGGCGGCGGCGGCTGCGGCGTGCGTGGAGTACTCGTCGATCTCCGCAACCCTGATCGCAGCAGCGAGCAGCTCGCTACTGCCGCTGAGATCGAAAGGAGAGGGGAGGAGATGAATGAGGTCTTGACGGCGGCGGACGTGGCGGCGTCGAACGCGTCGGCGTTGGGGAAGGGGGAGGGGCCGTCTCCGCCAACGAACCTCCCTCTCCTATCCGCCCTCGTAGCCTTCGCCGTCGCTCAGTTCCTCAAGCTCTTCACCACCTGGTGCGTCGCCTCTTCTTCATGCCCCCCCCCCCCCATCCATAACGCCCCAATATTTATTAATTTTTTTAAGATACTTTATTATTCGTCTCTCTTCGTCTGTCACTTGGTGTAAGATTGGAAATTCTGCATCAGAAATTGTTCAACGTCCCATTGTTTCTTTAGTTCTTTTCTTTTTTCGATATCCATTGCCAGTTGATTTTGTTTTTTCTTTTCCTCGTGTTCTGTTCTGTTAGAAGTGAATTCTAGGTTATTTGTTGTTTAAATGAAAAATAAAGTGGAAACTGCAGTTGTTGTGCACTTGGAGCTGGATGTGGGAACAGGAGGAGTATTATAGTCTTGGATATGATTGCAAGAAGAGAGATTTAGCTTTAAAATGTTAATTAGAGTTGGAGATTTTTTTTATTTCGGGTGGGAATTAGAGGATGTGAATTATCTTCAATTATGAAGAGAAGGCACTGGATGTTATTTAATCCTGCAGCTATACTTTAATCCTGCAACCGTTAAAATGCTGAGCAACTTGAAGGTAACACTAGATGTTATTTCGATAGCTGGGTTTGTAGTTAATATACAATCATGTATCTATATTTCCTTTTTGAGCAATTTTAACTTCACTTCTGCAACTTTCCTTATAAATTACAGATAAGATTCTTTTCTCCATACCACAAACATGTTTCCCTCTCTTTCAGACTTCGCAAGCAACTAGATATTGAGGGGTTTGTTGAAAATTGAACAAGTTAATTGCAGAAATTCACCCTTCCATCTTCAAATCACTTTACAAACAAACATGTTTGACAAGAAACAGAGCATCATAAAATCCACACAATAAATAAAATGTTAATGAAAGACAGCTAATAAATGTGAAGTTTTTTTTATCATCTGTTCTTATTTGTCATTTGAATCATTTGGAAGTGAAGTGGAAACACCTTGTGGATGTACCACATGTATTTTTTCTTCTTTCTTCAATTTTTGAAAAAAAATGATATTAATTGTTTTTCATCAAGAGATGTGCTAAACTAGCATAATACCAATAAACCTTAAAAATAAGTTTCATTTTCTGGAGAAAAAGGAATAATACCACATTTGTTCATTATCTCAATTTTTACATGAAATTTCACTATATTAAACCTGCATAATATCATTAGCAGATTATGCATATCTAAGCCAGGTAGCTAATGTTCCTCGGGTTTAAACTTGTTTTGTTGTGCAATGGTTTACATATATTTCTAACCCATCTTCTTTTGAAATAAAAATGGAAAGTCTGGTTCAAGATTTAGAAAATGAAAACAGAATGCTTTCTAGAGATCTACGAGAACAGAAAAAAGGCATTTCCATTTTGTGCTTTTCAATTAAAAGGGTGATGGTGATTTTGTAGATGTGTCCTCAAAAAGTATGGCAAATATGTTGTATATTTAATCATAAATTTATTTTTAACACACTAAATAGACCGTATTATCTATATTATCCTATCTTTTTCTATCCTTTCTCCTCCTTTCTCTGTATTCTCTATTTTTCCCTCCTCTCCTAATCCTTTTTTTCTCTTTCTTATTTTCTCCCTTTCTCTCCTATTTTCCTTTTTCTTTTCTCTTTCTCCTTTCCTATTTCCTACACGTCACTGTTGTCTCCTTTCTTTCTCTTTGCTTTTTTCTTGTCTCTCCTATTTCATTTATTTCTCTCTCCTCTCTCACCTTTTTTCACACTCTTTTCTCTTTCTTTATATTTAGAGAAAATTAAGAAAAATCAGAAAATGAACATTTAAAATGTTTTCTAAAGCCAAGCAGACCCTTTGATTCTGTTTGGGTACTTATTGGTGATGGGCTCTGATGAGTTGATGTTGGGTAAGATGGGTTTGAATTTAGATGGATGAACATGAATAATGCAACATATGCTTGTATAAAAAAGAATTAAAAAGGGATACGATAACTGTTAAATTTGATGTGCCAACTAATTTTCCTAAAAGCTTAAGCCGTTCGGAAGAGCAACATCATTTATTTTATATTCTTAACAATAACCAACATGTTGTTTTGACAAAAAAATAGTATTAAAAGATGGATAACCATTGGCGCTTTTATTAAAAATAATTCCCTGACATATACTTTAAAATTACAATAAAAAATATTTATTTACAACGTTTCCTTCTCTTAAATAATATTTATTTATGTTAAGACAAAATTGATAAAGTATAACATCCACCAACTTGGTTTGGAATTTGTTGGCATCGCATGCATAGTCCATCCTTTGTAAACTCTGCCCATCCTTATAAAATGAAATGCAAACATGGTTTGAACCCATCATGTCCATTATAAATTCTCCTTATTGATCTTTTTTTTTAGGAGACTCCTTATTGATCTTTAGCCTTCAGCCAAACATTGCCTTAGTGCCTCTAGTTATTTTTGGATCTTGATCATCTCTAGCTTAACTCCGCCTATATTTTATAGCCGGTCCCAAGCCCGGATAAAGGAGGAGGGTTGTGTTAGGCCCCGACAGCCAGCGTAAAATCTTGTCGAATCTTATGAACATGGATCAACGAATATATACCGAAAGGTTTGGTTACTAATAGAGCGGAATGGCGTCGTATGATCCATGTAACCGACCCCACCTAGTGGGATAAGGCTTTGTTGTTGTTGTTGTTGTTTGTTTTTTTCACTTTCAAACTTGAATTTGTTGCTTCTAATGCTGTTTTGAACTTTGACGTTCATCACACACTTCTTGCCTACAAAAATGTGACCATAGATTTGTTTACCTATATGAACCCTTGTGTTAAACTTAGCTGCCTTCTTAACTGGCATTTAAATTTATACAATACAGTTCACGAGAAGATTATTCTGATGTTGCTAAAGGGAATGCCATTAAATTTCCATATTGATCATATCTGAGTTTCTTTTTCACATGACATACACCATCTGTGTCAATAGTTTTTTTTTCTTTTTCTATTTTTATTTTGCAGGAACATACTTGCAAATTTGATCTGAAGGCCTATCTAGAAATTCCATACAACTCTTAACACCTAGTTAGTCAATTTATCATAACAGATTATCCTGAGATTGCTACCTATACATACACAGAAAATGACATACATTTCCCTTACAATGGCCAATCATAAAGCATTTTGGTGTTGAACTATGCCTCCAATATATACTTACCTGTGTTTTGAAGTTTTCTAGAACGATAAAACATCATGATAAATCCTTCTCCTTGTTGTTATTAGGCAATGAAGAGAGCTGCAATGTCACTTGCAAAACTAGCAGATACTGCACGAGAGGAGCTCCCAAGTACAATGACTGCAATTAGACTTTCAGGCATGGAGATTAGTGATCTTACTCTGGAGTTGAGTGATTTAAGGTACATTGAAACGTTCCAAGTGCAAGTAAATAGCAACAGGAGGATTGGTTGCATGGGAAAATCGATAAGATTAGAATCTTTTAACAGTGTGAAACCAGATGCATGCTTTTACTTTTCCTACATCCTATGTATGCCCATATCTGCTTGCTTGGACATCCCCTTTCTCTTCATCTCTTTATAATGCACATATAATGGTTAGTGCTTCACCATTACAAATTATCTAGTCAGGGAATCGAAGGATTCTAACTACATCAAATATTCAAGCTTCTTTTTGTTCCCAAACTTTCAGGCTTCCTCTCTTCCCTGATGATCAATTATTGATGTGTAAAAACATAGTATCCCTTTGCTGTGAGTGATGTGTTCAAATTGTTCATGATTTTCTTTCCTTTTTAGGTGGATTTTATGAATTTATTATATTTATAAGATATTTCAAAATTGACTCTGGGGCTTCCTAATATGAGAACTGTGTTTACTTTGGTAGCATCTAAATAATCTTAGATACCTCAATCTTTTGAAGATATCAATGCCATGAGATACAGTTTATGAGCCATGAGCAACAATTTCAGTGGTAACTGCCCTTTCTGACAACCGAATTGTTTTCATATAAGTCAATTTGAGAAAAGAATCACCTTTTTAACTGTTTGAGAAACATTATGTGGCCCATACAAGGTAAACGTGACCTCTCCTTCAAAGAAGGGACTTCTTCAAATTATGCGTTATGGAATGCAAATGCAAATATATAATCTAATATAGCTTGATATTCCTCTCAAGAAAAGTTAGCTTGATATTTTAAAAGATTTGCTAACATTGCACTACATAATTCTTATATTTGACCAGCCAAGAAATAGCTGATGGTTTTAACAAATCAGCACAAGCTGTTCAAGCGGCAGAAGCTGGAATCCGTCATATAGGTGCTTTGGCTCGACATCAAACAATGTGTATGTTGATATTTTAATGCCTTGCAGTTCCTCTGTAAGCCTACATATCTCCTTTGCTAATATGAGGTTATGGCCATCTTTATGCATCAGCAATGATACAGGAGAGAGCGGACTTGCCAAATATTTCTTTTAAGCCAGTAGTTGCAGGTGCTGCGAAGAAAACATCTCATATTGTTGGCCTGGCTAAGAAGCGATTGATGAATATGATTTCAGGGATGGATAATGCTTCAGAAAGTGAAGATACACTCAACAAGGTGGAGATTTAATTAGATATTTAACTGTGTTGCAAGTAATTATAGGAGTCACCGACGAAGGATCTCATTATATAATTGCTGATAAGGTGCCATGTTACAGAGAGGCATCTTACTCTGAAGAATGACTTTGACAAGTCTGTTGAAGTCAACACTAAAGAATGAGTTAACATGTAAATAGACTTGGGGTACCTTATTTGATATTTTGCCACACGTCTGAAGATGTGCAATATGCTGGTTGCTTGTGTTTACAATCTTCATCACATCCAAGTTCAATAAACCGACGAGTCAATTGCTTTTTACCTTGTTCAAAAGCTTATTGAATTGACACTGATAATTTTAACAGCTATATCATGCTCGGTCGATTTGGACCAGAATCGTTAAGGTATAAATAAAATAAAGTAAAATGAGGTAGATCAAGTCGTGTTTTCTTTATGGTTATTTGTTAGCAAATAATCTTATCAATAACAAGCACTTTCTGCATGTTTTGTTGCAATTTCTTACGAGCATCCAGCAATTTGTACAGTGTTTAGTTTCTTTGGCTAATTGAAGTCATTATGGATTTCCAACTACCAATCGAACTTCGCCTAGTCATGAGTCTGCTTTAGACTCTGATCTGAGATACTTGAGCTCATGTAGATGCATGAAATTCTCAAAAACTGAAAAAAGGCTACATTCTTCTTTATTTTTTTGTCAGATGGCACACTAATTGTTATACTCATATTTGCACTGTCATTAAATCTTCATATTAAAAGTTCTTGTGGATCACTAGGATGAGATTCAATTAGTTGAGTCAAATACTTGCACTGAACAGATTCTTTTATTAAAAAGTTTTGATGGGTCAGGATTTTCTATAATTTTTTAGTGTCTTACAATGAATCAAATCCAAAATTTCAAGAGAACCTGTATTCATCTGGGGTCATTCATTTGTGCTTCTACTCTTCAATTCATCATCTTGGTCACTTAGGCCATGTTTGAATACTTCATTTCATTTCTATGGGAATAGTCTAATACCATTTCATTATTTTTTATTGAGAACAAATTCTTGACCCTGTTTTGGATCCCTTTTTTTGTTGCCTTGAAGATCATGCTATAACTCCAAAACTATGGCATAAAACATATCCAGATCCAGCCTCCTATTTCTTTTCTCCAAGTTCTTTTGGTGCGTACACTTGTTCTAATGTTAATTGCACATCTTCATCGTAGTTCCAAACACGTTAATGGAAATAAAACTTTAAGGCATGAAGCTACATAAAACTTCTTCACAAAGTTGTCTCGACGCACCAAACAGACCATGTTAATCTAGAATTCCTTAGCATATTCTCCAAATGTGCAACAGTGCATATGCTGAGTGATATAGAAACTCGTAACGAAAAAAAAGTTGATTTCATTTGTTTTGCTGAAGGAGTATATGACAGGGACGTCTATGTTAGTGGAGCCACAAGGGGATGTTGTGCATCTTATGTCTTTACAAATCAGCAATCAAAGTAATAACACTAACATTCCCTTTTCAAGCACGCCCAGGTTGGGCCACAAAGGACACACAGTGCTCGTGATCCCTGGTGTCATTTCACATTTTGGATTCCATTGCACAGCCTCAAGTCCTAGTGTTCGTTGATGGAGGCACCACGGTTGCAACTACACCAGTAGTAGCCTTACTGCAGTATCCAATACCCCCAATTGTCTGACTGGGCTCCAGAAGCAAATTGCATGATGAGATATTGCATATGTTGACATCTTTGGATGAGGATGCCAAGTTATCAACTTAGAGCTACTGGTAGAATGGCGATTGACTTGCAGTTGCAGAATTAGATGCTCAGCCTGTGGAGATAATTCTCTGTTTGGACTAAAAAAAGGACAATTTATTTCTGAAGTGGGCCATGCGCTGGATTCCAGAGTTTGGTCACATTGATAACGAAATTGATTGAATGGACTACCTGGAAATTTTTGTAGGCTGATCAGATTCTTTTTTTGTTTTCCCCTATGAGATGGTTTAATCATTCAAAATCATTCTGTGTGCTGCCTAAAGAAGATTTCAGGGGCCTCAACTTTTGTTGCTTAGATGACTGCAGGAGGTGGCATGCCTGCATGTACACATGGAGTGCATTCATTTAGGATGAAGCATCTGAACTGTTACGAAAAAGGGGAGAGAGAGGGATCGCACGAAATACAGAAGAACACGAAGAGGAAAAACGGCGGCGGCTCTTTGTTATGGAATAATGATGATTACAAGGATAGGTCTCGGTCTAGACCCCTATGGAGTTTATATAGGCACTCCCTTTGACAGATGATAGGAATTACATACGGACTGGGACTCTAAATAAATCCCCTGAAAATAGGACACCTATCTCGTGATAAGGAAACAAATCAAATCCGAATCACAAACAGAATACCCCTAAAAAATTTTCGCTCAGCGAGACCCCCGTAGGGGAATTCTCCTGAAGCGCCTGACTATGTAGGGGGACCAATTGGGTTCAGATTCAAGGCATTATTAACATGAACTTTGACATGAAGCAACAAGAACTAGTTTCTTGTCAGCAGAATTCTAACATGATATACATGCACCACTTTTATCCTGAATTTTGTATTGACCTGAAAACAAATATCAAAATCCGGGGTAACATTTAACCCAACTAGCTTTTTTCACTTTCTGAATTGTAAAAATAATCAACCGCTTGAAAGAGTTGTAAAAATTGGTGCCATGATGCATAGGAAAATCATGACTCATCCTGCATACAGAACCCTAAAGCCAGTAATCAAGTAATCCTACTTGATTCTGTTGAGTCATAATATCAAGAAAAGTGACACGTCTGCAGCTTGTCTACTGGATTTGATGATATTTACTCCAATCTCAGACTACGAAACAAACAAGATTGCCCAAGATTCCATGAGCAATGAATCCTAATTGATTCCACTTGTTTCAGACTGTTCAACTAAACTTTCAGATGTTAGAGTTGCAATTACGCACAACGTTCTGTGATCAGCCTCTCCTAATTACGTCTATATTGTGAGACTACTTCCAACTCTGTGTTCCTTTATTTGTGGTTCAAGTCATATTGTTTCTTGTAGTTGTATATGTCCATATCATTCGATACTCCATGTTGAGTTCAAGCACATGACTTACCTCTAGATGCTAATTGTACAAAAAAAAGGGGGTGCTTTATTTTAAGCTCAAGATTTGAATACATTTTCAAAACAGCTGTTGACAATAACGAGTTGGTATACATGAGAAAGAGAGAGCTTTTTACCTTTATACTACTATTTTTTTCTTCTGATTGAACATTTTGGAGTGCTAATTCATCAAAAAAATTAAGAGAATAAAGAACTCAATTGTTTTTTTTTGTTTTTATATCTACTTTTAATTAATATATACATGTAGTTTCTTTCTCAAATCAATTTAAACAAAAAACAACTGCTTAAAATTGTAACAATGCAATCCAAATCTTAATCAAGCACCACCACTATGCAGAATGAAAGTGTGGAACTTGAGTTATAAACTTGTACTACAGCTTGGATATCAAGTGTCACATGTTTATCTTTAATGTTTTCTTCTAGGATTGAATTAATAATTAATATCGAAAAATAAATAAATAACTATAAGTTACATAAATTGCGTGTGTTTTATTCTTATTGAACTTTACACTTAAATTTAATCAAGGATAAGTGTAGGACATCACAACTTGTTTTTGCTCTTTTATTGAGTTGAACAGTTCCAGTATTGAATGCCTAAACTAAACATTGTATCGGATCTCGTCTACTTTACCACATGAGCACGCCAAGGGGGTGTTGGTGTACATTTTAAATTGGAAGGAATTTAATGACGAGTTGGTAACGTTTGTTTATGAGATAACCCCTGTGCTTAAATATATATATCTTCTTGAAGCAGATGTTATGTTAACTAGTACTTAAAAGATTTAATTAATGGCATATATAGATTTAGTTAGTTACTTGTGGCTTGTGCTTATATCATGTAGTCTTAATTATATGCATGCATTAACCACATTTTTTTAAAATCAAGAGAGAGATACAACAACAACAACAACAACAAAGCCTTATCCCACTAGGTGGGGTCGACTACATGGATCATACGACGCCATTCAAAAACATGGATCAAGAGAGAGATAACAAAAAAAAAAATGATCACAGAAAATGCCATGATGTACCTAACAAAATAAAAAAAATAGCATACATTCTGTGTTATGAGTTCTATAAAGTGTGGATGTTTCTTAAAGTTTAAACTTGGAGGGGGATATATGATTAGTTTAGAATTCATAATTTAATACCATTTGTACCTATTTGCTTACCAAGTGTGGAAGAGGAACTAAATTGACGTGATTCTATAGACCTCTGCCTGTACTAAAATATGCCTTTAATGATGCACCAGAAATAAATTATAATTTGGACGAATCTAATATTAATTAAAATGATGTATGAGGATTAAGGTATAAGCCAAAACAAAAGAAAAAAAAACATAAAGTAGGTTTTCTTAGATCCCATGGTCTTTAGGGAAGTTTTTAAATTGTTTTTATAAAATTGTGAAATTCGAGTGAATCCATATTCTTTTGGCTACTTTTTTCGACGTACTCTTATTATAATCTTTTACGCCTCTAATTCTAAATTTATAATTTTATTATCGAAATTTTGTTAATTTTTTAAGTATATTTATATGATATATGTTTTTATTCATAAAATAAATATTTATATGATATGCGAATAGATTTATATGTGCATGTAAGCTCGCAGAATACTCATTTTTCCTATTCTTGATTGGGAACAATATACACAAACTCATGAGTCTAATTAACTTGTACATTTTAGGGTTCTATGACACAAAATTGAACATGCCCGATCTAAAATCAAATATTTGTAAACTCAGGAAAACTCGAGAGTTCAGTCGGTAGAATCTATAAAATTCATATATATCAGTGTGCTTGTTCATAAACTCGTTAGTTTATATTTATCTAGATTTTTCGGCTAGATATAAAGAAAAAAAAGGAAAGAGTTGTGAGCTTAAGAAATCTCTAAAGGATGAAATATTTATTAGTTGAACTTGTATGGTTTTCTCTAAAGGAAAGAGTTGTGAGCTTACACTGAGATGTTGAATAACGATTTTCTTTTATTATTTACGGTAGGGCTGGACATGAGTTAGGTAAAGTTACTACCTAAATAGGCCAAGTCTGCTACAAAATAAAAATATTTAAGTCTGTAACAAACTAAGAACATAAGCTTAGCTGGACTTGTTTGATTAATTTTTAATGTCTGATTTAGTTTATTAGGTATCAAGCAAAATATATTTTTTGATGTTATACTAGATTAAATATAATAAATTTTATTTATTAAGAAATAATAAATATGTACTAAATAAAAGAGACATCACTAATTTATTTTTTTGAACATATAATAAAAATAGCAATATTAAATTCAAAATTGAAGATTTTAAAAATAAAAAAAAATTATTTTAAAAAATTTAAATATAATATAATATATTAATAAATATTAGTCTGATAAACTATAAGGCTAGACCAATTGTTAAGAGGCTAAGCCTCTTTAAGAACATAAAGTCAAGCCGAGTTAGGACAAAAATAGGTCGAACCACGAATGACTCACGAACGACTCGGTTTATTTTCTAACCTAATTTACGGTCAAAAGTATAAATTCTTTGTAATTTAAAAGTGATGCATGGAACTATCTTATGATTATAAATCTTTGGTTGTAAATTAGTATTTATATATTTCTATGTTAATTCATAAAGATTATGAGTTTATGTGTTGAGTCTACTATTGGAGTTTATTTGTATGATAGTCAAAACACTACAATAATGCCAATAATTATCTTGTGATTTGAAAAGTAGGAACGAACGATTCTTGCTACAAGTAGGAACTTATTAGTCTCTTTGCCTTCCCTTTTCATCAAAATAACACTTTTTGAATGGATAATACGAAAATAGTATTTAATTAAATATATTAATAAACTATCATATTAGTATTACTTATTGATTATATATTTTTAAAACGCACATAATAAGAATATTCTATAATTATTCTTCATTATTTTTTATAATTTAATTTGTTTAACTCTAATCTGATTAATTATATATTATACAATTTTAATGATGTATTATGCTAGTATAGTCTTATATTTTTTTTTAAAAAAATGTTCTACGGGTAATAAAATAACATAATGTATTTTATAAAAGAATATTAATTATTATTATTTTATATTATATATTTAATTTATTTAATATTCTCATTCCAATGAAGCGTGACTAGAATTAAGATATGTGTGATCGAAAAGTTGATACTGGACAAAGAACGAATTCAATTAATATGTACTCATTCTTCTGTTTCCGAGCAGCATTCAGATTCCGAAGAACAAAGGCGTGCAGAAAACTGCTTTCTATTCCTAGTCGCCTTCTAAGTTCGATTCTGTCTGTTCAAAGTTTTGCAGCGCCTCCATAAAACCAGTCCAGGGGGCTTCAAAACGAAGAAAGAAAAACAAGTGGGCCTTCTCTGCTGTGTGCGCAACCTTTCATTCAATCTGCAATTGGCTGCAACGCCGGTGGAGTCCTGCAAGATCAGGAACAGGTTCTTTATTTACCTGCGGCTCTGTGCCACCTACTTTTTTTTTTCTTCTGAACTTTGTTTTCAGAACATTGATTGTTCTGGCTGCTGCAAAGTAGTTTCTGTTACTGCTGCGTTAAAATCTAAACAGGGAAACATAATTTAATTTTTATGATGTTAAAGTAAATGGATCCTTGTTGAGCTCTCAGCCTTCGGATGACTGTTTCAGTCTCTTGAGAGTTTGTGAGTCATGTGGGTCTTCTTTTTCCATCGAAAGATGATAAGGATGTAAAGAAGGGAGATGAAAGAGAGATAAAAACAAAAAGACAAGAAAAGTGGTAATGAGAGAAAAAGTCAATCTTTTTAAAGATCACAACGAAATTAAGTCAGCTGATGAGAAGAATTGTTCGAGTTTTGGACCCCTACTACCTTTCACTTTGAAGTTTGACCACATATATTAATATCTGTAGAGAGACTTGTACGAGCTCATTTTAATTTGATGCAAAGTTAGATTTTTTATCTAATACTTCCAAATTAAGGAGAAGAAAAGAAAACGAGGAGGGAAAACAAATGCGTAGAAAACAATGGATGGATGGACGGATTGAACAGGGGGGATGTGAGCTGCAATTAAGGCATTTTAAGAACGGTGGGAAGTCGTCTGCCTGTCTGTGTTAGATGGCGTGCCAAGCAATGCCATGTTAGACACGCTCTACTTCTACAAACCTCATGTGATGCCAAGAAGGGGGAGAGAGAGAGAGAGAGAGAGAGAGAGAGAGAGAGAGAGAGAGAGAGAGAGAGAGAGAGAGAGAGAGAGAGAGAGAGAGAGAGAGAGAGAGAGAGAGAGGTTTCTGTCAGCATGCATGGGTCTTGCTCTACTTTGTTTGGGACCCGTAGACCGTGCTAATGTGACCTCAAGGTGGAGGATGACTTGTACGTGCATCAGAGTTCCTTCCAGGAACGTAGTTGGCATTTAACAGGTCCTTAAAGGCTTAAACACAACCGTTTCAACTGCACTTAAACTTTTCATGAAAGTAATGTACAGTAACATTAAGAAACCTGTGATACCATTAAGTATATTATAAACCATAATATTACTATAACATCTGATTTGAGGGGAGAAGAACGATTAAATAAATGCTGAAAACAAGACCTGGTTTGGTTTCACAATACTGCCATGGAAGGAAGGTGTGATAGGAGAGAGGAGAAGGCCAAGCCACCCTTCAAAAATTTCACACTTGGCATGTAACACAAAAGATAGAAAGACCAGCAGCAGCCTCTCTCCCCTGCAATCCGTCTTCCCATTTTGTTTCATGCGCAAAACAAAACGTGGCCCCTCCACCAGGTCCCACTCTCCCTCGTATAAATCCTCCCCCTTTTTCTCTCTCTCTTCCCTCCTTGACCAAAGAACTCTGCTCTTCGTAGTTCTTCTCCACAGTTGTCTACTTCTTCCTCTTTTCCTCCACTTCTCTATCCACACAGTCACCAGAATCATTTAAGCGCCAAGCCCAACCGTCGTACTGTCCATATAAACCCCTAATTATACGTCATATCAGTTTCTGGAGTCTTTCTCTCTTTTCCTTCCAGTCCAAATTCTACATAAATTCCGAATTTTCCGTATAAATATTCCAGGCCTGTTTAGTTGTCATAGTCCTTTTAGATTTCCTTCTACTGCTTGTTTTAGGATCCTATTCCCAGTCGAGTTTGGAAGTCTTTTAAGTGTGTCTGTTAGTGCAATAAACATCCTATTTTTCCAGTCGTAACACTTCCTCTGTTTTTGACTTCCTCCCAGACGCAGCAAGATAGCTTCTTTGCCTTCTGGGAGTTACGCCTACAACTTGTTCTCTGTTACTGATTTAACGCTCATGTCCGTCTTGTTTGTTTAGGATTTACGTTTCCTGTGTTCCGGTTTTATTAGTTTGCACTGGAACTAAATTTTTCTTGCTTTGCAGATGCCAACTGCAGTTTCTTGGAAGATGAAGACGCCAAACTCTGTATATCTTTCTCACTCGTTTATTTTCCTCTTTCTGCTCTTGAAAAACAGGAGGTTTTGTGTATCCGACTGCTTGTTTCATTACATGGCATGGTGATTGCTGTATTTTCTTTTCTTTTAATTTATCTTTGTTCCAGAAATAAACTGATTCATCATATGCAAACTGAGAATCGACCGAGACTTGCTTTTTGTCCACCGATATGATTTGTTTCCTTAATCTAAATATTTGGCTTTGTTGATTGATATGCTTGTGTTACGTGATCGAATTGTGTTGTGTGTGAATTAGGGACATGTGAGGACAACTTTTCTTAGTCATGCTCCCATGTCTTATACCGTATTATAAACTTAATGCGCGTTATTGCCGACGCCGTTTGTTATCAAGTCAAGTTTCCTATCAATTTACTGCTGATATCATTTCTTAATTCCGGCAGGACTCTGTTTCTTCTGATGCCTCAAATCGGCGCTTATGGTTTCACAACATCTGTCCGCCTGCCGCTTTCTTTTGTGTGATGTTTATCTTTTGCGGAGCTTTGCTCATACTTGGTGTTCAACAGGTATGCTTTCTTTTCTTCACTGCTCGGTTCGTCTTGTTTTCAGGTTTCTATTGTTTATTGGTAAGCCAACTGTACTTGATGTCAGAGTCTGCAAAGTCTGCATACAGCCCTAAACACATATCAGCAGCAGAATTTGGTACAATTAAATGCATCTGAGCTGCCGCCTACTGAAAATATAAACAGATTGAATCATTGAAGCATGTCTTTCCTTCTCATGATAGATGGTTAATTTTATGGAGTTTGTCTCCAATCATGACTGGATGCTAGTCAAGAGCAGTTCATGTATCATCAGTACAATTCATAATTCTTGTTGTTGGTCAGTCAAGAAGCATAACGTTTTTCTGATTGTCTTTGCAGAATGGAAATATATGGGTATCGGCTAGCTGGGGACAAAGTGGCGAGTATACAGTGAATACCGAAAAGATTGACATAGATCTTCAATCCAAACCATGTCAGGTGGTTCATTTACATATCTTATTATGGGATCTATACATTTTCTTAATGCATGAAAAATCTTGCCTTCTCACTTGTAGTCTTTAGATATGCTAATCTTGTAACTCTTTGTGCTCATTGTAGACACAATGTGAACCATTAGGTGATGATCCGTTGCCTAAAGGCATAGTTCACAAGACATCAGACTTAGAGATGGTGCCCATATCAGGTCCTCCCAAGGGAACGGTATGCTACTTACATCTCAGTTGAGTCCAATATCAGTTCCTGAGCAAAATGATTGGTTCTTTGCTAATTATTAATTTTCATCTGGGGTTCTATCACTTTGAAGCTTCTATTTGATAGTAGCTATTCTCTTTGCCGTACAAAAGTCGAATTGTTATAAACAAAACGTGTACATGATTTAAGGATTCACTTTGATCTTGCTTCCACAAATAATGTAGTGCTATAATGTTGAGATACTCTACAAGAAAACATATTATTTTCACATGCAATAAATATATCAAATTTTTTAATTAGTGGAAATTATTAATTCTTTAAGATGTCCAAAACAGGAGAATGCAAGTTCTCTGAAGAGCTTATTGGTAATTCCCGTTGGAATAAAGCAAAAGGCAGATGTGAATGAAATTGTGAAGAAGGTATTGATATCATCAGTTCCTGGAAGGAGTATTTAATGGAAGGCTCATTCTTCTTATTGTTTCTTTTTCTGATTCATTTGTCTTACTTCCAGTTTCCATCAAACAAATTCACAGTGATGCTTTTTCACTATGATGGTAATCTTGATGGTTGGAAAGATTTGGAGTGGAATGATAATGTCTTGCACATCTCAGCTAAGGGTCAAACAAAATGGTAACTAATTCACCTGATACAAACAGTGAACATGAACGGTAACATCGATTTTTCATTCTAACCATGTCAAACCTTACATATTTGTTTTTCAGGTGGTTTGCCAAACGTTTCTTACATCCAGACATTGTTTCTGAATATAATTATATTTTCCTTTGGGATGAGGATCTTGGGGTGGAAAATTTTGATCCTATCAAGTAAGTGGGATTTTCTCATATGAGAAACTCAAATGAGTAGGACATATTTCAACGACATATATGATTGATATTCTCTCATATAACAAATTATGATTTTATATGTTTTAATGTAACAGATACTTAGAAATAGTCGAGGAGGAAGGGCTAGAGATATCACAACCTGCACTTGATACTATAAAATCACAAATCCACTATCGAATAACAGCACGCAGGAGAACAGGAAATGTGCATAGGTATTACCCTATATCATCCTTTTAATGAGAATAGAAAATGTCGAGGTTGTGCAGATTTGCAATTCATTTCTGATGGTTAATGAATTTAATTTGTTGTGTTCTTATATATGTTACTCCTGGAAATTTGAGAATTCTTTTTCTTTCTTCAATTGACAGAAAGATATACAAGTTGAATGGAAATGGGAAGTGCGACGATAGTAGTACGGGCCCACCATGCACTGGGTGCGTTACTTCTCTGAATGTTGCTAATGTCTTGGCTTTTTTCACAAGAACAAACATGAAACACTATTCCTTCTTCAACTAGAGTTTACATTGGCACATCCCGCAAAACATCTGCATACAACAGATTGAGCATATGAAATTGATATGTTAGAGAGATCAATCCAAAGTTGATTGTTAGTCTGAAAGGGAATTTTGATATGCAAAATGTCATATATACTTAGCACTGACAAAACTATCTGTTATGATTATGTTATTCTAATATGTTATATGTTTCAATCGAAGCTGAATGTGTTTTTACTAATAGTTAACTATATGTGTAAAGATCTATTTTTTTTTATTTCATAAGCTTAGAAAGTACATATTTTCTTATGCTGAAGACTTCCTTTGAAAACTTGCAGGTGGGTAGAAATGATGGCTCCTGTTTTCTCAAGAGCTGCCTGGCATTGTACATGGCAAATGATCCAAGTTCGTAAAACATCTTAATTTCTTCACTTGTTCTTTCTTTCTTATTAGTTGCAGAATATGCCACTATTTTTTTTTCATTCAAGAAATCCCTGTGTAATTAATCCTAATTTGTTGATGCTCAGACCATTCATTTACATTGTATAATCTGAAATTTCTCTCCCTTGTCTATTTTTCTAGAATGACTTGATTTATGCATGGGGTCTGGATATGAAACTTGGTTATTGTGCTCAGGTGATATTTTTATCTACTTCATGTGTAGAATTTGTATTTCTTGCAAAGAAGAAATATAACATACTTGTTCATTTCTAGGGTGACCGGAGCAAAAATGTTGGTGTGGTGGATAGTCAATACATAGTTCACAAGGGACTTCCTACACTAGGTGGTGATGAGAAAAAGGTAAACAAGGCCTGTAATCATTTTAATTTCTGAATGATACTCTCTGGGGATTGAAAAGGTAATGCTGGTGAAACATTTTATTCCATGAGATTTTTATGGTTAAATGAAAGCAACTTTGATCCCTTCAACTGAAATGTTAAAATTGAAACTTGGAATTGTAGTTGAGATCCAAATCACACAACCGAATATTGGTCTGTTAACAGCCTTTGTAGTTGCACAAAAATGTGGCGTCTTTCATGTCTGTGAGCCCGTTCCAACTGCTACAATTGAGAAAGCTTAATAAATGTTTTATATGTTAGACCTTTCCAAAATGTAGAAAAGTTAGAGTTCAGAGCTTTTTCATAACTAACCTGGTTGGACCATCTAACTAACTATGAACTCATGATATCTGCAGGTTCAGCCTGGATCAAGAAAAATAACTGACAGACTTGCAGTAAGTATCAACTGGAAGTCTTGTTATTTCTGAATTTTCCGGGCATACATGCTCCTATTCGATGATTTAACCCAAGTGACCACTCTGTATTAGCATTCTTTTTTCTTTACATTGAGCTCTCAGTTTCTGGTTGGTTTGCATTAGCGGTATTAGAAACTTCTCCAATGATGAAGTTGTGAATATCAGAACATTTGCAGCAGTTTCTTATTGGCTTATTGCTTTATTGGGACAGAATGAAAAAAACACTTGTCCACAACTTGAAATTTGCCACCTTAAATTAGTCTAAAGTCAATTGTTCTTCAATCTCCTACAGTTCATTGTAGATTCTATTTTATGCATGGGTAATGAATTCAGAGTAAGAGCAGCAATATGACTTTGGAACTTTTTGTACAGGTGAGGCAGCGGTCTTACTTTGAACTTGAGATCTTCAAAAAGAGATGGCAGAAAGCTGCAAAAGAAGATGATACTTGGTCTGATCCATATCCTGACACCACACAGAGATGATGCAATATGTGATCTGAATTAGCTGAGGCGAAGATTCATTTCGAAGTGGTCAATCACATGAACACCCAGTTTTTTGCTATGACATGGAGATTAAATTAATCCATAGCATTCACTGCAGTGTTTCAGAGTCTTTATCTTTTTCCTTTCCTTTTTTTTAATTCTTTACTCCTCTTTTACCTTCTTTTAACTTGGCAAATGTAATATATCATATCATAAATTTAAAGTACAAAATTCAATTTATTCTTTCATACATATATGTATAGCACCAACCTTGTACAGTAGATGAGAAAGAGAAAGAAATAAAAAAGCATGTTATTTCATGGTTTCATATCTCGTGAGTACTTTGTGATTGGATGTATTATGTTCTTTAATCTGGTTTTGGGTGTAATATATTGCTGACTTTACATTTTTTTTTCACAAGAGTTTTATAAGGTTAAAAGAAGAACTCTATGCATGAACAAAGATATGTGTCTATAAAATATCCAAGATTCAGAAATGTTTCCCAGTATCGCATTTTTTTTTCTTTTCCATAAAGTCGTATCTCTTTCTCCTATTTCTACTAAAATTTGACCAATTTAATTCAATTGGAAACATAAAAAGAATTCTTCTCATTTCTCAACGTCCTCCATACTCATTGGTTTAAGTTCTTATTATATATATTTAACATCATTAAGTTCTTATTAAAAATATATTTCCTTAGCACACCAAATTTTAACAGGATCGTAAAAGGATTGATCCTCAAAAGTCTCATAAAACAATCAATCAATCATTTAGAACAACACAAAAAAAAAGACTCCTAGATGTTTTGATACTGCTGCAATTTGTATGAACTGTAGCATTATTTCATAATATTTTTTTTCCTCCTGAGAGAAAAAATTATCACTACAATTTGAATAAAGTGACTGTATAAATAAAACTTACAAACGAGTTCGCATTTGTAGATTCACCTTACATCAAATTGGTTAATAATTATTCTCCCTATTTTTTTTATTTACTTGTGAAAACTACTAATAAAGAGCCATCTTATCCTGTCCGTTGGAGTTTGATCGCTCGTCTAAGATCTTTCCAAAGTCGTAATAGCCGTTGGCTGTTGACAAAAAAGTAATATACACGAGACTCGACGGTTGCAGGCAGCGGAAAGGCCGCGAGGAGCGAGAGCCAAATAAACCCAATCCTCTCTCTCTCTCTCTCTCTCTCTCACTCACTCACTCACTCCTCCTCCTACTCCTCCAAGTCCCGTCCATGGCGATGCAAGCAGCCGTGCCCTCCTTGTGGTCTCTCCCCAAATCCCTTTCTGGTTCAGCGGTCGGCGCCAGAAAGATCCGACTTTTGCGCAGATCCCGCTCTGGAGGCGGAGAGGTGCGCCAGCTTTGCCCCCAGCTTCGCTTCTCACTACTCTCCGCCGGCGATCTCTTAGCGTGATTTGGTTGCAGGATTACTTATTGGATGCGCCGGAATCCGTGGGTGATGGATTCTCCTTCAGTGGAGGTTCGGATGCTCCCCGCGTGCTTTTTGGAAAAATAACTCTTTTTTTCCTTTTTTTTTTCTTCTTTAATGTGCTAATTGTAACAGGGAAATATGCGGATGGGCCGAGCCGGTCTGATGAATGGTTTGCGCAAGGAAAAATGGTGCTCCCACTCTTCCCAGCCTCGTCTCTTAATCTTTATCTTAAATGTCACATGAATGTACTTAATATTTGAGCATCATCTGTTTTCTGGTTTCTTTATAGTTATCTGTAGTTCTAGAGTCTTTCATTGTAAGGAGTGTAATTTGATTGGCAGTGTGATGGATCAATTATTGTAGCAAGAAATCTGAATTTTGCTTACTTGTCTTGAAAAAACTGCATAACTTGTTGAATACATTATGCTAGCCTAGTTGCAGACATTGGTTTTAACCCCCCATTGTGAAATGCAAACCTGTCTGTTCCCAGATTTCCCCCGGAATATCTTATGAAAATATATCTTATTGTGCATTCTTCTCTTTCAGAGATCTTGTTCTTAGCTTATTTTAATGTTAATATAATATTATAATTTGCCCTCTAAAAAAATGATGATGGAAGACGCTAGAATGGAGCGGAAGCAAAAAAAATATGTGTTCTTTGTGAATAAAAAATTAAGGTCATATTAATTTCTTGGAAGTGTTACTTCATGTTTCAGATAAAATATTATGAATACTCACCACGCACAAGGCTCTTAGTTTTCCTTATCCTATAAGTTAATTTTTAAGTTGAATGTGCAATTTTGATTTTTGAGGACTTGGTAGTGTTTGTTTTAAGGATATATATATTGACTTGGTAGTCTTTGTTTGAAGGACATATGGACTTGGTAGGTTTTGAGAAAAAGAATGGTGTTTTTTTTTCCAACTGTTGTTAAGATAATTACTATACCATTCTTATTCATGTAAAACCATGTTCTCCTTTATATCTTGTGTACAGAATGGCCATTTTGCACCTTTCAGATCTATCCATGTTATTCTGGTTTTAAACCTAGGTTAAAGCTTATCCTGTCTATGGAAACAAAGGAAAGGCCAAGGATCCTATTTTCGGTCTTACAATGGGTTCTAGCTCACAATCTCCAGAAGACATTTTCAGGTGATCTTTGATAAGCTTTAATCCTGGCATTTTGTTCCGTATGTCAGGAGGAAGCTTATTTGGTTAATAGTGTATACTTTTCTTTTCATTCTTAATTATACGTTTTATTTTTCTAGATGGTTTTGCGTGGAGACTGGAATCTCTTCAAATCCTTCTGTTCTCTTAATTCATGGTTTTCCGTCCCAGGTAGGTTTTTGCTCGTGTTTATTATATTAGCTAAGTAGGTAAATTTAAGAATGGAATGGATTACAAAGTTCTAGTCATAACTTATCAGTATGAAAGTGTCCTAATATTATTCTCAAAATGTAGAATACATACAAAATTCCAAACATTGTTTTTTTATTGCTTTTGTTTAGTCTACTCAAATGAAATATAAGACTCTTACATGCATCTTTACACTTTATCTGAACTGCCGAACTCATTTAGGCATTATGTATGCTGGTGTATTGAGCATACTTCATATTAGTTGGCAACAAAACAACAAATCATATACGAGGAGCAACTCAACTATTTGGAAATTTGAGTCACATAGAATACAAATGAAACCTTTAGGAATTATGCATGCTGGTGTATTAAGAACACTTCATATTATTTGGCAGCAAAATAAAGTTACAAACAATATACAAGGAGCAATTCAACTATTTGGAATTTTTTGTCACATAGCATACAAACTCCGCCTATGTTTTATAGCCGGTCCCAAGCCCGGATAAAGGAGGAGGGTTGTGTTAGGCCCCGACAGCCAGCGTAAAATTCTGTCGAATCTCATGAACATAGATCAACGAATAGAGCGGAATGACGTCGTATGATCCATGTAGCCGACCCCACCCAGTGGGATAAGGCTTTGTTGTTGTTGTTGTTGTTGTCACATAGCATACAAATGAAATGGCTAATAAATAATGTGTAACTGTCTGCTTTACAAATCTAAGTAGATTTTCATTGCCAGTATACATTTATGCACTATGGATCTAAGTTAATTGTGAGTTTGCTAATATACAATTCTTGTAGCTGACAAAAAAATTAAATGTTTAAAAAACTTTAAGCCTGAGATGTGAATCGTTTCAGAAAAAGCCTGAGATGTGAACATTCTTGTTGGGCTATTGAAACAGTCTATTGATTGATATGTTTTTAACATGAGAGTTGAGACTACAGTTTTACAATGTCTAAACTGTGCATAATATAGACAAGTTCTATTTAGCAGTTAATGTTTTTAATATACTAAACAGGCATACTCATACCGCAAAGTTCTTCCTGCACTCTCTAAAGACTATCATGCCATTGCTTTTGATTGGCTTGGTAAGTTTCTTTGTATTTAATACATAATAATTTCCCAAGAATTTTTTCACAGAGTTTCTTGAAAATAGGCATGCAATTCATTGATTGAAGTCTTGTTCGTACTTGTAGTACTATGTAGAGGTATATAATCTTTCGGCTGGCTGAATTGTTTTCCTCTTTACAATTACAAATACCAACTACTCTGTATTCCTTGTTTCTTAAAGTTTGTTTGGTTAGTGGATTAAAATTTTATGAGAAATGCAGATTCATGGGAATGCGTCTCAGATTCAACTCTAGAAATCTTGCATTGTATTCAAGACAATGATCATGTATGAACTATGAAAATAATTGTAATGCATTGGAAAACACTACATGTTAATATGAACTTCTTCTAGCATAAGAAAGTTTTGCAGAAAAGATGTGTCTATATAGCATACCACACCGAGGAGTGAAATATTTGGTAGGTAATTTAACTCAATTCTGATAGGTGCATGTTAACTGATAAAGAATTTGAGGCCATATTCTTGCCTAGACATTTATGCATCGCTTGTTATGCTCATGCACATGATTTTCTGCTTGAAGACTCTATCATTCATTTTTATAGCTAACTTGCAAGCCATAATTGGAAAGAAAGAAGTACAAGATCAAATTTTCTCATCAGTTTTTCTGAAGAAAATTTTCTAATATGTTGTTAGCCAATAAAGAAGGCTATCTTTCTAATATGTTGTTAGCCAATAAAGAAGGCTATCATAGAAATAACCAAAGCCATTGTCAGACAAATAATTTTAGAACAAGGAACTACTTTACTAAGAGGTAAACTTGTGTTTTTTTTTGTACAGCTAAATTATTTATCTTTATGCCATCATTTTCTAAGGGGGAAAACCTATAAGCCGGAAACCAAGAGCAGGATGGGAAATGGGTTGCCGTCCTAGTTGCTGTATGAGGATGTTGCAAAAGAATTGAGTTTTGTGGAAGTGATTTTGTGAATGCAAAGATATACAGTTACTCAGAGGAATAGGATTTCCATGAATGATGTGGGGGGCAGACCAAATACAGCCTATGGTCAGATGGGCATGAAGATATGAAATATGCATTTATATATTATATCAGACATATTTTTTGGGTGGGGTGGGGTGGGGGGAGGGTCATTCTGGTAGGAATATGCTATTAATACACTCTATGGTCGAATGGGCATGGAGATATGAAATATAAATGATATGCATTTATATATTATATCAGACATGTAGATTCAAGAAACACGTACAGGCACACATATAATTCAAATAATCTCAGAGGTTAATGGTGTTGTTAAGCTAAGTCAAGGTTATCGTCATAGTAGATTATGAATTGCCTAGACGTTATTAAGACTTCTCACCCTATGTGTGCAGATTTCGATTTACTTCATATTCTAGTGAAGCTTAAGTCCCATTTAATGGTTGAAAACAATTTACAGATAATGTTTTTAACACTGACTGAATAAAAGTTTATATGGGTCCAAAAACACTTAAAAAATGGCATGTTTTATTGAAATTTCTTGTAACGAAAATGTTACTGATGTATTTCATGTAAAAACAACAACAACAAAGCCATCATGTAAAAACATTGAAAAAAATATTGTGATGAATAGCCATCAACAAAAACTTAGAAACAAGGAAACAAACAAATGGAATTAACACCAAGAGAAGTTGATGTTCGACCCATGGTTTTTCACTTGCCAATAAAAATTAATATAAACATTCGAAACAACACATTCCTACACACAGAAACATATCAATGGTTTGAGAAGCCATACCTTGAACCATAAAGAAGTAACCACCTCTATTTACTTATTACATATTCTAAGAAATTTCCTTGTGAACTCGAAGTCAACATATTCAGTAATTGTTTATTGCTCATAGTGGCTGCTCTTCACTGTTGTGCTCTGTGTTTACAGTAGGTATAATTTGGTCAGATTAACTAAATTAGATTTTTTTTAATTTTTAATGGCTTCCAGTGTAAGTATACTAGACCTCTGAACCTAAGCATCTGCATACATGTCAATAGTCAGATGCCTTTTATTTGGTTGTCAAGATGTCCATCATTTAAACAATCTTGTTCTCAAATTGAAGGGCAGTATGCTACTCCACCTTGGTTTTGGTCATCACATACATATTGAAAATGTAAGGTCTATTGCACCTTGTATGTTACTCCACCTTGCATGTTAAGTAGGAAAAGTTATTCTTCGAAGCTAACTAGAAAAATCTGTGTAAGTTAACAAGAAAGAGATATTTTATCTGCAGGATTTGGTTTCTCTGATAAGCCACAACCAAAATATGGTTTTGACTATACATTGGATGGTAAGGATATTAATTTGTCTTTTGACAAAGGAAACTACCTAAGTTTTCTTTCACTAAAGCTGATTAGTGAAACACAGAATATACTTCATCACTGGAATCACTTATAGATGCCTTTTCTCTGGAAAAAGTTTCGTTAGTTGTGCAGGTTTGTTTCATCTTTCTCAAAAAATTGTTATGCTTATTACTTCTTTTATGTAATAAAGTTTTTTTTTGGGGTACATGGCAGGGATTCTTTGCACCTGTAGCTGTTAAATATGCTAGCTCTCATCAAGAAAAAGTGGGAAGTGTTATTCTCATAAATCCTCCTGTAAGGAAACATTCAAAACAATGGTTGCAACTTGAACTTTATTAAGAGTACATTCAAAACATTTATTCTTTCCCTTCTTTGAAATGTTCTTAGTATAAACAAGCTTGCAAGCTTAATTTGAAAGCCACCAAAGATCAAGGTCTTTGCCGCCCTTGGGGCATGTATGAAGAACTAATACATGTAATATGTATTTCTAGCTTATGGAAAAGCATGCAAAGCTTCCATCAACCTTATCACTGTTCAGCAACTTCTTATTAGGTGAAATTTTTTCACAGGTTAGTATGCTCAGTAACAAGAAAAAATTGGTACACTAAGAACAATCTGAGGTTAAAAGTAGTTTCATGGTCTGCCTCCACTTTTATTGTTAATTTTAGGATCCTCTAAGAGCCAGCGATAAGGCATTGCTAAGTAGTGGGCCCTATATGATGAAGGAGGAAGATGCTATGGTCTACAGGAGGCCATATCTTATATCTGGATCTTCTGGTTTTGCATTGAATGCAATAAGTAGATCAATGAAGAAAGAATTAGAGGTAAGAACTTGTGGTTTAAAGAAGTTTTTATGGCTTACAAACTAGTTAGTTAGAATTAAGGCAATTATGTTAACATATGCTGTGTTGTCTTTATATTATTGTAGGTTCGGAGTGATAGTAGTCAATAGTTTATATTGTGTTGATGCTGATTGGAACTTCTTTTCAGTGCATACATACATAGTTGTTTCTCCATCAATTTTCCTTCAACAGACATAGCTACTAATCCTAGCTATATTATTCTCTACATTACTCTTTTAATCATGACATTATCAGATGAAGCCTTCTCCAAAATCTAACAAAGCGGACACCACTCGACTATTCCCACCTTTCAACTTTATCTGAAACCAGATCATATATATATATATATATATTTATTTTTATCATATCTTTACTAAATAACCTAAATAAGGTTCTTGTGTTAAGTGCACACCTAAATTTATTACAATCAATAAATGATTTGTAAATTAGCAGTAGCATATGGACTATATGCATCCAAAGGAATGTGATTATCTTCAAGAGGGCAAAATGTTATGTGGATAATACCATAAACCATGCGAGTTCATCAGGTGATCATTAGTAATTTGAAAATAGGAGCATTGTAATACACTTTGTATATTCTCACTCTTCCATTCAACAAAATTGGAGAGTAAATTTTAATCATGGTCATTCAACTTAGAGGGTATTCCTAGTATGGTCATCCAACTTCATTTTGTAACACTACAATCATCGAACTTTAGAAATGTTTCAACCACGGTCATCACGAGCGGTTATAGCTAGTTAACCGATAAATTGTAGCATTTTCTCTCTCCTCCACAATCCATGTCAACATTTTTCTCTATGCTCTATCCAAACTTAATTTTGTATCTATATGGTCATGCAACTTTTCTCAACTTTCAGTCAAAGTCATTCAACTTTTCAAATTTTCAATCGCGACCATCATTGAAAACTTAAAATAGTAAATAAAAAATAGAAATTGAAGGCATTTAGATTGACTTGGTACATTTTTCGGCACGACCGATTCGGATCGAGCCGTCCAATTTTTTTATGTATATTAAATGTATAATATTTATGATAATTAATAATTTTTTAATTAGGAAAATAAAAAATTAGAAAAAATAGCATACTGATTATATGTTTTGCCCTCAATTTTTTTGGAATAATAAAAAATATTATAATTAAAAAATAAAATTATATTTTTGTACACGAGCCCAAACCAAATCGTATTAGGCCATCCAGCGAAGTGCTGGGCACGGCCCGATCCAGCAGGTTGGTAAGTCAAATCGTAACTACGATATTTTTTATTTTTTTTATATATTTAAATCTTTAATCATACACCCGCTGGATGTCGAGTCATCCCAACACCCCGCTGGACGGCCTAATACGATTTGGCTCAGGCCCGATGGAATCTCGCACAAAAAAATAATTTTATTTTTTTAATTATAATATTTTTATTATTCCGAATTTTAGGGCAAAAATTATAATCGGTATGTTATTTCTCTAATGTTTTTTATTTTCCTAATTAAAAAATTATTAATTATCATAATATTATATATTTAATGCACATAAAAAAATTGGGCAGCTCGATCCGAATGGATCGTGCCAAAAAATGTAGTGAGTCAATAAATGCCTTCACTTTTTTTATATATTTTGTATTTATTATTTTAAGTTTTAAATGATGACCGCGATTGAAAATTTGAAAAGTTGAGTGACCTCGACTAAAAGTTTTGAAAAATTGGATGACCATATAAATACAAAGTTAAGTTTGGATAGAGCAAAGAGAAAAATGCTAACGTGAGTCGTGATGACCATGGTTGAAATGTTTCTAAAGTTCGATGACCGTGATGTTACAAAGTGAAGTTGAATGACCATACTGGGAATACTGGGAATGACCACACAGGGAATACCCCCTAAGTTGGATGAATTGAAATTTAGTCCAAAATTGGATGACTATTGTCCTTGAATATTCACCTTTAATTAACAACAACAACAACAAAGCCTTCTCCCACTAGGTGGGGTCGGCTACATGGATCATACGACGCCATTCGTTGATCCATGTTCATGTGATTCGACAAAGTTTTACACTGGCTGTCGGGGCCTAACACAACCCTCCTCCTTTATCCGGGCTTGGGACCGGCTATAAAACATAGGCGGAGTTTTGTTTTTTGCTGACACATATAGTGAATTTTCTAAACTTCCAACAATGTCAACAAGTGCATTAGCGAGAAAACTGACAGATGATGCAGAGTGTTTCTCTTTTTTCACAAGTGAATCAGTTTTTCCAACAGAAGGTTGAAAAGAAATGGGTGCAGTTTCCATGCCAGGTTCAAATCTTGGAGGAAAATCCAAGCTATGATGACAAGATTGTGCTTTAGATAGAACCTACAAAAAACACATATGGAACTGTATTATCAAGTAAAAATGCAGTATCACAGAACATAGCATTTGTATATCATGAACCTTGTTTTTCATCTCATCCTTGATTGCGGCATCAAGTTCATCAGAGATAACAACAGAAGATTGAACAGCGGGCAAGTGTTTCATTTTCAGCCATACATCACAGTACTCCAATATAGGATCATTGAAAACAGCATTCCACAGAACGTTCATACAATCATGATGAAAGATTTTGCGAACTGCTAGCAATGTCTCTGGAAAGCTATTAGTGCAAACTGAATGTCCCATTAAAGATTGTTGAGATGGAATTATTTCCTTGACAACAGAAGCAAAGGAAGTAACTTTAGTCCGCAAAATAGAAAGCAGTCATCAACCACAACTAAGTACACAGGAAACAGAAATCATAGCATGAAACTAAGAGTAATAAGCAGAAGGATTACCTTTCCAACAACTAAATTCCTTGTTTTAGAACCCTGATGTGTTGCTTCAGCTTTCAGATGTGTCCGAGTTTTCTTTGAAGAAATAAACTCTGGCCCAATGTTGCTAATGATTTCATCAAAAAGAAGGCGTCGCATTGTTTTCATAACTGCAGAGTGTAGCTGACTAGAGACGTCCCCTGAAATATGAGATATGAAGTTAGCGGAAGAACCAATGTCTTTCCCGCTGCCATTGTCAGTCTTCAGGCCATCTTCATATGCCTTTTGGCTGCCAGGTCTACTCCATTCTTCAATCAGGGATGCAAGAGTAAATGGCCCAAACTTATTTTCCATGTGGTATATCATTGATGAATCCAAACAGTGTTGGAGAGTGCCACTGGCAACTTTTGTGGCCGGTGCCTGGGCCATTTGGCTGTAGCGCAACCGGATCATTTTTTGTGGGGAGAGTTGCCAGCCTGAGCGTGTTGTACACCACATCTCCTATCTTATAAGGGAGTGGGGTTTTGGTTAGGTTGGGGTCCTCTTTTTATCCCCTTCTTGCTCACTACATTTGTACACCTTTTCACAGTATATATATATAGTTGGATGACAACCACAAATCTGGTGGTCATCCTTTTTCTTCTAAAAAAAAATTATTACATTTGATTCATTTTTTTTTCAGAATAGACGGATTTTCTAACTTTCGAGTAATATGGATTTCTAAATGAATTTGTTGTTGGGCTTGATAAGGAGCACATTAACTACATAAAGCAAGATTAATTTTGTTTAAATGTCTCCTACTTGTCAGCTTTTGTTTCGTTTATACTATCCTATTTCTGCACTCAAAAGTACTTTTATGCCTTTGTAGGTGAATTTTAAAGTTTAATAAGACATAACATTAACATTATGAAGTACATTCTTAGGCACCATTGGAAAGTGGACGTTGAAATTTATTTATGAACTAAAGTCATCTTTTAACAATATTTATCTTACAAGAATTCTTAAAAGCTCTTTTATGATCTTGAGGAGACTTGTAAAACTTGAGTTTATGGACCTGGAATAGAATTTGGTGGCAGCGCAAACAGAAACTCTACTCCGGGTCCATAAATCAAATTTTACAACTCCTCAAATTCACCGAAAAGCCTTTAAGAATTGTTATGCGAGATAAATATTGTTGAAAGAATGCTTTTAGTTCAAAAATAATTTTCTGTGCCTAAGAATGGTGCAGAAAACAGAAACTCTATTCCTGGTCCATAAAACCTTGCAATCTCAGCCAAGATTAAAATATTTTTGTCAGTGGGAAATTCAATAGAAATGGGTGCCTAAATTTTTAGCCAAAGTGATCAGATCATTTAGATTGTGTCTTCAGAGATGAGGTACTTCCATTCATTTTGATTGGAGCTTCAGATTTCTTTCAGAAACTTTTGCATGTCAATATAAGTATTCTATTGGTGATCCTTGTCTCTAGTGTGATTCCACATCATTTGAAGAAAAAAGCGCTTTGACAATGTATATGTTGAACATGCTTTAAGTGAAAAATGGTGAAAGAGAAGTTCTGTAGTAGTAAGTTCAGAAATGTAGTTTTCTCTCTCTCTAAAAAAAAAGAGAGCGATTCAGAAATGCAGCTAGTGTTGGAATGAGTTAGTTCCCTGAAGCAAATTTTCCAAGTTCTTATGAAGTATAGAAAATGCATTTTCCTTTTTGACCCCTGTTACGGTTGATTGGATTTTAATCATCTTGATGTCAATGAATTACTACATAATATCCCACTTCGACACTGGCATAACTTGTTTAATTGTTTTCTAAAACCTCTTAACTTTTCTGATTGGGTTCCTCCTAGACTTACGTCAAAGAAATGAGAACGACACTCACCGGTGAATCATGGAAAATCCCTACGACTATTTGCTGGGGTCTCAGAGATCGTTGGCTGAGTTTTGATGGCGTTGAAGACTTTTGCAGGGCTTCAAATCATAAATTGTTGCAGCTACCTATGGTTGGTTCTCTCTCTCTCTCTCTCCCAACACACACCCAACCCCCCCTCCCTGCTCCTCCTTTATGCCTTCGCATTTCGTGATCCAGTGGCATAAAATTTTGCAGTGGATGATTGAATTCAGTGAAATAATTGTATGTGGAGAGTATAACATTATTTCGTATTCCATGTTTTACCAGGCGGGACACCATGTACAGGAGGACTCTGGAGAAGAGCTGGGCGGGATCATTGCAAACATACTCAGGAAGAAGAGCATTTAAACATCTTCTCATTCTTATTTTATGTTTTAATTCCCTTTTCTCCTTCATCAATGGTGGAATTAAGGAAAAATATGGACCTTCATATTAAATTCTAAATTATATCTCAAACTTGGACATTGTTACAGCATGAATATATATATATATATATATATATATATAGTAAATCGAAGTCTTCGTAAACAATAATTCATCTAATTGAGAAAAGTAGTTTGCATGTGTTGAGCCAAGCAGTAATTTGATGGTTGATTCCTTCATATCTTTTTTCTTTCATTCTTTTATTGTGTTGTAATTGTAAAGCATTATATTGCAAGCAAAATATCTTATTCACCGAAAAGAAAAATAAAACAAATTACTAACTAATTTAATTTTACGCCTCCTTCACTTATGAATTTGATGCTGAAGGCAGTAATTACGAATGAACCCTGACCTGAAAATCCGTCGATCCAATCCTATTTTAAAAAATTATAAGTCAACGATATCTGATCTGATTGATAAAAAGTACTAATTTTAATAATTATGTAAAGGATTTAGTGGGCATCATAAGCTTCTGACGCGTATGATGCTCATATGTGCAGCCGCCCTCCTCCTAGTTGTTACCATGGTTGTCAGACCCGGCCGGTCGGACCGATGTCCGGGGTCTAAAATAGCTCGCGGGTTTGACCCGTTTTGATCCAGTCAAACTCGATCAATATTCGGATTCAACCGGCCGACTTGATAGGTTTAATCGACTCGGCCGAGTCAATTGTTGAAATAAAAAAAATGAAACATAAATAAAATTATTAAAACATTTAGACATATTATATATATTTCATGAAATTTATATTTTAATATCCTCTTGTCACATATATAATTTTTTCACTATTTTTTATTTATAATTACCTCACAAGAATTTTTTATTTATGTTGATGACTTAATTTATGTTAATTTATTATATTATTTAATTTGAATTATTTTATTTTACTTTATTATACTATATTTTATATTTTTGTTAAATAAGATATTATATATTAATAAGATTATAATAATCACTTTAACTTATTTTATTCTTTTATTAATTTATATTATTCGGTCCGACCATCCGGTTCGACTTGACCCGTTGATCAATTTGGGTCGACGGTCGGGTTGGGTCTTATAACATTGGTTGTTATGTTTGTGCCCTTGAGCACAACTGCTGGCACGCCTTGCTACTCGACTTCCTCCCCTGCCAGCTCCACCTCGTGGCGTCTCTTCCTGCTCTGTAAGTTGGCGTCCTTCTCCACCCTCTACCTTGCATTGCTCAACCCATTCGTCTGCTAGTTCGAGCGCTAGGAGGGACGCTGGGGCTCGTGCGCGGCACGCTGCAAGGGACGTTCAGGGACGTGTGTGGGAGTTGACCGACGGGGACGAATGGAGGGCAGTCGGAGCGGTGCCGGAGACCCTCATCGCATCCCAGTCCTCTCCATCTCCAAGCTCCTCGCACTCTCTTGCTCTTGCAGCAGCATGGCCTTCCTCCGCTGCTCGTCTCCTTCCTCCCCTCCCCCTTCCAAATGCTCCAATCTCGACTGCCACCTCCTCCTTTCGTCGTCCGATGGGAGGCCAAACCCTATTTCCTTCTTGCCGATCGATCGCACCGTCCTCTTGGTCGGCACCATAGATCTCTTCCTGAACGAGCTCAAGATCTCCAGCGGTTGCCGAAATCATTGTCGACCACGATCTCCTCGGCCGCGTATGTCATGTCCTCGCGTGGATTTGAAGCAAGATCCGTCGTGTCACCCACCGTCCAATCTAATCGGACGGTGTGTGTGCGCGGCGGTGTATGACTCCATTAAATCTTTATGTAAAATAATTTAGTTAAATTGATGCTTATTTGTTTTAATTAATGTTTTTTACTTTTAAAATTTATTTATTCCCTGATTCAGGAACGGACTTTTAATTGTTAAAGAATTATATTTCAACTAAAGTACATATATATTTGATTGGAAAAAATAAAATAAAATTTAAAAGTACATTTTTTTTCTTTGTAGCAACCTGTTAACTTCTAATGATCAGGTTAACGTTATTGAATTTTACTGCTAGTCAACAAGGAGTCGAGTAGTCATAAAAAGAGGTTATCAGTAACACTTCCTTGCAATTACATAATAAATATTGCACGAGTGAAGGAAAATTAAAAGAAAAAACACACCATTTCAAATATTTTCCTATTGGTAGTTGGGCACACATTTTAAAAAAAAAGAAAATGAAAAGAGAAAAGTAGAAAAAGAGTTTGTGTAGCAATAAAATTAATTAGCTAATGAGCTCTAGAGCCACATAGTAGCCTACGAGGATTGGCAAAGAAACCAACATCCCAAAAATGACCCTGCAAAATGACATGAAGAAAAAAGCATTAAGAACAAATAGATTTCTCAATAGAGTAATAAATTAAGGGACCAAACCAACGGAGACATGAAACTAAATAAGTTGAGGACTCACGCGGTGCTAAGAACATCGGCGTGTACGCCGTACTCTCTTGCGAAGATAAATGAAGTGATCGATTGTGGCAGCGCACCCTGTCAGGGAACATCACATGATAAATTTAAAAATATGACAATAATTATGAAGGATATATATATTATTTGAATAACATTCATATCTAAAATATTAATAATGAAAATATTTTAAAAATAAAAAATATGTGTAAAATCGCTTGAGATACGCTTAACGTTTGATAAATACATTAAATCATATTATATATATAGCAAATTAGGGAGGAACGACCATTATTTACTTATTTTGGAAAGTGGCAACATAACCAATGAGGCGTGTATATAATTATATGTAGGCTCTATTAACATTTTAAAAAATAATAGTCATTCCTCAATAATTTGTGTATACTATATATCTTATGTTATCATCTTTTCTTATATTTTTTTTTAATTTGTATCAAATTTGAAAATATACTATTTTAGAAAAATGTCAAATGTTATTGGTATCAACTTGTTTTTTATTTATTTTTTTTGTTACAGTGAAAACAAAATTACAAAGGGTAAATATTTTATTTATTTTCCTTTTAAAATATTTATTATAATTATTTTAAAAAACTATCAAAAAATATAATAAAATTTATAATTATTTTAATTTAATTGATATAAAGTTCCTCCCTTTGAAATTAAGTAAACTGATAATAATAACTTTGTAGAATAAGAATAACATTTTATTTTAAATTTGGAAACTTTTTTCCGCCAATTAATGGGGAAAGCTTAAAACATAAAAACAGAAATAAACAAAGTACTTATATTCATTCGGCCAAAAAGTACTTTTTTATAGTGATTAAAAAGTACTTTTTGTATCGATGAGACAGAATAACTCTTTCTTTAAAATTAGGTTTAAGTTGAAAGGATAGGTATCTGCTGCATGTATATCAATGTATAGTACTGCAATCTAAATTGGTTGACATATAAATGTTGTTTTATGAAGTTTTTCTCTTTTAAAAAAAAACAATAACTGACCTTCCAGGTAAAAAATTACATGGTAATCTTTTGTTTCTTTGGGACATACAAGAATGGAAATTTTATTATAATCCTAAAGAATGTCTTTTTCTAAAGAAAATAAGGAGGAAGTCACTCAAGTTACACAAACAGTGGGCATATGCAACTTAAACAAGGTGCACATTAATGTGTATGAACTAATTAACAAGGTGCAGTCCAACATGCATTTTTTTTCTTTTGAATAATTACAAGCTCAAATAACGAGTCATAAAACTTTGAAATTAGCTGTAAAGACAACCTTCTCACAATTCTAAAACATTAAATAGTAGGTATATGGCACTTTCATGAATTATAAAAAAGTGACTGGAAATCAGATTAATTAAATGTTGTGTGTACCTGTATAATGGCTACATGTAAGATATCACCACGGAGACCAAGAGCAATGCCTCCAATGGCCGCTGCTGCTGGCCCTACGACGAACTTGAGCACCATGCCGAATGCCGTCAGGCTCGGCCCGCATGCAATCATCTTCTTTTGCAGTGCCATGAACAGACCTGTCATATAATATATATGCCATGCATGTAAATTAACATATGCAAATATATATATAGCCTTATTGTACTATAAATAAAGTAATTATAATATAATTAAGTCAAAGATTAATTTTCTTTAGAACTCTGATATTGATTAAATTAAGCTTAATTGATTAAATTTCTTGTACCCATGCTGAACATGGCCATTCCTGTTCCAGCCTTGGACATGATCAGCACTGAGCCCTCCATGATATTTGGCATCTCGATGTGCCACCTGATCAACGAAAACGCACAATTGGTTAGTTCATGACACAATATATGTGTTCTTGCTATCTAAATATATCAACCATGTAGCTAGATATGCATGCATGTAATCAAGATATAAATATGTACATATGTATTACTACAACAACATTGTTACATTTATAAAATTCATTTAAAAAAAAAAAGAAGCCGCAGACGAATGCAATTGACTAAGACAGAAGAGACTTCTAGCTCAAGTGACATCTCCCTTGAACAAGGATTCATTACAAAATTCCTTTTGGCGATGGTGAGTGAGATTTGGTCGAAAGATGATGTCAAACTAGCACTTAAGTAGTTCCATATAAGACACGAACATAAACATTAAACATGTTAATAGATCTTTTTTTTTTTGGAGAAAAAAATATTTTGAATTAGTGGAAGGTCCTAGAAAGCTTGTGTGGATGCATGATACCAAAATAGTATTTTATTTTCTTAAATTTTGTTGCGTATATTTTACCGTAGACAAGATCCCGCGTATTTATTGGCATGTACCTATTAGCGACGAACGCCCACGTCATTCCAACAATACTGGCGTACGTGTTCGGGTTCATGGCAAGCTTAAGCCACACCGTCTTCATCAGAGTCCGGAAAGAAGGCCTCGCAACGTCGGTGTCGTCGTCGTCGGCGGCGGCCCCCTCCTCGGCTCCCGCCTCCGGATCCTTCTTCATCGGCGTGCCTTGCTGCACGTCGTGCACGCCCTGGCACGCCTGCTTCCTTAGCTCGAGGGCGAACAGGAGCAGCGTCAGCCAGACGATGGCCTGCACCACCGACAGCTGCACGATGAGGTCCTGCGCCCACCGCCCGTACATGGCGCTGGCGAGCGGCACGCCGACCACCAGCGAGTTGGTCAGTGAGGATAGAGAGAAGCTGGTGATCGCCCAGGCGCTGCCGCCGCTGACGTCCCCCTTCTTCTGGTTGCCGGCCCCGACGCTGCCGCACTTGGCCCACGCGGCCGCGGCGACGATGAGGAGGAGCTTGGAGACCGCATCGGCGGCGATGAAGCGGTAGTTCATGGAGAAGGGGTCGGTGTGGAGGGTGAACTCGAAGGCGAAGAAGGGGAGGGTGAAGCACGCAACGAGGCGGTTGATGGCCTCGCACTGCTCCGGCGTGAAGATGCGCCACCACCGCACCGAACCGTAGCCGAGCCCCAGGGCCACGTACAGCGGCACCATGGCCTCCACCACCTTGTACACGTCCCTCCACCCGATCATTCTATTTCTTCTTCTTGTTGCACCCGTCAACTACTTCGCCTCTAGTGATAATTTGTTGGTGAGAGGCCTGGAGTTTAACGTTGGAGGGGGAAGACTATATAGGCGAGAGAGAGCAAGAGAGAGAGAGAGAGAGGGAGGAAGGTCAGTGGGAGGATTGGATTCTAATTCTGTGGTCTGGATGCTCTATGCAATGGTGGATACTCAGTTACCGTTTCATGAGCATGCAGTGTGACATCAAAATATGCATGCACTGGAATATATGTACATAAATGTGCTCTCAACGTTTGCATTAGAGACGCATGCACGCATGTATCAGTAGTCAGAACGAGAGATAACAAGAGATAGAAAAAGCTATAAAAGTGAGTTAATTAATTATTCGCTCCTCGGCGTTTTCTTCTCTGATAAGAGGAGGGAGTTAATTAGTGCATGCATCAGATAGATGTGGCAGTGGGGAGCATATATTGGATTTATAGATCATAGATGTTGTGAAATACCTCTCGCAGAGGATCGTCGGGATTTTTCAAGATTGGACGGGCGCACTTGTACCTCAAGATTAGGAATCGAACATCGGAGGAATAAAATACTTTGCCACAACACAAGTACATCTGAATGAAGCTATACAAAAGCATATTTGAATCTTTAGTATTGGTCTTCTTTTATAGACAAGGGAGACTTGAATGAGGAGGCATATTACTCGTGTCATTAATGCTGATTGCGCATCGTGCGATATACGTGATTAAGCATATCACGCGTCATTAATGTTGATTGCACATCACCTGACATGCTTCTTGCAAGAGAGGCTGTAGCCACCTGTTGTCTCAGGTGGATCAGGCATATGGCCCATGTGGGCATTTCCCAACACATATATACAACTATAAGGGTTAATTTCAATGTTATTGAAACCTGAATCGGCCGGTGATCCGACCGTTTTGTTTTTGAACCAAAAAAATTGATTGAACCGACCGGTTGAACCGGTTCAACCTAGTTCAACGTAAATTTTGAATAAAAAATTTTAAAAAATAATAAAAATAGGAAAGTTAAATGAGAAAAAAAGGAAAAGAATATAAGAAAATTTAGAAAGGAGGGAATATCATATCTATACAATTAAATAGGAATTGAAATAAAAAGGTAAGTATTTAAAATGGAATAATATTAGAATAGAAACTTATCAAATGACATAAAATAAAGGAAAGGAAAGTGTTAAACAAAAAAAAAAAAGAAATAAGAATAATTTAAGATAAAATTTATTAATATAACATTTATTATCATTAAATAGTAGATATTAAATTATTAATAATCTATTTATATTATCATTATAAACCTTTTAATTAATAAAAAATATGTTATATTATTTTTTAATATTTTTAATAAATTACTAGTACAATATTCATATACTATATCATATAACTTATACTATATCTTTATAATTATTATAAATAATATTATTTTAATAAAATTTGGTATAATATGATTGAACTCGATCGGACCATCATGACCCAATAATAAATTCGGTCCGATCGCCGATCCGATTCCAAAAATATTGGTTGATTTGCAGAGAGAGGAAGAGTAAAATGAGGCAGTAATATAACGAAGGAATAATGGGCTTATACCAATTCAACTGAATAGTCGGTTAAATATGGGTATTGAATTTGGGGCTGTAACAAACAGATGGACAGGTCTCAAGAATCAAAGTCGAGTCATGGAAGGATTTAATCAGAATTTATGAATACCAGGATTAATATAAACATATATATACATACATATATATATATATGATGGATTATTAGATATATCATAATAAGCTATGGATTGATCCTGAGATTTCACAATAGCTAATTAGCGTTTTGTAACAAAAGAACATGGAAATTATGAGAAAATGTACAGGATACATTTGTTTTCCTGCACTGGAAGATTTTTCACACCAATGCCATAGAAGTCTTTATTAATTTGCTAATTCATCAACCCCAGTTTTTTATTTTTTTATTTGGCATAATCAGATGCCATCTTTGTTGGACGTCCTATCATCTGCCATATATAATTAATTAATTAAGTGCTCTGCATTAGTCAGTGCGAGTTGCTTCGAGTTCCATCACTCCATTCACTGTCATCTTGTTTCACAATCTCATGCTTGATTTAAATACATGGAATGATACTTAATTAATTAGATTAATATGATAATCTTAACTATGACCAAATGTAGCCGCATCAAATTAATAAGTGCTAAAAGAATAAGATCGATCAAATTAACGCAAGAGCTGATAGATCCCTGAAAATTAACCTTACACTTAATCCACCGTTTCAAGGTTAATTGTCTAAGAATCTCAAAAAGTTCTCATTTGCTTTTGTTACTTTGTGATCACTTGACTTAATTTATTGTACAGTACAAATAAAGTTTTATTGTCTCCATGAAGGAATATTTTGCTATTGCTTGCTGCTTTATTCTATACAACACTTTATCACCATTCCATACCATTGCTTTTTCCGGTATATCAACTTGAATGTTTTCTACTTGAAGGTTTTCATTAGTTTATTTCACTCTAATTTTTGTTCTTTTATGAAGGAAATTAAGCTTTGGTTGTTGCATGCATGCAGAGTATTTAGGTACGTAGGTATGTTGAACTTGCATGCCTAAAGTCAACCAATAACTTTGTGTTAAAGGACAACAGACTTTTTGAATAGTTTATAGGGAACAAATTGCCAATTGACCTCTATTTTAACTAGTTAACAATGAGTAGTGCTTGCTTCCACTTGATGTGAATTTTATATTTCGAGTAATTACTTTTACTCGTCCGGCAGGAATTGATGCGAGCCATCAGGTTCTCTTTTATTAATGTTTACATAAGAATAAATATGGCATGTGGGTAATAATATTCTTTCCAGTCACTTAATTTTAACCGCTCTAAGTTTGTGGGTGGTAATTAATCCATCTACAGATGGACCCATGACCTTAATTACGTACAGAGATACGTGTCCTCTATCCAGATCCATTCGACTCTATCCGACGATTAAGATCGATGCGAACAACAAGGGTGCAGTAATTAACACAGTTAAATATGTCATTTGACATGCATGCACGGTGGCTTAATCATAATATATATTTGATTTATATACAATGAACTTATATATGATTAACACCAATTAGTTTCTATATATTATGCATGACATGTATATCATCAGACTCTACAACTTCTTCCAGCAGAAGAGACGTTAACAGATCAGGATTGAACACCAATTGTGTACGCAGCATTGTTAGCCAGCTGACATGGCCACTGTCATTATTCACCAATGAATGCTATGAATAGTGGACTTACCTAATGTACTTATGAAAAGGTTTCTCTCTCTCTCTCTCTCTCTCTCTCTCTCTAGAGCATGTACAGACCACCGCCGATTTATTGAAGATGTAGAAGAAAGGAATATATAACAAGTCTCTAACCATTCAATCAAGAGAGACTTTGAGATATAGATGCTCATGTGATGTGGATCATATATAGTTAGATAAACCATGATATGCTTGCTCTTCAAGCTTCTTCGATGTTGTCTCCAAAAAGGGCATGTAGTGAATGGCTAGGGAGACATCAGCACACATTCCGATGGAGCGATACCTTTGCTGGCTGTCTAGCTAGCTATCTAGTGGGAGGTGGTGCATGCACGGTTGCTTTGTGCCCTTACGTTCTAAGCTAATGAAACACAAACATAAATTGGAATGGTTAGATTGTTTGTGAGCGTGCCATATATAGTGGACTGCAGAGTATTCCTTTTATAGCAGTGTTTTTGGTGTTATAATAGCGGTTCAAATCCTTTCCTATCAGCTAGATATTAGTACAAATAGGAATGTAGCTGAATGTAATGGATTATTCAAGCAATTGTAATTGAAATTCTTTTGAATAGAATTTTTACTTTGTTGTTTTCCTTTCGCCAACGTGTGTTTTCCTGCAACTGTAACTCCTAGCAAAGAAAAAAAGGAAAAAAAAAAAAAGAAAGTTCAAAACAGAATAGAAGAAAGATAAAACAAATCAAGGATGGATTCGTTTCCCCAGCAACCACACTAACTCTTATTCTTCTCTATAAATATGAGATCAAAACAAATCAATTAAGCCCTTTATTTTCCTACAAATCGGTCCTAATTTCTTTCTTATTTTTGTGTGCCTCTTTCGTCCTCCTCTCACACACGACAGCTGACCAACCGAAGAATGTGGGCGCCGACGACCATGCATCTAGACAGAAAGGAGCGACCAGAGGAAGATGAAGAAGAATAGGAGGAAGAAGAATAATAGAGTTCTTGGACAAAAATTCGCAATGTATGAAACTATGCTAGATTCATCGAGTCTTGATTTTAGGCTTGAAGCATGCTCTGTTTAATCTCTAGTCATAGGGCAATGTTATATATGTTATATGATGATTCTTAACGCTGTCAATCACCGAAAAGACGATTGAAAAGTCCATATTTTAGTCACGCCATTTTCTGCGTAACGGAACCTGGCAGGGGTCTCTTATAACCCGGCACGGGTAGGTCCATGCTCGGACCGAGTTCGTCGAAATTTGGCTCGGATCCGCCATGACCAGAGCTTCCAAGTTTTGCGACATGATGAACTCGGCCCGGGTTGATGACGATCCGGTCCGGGTTCCACTCTGATGAAGTCGAGTCACACACAACTTTCGCACGACCGATCGATGCCCAAACCCGGCCCGGGTATGACCCTAGCTTGGCCCAAGTTCTTGCCTATTTTACGATCATGACAACTTTCAAACTCGGTCAGGTTCTGCCAATACTCGGCTCGGGTTTCCATGCATTCTACGATGAAAATGAGTTTTGGACTCGGTTCGGATCTCCCAAACACTCGCCCTGAGTTTCGACTCTAGTATGATGATTTTTATGCATATTAGCTCCTAATTCATGTTCTTAAGTTTGATTTACTCTATGACGATGTTTACAATGATTATACACTCTATGTTTATAATGATAATGTCCATCATGACCCTATGAACTTATGACTCTCCTTATGATGACTTAATTTAGATCATGTGATGACATTAATTCGTATCCATCAATGTTGATCCATTTTTATGATGATGATTATGATGTTTATGCACCTCTGATTTTCCTCCATGATCCTATCTTGTAATATTGATTAAATCTTATGTGATGACGATGATTAGAATCCTTGATTATTATGATCATTTGATTCTCTTTATGTGATGATGATGATTAGGACCCTTGACTATTATGATCCTTTGATCTTATGCGAACCCTCGCCCCCACAACCTTCATCGGCGACTTTCGCGCACTGGCGAAGGTTGCACAGGGGGGAGACCCCCCCTCTGACTTTCGTCGGCGACCTTCGCACGCCAACGAAGGTCACAAGGGGGAAGTGGCGGGACCCGCCCCCTTTGCGATCTTCGCGAGTCGGCGAAGGTCGCACTGGGGGCGAACCCCCGCGACCGGTCGCCCCCTGTGCGACCTTCGTACATCAACGAAGATTTTTCGTCCCCCAGTGCGATCTTCGTCGGCGTGTGAAGGTCGGGGGTCACCACCCTTGCGAGAAGGAGATCCATGGAGGAGAGAGAAGGCTAAATTGTCATGTCGGGCGACTACTTGTGTGGAGGAGAGAGGAAATGATCACGTAGATGTCACGTCGATGGGACAACCAGGAGACGGCCGATCGTAGATGAAAAGGACATCGAGTGAAATGAGTTCAAAGATGGAGGACATTCGTGTTACAAAGTGAAGTTAGAAGGTATCGCTAAGCAAATATCAAAGTTGGAGGGCATTTGGTGAAGTTCGACTATGTCCTAGAATACAAGCCCCACAAGATGAGGTCGTTGCCAATGTCCTCAGGTGATGAGCGGAATTGACTATCATGAGTTCCTCTTAGGCTGACTTGATCAAGAGGATCAAGAAGGGATTGGAATCAGATTCCACAACAAAAAATTGCTTGAGCAAGCGAAGGAGAGTAAGACACGCCAATTTTGGGTGGAAGATAGACTAATCTTCACTAGGGAATGTCATCTCTTACTTGCGGCAACAAAGATATCCATCAAGTGCCCGTTGACTTCTGGAACCATTATGGAAACATCATGGAAAATGTGTCCATGGACTTCATCATGGCCTTGCTTAAACCTAAAGGGGCAGGTACCATTATGGTGGTTGTTGATCAATTTTCCAAGTATGTCATCTCAGGATCCGCAAGTTGCCCTGTTATCGAAGCTGTAGAGTTATTCATGAAACATGTTGGCAAGTATTGGGGCCTTCTCCAAAGCATAGTCAGCGATCGAGATGGACGGTTCGTTGGCAACTTATGGAAGAAGGTGTTTAAGATTATGAGCTCCAATCTACATTTCCATTGCACTTCTTCCAAATCGATAGTCAAACTAAAAGGGTGAATTATATCCTAGAGATCTACTTGTAGTACTATATCAGTGCCAAGCAGAAGGATTGGATGAAGCTATTTGACATCGTGCAATTCTCTTAGAACCTGCAAAAGAGAGAGTCCACCAATTGAAGTTCTTTCGAGTTAGTGATGAGACAGCAACCCTTCACTCTACAAGTCATTACCACTTTTTGTGATGGCAAAGTCTCGCCGCTCACCGAGAGGATGGCATGAGCAGAATGATATATCTGGGGCATGTTTGCACAAAGCAACGAAGCGCATAAAGAAGTGGACCGACACTGCCTGATGGGACATCAAGTTTGATGTCTGAGATTTTGTCCTTATGAAACTGGTCTAACATCTTTGGCTAAGCGGAAAGAATCTACACACTTTAAGCATTACGAGAGATCGTTAAAGATTCCAAAGAAGATAGGTAAGGTGACATACAAGCTAAAGATCCCAAACGTGAGGTTTCAAACCACGCTCCATCGGTCATCCGTTGATAATTTACTGACCAAATTGAAGAAGTGCTCCTCGTCTAGGGGAAGAAGTAGAAGGAGTATCTTATTCGATAAAGTGAAAGACTGGCGCCAACACAAGTTGGGAGTCTACCGTAATCTTGTGATTGAAGACTTTAAAGTAGCAACCCGAGAACATCGCCGACTTGAGTGGAGGAGAATGTTAGGGGAGGCTTTTCACAACGTGCCCCCTAATCACTTGTAATTTTTTTTGCTTTAGCCAACTTTTATAAGTTAGACTTATCTTGATCACACAATCATGTAATATGCACTCTAGAAAAAATGCACTCTCATACCTTATCTTCTACATCACACGTCGCAAATTTACCACTCGAAACAATGGTATATTAGGAAAGACTCACTACTCCTCCTCCGAATCCTTTGTAATCAAGTATCCTATTTACTCAACTAAGATTTCAAAGCTTTCGTAATTCTAGCATCGAGTCTAAAGTGTAGTATGACAATTCACAAAAGAGCATTCCAAAGTGAGTGTTCCGCTTAAACGCACATTCCAAGCATCTGCCAAAACGTCTGCTCGGGGAGAAGCATTCCAAAATCATGGCTTTTGACAAGTCACAAAGCAAAGCTTTCGCAAAGCGCAGTAGAAGAACTTGTCTAGACGATTGGCACATCTAGATGATGCACGGGTCGATCGCGAGAAAAATAACCCCGTGACACGTATGTCACTCGCCTTATCGGATTAGTTGGACTCAATAGTGGACTGACTTTCAACTTGTTAATAGTACGCATAACTGTTAACGCCGTGTGAATTAAATCATCGACACCACTTCTTAGAAATTGAGGTCGACAAAAAAAGTGAACATATCGCAAAGTGCCCTGTCCATTGAACCATTTCTTGAAAAAAAAACTGATCATATTGTTTATTCTTCTTTCATTTTTTTTGTGTGGATAAGTTGTTATGAACTCATCATCATAATAGTCTTGAGAGAGATTTTATCATTGTATTCATCTTATGCCATTGTGTAATAACTATAATAATGGAAGCGAAGTAAGAAAGATATTTACAAATGAAAGAAAAAAGGGTATTACAAATAGTGGACAGAAGTTAAGAAGACGAGCACCAAGGCATACAAATTCAATACATCGGGAGCAAAGGATTTTCATCTCAAAATGTGATGACTGTATGTAATTTTGATATGCAATTTACTTTTGTTTTGGCTACATTTCCAGGTCAATGCCATGATTCTTATATTTTCTCTAAGGCTACTAATGATCCAGTCTACAATTTCCCTCACCGACTTGAAGGTAATAATGATAATAAGTTTTTATTTCACTATTTATGAAATTAATCAAATATTTTTGTATGATTTTCTAACAACAATTTAAATTTATAGGTAAATATTATCTTGTGGACTCATGATATCCAGAAATTAAAGGTTATTTAAGGGCTTATTAAGGTTTAAGGTATCATTTACCTGAATTTCAAGTTCGATGAGTCGAAGGTTACAGGGAAATTTTTAATTACACTCATTCGTCTTTGAGAAGTGTAATTGAAAGAACTTTTGATGTTTGGAAAAAGAAATGGAAAATCTTGAATAGTATGCCAAGTTATAAGTTTTAAACTCAGAGATGTGTACATAATTTCATAAAGAGGAAAGATGCTCAGGATTCAAATTTTACAATGCTAAATGATGAAGACTTAAAGTTTGATGAAGAAATGGATCCAGTTCAAGATTACGATAATGTAAATTTTCTTGAAATGACATTCTTGAGAGAGAATATTGTTGCTAGCTTGATGAACGTGTAAATTGAATGTTTTGTACTTTTAAATTTAATTATTTAAATTATATTATATTTCATATTTTTTTGCATTTTTGCACTTTAAAAATATCTTTGCCGTTTATAAATGATATTGTGAATTTTTTATTTTTTATATAATATTATGATTTAATATGAATTAATAAAACAAATAAATGCATATGTCTAATTTAGTCATTCTTGAGTCGCAGAGCAACTGTTACCAAACACTATCATGAGTATCATCAGTGGCAGCACAAGCAATCCTATCATATAAACGTAATTTTACCAAACACCAACCGTATTTTTGTCACCGCAAGCTTTCACTTATAGCACCTGACAGCAAGCTTTTTAAACAGCTAGCTTTGCGCCGCAGCCGTGCCAAACGCACCCTATGAGCGATGATAAACACACTAGACAGACTTGTAACATCTTTGATAATTCTTCAATAGTTCTTTGATATATAAGCGAAATATAATAGTCCTTAAACGTCATAAACTAATACAAAAAAAAAAAAACACAATATCTGAATACATACAAACATACAATTTAGTGAGACAATAAGACTGAATAGATGAGTTAGGGGTATCAAGGTGTTGCTGGAGCTACATTCATGGAGTACTTGGTCACCGCTTGCAGAATGTCAACATAAGAAACCACCCCTACCAAGATGCTCTCCTCAGATTCGGTATCAGTCACCCAGACATGAGTGGCCCTGTGGGAAAGCATTTGCGCCATGACAGCCGCAAGAGAACTCGTGTGCTTGCATGTCAGTGGAACACTCCTACCTCGGTACATGCTCTGCAACCTCATGAGGGACATCTGGTTAGCCGAGTTGCTGAGGAACCCACCGCTCCTACTACTGAACTTTCTCAGCTTTGGCACGGCTCCAGTGCCACCGACATCATCAGATGGATTGTTCATAAGAAATTCCGGAAGAGAGATAGGATTTGAACCATTATCATCTGCACCGATCACAAACTGTTCTGATGAGAGATTTGCCATAGCCCATGCGGCCGCCAGGTAATCGCATTTCCACAACTTGTATGCAGATATCTCACCAATGATTTTGTGTGTACCATCCAAATTAATCTCGATGACCGCAATTGCAGATGGATCATTGGGGATCTTGTAAATTACTTCAAGGGCTGGTGAAGAGGCTTCAATATAGGAGTAACTTGAAGAGATAGCTCCAACAGAGGAGATGGAAGATAGAGGCAGAGGGGCTAGAGCACCAAGGCAACCAATAAGGAACCGGACAACATCCTCTCTGGAAAGGCAGCAGTATTTGTCATTAGGAAGAGCAGAGGAAGACGGGTGACTTTTGTTGATTGCCCCACTCGAGGATGGTGTGTCAATGTTCTTCAACCATTTGCCATTATAAATAATGGAGAAATGTTTGCTGATGCCCTTCCATCCAACACTTTTTCGCACTAGAAGTCGTTTTACTCCTTGCTTCATCATCTCCAATGCATCTATTAGCCTACAAAAGATGGATAACAAGGTGAAAAACAGAAACAATCGGAAACAAAGTCATCATTTAATAGAAGGACATCTCTGTCTAGCAGTGATCCAAAATAGAAAACGTTTTCTAAAAGCACATTCCCTGCTGGTTTACTGTCGTGAGACCAGAATACAACAGAAATAAAAATTAGCAAGTTCAATAGTCTTCAGATCCAGATCATGTACTTCCAGGATGGATTTAATAGGTTTTCAATAAAAGAGATTGAGTTTCAAATTAAAAATCAATGATTATAATTGGTTAGTGACGGAAAATATGGGAACAAGCCAACTTGATGGAATGAAATAAAGAGATGAGAACAGTACATGCAAAATAAATGGAAATTGAAGATAAGAGATGATGAAGAATCATACCTAAGAACAATAGATTTAGAAGCTCGTGTTTCTTAACAATCGTAACCCACAATTAGTGGGTTGGCCAAAGATGACAACATTAAGCAGAAGTAGAATACAAGGGAGAATTTGTTGCATGGAAATGTTTTGCACAAAAAAGTTTTTCTATTTTCCTTATGTTTGGCAATCAAGAAAACTTTCATCGAATTTTTTTTTATTAGCCAAAAAGTTGTAGACAACTTTTGACTAGAAAAACAGTTCCAACCTCAAAATGTCGCTTGTGTGATATGTAAGATATAAATTAATTTATATCTTAAATTGATTTCTTCTTAAACAATCAAATAATCGGAACAAGTTTATCTTTCCAGAAAAAGTTTTCCCCAAAAAAACATTTTTCAACTGAAACTGAACTTATTTTCAACAAAGCAAGAACTAAATTTAATGTTCCCTGAGTTCAATAGCTGTATTCAGATAGCAATGGGAGGCATCATCATACTACGAATTAAAATATGCCATGGGATCTTTTGGTAACTGATTTCTTATGACATCGCTCATGCATCCATCAGTGGGAAATGATCAAATAGCTGATGAGCTCCAAATGAAGAGAAGACCGTACCTCGTGCCAGGATCCACCTCCTTGAGCAGGTCGGGGTTGGGCACGACTACCTCGGAGACGGGCGTCCTCATCGCCCGCTCGTGGTCGTAGCCGGCCCTCGCGAGAAAGGCCACCAGGTCCAGGGAGTTGAGCATCCCGACGAACCTATCAGCCGTTGCCCTGGGCGCCACCGCGACCGTCGGCCTGCGCCAGACGGTGATTGCGCCCTCAGCGCGCTCGGCGACGGCTCGTACCGCTGCTTCGACGGTCTCCGCCTCGGAGAACTCGACGAGCTCCGGCTTCCCGACGGTGAGATCGCCGACAACGTGGTAGACGAAGACGCCGGCCATTAGGCCGCGGGATGGAGTCTCCGGCGTCGGGATCAGGTCCCCGGAGGTGGGAGGAGAGGCTACGAGAGGGTGTGGAGGAGGGTAAGGTGGAGGCGGAGGAAGCCGGCGATGGGCTTTGAACGGGTGGAAGGGAGCGGCGCGGTCACCGGATCGGACCAAGCTCCGATTCGCTCACCGCCGGCGGGGAAGGCGCGCGGACCGGCCATTTGCTGGCGGCGTAAAGCCCATCAAAATGATAATATCAATATTTAAGAAATGAGAGAGAGAGAGAGAGAGAGAGAGAGAGAGAGAGAGAGAGAGAGAGAGAGGAACGTGGCAGGTTGATTTGTTGCCTTTGTTTTTCTTGTTCAGGTTCGTGTTGCACTGTTGGTGGCATTATTATTATTATTATTATTATTATTATTATTATTATTATTATTATTATTATTATTATTATTATTATTATTATTATTATTATTATTATTATTATTAGGATTGTGTACATAAGCCTGTTATAAAAATAAATGAATATTTAGCGTGATATCTTTTTTTTTCTTTTAAGACCCCAAATTGTTTTGCAGTTGTTTTTTGTTTATTTTATTCTTAATGAATAGATAATTTGAATCATCTCTAGAATAAATTACTATAGATAACATCTAGTCATTTTGCAAGTTAGACTGTCAGAGTAGTGCAGTCGTAATTTAAATTATCATGTTTCTTATTGAAGAAAATTATTGATTAAAACAATTATACTTTAATTGCATACCAATGTAAACATGCAAAAGAAAAGAGAAATTGAAATGTGACTTTGGATAAAGTAGGAGAAGGTGAAAGATGTTTTATTATTATTTTGTTAAGAATGAAAATATTGTAAACGTTCTAAATCGACAAATTTATAATGTAACCTAAGTGAAGAATTTTTTCCTCTTACCTTACATTAACTATGAATTTTTTCGCGTCTATCGATGACTTTTGAATTTTCTGTTGGCCCCTTCTAAACTATATCATTTTTTTCACTTATATCCATCCGTCAAACTCGATTAATTTTCCATTAATTTTTATTATTTTAATTTATAAAATAATCAAATTGCCCTCGACACGAGAGAGACAGGAGAGAGAGAAGGGGGTGTCGGTCCTCCCTTCATCGACGCGACGGAGGGGGGTGAAGCCCGCCCTTCTCTTTTGCGTGCGTCGATGAGAGAGAAGCGCCCCCCTCTATCGCCGACGAAGGGGGGGGGGGGGGGGGGGTCTCTCGCATGCATTGACGAGAGAGGAGGGCCCCCTCCGTCTCTTTCGCATCAAGGATAATTTGATCATTTCATAAATTAAAATAATAAAAATTAACGAAAAATTAATCGATATTGACAGATGAATTTAAGTGAAAAAATTGGCATAAATTAGGCGATGTCAGCGAAAAATTCGAAAGTTTTTGACGCGAAAAAAGTCAAAGAATTAAGAGGAAAAAACTTTAAATTAAATGGATAGTTTAGATAATGTTATTATTCTCAAAAGGCAAAAATTAGGAGTACAGTGACTCGTGAGCGAGAGGGTCAATTAGTTCATGCATGCATGCATCCAGCGTGACTAACATGTGCATTGTTCGTGTCCAGCAGTTGGCAATGAAATCAAGTGGGGACTCGTCCGATTCCTCGAACCTTTGCTACATTTGGACGACATCTATCGCTCTCCCTTACTAAATAATAATAGTAATAGTAATATTATTACTATTATTATTTTGAAAATCAATGGGCCTCCACCGAATAATAATACAACAACAACACCAAAGTCTTATCTCACTAGGTGGGATTGGCTACATGGATCATACGACGTCATTCCGTATTCGTTGATTCATGTTCATGCGATTCGACAAAATTTTATGTTAACTGTCGGGGCCTAACACAACCCTTCTTCTTTATTCGGACTTCAACATCAGCAATAACACGTTATAAAAACAAGAAACAACTTCTGAGGTTGTTTAGCTACTCACCCTGACAGGATATCCAAGAAAAGTAACATTCCACACGCTTAACAAACCAAGAAGTACTGGCAGGTTCTTCTCGAATCGCATGAACATTCCACCGAATAATAATAATAATAATATAATAATAATAATAATAATAATAATATTATTATTATTAGATGACATTATTGTTATTTAAAAAAATATTATTGATATTTTATTTTATTATGTAGAGTAAATTTTGAATCCTATGAAAATGATATTAGTACTTCTGAAGTGACTAATATTTGAGAAAATAAATATTCGTTTTGAAGAATATTAACATAACGATATTGCACAACGAGATAATATTAAAGTCGTTGGATGTGATTCTGCAGAATTTAACATCATTATACTTCATACTTTATGAATTCATGAAGTCATAAACCACTATCGATCGAGTTTCAAAAAAGATGGAAATCTCAAAAAATGACCAGACAGATAATTTTTTCCTCCCCGTTCGAAACATTTTATATATTCGACATGTATATATATTATCATGTCGATCAATATTAACTGGTGACTAGTGTATCGTTTTGGAATATTTTTCAACTTTTTTATCAGTTGAGCATATAAATTTGCTTCTACTTTTCGGTTGTCTGTCTTGACATTGGCCCCATGCGGTCCAAAGTCTAGAAACATTTGCAATATATATATATATATATATATATATATATATATATACTTTATTGTATTGTCTGTCTCTTTAGATTCCTCAATCAAAGTCAGCCCCCAATGCTTGACTTTATCCATATGAGCATCATGCTGGAGAACATGTGATCTGACAACAAATCTTGAATTATTCCCTTTGGATCTTCATTCTACACAAATTTAAAATGCATTTTGACAACTAAAGAAGAATGTCATTTATAAGTCTATCATCATATCCGTATTTTGTCAATGTGAGACATTTTTCACCCTTTGATCTTTACACTTTGGGGCCTTACAATCATCCCCCTAAAGGACTCAACATCCTCATTGAGTGGTCCATGGGCCGAGTTCGTTTCCACATAGTTCAAGTGAGCACTGACTCTGATACCTTTTGTAACACTCTCTTAACTCCGTCAAAATATTATTTGCTTTGGGCCTTCAGTGCACACAAATTTAAAACACATATTAATAGGTAAAGAGGGATGTCACTTATAAGCTCATGATCACATTTGTGTTTTATTCATATGGAACTATCTTTCACCCTTTGATCCTTTCACCATGGGTCTTACATAAGAAGTGCAAATTAAGAATACAAGGTGGCACTAAGAATGAACATCTAACATTGAGGATGAAAAATCAATATATAATTAAGCCTCTTAGTCATTGATACCATAAGGCAAACATATATTGTTAACTAGTATTTTCAACGCTCCAATTATATTAAGAGAGATTTAGAAACTATGATTGTAAAATGTTGTATGCTTTGAAAGAAAGGTTAAATCAACTTGATCTTAGCTTAAGATAATGAAGATTTTAATACGGCAATACTCATAATATTATGAATGTATTTGCTTTGGACTTTTGGTCAGCACGAATTTAAAATATGTTTTGAAAAGTGAAGAAGATAAGTATATATAAGTCTTAACCATCTCCGTGTTTTGTCCATGTGAGACTATTCAATTGTGTCCTTAGATTTCAGGTGGTGTTATGATCTTGAGTGGATCGTTGGACCTTGTTGGCATAAGGCTCGTATTTTTCACATGACTTAAGTGAGTACACGAGGTCGACTCTTATACCATTTTGTAATACCCTCAGTTTAATCAAGATACTGTTCACATTCGTGGCCCGCACAATTTTAAAGCACATCTTGAATGATGAAATGGATAGTACATATAAATCTATAATCACATCTATATTTTGTCATACGAAACTATTCGATCAAACTTATATCGTTACAATGAATGACAACATGACATCCAAATAATCAGGGCACTTTCAAATTGTCCTTGTATTGAGGACGGTACAATGATTATGAATGAAGGTTGACACAAATTCACAATTCAAAATATCTTATACTTCTGCATATTCCTAGCAGGATTACAGTAAAATGTACTTGAGGCAAAAAAGCCCACATCCACCCATAGCTTCATTGTAACATCCCAAAGAAAAAAAAAGGAAAGAAAATCCAGCAATCCAACCCCAACAAATACCCCAGCAGCCTAATTACTACCAAAGTACAAAAGAAAATCCTACCTAAACCCATTTGTTAATTTATTGATTTAGTTAATTAATAATTTTGATACTCACTTAAATAGATTATTACTATTTAGAAATTATCATCATCATATAGTGTTTGTCAAAGTACTAGTAATATAAATAATGATTAAAATAGTTAGAGAGCAAATTATCAAAATACCTTTAAAATTATTTTAAATTTTCATCACATAATATTATAAATAGACAGAGAAAAAATGAATATAAATAAAATAAAATTTGGCAAAACTAAAAATTATTTGTAAAAGATTTCAAATAATGCAAAAATAAAGTTGAATGATATTTATGTATTAATAAAATATTTAAAATAAATAAATAAATTGAATTATTTTTTTTATCAAAATGTATACCAAGCAATTAGTAATCTAAAAAGACACATCCCTTACTTACTATCAGGATTAATAGTGAAGTGATAATTAACATAACAATTAAAATTATTGATAATCAATCACAAAATAAGATAATGTGGTGTGATTTGAGATTTTTAAATAAAATAATAGATAATATATCTACATTTCATGATATGAAATGGGCCCTTATGCATTTTCCACACCATCTCCCCTAGCAAGTCAAGGTGGTGGCAGCAGCACTATAGAAGAAGAAGAAGAAGTGCTGCCACATCAAGGAGAGAAGAGAGGGAAAAGGGAGAAGGAAGGATAGGATTATGGTTACCAAGGATCACATAAAATGATATTTTATAAAATAAAATTATTAGAACTGAAATTATATTAATTGTTGGAATTGAGTCCCTTGAGACAGGCCAATCTATGAAGTAATCTCACCCTAGATCTATGGGGAGAAATATTCCCGAGAATCTGCAACAATTGTAAACAATGTCTTGTTGAATTGATGGAAATAACATATGATCCACGGTTTATTGATGTTTTCACACAAAAATCCTAAAGAAAATTAGAAGCATTCAACAAGAGGAAAGTAGATTTACTTCTAAGAACTTAGTTGATTTAAAGCAAAAATAGAATAACCTGACCATAGGAAACAAGCACAACACAAGAAGATAAACATAAGATATTTGGAGGCAAATTAAAACTAACCTTCTTATCAAAAAAGGGATCAACTTATGTTCCCTTTTTATATTATTTGTACTATACACCATAATATAGTAGCTTCCAGAAGTTCAACAACATAGAGCAAATTAACATCAAAAGAAGGATGAGGGTGAGGCAACAAGTGCATGACGGGGATTATATCCCCCACCCCGAACAAGTGTGGGTGCTACCCATAGATTCTCTATGGATGATTTAAATCTCTTATTACCTATCTTATTTTAGAAATTACTCCTTGTGGAGCAATTCTTTGTTAGCAAAGAACAAATATGAATATCCAGAAGAAACTTGCATTTTATATCATTTTGATAGGGCTCTACACTTTTATTGGAAGAGATGCACCGCCTTAATTAGTTATTTCATGGATCAGAAGCACTATCCAAAGAAACTACTTAGCAATGTCACGTACACTCAAAATGCATCAACAACTTGGAAGGATTTAAGAGAATATTTTGAGAAAATTAATGGAATGAGGTCTTCTTATCTTCAAAGTGATATTTACCCTTCAGTTCAGGGTTCTTTATCTATTTTTGAATGATATACTAAAGAACTTCTGGGTAGATCTATGAACAATGACCCCTTTTTATCCTATCTTGAAGTTCTTAAAGAGTGTTCTAATTTCTTGTTGAAGCAACAACTCTAGATGTTTCTTACGGATTTCAATGAAGCCTTTAATCAAGTTAGGACAAACAAGTCTACTTCCCAATATAAATCAACTTTATGCATTATTAGTTGAAGAGGAGAAATGTTAAAGCAAATGTCATATGGGTTCAGTAACATATCTTTTCTGGGTCCGAAGAATATACAAAATTTGACCAAATCTATGAAGAATTAAAATATCATTTTTATCATCGTAAATCATAATCGAAGAAACGGATCTAAGCAAAAAGAATCATAATCGTGTATCATTGATTCTAAGAATAAATCACTAGGAATAATTATTGTGATCACAACTTAAATCCCACACTATGCAAACTTGGAATCACAATATCTTTCACTCATTTGTGTGTTTTTCTCTTGCCAAATAAAATTATTTATAGCAAGAAGAAGTTTGATGGTTTTGTCTGACAAAATAAACCACTTTATAGTTATTTGTAATTATCGAATAACTACAAATAATATATACAATTAATTTCTTATCATGAGTGGATAATTTATGTTAATTCCAATAGTACATACTACAAGATTAGTCCAACAGGAAGGGGGAGGTAGATTAGGAGTTGTACTATCTCGAGAGGGGTTGGGTACCTGAAAAACTTAAAGATTCATAATGTGTTAGCTATTGAAGTTGTTGGAAAAGATGTCCTCATAAAAAATCGTGTCCTTAGAAGAACTTAAGACTCATATCTTAAGTTGCCCTTATTTAACTTTCATATTCTATGATCTTTTTTATGTCAGTAGAAAAAATGCTTCATAAGTAATCATAAAACATAACACATTTATAATAAGCATAAAGCATCAGTTTAAACACTAATTACGAACCAACATTCCAAAAATGCATTTCACCCAACTTGACCTAGAAGATATACCATGTCACTCATGTCCTATGAGGTCTACACTACATAAAAAAATATTTCAAGACTTTAATGAAGTCCGAATTATTTCAAGACTTTGATGCATGACACGCACTACAACAAAACTATGATTTAGAGACTAATCTTTTACGGACTAATTATATTTAGTTCTTAAAAAGATAAGTATTGGGGACTAATGTGATAATAGTACCAAGTTCTTATTCATTTAAAATTAAAATTTCACTTGTGGTCATTGAAAGGCCATCTTTTTAGAACTAATGAAAAAAATTTGGTCGAACTTTTAATGACTAGCTTGTATGGACCATGGGGGACTAAAAAATTTGATCCAAAAGTATTAAGGACTAAAATTGAAGTTTTAGGGATTAATGTGTTTGATTTCTAAATAACTTTTTTGGTGTAGTGACGATAGTCAGCCCAGCTTCACGGATGCAAAATTATTTCATGACCATGAGAAAACTTTCCTAAGATCTCACTCAATATATTGAATTAGAAAGAAATAAATAATCCTTTACATCAAAGAGAATCATCTTAAGAAACTTATTCTCAGTGTTCATAACAATTATGGATCAAAAGAATGGCATCTCTAGTTCAAACATGACATAGTTTAAAGATTTTTTTCCTAAACCATAACAAGATCATATTACTTATTAAGTTATCAATATCTAACTATGTGCATACCCTCATGCAATCCTTTATAGATATCATGGAGTCTTACATCTCTGAATTCTATTTACATATTGTTAATTTTTAAATTTGTTTTTCCTGATTATTGTTTTATTATATTGCTCTTGAATTAAAAGTTAGTTTTTTTTGTTCTTGCCCTAATAGAGCCTCTTCTTCATGCCCATTTGATGATCTCCCACCATCAAGAGGGAAATCCTAACATGGAGAGGAGAAAAAGAAGAATTTGACTGACTTGTTTGGGTTTCATATATGTACCATGCTGCGTGAGGAGGGGTCAGAGAGGGAGTTGTCATTGCAATCATGCAAGTTGGATAGGGGGCCACCTCCAATCCCCATGTTGGATAGGGAGGTCTTCCCCTCTTCGTCTCACAACTAACTCGAGATCCAAGCAATCATCTAAAAGATGTGCTAGAATGCAGAAAAACATATCAAGAAGTAAGTCGCAGCCATTTTAAAAAGTGTGCTAGAAATAGACAAAACACATGAGGAAGTACAATGCAAAACAAAGATCATCTACACAACAAAGCTTCTTTCAATTCAAACATGCACTACTGAAACCTTGCTTACACTTCATCTTCTTATCGCGCGTGTATATATATATATATATATATATATATATATATATAGTTTTCATAAATCAGCACATGTAGCATTCAACAACTGATCTAGAATAACAACAAATTTTATGTAAACTCCAACAGAACCACATGAAGTAAATTAAGACTCTGCTATTGTATTTGATGAATGAAAGTTTACAGCCTGGCATATAAGAACTAATAACATATCATAGAGAAAGGAAGAAATATGCATATGAAATATCAATATCATAATATTTTTGTTACTGAATACTTGATGCAATAACCTAATTGTGAACTCTATACAAAATAAGTCACTCGGTCTTTTACATGTGTTTATCTCTTAGATCAACAAATGAACGCTAAACCATCTTCTCATCTTTAGAATTTGATCAGGTATGGTTGCTAGTGCCATATATATGATATGTGGATAGCAAATAAACCTCTATGGTATGGAAGGTAGCTAGATGCAGTCCATGTTGTCACAAGGTGGTGTATCATTCTTCCACTTCTTGGGATGTCAATCGTGTCTCTGAGAACTATGTGTGCTCATCTCATTACCTTAATATAGCAATAAAATGAACCATCGAAGACCTTATTGTAATACACCCAATTTTTCATAAAAATTTTAAATTTTTATCTAATACTGACGTCGAACTTTCGGATGCCCGAAATTAAAACGGGTGCTCGATGTTGCAATGAGTTGCAGCTCAGACCGAAACTCTTTCGGACATTCACAAGTGCAATGGGCAGAAAGATGTCAGAAGATCTGTTTCGATTGTTCTATCATAACACCACCATGACTCACCGAGATTTGTAACTCCTACCACATTTATCTCTAAAATTCTAAAGGGTAGAGGTCCTCATATGTAGAGATCATAAAAAGCCCGATTTTCATCTATTTTCTTCTCCTTGTTCATCTCTCATTTTCGTCATTGTTATTTCGTTTCCTCTACTCCACGATTTGACCTCGGCCAAGAGACGGAGGATTAGATCTGGCAAGTTCTTCAGGTCCAGGCGACATAGTAGGGTGAGGAAGGAGAGACTAGAGCTTCATCCATTGAAAGATCCGACCAAGAATCGGCCGAAACAGGTGTGTCTTCAGGATTTAGATCATAGAGATGTTTCAGATGAATTATGCATGTTTGAAGGTTGTTTTGGGGTTAGATTTACATGTTATAATGGGTAGGCATCATGCCATATCCTTTGATAGTCAATCCAAATGCATATTGATTATAAAAATCTTATTTTGAAAGTCTTCTAGATGATATGTATGTATGTATGTATGTATGTATGTATGTATGTATGTATGTATGAATGTATGTATGTATGTATGTATGTATGTATGTATGTATGATTTCTATGCTGGATGAGAGATATATATGTTCATCATGCTAGATATGATCTTGATGCATATTGGAGTAGTTAAGGATGGAACCACTTCATGCTTTAGATCTGAGAACTTTTTCTACAATAAGTTGTGATATAAAATATTAAAATTTGATTATATTTCGATATGTGAAAAAATGTATGATTTGTCACATGATGATTAGAAACGATTTTGCTATGATTCAGTCACTATATCATGTCTTAAGTTAGGAAATATGTTTAGGATGTTTAGATTGATGTTTGTATAGAAAAATTGATTGAAAACGTAAGGATTATGCAATGACCTGCCCTATTTGAAATGAACGACCAAAATCCTTTTGGCCATCTGATTCAACTTGGCAAGAGTATAACGACTTCTATATCGGACACCCAAAACTTGATCATATGACCGATATAGACCAAGACGAAAGTCCAAAACTCCGTCCGAACTAGAAAATGCGAGAGTCAAAAATGACGATGATAACTAGTCAGCCGTCTGAAATCATTTTGGGTGATTGATCTAGATTATCACGCCAAAAAAACTTCTGACAGTCGATGACAAACTATCTCTGATCAACCGAGGAAGACGAAATAGATTTCAGCGAACGATCAGTCTAGTTTCGGCCGACTGAAACTCTTGATCGAAAGTCTGGGATCCTCCTCATGTTATAATGGACAATCAAACATCTTTTGTCAGTCGATCGAATTTGGCCTAGGAACGGCCAATGGATGAATTGACGATTGTATCCCTTTTTAGTAGACCGATGAATACAGACAAAAATAGGCATCCTATCCTCTTTCGGATGATCGTTGTATGAACTTCAATCGAATGACCGCTCGACTTTCGGACATTTGATCTACGGACAGAATATGATCTTAACCTAAATCACATGATTTGATAAGCTTCTGTCCATTTGATTGATATCAACTTATATGAACCTAAAAATGATTCGGAGTTAGTTTTGCTCCCTACAACCTTGATTGATCTAAATGATCGAAAGAGAGGCCTATGATTAATAAGATAAAAGATGAGAATTATCAATTGCCTATTTAGATGGGTTCTCTCTTACACATGTTTCCACCTTGGACGATGTCATCTTATCCGACGGGGACTAGTCGTGGCACTGATCTCCATTGGCCCAACATGGTCTAGACAACTATATATACACTTGTGTGTTTGCAATGGTATTTCTTAAGAAATGGAGAGCTCTTCCAACCTATGGATAATATGAAAGACAATGAATGGTTAAAGATAATGGAAAGACTTTGTCCTTATGAACATGAACATGAACAAATGAATATAAACAGGAATATGAAATGAAAATATATAGGACCATAGTCTTTTATGAATTTTGATCATGAATCTTTTTTATGATTGTCTCATGCTTATTCTAATGGAACATTCTTATGACCTACATGAATTCACACTTAACTTTATGCTAACGATTAAATTTGCTCCTCTGTGTGATCTCCATAGGTACATGATATGGTTGCGAGCCTAGTTGATGTGAGTGCAGTGACTATAGATCGGATGGTGCGTGAACATGATTATCATAGAGTTTAGATGAAGTCTTTTCCTCATTATTGATCGACATGTATTTGGATTATGTATGGGACATATAGAGTTGTACTTACGACACGGACTTATGTATGTCAAGATTGATGTACTTCTTTTTATTTAGCTTCCACATTTTCTTCATTCACTTATTGTAATATTTTATTATTAAGCCTTCCGCTTACGTGTCACTCCTTTTTACCATCTGAATCAACGAAAGAGTAAAAAAAGGGATGGGATCAAATTTTGGGACATGACAATTATACTCTGAATTAGGCAAGTGATGGTTAAACAAATAGTTTAATAGCATACCTAACATATGTATTGTAGATCTGGTATAATGAAAGGACAAGAGGGTCCACGTATGAACAAATGGTTCGATCATGTCATTTGAGTACTTGGAACTCTCCTACTAGATTTTGTATGGAGACTAGGGGTGTTCATGGGTTGGGTCCTTTGATTTTTCATGCTATGACCCGACCCAACTCAACAAGGGCCGGGTCAAGTTACCTGATCACCATTTTTTAATATAAAAAATATTTATTATTATATTTTTAATACAAAATAAAATATTTTTAAATACCAAAAATATTATTTTAAATATCTATATATTTTTTGCATTTAAAATAGTTGATTTTATATTTTTTAAAATTTAAATGATATAAAACGATTAAATTAACTTCAAAATAATTTAAAATAAAAAAAGAAAAAACCCGTTCTATTGGGTCGGGTCAACTTGGGTTGAAAATTTTCAACCCGAACCCAAGGGTCGGGTCATGGTCGAACCGGGTCGGGTCAGATTTTCGGGTCCATCGGTGAACACCCTTAATGGAGACTTTAGTGATTGTATGGCAAGTAGAGTGGTCCTCCTCTTGAGTGGGAAAAAAGGAGCAATATTTCCCCTTTTGATTGTCTTTGTGTACATAAAATTATATCCACAGGCTTCATTCATTCAGTATATTGCTCAACTCTGTATCTTATGTTCCAAGTTATGGAAGCTTTCATAAATCATAGAGAAAGGCTATATAAATAAATAGTATTAGACGTGTTGCTAGTACCACTATCCATTGTGATTCTGTATATCTTGCATCTTTTGTTATAAGATTTATTCTAGTGCACCAATTTATAATTTCCTTTTAACATATATTATATGTAGTTAAGCAGGTAAAAACTAAAAACGTTGAGCTCATTTGAATATGGGTCATTTGAGTTATAGGGTCATTGTTAAGTGAAAATTTAAATAGATTGGATAAAAATGAATAATTGGCTACATCAATGATGCAAGATGCCACATACAAGCTGCACCCAGTGGTTGATTCTTTTGCATATATGGGAAAAGTATTGGTGCAAGGTCCACTTTTACGTGTTGTGTTCCAAGACCTGCCCTGGCCTCCGTTCTAAGTACACATTAAACTTGGAAATCAGTATAACAGCGGAGAAGAGAACGAGCAGTCTAAGTCAAGGAGATAGAATCACAGGCTTTGAGAATCGTGTGATCGAATCGAGATAAGTTCCTATTTTATGAATAAAAAATATTTTTTAATATAAAATAATTAAACTAATATATTTATTCATAAATATTATGTTTATATATCAGTTAATTAAACATTAACCATTAATATTTTATTCATATTGTCATATCTAATAGATATTTTTTATATCATGTGAAATATAATAAGATATATTCTTAAAAATCACTAAAATAATAATATATAATATTTTATCTTAATGAAGTAATACTTATTAAAATGCAATATAAGTCTTAGTATACATACAATAATAATATTTAATTTTGATGAAAGGCAATATAATATTAGATTCATAACACAATATTGAATTATTAGAAATATATATTAAAACTCATGAAAGTGTGACTAACATGTACCATATATATATATATAATGTATGTATGTATGTATGTATGTATATGTATGTATATATAATAGTTAAATTAAAATTTCTCAAGGTCTTTATATTTATATTTATTTTTATTTGAATAAATAAATTTATAGCAATATCGCCGGATCCCGATCTTAAGACTCGACTATAATTTTGATATAAATTCTACATTTAAGATTCTTCATATAGGAATGAGATCATTTTTTGTTCGAATAATTGTAAGATAGTAAGATCTTGCTACTCAGATAAGGATCCAGACAACCCATATTCTAAATTAAAACAACTTGTAGCGAGTAAAACAACAGAGATGTGAAGGACATGGTGCATGCTGGTGGATTAAGTTTGAGATCTCTCACACACACTTATTTATGTTCTATCTAGGATCAAGTAGAATCGGGTTCGGTCCAGATTATCCTCGACTCGGTATCCTTTTTGCTATATACCAGTACCGGGATCACTCAAAAAATTAGGAATAAAATAAGAAATTATTAAAATAATATAATATTATAATTAAGTATTTATATAAGTTAATATATTATTATAATTATATTTTTAATTATGAATCGAGAATAAAATAAAGATCGAAATTGGGTTTAGACCAAAATTTTAACCCCAACTAATATAATAATATCATTATTAGTTATAATATTATAATTATACTTTGTTTTTAATCGGGTCAAATTTTTTTGATTGAATTCGGTCCCGACTTGGAATCGGCCAAGTTTTTTAAAAATTAGAACTGGTCCCAAATCCAGTATACACCGGGTAGGAAATATATTTCCGACCCAATGCATAATTTTCGAAAAATCGGATCAGTTTGATCCGGTTCAACGCCATGCTCACTTGCTCAGCCCTAGTTCTATCTTCTCCCACTCATCTGTATATATAAGCTTCTATTAACAGCTAGCCCATCCCCCACTGTGTACTGTGTGTATTGTTTCTCTTTTTTGAGTTCACCCGGTAACTAAGTTTGTCAACGCAGGAGTAAATTCTTATATACCTTCCATGGATTACCATGCATGCACGTATGCATATGTTTTGTAGATACAAATAACAGTTAAGCGATCTTGCATTTTTTCTATTTCAACATTTTAAATTACTTTCAAGTGCGAATGGAAGCACATTTTCTCCTACCTCGCTAATTTTTTTAATATGTCAACAATATAGATGGGGTGATCTGATAAGCTGAATCATTACATGTTGATCCCTTTTCTGGCTACATGTAGACGTTTAAGTGTGCGGAGGATGTTTAACGCAACCCTCCCCAGCCATGGAGTGCACTCAAAGAAAAGTACATAGGGGAAAAAGTTGAACCTTAAAAGACAATCTTTCCCTTTACTTTAATAATTATCTCAAGTACGCATGTCTTAGTTACGTATACTGTCATATCAGCTTACTCCTACTAGTTAACTAAAGCAGAAGCTTAGTACAAGTGATGCATCATGAATAGATATATACTTGCACCCATACGAATGGTGCAGTTAGCTTCTCTCCCTTTTCTTTCAAACTTTAGCCAGTGCACGCTTTAGATGTGTACAGAAATCCGCCTGTCTAATTAGTGGGGTGCATGTTATGTTTGTTCTTCAGTTCAAGTTATATTGATTTGCCTGGCAATGGACGTTGAATCCGGTCTTCCACCAGGATTCAGATTTCACCCCACAGAGGAAGAGCTCGTTGGGTACTATCTCGCCAGAAAGGCGGCCTTCCAAACGATCGATCTGGAAGTGATTGGAGAAGTTGATCTCTACAGAATCGAGCCATGGGATCTTCAAGGTCGGCGGTCATAGATGCATGAAACTGTGAATCTTCTCCTGCGCATGCACAATGACGTAACTGTTGTCCTTTTTTTTCGTTTCTCTCAACGTATGTAGGTAGATGCAAGCATGGACATGAAGAGCAAACAGAATGGTACTTCTTTAGCTTCAAGGACAGGAAGTATCCGAGCGGAACTCGCACGAACAGGGCGACCGCTGCGGGATTCTGGAAGGCAACGGGGCGAGACAAGCCGGTGCTTTCGAACTCAAGAGTCATAGGGTTGAGGAAGACTCTTGTGTTCTACAATGGGAGAGCTCCAAATGGGAGGAGAACAAATTGGATCATGCACGAGTATCGCCTCCAAACGAGCGAGTGCGGACCAACTCAGGCAAGTTCCCCAGTCGCAGTAACGACATGTTCATAACTATATTCGATCTCATATCCTATACAATGCTGAAAATAAAGTGCTTTATCAATGCAAATTTGAGTTCTTTGCTACTATGAGAATCGCAGAACCATCAAACTAAATGAAGGTTCAAAATTGTTAACTTGCAGGAAGAAGGTTGGGTTGTATGTAGAGCATTTCAGAAACCGACCCCCATCCAAAGGCCAAGCTACAACTATTTCTGTCCGACTAACTACATCGACCTTGATGCCCAATGTGGACATAAAGGTTTTGGAGACAGGTTGGAGACTGCTGACTCCATGAACTCCTCCTATCTGGGCGTCAGCAGCGTCTGTGAAAGATCTGCCATGTTTCTGAAGGAAACGTCAAAGCTGGACCTCCTCAATCACGTCCTCAACGTCCCAAAGTTGGACAGTTCAAGCTTCTCAACAGGTCTATCAACAGAAGAGTGCCCTGAATCCAATGCTGCAGCTAATGATGAACACAGTGCTGGGGAGAGCAATCTTCATGACGGCCAGTTGCTTAACTGGAAGGTTTTGGACAATCTGCTTTCCTTGCAGAATGAACCAACCTCTTCAAATCAGCCAATTGCTGCAGGAGATTATGAAGAAAGTGCCCAGAGCCAAGTAGATCATTTCCTGACATTATTTGATAGCTCATACTGCTGACACTTTGATGCCTCGAACTGCTGTATTATTACTAGTAGTAATTGATGACAAATGTGTAGAGCCAAATATTCTAGAAAATGTAAGATCTGTATTCTTACCATTAGTAATTGATGACAAATATAAAGAGCCACAAGAATTCTAGCATTTGTGAAATTTCAGGTGCTAGAACGAACTGATTTAATAACAAACTCCTGGGGATTTCTCATGTTGTACTATCGTCGTCTAGTTTGTTTACTTTAAATATTTTCGCTCGTACATCAATTCAGAAATATACATTTGAAAGCATCTAATATTTCCGAACTGTGGAAATTTATATGGCTGAAGTCTGAAGGTGTTCGGGTATGCACAATATCGACATATAATTTGATCTTTATGCAACTAATTGTGCAAGTACTCACTTACAGTAATGCACAGATTTCAGACTGAAAAGAAAGAACAAGTAAAATCCAAACCCATTACTTCCGTTAGCAAACTTTAGCTGAACAGAGATCAACACATCATTGTGCAGTATTTGCAGCAATCGTCATTCAGCACTTGCATGAATTTGCATATGTGACTAGTGTCACAGTCATCATCTAACGATAACATCCTTTGAATTGGAATTTTAATGAAAAGTGGCCAATAGTACACCGAGGGTGAGATCAAAGATCTTCTGGCCGGCGGCAGTTCACTTCATGGTTTTATATGAAATATTGAATTCTTTGCACTCACTTGAAGTTGCAACGTCTGATTGGATGGTCGGTTGTTGTTGACATCCTTGTCTGATACTGATAAGAAGTTGCATGAAACACCAACTTATCATTTTTTGTTCCTGATCAATTGTTCGGTGGCCTCATACTCCACTAAATTCGTACTACAAGCACAAACTTTTTTTGTGAGTGGCAAGAGTTGGAAGTATAGAATGACTGTAAAGGGAAATTTGAAGGCAGAATTAAGAATTAGAATCCTTGCCCCCCTTAACTTGGTGCTCCTAAACTAGAACTGAGAGGTGTCTGGCTATTAAATTAGTATTCTATGAATCAATAAATTCTTGTTTTAATTCTATTTGATTGAAATGAGCATAAAAAGATATAAAAACAATAACAACATTTAATTAAAATAGCATATATTATATTTTTTTACTGTTCCCGGTCTGTTTTGGTATAATACATTTAGCTTTGTAATTGAAAGTTAAACAAGTATTAAAATATTGAAAATACTCAATTATATGTATTTTAAAATACATAATTAATAAGATAGTAATAAAAATATCATAATTGATTGTTAGTTAAGCATTTACTCGGTTTAATTATTCAAACGAATTATTTGCAAAGAAAGATGAGAAGGAAAAAATTAGTTCTTTTTTTAACTTCTCTTTTTCTACTATTCAAACAAGCTTGTCTTTTAAAGGCATAACAAGTAGAACTAAAGACTTTATTTGATAATTTAATGATAGAAGAATGAATTAAGGTGATGGAGGAAAGGTTAGTGAGATTTAATATACTAATATACACTATGTTTGAATATGAATTTATAGGATAGATTGAGTCATTGTAATCTATTATTTGTTTGAATACAAATTTCAAAGCACGGATAAAAAAGATTAAGTTAAATAAACATTTTATTATTTTAAGAATATTTTATTTATTTTAAATTTGATTCAGAAAAAAAATTGAAAACAAATAATTAATTTCTCTAAAATCATCAATTTAGTGCATTTAATTTTAATTGATAGACTTATAATCACAACTCAACTTTGATTATTTTTAAAAATAATATTCAAATAAGGTGTAAATTTTTTAAACCCAATCCACTTCACCTAAACCTAACGTAAACTCTACGTCCAAACAAAGCCTAAAACGTAAAAGATGAAATCAACCATAAATTCTCCATGGTTCCATCAAACACCTCCGGAAATGGTGATATAAGCGAAACATGCCTGCGAATTGTTGGCATAAAACTGCCACGCCAGTTCAAAGTAAAAAAGAACATAAAAAAGTTATTAGTTCATGTAACAAGAAAAACTGTTAGTTCACACTTGACAATGATTTAACAGATATGATTCATTTAATACAAGGCTGTTAGGATATAAGCGAAACATTAGTTCGCAGATATGATTCATTTGAATATTAGTTCATGTACCATAAATTCTCCATGGTTCCATCAAACATCTCCGGAAATGGTGATATAAGCGAAACATGCCTGCGAATTGTTGGCATAAAACTGCCACGCCAGTTCAAAGTAAAAAAGAACATAAAAAAGTTATTAGTTCATGTAACAAGAAAAACTGTTAGTTCACACTTGACAACGATTTAACAGATATGATTCATTTAATACAAGGCTGTTAGGATCATAGTAGCAACCATGGCTTTATATTTGTATATAGGAAAAAGTAAAGGAGACTTGCAACACAGCATAACCTACGGTACCATAGATCCAATATTATTGCAGACATACATTCACTTCATCAACACCATAGGAAGTAGGTTTTGACCACAAGCAAGCTCAGTGAAGGCCCATGGTGCGTGGAGCGCTTGATCCATGGAGACTGTAGGTTCTGCTGGGGACAACCTGAAGGACACCTGGTTGCTCTGCATATCAATTAGCACGGAAAATGCAGTAACACATTAGAGGCTTATCTGCGTGCAGAATTTTCTTTTCCCTACACCATTAGTCATAATAAAGATAAATATGAAGGTGCCTAGAGAAGGCTAATATGCAGTTACTTCTGAATACATTTCAAGGCAATGAAACAAATATTTTTGATGGGTTAGGAAACAACTCTTAGAGGAAGCAAGAACATAAGAATACATGTAGAAAAATGTACCTAAAAGTTAAGAAATGTCAGCCTTGCAACCTCATAAAAGGCATCAATGCTAAACTAACTGTCAGTGTAACAAAACTTAGCCAATATCAGTTAGTGGTAGCATAATCAGGTGGTAAAAGTAAAACCCTTTCATGGGTCCATCTTATTTTTCAAGTACAATACAACATTTCCGAAGGTTGCTAAAGAAACTAATGTAGATCTCACACATTAGTTCTGTTGCGAGGGGCTACATAAAGTTCATATATAAATGGCCTAGGGATACAACTAACACAGGTTTTACTCTCTTTTTTTTTAGATGAGGTTTTACTCTGATTAGGAACAGTGAAGTATCAATGATGGGGAATATGAGATCTTTTATCGTCATAAAGTTCCTATGGTCAACGGTATATATCAGACGATAATTGAGTTTATACTGATCCCTAGTGTAACAATCACCTAGATGAAGAGAGAAACTTCAAAACAGAAACTTCAAAACAATAACGTTCTTTTTTGCTTCCCTAAGCAAAGTCATAAATTATAAATACAATTCTGCGAATGTCCTACAAGTCAACAAAATAATATTTCCGAACTTTTTAAGTTAATAATATTTCCAAAGCCCACAAAGAGGTTTCAAATTCAACTAAGGATCTCATAAATAAGACTGCCATGAATCTTAAGCACACCTAGAAATTATAAAAACTGAATAAGAGAGAACAATAGAAAAAGTTGCCACTAATTTGATTTATTCTCCGATAGTTAAAATAAGAGACAAATAATGACAGTAAAGGTCAACTGGACAGCTAAGGGACAGATCACAATAAGAAGTTAAGAATTAAAAACTATATCAGGGAAATCTAAATTAAAACTGGACAACTAAGGGACAGATCACGATAAGAAGAGAATTAAGAACTATATCAGGGAAATTTAAATTGGAAAAAAAATGAATACCATGTTAGGTCCTACTAACAGAGAAAGATCTAGAAAGAAGTGGCAAAGGTTCTCTAAAAATATTCATTTTAATCAGAAAATCTACGCACATGTTCCATTAAAAGTTATGGGAGCTGAGGCATAAAACATCCAAAGATTAAATTCTTTAAAGAAAATAAAATATAGCCTTCTTCTCACGATATAATTTTCCTTTAGGCCTCTAAAACTCTTAAGACCACCCTGCATGGCAGCAAATAACTCAGAATTGGATTCCAGTAAACAATAAATTAGAAGGATCAAAAGATCCGGACCATCATCTTTTGGTTGTACATCACCATCGAATTAATTGAATATGTAAATGAACAACCTCGCTTGCAGAAATGGTTTAATCTTCTAGTTGACCCTAGGAGAACTTATAAATTGAGGAATGGTTACAAGGCCGTCGAAGGTTTGAAGCACAAATAACTTGTTACTCGAAGATAGGCATACGTTAATTATCTGTTGATGTGAAACCCCTCACGACTGAAACCAGAACGCAAATTGGAGACCGATATATCCCGTTATGAGACGAACAAGACGCAAAATTTATCACCAACTAGCAGGATAATTTAGAAAGAAGAGAAGAAACTCAAAATCCAACCTTTAGCCATGTTCCACAAACATCAAACCAATTTAATTCAATTCTTATCCCAAGTCTCAGAAGAATAGGGAAGATTACTACCGATCAGATGTAAAACCTAGAAAATAAAATGAAGCCCCAAGAAAAATCGAACCTTTATCTAATTCCATGGCAATCCAACATCTGCAATTAAAAGAAAGAGCGTAATGACATAGGCGACTCACTCGACAACTCCTCAATCTGCTTGGGCGTCAACTTGGCAGAGAACCCGCACGACGCATGCTTGTAGTGATATATGACGGCGTCCCTGGCGGCCTCGTCGCTGCAAACAAGAACATCAACAAAATCAAATAAACCATCGATCTCTTTAACCATGGAGGAGCATCGAAACATGGACGAAACCTTCCGAGGACAGCGGCGAGGGTTCGGATGTTGAAGGCCTCGTGCTCCTCGGCGTCGGGCTTCTGGACGTAGACGATCTGGACGGTGGCCTCCTCCGCCATTGCGATCGAGAGCGAGGACAAGAGGAGGAGGGAGGCGGCGACGAAGACTACGGCGACGGAAATCCGCGGAGGGCGATGGTTCATTGTTTCCCTCTTTTGGTCTTTAATTTTGGATCATGCCGACCGTCGAGTAACTTTGGAAAGAAGAAAATAACAACGGAACAAAAAATAAAAAAGTTTAACTTCTATAAATTAAATTACATTAAATTAAATATATAAATAAATTACAATCACAGAATTTTTTCCGATTATAAAGGACTGCGATATTTTAATCGCCTATTTCTTAAAGTTTTATTTTACCATATAATAATATGTGCACAGCATATGTCACAACATCTTATGTCGAATTAGTCGGATATCTGATATCTCAACCGAAAAAGTTAAATATTTAAGTAGTAAACTTTGAAAGTTTATTTTAAAGTTTTATTTTACAATGTTGTTAACTTTGAAAGTTTCAAAAAAACTCACTTTTATCCCGTATATATACTGAGTAAGTTTAATTATTTAAGTAGTTATTATATAAACACATATCTATCATCTAAAAATGACAGGACAACTAATATATTTTATATAAAATAAATATGAGAGTAATCAAACTAAGTACTATTACTTTCACCTAATAAATATTAATTAACTATCAACTATTATGTTTATAAAGATTAAAAAAACTTATCAAAATAAAAATAAATAGAATGGTGGCACAAAAAAACTTTCATACTGATTTCACTTTCAATCACGAACACATTAATCAAATAAAATATTTAATATTTTCACAAAAGTTTTATTATATAAAATAAATAATTATGTATAATAGTGTAAAATCTATAAGATTCTTTTAAAAAATTTAAATTAATACTTATATAAGATTTAAGAGTTATGTTATTTAAAAGTTTATATCGATTTTATTCGTTTTATTTACATAAACTTTTGAACATAAAGGAAGTACAATTTTGAACAAAGCAGTCTTCACATAAGCACAAAACACAACTTAGTTCTTAATGTAAATCATCTAGTTCTCCTTATCCCCATCACAAATACAAAACCTATGATATAAATTGATCAACTCGTGGTGTCTCAATCTAATTGTATTAAAAATAATTCACGGGATCACCTAAATTAATTAAGAACATGACCAATTTGTTCCCATTGTTTTTTTTTTCACTTAGGAGAATGCTCTATATCTCTCCCAAGGAATTCCCTTGAATATAATAAAGCCATTAGATCGACAGATTGTCTTAAATCGTCTCAACCAATATTATATTCAAAATCAAAATCCTAGTTGCCTGCCAAATGGTGTTTGGTTCGGTTCAATCGCAAATCGGTCGGTAATTTGGTTCGGTTCGATATCAAAATTATTTTTTTTATGTTGAATTGATCAAAACCGATTAAACTGGTCGGTCCATAATTTTGAAAAATGAAATTTAGAAAATAATTAAAATAGGAAAGTTAAAAAAGAGAAAAAAAGGAATATAAAAAATAGGTCAACCCATCATCAAATTTAACTAATCTAATAAAATCGTCTGCATCACGTACCTGATAGTGGCAGAGGTGAGACTTCCAATAGAAATTATCAATAAGATGAGGAGATGAATAAAAACATGCCAACTAGCATTCAAAAGCATTAAATCTAATTGAAGATGACGAAATTGAATTGCACAAATATAAAAAGTTATTATTCATATTAAAATATAGGACAGCTTCATCGACCCTTAAAAGAGTTTTTAGTCATTGACTTCCATGGAGAAGGTCGAAATCATTGCAAGAATGCAAAACTAGGATTTTATACCTCTCAGATCCTTTTGGAATGATTCAAATGGTGTTGCCTGCCACTTTTAAATAACTCTTCGTCATGTGAGAATCATCCTTGAACTGGTCTTGGTTGTAATGTCTGATCGCATTTTTTTTCCCTCTTCTAGTTATTTGTTTTCATATAAGAGGTGCAGAGAAATGATCCCAATTTTCCTTCTAAGACGATTTATTTTCATGTCAGGTGTGCAAAGATATGATCTCAATTTCCTTCTTTCTTATTCATGATAGACTTTCTTCACAAGTTTAAAGTTTCTAACTTTTCTACATGAGTTTGGGTTGAATCATTAAAAAGTTGTGATTAGTTTCATATTGGCTAATTTAGGGGTGTTCAGGGTCAGATTGGACCCGGTCCAATTTGACCAATTTTGATCGAGTTGGTTGCGGCGGGTTGAGTGACTTTTGGATAAGAAACTCGATTCGGATTGGGTCGGGTGGCCGGATTATCTGTCCATCTTTTTTCTTTTTTATTAAATTTATTTTTTATTTAACTATGTTTAATATAATTATATATTAATTATTTTATTTTAAATAAAAAAATATCATTTTAGTTGTTTAATATATTTTTGTATTTAAAGAGATTTATTTTCATATTTTTTTTAAAAAAATCATATAAAACCTCTAAACTAAATAAAAAATAATTTAAATAAAAAATAAAAACTTGGTCATTGGGTTGAGTCAACTCGGATTTGAATTTTTTCAACTCATATCCGACCCAACAATTTGGGTCGGGTCAAGTCAAGTGTGGCCAGCCCGTTCCAACATGGTTTAGATCAGGTTATATTGACTATTTCACCGAGTTGACCCGACCTAGAGAACACCCATAGGCTAATTCATAAAATTGAAATGAAATTAGGTTGTTGTGTTCCTTCTTCTGCAAAAGAGTTTGGAAATTGCATAAAATCTTTCCAAATTGGAGGATATTTAATAATTATGAAATTTGATCATGTAAATAAGGAAATTCTATCATCTGCTTGAAAAGCAATCAAAGCATGATCTCATGAAAAAACATAGAGTCCATTGAGACAAATAATGTAGAGTTGAAATAATAGTTTCAATTATGCATCAAATATGTCTGACTTCATTGTCCTAAAAAATTAGAAAAATTAATAATAAGAAGCTAAGAACTTCATTACACAACAATCACAAGTTGATTAGCAATACAAGTTTGAATGCATGTCTAATGCAAACAACATTTAGATAAATTCTTAACATTTTTACTCCTCATATTTGAGACCAATGAAGACTTAGTCGAAGCATGATTATACTCATAAGTGTCTTGATGACTTGTCATAAACAATCTTTAGGTCTAAGAATCCTTTTCCCTACTAACATGTTGAGACACTTAATTCCTCACAAAAGAGTAGGCTTGCCCTAAGTATTTTATTTTTCTTTTATTTCACTTTTTTTAATCGTATTGAAATTCCTTGTAGTGAAGGATCTTTTTAAAATAAATTCTTTCTTGTTTTTTTCCCTTTATTGATCAAGCACACCTTGCAAATTTCTTCATGTTGTTCTCTTTTTTTTCCATTTGCCCTCCTTTTTGAAACCTTGGCACACAAACTTCCTTGGAGAAAAGGATGCTTCTCTTTTTCTTCATTTTCTCTTCCTTTTTGGACTTTTTCGTCATTTTTCTCTTCATTTTTGAACTTTGACACTGTGATGAGCCATTTGTTTTTTACTTGTGACTTCGGTCAAGATAGAGGTTACAACAAAATATTCATACAAAGTTGTTCACTTAATCTTTTACACACTTCTTTTTCTTATGATAATGAGGATTTCAATGCTATTACAAAGTTCATTAAATTATATGACTTGGGGGCAATGTTGTAACATCTAACCTAGCCAGTAACCCAAATTAGTCACCGGGTTAGGTCAGACTAACCAGTTAAACCAGATGATCAAACGGGATATGAAGAAATTAATATAAGATAGGTAAATTAATAAATAATGATGTTTTATGCTTTCTATATTCATAATAATGTATTGATGATTGAGTTTTACTTTGAATCAAAAAATTAAAAAAAACAATAAATAAAGGAAAGATTATGATAGAATTCAATTATATACCCATCTCTCAAACATATCTTTTACTGAAAGCACACAAATTTTAAATAATAATTCATTTATTACGAATGAAAGAAATTAGATAATCAAAGTTACATAAATTTGAAAATAAGAACTTTAAAGTTTGGTTAAGAAGGATTTTTTTTTAATATTTTTATTTTTTGTGTTTTCACCTGGATGAGTCACTTAAATTCGTTGGTTAATCAATTGAATTCAAGTTTTGACCGACTTTAATCAGATCAAAATGGGCCAAACTCTTCTATGAGTTTCAATCGATGTATGGACCATTTTAAGCACCTCAACACTAGATCAACTGGTTCAACCGAAGTCTGAGCCGAGCTGAGTCTCACAACACTGCGTAGGGGATTGTGAAATGTGTCAATGAACTAGCTGAACTTTTATCCCAAGTCTAAAGCTTATTGTGTTCTTTAAGTTTCATTACAAGCATGTTGGGTGATGACATACAATGCAGGTAACTTTCTTGATAAAATGAGCATAAAGGTTATAAACTTCAAACTAATTGACTGAGACAAATGTGTGAAAGCATAAGAACAGAAAGTCAAAATACATTCCAAAAAGAAAACATAATAAAAGGAAGAATACCATTGTGCTCTTTCAAATTTATCCAAAACACTACCCGTCAATGTTTGAACAAGTCAAGAGAGTTGACTCTCCTTCATCTATCATTTTGCTCACCATCTTCAGCCACGGCGATGATCTTCCTCTCTAGCTGTTTAGTTGCCTCCACCAATTTTTGGGTTTCGCACCATGGCCCATAGCTTCTTGGCAGGTGCTCTGGAATATGTCTAGTAGGTGCTTCTTGGCCGATCTTTTTCTTCTTTGGTGCCATGTGTTGTGAAGGTTCGGGTGTGTCAAAGGTTGAGACTTCATCGTCTCTTGAGTCGTTAGTTATGATAATCCATCAAGGCAGTGCTTGAAACAACTGCGGTCATTTTGCATTTTCTCATAGATGGCGGTGGTGATCAAACAAAGGTCTTGGCAGCTACTTCTTCATCAAACTAGAGAAGTCAACTCTTTCCCTTCATGATCGTGGTTGCCTCAAGGTTGGGGAGATTGGCAAATGTCTTCTTGTTCCAAAGGTTGAGTGAGAATTCGCCATCTTGAAGACAAACTTCATGTTGAATTACATTTTGAGGTGGATCTTACCAATGTGCATGCTCTTCAGTCACTAGACTAAGATTGAGATGCAATGTAATGTGAGGAAGTGATGCAAGTATCAAATTTCAGGATTCTGAATCGAACTTGACTTTGCTAACTTGTAGATGAGCTTGCTCTCCTTTTAGATCTTCTTGGGTTTGACTTGTTCATTGGGGCATCAGTCTCCATCGATAGTGAGACTGAAGTCTTGATTGAACTCGTCCATGGTGAAGGTGAACTGCTTGTAGTAGATGCTGGATTAATTTTATTTCGTCAATCTCATCCTTATAGTAAAGTGTTATGCTTATCTAGAAATGACTGATTATCCCAAGTAAATGTGTAAATGCATGGAATTTACTGAATCTTTTTTATATTATTAAAGTTGTTGAATAATAAAAATTTGAAAATTCCAATAGTGATGGAACCAGCTGGACAATTAATAAATAGTTTTTTTATGAAGTTTCTTCAATCTGAACTTCTTCATAGTTCCCTTAAATTGGTATCTTGAGGGATTACTAACTCTTGGCATTTATTTTTCTAGAATTATTCCTTTTTTTCTAGAGTGCTCCTAGAGATAATTAGTGCAAATGCTTCATTCTTTTTTCGTATTCTGAACATACTTTAGTCATGCTTACTGGTTGGACTAGTTCGAAAGCTGGCTTGAGCCCATATATTTTATGTAACGATCCGGATTTTCCAAAAATAAATAAGAGATATTTTAATTGGTTATTAGGATTTGCAAAATTATTATTTAATTATCTAGAATTATTTGATTCCTAAAATTGATGGAAATTAGAGGAGTAGTTGCAAAAATAAGATGAAGTTTGAGAAGAGGTGAAAATTATTATAAGTGGCTATTTAAATTCAGAATTAATTAATTCTAAATATTTAATAGAGGGTTAATTAACGATGGATGATCACGATTCATTCTAAAAGAGTCCAATGCACAATAGAAGTTAGAACCCTAGGCTACTTCTATAAATAAGTATTAAAAGGTGGTTGGAAACTCATATTGACAAAACAGAATTTTTGCACCATGAGCTCCACTTTGTCTTTCGTTTTTAAGCAAACCAAAATGTTCTATAGGGCACTCAATGGCTACTTTCGAAGCTTGCATATAGGATAGCACCGTACAAGTGTTGGTCACGTGTTTGGATACGTGGACAAAGAGGAATCTCCTTCCAAAGTTGGATGTTTGTGCAGATTTCAGTTAAGGGATTTTAGTTAGTTTTTCAGTCAACTTTAGATACGTAGGGAATTCTCATGGCGTTAATTTTTCATGGCATTGAACCTTGTCCTCAGCTCCTTTCACTACAAGAAAACTTAGTTTCTGTGACAGATTATTTGTGACGATAAAATTCTGTCATAACGTATGATGGATTTATGATGGATTTGTGACCATAAGATTATTTGATACTTTAATGATCAACTTGTGATGAAAATAATGGTCACAATACTATTCATCACAAGTCTGTCATAATCATATGATAGATTTGTGATAGTATATTTAACTAATACGATTAGTGATCTAAAAGTGATGGAGTATAAATTGTCACAATTAATTTTGTCACACTTTTATCACAAAATAAGTTAAGAGATTTTGGTAAACAAAAATTCCCCTCTCTTCTTCTTCTATCATATTCATCTAAAATAACTAAACAAATCAACTTTTTATATTACAGATTTTGCTTAGGGTTGAGCAGTCAAACCAATGTTGTAAGACCCGACCCGGGCATCGACCCGGATTGCTTAACGGGTCAGGTCGGACCGGGTCGAACCGGATGGTCGGATCGGATAATATAAATTAATAAAATAATAAAATAAATTATGGTGATCATTATAATATTATTAATATGTAATATCTTATTTAGCAAAAAATACAAAACATAATATAATAAAATATTTAGATCAAATAATATAATAAAGTAAGCATTAATTGAATCATCAATCAAATATTTTCTAAAAAATATCGTCAGGTAATTATAAAAAATAAAAATATTGATGAAATATTATATATATAATAAAGAAGAATGTTAAACATAAATCTCAAATAAAGATATATATAAATAATATTTTTAAAAATATTTAATAATTTTTATATGTTTTAATTTTTATGTATTTTACAACTTTGACACATCCGAGTCGGTCAAATCCGCCGGGTCGGGTGGTTGAACCCGGGTTTTGATCGGGTCAAAGCGAGTCAATTGCTTGGCCGGGTTTTGATTGACCCATGGGCCGTTTTAATGCCCGGACACCGGTCCAACCGATCCGACCGGCCGGGCCGGGCCAGGTCTTACAACACTGAGTCAAACTTCATTCAAAGGTATTTTCTTTCATCCTTTACTTCATGTCACACAAGGGCATTTTTTTCCTCCATGTTACATGACGCCTCCAATTTTTCTTTTGATCTTGTGTGTTTTGGCAAACAGAGATCAGCCGTTTGCACATGCAGGGCCGACGCCCGTGTCAGGTTCCTGTGCACGCAGCGATGGCCCCTGCGCATGTTGGGACCTTGCCAAGCGCCCTGTGCGCAAACAGGGCACTGCCGGCGATCCCTGGCAGCACCCTGCACGCACGCATGGGTCACGTCAAGACTTGCGCACGCATGGGACACCACCGGCGATCGCAGGGGGCGCCGGCGGGGCCCTGCGCGCCCAGGGGCATGAGACGACGCCTGGATGGGCACAGGGTGCCGTTAGCAGCCGCAGGGGTCGCCGACGGTGCTCTGCGTGCACCAAGGATGTTTTGGCAGGGCCCCTGCGCGCGCATGATGCCGCCGGTGACCCCTGCGTTGTCTCATGCCTCTGCACCCGCGCAGGGCATCGGCGGCACCCCCGGGCGCCGCCAGGGATCGCCGATAGCGCCCTGCATGCCCCTAGGGCATGAAATGACCCTGTGCACGTGCAGGGCGTCGCCAGTGATTGCAAGGGTCACCTGCGGCGTCCTACATGCAGAGGCCCTGCCAAAACGCCCTGGGTGTGTTCAGGGCATCACCGAGACCCTTGGCAGCGCATGCAGCACGCGCAGGGCGCGTGGTAAGGTCCTTGCATGCACAGGGGCCATCGCTGGAGGCACCCAGGGGCCATCGCCGGAGGTGCCCTGCGTGCGCACAGGGGGCTTGGCAAGGTCTCTACACGCACAGGGGCGTCGCTGGAGGCGCTCTGCACGTGGAGGCCTGACATAGGCATCGTCGGAGATCGTAGAGATCACCGGCGATGTCTTGTGCAGGGCAGCTGTTTGCCAAATCAGTGAATCACGCAAGAACGAAAACTGGAGTCCTGTCGTCATGTAACATGGAGAAAAAAAAACATACGAAGAGGAGTTTGCAATTTATTGTGCTAGGTGGCTAACGTAATTTGAAGACTAGAATAATTTTATTGCCTTAGAATTTTAATAACTTATGCTAGAAACAATTAATTAATATCAATACAAAAAGTATAGGACTAAGGCTTCAAAGAGTTTAACTTCAAAGCTAAAGGGTGCCCGATCCCTATGTTGGGTTAGTGCTGGTACTTCTTTCATTAACTCTTAACATTTTTATTATTTGTTATTGAAGTTGTGTTACTTGTATAAAAATCTTATTTACTATATGTTTCCATTAAATTGTAATTGTTTCTTACTTTATTTGATATATGTTTCTCGTATTTTTTTTATAAATTCATTATTATTTATTCCAACGTGGATGATTTGCTTGACATATAACTATATATTTATTTAATAACTCGAGTATTGGATTTGCAAATTATAATATTTATTTAAAAGAATGTCACTATATCTCTATTTCTCATCATTTCCAATTGATATTCATGTTATGTATTTTATATTTTATTTCTTGGTAATTTAAATTTCTAAAACATTGCCTTATTCATCTTTTATGTGAATAGCAGATGAGTGGAATGGTATGGTTGATTTGAGGATAGCAGATGAGTGTCAACATTAATTTGAAGCTGCGAAACATAAGAAAGACGATGGAATCACGAGGAATACTATTGGTTTTATATCAATGACAAAACATTGCATAAGACTTATACATTAAAATACTTCTTTAATGTTCATTTTTCTTTAACTAGTCATCTTTTTTTTAACTTTAACATTTTTTTTCATTATTTTGGTTATAGGCACAAAAGTTAGGCAGAGGGCCAACCCAATATGAAGTATTTGAGCATTGTCGTCGTGATAGGGAACTACTGGTGAATATGTTGATGAAAAACAAAAAAGGTTTTGTGAAGTTTTTAAAAATTCTTACAATGCGTGCTTGTAATTTTTAAATGTTTCTTGTTATATATATGTGTGTGCGCACCCACATATATGTATGTATTATGAATTTATGTATTAAATTCATAAAAAAAATCATGCGCATGTGATGAATCTATTTGCTCAATTCAGGAGGACTATTGTGCATCCCTAAGTAACATGTATGGATCATCGAGGATTTGATCCTTCTTTATGAATGGATGCAGTAGGAGCTTCGACGAAAGCACATGTATATGGATTTGGCACATCATAGTGTGTTTGTAACTTTTCATCGAATGTGGTAAATGACAATGATTTGCAGCGTATACGAGAAAAAGTGTGTGAGTAAGTGCGGCAAGAGTTGCAACAAGAGTTATATGAACGCCTTCAAAAGGCAAATGCTGATATGGAAGAATGTATCTGCATGATTGTGTTGCATATGATTATAGTCAATAATCTTCTTGAGGTTATAAATTTTACTTTATTAATGTGATGTATTTATAAATGTCTTTTATAGTTTTTTTTTCATTTTAACTACTCATATTAACTTTTCTTTTGAACGTATATTTCATTATAGGTTTGATCTATTTTGCATGGAGATGTCACAACGGTGATCAAGCAATGAAGTTTTCTTATTGCTATATTATTTCACATTTTGCTTGAGCAAACTATTTGAATGTTAAGATCATGTTGTAAGGTAGAGAGCATATTTTACACTATTTGGATAGCAAGTTTTATGTTATCTTTGAATAACAAAAACTTTTGTAGTGAATCTATCTTTTTTGCATCTTTTAAAGTATAATTAATGCTTTGAACTATATATATTCGAGCAAAATGATCATTAGTATATATGTTTTAGAAAATTTTTCATATGATAATATGTGAAAATATTTAATATATGTATTATTTATTATTTAGACTGATATTTAATCAAAATTATTATTGCAAAATTAATATAATCTTTCAAAATAAATTTCTCACAAATAAGTCATATTTCATCACAACATTGTCACAAGTATATTATTTTTTTCATCACAAATTTATCACATCATAATTACACTGAATTGTTATGAAGATTTGTCATATTTTCATCACAAATTTCAGAAAATATTCATCACAAGTCTGTCACAATAATTTTCGTCGCAATATTATCACAAATCATTATGATAAATCTGTCATATCTTTATCACAATAAGTAGTCATCACAAAGTATTTCATCAAAAGCCCATTACAAAATTGACACAATTGTGACGGTTTATTCTCTTTTTTATTTTATTTATTTATAATTTTGTGACGGTGTCTTTTTAATATTGTGATGGAATGAACCATCACAAATACTTTTGTGATGGAAATCATTTCGTCACAAAATTATCTGTGTGTCAAAATTCAGTGACGAAAATGGTTCATCACTAACTTGTCATAGAAAACTATCAGTGACAGAAACTTTATTTTTTGTGACGATAATTTATGTCACAGAAGCCTTATTTTCTTATAGTGTTTGTACCAAGATTTTATTGATATAGATTGTGCATCGTTTGGACATCGTTTTGGTATAGTTATGGTGGTAGAAAAATCATTTTGGAATCCGACTCAGGTTCTGGTAAACATGGCCCGGGTTGAGGTCAACACGGTCCAAGTTCTAGTAAACATGGCTTGGGTTCTATTGAACGTGTTGGTTTGGTGCATATCGGATCGAATTCCGACAAGGACCGGGTCAGCGACAGCGCAACCCGAGTTCTCGACGACACGACCCGTGTTCATTGAACATAATTCGTGTTTTATTGTATTGTCATGAGCGTGAATCGGTCGACATGGCTCGGTTTCACACGTACTCGGCCCGGGTTTTCTTTGACCAAGAGCTTTTTGTTTGACTCCAAATAGGGTACGTGTTCCACCCGATGTGGGCCGTGTTTTTAAGGCAAAATACATATTTTGACATATTGAATTATGGTAAATTGAATTGTTATTGATATTAATCATTTTGTATTAGGTCATTGTCATAGTTAATTTTATTATCATCATATCCGAGATTATCATCATCATATTTGGTCATATCGTAATCATACTAATCATGTGGTCATTAACTTATCTGATTAAAGCATGATTATATCTAACTTCATTGTCATCACATTTGTCTTATTGTTAGCATATTCAATCATGTCATTGATTATAGTATTGATCCAATAGTTGTCTCTTGATTGAGTCATGTTAAACTTAAATTAAATTGTAAAAAAGATAGATGTGTTAGGTAAATAAGATAAATATTGAAAGCTACTATATCTCCATGTTCTACGATTGTCTCTAAGCAGCCTAGGTCATATTGTTATTGTTATTGATATCGTATAAGGCAGATAGTGTATCTCGATGTTTGAGACGTCATCCTTCAGAGAAGTTATGATTGTCTTATGATTGGTCATTGTCCCCCACCATCACGAAATTATTGTTAGCACTATTATTGGAGGGCGACTTGTCGTGAGTTGATATCCTTCATTGGCCTACATAAAAGAGATATGGAGTTTTCCTTAATTGATTGAGTACTCCCTATTGTATTGGATAACTCCTAACATTGATAGTTGAATTGATCATTGAATTGAATCGAATCTAATTGAATTGTATAGATCATGGTTATTGGCCAATGACCATTGATTATTAAATTATAAATCGTTAATTGAATAGTGCCATATTGACGAGACATATTGAAATTATTAATGGATAATTGTTATCGTTATTGATCAGTCTTCTAACCTTAGCCTGGTCCATCAATATATGGTCACATCGATCCATAGTTATATTGATGCATTACTATGTTGATCCATTGCTTATTGATTTATTATTCTATAAATACATTGCTATATCGTTATATTGATTCATTGACTTATTGATTATGACATTGTATCGTTCTATTGATTTATTTGTATCATGATCCATCGATCATCATATAGTATTATTTGATTTGCCCAATTGATTTATTGTTCCTATCTTGAGCATTATTGATTATTGTCTATTGATTACAGTTAAACTCTACGTACTGAGTATTTTTATACTCATAAATTTTTCTACACCTAGATCCATGCAGGTGAGAGGATTGATATAGAGAATGATTCGATGGCTCAGCTTAGTGATAGATGAATGTTGCACATGGCATAATCTTGACTCTAGATTGAGTCTGATTGAGTTGTTTAATTTCTATTATTCCGTATTTTATAGTTTATATTTCGGCAAAATTATTCTATAAAAGATTGTGTAATATCTCTGGGACGGCTCTAAGCATATGAAAGTCATATGGGTCTAAGGGCGTTACATTTTAATTCTCGCTGGACTCCAAAATTAGTATTCCGATTCAAGATCTCTGACTACCCTATTCTTGAATTTGGATATTCAGGTATTCATGGGTTGCGTATATTGGCGCAAAATTTTAATGACATATAAAATTATATTTTGATGATATAAATTTTGAAAGGTTAAAGTTAAATGTTGAAAAAGTTTAAAGAAAAAGAGACAACTTTATGCACCACACTTTGATTAAATAATTGACTATGATATGATTATATTTTGGATTAATGATAGCATCAAAGTTGTATAGAATTCTATTATCTATCCATAGAATCTAAAATCATCTAATTTGAATAGTTGTGCAAAATGTTATGCTCAAAATAGTGTAGGTCGATACAATGTCGGTCGACCGAATGAAGATGCTGGTCGACCGATCAATATTGAGCCTTCCTAGTTGATGTCGAGATGATATCAGTCGATGTACCGATCGACAAGTCGGTCGACTGATCAAGCGTAGAAGCTGAAGAAATAGTGCAATGATCACAAAGATCGGTCGACCGATTCAGATGTGCGTCGACCGGCCTCTTGGTCAAATGAACAATAATGATCAATTTTGAAGGAGAAATTTTTGAAATAAATTCTAGACAAAATTTTCACATAATGAAGGCTACAAAAGGAGTGTCAAAGCTAGAAACAAAGGCATACATTCACTCATTGAAGAAAACTTCAAGTTATCAAAAGAAAACATTTTCCTTCAAGTTTTTATTTTATAATTTTCTCTTCTTTCTCTATTCTCTTCTTGCGAGCATAGAATTGTAAAAGAAAGAAACATTTTGTTCAGAAAAAACTGAGAGAGCTCCTGTGTAAAAGAAGTTTAAAATCTTACCTCTTGAGCGAGAGAAAAGATTAGCTTCATTAGAGGAGATGTGAGCCTTACTTCTCGAAGCGGAGAAAAGACGATGGTATAAAGGGCCTTTCTCCCTTCCCCATTTGAAACAAAGAAAGAGTTCTAGTAGAATCTCTAACAATCTCGAGGTCGAGAAGTTGGAGCGGGGACGTAAGCAAAGGTGTAGCCGAACCTCGTCAATAACCACCGCGTGCATTGTGATTGAATTCTCTCTCTCTCCCTCTCATATTGTGTGATCTAAATTATATTATTTTTTTAAAAGGATTAACGAAAAGGTTTTAAGCTTCCGCGATGATTTTTCGTAAAATTGATGCTTTTTATTTGAACATCAATTCACCACCCCTCCCCCCCCCCCCTCTTGGTGCCCTTTGAGATCAAGAATTAATCATCTTATTTTAAGATTTAACCATCTTAAGAGCTATGGCATCAAGTGGACTTAGTTTTACCGAAGGACAATCAATTAGTCCTCTTCCTCTTTTAAATACATCAAATTTTATATATTGAAAAATTAGAATTCTAGCATATATTTGTTCTATTGTTATCGACATATGGGACATAGTTGAAAAAAAGGTTATTATCTTAATGACGAAATTACCTACAAATTCTAACGAAAGAGAAATGATTTTTGCAAAACTTGATTGGAAAGCCAAAAATTTTTTTATTGTGCTTTGGATTCAACGGAATTTAATTGGTTTCAAGTTGTGAAACTACAACCGAGATTTAGGAGAACCTCATCACTACTTATGAAGTAACCGACAAAGTTAAAGAATTTAGATTGAATATTTTAAATCATCAATACAATTCCTTCAAAATGCATGACAATGAATTCATAAATGATATGGTTGCTCGGCTTAATGATATTTTGAATGTCTTAGCCTCTTTGGATGAGCCAAGATCTAACTCCCCAAAAGTGAAAACATTTCTCAAGTCTCTCTTTCCATCTGGAATACGAAGATGACCGTTATCAAAGAAAAAAATCTAAACAAATTGGATTTTGATGATATAATTTGTTCACTTTTAATCTATGAGATCTCAATCCAAGAATATCAAGAAGAAAAGCCCCCCAAAAGAAAACATTAGCATTCAAAACAAATACAAAAGAAAAAGACTCAAGTGAAGAGAAAGTGGATGAAAAGAAACTCGTATTCTACACAAGAAAATTAGATAAGTATCTCAAGTTAGTAAAAAGATAGAAAAAATGAGAAGCCAACAAGAAGATCATACAAACACCATAAAGAAGAAAAATCTCAGAAAGGTAAAAACAAAAAAATATGAAGAGTCTAGTGAAACAAGTGATTCATCAAGCTCTCTTCCAGTGACCAAGCACACTTATGTTTAATGGCACATGACGATGATGTAATTTTTAATATTTCAAATTCAAATTATGACTCATTGAACTCTTCCGAAGAAAATATATTTTCATATGTCAATAAAAAACTCTTCTCTCTTATAAAAAGATATTTTTCAATTAAAAAGAAAATTGAAAAATTAATACATGAGATTGAAAAATTACAAAAAGAAAAGAATACATGTTTTATGGAAAATGAAAAACTCGAAAATGAAATTTATACTTTGAAAATTACATATGCTTGTGAAATTGTAAAACTAGCATGTTCTTTAGAAAAAATAAAAAAAGGAAAATACTCTTTTGAAAAATTCACAAAATAAGAGTATTTCTAATGTAAGGAAAAATAATCTTAGGAAATACTTTGAAAATGAAAATTCTTATTGGAGATCTAATATTTTCTTTAATAAAAAATCACATCTCAAATGTTTTACATGTGACTTTTATGGTATATTAATGCAAAATAAGAAAATCAACTCAACATGGTATGATTTAAGTTCCGAAAGAAATAGTTTCTAACAAAATAGGACCCAAAGAAATTTGGGTATCAAATATTACATAATTATCTTTTCAGGTGTGCCTCACATGCAAAGCAAATGACAAGTGAAATTAAAATTGTGAAGGCATGAAGATTATGGTGAAAGCATCAATTACTTTTATATTTGACTCAAAATTTCAAAATTACTATCTTTAAAAGAAAATAGGAACATATAAAACAGAAAAAAAAATTGGTCATAGTGATAGGGGAAGAATGTTAAAATCTTCCTACGTTATTTTGATATCATTGTTGTATCAAAGTTTTATACAATATTTTGATTCTTAACATAATTTTTTCTTTTGAAACCTATGGCTTTCATAACCTATACATCAATTTGATTTCATTTTTAAATAGTCATAAATTTAGGACGAATTAGTTTTTAATCTCTTTATGATGTAATACTTTTTAAAAGTCGTGAATAATTTTTTCTAAAAGACAAAGGGGAATTACACGTGGTTTCTTATGTCTTTTATTTACAAACTACTTTTTGATGAAATAAAAGGGGGAAAATATAGGAGAAATATGACATGGATATACTTTGTATAAGGAGTACCTTATAATTAATACTTATGTGAATATCTACCATTGTAAGAAAAACTAAGTATTTAGGGGAAATAAAATTGATTTTACAACTTTTTCGTAAATTATATATTTTTCACATTTCTCAATTTGTCTTCATAAAAAAAGGGGAGATTGTTGGAGCAAAGTTTTAATGACATATTAAATTATATTTTGATAATATTAAATCTCTAAAGATTAAAGTTAAATGTTGAAAAAATTTAAAGAAAAAGAGACAACTTTATGCATCACGTTTTTTTATTAAATAATTGACTATGATATGATCATATTTTGAATAAATGATAAACATCAAAATTGTAGAGAATTACATTATCTATCCATAGATTCTAAGATCATCTAATTTGAATAACTGTGCAAAATGTTGTGCTCAAAACGATGTAGGTCACTAAACTTGTCGATCGAAGCAAAGAAGGTCGGACGAGATAATACCGGTCAACCGAATGAAGATGTCGGTCGACCGATCAATACTGAGCTTGCCCGGTTGATGTCGAGATGATACCAGTCGATGTACTTGTAATATCCCTAAGTTAACCATGCATGATTCGTTGTATGTATGTGATGTTATATTATCTTATTGATAATCTCTATGAATGTGATGTTAAGACTTACACTTCAATATCAACTAAAGTGCGAAAGCGATGGAAATTTACTTAAGGGATGAAAATATGATTTTCGAAAAAGTGAAAATTTAGAAAATTAAAGTCTCCGGAATTGTTCCTGTATATGAAATGATTCTAAAAATGATTTTTAAGAATTTTTAGGAGGTGTGTGAGTTAGGTAAAACGTAGACACAAAATCAAAAAATCTGTGAAATCGTGATTTTTATTTTTCGGACAAAAATTTAGATTTTGATTCCTTGGTTATTTATTTTTCTAAATATTTTATTTGAATCCAAATGGGGGTAGTTCCTTATTTACATGTAATGTCTTAAGTAAATAAATAAATAAATAAATGAAAAATATAAAACCATTTACTTAGATGTAAATAAGGCAAATATTAAGGGCAATTTGGTCCCACTTTTTGGCCGACTTAGTAAGTCGGTTTTTCCTTTGCCTTCTTATCATTCACCTTCTACCTTTTACCACCACTTTCTGTCCCTTACATCATCTTTGGACGAATAGCAAAGGTAGAAGAAACATTGCTACATGTTGAAGGAAATTTGAGAAAGAGAAGAGGAAATTAGGGTTCTCAATTGTGGTGAGTTAATACTTCACTTTATTTTAATTTTAATTACATATCTTTCTAATTATGATTTCTGTGAACCTTTTCCATCTCATTCATTTTCGTATTTTACTTGAACATGGGGCAAAACTCATGTTGTTCATGGGTAAGATTAACCCTAGCCATGTTCAATTGATTCACGAATCTTTAACTACATAATTACATACCTTTGAGTGATCCAAAAATTATAAAATTTATTCTGATTGATTGAGTCTAATTTCATTGAGCTTTTGAATCAAGTTAATATGATTTCTGTAGATAAAGTTATGCTCTTATCTTTAAGGTACTATCATTATGTCCGCCAAAATTGTTACATGAATTTGTAAATTATGTATTAAATTCAATAAGTCATGAAATTATTTGATAATTTAGGGTGATATGAACATTGATGTTAGGTTTCATTGAGAATTGGAATTATTAGAAAATAATATGTGTAGCAAAAATTATAAATATTTTACCGAGCCTTACTCAGTTTGTCAGAATGGAGCTCAGGGCAGATTATGCTAGTATTGGTTAAATTTATTGTGCTAAGTACAAATAGATATAAATTCAAGTAATTTTACGAGTTTCACCCAAGAATGTCTACTATTTGGGAAAATTAAAAGTGTCAGAATAGGGAATGTTTATTATTTTATATGAATTATAAAATAAGGTTACTCAGTCTATCAGGACATAAAAATAATATAAAAATTAGGCTGAATGTTGATTTTCATGAGAGCAAATCATAATGAAATAAGAAACGAAACTTTTACAAATTAATGTATCTGTAATATGAAACTAAAAAAAATTGGAATGATGTCATTTGATTATGTATGCCAAAAGATATAGATTTTTCTTTACTATGTGTGCAATTTGTCATAATATTAGGTCAATCCTTATATTTAATAGTTACTTAAGTTATAAGAGTAAATATTTAAGGTACATATACCATTGCAATTAATTATGTTTCATATGTGTTAGGCTTGTGCTCATATCATAGTAGATGTGTTAGGCTTGTGCTTATATCGTAGTAGTAATGTGTTTATTATTATTATAGGAGTAGAAGAGTAAATTAGTGAAAAGGGAAAGGAAAATATTTTGTTAGCCCTTATAGGTAAGTTGATTTCTCCTACTCTATGTATTCACCTCTTTTGAATTCGGTGTGACATCGATTATTATATGTATTGAACATATTTTTGAATATTATGAATTGATTTCGAGAAATGCAATTATGAAAAGTATATGTGGTATGATCTGAATGGATTGCGATGAGTGCAATCTTGTTTATTTTGAAATGATATTGAATATTATTCATCTTCTGATATTCAGGAAATGTTTGTTATGTGATGAATCATGCATCGCATTTGCATTTGCATATATGATGATTGGAGCTAAGTGCTACATTGCTAATCACGATGGGAGCCACATCTAGAGTTCAATCCATCATTCTGTTCCCAATAATGGGATGAGATAGGCTGGAGCTAAGTGCCATGCGGAGCTAAGTGCCACATCGTGAGTAGTCGCAATGAGGGCCACCTCTAGAATCCGTAGGGGTCACCTCTAAAGTCCACCTATCGTTATATGATTTGTTCTCCGAAATGGTGAGGTAGAATGGAGCTAAGTGCTACATCGATGATCACGATGAGAGCCCTCCTAAAGTCTACCTACCGACCACTGGTCAATTGATGATCCGTGCATACATATGAGAGTGTTGCATTGCATACACATGTTTGATATGTTTAAATGACTATGATTGTGAATTGGGTGTGATGATTTTGATTAGAGTGTTATATATGAATTTATTAAATGTATGAAAATATTGATTTTGATATTATGATTAATGTTTGTATTTTTATGTATCTCCGAATTTATGAGATGGTAACACATAGCTTATGAGTTATCAGCTTACTGAGCTATTATTTGATCACAGTATTGTTGTACACTTTTTCAAATCATTAGAACTTTTGGGAGCGCGAGAGATAGTCTTAGCAGGGCGTGGATCATTTTTGCTGCTAAGTATTGAGAAGTCATGTGTCCCACCGCGTATGTTAGATAGAAGACTTGTAGCTCACATATTCCTCTGTTGGGATATGAAGAGAGTTTGATATGTGCTATGTATGAAAAGTAATTTTGTATCTTATAAAATGTAAATCTTTTATGACTATGTGGTGGTGTAAACTCTAAGGTTGTTATATGCTCTGAATGATCAATATAAACTACGTAGTTTGATTATGTATGTTATCACTCTCTTGTATTATCTAGATGAATTATTCATAATATTTTTTAAAAAATAAGAAAATATTTGATCGTCCGTAATAAGTCACGAGCTCTAATTTAAATCACCGTTTAAATCGGGGTTGTGACAGTTCGATCGATCAAGCGCAAAAGCTGAAGAAATAGCGCAACGGTCACAAAGACCGATTGACCGATTAAGCGCAGGAGCTGAAGAAATAGTGCAACGGTCACAAAGACCGGTCGATCGATACAGATGTGCGGTCGATCGGCCTCCTAGTCAAATGAATAGTAACGGTCAATTTTGAAGGAAAAATTTGTAAAATAAATTCTGGACGAATTTTTCACATACTGAAGACTATTAAAGGAGTGTCAAAGACAAAAGCAAAGACATCCATTCACTCATTAAAAAAACTTTAAGATATCAAAGGAAGACATTTTTCTTAAAGTTTTCATTTTATAATTTTCTTTTTTTTCTCTTCTCTTCTTGTGATCGTAGAATTGTAAAAGAGAGAAATATTTTATTCAAAAGAAACTAAGAGAGCTCATGTGCAAAAGAGATTTAAAATCTTGTCTTTTGAGCGAGAGAAAAAATTAGTTTCATTAGAGGAGAGGTGAGCCTTATCTCTCAAAGCGGAGAAAAGACGGTGGTGTAAATGACTTTTTTTCTTTGTCCCATTTGGAACAAAGGAAGAGTTCTAGCGGAATCTCCGACAGTCTTGAGCTCGAGAAGTCGAAACGAAGACGTAAGCAAATGTATAGTCGAACATCGTCAACAACTATCGTGTGAATTCTTTCTCTCTCCCCCTCATATTATGTGATCTGAATTATATTTTTTTTAAAATTTAACGAATTGGTTTTAAGCTTCCGCGTCGATTTTCCTAAAATAGATGCTTTTGATTTTTAGCATTGGGGTTTTCTAAACTCTTCATCACAGAAGTTGGAAATGGCTGGCTTGCTATTTGTATCGCGTGATCTTTGTATTTTTTTTTCTAAATTTAAAATCAATCATCTGCATGAGCCGTTACCTCACCAAGTTGAGAGCTTTCTAGAAGCCTTTTATTCGTTTGGTCACTCTCTTTGGCATACAGCAACCCATGAAAATATTGTAAGGCTTAAATTTTTGCTGTTGCCAAACAAACTACTAGCTGTCGGTCGACTTGAAGTAGCAACATGTTTGTCTGTATTTATTAATGCTTTGGATCTTCTCAAAGGTCTACTGTGACTTTCTATTTGGTAGTCCAAGCACTTCCCAGTTCCCACCCAATCAAGCTAATTAACTCGATCAGAGAGATGCAACCACTGCCAGAAAAAGATCTGTTATCATCAGTGAGATATTGGATTCCAGCACTAGAAAATCTCGCCTCTTAGTCAATGATAAGTGATTATGCCTCTGTCAACTGAGTTGGTGAGCATGGCTTAAGCTATGGTATCCTAGGACAAGCAAACTAACAGTGTTCTGGATGGGCTCTTTGCCTAGGAATTATGGATATCAAACCATCATACACCTGGTTATGCAAAGTTTTTCTAGTTCTTATATAAGGATTTTCTGTCTAATTAGGCAGTGGAGATCTTGCATCAATTCATGAAATTCTTAAAAGACGCCCCATGAACAGAAGAATAATGCATATTTGATTGGAGTGTTAGATCTTTCGCATCTTCAGGACGAATATTATATGTTGGTTAGAAGAGTAAGAAACAAACAGCAGAAGCATGAATTGTCATATAATGATCGGAGGATTCAAGGGGAAGGAAAAATTGTGATAGGCTATCGTCTGTCTGTGATAAATCAACCCTTCAAATAAGTCAGAGATCATAAACTGGTCCTTAGTTGGATGATGATGTCTAATTTGTTGTCATTTCTAATGGCGACGGAGACTTCCAAAGCAATTGCGCGGTAAAGACGCAAGGTTGCTTAGTTTGTTTGCCGTGTTGTAACTGTGCTGACGAACGAACAGTAATCGGAGAAAGATAATTCGTCTTTATATATTTAATGTTGCGAATATATCAGTCGAGATTTATATCGGTATTTAGGATTATTAACACTTGGGATGAAAATGATATAACTAAATTTTGATCGTAGCGGTGATTCTGAAAGATCCTGATGTTATTAACACCTAACGATCTTCGATTACGTCAATCATCCTTAATTCATTGGCTGATTGTAGATCTAATTATTGATGAGTCAATGCAGCCACTTGGATTCTCCTGTACGACTTGATTGTATAATTGACACTGACATTGATATTTTGTTTGTCTCATTCGGATATCACTCTACGGCTGCATGATTAGGTTCTGTCATGATCTGTCAATCTTTCATGATGATAATAACTCGATCGGCTCACAGGTGTGCGGTGAAAGTTGATTTTGGATCTCAAATTCTCCAACAAAAACGCATGCTGAAACTCGAGAGGAACTGATGGAAGGATCGCTTTTTATTTTTCCTTAAAGAATCAATATGTGCATATTGTGACATTAACTATTTGTTTCCCTTTTTGTTGCTTTCATTAAAAAAAAATTTTTTTGATTGCTTCGACGACGAGGTTAAATTTCTCAGCATCAATCTGATCCAAAATACATGTTTCATTCTGACAGATCAAATCGATTCCCATCATCTCTTAGCAGCTATTGACATGTTACCAACCCATTTGGCTCTTTTGGTTCCCTTTTGTTTTGTCCCTTTATTTTTCGTTCTGATTTTGAGCATGAGCTGCTACACAACTAATACACAGCAAATCACTCATCTATATTATATATGGTTTCAACAGCGGCGCGGTAAACATAATAATTTCTTAAACATTAATTGCTTCTTTTCAACAAAAACAAAAAGGAAAAAATAGACATCGATAGATACATTATATATGCTCACTCTTGGTCTGATGATTACTGGCTAGATCTACTGACAGATTCTCACGCACGTACAGGCAATATCTAGTAACTTTGTACAAGATCTACCACAACAAGCAAAAAAAAAAAAGACAGTACTAATTTATCTCATTCAGGATTTGGACAAACAGTAATCACTTAATTGATTCTCCCCCTTAATTAGAAAGAGATGTGCATCATGTTGGCGACAAGGTTCTCGATGATCTGATCCAAAACTTCTGCTCCGCACCGGAGTGGGGTGCTGTCCTTACGGCCTGCACAAACATATACAGATACAGACATTTGGTACTGGAGTATATATGGATTTGTAACCACTAACCAGTATTAGTTGATCGATCGAGCAGATGAAACCTACCATTGAGTAGATCCAGAGTTGGACGAAGCTGCTGCTTGAGGGGGCAGGAGGCGAGAGGGAGGACTGGGAGGTTGTCGCAGTTGCAGATCTCGATCATGTAGCCGTCGGGGTCGTGGAAGAAGAGCTGGTCCACCTGGATGCCCCCTTCCTCCACCACCGCCGTCACATAGTGCACGCCGAGCTGCTCCAGCTTCCGCTTGAGGAGCTGCATGTCGGAGCACTGGAAGGAGATGTGGTTGTCCTTGGGGTTGATCACCTCCTTCCTCTTCGGCAGATCCTCGGGATTGTTGCATTGCAGCAGGTGGATCCCCATCCCGTAGTTGAACAGCCTGCATGCCTCGTACAAATTCATCACCACCATAATCACTACATCTACATGCAGATAAGAGAGAGAGAGAGAGAGAGAGTATGCGTATATATACCAAGCTCCCTGGAAGTTGAAGGAGGAAGGTCTCTTGATGCTGATGAAGCCGAGGACCTGCTCGTAGAACTCGACGGAGCGGCTGACGGAGCGACAGAGGAAGGAGACGTGGTTGAGCGACACCAAGGGAAGCGAAGCCGACGGCGAGAACGGCATGATCTCCTCTGCCATTCCCATGATCGATCGACCTGTCTGCGTATATATATATCGAAAGTATAGCTTTTATTTGTCTCGCTTTGGCCAAAGACAAGTCGTGCGTTCATAAGCACGGCCTGCTGCTGGTACTTATAATGCTCGATCGCCAGCCCCCAACGTTTCTATAATAAATAATAATATTGTTTAATAAATCAAGAACAGTCTCGCAGCACCTAGTTAGCAATCTTACGTCAGAGATGCCGGTGCTCTGAGTCTTTGCATTCGATTTTTATAATAATAATAATAATAATAATAATAATAATAAGTTTGACATAAACATGATTTGGAACCATGGGTTCAGATGTAAATTAGTAATTAGATGAATGCATGAATTGTGAACGTACAATATACATATTTTACTATGCATGTCAATTTCTTGCGTCATCCTTTGTTATTAATTATTTTACATCTTAACTTTTTCTTCTTTTTTTTTAAACTTCTTATTGAATCTTAAAATTTTGATAAACCACCGATTGGTCTGGTGCCTACAATTTAATAATACATATTTTTTTTATGTTAAAATCTAGAGAAGGACTTGGTTCACGAAGATAAAGGGAGCATCATGCAGTAGCGCAGAAAACAAAACATGCATGCTTCAATTAGAACAATAATTGTAGCTGGGCAGACAATGTATATTTATCTCATGTGCATGTGTCTGATTGGCTCTGGTTCCTAATCAGACCCACGTGGCAGGCTGCCTCCCGAATTGAATCGTTCCAATTGGGTGTCTCCAAGTGGAGGTGACACCTCACGTCTACGTACCTTCCTGGCCCTCCATTACGGGGGCCCCCACTATGAATATGAATGGGTGGCTAATATCTAATCTATGGATACGGATCGTCTGGCATGTCGATGACACACCATATGTTTTAATTAATTCGTTTCTATATGTATATAATATCTATTCATATGTTTTGAAATCTATGAATCAAAAGTTTCAATGTACGGGAGGACAATGACAACTTGGCAAGCAATTGATGACAATGTTACCAATTAACACTTTGGTAAAATGGTAAGCTCTCACATGTAGTCATGTGACGAGAGTAATTTTGAGGAGGCTATATCGGCTATATAAGAAACTCCACTAAAATATTTACTAAATCATTGAATAAAATATAACGAAATGATAAAGTTAAAATATTAAAAAAAAATTCAATATTTTTTTAGTTTAAATATATAATACAAAAAAATAACGTATTTCCTTTCTTGACATCCTTTCGAAATATTGATAGACGAAGCGTTCGTCGTTAGTACCAAGATTTTTTAAATACTAGAGTCTACTAGACTCATTTTAATTACATATAGTAAACTCCAAACACAAATTCATAAAGTTTAACTACAAATAAAAAATATATATTATTATATTATAAAGAATGCTTTTCATAATTATTTTCTTATATCATTCTTAAGGTTTAAAGGGTTCCTAATACACACTCACTATCACACATATATAAAATAAATGAATTATTAAACTGAAACAACTAAGTAACCCACAGTTCAAAGCTATGTAACAAATATGGAGCAACAACAATATAGATTCAATTAAATAATTCACAATCTAAAATCCCAAAAATAAAATAAAATCATAAGTTATGCAACAACATCTTAAAGAGTTCAGCTATTAAAGTCTTAAAGAAATCAAATACACACAAAAGACAACATAAAAAATCATACAAATGTATTGCATTGCTCATATTTTGATACACACATATAAAATGAACAATAATTCGCCAGTTTTAGTACTTCATCAAGTTAAACTTAACATACATCAAAATAATCTTCAATCCACACAAATGAAACATAAAGAGTTCACAAATCATACAAGCCATACTTCAAACGTCACAAATATTTTAAAATAAAGTAAGCATGTTAAAGATAACATTTAACTAGCAAAGGCAGAGGCAATCCAAATCATTTTTCAAAGAGAGTACTCAAATGGACAATCAATTACTTAGGTCATTGATTCACATAGATTAAAAAAATGAAATTAGAGAGAGGGTGATTGTTACGTTGTAGACAAAGAGAATCAAAGGTGGCTGGTTGCAATGCGCAAGGAGAAGAATATGGTGACTGGTGAGATCCACAAAAGGGAATATTGAGGGTCGTTATACTTCAGGATTCCTTATTTTTCATACCGGATTCGTTCACGTGAGCTTAGGGGAATGTGAGTATTATTCAATTATATGTGCTGCTGGCGTACGAACAAAAAGGGGGTTCGGGGGGCACCGCCCCCCGATGGCGGTCTCGCTCATGGTGTGAGAAATCTAGACGGGTCTGGGCTTTTATTTAGCCATCTCATATGGTTCGGATTAGGTTTTTTCTGTTTTGTTCAGGTTTTGAACCCGTTTAGGAGAGGCTTATTTATAAATTATTTTCAAATGTAATTTGTGTGACAGTTGTAAACCTAAAAGATATAGTGAAACTTCTTTGCAGGACGTAGCCCTAATCTCAATGGTGAACTTGGGTAAATCGTGTGTCTTCGCTATTTTTTCCTACAATATCTTTGCGATCTTCTCTTTTTGTTCTCGAATTTTTCCATCAATTGGTATCAGAGCACAGGTTGTTCGAGGAGTTAGAGTTTATTCGAGATGTTAGGAGGATCGCGAATTGAGATAGAAAAATTTGATGGAATGCGATTTGATCTCTGAAAGATGAAGATGGAGGATCTCCTCTGTGATCGAGATCTTTGTACGGCAATCGAGAAGGAGAGGTCATGCATGGAAGCGGCGAAGGTCACGGATGGGGCTTCCTCCAGTCAAGTAGATCCAAAGGCGATTGAAGAGTGAGATCAGATTGATAGAAAAGCGAAGGGTTTGATTCGGCTTTGCTTCGCGGATTCAATTCTTACGAATGTAATGAGCGAACCTACAACCAGAGATATGTGGAGGAAGTTGAAATCCCTATATCAAAGTAAGTCACTGGTTAACAAGTTATTTCTGAGAAAGAAACTGTACAATCTTCGGATGCATGAGGGTAACTCGTTCTCTACACATCTTTATAACTTTAACACGGTGATCAGTCAACTTGTATCAATCGGTGTTAAGTTTCAAAATGATGATAAGGCAATAACATTGCTCTGTTCGTTATCGGATTCATGGGACAATCTGATTGTCGTGATTGGTGGCGAGGATAAAGAACTTTTGTATGAAAGTGTATGTGCTGCCTTGTTATCAGAGGAAACACGAAGAAAGGGATCGACAAGTTCTGGTAAAGAGGCGCTGACAGTTAGAGGAAGGCAACCAGAAAGGACTCAGAATCAGAGAGGGTCCAGATTCAAATCTCGTGGGCGTTCGAAGAGTAGATATAAGAATGTGCAATGCTCGAGATGTCAAGAGTGGGGCCATCTGAAGCGAGATTGCAAAAATAAGTCGATTCACAAAAAAGAAGCTAAGTCATCCTCGGATAAAAAGGAGGCTGAACTAGGAGATATGTATCTGGCTTCTGCATGTATGACATAGTCAGATAAGGATGTCTAGCTCATCGATATTGGTGCTTCGTACCACATGACACCTCATAGACATTGATTTTGAGAATATGAGGAGTAAAATGGTGGTGATGTCATGCTCGGTGGATGATGCAAATCAGTGGGAGCTTGCTATGACAGATGAGATGCAGTCACTGGATAAGAATGAAACATGGAGCTTGTGTAAATTGCCCTATGATAGAAAGTCAATTGGTTGCAAATGGGTGTTCAAGCAAAAGCTGAAATCGGATGGGTCTGTAGAGAAGTACAATGCGAGACTGGTAGCTAAACGGTACTCTCAGATTGAGGGAGTCAACTATGATGAGATTTTTTTCCGTGGCGAAAATAACTTCGATCAGATTTGTTCTATCTCTGGCAGAGCATATAATATTGAGGTAGAGCAAATGAATGTGAAGACGACATTCCTTCATGGGGACTTGAATGAAGAGATATATATGAGACAACTAGAAAGCTTTGCAGTTCAAGGTAAAGAAAATTTAGTGTGCAAATTGAAGAAGTCTTTGTATGGATTGAAGTAGTCGCCAAGGATGTGGTACAAGAAGTTTGATACGTACATGCTCCAACTCAAGTTTGTACGTTCAGATTTTGATCATTGTGTTTATGTGAAGAGAGTTGGAGATCAGTTTGTCATTCTTACACTGTATGTGGATGACATGTTGTTGATTGGAAACAACATGAAGATGGTGAATTCAGTGAAGAGTTTGTTGGCCAAGAAGTTTGAGATGAAAGACTTGGGGCTGACGAATTTTATTTTGGGTATGCAGATTAAAAGAGATCATCAGAAGCGAAAGTTGTGGTTAGGACAGAAGAAGTACATAAAAGAAGTGTTGAAGAAATTTAACATATCGGACTGCAAGCCAGTGGGTACTTCTATATCTCTAGGAATCAAACTTTCTGCAGAGCAATGCCTGAAGACAGATGAAGAAGCCGAAGAGATGAACCGTGTGTCATATGCAAGTGTAGTGGGCAGCTTGATGTATGCTATGGTGTGCACGCATCCAGATATAGCCCAAGCAGTGGGAGTCTTGAGTCGGTATATGTCTAACCTAGGCAGAGAACACTGGAATGCTATCAAGAGAGTTTTCAGGTACCTTCGTGGAACTTCATATTTTGCTTTGTGTTTTGAAGGTACAGGAAAAGGAAGGATGCTTGATATTGTAGGTCATGTAGATGTTGATTGGGGTGGATACATTGATAGTAGACGGTCTACTAGCAAATATGTTTTTACATTATTTGGGGCTGCAGTAAGTTGGATGAGCAAGAGACAAAGCATGATAGCACTTTCTTCTACAGAAGCTGAATATATGGCTCTTACTCATGCTGCAAAAGAGGTCATATGGCTACGGCGGTTGTGCTTGGAGCTCGGATTTGAGCAAGGTGCCATGGAGGTAAGATGTGATAATCAAGGTGTTATTCAGTTAGCTAAGAATCCTGCATTTTACTCACGCACAAAGCATATTGACATCCAATATTATTTCATCCGAGAAAAGGTGGAAAAGAAAGAGGTTGATACAACAGAGAATAGTTCTGACACTCTGACTAAAGCTGTTACATGTGCAAAGTTTGAATGGTGCTCTACTGTTGTCGGATTGAAGAAGAATGTTGCTGGCAAAGCTCTCATTAGTGTGAAGTATCCACCAAGTGGGAGAATGTTGGAGTTGTTGAATATTTTTCAGGATCCCTTGTTTCTCACACGGGATTCGCCCACGTGAGCTTAGGGAAATGTGAGTATTACTCAATTATCTGTGCTGTTGACGTATGAACAAAATGGGGGGTTCGGGGGGCACCGCCCCCCGATGGCGGTCCCGCTCGTGGTGTGAGAAACCTAGACAGGTTTGGGCTTTTGTTTAGCCGGTCCGTGTGGTTCAGATTAGGTTTTTTCTCTATTTTGTTCGAGTTTTGAACCCGTTTAGGAGAGACTTATTTATAGCTTATTTTCAGATGTAATATGCGTGGTAGCTGTAAACCTAAAAGATATAGTGTAACCTCTTTGCAGGACGTAGCCCTAATCTCAAGGGTGAACCTGGGTAAATTGTATGTCTTCTCTATTTTTTTCCTGCAATCTCTTTGCGATCTTCTCGTTTTGTTCTCGAATTTTCCCATCACGTTGGTCACTGGTCGAACATGGATCTGGATTCTGGAGCTCGTGCACTTGTGTGGCTAGCAGTGTTAAGCATCGGCGAGGAATCTAGAGGCAATTGCATGTTATTGAGATGGTATGATGGCAAATGTCGAGGACGAGGACCTTGAATCAATCTTTGCAAGGGATGGCAATCAATCTTTGCCTCTGCCATGAAATCTGGAATGTGAGGGAGTCCCTTAGAAGGACCACGAATGTGAATGCAAGATACGAGGGCGAATGCGAGTCGCTGATGCCCAATGGCTAGTGGCCGACGCTTGATCGAAAGCTCTAGAGGCCAAAGCACGAGGAGGCTGCCATGTATTTGGAACTCGAAGCCCTAAAGCACAATATGAAGGTTGTCATGTATTTGGAAGCCCAAGCCCTAAAATTTGGAAGGTAATTTTCTTTTTTTATTCCGGATGGGTCAGTGGATCCGGCTGCCTACGTCGGATCCGGACGCCTGCTGTGGGATCCGGCCGCTTGTGTCGGATCTGGGCTTCTGCTACCGAAGCCGAGCTCCTGCTTCTGAGCCAGGCTCCTCCTACTGCCAGATCCGATGGCCCTTTAAAAGTGTACAAAATGTAATATTATAAAAGGCACATGTATCTTAATATTATATATCTTAATTTCATAATGTTAATGTATATATAGTACTAATGTTAATCAATATGTGCGCATACTATCCATATTATATATCTTAATATTATCATTGGATAATTAGATAAAGAATAAGTGAATTCTTAGAACTCAAAATACTTATCATTCACAATTTTTAAATGTACTTTATTTTAAAAAATAATTTTCTATGAATAAGTGGTAATCCATAAATTTATAGTACTTATGATTAAAACTAATTTATATTATGATTAAAATTAGTTATCTTATGATTAAAATTAGTTATATCTTGGATAGGAAGTTAACATATTAAAATTTTATTAAAAACTATCTATTTTATATTCTAAATTTATTTATAATCTATATTCTATATCTATAAATATATTGAAGGAAACGAGTAAGATGATAAAATATTAAAGACAATTATGAGAAAATAAACAATAATGATAATTTATTTAATGTATTATTTTATTAATGCATCAAGAAAAGAATACAAGTAAATGTAGAAAACGAAATATACATTATATGATGTATTATTCAGGAATTTGAAATCCCGAAATCCTTACAAATTGTGAGTAAAATTTTTAAATTGTCTCGATGTGAAATTATCTTGAATTATGAATATCTTTCAACTTGATCCCAGTGATGTTGTGGCCAAATTTAAATTAGAAAACCTCGAATTCAATATCACTTATCAACTTAGTATTATTTTATTTTTTACATTTATTTATTATTTTGCTCTTGATTTTTTTGTACTTTTTTATTTTAGTTAAAAATATATAATTTGGGTTAACCTGGCCATATATATGATTCGACGAAATTTTAAATTTTGATTTGTTAGTTGACAAAACTGACCCCATTTATTGTCCACCTCAACTCTGACCAAAGAACCACCACTGATCGTCTACTTGGAATAATTAAATGGCGAGTTGTGATCTAAAGATCATTGAAAATTAGTAATCCCGAATTTAATTCATGTAGTCATTAATTTAGCTAGGATTTATCATTTACGCCCTAAATATCAAATCAATCAAATGCTAATATTCTAAACATCAATGATCTAGATTACAAAAGAAGAAACCTTACTACCTAATCAATAGTCAAGTAAGTTATGGTACCATCATATATTCATGCCCTTATCTCGGAACAAAGATGTTACTATTCTCAAGTCTTTGTTCGGTCATAAATAATTAAGGCCAAGGATAAAAGAAACCAATAAATTTCTAAAATCTATGCAATCATTTTTAGCATATGTTTTTTCTAGTGTTACAATTTTGTCTTCTATTGGTAAAGTTGATTAAGATGCATCATGGATTGCATGGTTGAATAAATACTAATCCAGAGGATTTTATCTGAGAATTCGTTTATATATCTACAATTTGCGAAGGTGGCATGTCAATTGGCCGCATAGTGTCATCATGGATGCTTGACAAAACAGTGCCATGATGAAGTTTCAATGTACCAAGATGAAATTAAAAACATGCACCAAACAAGCGAATCAAGCAATTTGGAGAGTGACCAGTTATAAGCAAAGAAGCAACCTTGCCCATCCACTTATATGATGCTGTCTCTCTCCAGCCAAAATAATTGATGTGCATAAGTTTGTTTTCTGCTCTCTCAAGCTTGTTTTCTTTTCACTTTTATATTCAAATCTGACCCATAATTGAGTAGAACAGTTCCATGATAACAACCAAGAATTGACCTGCCTGATTGATCTAGTGATAAGAAGTTAATTAAAATCATTAATGAACGATTTTAAAAATGGAGTGATCAATTTTGGAGAGTATTGTAAGAAAAGAATTTACCACACAAAAGTTTTTTTTATATAAATGAAAAATAGTGAAGAATATATGTTTCCACAAGAGTATTGCTATATCCTCTTAAAAATCCTCCTAATAAGACACAATGGCATGCATTATAAATTTATCAACTTTTTAGGATATTTTAATTGTGTGAATGTTAGGAGAATTATTAGAAGGATAAGTTAGGAGAATTTAGCATTTTTTTTCCACACTAATGCATTATCCTTTCAATGACAAGAATTAATTAATTTTCATGCCAGCCATTGTTCTTTTTTTTTTTCAATAATGATATGATGTGAGTGATGGACGGTATGAAGATGCGTTTTCCAACCAAAACCTTGTCACAAATTTGATGTGACGAATATGTCAAAATAACGTGAAATTAAAGTAGGACCAAAAAGATGGATGTGATCAATGAATTATCACTTATCAGCGTGGAAATAAATAAGAGCTTGAAATAACTCTTTTGAAGAAAAGAAAAGTGGATAAAATATATCAATAATTTGTTCCAGTGAATTCGAACATGTGAATTTAAATGAATTCGTTTTTTTTCTCTAGAAGTTGTTAATTAGAGGGACATGCATGGACGGAGTGGTCCTATATAAATATCATGTCATCATGTTTGTTTGTCTCGTCTTCATTGTACCATCATCTTCATATTTTTTTCCTCCCCTAAGAAACTTATAATAAAATTCCATATACATTTTGAAGACGATAATTACACGGATTTTTTTAGTTGAAAACCTAACATTAATTGAGAATATGAATCATAACAATTTTTACTCCGGATCCACATATATAGTACATAATGGAAGTAAAAAGGCTGATCATAATTAAGAATTTTGATTCATAATTAAAGTCCAAACCCAGAAATCGGTGGCAAGGACGATGAATATTGACATGGTCAGAGAGAGGATTCAGCAGCTGAGCTGGAATGAGAAATGCTTGAAACTAGTATTAATTGCATCATTATCCATGAAGATTGATGAATAAATGAAATGTTAGGAAGTGCTCATTGTCACTATGATAAGAACATGGGAGAAGAAGACCCTGCACAGGTCCTCCCAGGGCCATGGAGTGAGTTTTGGTATATACTATATAGCATGAAAAATAATAATTATGAAGGTGATAGGAATAGTAAGAACAATAATTGATAGCACTGCATGTCATGGCATCGTCAGATCACACATCCAGACCAAGATGGAGCAAGAGGTCTGATAAGTGCTCCATTCTCACAGATCACTGCACATATCACATGGTGGGGGCTGCACTGCACTGACCGCTGGCAGGCTGCAGTAGCAATAATAATTGCAGTGTGTTGTGCATGGCCACGGCCTTGACGTTCACTCACCAACTGCTTATGCTGCAACCTCCACCACTAACTTCATAAGCAGGATCCACTGTCGGGTCCACTTATCTTCAGCTCCTATATATGTGGACTAAATCTTTATATATTTATATAATTAATGTAAATGTATTTTTATTTCCATCACTATAAATATATTTAGGCTACTAATCCTGAATAGGAGAATCTCTTACATGAATCGAAAAAATATATATTGTGGAGGAAAAACTTTTGGGAAAATAAAACTCATTAAAAAAATTAGAGTCATTTAAAAGAACTTTGAGTCATTGGCACCTTCCTCCTAGCTATATATATAATTATAAATAATAAAACTTTATTATATAAAATAAATTTAATTTAATTTAATAATCAAATATGAATTAATATACTCATTTTAACCATTAAAAAGATTAAAAGGCTTAATACATAATATGACTCAATGCTTCTAAAATATTGTGACACCCTATGACTCTTATCATGTGCACTTTCTTCGTCGTGACTTTGAATGGTCGTCTCTTATTCTTGACATCTGAAATGCATGATGTTTTAATTAAAATATATAAAACTCATGTATGCTATCAAAACTGTTTATCAAGTGATACTACATAAAATTTATTTGTCATCATAATAACATAAATGTAAATGTCATGAACTATATTATAATTTTACAATGCGTAACATCATACTTCTCATTATTGACATAATATACATATAATGCACGCATGACATCCATTATAATATACATAATATATCAAGACTGTCACAATCAATTATTCATTTCTTACTTTCTTACATAACATAACATTAATAATTACTTTATAACTCTTGCTATTACTTTATAACTTTATCAAGTAACTTTATAACTCTTGCCAAGATTGTAATCTTTAAGATTTACTTTATAACTCTTGCTATTACTTAATTACATAACATTCTTACTTTCTTTTTGTTTCTTTCATTCATTAATAATTGCTTTATACTTCTATGAACATTCTTTCATTTTTCTTTTTTAATCATTATCATATGATATGTTTAAGTAACTAAGACTTCACTTTCATTTATTTTATCATATGACATATCTTATTTTTTTCAATTAAAGGCACAAGGCGGATATCATTAAATTGAATAGCTTAGACATGGAGATATTATGCTCTTGAAAATTTTCAAATACTTAGTGGATCATGTCATTATTTTTCGAAAAGTCTTAATCATCATGAGGTGAAAAATATTAATTTCTATTTATATTAATTACATTAAATAGTTGTTCATATATTTTTCATCATTTAACTTAATTAAGGTTGAGCATAGAAATTCAATGTATAGATGCTTTCAATACATTAATATGTGTTTAAGAATATTTGTTCTAAGCATAAAACATTAATAACTTCAATGATTCATTAGTGAGAATAATTAAATATTCCAATAATCAACAAACAATTATCATTAATCAAAATTATACTTTAATATTTCTTTCGTGGGGTCACGATCGTGAAAACTGACTCACACCCATGATCCCTAAATTAACGTCACGTGAAACAATATGTCCCGGCTTGTTAAATTCTTCCTAACTCTTGATCATGAGTGTGACACTTATGTCACATCCCATGACTAGCCCTGTCACGTCCGTAAAACATGTTTCATGGCCCTTGATACCAATTTTAACTTTTATTCATTACTCATGACCCTGACTTAGTTGTCATGCTCAACTCTTCATGACACGCTCCTGTGTGAAACATGCTTCATGGCTTGTGAAATATTTTTTTTAACCTTTCAATGCTCACTCAAGGCTGTGACTTGCTTGTAACTCATCAAGTCACATCCATGATATCCTTTTTCACGGCCAGTGAAGCTCTAAACACTCGCTCATGGTTGTAATTTATTATCCACACCTATGACCTAAACTTGATGAGATTTTTAGGCCATTTTTGGCTGATTCGTTGGGTTCACAATGCATGGAAAATTATTTTTGATAAATCTAATGTATAGTACAAAATTTAGAAATATTAAAACATTGTTCAAAGGATTTCCCTCCAAATTCATACATGAACCACATGATTTGATGAATCTAATGCAAATCATTATCACAATCCAATATAAGAACATAATGTTCTTATTCCTCAATTCAAATAGGCAATTCATTAAAAAAGGACTAGGGTTAGATCCCTTTTACCACCTTTGAAGTTTTTTAATAAAAATTTTCTTTTTCGCCGATCTTCTATTTTTTTCATCTATGTTCTTCTTCTCTTTCTTTTTTAAAAGTTAGAATTTTATAATGATCAATGGGAGGAACAGAAAATAGAGAAAAAAAGATATAGAGTTCGAATTTTATATAAGATAAATATTAGATTTGTAATCAAAGGTTACAAGAATACCCCCAATCCCAACCTCCTTTGTTGTCAAACATGGAAAAGAAATAATTACGATACAACTAATAAACGAGCCTTAAATTGACAAAAAGAATTGGGTTCATGGTGCGAGGTCGAGATGGGCCAGTATTTTTTTTAAAGAGATGGGCCTTTCATCACTAGAGGAAATTGCACATTTGGACTTGCTAAAAGATGGGCCTCGCCTGTGGCTAGCCTTTTAGTTCTCGATGACATGCTGTTGCTTCTTCCAGCCTCGTGGAAATGGTAAGGTGAAAAAAAAAATATTTGTATACTTTTTATTAAATTTGTTTATGTAAATGAATTATATTAATCCAAAATGACCAAGAAAATCTGGTCCGCTGGTGATCTGTCGAATCGAGTCGATCGGTATTCGACACATGGTCCTGATGACAATATGAGAATATGCTATTTCACCCTCACATAATATTTTATTTACACTGTAATCACAAAATCTCATTTAAAATTGAGGTTAAAAAAAAATCAAATTTCCAACCTCGAACGTTTTCTCTCTCTTTTTTCTTAATAGAAGAAAGTCAGGAGAAAAAACAAAAACACAAATCTTCGCACTGCATTCCTCTTTAGGGATTTTGGTAAATAGAAAGAAAATAACAAACGCTTGCTTCTCATCTATAAAAGAATAAGAAAATTTTCAGAATAAGAATCACCAAAACCTCTTGCTTCAGAGCGGAGTGCGTTAACTGCAGCAGTTTGTTAAATTATATGCCCTCCAACTCTTATATTTGTAATAATCTTAACACAACTTTGATCTCAAAACAAGTTAGTCGCTACTATTTCCTCAATACAGAACAATCTGCTGCTCCAGAAATTTCAGCAAAACTTGCACCTTGCAACTGTACAGAGTTCACATAAGCATTCAACTGACATGGAAGTCACCAAATCATCTTACAAGTTACTACAGCATCCAGCAAAAGCCAAAAATATAAAAAGACATAATTGCATTGGATCGTCCATTAACTACAAAGAACCAAGTGGACAGAGAAAGAGAAGGTGCATTTTTTCATTTATCGTTCACGTCGAACTTGTAATCTCCGCTCGCATGGACTTGCTTTACGGTCTTGTCATACTCGTCCTCCTCTTCTTCCTCGTTTTCCTGATCCTCCTCCTCCTGACCTGCCTCTTCCTTTGCTTCCTCTTCTGAACCCTCCTCGTCCCAGCCGCAGGATCGCGGCGGCTTGGGAAGTGTTCTTGCTTCCTTTACTATGTTCATGATGTCCGGAATGCTCTGCACAGAGTAAGTAGGAGCTGCGTTGTCCCTCTTGTAATATGTAGCCTGTGCCCGTTCTGTCAATTCCCTTGGCAAGTTCTTCAAGAACCATGGATGGCTCTTTATTTCTGCTATCGTAATCCTCTGCAGTTGTCAAATTAAGTTTAAATTTCAAGTTCATCAGAGATAGTAGGCCTCCATAGGATTGCCAAGCTTTCTGTGTGAATGCTAGTGCATCTCAATTGAGTTTCAGATTTACCTTAAGTGGGTTGGCAACAAAGATGCGGGCGATCAATTGCTTGCATTCCTGTGATATGTGAACGTAATCAGGTATCTTGTACTGAACTGACATTATTCTCTGCAATGCAATTCAGGTCACCAAGTAAGCGTCTGAGAAATTGTAGATACTGTTAAATCTAGAAACTTATGGGCACAGTTTATAGTTCCCATTTCCCAAATACAAGATTAAGCAATTGAATGAAGAGAGAGATTGCAAAGGTTGAGACGGATCACCATGATTGTCTTCCTGAAGTTCTTGGGGTCATTCTGATCCTCAAAAGGGTAAGCTCCAACCAGCATGACATACAGGGTCACTCCACATGACCATACATCTGCAAGCTACAAGACCAGCACATTTTTCGAATGCAAAATTAGTACTAAAGCTCAATTTTGCATGATTATTTAGAAACTGAAAACCACATGTAATGTATTAACAGAAGACCAGCTAATATGTTGAAACACTGAACAACTTAAGTAATGAACGTTTTCGTCCCTCGATCAGATTAAGAGGACGACGGGTCAAGTAAAACATATGGTGACAACTTAAAGCTAAATGCTGCATTCACTGATACAAAAAAAAAATGCAGGAAAAATTCTTTCATATCAGAAGTACAAGAACAATTAGCATTTAAGTTCCTGCAGCAGGAACTTTTTGTTGTATTCATCTTTTGCTGTACTAAGACAATTACTTGCGCCTGCCAGACTTGGTGTTAATTTCACTTGCAACAAAAGTAAAACGAACTTTGCATGCTGATTCAGATTCACTAATACTTGTTCCTGGTGAAATATTAGATGTCAATTTAGACAGACGCTTATTAGGAATATAGCAGTGCAAGATCCAGTGGTTTCCACTGACACGACAGTGCCCCTAATGAGATCTCTAGCCTGCCAAGAAGAGTTGTAAAAGCTTGTCCCTTTGCAATTGTAAGATATGGAGATGACAAAAAAGTATTCAAACACAATGACTTGGCTGGCTCCTCTGATTCAACTCTAAGGTGATAAGGCACAATGCTCCCATCTGCATGTACAGAGCAGCATGCCCGTTGTCCAATAACATGCAGTGCCACAACAAGAAATTAAACAAAAAGAAAAGGCAGAACAACAACTTGCTACAGAACAAAGTTTGCCATTAACTCCCCCTGCACAGTTGCTTCAGAACAATAAATAAACCAACGCAGTTCAGAATCTGCCACTAATTCATACTAATATATGGCTGTTAATTCCAAATTAGACGACCCTTGTTATTACAATTAGCTAATGAATACCTTGCCGTCGTACTCACGGCGGGAGAGGACCTCCGGAGCTATGTATGCCGGCGTCCCCACGGTTGATTTGGGCCTCGAATGTAACAACGAGGACTACAAAAGAGAGAGAAAAAAAAAGAAATGATCTTTTTATAAAATGTCTTGAAGTCACACAAATAGAAAAAGGATAAAAATGCATGCTTAATAACAAGTATCTTAAGGCGTGAAAATAACCTTAGAAAACAATAAAGAAAAAAGGGGAATTAATAACCTTGGAGTAGCCGAAGTCGCAGATCTTAAGGCGTGGCGCAGGGCTGCCGTCCAGCAACGTGTTCTCCAGCTTCAAGTCTCGATGGCATATTTGCTGTTCTTGTTTTAACACCCAAATTATTGCAGAGAATATATTGAAGATTCAGAAACGTAAACTTTAGTAATTTTCTGTACATCCAGTGAGCTGTCACTGCTTTTATTTATTTATTTTGCATTAGTCAATTGTAATCAATGTAGTGGGAAAAATTAGATTACCAGAAAGTGGCAGTAGCTGACTCCTGATATAAGCTGCTGGAAGAAGTATCTTGCCTAAAAAAATTGTAACCGTAAATAGTAGGAATTATTGATCAGAAAACAGGGGAAAGATCGGAGAAGAGATCCACCTCGTCTTCGCTGAAACGTCCGGCGTCGCAGATGCGCTCGAAGAGCTCGCCGCCGGCGGCGTACTCCATCACGATCGCCAGGTGCGTCGGAGTCAGCACAACCTGCAAAAACAAGAAGTTAACGGCAGTAAATCCCCGACATGCACAGCTCAGAGACAAAGACAGGTATATTGAAAGAAAAGGTGCGATCTTTTTTTTTTCCGAGAGACCTCTTTGAAGCGGATGATGTTGGGGTGGCGGAGCGACCGGTGGTTTATGATCTCCCTCGCCACATTCTCGTCAATCTGCAATGGAAATTATGCAACTTTCTTCATCTATTATCCCACACAATTATACAAGAGAAACAAAAAAAAGTAAAAAGAAAGATTTTTTTAATACAAGAAGAACTGGAGAAGAAGAAGAACAAATAGAGAAATTAGAAGAAAGAAGCAAACCGACCCTGTGACCACGCTCTATAAACTTCATGGCGACGAGCTCCTTCGTCTCCTTGTTCCGCATCAACTTCGCCACCCCGAAGTTGCCCGATCCGATGTCCCTCACCGCCTCGTACTTCTCCATCTCTGTAGATTCGCCCCCCTGCAACTCCTGCTCTGCTGCTGCCGCCACTTACTACCACCGCCACCACCAGGAGCAGCTCCAATGTTGAAGCCAACTATATTGCAAACCGTGGAACGATGGATCTGATGAAGAGGTTAATTAAATTCTTCTCCTCGAACTCCGAAACCGATGTGCGTATAGACCTCTAATTTAATGGCTTCAGCTCATCATGATATCGTCCCCTCGATGGACCTCGAGAGGGCGTTCGGCGGGGATTCAGTACAACCGAAAGGGATTAAAAACTGTGTGTGCAGATGGCTCTGCAGACTCCCGCTGATCTGTAAAGAGAGACTGGACAGAGGAGGGAGGAGGAGGAGGAGGAGGAGGACAAGAAGAAGAGGAAGAGCGTGCAGTTGTGGGGGAGGTTGTGGCTATTCAAAAAGCTCAATTAGCTTCCTTATGCCTTATTTTACTCTCTCTCTCTCTCTCTCCACAGACACACAGCACACAGGAGAATAATATTCTCAGAAAGATAGCAGCTTTTCTTGATTATGTTACGAGAATAATATTTAGAAAGGAGAGTTATAATAATAAAGGAGGTACATGTTATTTATCAGATTTTGTGCATTATGTTATAGACGACAGTTTTTATGTGCATTAAAAAAATATGTATACGGCAGTTATATTTAAATAGTGAGATGTGTGTCCAGAATAAGCTAATATACATATATATATTATATCAGGAAAAGAAGAATATCTATTCGTGCAATTTAATTTTTAAAATATGTGACAGCGACATGAATAAAAAAAAAACTAGATCAAAATACCTTTATTATATTATTTTTCTTCGCTTGTAGATAGATAGGCTTACAAGGTTGACGTAGATCTTTCGTGGCAGCAAGGAAATGGAACTATTTTTCTTTTTTATTTTTTTCAAAGGAATTAAAGAAATATAGATGTAGCTGGGTTTGTCATAAAGTTTTCAAATAGAAATGTCACTATCATTCCCATCACGTATATGCAAATATGCCATTGCCAAATTCGAACAAAGTTCTTATAATCTTATTTTTTTAAGGGCAGTTTGGTAGAGAATATTTTTAGGAGTGACAAATTTTAGTCTTATTTTGCCTTTTGTTTGGTTAAAGGAATAAATTTAATATTTTTATAATTAAAATATTTTACTATAAATAGTTCACATTAATTATTATTATAATATAAAAATATATAGTTAAATAATAAAAAACAGTGAAAAATGAAAAAGAATGAGAATATCTTCTGTTATTTTAAAAGAATAAAAATATTCTTCAATCGATGCAAAAATAATAATTTTGCATTCTTCTAAGTGATTTTTTGAAAATGAAATTTGACCAAGTTAATTTTATTCTGCACGACGTTGATTATATTTTCAAGAATAATAAGATATTCTAATCTTTATTCATGAACCAGTTAACCCTTTAAAGTTTAAGGCACACCTATATCTAAGGCTACTAATATTTAATTAATTCAATATTTGGACGGAGCGGAAGCCACATGATAAATTTAAGAATCAAATATGTAAATCACTAACATCTAACAATTGTCTTACTTTTCTTATAATGTTAATTTAATTGAAGAAATATGCTACTCTTACTTTTCTTCTAAAATCTCAAATCAATCAAATTCATTGACTAAAGGGAAAATATAGGAAGTCTTTTACATACCATGAACAGATTAAATGGCTCTCAAGGGAAAATGTTTCAAATCCATTCAGTTAGCAATTTGTTTTCTTTTTTTTTTACTTGAATTCTTTTATGTTATGTTACTTTAGAATATATGTAATATGTAGGGAATTAAGCATATTGCTGAGGGAAGAGCATAAGGCATGACAAAATTACGAGATACTTATCCAATTGTTGAGTCGATGAAGTTTGACGAGGAATGGAAAAAGCGAAGAAAGAAAGCGCCGCAGTTATCACACATCACAAATGCATTTAAAAATTAATTAAAAAACATATATATTATGGAAAAATATGTGTTTTCTTTGCATTGGTTCCTCTAATCTCTCCTTTTTTTTTCTCTTATCTAGATGAAAAATATTTGTCAAGTACTAAACTTACTTATTTGTCTATTTTCAGAAAATTTTCAAATGACATTACTCTTCTCTTTATAAATAAAATAATAACAATAATATGTTTATACAAAAATAAAAACGTCATGAACCCATCTCCTTTGACCCATCCTTCTATAATTATACTCTATGTTTTTAGGGCGGGACCTCCCTCTCATGTCCTCTAAAAAAATGGAGTATAATTATAAAAGGATGGGTCAATCATTTTATACTTTACTTTTTTCTATATAATATATTTATGTCATTTCATTATTTTTTAACAAGGATTAATTTGTAAAAAATATGTAAGTTTTAGCGAAAATAAATGATAGTTTATGAGAGATAAAAAAAAGTAACTAGTTGAGAATAGGACATCTATAATTGATTAATAGTCAGAACAATGAAGTAAATAAATAAAAAAAATAGGTCTTACTGTAAGAAAAAAAGAGTATATCATAGTAAACCTTAACGGTTCAAGTCTTCTACTATAGTAACATATTCTTATTTTTTTTTCACAAATTTGAGTGCATGCTATAATAGTTCAAGCACATCAACATAACTCTTCTCATGTTACTGTTTGGTTGTTTAAGAAAATAAAATTTGAAAACATAAAATAATTATGTTATATAATGCAGATGTCGATAAAATATCTATCTGTACCTCCAAGTACTTTCTTCCTCAATAGAAAACATTTTGTTCTGTTAGATGTTAATTAATAGAATTGCATACTAAATCAAATAAAGAATATTTTGTGTGAAATCAATGCAATCATTTTTTTTGCTACCCTCGAAATTCAAAGTATTCAGGACATTTTAATTAAGATATTAATTAGATGTCACACTTGCTACATGGGCACTTAATTGATTGAGGAGGCTTGTTTTTCGATAATTTTTTTATGATAATTGAACTTATATCATAATATCTTTTGTTCATTTGTCTATAGCTACTAATAATTAGTAAAACAGCGTCCGGACTTAGGTTTCATTACTAACTTTGAGGTTTGAATCCAAAGTTTCTAGTATTGCATTCCAATAAGCATCGATAGATATCTCTTTGGGAATCAACATATGTGCTTGTAAACATGATGTCCCTATAAGCAAATCTTCGTGACACATTATGGATCTTCAATGAGTTTCTTATAAATATTGTAAAGACCCAATATTGAAAAAAATGAAGGGTAATACTTTAAAGATTATCATAAACTTATAAGTAGCATTCTCATTTTCCTTTCAAGAGTTAAACCAACCTCATGTGGTCACTTAAATCATGTAGGAATATGACCCATGAGCCACTCAACAACGACGTTGAGCTCCTAAGGAAAAATATTGTAAGGACCCAAGTTTGAAAAAGACTAAGGGTGTGTTTAGTGTGCTCATTAAAAAAATTGATAGGAATGAAACGATCTCAAGGAATGTCATAAGTTGGAATTGTATTGCTAGGAATATAATATTCATGAGTTTGGTTCAAACAGTAATCTTAGAAGAAATGTTAAGGTGCGCCAAATTGATCAACCTCCCTAGCTCTACAGGGATGTCGTCGTCTACATTATATAGTACCCGAGATAGAGCTCCTTGAGGATCGTTAGGCCATCCAACTCATTTGGAATTTTTACAAGGAGGTTATGTAACGCCTCTAAAATTAGTCCTCCTGCCACGTTGACAGTCAGACTAACTAAGGGAGCGCTACCACTGCTTACTACTACTTTGACTTTGACTTTGACTGATCAACAATTGACCCACGTGGCAATAGAATGATAAAGAAATAATAATGATGTGGAAATGCGGAAGAGATATCATTAGAAATCAACATATGTCACATGACATGAGATAATTCAAGAGGATTAAAGAAACAAAGATAGTTCGAATAATTCTGGGAATAGCAACATAAGTAAAGCTATAAAGGGAAATTGAAGTATTTCACATATACAAAGTCAGATAATTTAAATGCAGAATACAAATAGCGAAAAGCTATGGTTCTGTAGTAAGTCATGTGCCGCCATCCCGAAGCTCTGCATTTTTCCACTTCTTCTCTAAGCAGGGTTCTCACCTGCAAAATTACAAAGCAGGAGCATGGAATGCCCGTGAGCTAACGCCCAGTACACATAGAGTCATAGATGATGAAATGAAAATCAATAATCAATTACTTTATTCTTTACTTTAATAATGCTTCATACAATATTGTACTCTGTGATCCAATACCATGCTCTGTTATTCATTACCATCTTTTGTTGTCCATTACCATGCTCTATTATCCATTACCATTTTCTATTATGCTCTGTGTGGGACTACGTCTTTTACATTATTATAAGATCCTTAATGTTCGTTATCCTATGCGAGCTCGACTTTAATTAGTTGGGAGGCTAGATGTGTCTCTGCACTGAATGTTGTCATGGTGCTCATGAAAGGGAAGGTGTATGTTCAGACATAACCTTTTCGAAATACAGGTGGGAGATGACCTGCATTCCAGGAACAGTGATCGTTACGGACCTGTATGTTCACTGTCTCCTCAGCTAAGCTACCTGTCTCTCTGGCATAAAATAATATAATTCATATATGCCCCCGTGGGGGAAGGGTGTATTCCATGCGTCACCCTTATTCGGAGCACATGTGGAAGAGGGTCTGTGATTCAGGAGCAATGGTAGTTAAACCAGTAGGTACACTGTCTCCTCAGTGCAGCTACCTTCCCCTCCATTGTACAATACTTTGACCTTTACTATGAACAACACATAACTATCCCATTCATTTATCTTTACTTTATTTGTCTTATTTATCTTCTTTGAAAATCATAGCCAGAAAAAGAGTAAGGTCATGACCCTTTTCTTGAGGAAAAAAGTCACATCCCTTCTTTACTTTGTTGGATATGATCTCAAGTGGGCCTATCGGATGTAGGGCCCAATTATGGGGGATCAGGGCCCAACAACGACAATGTGTCATTCTGCCCGACAGGACCCGGGCCGGGTTGACGATGACTCGGACCGGATTGCTGTCGAGCGGGCTGAGATGCCGGGCCCGGTCCAAGTCGGCATTTGACTCGGGCCGAATTTCGACTGTTATTCCTGCGTTATCTTGATTAATCTATTATATCTATCTTTTACATTCGGTAATTAATTCGTCTAATATAATCAATTAAAGTATCACACAGTAAAGGAGAAAACATTTAAGCAATTAATGATTATCAAACAATTTATATAATTACATAATAATCCCAGTTCAAGCATAACTAACAAAATGTAAAATAATTTAGTAATGCGATAAGGTGAAGTAAACATTTATACCAACATATGGGTTCTTGTCTTCTAGCACTTAGAGTAATTATTTCCTCTTAATCCATATCCTAGCCGAGAGTTATAATTAAGGATCAACATAATTATTTCCATACAAAGCATAATCTATATCCTAGCCAAGAGTTATAATTAAGGATCAACATAATTATTTCCATACAAAGCATAATCTCTATCCTAGCCGAGAGTTATAGACCTACTATATAATATAATTATTACTCTTACATATATATATTGTTTATATATATGTATATATATATATATACGCCGAGAGCAATAGGCCTACTACATATATAATTATTAATATTACTCTTATATATATATATATATATATATATATATATATATGTCCAACAATCGGCATTACACTTATAGTATAAATTAAAACTAGTTTAATATATTCGGGATCAATAATATATCATAAAGGGGTTAACACAAAATATGGGGTATTGATCATGCAAGGAGTACGTGCTCAATTCTCCTTGCATAAATATGAACCACTAATTTCTAATTCATGAATTTGTCGCATGGATCCTCACCAATCATTCAATTATAAATGATAATTCATAAAACACGTGACAATGATCTACATTTCCTCATCTAGAGATTTTGTACATCTACGGTACCTTTTCTTTTGATTCGTCGGAGGTTCGTCGATCATCCTGATTCTCGTTGTGCGCCGATCGCCGGAGAGCAAGGAGGAAGAGAGGAGGGGGCAACCGTGAGAGAAGTCCAAAGGGTGCATTGGAGTCCTCCTCCCCTCTCTTTATAATTCTGTCACTCTCGTGAGAACTAGTTGTAGGAGGGGAGTGAGGGGAGAGTCTCGTGGGGAGAGAGTGGGGGAGGAAGAGTGGGGGAGGGAGAATTGGTCACTTGACCGATTCTCTCGTCCCCTCCTCTCTTTTTTTTAATTTCTATTTTAAGTTCAAATCATGGGTGAGGTGTCCAGGTGTTACAGGTTATTTCCGTTCAACAAGAGGTACTCCAGTGCTATAAAGCCTCCATAGCTCGTCGAGATGCTCCTGTCGAAATAGTTACCACCGAGGTCCAACTATAATTCTCCTCAAGTTGACGATGCTCAGCTGGTTTCGGCGAGGGAAAGGTTTACAAGGGCATCAAGGCCGGACAAATGAAGCGAAACCTTGCTGGAAATGTTCAAATGAAAGAGGTCGACGACATCGACAACACGATCTCCCTCTCACAGTGAACTCCAAATCACGAGCAGATCGAATCCAAATCCCTTACACTATAGTTGTCAAGCTCAGACAAGGGAGAGCAGAACCCTTCTCTTATTGAATCCAAAACCAAAGCATCCCTATTAAGTGCTGCAGCACAGGTAGTGAAGCTTGGACTGATTATAATATGAGGAGAAGAACATCAGGATGGAACATCTTATTGCATGGTTATTAGCCGGTTGAAGCTTGCACTAGTTGGACATGGCCTTTTGTTGATTGGAGCAAGAACATGTTGGTGGGAATGTGAGAAAGACACTAGTTGAGAGGATAATGGAATTCCATGATTTTGTAGGAATCCAATAGGAATGTCACATTCCTAATTGCATTACCTAACGACACTCAATCAAATGTTGTAATTTGTCATTCCTATCAAGATTTTTAGGAATACAAAAAAAATAGAATGGACCAAACACACCCTAAGAGTAACAGTCCCACATGGACATGCCCTTTTACCTTTTAGGATACATGGGTCAAAAATAAAAAATTCAAAACAAATAATATCTTAAGAGACTAAGGGAATGACATAAATATAGTGCACAACATTCTCATTGACTTTGATACAAGGAAATAAGGTGTTTAATGATTGTTGTGCAATATTTAAACGTCATGATATGAAATAAAATATTATCCATCAAATTTTAAATATGGTATCATGATTCATTATTAAAACTATTCATATAAATTATCTATATATACATTGTTCATATATGATATGTGTTCATATGATAGTATAGGGTATAAAATTTCATGTCTAAGATGATGTTTGACATTGTTTCAATAAAATAATGTATGACATGCTCATTTTTCTTAAGAAATAAGTGTATTCCAACATTAGGTTTTTCTAGCTTATCCACCAACTTAATTTTGTGAAATAAGTATCATTCATCTTTAAAATCTTTTATTTATCTTTTCTAGTTGATTTATTACCACATCATCTCCTTCTCTCTCTGTTTGCCATTTGCAACTTCTTTGGCATTCCTAGGTGTCATTTGTAATTATTGATAAAGTCATTATATATAACTATTAATCTAGTCATGTACAAAATTCCAGAGTTGTTATTAACTAGTGTTAACGATATTTGATTATTTACCTCATTTTATTTATGTTTTGGAGGACACTTGTAAGCACCAAAAGTGCTGCATCCACAATTAACTATGATTGGACTATAGGTAAAAAATCCACACAAAGAGCAAGAAAGGTAAAAGTAATCGACTTTTCCTTTGGATTAACTTTCAAAATTACTTGATGCCAATTCACTACCATACCAAAAATAATAATGAATTGCCCTATATCCCTCTTTGTTTCCTTCCCCTCCCACTAGGTTCTTTTATTTTTCACATTAAACTGTTTTCATTCTCTCTTTCTCTGCATTTCTTTTCTCTGTTTAATCAATTTCCTTATTTATATACATTATTTTATATTATTAACTGATATGGTAATATAAATTTTAAATCTCACTAGATAGAGTTGAACAATCTCTTAAAGACAGTTTTTAAAAGGACTGTTTGACAATGAAAATTGGAGTTCCTCCAAATTTCAGGTGAATAGTTGAATTGACAATTCAAGGTGTGTTTGGATGGAGTGAAATTTGATTATGAGAAATAAGGTAGTTGATGTGATAGGAAAAAGTAGATGTGATGGGTTAATTTTAATGAGTGTTTGAATTAAAAATATGTATAATAAATATAGGTTATAAAATTTTTTAAAAATTTTAAAAATAAATATATATTAGAAAATTTTATGTCAAAAATTTTGTTAACAAATATATTATTTATAAATAAAAATCATTTTTTAATAATTATATTTAATGATAAATTATAATTTTTAATAAAATAATAAGTAATAAATAATACTATATTAATCTTTTTATAACATATATATTAATTTCATAAATAATTTATTTTAGGAGAAAATTGTAATATAAAGAAAACAAGAAAATAGAAAAGTGAAAAAAGTTAGTGGTGTCAAATCAAAAATAAAATATAAAAAAGAATAGACCTACGGTAGGTGGAACCAGGCCACCAAAACTTGGGTCACGTGATCCAAATTCTGATGGACTTTAGACAGAAACATGTCAGCTTGTTTGGCGTAATAAGGTGGAACTAGAACTGATTCCGCTAGTTTCATTTGTCAAACAGATCCAAAATGATGATATTTTCAACCATTACAAGAAAAATGATGTTTTCTGATGGTTTCGTCAGTCGGAAAATTGAACGAAACCGTCAAAAATTAGGGTTTTTGACGGATTTACCTACGGAACTGATCCATCGAAAAATGGTCATCGCAAAATGATTTTCGAGGTCGAAAAAAACTCGTCGGAAGTTCCGACAGTTGTAACCGTCCCAACGGTCCGACGGTCTTCGAAACTTTCGACGGTCATTGCAACCGTCGAAACTTTCGGCAGTCGCAACCGTCAAAACTTTCGGCGGTCCTCACAATCGTCGAAACTTTTGGCGGTCGCAATTGTCAAAAAGATCTGGCGGTCGCAACCGTCGAAACATTCCGATGGCTGCAACCGTAAAAAAAATTTAAAATATAAAAAAAATAGCTCGCCGCCAAGCAGTCGATCTTGCTGCCTGCGGCAAGATCCGGCCGTCTGGCGCCGATCACGCCGCCGTCGGGCAGATCAGGCCGCCTGCCGACCGCATCAAAATTGACTACCATTAGATCCGACTGGCCGATCTGCACCCCCCCCCCCCCCCCCCGGGCGGATTTGAGAGGGAGGGAGGGAGAGAGAGAGAGAGAGGGAGGGAGAGGGTCGCCGGCGGTCGTCGTCCGGGAGTTCGTTGCGCCGGCAAGATAGGAGAGGGAGAGAGAGAGGAGAGAGGGAGAAGATATATATATATGGGTAGAAAGAGGAGAAAGCGGGAAAATGAAAAAAAAAGCAGCGGGAGAGTTATTTTTAATTACTGACGACCATGACCGTCGAAAATTTTAGAAATATATATAATTATTTTTTCAATTATTGACGGTCCAGACCATCGAAACTATCGACGGTCTTAACTGTCGATAATTATAATAATATATATAACTATCGAAAATTAGGGTTTTTGAAAAAATGGTCGTCGTAAAATGATTTTCGAGGTTGAAAAAAACTCGTCGGAAGTTCCGCGGTTGTAATTGTCCCAACGGTCCGACGATCGCAACCATCAAAACTTTCGGCGATCGTCGCAACCGTCAAAACTTTCGGCGGTCGCAACCGTCAAAACTTTCGGCGGTCCTCGCAACCGTCAAAAAAAAATTTTAAATATAAAAAAATTAGCTCGTCGCCAAGCAGTCGATCCTGCCGCCTGCGGCAAGATCCGGGCATCTAGCGCCGATCACACCGCCGTCGGGCAGATCAGGCTGCTTGGCGACCGCATCAGAATCGACTACCGTTAGATCGGACTGGCCGATCCGCACTCTCCCCCTCGGCCGGATTTGAGAGGGAGGAAGAGGGCCGTCGTCCGGGAGTTCGTCGCGTCGGCAAGATAGGAGAGGGAGAGAGAGAGGAGAGAGGGAGAGATATATATATATAGGGGTAGAAAGAGGAGAAAGCGGGAAAACGAAAAAAAAGCAACAGGAGAGTTATTTTTAATTACTGACGCCCATGACCATAGAAAACTTTGGAAATATATATAATTATTTTTTTAATTATCGACGGTCCAGTCCATCGAAACTATCGACGATCCAGACTGTCGATAATTATAATATTAAAATACTACTTATATTATATTATTATATAATATTTAGTTATTTTTAAAATTACCGATGGTCCAGAACATCGAAAGTTCCGATGGTTCGAACTGACGATAATTATAGTAATAAAATACTACTTATATTATATATTATATAATATTTAATTACTTTTTAAAGTTACCGATGGTCCAGACCATCAAAACTTCTGATGACCCGAACTATCGATAATTATAATAATAAAATACTACTTACATTATATAATATTTAATTTTTTTTAGGTTACCGACGGTCGAGACAGTCAAAAATTTTGAGGGTCTAAACTGTCGCTAATTGTATTAATAAATGATATAATGGGTATCCTCCAATTGAAATGGGGGGACACTCCACCCATATTAAGGCGCCCGTCCGATACGCATCGGATGGGCGTAGATGAAAAAGACATTTTTTCATGGTGAATCGGGCATCGGCAAGCGATTCACCATAAAAAAATCCACTTGACGTCATGCGAGCGGTTCAGTGGCGGGTCACAGAGTACAAAAGGGCGGGGTAAAAAAGTTTTTACCCCTTTTACTCTCGTCGTCTCTCTCACCTCTCTCGCTCTCCCGATCCACGGCGAGCCCTGCATCTGTCGCATCCATCGAGATCTCTGCCGCCGATGAGAGCTCCGCGAGTGCGACCGCGTCCGTCGAGATCCCCGTCGCCGATGAGATCTCCGTCAGTGCGACTGCGTCCATCGAGCCCAGATCTGCACGAGAGCGACCGCCGGCGAGATCTCGACATCCACGACTGTGTTCGACCAGATCTGACGGCCGCCGTCGAGATCCCTGCATCCACGACTGCGTGTCACCAGATCTGACGACGTCCGACAAGATCTGTCGACCTCATACCACCACCACCGCGATGACCTCCCGCGACCCCATACCACCACAGCCACCGAGCCTGCCCGCCTGCAGCTGTCGAGCTCGCTTGCCCGCCTCCGCCGAGCTCGCGCACCGCCACCGCGACGACCTCTCGTGGCCATGCACACCGAGCGCCACCGCACGCCACCACGCACGACGCACGCCGAGCGCCGCTGAGTTCGACGGCCCCACCGCCGACCCCACACGCCGCACATCGCGACCCCGCCGCACCGTTGCCGCCGAGTTCGCGCACTGCGCCGCCGACGCCATTCTATGATAGTGTGATTAGTTACACTTTTGTAAATATTTGTAAATTTTTTATCGATAATTCATGTTCTTATTGTGTAATGCACCTTCAGAAGTTCAAAGAATCAAAATGAGTATGTTTTCTGTTTTCTGAGGTTGTTCTTATCGATAATTCATGCTTGGATTTGTTATAATTTTTAATTCATACTGTAAAATTCTCTTGCTTGTATGCTATTGATGACATCGCAGTGGTTCTTGCTTGTATGCGATTGACAACACCGCAGTGGCGTGTTTTTTCGTCATCATTTGTTTTCTCATCGCCAACGTCGAATAGAGCTTCCTCACGTATTCTCTCCACATGCTTCACTTTCGGACATTATCTACCTGGCCTTCCGCTGAGCTCCTTAAGCTCTTCCACACTTATTTAATTCTAACATAAAAGGTCAATCTCTAGAAAAATCTCATGTTCATCGTTCTGAAAAAACAACCTAATAAGAACATTTTGATAAATCACAATAATTTACAAAATAAATTATCAATAAAAATTTACAAAAGTATTACTAATCATACTATTACAGAATGGTTTACATCACGAAGAATTAACAGATTTACAACATAGATTAACAACACATGGATTAACAGTAGCTTGGCGACGGCGGGGAAGGTGAGCTCAGCGGCGGCAGGGTGGGCGAGCTCGATGGCGGCGGTGGCGGTATGCATTTCCCCTTCTAATTCAGAATAAATATATTTTCGGACTTTCTCTTTAAAATGAAAAGTGGACGTTCCGGCACGAATCTCAGCAATCACTTGTTCCGATTTTACATATTGATCATTTTGAACTAAAATCAAACTTTTTGGTGGAATATTAACATTATGTATAACATCTCGACTCTCAATAGTTACATACAAATCCATAGAACATAGAAAAGCAGGATGCCCATGAAGCGACCGGGCCACGCTCAGCGTGCTTGCGTCATGAGGGAGTGGCGGTGTGTGGCGGCACTCGGTGTGTCGGGATCGACAGCATCACAATGGAGGTGATAGGAGGTCAACAGCGCTCGGCGGGATCGAGGTGGGGGTGCTTGATGATAGGACCGCGCGGATCTGATCACTGATGGTTGGATCGGGCCCTCTTCCCGCGTAGATTTGGTTGGCGGTCGGCGAAGGGTGAGATCCAGTGCTCGAGGTCGTCGCGGAGGTCGCCGCTGCGCAAGGGGCAACCGTTCGGCGCACCGCGCTGCGCGAGGAGAGAACAACTTTCTCTGCATCCATCCGTCGTGCACGGAGAGAGAGAGAGCGCGCAAAGCAAAGGAAAGGAGAACGGGGGTCGGCTGCGGGCAGATCTGCGGTGACGGGCGTCGGAGGAGGTCGCCATGCGGAGGTGAAACGCGGGGGTCGGCGGCGGGGAGATCTGTCGTGAGGGGCGTCGAACGAGGTCGCCACGGAGGTGAAGCGCTGAAGAGGAAAAGAATGGAGTTGGAGTTTCATCGATGTCGAGCAGCCGCGCTCGGAGAGGAGAGAGAGAGGAGGCGGCGCGGAGAGAAACGAAGAGAGAGAGGAGAGAAGAAAATGAAGGTTTTTTGTCTTTTTATATCTCTTGAAACCGGTCCGTGCGAACCGCGGCAGATCAAAACCCGAACCGAAGGTTCGTCCGGGTCGGACCGCGCCAGATCTCACTAATCTGTGCCAGCCGTCGGATGCTGATCCGACGGCTGGTGCATTATAGGGGGACAATCCCCCCATTTAAGTTGGGGGGATACCCATTATTCCCATTAATAAAATACTACTTACTTTACATTATTTTTCACTTACTGATGGTTATGACCGTCGAAAGTTTCGACGGATACATATCCATCGGAACTTTCGACGTTCTTAATCGTCAGAAAATAAAATAATAATGTAATAGATTTGATAATTTATTATTTTTATTTCCGACGGATATCTATTCGTCGCAAATTGCGACGGATTTCATTCCGTTGGAAACTGCCCGTCGGAAAAACGCAATTTTATTAAAGTGAACATGACTTTGTTTTTTTTTCCCTATTACGTAGAAGGTACCTAATTGACCTAACATAAAAACATATATATGAAAAAGAAGTTATCCCCTACACCAACTATAACTTTAAACCCCCAACTGATTCACTTAAAAGATGATTGACTACTTTTTATTGCCTTTCACTGTTGTTAAGGTGACATAGTAATTTCAAAATATGCAAATATCTTCTATTTTAATGCCTTGTTATATTTATATAGCATCAAATTAATTGTGTTGGATTAATGATTATGTCGCATTAACCGCATTCACGACACTCAGGAAAATGCCATGTCGTCACCGATAAAATGGACTCATATATATATATATATATATATATATATTGATTTATCTAATTATATTTTGAACCTTTATTATGATTTAATTTTAAAACATATAAAAGAGATAATAATACTCTTTACGGAGTTAATTAATATCTTTATAAAAAGAAGTGGGAATTAACTCATGAAGAAAGGGACATGAACTGGTATTGAGACGTGAGAATGAATGGTAATTAATAAGTGACTCATATCATCGTCATCATTCACTTGGCACTTGGCATCATGTCATCTTGGATTCTTGTTCTAAGGACACACGCACACCATGGAACGAGGACCTGCCCAAGAATCACATGCAATGCTAGTAGTAATAGAGTAGCAGCAGCAGCGGTGGTACTCGGTACCTTGGTGACTTCATCAATGTACAAAAAACTTTGAACATTTGAAATCCTCGTAGAGGAATGCAGTTCAGACTTGGATTCCTAGCTAGGCCATATGTGACCCCACATCTAACTTTCTGTTTGTTGTTTTGCTATCAAATTGCCTGTAAGATTTCTTTCCTTCTTCTGGACTTCAATCCGATGATGTGTTCACAGTGAGAGAGACAGGATTGGATTGTGCCAAAGGGGTCATTAATTAATTCTCCTCTTTATCTTTTTGTTCTTCCTGGTTTGATTACAGTAGCGATTAGGTTCTGATGTTACAATCCTCTTTTAGGTAAAAGAACATGCTCATGCAGTAATTAGCTGGGAATCCTTTTTTTACGTTGGAGAATTAGAACATAATTGAACAGCTAATTCTCACTGACATATTGCTTCACCTGAACTATTAACTGCTGATATATGTTTTGAATTATTATGCCTTTGTATTCAAATTGTGAAAGATAGATATAAGAAAAAAAATACAAATTTATAGTGGCAACGAAGAGCTTGGACTGTTAGGTCTTTATTTCATGTGGAGGTATGAGCGGCCAAGTCTCTTCACTGCAATGATCTTTATAGTATTTGTTTCTATTATAAAGAAACACTTGGTCTACTACAAGGAGAAATAATTAGAGAAATAAAAGATACAAATTTCATGATGGTAATCGAATTTAATATCTTCAAATCCATGAGTGTGCATAGTAGTTCATGCTTCTGATTCTATAACTTTATGAGAAATTAATATAAAGCAAGTAGAAAAAAGATACTTTCACATATTAACATTTTCTTCCATGGTGTGGACTGTGGGCTTTTATTAGCTTAGGTTTTTTCTCACAAAGGAAGGACCAAAGGGCTATATTAATTAAAACTTAAAGGAACAAATAACCCCCACTTATAAAATTCGAATTTCAGTCATTTTATTTTTTCAGTTTAATTTAAGTTCTTTATTCATATATATATATATATATATATATATATATATATATATATATATATACATACAAAACTCCGCATATGTTTTACAGCCAGTCCCAAGTCCGAATAAAGGAGGAGGGTTGTGTTAGGCCCCGACGGCCAGCGTAAAATCCTGTTGAATCTCATGAACATGAATCAACGAATATATTTACTAATAAAGCGGAATGACGTCGTATGATCCATGTAGTCGATCTCATCTAGTAGGATAAGACTTTGTTATTGTTGTTATTATTATTATTATATATATATATATATATATATATATATATATATATATATATATATATATATATATATATATGAACATCTCCGTCCATGCTGTGGGGTTTTATATTTTTAGGTTCTGTGAACCTGCTCTCGTATAACATTAGACAGGCTAACTAATGTGTCCAAGTTAAAGACACCCATGCAAGGACATTTCCAGTGAAGCTGACGAAACATCATATCTTAACGTCAAATAGACTCAGAATCTTTGCAACCATTTTTATTGCAATCTGATTTCTGTTTCTTATTTTTTGTTTAAAAAAAACATGTTTTATTATCATTTTTTAAAGATAAATTTAGCTTGTAATTGATGGATTCAACTTTTTTATTTTCTTTTCGTGAGAACCTGATTCTTCTGACAGCTATTTGACATCATCAGATCACAAATAACAAGAAGAAGAAATCCTTCTGAAAATTTAGCACAACACAAACTCTAATTGAATAAAAAATAAAAGGAGCAATACTGAAAAAGTGAGCTAGCTGCATGTTCAATTTTGTGCCACTTACCTTCTATCAACTATGAATGGATGGCATCGCCCGAAGGAAAAGAAAAAGGGGGGAGAGAGAGAGAGAACAATGGATGGATGGATGGAGACGAGTGATGTGCATGTCCATCTCAGATGAGAATTCAAGTGGATTTTGACCGAATCGACAAAGATACTGTTTCTTTTGACAAGATTCAGGTTGTTAGACATCATATCTTGAAAGAAGGCACGAGCAATCTAATTCGTTATCTAACATGACCATCATACTAATTCACTTTACAATACTATTACTCAACTGATCATCCAATTCAATATTGGTGATAATATGAAGGTTCAAAGTGGTAACTCTTTAATATTTTTCCTATCCCCAAGCAATCAATGTTAATTCCTTTTTTTATACTTGTTTGAACCATTAGGCTCCAATGGGTGTAACTAATAGTATACTTTTGCAGTTTTGCTTGAGCTGCATCCTGCATAGCTCCCTTGTTGATGTCATGTGTATAGGAATCATGCGTTCATGTGTTGTTCAAGTGATCAGAGATGTGTGTGTGTTTGTGTGAGAGAGAGAGAGAGAGTAAAGTGGTGTAATAATAATTTTGTTAATTCGTACAACAATCAGCTGGCAAGCATCAAATCTGTTCATCTATGATGGAACTTAATCGGAAGTAGGATGAACATATCATGTATTCTCTTTTGACTACAACTTTGATTCAGACAAAAGTGTGGGTCTCTTGGGTATCTATTAGTTGGTACCCTCCATTGATTCCATTCCTCGGTTGAGCACAAAAGTCATCAATATGCATGACATAATGGGGTAATTATTTATAAGTGGCCAAGAGTAAATTACACGTATCATCCTAAACTTTAGGTCAATATTTCAACCGTTACCCAATTTTACTTTGTAATTAGATCGTTCCTAAATTTTATTTTTCTTACACACATCATCCTTTTAACCAAGGATAGCTAATTTTTCTATTATATTACTGTCGTGACATAATATAAAATAATAAAATATTATTAACATTAATAAAAAAATAAAAAATACTACAGTTTACGCATTGCCAGCTCGAGGCGAGCTCGCTAGGGGTGCCCACCCTTTTTCTCCCTCGCCGCACGTGAGGGTTGCGGCGAGGGAGAAAATGAGGGTCGGCGCCCCTCGCGAGCTCGCTCCGACGAGCTGGCATGACATCGGCGAGTTCGCAGCGCTGACAACTGTATTTTTTATTTATTTTTATAATATTTTTTATTAATTTTATAATATTTTATTATTTTATATTATGTCACGTCAATAATATAATTGGAAAAATTGCTATCATTGGTTAAGAAGACAATGCGTGCAAGAAAAATAAAATTTGGAAACAATCTAATTACAAAATGAAATTGAGGGATGGTTGAGTTACGAAACAATCCATGTAATTTACCCAACACACAAAGAAAACAAACATGAGACACTTCTAACGCTAACTTCTTTTGTTATATCCAATTCCTTTCTTTCATATTTGTTTTGATTTCAAACATATAAAATGAAGGATAAACTTAATTATGATGCGTCTTTTCTTTAGTCTATTTAAATTTTAGATAGATATTTCTAAAATTTAGCCAATAAACCAATCTTGACAGTTAATTAAAAGGATTCGAGTACACTTTTCAAAGGTATTCTCGTTCAAGTTGGATCAAAAATGAAATTGGTGTCCTGCCATTTTTCTTTGCAGGGAAACAAAATTACGAGTTGCATAGAAAACAAAAAAAAAAAAAAAGAAGAAGAAGAAAGAAATAATTAAACTGAAGAAAGGAGAAAGTGCTTCTACAAATGGGCTTCTATAAATGGGCCTGCCTCATAACTGATGGGCTTAAGCCAGGCATTGTTCCCCCTTTTTCATCTATTATGAATTTTTTGTCATAAGAAATAAGATCTTTTTTTACAAATCTCATACGAACAAACTTATAAACAGAAACATAATCAAAGAGCAAAATGAAGTCCAAAACAAATAAACAAAAATCAAACGCTAAATTTAAAATGCTAGTTAAATAAGACAAAAAAAAAACCTCGCTGCTTAGAAAATAAGAAAAAGCAAGAAATTAGTAATTGACTTTAAAAATGAAATCAAAGTCACAACACCCAGAAAACACCCAGAAAACGGAAGTGCCTCTCATGGGCTCGATCAATGGGCCTTCAGTTGAAATAGGCCAAAGCCGACGTCTTATTTTAGGCGTGTATGTGGCTTTTACTCTTTTTTGTTTTTTTCCCTTTTTCATCCAATCAATTTTTCATAACAAAAGCTTTTATGAAAATAATATTTTTTTATCTTAAAAAATAGTTATAACAAATATTGGAAATCGAAGCTTGCAATTTCAAACCAATTGACGCAATTGGTCATCGAGATTGTGTTCTAAATAATCAGGAGCTCAATTTTTGAAATTATCAATTTGACCAGACTATCGAGATTGTGTTCTAAATAATCAGGAACTCAATTTTTGAAATTATCAATTTGACCAGACTATATCCTTTTGCTCACACCGGAATGTAGAATTAGCCAGATATTAATATGTTTGTAGACCAGTGGATCCTAAACCAATAATAAAAAAAAAATCTCTCATTTTCTCTATAAAAAAATGACCGATGATATTTGAGTATCATATTGATTAATGTTTCCAAGTGCGTGACAACGATTTGGACTACGACTTATATGAACAAACCTTGGTTAATTTATAAAAAAAATGTCATATCTTATAGATCTTATTTAAAGATCTTAACGTTTGAAAGTAATTTATTAGTCGGTCATATTTGACTTCTAAATGTTAAAATTAAAATTGGGAAAAAAATGTAGTCAGAGTCTTGAGCATGCATGCATCTGACCGAGTTTCTTGATGAACGTATTAATTAACAGGGAGTTGGTTGTTGGTACGTACAAAAGCTTCTTAATCAAGAAATAATATAACATGCAACTGGCATCACTAATTTCCAACTTAATTGATGATCCTAATGACCTCTCTCTCTCTCTCTCTCTCTCTCTCTCTCTCTCTCTCTCTCTCTCTCTCTCTCTCTCTCTCTCTCTCTCTCTCTCTCTCTCTCTCTCTCTCTCTCTCTCTCTCTCTCTCTCTCTCTCTCTAAATGTGTTCATTCCTCTGCCTGCCACTGGTTCATGGTCATTGCAGTGCATTCATTAATCGTCCTCTTCGTCCGTGACGAATTTTCCCGTCCCGGGGTTGATGGCGGCCAAGAAGAAGAAGGCGACGTTGAGGAGGAGGAGCGGCTCGATCTCGCTGATGGGCACGCCCGTCTCTATGTTCAGCTGCGCCAGCGCCCCCTTCCCCGTGATGATCTCTCCGATCAGCGAGAAGGCGATCCCCAGCTGCGCCAACCTCCCCACGAACAGCTCGTTCGACTTCGTAAATCCGAACAGAGGACCTGCATGCAGAAAGTAGGAACATGTGTTTCCAGGAGTTCATGCAGAAGTTGATCGAGATGCTTGCGTGTATAACATTCACATACCTCCTTCGCTGAGGCCGAGGGCTGATCTGAAGCCCTTTCCGGGGGCGATGACGGCCTTGTCCAGGCCGGTGGTCGGTTCGTCGTCGACGAAGCGGCCACGGTCGCCGAGGGCTCCGATGGCGCCGAGGAGGGTGAAGAGGATGAAGAAGAGCAGCAGCGGCTCCGCCTCGTAGATGGGAATGCCCGTCTCCAAGTTCAGCTGCGCCAGGATCCCTTTCCCCGTGATGGCTTCTCCCAGCAACGACGACTGCATTCATGCAAAGCACAATGAGCTACATATATATTAATTTAATTATTAAAAGAAATCATTGCGTCGTTGTATTTATTCCGATTTTTGTTTTGTAATCCATCGTTCATGATGCATATGCAGGCATGCATGCTTAGCTGCTTACAGCAAATCCAATCATGGCAACACGGCCGACGAAGAGCTCGTTCTGCTTGGTGAACCCGATCCCCCCTGACGTCCCAAAGATGCCATCCTCAACCTTCTGCTTCGGCTTCTCCACCTACATATAACATTGTTTTGGAGTCGATTAGCCATGGAATATATATTATCAGATTGGACTCCTTGCGTGATGATGACTTGTGGCTTATGCACGAACAAGAGTTAAGAATACAACAAGAACGTCATATATATATGGAAAGGATGCCAACCTTCTTGACCGGAGCAGGCTTGGCTTTGGCCTTGAACAAGGCGAGAGTTGGGGCGTAGGAAGAGGAGAAGGTGGAAGGGAGCTGCCTGCGAGGAGCCTGCGCGAAGAGGTCCTCTGAGAACGTGATGGCCGGACGAAGCCGCCGGATTTGGCCCTCCAGCCCCCTCCTGCAGTCCAACAGTTGGCCCGCGCCGCTGCTTGAGATGAGCATGGACTGAGCCATGGATCACTCACTATTAGCTGCCTGCTACCGCTCCTTAATCTCTCCACAACAAGTGAGTGGGTGCGAGGAATGAAGATCTAGAAGTACAGTGGAAACTTTCAACTTAGTAGCTGGTGATGGGAGGTGGAGATCGAGCGAGACGTGGCCTTCACTATATACCTTGAGAATTCCTGGTTCATTAGGGTGGAGGAGGAGATCATATGGTAGGCAGTGGAGAGACCACGTCGCCACTGCCTTTGTGCAGATAACGTAGCAAAGGTGTGTGTTGCACAGAATCGAGCTCAACGGTGCCTGTGGAGGATGACGAGACTATTAACTTGAGAGAGAAAAACATGAGTGTGAGATTGGAGCTGAGGGCCAGTCATGGCCTACATGTTGTACCAATGGAATACAGGATCCAACTGGGGGCATGGAGATGGTACTGGGAGAGTAGTAGAGTGGAGTATGCATGCAACTCCGGTTTTCAAGGAAGTTTAACTTTAGCTCACCTTCGCGATCCAAACATTTTGGTCCTCAACTTTTGGGACTGTTTCTGAGCCAGTCATGTCCTTGTCCTTCTGCCAATTTGTCAAGTCGATTGGTTCTTAAAAAAACAAAGTAAAAATGCAGGATATTCGAAAACCTCAACAATCTCCACTTCTACTTGCTTTATATATATATATATATATATATATATATATATATATATAATGCACTATTACTTTTTTTTTTCACTAACACGAGTTTGACAAGCTTCAAGAAATTTCAAGGGTACAAAAAATAATAGAAAATGATTGATCATGAAGAGCTTTAGTTGATTGAGAGTTAGATGTCGTTAATGGAATAATTATCAATGAAATAAAATTGCGAAACTTGGTGGTTTCCTAAACTCCACACTTCCTTTTGTGTTGTGCATCAATTTCGTGTGACGAATTGTATTTGTACTATGTACAATCGAAAGCGATGAACACATCTGAAGGTGTATAAAGTGCAAGAAAAAAAAAAGTGTAAAAGAAACAAGGCCCCTGGATGCTTCAAGGAGGAAGAAGAAAAGAGTATACACGAGCAGGGTGACAATGGTATTTATGGCAACTGATTAAAAATTAAAATTACCGACCTAATTAATTACAGGAAACATAAATAATTTAGCAGATTTAACGAATGATTGACGAGTTTAGAATATATACGTACACAAACATTATATATATATATATATATATATATATATATATGATTTCTTGCTGCTAAAACGTCTTGACATTTGAAGTTCAATGTCTTCAACTTTTCATTTAAGAAAGAAAAGAAGCTGAACAAATCAAGAAGGAAAAAAAGGAAAAAAAATAGCGATTACTAATGGGCTATACATGCAGAGGCCCAAGCTCCACACATATTGACCCTGATGCTGATGTTGGTATATGGACCTGATCAAATATTTGGGCATTTTATTTTTGTAAAAGTTGACTTAAAAGAGCCCAACAGTATTCTTCCCATTTAATTTCATAAATTGAATATGGAATTTATTTACTATCTGTGGCCACCTTCAAAACTTAGATTCCCTAACTAAATTAACCGAACTTGGTTCAAATATTCAGGCTTCTTTTTGTGTCTAGAGTGCATGCATGCATGAGAAATTCTGAAAATTAACCAAACTGAAAAGCTTTTTCTTAGTTGTATTCACCATTAATATGTCATCCCACTACAAGAAAATCGTAATTTTCCGACGGATAATTTTCGACGGTTCTAAATCTGTCGCAATTTGCGACGGATTTTTCGACGATTATGAATCGGAAATAATTTATATTATTATTTAATTTTTTGACGATTAGGAACGTCGATATTTTCGACGGATATCCATCCGTCGTAATTTCCGACGACTTTTCCGACGGTTATGACCGTCGGAAATAAAAAAATTAAATTATATATTTTTGTATTATTATTAAATGTTTTCGATGGATTTTCCGACGGTCACGATCGTCGGAAATAAAAAAATTAATTATATAATTTATTATATTATTATTTAATTTTTTGACGATTAGGACCGTCGATATTTCCGACGGATATCCAACCGTCGCAAAATCCGTCGTAATTACCGACGGTCAAAACCGTCGGTAAAATAAAAAATAAATATTATATATAACTAAATATATTTTCGACGGTCACAACCGTCGATAATTATAAAAATATTTAATATTTACGTTTTCGACGACCACAACCGTCGGTAATTAAAATTTCGTTATCCCGCTTTTTTTTCCTTTTTCCGTTTTCTTTCCACTTTTTCCTTTATATATATTCCTCATCCATCTTCTCTCTCTCCCTCCTCCCTCTTCTCTCTCTCCCTCCTCCCTCCACTCCTCTCTCTCCCTCCTCTCCTCTCTCTCTCTCCCGGCCGCGAGCACCCCCTCCCGCCCGTCGGACGCCGGCGACCCTCCCACGCCGGACGCCAGCGACCCTCTCCCGCACCGGCGTATCTCTCTCTCTGCTGTCGGCCGGCCGGAGGCCGGATCCGGCCTCCAGCGTCCGGATCAGTCGCCCAGCTGCCGAATCGGCCGCCAGGCGGCCGGTTCCGGCCTCCAGCGGCCGCCAGGGTTCCAGCGGTCGAATCCGGCCTCCAGCGGTCGGATCCGGCCTCCAGCGATCGGATCCGGCCGGATCCGGCCGCCTGGCGCCGGATCCGACCTCCAGCGGCCGGATCCGAACGCCAGGCGGCCGGATCCGGCCGCTAATTTTTTTATATTTAAAAAATTATTTGCGACGGTTGCGACCGTCTAAAGATCGACGGCTCGAACCGCCGGCCTTTTTCGGCGGTTGCAACCGTCGGAAATATCGACGGTTCGAACCGCCGGCCTTTTCCGGCGGTTGCAACCATCGAAAATATCGACGGTTCGAACCGCCGGGGACTTTTCCGGCGGTTGCAACCGTCGGAAATATCGACGGTTCGAACCGCCGGGCACTTTTCCGCCAGTTGCAACCGTCGGAAAATTTCGACGGGTCGAACCGCCGGGGACTTTTCCGACGGCCAGAACCGTCGATATTTGCGACGGATTTTTTGAACCGTCGCAAATCCATTTGCGACGAGCGTTTTTCCGACGGATCGATTCCGACTGAAAAACCGTCGATAATTGCGTTACCGACGGTTTTCGGGCTGATTACCGACGGTCCGGACCGTCGGTAATTCGCGTTTTTCTAGTATGTCCAGGATAGAACTAATTGATGAAAGAATATGAATTGATTATGTGATATTAGAGAAGATACTAAGCTAAGGTAATTTGTTTTTTGTTAAGAGTGATTGATGATCTTGACTTTTCTATGCTCAAAATTGTGACATTTTCTTTGGACATATTTTACTTCATCCCAGAATCTAATTTTTCTCTTTTTTAGCTCTACTCTGCAATAGCACTATGGCTCCAGCAAAAAGAAAGTTGATATGCTGAAGAAAAAGATCGAGTGTAAGAATCGTAGAAGGGTCTTTCTGTTGGCAAGAATTCACTGAAAATCACAGCTTCCGTTTGGCATTCTTGCATAATCATGTGGTTGGAACTGAGATTTTGATGAGACATCAATTAATGCCACCATTAATTATCTTCAACGAATGCACTTCAATGAAAGGAAAATGTGCACCACATACTCCTGATATTAGTGTTGATCGATCTCATCTAGTCTAATCTACTTCCTAGTTGTGCTGCATTGAAATCAATCCGAGAGATCATGTTTAGAGCTTTCCTCAACTCCATCTGTTAAAATAAATTAATGAGCTGCCCTTTTGGATCTGAAACAAAACGAAACAAGTGTATAGAGAATGCTGAATGCATGTGAAATCGGCTGACCTCATGCATGAGATATTATACTTGCTTGAGAGGCCACAAGCATTCCGATGTTGGTAGTGGTGATCTATATATAGTTCACACTGTCACCTATTGAATGAAATAATGAATGGGTCGCCACCCAACATGCCATGCTCATTAAAGTACTCCACAAGAACAATCCAACTGTTTAATAAATGTATACACACTTATAAGACGAAATTTACGACTCAACTCAAAGTCAGGCCAATGGTTGACATTTTGTATGCAAAACACACGATGCACAACGTGTAAGCATGCTCTGCAGGTTTCTCCAATGTGCACAATTTGTTATGCTCATGCAATTTCTAAGAGCATAAATTAACTTGCTTATTCATGCATGTTATTACATGTAGCTATATATCTAATTAGGTCATCAGACTTTTTTGATCAGCTTTTGGGTTTACCAGTATGTGTCAGATATGAACGAACCCATGGTTGTGCTGCTGCTCTCATGAATGAGCTGTGACCAGCAAGTTGCTGGAATTCCTGTCTGAACTTTGCATTGGTCTGAAAAGCATTCTGTGACTCTGTAAGGTTTCATTCATGCACATTTTCTGAGCTGCTCAGTGTGAATTTTACACTACAATATTGCCAAGGGAGGTATGAAAACAGATAACAGCTTGTTGAATTGTGTACACATCTGTTAAATCATGCACATCGGTCAGACGATTGGCCTACCGGTCAGAAGCAGAAGGGAGTTCTCATATCTGCATGTCATGTCACTGATCCATTTTTTCCTCTTGTCCTTCTGTCAGATGCAGAGCTTTGGCGCAGTGCTGATTTCAACTGCTTAGAGTTTAAAGTTTCAAGGGTTGTGTCAGCAGCTAGTCAGAAGCAAGCTTCTGAAGATGGACTTGTTGCGCAGTTATCCTTGGATCATGCTCTGTAATGAAGGTTAATTGCATGCATGGATCCAACCTAAACAATAACAAAAAGTATTACAATTATGCATGCTTTGTCTCGCCCTCCCGTCCTTCCTCTCTCCTCTCTCCCTCAGACCTCTGCAAGTGGAAGCTGCTGGGCTCCATGAACAATGCCATGATCTGATTGATGTGGGGGCAACGTGGCACCAATAATTAGATATCATGCAGGCTCGACGTCATGAGATCCAAGGTACAATTGGCCCTTCCTTTCCTGGGGCACTCATATTTTCTGCAGCCTCAGTGGCAAGCAAATAGATTGTTTAGGATATAAAGAGAAGTGCCTTTTCCTGCCCTCACATGCCATCCATGTGAGTGCATGTAAGCTGCTAGAGAACGAGAGACCTCAATAATATATATATATATATATATATATATAATGTTCAACAAGAATGCCATTTCTTTCCAAGATAATAAATATTATAAGATATTCTACGGGAATGTCAATTTTCTCCATGATAAATAAGTATTATATGAGTTTAACGTTGCAAAGCCGCATCAAAAACTTAATGCGTACTTTTTTTTAGTTTTTTCAATATTTTTTTACTTATAATTTAGAGAATCATGAATGATAATAAAACATTATTCAAATAATTAATCAATAATAATTGTTTTTATTATTTTAATTTTTTATGAACTATTGAGCATTATTATTTTTGTAATGAATAAATCATTTTCAATCACTTTTTTTATGTTGTAAACTACTTTTTGTTCAAATTTGATGGTGTTACTTTTTAAAAGTGATAGCATGATCATTATATATATAATTATTTTCTTAAATCTCTCATGAATTATCAAAATTTCTTGCATCTAACATAAAAGTATAAATTTATCTTATGGTATCCTCCTTAAACTTTATCGTATTTTTCACTTTACTCATTCCGTCTAATTCTGTTAATTTTTTTTATTTTTAATTTTTCATTTGTGAAAAGATCGAAGTGTCTTCCCCTACGTAATAATTGAAATATGCGTGCTATCTTTAGTGTTTAAAAATTAATAAATAATATAAAAAAGGCCGACGATGACAAAGAGGATTATTTTTTATTTTTATATTATTTTTATTATTCTATTATTTTATTTAAAAAAAGATAGTACATATCTTTCAATTATTACGTGGGGAGTGCCCCCTAGACTTTTCACCAATGGAAAAAAAGAAAAAAATAACAGAAAAATTAACGAATAATAGGGAATGATTAAATTGAATAATGTTGTAAAGTTTAAGGATATCATAAAATAAATTCATACTTTGAGCTTAGATGCAAAAACGCTCAATAGTTTAGAAAAAAATTTAAAAAATAACACCCACATAGATATTATATATATATATATATATATATATGTATATCAATTACTAGTTGTGAGGAGGCAAAATTCTGGTGTTTACTTACAGTACTGCAATATGTTTGCAGAAAACATCCATGCATGACCGATGGTACAGTCTCCTCACGAGACATGAAGTATGAGATTGTACTGCATTTGTTCTTTCCATTTATTTTCCTTATTAAAAATATGGTCTTTTTTTACTTTTTTTTATTAAATAAGATGATAACATTCACCTACAACACACACATATCAACTCATCTCACACTTAGTTGATTCACCTCACTAACGAAATGAAGTAATTAATGAAGATATTTCAGTTTTGAACCTCAATATCATCATTATTTGAAGATTTTTTTTTAAAAGAGTTAATCGAAAAGAAAGCAATCAGGTGGTCAGATTAATCCTTTATAACTCAACTAGTGAAAACATATGTAACGTGCGAATGTGAATTTGTGTTTGAACAAGAAAACGTGCCCACATATTTGAGGGAAAAAATAATTGTAGTTGGAGGAGGAACAAACTAATAAGGGCATGGACAAATATTAATTAAGGGTTATGTAGTGTCTAGTAGCTAGGAGCTGAGTAGGTTGGGGAAGATCGATGATGATATGGCGTAGGGCATACCACAATTTCATGCATCATTGGCCCCTGATGATTTCAAGAGATGGTGATCCACAAACAAACACAACAAGACATATATAAATTAGGTTAATGAGTTCAATACATGCATAATTAATAGCAAAACCTTCATCAAGTCTATATATATATATATTGTAATATTTTATTCGTTTATAACTTATAAGCAAGAGTTCGTTTGTAGTATGCATACAATCATTATGCATGTCTATAAATTGTTATAATTTGTATTTAAGAAAAATATTGTCTTGTGGATGACATTTTTAACATGCAGTAGTGGCGTATATATATATATATATATATATATATATATATATATATATATATATATATATATATAGTCACCAAGTAATCATAAATAGTGGGTTAATTTGCCTTGTCAGTCGAGTTGGCCTTTCTTTTTCTCAACCATCAACGAGTCAATTGTGGTGTTGTTTGAAGATGACAGCACATACATTGTTCACAATGTATATGTCCTGTGTTAGATCAGATGGACGTTTTCTTTTTATGTTGAACTGTACAAGGATGTGTTATATATATATATATACAATCACCAAGTAATCATAAATAATATTTTGACGAGGAGAGAGAAAGAGGTGCTCTTCCAAGTTCCAAACCAAGTTGGCCAGACTTCCATATATCCATCCATAGCTAGCTGTTACGTACGTACGTATCGATGTGTTCCAGACACGCATAATACAATTATAAAGTAGGAGCCAGAGGGTGGTCTTTGGAACACATGGAAAGTTAGGTCTAGACAGACACAGACTTGTAGCTAGCAGGCAAAACGGGGTTTGGTCCATGCACAGTTTTGCATCTACTTTTGCCTGGAAATTTTGTGTCCCTTCTCTGCATGGGTCGGTTGCATTAATCATGTAACCCTAAATTTGATTCTAAGAATCATCATGGTAATACCATTTTATTTTCGTTCAAATATCGAATTAGTCGGGCTTCAAGCATTTAGTATGCGTTCCGACATAAGATCGTATAGGATCGATCCACATGAGGTGCACCAGAATTTATATGTTAATGATGAAATTATCAAATACAAGATGGTCGTATTCTAGTTATCTTCAACAAAGGAGTTAATATCAAACATTTTGTATATACTATTGAAATCGTGAAATTACAATAAAAGCCATGATAAAAAAAAGGATTTTGTAGTAAAAAATTATAAGACTTCAAACAGCCGCAGGCCGCAGCCGCAGACCGCAGTGCGATTTTAAAAAAATAAATCATGCAAATGGATCCATCCATCCTTTATTTAGACAACTGTATATGACATGGACATTTAATGGCACATTATTGGATAAATAAATTATCCAGTCAGTTATATTATATGATCGATAGATTTATCAATTAAAACTATCAGCAAGATGTAATATCTTATTTTCTATGGAAAAAGGTCATCAAATTGGCAATTCATATTACCAATTAACTTGTAAAAAAAATCATAGCCTCATCATATACTAAGTTCGAATTTGTGAATTTTGCATTATAGTTCTAATGTATTAGGTAAAACATATTTATAAGTATTAGTACAGATTTAAATAAAAGTTAACTAATAACACCACAAAAATTTTGTAAAAATAATTATAATTATTATTCATAATAATTGAAGATTAAGCCATGTCTTCTTTTCCATTTTTTTTCCTCTATTCTCTTAACCCACTTTTCCATTTGAACAATTATTACGCACATGCTTTGGCTGTCTCCCATGTAACCATTAACTCCTAATAGATATATCTTATACGAAAAAAGATTAAACTATGCAAATGACATAAAAAAACTCAAATAATAGAACGTGTAAAATAAACAAAAGAAAATACAATTTAAATTAAATAAAACTGGTAAACTACAAAAAATAAAGAAGCAAAAATAATTGTCTCATAATCTGAATTTCATAAAACCGTGTACAGAGGAAAAAGCAGTAATAAGAAATACACAAATAAAAGAAAGGTTAAAATAAGTGAACAACTAATCATATCTTGCATGCAACAATCAAACTTATGGAGACAACCCATGTTTTAGTATCACAAAGTTTTTCGGATCGATCGCATTTCATAGTTTATGTGAAAAATGATATAAAATTTAAGTAATGATATAAGAGCCTCTTTTAACTATAATAATATAAGTAATGACTAATTTATGTGATTTAAAAAGATTAAGAGTAAGAGAAGAAAAGAATAAGAAAAATGACGAAGGAAACAAATGTGAAAGAAGGAGCAAGAATGATTCTCATGCCAAAATAGTCCAGTTTTTTTTCTTTTTAATCAATGAGTTACGTTGATTCGTTGAATTTTGTATTTTTATTTGCAAGATTCATTTTTATGTTAGTCTTTATTTCCCAGTGTTTATTTTATTATTTTAATTATAAAATATATTTTTATACTACATTTGCAGTGCCATAAAAGTAATCCTAGTTTGTCAACAAAAGAAAAAATTCATATTTCTCAATGTTTGAATCGTCGCAAATTACGAAGAATCTATCGGAAAATAAAATTTGTGATCCTCATGTTGCATCCTTTTTTAAATTTTATTATTAAAATCGTGATATTCTATTTTTTGACGGGAGTTAACCGTGATAAAATGACTCGTAACAAGGATTTATGACAATTTTCTTTGTTTAAAAAAATTTGTATAATGATGCATAGTTTTTTTTACCGAATGTTTTTTTAATTTAACCTAAATAGAATTCGAATTATTATAATTTAGTAAGATTATTTTCACTTAATCATGTTTAATTCTTGTCCATGGACTAAGAACGCAATAAATTATATTGCTGGGTGTTTTCCAGTATATCCCATCATTCATTTATCACTCGTAAAATTCTTCTGAAATTAAAAATAATTTTTGACCGTTGGAAATATTCCATCAGAAATCGCTATTTTCTTGTATAATTATATCTTGTTTAATGATTATTTTTTAATTTGACGTATGCCGTCATTTAGAAAAGAAAAAAAATTAAAATACAATTGACCATAAGAGTAAAATAATTTTTTTAAAAAATAACCGTCTTAATTTTTAAATAGTATTTTTAACTGAGATTTCCTTTCTTTCAACTGAGATAAATAGTAGAAATTAAATTGGAAAAATATAAAGAATGATAAGATAAGCAACATATTAATAGTTCAACAAGTATATTCAGGTAACATATATCTTATGGACTAAATGGAAATAACCTTCTAATATTTTCTTTCACTGGGAAAAAAACTTCTTGACATTGTAATTAAAATCCTAAGAACAAATACTAATTAATTTCGTACATATATACCTACTTTTTCAAACTTTTCAAGATCCAATTAAGCCACCCACTCCTGACTCTTGAGTCACCTTGCTAATCCTAATCCATCTTTTTTTTCCTTGATTGATAAGAATACGTCTCAAAATAACGAATTTTACTTAGATAACATTTTTTTATGCAAAATGATTTCGGTGAAATTATTCCTCTAACTATAATGCACGTTTAAATTAGTAATAATATGTTATACTAATTGAATTTTTTTTAGTGATTACTACAATCCAAAAAATTAATAATAAGTGGTTGTTAAAACAACTAGGAACATTGTTTGTTTAATTGTAAGCGGCGAAATCGTGGGACTTGATTTGGTACATCACATAAATGCATCAACAAACAATTGGTAAACTAATGTGTTAATTATTGGCTAACAAGGACGTGTGCTTTGCTATTTTGTTGTATTAGTCCATCTAGAGATTAAAAAATAAGAAATCAAGTAGTTAGGAAGAAGCAATTTTTTGTATTGCACACAGCATACAAAATTATATTCTACAATAGGATCATGAATGCAAACAAGATGATACTTGGCATTTTTGTTTCAGCATTCAATAGATAACAATAAAAAATAAGAACAAAGTGGAACAACAAGTTGCAAGTTTCTTTTTTTTTTTCAAGTGTCTTTTTGGCAAGAAGTGCTTAAAGCTAGCATTGCAAGCTACCACTTGAGAGATGTATGAGCATAGATAGATATGATCAATCACATTATTGAAAGTTTTTAGAAGGAAGTTGCAAGAATAAAGTTACGAATTAAAATGTTGATTATCTATTAATTCGTGTAATTAATTTATTATCCGTATTTTGAAATTAGTTATCTTCTTAAGATTATTCATTATTGGTATTTTGGAAGAACACTGATGTTCACAAATATTTCAATCACCAAATGGGGGTCAACTTTTGAGCACCTTGTCCTCGGTTAAGAATATAAATTAGTGCAAAAAAAAAAATGTGGATTTTTAATCGATTTTGTGGTGACAACTGAAAATAACTCTGTGATAAAATTTATAAGTTAGTCAAATTGATTTATAAGCACTTAAGCAATTATTTTAGTTCATTTGTAAGTAAAGAAAAAAATTGAGGGACCTCAACTTTTTTTTATAAGAGAAAGAAAATCTAACCAATGAATATATTATTTTTCTCTTTAGATTTCTAAATATTTAACTTCACATATTTTTCCTAGTGTAATATTAAACATTTTTTTCTATCATTTGATTAAATTAATAACTTATAAATTATTTTATTACCAAATATATAATAATTTACTTTTAAAATCAACTTCAACTATTAAAAATAATATTAGCACATAACTAATTTAATGCATGAACAATGAATTCTGACCAAATCAATTTTGTGATACAATTCAACTAAACAATTATGATAACCAAATTTGATCAGCTCTCTAAGTATTTTAGGGACTGTCTGATGGCTAAATTATGCATGCAGCATTTACAGCTCAACGGCCTTTTATAATTTTTTTTTTTAAAAAACAAAGCTTACTTAAAAAAATATATGCCATATTTTAAAATGAGAATATATCGCTTTATTTTAAAATGTTGAATTGGAGGGCTTGTGGCACTTGTGTTTTTCACGTACTTCAATAAATAGAAACAAGCTACAATTTACATCTATATAAAAAGCTAGGGCTAGAGGGACCAATGTCCCTGTCACTCCATCCACTTTTCTTTTCATAGCACGCTATTATGAGAAATGCATAAATTTTGTAAATTTTCCATGTTTGAGCATAAATTAAATTAAAATGTTAATTCATCATATCAAAATAGGGAGAAAATGCTTGCCATGTAAAGGGGTTGAGATGTAGTGATAACTGACTACTTAAGTAAGATTTTGAGTTCGAATTCTAAAAATTATATTAGGAATTTCATTTGTGTTAAGTATAAATCAAAGATAATTTTTTTCGAATTAATTTGACTCAATGATGGATTGATTTTTTAATTTATGACTAGTGTACTCGGTATCGCTGTGTGGATTGGACAATCGATATGTATCGAAAAAAGTTATTTTATCAATAATGTTAGAAACATGTGCTCTCAATATTCATGATGACATTTTTACTGATTAAGCAAGACTTAGTGCAACATGTCATTATAAAGTTCGAAATGAGAGAGTCTCAACTCTCAAAAATATCTTGTGTGAAAATTGATGCTTTCAAAATTGGATCAATTGATTTAACATCGTATTGGAAAAGATTGAATTTGATTTTGCAAAAGCACATTATGGAAAAAAAGAAATGGATGAATGGGTTAAAACTCTATTGAATTAAAAAAAAAAATCAGTTGAAGTAGCGTTTTTTTTATAAAGGATAAATAATATAGACTATAAATAGAAAAATGAAAAAAAGTATATTTGGGTCAAGAATGTTATAGAATAGAAGGGGGAGAAAATAAGAAATAAAGTAAACTAACTATTACCAGTTTATTGACTAGTAGGGGTGTTCATGTAATTAATAATTGGATTCGATTTTCAGAATTAACACTTGATCAAGAAAAATGACATTCTGTTTCGAATTAGTCATATGTTTGATGATTCAGAGTAGATAAAAAAAGAATGTGGAGAGCTCAAAAAAAAAAAAAAAACTAATAGGCAACCTAAATTCAAACTTGAAAAAGAAGATAAACAAAAGGGAAATTATCACAATTTTTTTAGGTAAGAACAAAATTATTATAAATAATATATATTAAACATAGAAGAAATTATTTTATATATGCCTCATTTATAATGTACTTTTCATAGTAATACAAATAATATTATTTTAATAAGATTGGGTTCCTTCTGATTGGATGTGGTTAAACCCAAAACTCAATTGATTAATTGCTTCGATTGCGGGTCCCGTTTTAAAAATATTTTCTGAAATGTGAAATTTGGTAATGTTATCATATTCATCTAATTGTGGTTTCTAATTGGACAATTGAATTGACAAAAAAAAACTTTTTTATAATATATCAAGAAAGAAGGTACAAATAAATAAATAAATGAATAAACAGAGAGAGAGAGAGAGAGAGAGAGAGAGAGAGAGAGAGAGAGAGCCAACGCACACCAATCTTTGAATTCAAGACCTCCTGCCACCCACCCATCTGCAATATTTCTGCGACATTCCCCAAAATTAGAACCCTCCCTGCTGTGCCTTCAACCCCTTAAAAAATTCCACCCTCATGATCACAGAACTCATCTCCCTAATTCTGCCATCTCTTCTTCAAAACTGCTAATTGCTGTCATCATTAATTACACTTCTCCAGTGAAGTGAAGTGTGCTCGTGCTGTGGTGTTCCATTGCTCTCCTGTTCTTATGCAGCAGGCTTAATATTCAGGTATCAGTTTACGCCTCCTCTTCCTTTTTTTCCCATTTTTTCTTGACTTTTTCTTTTGGCCTTGGTACTTGTTTGGCATCTTTTATTATCAAAATGCTCTCTTGCCATTGTTTTTGTTTTCAGTTCTTTTGATGTTGTTTTTATTTCCTGACAGTAGGAGGCAAAAGCTGTCATTTTTTTGTTTTATGCTTATGAGTTGATGGGACTTGGGTTGTCTTTGATTCTTGGTCTATTGTCGGCGAAGTTTTGATCTTTTTTGGTTGAGCTCTAATGTTGGGGGATCTGTGAGAGGGGATGGATCGCCGGAGTTGGCTTTGGCGGCGGAAGTCGTCGTCTGAGAAGAGTCCCGGCGAGACGGAGAGTACGGGATCAGTGTCGTCCGAGAGGTACTCCGATGAACAGGTTTGTTTTGCCCTTCGCCCATTCGAATTATGCAAGAAAGATTGCATTTTTAATCTTTTGGACTCTTCCTGGAGATCTGATTTGGTAAACTGAAAAGAATGCGGCATACAATCTAAGCTTATTGTATTAGGAAATTTTTCTTCCTCCGTTGGCGTTTAAGTTTCATTTATGCAAGACAGAGCGCATTAAATAAGTTCCGTGTTTTTGGTCTGTTGTGAAGAATGATAGTAGTTTTTCAACCGTTTAGAAATGAGTCTGATGTTTATACAGCACCGGCTGGCCATTTAATCCGCATATTGTACCTCTGGCAAGAATATCTTATTCTGAACTGGGTACTGTTGGATTTTTTGGGGGGTTGAAGGTACTGTTGGGTTTTTGTCAATACTGGCATGAGGAACACCTCTGTCCTACATTTTGATCAACTTAACAATGATGACTTCCTTTCATTAGTTTGCCCTTTTTTCATTACTTTTTTATGTATAGGATCATGAATGCTTCTTTGATGCAAACTTCAATTGCAACAGGTACCCATGTTTGAGTTTTCAGTCTGTGAAAATATTCTTCCTTATTTCTGCAGATACATGTGTTTTGTTTAAGAACATATATGAGAAGTTTTTTTATCTTTGAAAGTGATTTTCTTTCTTTTTTTTTTCTCCTCAGTCTAGCGTACAGTGCTAACTGAATGTTCTACCTTTTGTGGTTGGTTGTCTGTCTAACTTGAGGCAGCTTCTTATTTAGTTCAACTCTTTGAAATCATGCTGCTATCAAAGGATCACTTGGAATCTGATTGGGTTACCTGCAGGATGCGAACATGAACTTGTTTAGAATTAAGGGTTTTGTAATGGATAATAATGAATTGAATGTAAGGTGATTGTCTGCTTTTTTCTCATTATATATAGAGACATCTGACTAGTTATGTGCAACCAGATTGTACATTTACTTCTCAAGAACAATAGAATTATTGCATATAATAGCCCAAGATATTTCGACAGAGAACATCTGTGTGCACTATGCAACATTTTGAATCAGAAGTATACTAACACTGTGGAGTTATCCAGTTTAGCAGATCCTTATGCAGCATCTAATTGATCAAGAATTTTGACATTATCCCAGTGGTCAGTTCTATTTATAATATCTCAATTATTGGATAAAACAGTTAGATAATGTATTGTCTACATATTCTCATTGTTCTAAATATGTTGCTTGACACTTGTATTTTTCCGAAACATGTCATATTCTGCCTTATGATGAATTATACACAAGTTCTGCTGCTGGGTAAACAAGGATGGGTTTGCATAAGTAGTTTGGTGCTTTTTGTTTAACAGGAGATATTGAAATCAACTCCAGCTGTTTCTTCTCCAAACCATGCTCAGTCACCTGAGGTCTCATCAAAATATGTCAGTGGCGAAATTGTAAAGAATCTGAGTGAGAAACTGTCAGCTGCACTTTTGAGTGCTAATGCTAAAGAGGATTTGGTGAAACAACATTCCAAACTCACAGAGGAGGCTGTTCTAGGTCAGATGGCTTATTTAAAAATATTACTTAGTAATATTGAGATAACCGACTTTGTGATTTGATATAAGCATCATAAAGATGGTCTATTTCTCTTTTAAATGATCATGACATGCCTTTTTGTGTTTATATAACATGTTTAAGATGCCAAACATGACAACAATCCTATTTTCTCTTCGAGCTGATAGTTCACTATCACTGCCACAGTTCACAGTGAGGTTTTAAAATTAGCTGACATATTTTCTTATCACCAAGATTTCGTTAAAATTCGCTTTATTGCAATATTTGTAAAGTCAATGTAGAAGGAAATATAAATGTTTACTTGTGTCCTGTTTGAAGAAGTTTCCTAACAATTTTGGATATCGCCTGGTCTGCACTTAAAGAAAGTTTATTAGTCCACTTTATCACTTATCACTTAAGCTGGATCAGGTTATAAATAGTTCAACAATCTGATCCTGTAAGCTTGAGTTAAAGTAAATTGAGTTTGATCGCATGTTAAATTATACTTTTTAGTTCTTTGCTAATTGCTAGCATGCATCAGGCTGGGAAAAGGCAGAAAAGGAGGTTTCATCTCTGAAGCTGCAGCTTGAAGTTGTGAAAAGAAAGAATTCTTCCCTCGAAGACAGAATTGCTAACCTTGATGGAGCCCTCAAGGAATGTGTTCGGCAGCTTCGGCAATCGAGGGAGGTGCAAGAACAGGCAGTCCTTGATGCTGTCACAAAGGCTAGCCATGAATGGGAGTCTGAAAAGACTGATCTCCAACTCCGGCTCACTGAACTCCAAGCGCAGCTGGAATTTAAAACTGAAACTACAACCTCCCTTGACCATGAACTTCGCTCAAAACTCGAAGTTCTTGAGAAAGAAAACTCTGCTCTTAAAGTTAAAATAACTGTCATTACTAGGGATCTTCAAATGAGAGCAACCGAGGTAGAACTCAGCACTAAAGCAGCAGAGACAGCCAGTAAACAACATTTAGAGAGCATAAAAAAGGTGGCCAAACTCGAAGCTGAATGCCGAAGATTGCATGCTTCTGCACGCAAATCATCATTGTCTAGCGAGCACAAGATCATTTCAAACTCTTCTTATGTAGAATCTTGCACGGATAGCCAATCTGATAGTGGAGAACGGTTACTCTGTCTGGATAATGAGCCAACCTGTTCAGATTCATGGGCATCAGCTCTAATGGTTGAGCTCGATCAGTTCAGAAATGGGAAGTCTAGTGAGAGAAATCATGCTAAGTCTGTAGATATTGAGCTGATAGATGATTTCCTGGAAATGGAAAAACTTGCTTCCTTGCCTGAGGCTGATAATGGGAGTTCTAGTTTCAGTCATGAAGCCGATTTGAATTGTTGTGCTATTGCTGACAGTTCATGTAGAAGTCAACTTGAAACGATGCGTCAGAGGATGCTTGAGTTGGAGGCAAAGGTTGAGAAGATGACATCTGAGAAAGTGGATGTGGAGATGTCTTTGGTTACAAACCAAAATCAGCTGAAGATTATTAGAGATCAGCTTGAAGTTGCCAATAATAAGGTGGATGACTTGCAAAGGCAGTTGACTGTGGTTTATGGAAAAAAACATGATCTTGAGATAGAACTAGAAACAACAGAGATAAGGAGAAATGAAGCAGAATACAAGCTTGAGTCAGCACAAAGTGAAATTGGACAGTTACAGACCACAATACAATCATTACATGAAAAATTAATGGAAGAAAAATCTCTATCAGCAGAATTTGCTGCAAAAAGTCATAATACTGATATCATGGAAGCAAAAATGGAAATGGAGCTTGAGCTTGAAGTAGCTTACAGGGAAATTTCGAAGTTACAAGAATCCATGAATTCATTGGAAAAGAAAGTTGAAAATGAGAAGAAATTATCTGCTGAATTTGAATTAAGGTGTCAGCATATGGATTCCTTGGAGGCAAAGAAAAAGGAATTGGAAACTCAGCTGGATTTAGCAACTACAGAACTTCGTAACATGCATGAAAAGGTTGAGTTATCTGAATGGAAAATCGAATCAATGGAAACAAAATCAACAGAACTAGAGTATCAGTTGAATTCAGCAAATCTGAAAGTTTTCATGTTACAAGAGAAGGTGAACATATTAGAGGCAAGACTTGAAGATGAGAGAGTGCTCTCTACAGAATTAGCAGCTAACCTTGAGGCTGAAGAGGGAAAGCAACGGGAACTGGTTTCACAACTGGAGTTCACTCATAAAGAAACCAGGAATCTACAGAATAAATTGACTTTGTTGGGGGAACAAATCATAGAGGAGAGAGCATTTTCTGCAGAGTTTGAGGCAAAGTACCGTAGTTTAGAATCTAAATTTGAGAATGCAGAAGAAAAAAGAAAGGATCTGAACTCAGAACTCCAGTTGGCTCATAAAGAAATCTCGAGCTTAGAAAATAAATTACGTCTAATTGAAAAACAAGTTGAAGAGGAGAAGGCACTATCTTCTGAATATGCAGTGAAGTACCAGACACTGGAAAGTGAACTTTTAAGGAAGAAGAAAGAGGCTGATCTCCAACAATCTGCGACTGTAAATTACGCAGTTAAAATAAGACAGGTGAGCTCGACAATGTTTTGTTATTTCCATTCTTCAAAATTCTAGCTTATCAAACCTTCATATCAAGCAAGAACCAAAGACTATATATGTTTTCCCCCAAGTTTTATAAGACATGAAAAGGAGTATTAATATTCCCATCCCAGAGACAATGCTAATGCTCATTTACATGCAGGAGAAAGAGTTTGCTCTATCAGCAGAGAAGCTCGCCGAGTGCCAGAAAACGATTGCCTCTCTAAACAGGCAGTTGAAATCATTTGCAACCTTAGATGATTTTATTCTTCCAACAGAAGAGTCGAAGATGGATGCAGATCCAATTGAAGATGGAAGGAAGCTGGGATCTGCCGTTACATATGGCTCATAAAAAATGGTGGAATGTTGAATATCCAGCCATGTCAACCACCAAGATGACAGGATTCTTCCACCTCATCCTTGGATTATGTAAATCTCTTACCTTGCATTACAAACAATATAGTAATATACAGAGCAGCACAAGTGTATATTATTGATCAAGAAATGAAGAAATTGAAGCAATTTTGGTCCAAATTCTTCATTTATACTTTGACGAGAAAGAACAGCAAAACCGGTTTTGGGTCCGCGTCCGCCTTGACCTGGTCATGATTCAGTTTTTGCCGAGTCCAAAAAATTTGAACCCGGTACCGGTCTTGGTCTTGATTGGTACTGGGTCCGAGTCGGAATCAGGAATGAAACCGAGAATGAGACTGGATCAAAAAATATTTTAAAAAATAAAAGAAATATAGAACAATATGATAATTAGCTAAATTAAATCATAATTTAATCAAATAAACATCAATGTACCATATAATAAGATAATAATTTTTTTAACACTTCAAAATGAACAAATAATAATCAAATAATTAGAATTATATCAATACTGTTAATATTTTTTATTATTATAATCATGTTGGGTCCTTAGTTAGATTTTTATATGTTGGGTCTAGTCCCGACCTTAGATTTTTTATTTCTTTGACCCGGACCCAACCCGATTTACGATAAACTGAGTTGGTGCGGTCCGGGTCTACTTGCTCACCCCTACTTCCAATCAGTTTTATGTCTAGGAAAAGACACCTCTCAATCTTTTGTTGACATGATCTTTTTGCCAATTCACATGAGAAAAGCAGCAACAAAAAAGGAAACAAAAGATAAGATACACCTTGTGCATGATATAGATCTCCAATAAATTTGAGATGGTTTGGATGGCAAGATTGACTGCCTGCCTTTTTTGTCACTCGCAAATTGGTGATTGGTGAAATTTTAAGTACGAAAGTTTTACGAAGAAGAAGGTGGCCATTGGCGACTCAGTTTTATAGTCCCTAGCTTTCGAGCGATTTATGCCCACTGACAACATCCTGAGGTCACACAATTTCTCGTGATACATGCCCCTAATGTCTGGCAATATTTTCATTGTCATTTCACAATCCACTCTTTGACTTTAATATGGACTCTGCTAGTCATTCAAAATAAATGTTGGTAATTGCATGCAGAACTATTTCTTATGTGCGATGTTATTGACTCAATGCTCATGAATAGTGTTCACGGCTCATGATCATCAATGTTGGTAATCATACTGGTCACATATTAACATCTCTTACTTGACTATTGCGATTCCAGCATTCTTACTATTCGTATAGCATCATACAGAATGTCACTATTCATGAAAAGTTCAACTTGATTCAATTATTTCTAATTACCACTAAACTAATACATTTAATGAATGTTCCAATTGAAATTTTTTATCAGACAATCAATCAACATATTATTGGTAGGCATTTACATCTAACATGTTACTCTACGCATTTAATTCTTTCTTTAACACTATATCTTGATTTTTTTAAATTATTAGCTCCATTGTTTATCAAAATTATTACAACTTGATTATCACATAACATCGTTAGTGATCCACCAGCCAGATTGAGCTTTAGTTCCATAAGAAAATATTTAAACCATACTTCCTTAGTGGTTTTCATACTACAAGAAACAGTTGCGCCATCTATTATATGTATTTTTCATACTACTGACAATGTATTCAACTTTTTATATGTGTTTGGCTAACACACTTATTTCTTGTTATCACAAGAAACAATTGCGCCATCCATTATAAACAAGTAACTTGGTGTGAATTTTTGACTATCGACATTCTTACAAAAGTTCACATCCGAATAATATACAAGTTCAAGTGTATCATCCTAGTAAGTCAATCTCAAATGCATTGTGCTTTCTAGATACCATAGTACCATCTTGATAGCTTTCTAATGTGCATTTGCAAGATCATTTTGAAATCTATTAACTAAGCTTATTGAAAAAGTCAAATAAGGCACTGTGCACAATATGACATACATTAAGCTTATCATTGTTTGCGCATATGAAACCTCTAAAAACTTTTGTCTAGAATTAGCACACTGAATCTTACTAAATTTTTTACAAGTGGAGTGGGTACTAAATTGCCATTCTCCATCCCATATCTCTTCTATATCTTATATTCTTGAGTCAAGTTTTGAGCTTTAATATCGAATAACTTGAATTCTAATAACATATTATGCATCTTACATTTCCTTCATTTTCAATTTATTTCTTATTTTATTTATTTTTTACGAGTAAAAAATTATTCACTAATGACATTATTACAAACTTACTCATGTACAAACTAATATTCAATTTATTTGCTACTAAACCAAATTGAATGACCATCATATGTAGCGTGTTCAACAGATCGGGTCGACCCACGAACCCGATGACCTAACCAGACCTCGGGTCAGTGGCCGGGTCGAACCCGATCCAACCTCGCCTCGTGGGTTGGGTATGGATCAGAATTTTTCGACCCGAGTGGACCCAACACCCGATTATTTATTTATTTATTAGTTTTTATCCTATATTTTGTATAAACAAATTAGAAATATTAAAATAAAATATTTTAGATGTGTAATATAATATTTAAATGTCTTACACATTATTTTATGCTTTTAAAATAAATATTATATAATATTTTTATATTAAATAATAGAAAAAAGTGAGCAAAAAAATTTTTAAAAAAGAAAAAAATGGTGGTGGGGTAACCCGACCAACAGACACGATCCAATTTGACCCGAATCGGGTCGGGTTGAATCGAATCCAACCCTCCAAAGATAGGTGAGCCAACCCGATCCGATCAAAATCTGACGGGTCGGGTTATGTTTGAACACTCCTAATCATATGGAACTTTAAATACCATTGACGTTTTGACTATATTAAATCGCACAATAATTTTTTCATTGAATACACATTATTCTCCCGACCTTTCACCTTAAAGCCATTAGGTTATTGTATATTAAGGAAGACAATTTTAACATCTATATGAAATAATTCAAATTCATATATGTAGTTATCATTAAAATGATCCTAATTGATGCAAACTTAGCCATTAGACAATAGGTATCATGAAAGTCTTCGACTTACTAAATATAATCCTTTGTCATAAGTCTTGCTTTGTGATTTTCAATAGTACCATTAACTCGGTACTTTTTCTTGAAATTCTATTTACATCATATGAATTGCTTTCCTTTCAGCAAATCAAATAATTCACAAACTTCCGTGTAATCAATTGACTCCAATTCATCTAGATGACCTCCATGATTTTGACTTTTTTAAAGTCATCGCTTCTTCATAATAAAAAGCCATCGCTATGATACCATCTTAACTTTCATATACTAATTAATTTTTCTAAAAGTTTAAGCTGTTAGGAAGAGCAATATCATTTATTTTATATTCTTAGCACTCCCTCCCACGTGATTTTATATTCTTATAATTAACAGAGTAACATGACACGTGGCACTCATATAAAACATAATAATCCAAATTTTTATGTAAATTTTTTGGTCTTTTGTCACCAGTTATATTCATGAAGAGTATGAGTTTCTTCAATTCGTCCAAAGGCTGGGCGGATAACTTTGGTCTAGTCCAGCCTATCACGTGGACAACAAAAAGAGAAAAATATTTTTTTAATAGGAGCTTAACGAGGTTTGAACTCTTGACCTCTGGCATATCATATTAAATTTGATGTGCTGACCAATTTTTCTAAAAGCTTAAAACATTAGAAAGACAATATATTGATTTTATATTATTAACAATTAACATAGTAACATGACACGTGGCACTCGTAGAAAACATAATAATCCAAATGTTTGTGTCGATTGTTTGGTCTTTTGTCGCCGGTTATATTCATGAAGAGTATGAGTTTCTTCAATTCGTCCAAAGGTACACTATATGGATTTACCTTACACTGTTGGATTGGTGTCCAACAGATCTTATCCTAAGTCAACTTCATTATCCTCTAATCAAAGGCTCGTTTTCTTCCTTTTTATGCAGTACTTACATTCTTTTCTTAAGAAAAATTGGATCTCGAATCTCAATAAGGCCTTTGTCACTATAGAGGAATATATATCATTTGAATTTTTCACTACATTCTATGAACTTGCATATTACCGTTCTGGAGTCCAACTTGTCACTAAGATGATTCAAAACTAACATATGCACTTTACATTCTCATTTTCGGAGATGCCTCAACTAGTGCTTTCTATTATTTCACATATAATATAACATGGGTTCTACATGTTTGGTGGAAATCCTATTTTGTACGTAATTAGTGATTACGACTACCTTATCCCAAAAACTCTTTGAGAACTTCGAATGTGAAAACATATACCTTCCTACATTCATAATGAATTTATTCTTTCTTTCAATCACACCATTTTAATATGCATATAGTGCATAATAGTCTATCTACTTGCATATGCCTTCATGAATATAATAATACTCTATCTGTCTTTAACACTTTAATTAGTTTTCAAAATTTTCTTCTCAACTTCAATCCTATATGTTTTAAATAATTTAAAAAGCTTTAACTTTTTATTTCTAAGAGATAAATATAGAAAAAAAATGGAGTAATCATTCTGAAGTACTCTTTTCTATTATGTGTAGCGACATTCAGTGAATCACAAATATTTGAATGATGTAATCTCAACCAAGACAGTTAAGTTCGGGAGTTCAAGTAAATTCGGTCAAGTGTTCGTCGACTTGAAATGTAGGTTTAACTCGTAAATTGGTAGAATCAATGTACAACTCAATTTTATTCATAAAATATTTGATATATATAAAATAAATATCAAATATATTTGAGAAAGTACATGTCAACTATAATAATGAACTATGAAACATCAACTAGAAGTCTATTTTAAAAGTTAATACTTAATTATTTTTTGTTGGGGGGGGGGGGGGGGGGGTAAATAAAGTTAATACTTAATTAATAAATTGTTCTCTAAAATCAAATTAAATTTGTGCATGATCCAAACAAAAAATTTCAAACAAAGTAAAATAATCCAACAATCTCAATTTGCAACTATTGAGTAAAATATATATTATCCATATCAGGAATTAAATAAAAATAGACTATATCACAACTACAAAAATCGATTATAACTATATCCCACTAACTTTGAACTATAAATAACAGCTATTACTATTTTTTATAAGTTTAGTTATTGCTTTCAAAATAAGTATTTGATTAGATGACTATATGACTAAAGAATGATTCAATATTTTAAATAAAATAAAAGATTTAAAACAATATCTCACCTCCAAGATCATATTCATTTGTTCTCATAATGACTCCAACACATTGTCAATCTTGCCATAGTCAACATAACAACTAATATTACACTCAAATTCTTCTTATTTCAAGTGTTGCTTAATCTTCTTTTAAACTCAAACTTTATTTTACATACTATACATTCGAAAACAAACATGTCTCTTCTCCCTAATATCCTATATGGAGTGTCCTCTTAATTTTCTAGGTCATATAATAGGAAAATACCAAGTGAAAATAAGTTCGTCGAATCTACAAATTTATTAATATGATTCTATCAAATCAACGAGTTTACCAATTCTACTCACGAGTTTACTGAGTTTAACCTAGATTGCAAGTCCACCCCGATTTTATGCTCTAGTTATACATGAACTATTAAATTCATACAAGTTAATTCGCGAGTTTAACAGCCTTGATCTTAATAGTTTTGTTGACTTAATTCGAGTAAGGAAAGACTTCCGAATCATTTTTTTCGAACAAGCAATGTTCATAAGGTTATATATTTGAATTAGTTATGTTGGGCACTAAATTTCATTTTCTTATTTCTTCTGACTTAAATTTTCTTGACTATCCTAGTCTTTCATGCCACATATCATAATTGCATGCGCACACAATGATAGTTTGAATGAAGAATTGTTATGATAAGAATAAGAAAAGTTAATTTGAAGGATTTATTATTCGTCAAAGTTATTCTAGATGATAATATAAAAAACTATTTGAAAGTAAATAAGTGACTTTGCATAGTGAAAATATGTCATATTTGTTATTCTTGCCCTTTATGTGAATAGTTACATCATATTAACACAATTTTCAAGATATCGATTGGATATTTTTTTCATGAGATTTGACCAAATTTTTTTTGCTTGTTCGACACTATTCAAATATTATTTAGCTTTCAAACGAGGCTAGAGTACACAAAACCATATTAATTAATTTAGAGTTCTGAAGAAGAAGATGGCGATGGGCACTTCCTATAGGTGCTGATTAAGGTCGTTCTCAACCTCATTTATAGCGAGCGCTTGCCCACAATCACCATTCTTCCATGCTAGTTATGCTTGTCGACAACACTCATAGATCATGCAACCGCTTGCAATTTACACCCTCATAGCATCATGTTTTGTGTCTTTTGTTAGATCCATTAGATGGTCTTATTGACATATTTCTCTAGTTGTTAACTTAAACGTCGGCGTACACACAAATGTTTCTTTAATATAATATTATCGACTTTTTGGCATGAATAGTGTTCACGACCTGTGATTGTGGAACAAATCCCCAAAAAACGTTCCTTTTCAGAATAATTTTATACTTAGTAACGGGTTTATAATGATTAAGAACACTATAGGTTAACTAGTAATCTCGCGCAAAATTAACAATCTGAGGTTCCATGGTGTAGTGGTTAGCACTCCAGACTTTGAATCTGGCGACCTGGGTTCGAATCCCGGTGGGACCTTTTTTTTTTAAAAAACGTTTATATTATTATGATTATAATTGGCCTACCAAGTTAATTACATATAAATGTAACCTTTTCATAGAAGGTATATTTTATTTACATTCTTTTAACTCGTCTCAACATTTCTTTATCTTTCCTTTTTTTTTTTGCTTTCGTTTGGAAGTTTAAAAGACAAACAGGAGTATCTCTCTTCCGGAAGAGAGGCAGGGAGGCAGAGAGCGGTAAGAATTGGGAAAAGGAATCAAGTCTCCATCTCCGAAATATAATATCTGAGAGCATATTTTTTTTAGGAAGTACTTGTTTTCGTTTTCACAAAAGAAAATATGCTTTGTTATTTGTTACTAGAATATTTGATTCGATAGACTATCACTAACTTTTACCGTTGTTTTCTTTAAAAAAAACTAATAATATGTTGCCATTTTTTTTTAACGTCAGAAAATTTTCACAGTAGCTACAGGCGTGTTTTACGTTTATGTACTAACCTTACGTAGTTCTCGGTAAAAGCAGCACAATAAACAGAACACCCCAGGCCTTGGTTTAAAGTTTTGGGTTGAGCTATTGGAATTCTCGACAACAGATTTGAGCTTAATGAAGACATTTGATCCGGAAAAGAAATATATACAACAGAGTTTCGTATGTATTCACACACACACACACAAAAGAGCCGATGGTGAATCTCAACACCTACATTCAGAAAAAAAAAACAACTCCATTATAATGACTGGTACTAATATAAGCTAATAATGAAGAATGTCAAACTGGATATGTATGCACCTTCAAAGTCATGCATCTTTTTTATAACAGTTGGACATTCAGACCCCCTTCCCTCACACACCCACAATGAAAAAAAAATTAGGATTTGGCCTTCATGTTTCATGTCTTTGCTGATTTTGTTCACGTTTATAAAGCACGGAAGATATCTCGATCTAGGAAGAACTTGAGCAAATTCATCCTGACCATGCTAGACAAGGGCAGTGGAAGGTCAATAACTGTACGGAAGTTGGGCAAGTCGATGATTAGCTTCTATGTGATAAGGATGTGATATCCAAGCCTTGCAGTGGAGAAAGTACCCCAGTTGAGGATCCACTCCACCTTCACTGCTCTACTTCTTAGCTTCACTTTCCATAAATGTAGGAAGACAGAAGGGAGCTGCAAAACAAGAACAGATTAATATTATTATGCATAACGTGCATGCATGTATTATGGAAAACCATGTTCCCAGCTTACATTTGCAAGTAATGTCTATATCACCTCTCAATTCACTTAAGCATGTTTGCGGCAACAAAAACTAGCATTTATTTCTAAAGTCATACTTCTTCAAATGAAGTAAACTGATACTGAATTCATATTTCCACACAATAATAGCTACATTTAAGATCTATATAATACTAGAATAGATTTCATTTCACATTATATTGTATAACGTCCAATGAATGGAAAAAATGGTTCAAATATGTATTTTGTAGTATAACATATGCAGATCAGTTCAGGAGTTCATAATTGAAAACCAGACCAAACTCAAACAATAACATCAGTACATCACTGTGCTATGTTCTGTCTGAGGGCAACCGAACCAGGTGAACAAAATATCTAGAAGTGATATTTATTTGTTCCTTTCTAACATTTTTCCGGAGGAAATATCATGTTTTTTTTTGTATATGCAAACATGCAGAGGATCAAGTGATTGTATTTCAAAGAGTTTCATGTACATGTTATACACATGCAAATTGGAGAGGACATGGAGTATTTAATGTCACCTCGCAGACAAGTAAAAGCATGAGATAGTTGACTGAAACATTCCGATATAGAGCCAATGTAAAGCAAACCAATAGAATCAAATGGTGAAGAAGGATGGAAGGTATCCAACCACTGTAAAGCTGATGTCTAAGTATGTCCAGTTGATCATCAGCAAAGTAACCACAAGAGAAGCACAGGGCTGAATATGCACCTAGCCATGTCCCATCGAGATAACTGCTCCTGGTCAAACACATTAAGCATTCCCTTCATGATCGATTGGTTCATAACCAGAATAATGATAACTGAACAAAGAAATTATTTTAGTTAGACAGCCAAATGGAACAAGGGATTACAATTACAACAAGGTGCAAAAATAATACCTACAGGAATATGAATGGAATGATCAGACATAGTGATTATCATATCAACACAATTAATGGTCAATCACATACCAAAACGAGAAAAGCATTTTTAGAAGCAACCAATTGTGCTCTTTAAGCATCGCATATTATATCTAACGTCAGCATCCCGTTGATTACTATCAGCATCCCGTTTATTAGTAATCACTAAAATCAAAGTCAATAACGAAGACAAATTTTCACATATCCATAGTCGGATGAGATAACAATGTCACGTCTTAAATAAAAATATCAAACGCTAGCAGCCAAACAACTGAGCATATTTTTTTTTCTGTGCCAAAATATAGGATTTATCCATCTTATTATAGAATCAAGTTTTCCTAAGCAAGCTCCGCCTTCACGTGCAGATTAGGGCAAATGACGTTGTTATGCTTACCATTGGCGCATGTCCCAAATCGGAGATGGTAAAATTACGGTACCTGAGAAAAAAAATAATGCCCTAACTCGTTCGATCCCAGTTCAATTTGCCATTACGACAGAAGAAAATTTTACGTCCAATTTGCATCATTATGAACAAAAATGCAATTGTTCCTTAGCAAGCAAGCAAAACTTATTCTAAGAAAAACGAAAGAGGTCGATTCCTTTCGCAACGAATCAACCTCTAAAGGCCGTTCGAGATTCATAGATCCACCAGAAGCAAGCAAATTTTTTTTTCAAGGCAGAGAGAGAACAAGGAAGGGCAATGCCGATGATGTACCCACGGTGGAAGTGAAGGAGTGGAGAAGGGAGATGGAAGTGTTGACGCAGAGCAGGTCGCTTGATAGTGAGAGGCGGGCCGGCCAGTTCGCGGTCTGGAAGAAGACAATCCCGGCCAACACCGCCGCCAGCTTCGTTCGGTGGTTGCAAACACCTCGAAAGCCACCGACACCTCGAAACAGTGGAGTTCGAAAGCTCATCGGGAGAAAAAAAAATATGATCCAAGTTCCAATTCCACACACCAGTAAAAAAACGGTCAAAGGGTCGAGAATTTGAGTTCTGCTTCTTTTTTCTAAAATTTTAACATTTATAAGTTAGATGGCTCGACATATATAATTATTTACTAATATGTAGGAAAAAATGATATATACTATATAACTTAATTAGTTTAATAATGTATATATATGCATATGTACAATTACTTATTTTGATATAATAGATAAGTATTATTATGATTTACTTAGTATTATATTACAGTATAATTTAAAAATTCCATTATTGATATGTAATACTATGGAATATTAGTAATTAAAACAATTATTATAAGGAAAATTACCCATAATATAATTTATTTGTATTAGGATCATATTAAGATATTATTTACGCTAACTATAAGATTAATTACATATCAAAGAAATTTTTTAACAAAAGTAATATTAATATATTGTGCCAACTTACTTTTTTAATAAAATCCAGATTTTAAATTAAATTAAATATATATGTAGTAGCAAAAAGTAATATATATATATGCTTAAATAATTAAATTATAATATTTTATTTAATATGATCTTTTTATCTAATAAAATAATAATTTATCTCTTTAGTTTTTACTTTTTATTAAAATACTCACTAAAACTTATTTATCTAATGACTTTTTATTTTTTATCATTATATTTTTTATTCAAATATCAAATTTAAACTTTTTTATCTAATCAATTAATTTTAAAACTAATAAAAATTTAATTTCATATATCCAAACACCATGGGAGTGGATGGTATGAGTCACTCAATCTAAGAACAAATAATTTTATTCTCAAAAAGTTCTTTCGACGAGAACAAGTCTCTTTTGGGGAAGCAAATGTTTTTATTTTTTCTTGTTCTTGCACCATATTTGGATGAAAAGGAATAAACACCTTGTTCTCATGTTAACCCATATCAAACACAATGGTCGCGTCGAGACTCCTGAGTCGAACAAACTTAATTATCGCGACAATAATTATATAATAATAACGTTTTAAATAGAAAAAAAAAGATACCAAAAGATAAATGGATTCAAAAGGCGCATATTTTCTAATTCAATTCAAGTTTTCTACCTTGTTTCGTATTTATTCTCGACCACGTACTCTGCAATCCATGCATGCATGCAATTAATATTTTGCTAATATTTAAAACTATTTGCTTGTTTTGCATTGTGGTCTGCTGCAGGCACCTCGCCGTCGCCAGGGGCACCACCAGCACCCAATTCGTCCTCTTCCCGGCGGCTAACTTGACGTTTTACGAAAAGACTCCCTCTGCCACCTTCGTGCTCCGCGTCTTCCCCGACGCCTCCCCCCGCCGCCCTCTGATCAAAGCAGGTGTGTGCCTATATTGCATTCTATTAATTAATCTTGGTTAGATTTTGCAACTTTTACTAATTAATAATACTGTTCGTGAATTCAGTTTAGTGAATTAAATTTGATATGTAAGAAGCTAATATGCGATATTTTCGTGTGTCATTCAAGCATCACATCCTTAATTTATTTATTGGTCTTGGATTACTTTTTTTTGTTCTCGATTAAGGTGCTTGTGTTACTTTGGAACAAATTAATATCATTATATTTTATCTATCTTTCAATTAATTAATTGCAGCTGGAGACGAAGTATTTAAGACCCATTTTGACGTCTTTGTTTGGGTAATTCCGCAAAAGTTTTCTGGGCCCTTAATAGTCGATGTCGAGTTTTTGGATTTGAAGATATGGTCCAAAGTATGTATGAACTCTCCTTCCCTCTCCTTCCTTTTTCATCATAGCATTTTTTTCCCCAAGCATCAGACATGTATTGTATGTATGTATCACCAAGTTCACTTGCCCTACAATTTAACTCATGGATTCAGGACGACGACGACGAGCATCCTTCAATTTCCGGCTGGCCTTCTCATGATGAGGAGCTTCAACAGCTAATCATCAGCACGGTGGTACGCTCGGGTACCTCTTCCGGATGCTTACAGAGGGCATTAACACGGACGTCACCATCAGCACCCCGGACGGCTCTCTGGGGGCGCACAGGGCCGTGCTCGCCTCGGCCTCCCCCGTCTTCGAGTCCATGTTCGCGTACGACTGCAAGGAGAACCAGACGTCCACGATCGAGATGACGGACATCTCCTACGACGCCTGCTCGGCCCTCCTTCGCTACATCTACGGGACCCTGACGCCGGAGGAGTTGTGGAGCGACCGGACGGAGCTGCTGGCCAGCGCGGACAAGTACTTCATGCACGACCTGAAGGGGCGCTGCGAAGAGAGCCTGATGGAGGACCTGAGCTCCGGCAACGTCCTCGAGAGGCTCGCCGTGGCGTCGATCCGCCGGCTCGGCCGTCTTGAGGCGCACTGCTTGACGTACCTGTTCGACCTTTGGAAGATACACGACGTGTGGGGCGTCATCGACGAGTTCTTGAAGCATGCCGAAGATGAGCTGGTGCGGGAGTTCGCCCGCCGCTCGAGAGCCGCAAATGTGGTGATCACAAAAGGCCGACGTACATGTTAGAATTTTTTTGCACAAATAACAAAGGGATGAAATGAGGTGGGCCAGGTGGCATGACAACTGATAAGCGAGTGGATGACGAAGTACGGTAAGTGGGGACCATTTCTCATAACGAGGCTAAACTTATAAATCATTCAATAATTTTGAAAATAGTGGTAAGTGACGTTGATAAGTATTTATTTAATTTATAAGTAGAAAAAATAAATTAGGGATCTTAATTTATTTTGTGTGAAAAAATGAACTTTCTTCGTATATTTTATCTATTAAAATGTTAATGACTTTTTGATCATTTGAATAAAATAATAACTTATAATTTTTTTTAGTACCAAATACATAACTGCTTATTTTTTAAAATCAGTTTTAGTTATTAAACTACTTATTAACACTTCAACTTATCAAATATTTTATATCAGCTAAGCCAAACGAGTCTTGTATTGCAAATGAAAAGTATTATTTTGATAATCACAATCAGCTTGTTTTCATTTACATACCTCGGATCCCAATTTCATATAAAAGACTCACTAAGGCGTTATTTGATTGCAGGTTTATTATCAAAAGAGTAAAAGGACTTATTCAGATGAATTAGTGTTTGGTTAATAATTATTATTTCATGAATAAAATATGTTGTTATTATAATGTAGTGTTTGGCTGAGAAATATTGATGTGTTTTGAATTATGTACCATGTACTCAAAATTATGATTCTCATGGGGTGCGAGAGGACGAAGCCCTTCGCGGTATGAATATTTATATATGAGGGTTAGGATTTTATTATGATGTACTCTTTTTGCTCATAGTGAATTTTCTCTGACGGCAGCCTCCTTTGTCCGTGGATATTTCTCTCTTGTTCACATTGATCAAGAAGATTTTACCATGTTAAATCCATGTGTTCATCTTCTCTTTCCTTCGTTGTTTTGATTGTTCATCGATCCTCGATGTTTTACTCCCAACAAAAAGAATAAATTGTGACATTTTTTTAAAAATACTCGAAATATTCTTACACTTATATATTTTAAAATAACGGTCAAATTAAATTTTAAAAAGAAGAGCACTTAGGATTAACACATTTACTTCTTCATGAAACGTAAGTCGTATGTGTATAAAATGGATCTTACACATACAAAATTGATCACATTTGTGATGTGTACGTTAATTTTTATATGTAAATGAAACCATCAACGAAATGTAGATAATTGCTTCATGCTTTGAAGTTGAGAAACAAGATCAGTAAAGTTATGAACCAAAGCAAATGGATCAAAATAGGTACAATGTTTCTTTGATGAATGCCAACAACAAAGATTGTGTACAAATTATATCTTGACACATTTTAACCATAAGTCCAAGGACAAAACCAACTGCAAAGCTAATGCAAATAGGAAAGATAATTGTGATATGCTTGCAGCCACAAATAGACTCCTCTTTCTCTTTAGCACTCTCTTTGAAAGGTTGAGCCTTAAATGCTTCATCATATTGGTTCAAACAATTAGATGATGCGGCAACATGAGCAAAAAATGATTCATCATATTGGTTCAAATAGCTAGACAACGCAGCATCAACTTCTTCAAATGAACTATATTTCTTGTAAACACAACCTTGGTATCTTGAAACCAGTCGTTGACATTCCACCCATAATTCTTATATCCCTCATTTACAACCCTCAAGGACGACATAAAATTTTTTTGAAGACATGCTAATGTTGATCAAAATGAACGAGATTGCACATTTCAAAATGCTAGAATATTAGAATAAAAACAATAATTAAAACATGACATGAAAATTTTAATCCACATTACATAGAGAAAAAATTACTCTTGCAATGGGCATTCCAAAGTCAAAATGATATATCATTGCAAAGGTATTCACCCTTACGACTCTCATCATTTCCAACTAACATAGCCAGATCAATGTCATCAACATCTATATCAATAGAATCAGGTTGCAATGTCATATTGAAATATATATCACCATCTTGATGTCGCTTTATGAAGTTGTGTATGATACAACAAGCCATCACAATGCATTGTTAAATTTTAAAGGGAAATGGTATAGGTGAACGAAGGATCCGAAATCGTGCCTTAATTATGCCAAAAGTTTTCTTTACACAATTTCTGAGTTGTTGCATGTGTACGATTATAAATGTCTCTGGCACTTTCATACCTTCGACCACAAGTATGATTGAATGTGCTTAAACGATAGCGATTACCTCGATATGTGCCAAAACTTTATTAGAATTTGCATATCCAGAATCAACGAGATAATATTTACCTGTTGATGAAGGTTATGAATGTCAAAGCAATGGAATGAGAATAATGATGTAATAAGTCAACAAAAATCCTTCACAAGTAATACCTTCCGGAACAACAATGCCCCCCCCCCTCCCCCCTTCAACGCACCATCTAAGAACCTTCATATCAGCGGCAGACCCCTCCCAACCCATGCAAAGATAAAGAAACGTGTGGCCAAAGAATGTTGCAGCCATGACATTTTATGAAATTGTTCCTTTGCGATTTCGAAAAAAATGGTTGTTTTGATTTCTTAATTGAAGCAAGAACATGAGTTCCATCGATAACGCCAATTATTTTCTATCATAGCATCTAAGTATAGTTAACAACTTAAATATTGTAATGATCAATGGTACAGAGTATACAACATACCGTAAAATATAGGTATAAAGCTCGATTCCCTCTTATGCGTGGATGGATTCCTATATCTTGGCTTGGTTGGATTATGAACTCATTGTTTAAAGAACATATTGCTTTTAGGCCATTGTTAAAGTGTCGAAAAATTGTTTCTCCAGAATGTTGAAATGCCTCTGCCATAATTCTATTCGTGACACCATGGCCAATACAATATAAAAAAATATGCCAATTGTTATGTTGCAGTGATGTATCACGTGCTCGTTATGATTTCCCTTGATACTAGTAATTCCTCTAACATGAAAAACATATTATTACTCATCCTAAAATGTTGATAGTCCCCTATCAAGATGACCGCTCAACATGTCTGTAATAAGTTGATGTCCTGAGAAAGGTCGAGTTCTACAAGAAATCCTTGGAATGGTTGTCCAAATATCATTTGTAATGCATAATGACATCAATATTCTCACAATTTCATCGCAAAAGTTATCCTCCTCAATCAGAAGCTCCAACAACTTACAAGTATCCATCAATGCAGAATTTAGAATAGCAATTCTATCACAAGAAATAAATGACATAAGAGAGAGCAATGCAATATCCAAGTGAAACACATAATTAGGTTGTAACAAATTATCTAATAAATAATAATTTTCAAATAAATAATGTAAAAGAAGTACACCAAGGATAGAAATTATGTACCTCAAATGTAGTTTGGTGCAAAATGAAGATTTGAAACAAATTTCAAATGTAATATGTCATATCTGAAAGCAAGAAAAAAGTACTAGTAATAAATTACATGTGCATAAGTGATACAATTCATCACCAAACAACCAAATTACACAGTAATATAAGTGATAAAAAAACACAAATTCATCACAAATACACACTTGATAGAAGGAGATAACCAAAAGACAAGTAATAGGTAGCATAAGTGGTACAATTGATCATCAAATAACCATATTACATAACCAACTTGTCCAATATTCCATTTGGCTAGCCAAAATATTTAGTGCATAAAATATAAGTTTTTGAACAAAGTACAAAAGAAGTGAACAAACAACAAACAAAATATGGCCAACACACTATTGTCAACCACATACACATCGTTCCACATAAGTTCAAGTTCTTCTATCTAGAAGCATATCAGGATTGTCCAACATTCAGTGCACCAGATAATACCACCACCGAAATAATAACTTATCTAGATGAGAGGCATATTTAAAACCTATCCAAAACACCATTGTGCATCTCAAACAACAAGCTCCAAAACAGTACCCAAGAGATGATGCACAACTAAATTAAAAGTGTTCTATCAGCTAAGGCCTAGGGGCGAGCCATGCATGGCACTAGGCCTAGGTTGAACAAGGCCAGGAGGAACAAAACCTTCTATTGGGATTACTAGTCTTGCAGTTGATGTGCTAGGCATGAAGGACATAGGATTCATATTGCTCGCAGATGAGGACATGCGATAAAATACATATAGTTGCCACATGATCCATGATTCTAACATAGTGCCTTCACAATGCATGAAGACCCATCGATTGTTTTCATCTTTGAATGACTCCATTGCTACTAGCATCATATCACCAGTTAGATTTGGAAGATTTTGCAGTTTAGCATAACATTCATCCATAGAAAAGACTGTTGGCTTTGCTAGTTTATCACGCTTAAACATTTCATCTATGATGTGAAGTCTTTTTTCCCCTAATTCTGCAACAACCTACATGTGACAACAACAATAGAATTACATTTAGAGCTCTTTCCAGTGATAGAAGTAGGATGAGCTTATGATATGTCATCACTTCGGAGTGTGTAGTACATTGATGATGGGCTATCAAGTGGGACTCCTGCCATGGTTTGATCACAATGCTCATTATTCAAATTAGGATAGGTTGATGTAGGTGTGCTTGCATCAGTAGGATTGTCGTTGATTTTTTCTTGACTAATGTTTAAAGCATTAAAATCTATTCTATCTTCCTCCTCAATAGAAGTGTCTTCATTAGACACTTCACCAATCATAGCATATGTGTGTGCCCTCCTTCCAGTTGTAGTATTTTTGGCAAAGAGGAACTCAATGTCTTCGTAACAGTCCTTAATCTTCGTGTAATCCTTATTTACCTGTTAGATAATATGAATGTTAAGCTGACTTTTCTAATTATTTAATCTATGACACTAGTTATCTAAATTTTAAACTCACCGCAATAACCTCATCCCACATAATAGGTTCTCCAACTATGGGGATATTATGTTTGTAGTCCCAATCCCATCCAGATCGATTAGTAAGTCCATGATAAAGATTGAAAGTTTTTCTGAGAACTTTCAATCTACCTTTTAGATGAGTCAAGTCATAATTTTTCTTCGTGGTGTCATTGAAGCTATTAGTCATTTTCTTCCAGGTTTTAGTAGAGAAAACATCATTGATAAAATTTTCTTCAATGGACTCTTATCTCATGATTGCAATCATGACCAAGTCCATATGATCCGTACAGTTAGGAGTCCTCTTATGAGATGGTCCAATTTTCATTTTCGATATAGAATCAAAATTCATTTGGATTTTTCAAAGATTGCAACGATCTACAATTCATATGACAACACAAGTTAATTATTATATTAGCAAATGTCACTATTCCAGCTAACTAATGCAAGTTAATATATCTGAAATTACATTAAAAAAGCACTATGAGAAATTAATGAAAGAACAAATTAATAAATAGTACACCATCACTTTGCAAAGTCATTCAATGATAAGATAAATGTGTCCATCTTTGTTATCGTGGCATTAATAAGATCCTACCAAGTGCTGATGGCAAGCAAAGACAAAAATGAAAGTCAAAGAACAATTTATAATAAGAAAAGTTGATGTAAAAACCATCATAAAAAATTTTTCGAGCAGAAGCTAAACATCATCACATAAAAATCTTAGGAAAAAAAGTAGAACACAAATTTGAAAACAAATATATATTATTATAAAAGTGTATAACTCCCAAAAAACAAATATGATACTAAAATCCGAAGAAAGTTAATTGAAAAACAATAGATCTAAACACCCACATCTCAAACATGAGCAAAAACAAGTACAATCTCCTTCCTAAAAAATGTCAGCTCAAAAAAGGAGAAAAAAAATGAAGAGAGAACTTTTGAAGCAAAAAAATGGAGAAAAATGTCTTAGCTCAAAAAAGGAGAAAAAAAAGAATGTAAAGCATTTTAGGTGAAGAAAAAGAAAGATCGTGGATTGACTAAAAAAGAGAAGAAAGAGATAATTTTTATATAGAAAAAAATCTTCAAAAAATGCTGAAACTTGTAATATATATGGAAAAATAAGAATGCAAATAGAGCAATCCAAAGGAAGAAATAAAGATCGGTTAAAAAAATGAGGTCAAAAAAATAAATGGTTATTTTCTCAAACCACCTCTAAACTATCATGATTTTTCATATCTAATCTCAAACTACGAACTTTATTTTTTGGGTCCATAAACTATCACGATTTTTCCAATTTGATTCTTCCGTCTAATTCCATCAACTTTTCGGTTATCTTTGATTTTTCACATTTGTGAAAAGTCTATTATACCCCTGCTGCAAGTGTTAGTCTATTTTTTATTAAAATAATATACAATATAAAATAATTAAAAAAAAGACAAGGCTGGAGGCTCTCCCCCGTGTCGCCGGAGCGAAAGAGGGAGAGGGGGGCTCCCCCCTAGCGGGCTCGCCCGCGGTGGCGAACTCTCTCAGGGGGCGCTGCCCCCCCTTCCCTTTCTCCCCTCGCCACGCGCGAAGGAGAAAAAGGGGGGCCGACGCCCCCCTGAGCGGGATCACCCACGCCGGCAAGCTCGCTCAAGAGAGCGCGAGAAAAAGGGAGGCTGGCGGGTGCACCCGTGCCGGCGAACTCGCTCAGGTGCCCCCCTCTTCTCCCTCGCCACGCGCGAGGGAGAAAAGGGGCTTACCGACGCGGGCGAGCTCGGTCAAGGGGGCCGGTTCCCCCCTCCTCCCTTTCCGACACGAAGGGGAGCCCATCATCTTTTTTAAAAAATTATTTTTTTATATTTTTTATATATTATTTTAAGTAAAATAGAGTAATACTTGTAATAGGGGTACAATGGACTTTTCACAAATGTGAAAAAATCAAAGATAATCATGAAAGGATCAAATTGGAAAAATCGTGATAGTTTAAGGATCCAAAAAATGAAATTCGTAGTTTAGGGTTAGATATGGAAAATCGTAATAATTTATGGGCAGTTTGAGAAAATAACCCAAAAATAAAAGCTCATTTGTAAGTAGAAGAATCACGAAAAGCACACAAAAATTGCAATATATTTGAAAGAAAATAAGAATGTCGAATACCTTACAACAACTCAAAAGAAGAAACAACGATTAGTGAGGCCAAGTCGAGATTGATGGAAGAGAACCTCCTACAGCAACACAGAACACAGGAAAAAGGGAAAGTGAGAACACAGGAGAGAGAGGTGAAAAAGAAATGACGGCATGTATATAAAGTAGGGCATGTTTATTCTTCACATTGTTGACCGAACTACCTTTGTGAGTAAAAAAGAGCAGATTAAGTAATTATACACTACCGGTGAAATTGCATAATCTGAAAAAATAGGAATTATAATTCGTTGACCAGATTTACTTATCCAATGGGACCCATCGTCAAAAGCATGCCTGTTTGGCAGAATAAATCAATATTCCATGTCTAATACCCCGACCAAACAGCACCTAAAGGTTCATTTATGCATATTGTTTCTAAAACTCATTGTAGGCTCTCGTGTTAGAAAAAGAAAATTATTCTTTAAGTGCCATCCATATATCATTTGACTTATCAATATCTTTTCTTTGATCCTCATCTAGTGACAACCAGGGCATTCACTTAATTAGTTGGAATACTATACATCTGCCTAAGCATGAAGGAGGTTTAGAAATTAGATGCTTAAATCATATGAGAACTGCTTTATTTGCTTCAAGAGTTTTATCTATTTTAAACAATTTCCAAAATCTTTTATCATCATTCATGATTTAGAAATACCACAATTTTCACCATGGCATCCTTCTCCCCTACTAACAATTCTGCTTGGAGTTGGAAACTTTTAACTCAAGCATTGGACAATATAAAACTTGGTCTCGCAAAGAATATTAGGAATGACCGATCTACTCATATTCATGGATATATTCCTTTTAAGTCATATGCCCACCTATATTAATGTTCAGTCTCCAATTGCTTCTTTGACGACTGTTGATCTTATAGCATTCTGTCTAGAATATTTGTATTAGGAAATAATGCATGTCCGCCCAAGTTGCTTTGGTCAGACAGTCCCCCCAACTATTTGCAGTCGCTAGATTTATTTCGACGGTCGATGAGCAACTTGGGGCGGTTCAAGCACTTCAGGACGGCGGTTCGTGAGTTGGGGCACCGGTTCGCGCTTGAGCCGCTTGCAAAAGACACGGACAAGGCCGATTTCTACCGTTTCTGAAGGATTTTTGCATTATGCCCTAGGGCGACCTTTCCTTCCCTAGGACGAGGCCAAGGCGAGGCGAACAAGGTTTTTTTTTGTTATCCTATTATGTGCAAATGTAGATGCATACGAATGTTTTTTTTGCCCTAGTTGAAGGATTTTTTTCTTTCTGTCCTAGCTGAAGGATTTTTTTCTTTCTGCCCTACAACTGTTTGATCTGCTTTCTTTTGCCCTGGTTCGTTGTGAGCTCTCTCTACCTCCGGCGTTCGTTGCCCGTGCTCGATCTGTCCTGTTCTGCCCTGGTTTGTGTTTCATGCTTCGGCTTATGTAATCCTAGCTTGTAGCTTGTAGAAATTCACCATTGTCGACTTATGTATCCTTGCAAGACCACGTAATCTATAGCATTCAACTTCTAGCCTGGCAACTTTTTTTATATTTTATGTCCTCTAATTTCTGCATGCCAGTTGTCTCTGCAGTCCGATTATTGAGCTCTTTCTCAAATGAGTTTTTGTATTCCTGAATTATAGCATTTTGACCAAATTAATGTATCGCCCACATAGCTGAATTCATGAACCATCAAATGATATGTACAAAGTATGTTATATGTCCCTCATATTATAGTTCATCTTAGCTGCTAGGTTATTACATGGAGATGGACCCAGAAATTATCGTTGAAAATGATTATGTGGGAGAAGAGATTAGTGAGGGCTTCAATGTTGAAGATATCACAGAAGAAGAAAACAACGTCATGCATGTTGATTACATCAAAGCCTACGAAGTACCAAAGCCTTATGTGGGAATGATATTTGATAATGACGAGGAAGCATACACGTATTATAATATGTATGCCAAATTAGTTGGTTTCTCTATTAGGAAGCAAACTTCGCACAAGTCGAAAGCTACGAAAAATATTATCAATAGAACTTTTGTATGTTCTAGAGAAGGACATAAAAGAGTGAGACAAGGTACTGAAAAAGAATTTAAACAAAAAAGGGAAGTTAGGGATGATTGTCTTGCCCATCTATATGTTGCTCTACGGAAGGATGAAAAGTGGGAGATTAGAAAATTTGTGGAAGAGCATAGTCATCCTTTAACAACTCCATCAAAGATGAAGTTTTTACGCTCACAAAAAGAATTCAAGGCTACTTCAAAAGAAGCTATTGCTAACTTACGTGAATTCAGTATGGGTCCATCGAGAATAGCTAGGGCACTTAATATGTCCGGGGAGCCACTCGTCACAGCACAAGACTGTATTGATCATTTGAGAAGGAGAAGAAGAAAATGCAATTTTAATAACGAATGCTTGAGTATCATATCTATTTTGCAAAGTAAGATAAGCATTGACCCAGGCTTTTTTCATAGATGGGAATTGGATGCAGATGGTATTGTTTTGATTTTTTTTGGGCTGATGGAAGACCCAGGGACAGTTATTTAACGTTTGGCGATATTGTTGTATTTGATACAACATATCGGACAAATAATTTAAGAATGCCATTTGCTCCTTTTACTGAAGTAAATCACCACAGAAAGTCATGCTTATTTGATTGTGCTTTACTAGCAGATGAGACAGAAGAGACATTTGTATGACTATTTGAAAAATGGTCAGAGTGCATGTATGAAAAGCATCCGATTTGTATTATTACAGATCAAGATATTGCGATGGGTAATGCTATACGCAGAGTTTTTCCTAACACTATACATATTTTTTGCACATGGCACATTGCTAGGAATGCAATGACTCATCTACAAGATTTATATGCACAAGAAACATATAGAGAAGATTACAATAAATGGTTGTATGATTCATCTAATATAGATGAATTTGAAGAGGGTTGGATTTCATTGAAAGAGAAGTTTGATATTCCCGATGGTCATTGGTTAGAGGTGATGTACAACAAGCGCGAACAATGGATTTCATTGTATTTTAAAGATATTTTTACTGCAGGTATCCGTACCACTCAAAGGACGGAAAGCATTAACGCATTTTTTGATGAATTTGTCAATGCCAACACGTCACTATCAGATTTCGTACAACAATATGATAGGGCTGTTCTGACTCATCATGGACGTGAGGAGAAAGAAGACTTTAAAACCATGAACTCGACTCCTACATACATTTTGAAACACCCATTAGAGGTACACACTGGTAATATTTATACACATGCCATATTCTGTAAGTTCCAAGAAGAATATACAAAATGTATGACTTCGCTTGCCCTCAAGATATATAAAGATGCTGAAAATTATGTTTACTCAATTTACCCCATGGAAAGTTCAGATGAAGGCAAGAACATTGTGAAATTTTGGAACTTTGAAGAAATTTTTATACAATGCTCTTGTGCAAAATTTGAACAAGAGGGATTGTTATGTTGTCATATTTTATGTGTTCTCCACAAGGAAGGAGTGTGATTTATACCTGAGGGATACATACTTCATCGTTGGACTATAAATGCGAGGTATGCAAATGCAAATGCAATTTATGACAAGTCATCATCTTGTAATGACTTCATCAGTCCCATTCAAAAATTGAGTTGGCAAAGCAACTTATGGAAAATAGAAGAGATGGGTTTGATTTCTGCAAAACATTTGCACTTCGGTGCTCCAATAATCGACGATGTGATAAAAAAAATGAGTGCATTCCATGTTCCAAACGTAGTTATGGATGTAAATGAAGCAAACTCAAGTGATATTCATGGAAGTCAACATGTCAAAAGTGAGTTTGTTGCAAGTCAATCAAGTTGTATTAATTTAAAAGATGCCCAATTCGTCATACGTAATCCACTTCGTGTGAAGTCTAAAGGTAGACCAAAAAATGTGAGTCAGATTAAATCTGGCATTGAAATTTCTCTGTCCCAAAAAGAAAAGTCAAAAAGAAGCTGTGGGAAATGCGGGCACGACAAAAGAACATGTCCATCATTTAAGGTAATATACCAAGCAATTTTTTTATGTCAATGTTGTCTAATTTTAACATTGGTGTTTCATCTATACGCAGGATGCTCAAAATGAGGTGGGGGACAGCATGACATATGATAGTTTGCAATGTATTTACATGTCAGTGTTTTCATTTTTTATGTTATTCATTCATTGAAACATGAGGTGTTTCACTTAAAATATTCATATTGACTCATGTTAATATTCTGCAGCTTTCGGTTAAGCTTCTGGTATGGGTTGGCATTAAAACATCACATTTGGACAGCTTGGTCATTTGGACATCTTGGACATTTTTGCTGCACAATGCTCTTGGGAAACTTCTATTACATGAAGATATGAAAGCAATCTTGTGTTGGATTCCATGTTGTTCTAAGAAATTTTGTGTTATTATATGTATCAGAATGAATATGAATTTCGCTACTTGTGTGCTATCAGAAGATGTATTGAATATATGAAAGTACTAATGCGTTCCAGGTGAAAGTTTGTGGAAATTTATGTGTTATTGTATGTGTGCTTTCTCTACTTATGTGCTTCCCTCCATTGTTGATCTGTTTTGCATGTGAAATGGAAGTGATGGATGTCTGTATCTTCTGCTTTGATCAGCTCAATGTTGTGATCAGCTCTTCTTTTCATAGAGGCTTGGTACTGATTTCACTAGTAGAGAAATTGAAGTCATAATGGAGAGTAAGTTGGCGAAATGGCTCAAGTTGCTTGTTTCTCATAATTAATTAGTCTACGGGACTAAACTTGTTGTTGCTCAAAGTTCATATATTCCATCTGTTATTCTTTCTGATGGTTTGTAGGGTGACTCATTTAGATTGTTCGTAAGAGTACTCTTTCACTTGCTGGAAGAGATGTTGAGCCAATTTTGACGGTAGTCTAGTTCAACTTAGTGGTTTGAGCGTAATCGTAATGATCCATTATTATTACTTTTTATATCTAATAGAAGGTTTTGTGAATACAAGTTTTTGTGGCATCCATACTGAGAAGTTTACAGCACGAGGAACTTTACTTGCAAGAACCGTGTGAATCTTCTTTGTCCAATACAAAAAAGTGCCCAAATGCAAGATAATTTTTCCCAAATGAAACAAAGAGATGAACAAGGACAATCAACAATAATAAAGTACCTTGCTACAATAAAACACGAAGAAATCACAGACAACAATATTGAAGTACATTTTACATCATACTCGTCACATGAACATAATTAAGATGGCTATAACACCAAGAATTACAATAAGAAGTTTACAAAACAAATTGAAACCGTTCCTATTAATCCTAACTTCATCTTCAATCCATCCCCTATTAATCATAATTTCATCTTCAACTTGATTCGCAGCTTCCAACCTATCAATCTTGCATAATAAGCTATTAATCACTTGAGTAGGTCGTGGTTGAAAATCAGGATCCATCCATCTAAAGTAGTTGCACGCTGATTCTTGCTACAAAATAAAATAACAGTTAGATACAAGTTACTTATAATGTGCTAAAAAAGTATCATTTTGTTTTAAGACTCACTCCAAAAAATGGACATCCATAAAATCTACGACCAGGATTACTTTGGGTCCAAGATGTTCGTACGACTGCTTCTTGTTGACAATGACATTTGGGTGTTGTCATCTTGTATATCCACAAATTATTAACCTTAAAAAAATTAAGTAAATGATCATAAAATCACAACATGGACAAATTATTAACATTCACAAAAGACTATGTATAGTGCATCCTAGTAATAGGCAATTACATCTAACAACAAAGTAATTCGTAGACATCTAAAGTGACATCATAGACCATTTCACATAACATGCCTTCTCAAACTCAGAACAAATTGATTTAAAAATTTACATGCATACAAATTGGTGATGGTTCCAAAAGCCTAAAATGAGAACATCAAGATGACTACAAAAGATCCATTCAGTGGATCTGGGAGATCATCAAGGACTAGAGGGGATTGCCGGGGCTTCCCTAGAACACAAAATGGACTGCATAAGATCACACTCTATCAACATGCAATTAGATGTCAAAGTTCTAAATCAAGAAAAGTCTTAATGCAAATTTTAATGAGAGGGGGGCTGCCGGTAGCGACTAAACACCGTTCGCGTTCTGCCCTAGAAAGTTTGCCGCATCATTAAGGAGCATCCAAAAAAATAATCATAGGGAAATGAGGCAAATACATCATACCACGACCGTGAGAAGACGAGCTCTACAGTGAACGTCAGAGAAGACGAGCAGCGACCGTGAGAATCTGTGGCGTGGACACAAGCAGCAAACGTCGGAGGCGGAGAGCGCCGCTCTCTCGCAGCGAACTGGGGCAGAACGGTGCCTTGGCCTTCAGCGCCCTAGGGCAGATCATGCGTGAGGCTTACTTCAAAATGCAAAAATCCTTGAGCTAGGGCAGAAAAAACCTTTGTCTGCCACATCATTCAGGAGCATCCAGAAAAATAATCATAGGGAAATGAGGCGAATACATCATACCACGACCATGAGAAGACGAGCTCTGCAGTGAACGTCATAGAAGATGAGCACCGACCATGAGAATCTGTGGCGCGGACACAAGCAGCAGACATCTGAGGCGGAGAGCTCCCTAGGGCAGATCAAGCGCGAGGCCTCTAGCAGAATGCAAAAATCCTTGAGCTAGGGCAGAAAAAACCTTCGTCTGCCATCGACCTCGTCCTAGGGCAGAATGCAGAAATCGGCCTCGTCTGTGTCTTTTGCAAGCGGCTCAAGCGCGAACTGGTGCCCCAACTCACGAACTGGTGCCCCAACTCGCGAACCACCGTCCTGAAGTGCTTGAACCGCTCCAAGTTGCTCATCGACCGTCGAAATAAATCTAGCGAATGCAAATAGTTGGGGGGACTGTCCGACCAAAGCAACTTGGGCGGACATGCATTAATTCCTTTGTATTATTATGAACTACTTTGCTCCCTGCTTGGCGGAAAATATTTTAGGTATTAAGCTGTCTGATTTCCCCAATAATGATACTTAGGTGTGGGCCTCAAAGAATTCTGGGGTTCCTTCAACAAAAGTCGTTTATAACTTTATTAGTAAGCCGCTCGTGCCAATAAGATATGCAGGATAGCTTAGATGGAAGATTATATGGAGCATCAACATCCCCCAATGATACAAATTTTTCTTTGAAAGTGGCTCACAAATGTCTCCCCACCAAACATATGCTTGATAATTTCTTCCCACCAAACATATGCTTGCTAATTTCTATTCTTCCATAAACCATGTGTGCACTCTATGTGGTATTGACATTGAAACAAATTCACACCTTTTCTTTGAATATTTAGTTGCCTTCAAGTCTGGAATCTTTTTTAATCTGATATTGATTATTCCTTCAAATTTATTCCTAAGTGAGGTGAGGGGAAATAGGCAATGAGAGATGTGACATCCAAGTCTCTTGCTCTAAATCTCAGTTTCAAACATTATTTGCTCTTTCCTTATGGAAGATTTGGAAGATGAGAAATGATGCCCATTTTAGTTCCAGTTAAGCAACCGTTGTGGCGGTCTGGCCGCAGGTAAAAGCCTTCTACTATGAATTACAAGCACCCCAAATTTCTGAGGGGACTTCCCCTACTAATAAACTCTCGGTTCATTGGGAGCCCCCATCCCAATCTTGGTTCAAACTGAACTTGGATGACTCTTTTTTTACAACTCGAGGATGGTAGGAGTAGGTTATATAGTTAGATCATCTAATACTAAGTTTATATGTGTGGATCTACTTTTGTGCGCTTTCACTTGATTTTGGAAGGGAAAGTCTAGAACATTCATTGCGGATTGTTGCACTACCGTCGGCGGGTATTATACAAATCATATTGGAGTCAAATTCTACACTTGAGGTGGAGATTATCAATACCAAATCCTCCTATCCCTGATGCATAAAGAACATTATAAATGATATTTGGAGTTGTATCTCCATGCTGGCACAATTTAATTGTAGGCATATTTCTAGGCTAGCAAATGTTGAACTAGGCTCTTTAGCATCTTTTGGTAGAAGATCGGCTATCGATTAGTCTTGACAGGACATCCTTCGTTGGGATTCCTTGACTTTCTTTATAATGACTCTATGAGCTCTTTTGACTAAATTGAATGCATCATTTCTGTTAAAAAAGTACGATATTATTAGAAAATTCATATTTGAATAATAAATTATGAAATATATGGGGTGGAATTATGAAAATTTTATTTGTCTAAAAGTCAATTTTATCTTTCATTATATATTAAGATTTTATAGTATTTAGTGAACTATTTGTCATATCTTTCTTTATCATTTATTTTATTTTTTCTTCTATTTCTTGTTTGGTCTATTTTTTTATTATATTATATATTTTTAATTATTTTTATCTATTTTAAAAGTTAAAAATGAAAGACAAAAGTAAATTACAAATAAAATATAAATAACAAAGTTATTTTATTATAATATTTATTTACGTATGAGAGATAGGAGGGGCTATTGAGGGAGAGACGAGAAAAGAGAAAGGAACACACAAAAATAGGAGAGAGGGTTAATTAGATGTATAATTAGTAATTCCTTCTTATTTTTTTGGTGAAATAAAAAATATGATGTTGTAAGTTTTTTTAGCTATTGTTCTAATTAATATAAAATAATTGTCCAAACAAAATTTATGCCACCCTATTCCACTTCACCATTTAAATTCTTTAAGCTAGACAAGTCCAAGAAAACCCCCATGAAAGAGGTTTGAATTCAACCTATTGAAGAATTAAGGATTTAGTTAGGGTAAATTACACCGATCGTCTCTCAACTTTGGGTGTCGTAACAATTTGATCCATCAACTTTAATTTATAACTAGAATGTCCTCAATCTTTAATTTTCTTACACGCTTGGTCCTCCTGACCGATAATAGTTAGTTTCCTAATTATATTGCTGATGTGGAACAATAAAAAATAAATATTAAAAATATTAAAAATTAATATAAAAAATAAAATGGAGGGGACCGGCTGTCACCTGCCACCTTAGGTGGATTTTGGGACATGGCGGGTTAGCATTGGGATGCACACTGAACAATGGTGCGACGGGGTGCGACCTCGGACCATGTCTGCCCTAGGAAGCATTCGAGAGATTTGGGAACAAAGAAACTACATCCCTATGGTTAGGCATCGATCATGAGGCTTGACGAAGTCTCCCCAGGTGTTTGGGACAAACAGATGTCATTTGGGACTTTAGAGGTATGCCTGGCGCGTAGGTGACGCATATCGGATGCCTACTTTGGCATTCTAGGACACTATCATCCTAGGATCAAATTAAGTGACTCACCTCAATCACTCCTTAGGTGGAGAGAAGTCACGAAGACAACTTTGGCCACCAAGATTCTCGTGCAAGAGGACTTTAGGACGACAACCAATTTTGATGGGAGCGGCGGTTATGGCCGCTATGGCGCCAAGCGAGAGGCGGCTGAGCATGACACTTTAGTGGAAGGCTTACAAGAGTTCCGTGTGGCCAGAGTTGATCAAGTGACAGTAGGATGGCGGGAGGACCATCCGAGCTCCACGCTTTAGGAGAGGAAGTCATGGGGACGCATAGGGGTTTTGTGCAAACCGGCGCCATGAAGGGGCGTCCGGTCCAATCAAGATATTATTCGCTTTGGGCTTATGAATCATACGATTTTAAAATGCATCTTGATAGATAAAGAGGTAGCTATATATAAATCCATTACCGCATTCATATTTTGTCCATATGAGACTATTTAATGAGACCATGGTCCTTAGATCTCATGTCGTTACAATCTTCCCCCATAAAGGACTCAACGTTCTCGTTGAGCAGAGTTCGTGTTGGCCCATGACACGTATTTTTCGTGGCTCAAGTGAGCATGCGAGGTCGGCTCTGATACCATTTTGTAATATCCTTCGGTCCAATCTGGGTCATAATTTGTATTGATTAAACCAATCATTGAAATCCCCAAAATTATACATTCTCGAAGAGCTGTATTCAAGATATTATTCGCTTCGAACTTATGACCCGCATGAATTTAAAACGCGTCTTGATAGATGAATATGGTAGCTACATATAAGTACATGACCACCTTCATATTTTACCCATGTGGGACAACAAGTACTTTCCCCTACTTCCGAGTTCTTCTACTACATTGCAAGTGCAAGCGTTGTGCGGGTGTGCGAACTACTGTCCCACAGACGTAATTCGTGTAAGGCTGACTTGGATGGTTTGAGGAGGAAGAATTGGGGCTGGCACACAAAGTTTTCGAGTAAGAAGTCTTAAGACGTGACATTTGCGCCCCCTGTGAGAGCTCACGCGCCGTCGAGCTCGCACCTGGGCGCCAACCCTCTTTTTCTTTTCTCGCTGTGCGCGAGAGACTCGCGAGGGTGCCGACACCCCCCTATGCGAACTGACGAGCACTCACGGGGGGCGCCGACCGCCCTTTTCTTCCTTGCACGTGGTGAGAAAAAAAGGGGATGCCCCCTTGTGCAAGTTACACATGAACTCGTGCATGGGGCGTTGACCCCTTTTATCTTCCTCGCTATGCGCGAGGAAGACTCGAGAGGGGGGCGAGCTCGCACAGGGGTGTCGGTCCCCTTTTTCTCCCTCGTCGCACCCAAGGAAGAAAAAGGGGGCCAGCACCCCCTGTGCAAGTTTGTCGCCGACGAGGTCGCACAGGAAGGTGCCACCCCCCTACCATTTTTATTTTTTAATTAAATTTTATAATATTTTTATTTTTTTTGTTTTTATTATTGTTTAGTATGCCACATTAGCAACATAATCGGAAAAATTGACTATCACCGGTCAGGAGAACGACACGAGCAAGAAAAAGTAAAGTCCGGAAATAATCTAATTACAAATTAAAATTGAGGAACCGTTGAAATAATGACTTAAAGTTGGAAGACTATTTAGTTGGAAAGAAGTTTTCTTCTATTTATTATGATGAGGTGGAAAGATTGATGACTTTGAAGATAAGCGAAAGTCAATTGACCCCACAAAAGTATATTCATATTTGTTATATATATAATGCTACAGGTATATATTGATAAGTTACATAGAATTAACACTTTTCTTATTTAAAACTAACAACATTTTTCAGAAATAACTTTACATAACTAATTTCATTTTCTTCCAACATTAAATGCAAAATTGGTTTTATTATCCTGAAACTTATTTGATTTTTCTCTTTATATCTTATACATTTTTCTCTCTGGAAACCGCTTCTCTTTTTATTAAAAAATTAAAATGCAGATGAAAATTATTAGATAATAAATTATCCTTCACCAAAAAGATCTCATTGACATTAATCCTATTTTGTTTTTTTATTTCCATTAATGTCTATGGCTCTTTAACTATATTTTTTTTTAAAATTCATTATTATTAGTTAATGATCTGAAACAAAGGTTAGCACAAACTTTTTTTTATAATTTATGAATTCTCACATGGTTCCTTAATTTACTTAGTTAATTGAATTGGGATACTAATTTATAAGTACATGCAAAATATTAATTAAGTAATGCCATTTTTTATTTTTAGATGTTGTAATTTATTAATTTAAAATTTGTTTTTTAATTGTCTATTTTTTATTATTTATAATTTAATTCCATTATTATTGTTAAAAATAGTACGAGATTCACCCATATTAAAATTAAATTTAAACACTTGTTTGTTTTGAATTTCTTTTTGTATGTTATGAAGCTTGAACATCACGTGGCATCATTTTTTTTTCCGAGTTGATGGAAATTCTAGGGTTAAATCATAAAAACCTTAAATTAAGCAGGTCATTAGATCTGGATCACCTTTCAGAAAAAAAAGGTTTCTCTATGTTTAATTAAAGAGATATATGAGGTGTAAACTCAAAAAGGATTTACATATATAGATTCATGGTTGAATGGTAGATGTTCATTTAAATTATTTGATGATGTCATCATGATATTAAACGATTAAAATTATCTTAACTTTATATATTAAAATTCATCATCAGATTTCAATTTATATTGAACTACACATATAAATTTTTTTATGAATTTACACATGCATTTTTATCTTAATTAATTGGAAAACTTGTTAAAATATTTTTTCGGATTTTATCTGTTCCAAATTAATGAGGAAGTACGAAAAAATTATAAGACCACAATCAATCAGAGCCGTTCGCCCCCGTCCAGACATGCATCCGACGTGCCCGCGCATATGCGAATCGGCATACAGGAGAAGGCCAAAATTATTAACACTAAAATGACCAAAATGCTCACCGCCAACGACTCCTCCTTGGCGTACGTACAATGGTAAATGACGTTAATATGTGCACTAAGCGAGGGTAATATCGTAGTGAGCCATTAATCTCCGGCTCCAAGGCTCTTCGGCCCCCCCTCTCTCTATACCCTTGAGTCATTCGTCTTCTTTCTCCTCCTCTTCTCCGATCTCTCGCCGTTCCCAAATTTCATTCTCAGACGATGTCGACCTTCTCCGGCGATGAGACCGCCCCTTTCTTCGGATTCCTCGGCGCGGCCGCTGCCCTCGTTTTCTCATGTAATTTTTCGTATTTTTCCTGCTTTTTTTTGTCAAATTTTCTAGGGAACCATTACGATGCAAAAAAAGGGAAATTGTTTTTTTCATGCGACTTTTGTGGTTTTATGGTCGAGTGCATATGTAGGCATGGGGGCAGCGTACGGGACGGCGAAGAGCGGCGTGGGCGTGGCGTCGATGGGGGTCATGCGGCCGGAGTTCGTGATGAAGTCGATCGTGCCCGTCGTCATGGCCGGAGTCCTCGGGATCTACGGCTTGATCATTGCCGTCATCATAAGCACCGGGATCAATCCCAAGGCCAAGTCGTACTACCTCTTCGACGGCTACGCCCACCTCTCGTCCGGTCTCGCCTGCGGGTTAGCTGGGCTTTCTGCCGGCATGGCTATCGGGATCGTCGGGGATGCCGGAGTTAGGTATATGACTCTTCTACTTCGTCCTTTTGCTCTTCTCTTATAGATCTTTGTTTGTAGTATCACCCGTCGTGACTGAGTTGTTTTGATGGATTTTATAAGCAACCCATTCCTCTACTCATGTTAGTTGAAATTAGAAACAGTTTGTTTTGCTGCTACGAGAGCTGTAAGATTTGTATTCTCTAGTCATGGAGAGGAGAGGTTTGAGATTTGTCCTAGAACACAATTCTTGTATATATGAGCTGTCTATCTTCTAGTTATTCGTACAACATTTGAATTAGGAGCTCTCTGTAATTTGGTATGTAGTTTGTTTTATGCTACTCGTGAAAGAAAGCAAAAGAAATGTTCTGCATTAGATCCGGTTGAATTTATTTGGAAAAAAAGTGTTGACTGTATGCTAATTTCTAGTTCTGGTTGCTTGTTAATTGAGATTTTCCAGAAAATTACATATACCATTTTGTTTAATCTTCAATCAAAATGATCTCATGAAGCCTAACCTTTAACATGTTGGTCTATGGTCCTGTCCTTCCAATTGATAGTCTTGATAAGATTTTCAATCAAGTAAACGATTAGGAATTCAATGCATGGATATGTTACCCCAAAATTAGTTCTATTTTATGGATAGTGTATTGTTATTCCTAACCCAGATTGAAGGAAAACCTTTTAGTATTAGCCTATAAAACACCTATATTTGAGATATATTATCAGATTTTATGTTTTGAACTTTGTACTTATACACTGTCATATTAGACATATATGTTTTGGGTCTTATGGCTTTTCTATGACAAATGAAAACTGATTGGCTGGATTTATCGCTAAATTTCATAAAAAAATGATCCATAGAAAAGTTATTGGTGTTCTATCTCTGCTTACGTGTCATAAGTTCGAATATAATGTTAAATGTGCCTCTGGATTTATTTTGTTTGATTAGTGTTTCTGGTAACTCCGCCTATATTTTATAGCCGGTCCCAAGCTCGGATAAAGGAGGAGGGTTGTGTTAGGCTCCGACAGCCAGCATAAAATCCTGTCGAATCTTATGAACATGGATCAACGAGCGTCGTATGATCCATGTAGCCGACCCCACCTAGTGGGATAAGGCTTTGTTGTTGTTGTAGTGTTTCTGGTAGTTTTGATGAGTTTATAAATGCATTTGATGCCAAAAAATGTTTGAAATAATTTTTTTTAGTTCCCTCTCAAAATTAAATTATTTGTAGTTTTCTTGAACCTAGTGGCTTGAGTAAATCAATTATTTGTTTTGTATCATCCCAACAAGTTTTGGACTCTTCCTCTACAAACAGATCTGGACTCTCGTTTAACATTGCATCATTCTCATCAACCCTTTAGCTCTATAGCAACTTTCTGTCTGTTTTCTTTTGTAAGTTCATCTGAATTTCAAGAGATGTTCTATGTTATTCTTGTTTTCTACTGATTAGGCATATTATAATTGAAACTCCCAGCAATTTTTGTGCAAAAAATGAACTAAGTATTGGGTTAAAAGAATTGTTTTTGATTCGGTGGTGGGGTGGGTTAAAGTTCTATTCTAAATAGATTTAGATTTCCGTACATTATTATTAACAGAAAATGCTTTTTTGTTCTATCCTTTATAATTATGTTATAGGATTGCAGTTCATGACCCCTTATATAAACAGTGATGTAAATGATCATTTTTTTTTTCACTTCTACATTGTTATCTAGTATCTATGCTGAGGATGAGTCAATGTCATGGTGATGGCTTGGTCTTGGAATGGAGAGAAAATGAAGAAAGCTATGTTTTGCTTGACATATTGTAGAACCCTTACATCCCTTGGGTTTGTTGCTTCTAATTTTGGCCAGTTTTGGCTTTTCTGTTGAAGTAATAAACAGAAATTAAAAAAATATAAATTTTTAATCCCTTGACACATCTTTATTGAGATGAGATCAGCTTCATTTGCACATCAATGCAGACATGCTTTTTGGTTGAGCTACATCATAGGCATTGAATGCACGAGTAGTATGTTTTGCAATTAGCTCATATTCAACCAAATAACAAATGTCGCTTCAATTATTTTCAGGGCTAATGCACAGCAGCCAAAGCTGTTCGTGGGAATGATTCTTATTCTTATTTTCGCTGAAGCTCTTGCCCTGTATGGTCTCATTGTTGGTATTATCCTTTCATCGCGTGCGGGGCAATCTCGAGCAGATTAAGAAATATGGAGCCACTTTCACGATGCCATATCGGATGCATACCTGTTCTCATGGATGGTGAATCCAGAACATCTGTTTTTGTGATTATATGTTTCATTTATTCAATCACACAGGCTAGAGCTTAGTTATTTCACTGAAACCCTGGCTTCAGTTATATGATGCTTCAATCTTCTTGTAAAACTTGCATATTCATTCTTCTCTTCTTTCGCAGAGACTAGTAATTTCCAGATTTGAACAATGTAACTGGTGAATCAAATACAGCGAGTCAACTCAAATGATGTTTGCATGTGATATTGTTGTAGCTAATATGCTGTGATCTTAATGTTCTGTTAATAATTTCGCATGTGGTTTCCATCTCTCAAAGAAACATCATGGACTCAGTACCTTGTCCATTACTCCAGACCTGATAACTTAGAGGATGCCAAAATTGCACAAATATTTCATGGCCAATGCTTGATATTTTCTTCAGATCTCTGTGAAAATTGCTTCCAAATTACAATGCCTCAACAAAGATGAATGAAAAAACGAATAGAAAAGTTTGCTTGTGGAAATTTAACATGAGCTTCTTGATTATTAATTCAACATTTTATGATATCACAATCTTGTTCCCGTCGATGCTACGCCTGAGCAAACCTGGGACCGGCCGGTCTGACTTTTGCCGGTTGGAATTTTTTCGACCCAATACCTGACCCGGCCGGAACCGGGACCGGGTCAGACCCGGCAGGCCGGGGCCGGGACCAGGACCGGGTCAGACCCGGTAGGCTGGGTCCGGGACCGGGTTTGTGTCCAGGAATCAGATTCATTATTTCGATGCCAATTTGCTCCAGTCAAAATGATTTTTCACCCAGCATCCTGCTTCTGACAATGGAGAATAGATTGTGATACATATAACTCGTTTCCTCGCAAAAACAAAAAGATTCGAAATAAAACTTAAGAAAATGCTCGTACTAATAACCAAAAGATATCTTTTATATTTGGTGAAAATATTTAGATGAGGGGAGTTTGAAAAAAGCTTTGAAAGAGAGTTAAAAAAAAGGATGAAGACAAAATGGTCCAACAGGAAGGTGAAATAGTGACATTAATATTTTTTAAAATAATGATAAAAACGCTCTTCTATTAAATGTTGATGATAAAAGCCCTTGCAACCAAAGTAAACATTTCCACTGTCAGAGAGAGAGAGAGAGAGAGAGAGAGAGAGAGAGAGAGAGAGAGAGAGAGAGAGAGAGAGAGAGAGAGAGAGAGAGAGAGAGAGAGAGAGAGAGAGAGAGAGAGAGAGAGGAAAATACACCATTGAGCTTATAAGTTCATTTTGATTTAGAATCGGAGCTAAATTAATGGTGACACGAACAGGAGGTGAAGCTTACTGATTGCTGACTGATCATGATCATTGTATTATCTAAGTTCGAGTAGACAATTCGGAAGTACAGAAATAAGTCTTCTTTACAAATCTTTTGTTACAAAACTCTGATAATTTTGAAAGCGTCACGGGTTGGAGGATGATCTGCCTAACTCAGGAAAGGTCCACAAATTTTTTTTTTAATATTCTCATCACAAACTGATCGAACAAAAATCTATATCAATATCATCCCGGTTAACTTATGCTGTTTTGAATTGTCCATCTGATTGCGAGAGGTGAATTTTTGAACGAGAATATTATATTATAGTGAGGACAATTAAGCTATTATTATTTAATCTTAATTGGTCACCAACAGGTTAGCATTAACTTTTTCTCTCAGATCAATTTTAACGCCAATAGATTTTCTCCTCGGTTCAATTAATTTTTGTTGGTCGCTTTATTTTGTGTATTAAGATTGGATACTCATAACTCACTAATATCTTGGAAATAAAAAGAAAAAAAAGATAATTATCTAGTTCTATATGTCTCATTCGGTTAAACTGTATGCTAATTAAGCTACATTTTCATGTCGAAAATCCAAATTTTAAAAAAATGTTAAAAACATGAAAATATATTTTTAAACATTAAAATTAATATCTCTAAATAGTTTTCCTATATTAAATATATTTTTAATATATTTTAGCTGAGGTCGTAGGTAAAATGAGGATGTAAAAACAGAACAAAATTGTTGTTTCATTTCTTCTATCGAGAATTTGAATTTGAATTTCTCAGGAATTTATTTTTAAAATTATTTTATTGAAATTTAAATCAAAGATAGTTTATTATTTGGATAAAATAGGAATTATGAATCAATAAATTAAATGTAAATCGAATCATTTTTACTTGGATAATGAACAAAGATAATAGTTGTAAAGTATTTTTCTTTATCTTATTTGGAACAAAGAAAATGTGTTAGTGAAATTTTTTACGGTATCGAGATTGAGAAATTAGTGCGGTGACGATCGTCAAACTTCATCAACAAATTATCGTGCATTTTGTATTTGTCTATCTCTTCCCTCTCTTACTATTATATTATGCATGCGATTTTATTGTTATTGTATTTCTCGTGGAAAATATTATTGCCTTTCTCGTGTTTTTTTTTATTAAAATCAATTCTAAAAGCATTGCCAAATTGAGCTCGTATTGTAAGAGGCATGTAGTACACAAAATTTGCCATCTCCCCCGCCCATTAACCAAGTTGTCTAATGAACTAGGCCTGCTTTTTATGTCTGCATTTCTATTGCATTTGCTTCCTCCTGATACATTAAATCGTGTCGATTAATTGAGAAGATTTGATTTTTTTCGTTTATGGGCCCTCTTTGTGATGCATGCATAACCCAAATTTAGAGCAATAAGAAAGGGTTCTTATTAGGGTATTGGGAAAGATTAATGAATATGCTGCCCAAGCTGCATGTGTACATAACTTTGTCCGAAAATCCAGCCCGAATTTGACATGATCGGTTTTAAACTTCGCAATCACCTTTTTTTTATTTATTTATTTGACAACATGTCTCTCTCTCCTCTCCTCTCCCTTTCTCCCAACCTTTTTTTCTCTTATATTTTTAGTTTAATATAACATAATTAAGTTTTATTTTTTTATCTTAAATTGACTCAACGATTTGATTATAAGATTATCAGTTACCTCAGTATTCTTTGTTTTGCTATCATCATCATAAATTAGTTAAATTAAGTGCTTTTATCTCCCTATAATTATTATATTGTATTAATTTTTTTTTAAAAAGCTCAACTATTGTAAAGTTTTAACGCAAAGTAATGTTTTACCTTTAAAAATATCTTTTTTCCCAAAAACCCACTTAAATCTATCTATTAAAATCAAGCTTTTAACTGTTATCATCATGTTTTGGTTTATCCAAATATGTTATCGGTTGGGGGATCGATAGGGTTCATTATAATAGGTTTCGGAGATAAGAACAATATTGTCGACCATCTTCCCTGAAATGTGATCTCCGTCTGAAATTATTTTGAGGCCATCCACCGAGATTGAGTTTTTTAAAAATAAAAATTTTAAAAAGATACAACACATAAATTAAGGATTAGCACATCTATTTTTTTTTCTTCTTCTTTATTACAACACAAGCACAGGACTTGGAGTAATAAGATCGAGCACAATTAAAATACTTTTTATTTTCGGTAGCCAATATTTAGAAAACGGTGTCGATTGTCCAATTCACACGACGCTAACGAGTGCATTGGCCACAAGTTTGAAATGTTGTCCACCACAATTAAAACACTTTGTGGATCTAAAGTTGCAGAAAGTTGATGAACTTGGATCGAGGAGCAAAACTCTCGTCCATGCTGCTGGCATGCAAATGCTCCATACCTTTCAGTGGCCACCCCCACCGACAGGCTCCCCATTATATTTTCAATTATCAGATGTTACTCCCCTTCATTCATTTCATATTCCGTTTTCTTCTCCCCTTCATGCCGATTTGAAAACTTTGGGCCCCTTCGGGTGTCCTCACGTTTGTCTGCTACCTGCAAATAAAGTATCATTTCTGCCAGGTCGTGGACTCAAATCAACTCACGACAGGGAGAAGAGGGGAGAGCAAAAAAAGAACGAAGGGGAGAGAGAGATATGCTCAATCAAGACTCAGTGTGTGTGTGTGAGAGAGAGAGAGCCACCCCCACATGGGTTTTGTTTGCTCTGTGGCTTGAGAAGGAAGGCAAAACTAAAAGTGCCGAGCAAAAGGTGACGCTCTGAAATGAACAGCCAATGTGCACAAAGGAGACATGAAATGTGGCGTGGAAAGCTTTGACCACCCTCCTCTCAATTCAAAAAAAAAAAAAGGTGTTATTTCAAATAATTTTGGTAATAATATATATATGTTATATAATTTAAAAATATATATTAGCATTTTCCTCTTCTTAGGTACTTGTGAAACGATCTACTGTAAAGTGCCAATCTTTTTTATCCTCTGCTTGATAAAGTCGGGACTGCCAGGGCCCAGCACATGTGCATCGTGTTTACGGTGGTCCAAGACTAGCACAATTTTTGTGTAAAATAATAAATAATTATTATATAATTAATTTCATGAGTATATGACTTAAATCAGTATAAGCAATTACATGTTTTGAGTGTTATCACTTTAATTCGATGACACAAAATGTAACACCGTTGCAGTAAAATAATTAATATAACACTTTAATTTAAGGATAAGGAGGGACGGATCTACACTTTTAGGGGGCTTAGCCTCTCCTAACTTTATTATTATTATTATATATATAGGATTTAATGGATATACTACGTCCTTCAAAACATAGCACCGTTATACTCTTTTTACCATTCATTTGACGATGGATTTCAAGATATGTTTGGATCAGGATTTTTAAGTAAGTTAAAGTAAGTTCGATTCTTTTCTTTTCCGTGCGATTGCTGGACGATGGATCGAAACTGATGAAGTTGATCTATTCCTCTTTCTCCTTCTCGATGTCCGTGATGAAGTACATGAAGTTGGCAGCTCGGCGCCGATGGAGAGCTCCAAGGCATTAGGGCGGTTGAGGTCGTGCTCAGCACCTTGACGGTGAGGCAGGAGGTGATGTGGGAGTCTTTGAACTAGAAGAGCTTGCCGTCCTTAAGCACGAACCACCGATGACGCCACATCTTGATGTACTTCCCTTGCTTCATGAGCCACCCCTCCACTCGGGGTTGCTCGAGAACTCCACGCCGCCGTCGATGCCGTTTTCTTGGCTCCCTGAACATCGACTTAAATAGGGTTCACATGGTGATTCAAAACCCAGAGAGATGGATCTCCTCTACAATTTTCAGCACAAACTGATGGATCAATCAGATCCTTCTTCTCCTCCTCCACCTCTGGGCGTGTGGCCGAGTGTAGAGAGATACTTAACTCCCATTTGGATAGTTTTATTAATATAGAAGTGAATAGAGCACGGCGAGTGCGAATAGAGCACGGAGCTAAAAAATTGTCGAGCGCAGGGAGATCAAATGAATGAGAGGGAGAGAGAATAGGGCACAATGCTAAAAATTGAAGTTGAATCTCCGACGTCTCTAATAGCACTGAGGTTGTTGTTCTAAAAAATGGCGATAATGGTAAGGAAGAAGTGCAGCATGGGCAGCGACGAGAACAATAGCATAGTGGAGACAACATACATGCATGTAACACTATGAAATTTCACCCTCCTACCACATGACATTTTGACTTATTTTGATCCACGCTACCTACAATTCATTCTTCTTGAGCTTTTATTTACATAGACTGCGGAAGCCAAATAACATTTATACAATTCTTTTAACAGAGTGCGAAGCGAATTGTATTTTCTAACTTTTCTTCTCTAATAGTTCTCCAAAGGTACCTTACAATCAACTTTACATCAGATAATTATAAGGATTTCTAATGACTCATCTTCCATGTGTAAGTTTACATCACCACGGACATTGTTGATGCCCAAGCCTTCACCCTTACTTTTCGGTTAACTACTGGTGGGTTCAAACACAAGGATATGGAATATTCGTGAGTATAAAACTCGATACATAAGACCAATACAATTTAATTAAAAAACTTAATAAAATAGGCAAGCTTTTAGCATGAGATTCAAACCAATTCTATTTTATTCTTTTTGTATTATGTTCTTTTCATATTCTTTTCTATTGTTTATCATTCTTCCTATTCCTTGTCACATAACTTTACTTTTCATTAAATGCAATTTAATTTTACTTCTTCAATGCACTTGAACTTTTCAATGAAATTAGCCTTTTCCAATTTCATTTTACTTAACCTTTCAAGTTTCAACATATGAGTTTTCGTTGATCAATGAGTTTTCTTTGACCAGTTGATTTTTTTACCAGTTGACTTTTATTTCACTAAATGATTTTCTTTGACCCAATGATATTCCTTGACCTAACAAGTGAATCGATCCATAATCATTAATCATGTTAACATGCAATTTTTGTATTGACTTTCTTTCAAACTTGTTGACATTTCACATTATTATTTATCATAAAAATAATTAATGCACATCAAGATTTCATTTTATTTACATATTTTATCTTGTGCCCTAATGACCCATCTTTTCAGTTTCAGTTTGTCATGCATCACAAAATGGCCATTTAACATCTCAACAATTCAAAATAAAACCATTAAAATATTAAGGCAGAAACCAGGCCGAGTTTGATCAGGGCTAGGTCGGGTCGAAGACAACTCGACCCAAATTCTTAAACATAATCTATTCATGCATTATAGGGGAACATAAATCGTGCATTAACCATTCGTCATCATATCTATTTCATTAAAAAATCATATACAAAAGTGAATCCAAATCTTACTTATCCAGACAAAACTACCTAGAACCCCTATTTTTGTACACAATCTTTGAGGAGATGATGATGCTTTCAAGGAAGTGTCCGACTCCCGTTGATAGAGGGTACGACCAGGAGTAGAGGGCCGGTCGAAAATGTCACGCACACACACCAGAGAGAGAGAGAAATTGTTGTTCAAAGTGGAGAGAAAAATCAAAATTTTGATCCCCTTTAGGTTGAGCTGAAGGGGACTAGATGTTTAGTGGATTAAAATTAATTTGTGATTAAGTGATTAACCATCTCTACATCTAATTTTGAATCCCATCCATAATTATATTTAATTATCATAATTAAATATTTTATCTCTTTTCTTTCTTTCTTCTACTCAAAATCTTATCTATACGTAACTTCTCCTTAACCTTTGATTTTTTAACAAAATTTTCAGATTTAAAGTAATCAAATAATAATAATAATAATAATATTTATCTATTTATTTAAATAAAAAAATCTTGGAGTGTTATAGTGCATCCATGTAGAATAATATAAAAAAATTAAGGCTTATATAACAAGGGAATTGAAAAAAAACCATGGCATTGAAAGATAAAGTTGAATAGTTGGCATCTCTCATGGAGAAAGAGTGGGGAAGAACTGCATGGAGGCAGAAAACATCAAAATGAGAGAACAAATTGGGAGGAGAGAGAAGCTATTGGGTAGAAGAAGCATTCGTGGTTCATTTGTTTGCCCCAAAAAAACAAAGACGTTGAATTGACTCAACTCTCTTAAACAATGGATTTAAGTGTTCTTCGAAATCTACCGTTGATGCGCTATCGAATGCTTCTTGATGAGCGTATGACGGTGTTATACTTTGAAGGGCATATTATATCCATTAATTCCATATTAATACGATTTTTTTAAAGAAATTATGATTGCCCCCTCCCCCAATAATAATATACTATATATATATATATATATATATATATATATATATCCTCCTTATTTTAGGATAGCATTTTGTTAGAATAAAAATATTCCTATAAGCCTTTGAAAAATATTTTTTCCCATTAGTATTTAGAGATTTGAACACAAAACATTTAAGATATTCCTAACTTATAGAGTATAGAGGTAGCAATTTTATTTGTTATTCACAATATATCCTCAATTTTTAAATAAAAAATATTTAATTATTAAACATCATATATTATTTCTATTTTAATATATCACATATTTAATTTTACCTACATCCAAAATAAGATTTTTTTATATAATAAATTTTTTTATACTAAAATAATATTTTGAAAGATATTACTATTTAGAATAAAATAATATAAATTAATTATTATGAATATGATGCGTATAAAAATTATCATAAGTTATATCTTAGTTCTGTTTTATCATTTTATTCATTACACTAATTTAACCGTTAAGTTTACCAAATAATTTTTATTAAAATTATAAACAATCACTATATGCTATTATCTAATAGTTAATCATTATACTCTAATTAAATTACTATCCTCTTGTCGAAGTGTTATCCCCTAATAAAACCACTAACTTTGCTAAACAAGATCTATATATGAAAAGATTTATAGTGTAATGCATGCATTTATGGAATATATATATATATATACATATATATATATATATATACACATATATATCAAGAAGTTTGATTTCTTTCTATAACAAATCAAACTACTTATTTAAGTATTTTTAAAAATACTTAAATAAGTAGTTTGATTTGTTATAGAACGAAATCAAACTTCTTGATATATATAAATATATATATAGGGTAAAATGGGCGTGTCACGCGGTATCGTGACCGTGCACGCTTGATCCAATGGCTTAATAGAAGGCCCGCGTTATTGGCCGTGCAGATGCGATCCTACGGTCGATCCAATTTCTCGCGAGATGAAACAGGATATACGCACGCGCATCCCTTTTTTTTCCCCTTTTTTTGGTTATGCCGCTCTCCCTCCAGTTTTGTTTCAATCCCCCTCCCTTTTGGATCTGATCTCCTCCTCCCCCCTTTTGGATCGATCCTTGCTTCATGTTGATGATGGAAGATGAAATGTCCTTTTATCTGGTTCTATGCTATTTTTTCCTTTGACGATATGATTCTTAGTTGTTTTTTTTCTTTTTGCTCTCTCTACCTAGTGAGCAAATCATTTGCCGGACCGGATCCATCTCTCGCCTTTCTCCACTTCCCCGGTTGCCGCGTTTCCCATCTCTCAGTCGAGTACTTGTTTTTTGGATCTAGTTCTATTTTTTTTCACTCTCTCTCCCGCTTATCCCCTCATTTCCCCCTTTTTTCGCTTGAAGATTTGTGTCTCTCTCCCGCTTACTCTCGCGTTTCTCCTCTTCCTCGGCTGCCGCGCGATAGTGTTTGCTTCCCATCTCTGAGGTGAGAGCTTTTTTTTGGATTCGATTCGGTTCTATTCTATGCTGATTTTTTTTCGCTTGAAGATCTGATTCGTTGTTCGCCCACTTTACCCATTTACTTTTTTTTCCAAAGTTAGTGCTATGGTGGAAGCAAATCCCGCTTGTCCAAATGACTTGTTTGAAATGTTTCCTCTAGTGTGTCGGGCGAAGGTATGTTTTTTCTTCTCCAGCTCGAAGGGCCCATATGCGATTGTAGGCCTTGCAAGGATATGAATGTATGAACCTAAATTTCTGCTAGAATTTGTTTATCCATTGCAATTCAGTGCTCCATTTTCACTGCATTATAGTTCTTATTTTCATACGACGTGAGTAGAATACTTTTTATCTTCTTGTGGTTCTCATTTTTGTTTTGTATATGTGTAATTTATACATCTGATTGGCTCCCTCAAAAGATAAATGTTTTTTCCTCTTATTTTGTCTTACTTACATATCAAAAAATGCTTAGGATGCACAAATGTTTTCAACAATATTTTTTCAGTGTTCTTTTTGGCTCTTATATTGTCCTTTTACATTTATTTTGTCACTTGCAATAGCAGATGAAATTAGATTTTTAATCTGTGACTTTGGATCTAGTCTACAATAGCCGATGAATTTAGATCAGGAATATTTCGGAGCAGAAGAAATCAATGAACTTCACGATCAACAGATCGACATTATGAAGTCATATATTGAAATGAAGTTTGATACAGAGGACGATGCATATGATTTTTATAATGCATATGCTAGATCAATAGGATTTTCTATAAGGAAGGATTATTGTTATAAATCTAGGAAAACAAATCGGCCTATTGGTAGAATGTTGGTTTGTTCAAAAGAAGGACAAAAGGATCTTAAAAGAAAGGACCTAGGAAAAGATGCAAAGTAGTTGATGCTGGAAAATGGGAGGTAAAAAAATTTCGAGAAGAACACACACATGATCTTGTGTCGGCACTTAATGTATCAAGATTGCGATTTCATTATAAATTATCAAGTCCTTCGAAGCAAGCGATGACTGACATGAGAAAGGCTGGGATAGGACCTTCGAAGATAGCTAAATATCTCAAAATGTCTGGTGAGAAATTAATAACATCTCAGCATTGCATTGATCACATTAGGACATCAAAAAAGAATTGTGTCGGTAAGGAATGCATGACTGTACTTTCTTACTTTGAGAAAAAAATTTGAAGATGATGAATCTTTCTTTTTTAGAATAGTGGCCAATGAAAAAGACATCGCGAAGAGTTTTTTTTGGCAGATAGTAGATCACAGGATAATTATATGACATTTGGTGATGTCATTTTTTTTGACACAACATATCGGACAAACAAATTTAAGATGCCATTTGCACCCTTCATTGGTTTTAATCACTATAGGCAATCGATATTCTTTGGATGTGCTCTACTTGCTGATGAAACTGAAGATACATTTGTATGGTTGTTTGAAACATGGATAGAGTGTATGAATGGAAAGAAACATGTATGTATCATAACTGATCAAGATGTGGCAATAGGTAACGCTATTCGCAAAGTGTTTCCTGATACACGACAAATGTTCTGCATATGGCACATTACGAAAAATGCTATAACACATCTCCGTGATTTATACACATGTGACAACTTTAGGAAAGAATACAATTTGTTTCAGTCCTTAACTACACAAGAATTTGAAGAAAAGTGGTTGGTTTTGAAGCAGAAATATGCTGTTCCAAATGGCCATTGGTTGGAACAGATGTACAAGAAGCGTGAGTATTGGGTCCCGATTTATTTAAATGATACCTTTTGTGCAGGCATGCAATCCACACAAAGGTCCGAGAGTATCAATGCTTTCTTCGATGGATTTGTCAATTCTAATACTTCACTTGATGATTTTGTCTATTAATATGATTTAGCTCTTTCTACTCGTCGTGAGGTCGAAGAACGTGAAGACTTCAAGAATTTGTATTCCCAAGCCGTCACCGCATCTAAAAGTCCTTTGGAGATTCATGCTAGGAAAGTTTATACTGAAAAAGTGTTTCTAATATTTCAAGAGGAATTCAAGAAAATCATGCACTTGTGGTCAAAATTATTTTACAAGATAGTGAAAGAGTTATTTACTCGGTGTATTTATCAGGAGAGGAAGATAAACAAAAGATTATCGTGGAGTATAATGCACAACCAAGCATTTCAGTGAAGTGTTCTTGTAAAATGTTTGAACAAGAAGACATTTTATGTGCACATGCATTGCCTATTCTTAATGAAAAAAATAGCTTTATGCTTACCGGAACAATTTATTGTCCATCGATGGGCGATGAATGCTCGGTATTCAACTATACACATGGGACCTGATGATGGGCTTGCATTAGGTGAATGTGTTATAACTCCTTTAAGAAAAATGAACTTTAAGAGAAACTGGCGCAAAGTGGCGGAAATGAGTTTGCGTTCACCACAACATTTAGATGTTGGGTTTTCGATTTTGAAGGAAGCTATTCAAAAGTTGTCAAGTATCAAAGTAAGTGATGCGGTTGAATGTTCTTCGGTTGGCATAAATTCAAACCGAAGAGAAGGTCAGGGTTCTTCAGCAGAAGGTTCTCAAGTTATCATACATGATCCATGTGCCAACAAAACGAAACGAAGGCCAAGAAACATACAAAGAATCAAATCGACCGTTGAGATTTCCATGTCGCAAAGTGGACCTAAAAAAAGAACATGCAGCCATTGTTTGACACAAGGGCATTATGTCACTTCATGTCCACTAAAAAGGCACAGGTAAAATTATATATACTATAATAGTTTCTTTTTTCATGACTATCTACATCTACTTACGTATGTAATCAAAATAGGTTCAACAACAACAGAGTGCACATGATGAGCTGTTAAACAACACTCAATGAACTTCACAAATGTATCACAAATTTTGTTGTCCTCTGGTATGTATTTGAATATTTTGATTCAGTTACAGCTTTAATTTGTTAATGATTTATTTTGTTGTCCTCTGGTATCTAGTTATTTTGTTGTTCTCTGGTATGTATCTTGAAACCTCTGAAGCTTTATTTTGTTAATGATTGTGCAGGTCCATTACTCATCATTTCCATAATTCTTTGAGGAATGCAGAGTTCGAAACTTCTGAAGCTTTATTTTGTTATTGATTGTGCATGGAGGATTGCATGGAGAAATGCAGATTATGTGACTTAGACTTCATGGAGGACTGCATGGAGGAATGTAGATTTTGTGACTTAAAATTTTGTTTTGACTTAAGTACTTAGGATGTTCGAATATTTTAGTTACTTGTTGTCCACTGTTATTTGGACTTGTTGTTTAATGATATGGATTCAGGTGGCATGTCACTTTCAATATCATTTCATTTAACTACTACTATTCATATTCTTATCATTTCATGTAAATGTAGATGATTACTAATTAGTGTAACAATCCCATGGGGTTTGGATCTGTCATAACTAAAGAGAAATGTGCATAACTAGAATCATCGGATCTTTGTTCGTTCCATTTCATCTTTCTTCGTCTGAAATTGGATTCTTCATCTTTGTCTGTTGGATTGTCGGGGTGGCCATGGTTATTGAGTTTTCAAGCTGACATAGGATTTGAAGATGTAACGAGAGGGGCATGGAGGGGCGTATTGGACTCAAATACGAATTGTGAAAATATTGTTGTTGAGATCTTGTTTTGTCACTGAGGTAAAACTAAATTAAGGATCTTTCATAAAATCTAAATGGAACTTCGGCTGAGGTAGCCTTTGTATGATTACTGCCAGTGTCCTACATGGTTAGCATGATGATCTCGTTTGCATTACTTGACGAAGAAGTGCAGAGAAATCAGAATAATGAACTTATTGTGTTTGTTTCAGTATGTTTGCAGTATGACAAGATATAATTTCAAGTGAAAACATTGTCTTCATTGTCAACATCCAACTAAAAGCATTGTCTTCATTCTCAACAGCCAACTAAAAACATTTACTAATAAGTGGCGAACTCAAGAAAGAAGATTCTATTAAGACAAAATACATAACACCAAAGTACATGTCCTTCAGAAAAAGTCATACACCAAAGTACATGCCAAATATAAAAGTCGTACAACTAAGATATCATCATCACTATAACTAACACAAGTAAGAAAAAAGTTTACTTCCAAAATGACGAACAAGATACATGTTTTGATTTTTTTATCGTCTCAAGTTCCTCCTTCAAGTGTAGGATTTCAACCTTACCCTCCAACCTATTTATCTTCCGTAGTAATCCATTAATGAGATTCCTATAGTGCTCTTCAAGAGGTCTATCCATCCAACGAAAAAATCGACAAGCTTCAATTACCTATAAAATTTCAATTACAATCTTAGCATCACATAATAAATCAAATAAAAGATAGTTAAATTAACTCCAACTCCATGGTTCTTGCAGCCATAGAACCTTCGCCCAGGGTTAACTTCTGTCCAGGATGTTTTAATGGCCGCTTCTTCTTCGCAATAGCATTGAAGCATCATGTTCTTTTGTGACATACCCTTCACTTGTAATTTTTCTAAACAAGAAAGCTCAAGAAATAAGAATCGAACACAAGAAATCAACTGCAAGAACCAAGCTTATAAAAAGAGTACTAACAATCATAATCATTTTACTATGAAAAGAGAATGATGTGCAAGAACCAATCATACTCATGGTGTGTAATTAGTTATGGAAAGAGAATGATGCTACACTAATAATGCTATAGAACCATTATTGGATGGCATGGGTCGAAATCCCTAAACCCATCGAATAAAAGATTGGGCTTGAAATCATCAAACAAAATAAAAACCTAGGGTTTGCTCAGAACCCTAAACCCCTCAAATCTTGTTGAAAAACATAAATTAGCCACACATGTGCTTGCCGTGGAGAAAGAGAGATGGGGAACACGCTTCGTACTTTGTACTGCACTCGTCTGAGAGATGGGAAGCAAACGCTATCGCGCGGCAGCCGGGGAAGAGGAGAAACGCGAGAGTAAGCGGGAGAGAGACACAAATCTTCAAGCGAAAAAAGAGGAAAATGAGCTCCGAGAAGGGTAAGCGGGAGAGAGACGCAGATCAGCGAAAAAAATAGAACTAGATTAAAAAAAAAGTACGCGCCTGAGAGATGGGAAGCGTGGCAGCTGGAGAAGAGGAGAAAGGCGAGAGATGGAGCCGGTCTGGCAAACGATTTGCTCACTACGTAGAGACACCAAAAATAAAAAAAACAAGTAAGAATCAGATCCTCAAAGGAAAAAATAGCATAGAACCAGATAAAAGAAAGAATAAAAAAAACATACCTTCACCGGTGTGTGGAGGAAATCTTCTGGATCAAGCATGCTTTGTTCCACTGCCGCACTACCTAGGGAGCAAAGAAAAAGCAAACTGTGAGGAAAAGTCAATCAAACTAGCATATAGCCAGATTAAAAAAAAAGAACATCGAAAATTTTTTTACAGCTCGATCAATCATCCAAGGATAAAAGGACATTTCATCTTACCTCATCAACATGAAGCAAGGATCGATCCAAAAGGGGGGAGGAGGAGATCAGATCCAAAAGGAGAAGGGGGGGGGGGGGGGGGGGGGGGGGGAGGAGATCGAAGCAAAACTTGAGAGAGAGCGGCAGAACCAAAAAAAGGGAAAAAAGGGGATGCTCATGCGTATACCCTGCTTCATCTCGCGAGAAATTGGATCGACCGTAGGATCGCATCTACACGGCCAATAACACGCGCCTTCTGTTAAGCCATTGGATCAAGCGTGCATGGCCACGATACCGCATGTCACGGTGTGAAGCGTAGGCCGCGTGACACGCCCATTTTACCCATATATATATATATATATAAAGTTAAATACAATCATTTTCTCATAAAGTTCAACTTGCAAGATGAACATGGCAAATAAAAAAGATGATGATTAGATGCACACATATAAGTTTAGCACGCATTTTATCTAATTTAGTATACTTTATTTGCTCAAAATAAACCAAAATATTCCTAATAATAGTCGCCATAGGATTTCATTATATATAATACATTCCATGCTAAGTAATCAGTTGATCTATTAATTTGAGAGAGAGAGAGAGAGAGAGAGAGTAGAGGTGTTACCCGTGAAGAAATTCGACTCGACCCAACCAAATTTGATTGGATTGGAACAAGAGGGTTTTAGAGGCCAAATCTGATTCAAGTCGGATGGTTGGGTTATCCAATCACCCAATTTTCTTTTTTATTAATTTCTTTCTTACAATTTTATATTTATTTAATGTAAAATATATTATTTAATTTATTTTAAAGTATAAAATAAGTTTTCTAACTATTTAAATTTATTTTTGTATTTAAATTATTTTATTTTCAATTTTTAAAATTTAAAATTTAAAATTTAAAAATAAAATATAAACTTAAAGTTTAAATATAAAAAGAAAAAAATAAAACAATCAGGTCGATCGGATTGGGTTGGATTGATTTGGGTTGGAAAAATCTAATCCATACCCAACGCGACCATATGTTGAGTTGGGATGGGGTCGAATCCGACCCTCATCGGGTTCACATGTTAACCTGACCCGGTGAACATCCCTCGTTGCCACCTCCTCACACGTGCGTGCATAGGTGCTTCCTTGGCTCCATAGTGTATATATATATATAAAGAGAGAGAGAGAGAGAGTATATATATATATATATATATATATATATATATAAGGTTTAATGGGCATGTAACACCCATTTGGTGAAGCATCGTGAAACGCCCCTATCATCACCGTCCATTTCAGATCTACTGCTCATAGGGGTGTTCGACCCGGTGAACCCGACGATCCGACCCAGTTTGGGTCGAGTCGGATTGGTGGTCGGGTTGGACCCGACCCGACCTGACCTCGACCCATGGGTCGGGTCGGGTACGGGTTGGGAAATTCCAATCCGAGTCAACCCGACCCATGGGTCGGGTCAGGTACGGGTTGAAAAATTCTAATCCGAGTCGACCCGACCCGACCCGATGACCCGATTTTTTATTTTATTATTTTTCTATTTTTTATTTAAATCTAGGCTATATTTGCTTTGAACAATTTTTAAAAAATAAAATAAAATGTTTTAAATATAGAAATAATATTTTAATAGTTATAAAACTTATTTTGTGCTTTAAAATAAATATTTAATAATATTTTTATATTTTAAAAATATAAAATTAGTAAGAAAAAAATTAAAAAAAGGAAAATTCGGTGGTCGGGTAACCCGACCACCCGACCCGACCCGAACCGGATTGGGTTGGGTCAGATTTCGCCCCCATGGGCAGCCTGACCCGACCCGACCAGATTTGGTCGGGTCGGGTCAGGTTTGTTCACGGGTCGGGTCAAACCCGACCCGTGAACACCCTTAATTGCTCAGATTAAAACTAACTTAAAACAAAAAAAACCACCTCTCTTCCCTCAAAACCATCGATCGTCGGCACCCTGGCCGCCGACGTCGGTTCGGAGGGGAGGGGAGGCGGCGGCGGCGTCGCAGATCGGAGACATGGGCGGCGATCGAAGGAGAGAAGAGAGAGATCGGGGAGGCGGCGACACTGATCGGGAAGCAAAGAGAAGAACGAAAAGCGGAGGAGCGGCGACGGCGCATATCCCAGGACAGAGGCGGTGAACGCAGAGAAGAGAGAGATCGGAGTAGGGCTGAGCACGGTCTGGGTCGACTCGATCGACGCGGACCGCACCGACCCGAAAAATAAGGAAAATAACTCGGCCCGGATTTAATCCAGGCCGGAACCGGGTCCAAATAATAGAAAACTCGGTGGATTTCGGGTCAGGACCGGGTTTGCAATCCAATACCCGACCCGGGTTACTTGTTCAGTATATAACCTCCATTCCCCTCGCTTTCCTCACTTCACCCTCTTACTTTCTCTCTCCCATCTCTCTCTCCATCTCTCTCCCTCTCCCTCTCTCTCTCACGACGACGGCGGCAACGACAACGGCGATGACTCCGGCCGACCTCTCCTCTCTTGACTCCCCTTTCTCTCTCTACTCGGCCGCCAGGAACGCCGTGATCCGGCACCTGGCAGCCAGATTAGCTGCCAACCTAGCGGCCGGATCGGTCGCCAATGGTCAAATCCGACGCCAGGAGGCCGGATCTGGCCACTAGCGACCGATCTGGGTGCCTTGCGGTCGATCCGGACGCCAGTGGCTAGATTCGGCGTCGGATCGTCCACCAAGTAAGCCGATATGGCATCGGATAGGCCCCCAAGTGAGCCGATACGGCCGTCAGGCGCTGGATCTGGCCATTTGGCCCGATCCTAACGCCAGATCGTGGATCGATCTAAATAGCGTCCACCCTTCTCTGTTTCTCGATGATTCCTGGCCACAAACCCGATCATATTACCGGATTGTCGGGTCTGACCCAGAACCGGATCCGGCTGGGTCCGGATCCGGTACCGGGTCGAAAATTTTTTGACCCGACAAGATTTGGGCGGGACCGGGTCCGCTTAGACTCGGACCCGATCCCGGCTTTGCTTAGCCCTAGATCGGAGGGGAAGGGCGGCAACGGCGGTGCAGATTGGGAAGAGATCGAAGGGGAGGGGCGATGACGACGCAGATCGAAGAGAGATCGGAGGGGAGGGGCGGCGACGGCGCAGATCGGGGCGAAGAGGAGGGGCGGCGGCGACGCAAATTAGGGAGAGATCGAAGGAGAGGGGCGGCGACGGCGCATATCAGAGCGGAGGAGAGGTGGCGGCGCAGATCGGGGACAATGACGATGATTGTAGAGAAAATAGATATCGGAGGGGAGGCGGCGGCGACGCAAATCGGGAAGTGCCGAAGGGGACGTCGGAAGGGAGAGAGAGGAGAGAGAGAGAAGAAAGAGAGGGCAAAGAAGAAAGAGGGGGAGGGAAGTGGTTGTGGTTGGAGAAAATAGTTTAGTGGTTTTGATCTCAGCCGCAAATCTAAAATGGATGGTGATGATAGCAGCGTGCCGCAAATCTAAAATGGACGATGATGATAGCGTTTCACGATGCTCGCTCCACCAAATGGATGTTACGTATGGGGAGAATTATTTTAACGAATTGTTTTCATATGTTTAAGATATACATTCATGACAATTGAGGCTCAATGGATTGATGCAATCGTTATCCGATGAGATCTTCTCATTTATGTCACGTTTCCACAAATAAACTTTTTAGTATTTAATATTCCCGTTTACATACTTTATTTCGAATGGACCTATATATACCTTTGTATAGCTACTCGAATTATGTGATTATTGATCTGTCGAACCGAAAAAATTATAAGATATATAAATGAGTTAATGTTACAAATATTGGGAAGATTTATAATCAGATAATGGAATTTACAAGTTTTGTCTCATCTCATGCATAGATGAAACATAGAAATTTATTACGTGCAACTCCATCACTACATAGGATCCTTATACAATATTATGAGAAAACGAATATGTTGCACGAGATTAACGTAGAGTAATTAAGTTTACTCAATTAATTCAGTGATAAAAAGAGTTTACTTTTACGGTTTTACCCACTTCGTTTCTTTTGGCAATGTAGAATTAATGATCAGATATACATGTGGTATACGAATCTCAAAATATATACGATGCAGATTTTTTTTGGTCGTTATAGAAAATAAAAGAAACTTAAATTATCTGAGTCACAGAATTAAGGTTTAAAGGTATTATGCACTTATTTATTAGCTTTGATTGATTCGACATAAATGATGTTATTTAATTTATGAACTTTAATTTATTAAAAATTATTCTAAATCATTATTCGGACTCTTAATTTTTTATATTTTTGAATGGATTTGTTTTAGAGTGGAATAATTTTTTCGAATTGGTCAAGTTTCTCTTATTTTCTAATTCGTATTTGAATGTCAAAAAAAGATATTGCACCTCAAATTCGTAATTTCCAGAATTAATCCAGAGTATGATTTATATATCCTCCAAAGCACCAAATCCTCAACTTTTTTTTTTTTTTTTGTGTAAGACATTATAACCATACAACTTTCTCAGCCACAAGTTGAACATCATCATCTGAACTTGAGCATCGTTTTTGTTATTTACACAAACCTAATCATGCACCAAATGGTAAACTTCATTCAGCAATAACTCACATACTCTACAAGTCCCCGCACAATGTAGTGATAATTAAGATGTTACTCGATGATCCCCTCGCCAAGAACCCTTTCGATATATATCTTTTTAATTAGTACTTTTTATATACGTATACATATATTAATTGACGGTATATAAACATACACGCCTGATCACGAGAACTGATCATTCCATGTGTCTAGATTCACATAAGACCAAGAGAGAGGACACAAAACATAATGTGATAATTATACTATTTGTATTTATGTAGTGCGTCTGCATGCGTTTGTGCACTTGTTGCATGCACGGAGTAGCCGTCAGAGTTTGGAACGAAGTACACATCAGATTTTAGTTAGATATGGGGAGCTGAGCGCGCGCACACTCGACTTGTCCCTTTCCCGCTCCAAACTCCATCGTCGTTTAGTCCACGGAGACAGCGAAGGCGGAGGTTGCGGTGGCGTTCGTCGTCTTCGTCGTCGTCGCCGTCGTGGTCCTCCTCCTCGTCAGGCTCCTCATCCAGGGCCTCCTGTTCATCCCCTTGCCGCTTCCGCTACCCGCCTCCAGCGTCGTGCTCGACCTCTTCCACCGCGCCAGCTGGAGGAGATGGCCGATCCGCTTCCGCCACCTCAGCGCCCCGGCGCCGCGCTTGGGCAGCTCCACCACGCTCTTGCTCGCCTCCTTGCCTCCGCCCGTTCCCCTCGCCGTCGCCGCGGGGCAGGCGGCGCCGCTGTTGCTGACCGCCGCCGCGCCCGCGCTTGCGGCCTTCTGGTGCCAGGAGGCCCGGCCGTTGTCCTCAAACTTGATCGATATGAAGGAGTCTGAACCAGCAGCTATCAAGTCAGTATAATGTTGTTTTAACATGATTAAGAAAACTCCTTAATGTGATCAGGGAAACTAAAAATTGTTTGCTTAATTCTTGATCCAAAGATTCTGAACTAATCAATCTTGGAACGCACGCATGGAAGTTTCTAATTTAGTTAATGTGTAACTACTGTGAAATTTAATTAATTAGAATATATTATACTTTAAAAGACCCAACAGATTTGGATATATAATTCATATGCATGAACATGATCTTTTCCTTTTTTTTGCATTTAAGGACACGGTTTCCTTGTTTTCATTTATATCTTTATGCATGCTAAGAACGCAACATGATGTCATGGATATAATTAAATACCTCGATAATTTTATTTTCTCTTTTTTGACGACGAGAAAAAAGTACTAAATACGTAAATGTCTCAAAATTCTAACAGCTCTTCATTTGTAGTTAAGACATCCTTTCTTTTTAAAGAAATTAAAAGGAAAAAAAGGGAAGACAAAATGGTTATAATCATTGATGGTCATTAAAGAGTAGAAAGATGCACGAATTTGGCAATCCAGTGATATATGCTCCTCGCTGTGGATTTTGCCATCGTAATTATTACTTTTAACTGCTTAACTATGATACCATGAAGCATACAGTACATATCTCTTTTCTGAACAAAAAAAAATGGATTCAAACTTCTGAAATCAGATTAAAGGATTCAGGTTGACGGGTTGACACAGTACCTTCGAGGCTGTCGACGGATCCGTCCTCATCATGGTCGTCTTTGCCCCGAGGATGGCGAGAGTGGTCAAGGAGATGTAGGAACGAGCCGAGAGCGAAGACTTTCGGAAGCGTGATGACAGGCGGCCGGCTCAGAGTTCTGAAGAACCTGTGTCTGCTGTTCTTGGACACATGACCATGCTGTTCCTGTTTGGCGGCCAACTCGAGGAGCCTCTCCCTCAAGCAAAGAGCACATATCCCTACCACCAGCGCCTTGGGGTGGAAATAGCACTGTGGGTTGTCTTCCCTGTAGCCATTCATGTTTACTAGTAGTTTCAAGAAGAAGGCGAAGCAATACGATGGCCACCTATTAACTTTATGCAAGGGATCAGAAGAAGGAAGAGCGGTGAGAGACGGCAGCAGCGGTGAGAAGAAGAGCGCTGGGTCAGGATTGAGCAGTCAGAGAAGATGGTATATAAATTTATGGGGTGTCTCTGTTCACTTTCTTTCTCCTTTTCCTCTCTGGATAAAGGGAAGGCAGCTGGTCCTGGAAAAGGAGGCGAGACCATGCAGGACAACTAGTGGAAGCCTTCCGGAATCGATCACCCAACGATTTGGATAGCCCCAAGGTCCAACTACCGTTTCATCAAAAGAGTAGCGTGATTACATTATCCTTACCGCAGTCAAGTTTGTGCGGTGTGGTCGGCAAGTGGATCGTTTTCTTACTCTGGGGCTGTAATAATTCCGGAGCATGTGTGCACCAGTACGTAGCTGTACAGCTCTATATCTGTAGTTTCGGGCGTCTGATTCCATCCACCACGGTGGCCACTTGTATTATTATTTGTTTAGCTTTAAGATAGCAGTAATACACCCTTGTTGATTAGGTGGTGTAAGAGAGTACCTGATTCGATTCAGTACAGGTAACAGAGAGAAGAAATTATTCACATGAAAGCTTTGAATGCATTATTAGTTCTTCATTAACTGTACACATCAATGGTACTTCTTTGACCGGATTATACCAAAAAGCAATGCAGGGCCATGTCAGAAAAGGACCTGAGAATGGGGCTCCATACAAAAAGATCTGAACAGCTCTGAGCAAGACGCATGCTAAAAAAGACAGAACTAATCATGCTTATTTCCTTAATGATCTCTGCAAATGATCGTAGCTGTCAGAGTGGTGCCTCTCCCTTCCCTGCTTCCTGGTCACATATGATTTCGAGCTTCATTAAGCTTAAGTTTTATTTGATTTTTTTTCTTTCTCATGACAAATGTCCAACTCCTGGAAGTTAGGTAGTGATGATCTTGTTAATGGAGAAAGATGCATACACGCTGCTGTTGCCCATCATTTAGGCAGCCCAAAATCAAGTCAGAGTCTCAAAATTTTTTTGCTTGTCTTCAAAGATATCCTGACAGGTCTACAGCTGGACCAGGCATCCATGGCGTCTGTGAATTGGAGAAAAGGTAAGGTGGTGGTGGTGGTGGTGGTGGTGGTGGTGGTGGTGGTGGTGGTGGTGGTGGTGGTGGTGGTGGTGGTGGTGCGGGAGATTTGGGGGAAAATACTTGCGTCCTTTTTGAGATCGATGCGCACATGGATGTGGGAGACCACTCGGAGTGAAGAGTTGATGTCATGAGAGACCAAATGCAGGTCGATCAACGTGGCTTTGTATGGTCTTTAAGCTCGGATCAACATGGACAAAGAAAAAGACTCTTGTCTTAATGCATTCCATTGGAAGTATATATTAAAAAAAAGGGGTGAGAGAGAGAGAGAAAGAGAGTGCATAAATCTCTGTATGGAATGTATGTTGCCTTTTCGCGGAAAAACAGTAAAGTTATCAGGAGAGTCTGCAAAGGTTAAGATTTTCTTTTATTCTCAAGGTATTCAGTTCTTTCACAATAAGAGAAGGCACGAGAACAGCTCGCTTGACATGCTGCCATTGTGTTGTGGACCTGAAACTTGTGACTGTGATAAATTCTTGTAGCAGATAGATAGAGAACGTTGGATTGAGCAGACAGAAGTTAGCAATTGGTTGCGTTCATTTCAGATTGTGTAAGTATGGCTTCTCAGAAGTTAGCAATTGGTTGCGTTCATTTCAGGCATATTTTTTAATCAGATGATATCACCTTTTGAAAAAAAAGTATGGCTTCTCTTTCTGTGTTCCCAGGTGTGTCTCCATCTGCTGCGTCCAAGGGCTATTCTGAAGCAAACATTGCAGATGCAGAGAACTTGTGAACAATCTCCATCAGTTCTCAAAGTTCTGAATCATTTCTTTCCATCTGTCAGATGAAACCTTTTCGGCTCTCAGATATTTTCTTAACATGCTGCATCTCAGACAGTAGGCACCAGCGTCAACCCAACTCCATGTCGCTCTCAATCTGATCATGGAAGTACCAGGGGGAATTCCAGGAATGGAGTTTCCTGACAGGCTTCGTTTCGCTGCAACTTGGTCAAGCTGTACTTCGATCTAACTTGACGCAACAAATTTGGAGTAGGACATCAACCTTTTCCACATGAACTGCATTGCAGTTTTGGTGAACAATGATCCACCACCGAGCGTGTTGTCAGACTGTGTACAAATTTGACTGCTGAAGCAAGGGAAATTTACACGAAGTACGAGTCTAATTTTCTTGGGAAGAAGGAAACCAACTTCTGAACTTAGAGATTTCTAGACAGATTGCACGACGGATGTTTGGTTCTGGTGTTAATTTTACACGTTTTTTTTAGATTTTAAGTTTTTTTTTTGGGTTAGCTGGACAGAATCAAACTCCCTAGCACATGAAAAAAAATCCCGTTGGTGGCTTTAAATTTCAAATTTAAGACTTCTTTTTACCAACTGCTAATTATGCAACTGCCAAGGCCACTACGTGCTTGGTCAAATAAGCTCACCCCAAATCCGCATGATTGTTTAAAATAAAAATGAACTATTGACAAGAAAAGATCGATCTAACAAACTTTTTGTTATCTGGATGTTAATCCGAAAATGAGCCGAGATAGATGTTCACAGTGAAGGAAGAGCATCATCTGGCCCTCTGACTTCCAATTGCAATCCCATTCATATCGGCACCAAAATAATCAAGTGATCCTCAAGATTATTCAAGAGAATTTCGACAGATATTTCAACACAAATGCATGGCCAAAGAGTTTATTTATATAACGCGGAAAAATAACAAAATAGAGAGCCAGTGTATTTTAGTTTTTTTCCCCTAAAATCCACATTTCAATTTGATTATTCAGCTTTCAGTTGTATACGCATGCTCTATAGTCATACAGAAAAAGGCTAAACAAACATGAGATTTCATTGCCTGGGCGGTTTTTGATACTTGATCTAAGGCAATTAGGAAAACCTACACCTCTGACAACACTCCATCCCCACCCGATCCGAATTAACGCATGACATGCACACAGGTCTGTTACTCTGAACAACGACGTTTGGATCACTGGTCTCTTCCATTTGTTTGATGATTTGCACCTGCATTATGGAAATGCACATTAAAGCCAACGCACAAGCAAATATTGTTCGAGTAATTCATCTGATGCTCTTAAACAGACCTGGAGGTGCTGTGCCACCCTGTGGTGAGAACATTCCTGCCACAGACCTCAACACAGCAGTAACCTGTTCAGCAGCTTCTCCAGCGTTCAAGTTTGCGTTTGAATCAGATCCAGGGACGGGCTCATTCATGTCCTCCCCATCTCTACCAGGTGTTGTCTGTTGAACCCTGTGGCCTTGAGCAGCCGTAGCCAAATTCCCGATTATATTTCCAAATTCGTTAGGCATGGAAACATTGATGGGGAAAGTGGCAAAAGGGGAACTGCTGCTGTTTGCTGAAGACTGTGAAGCAGAACCTGGACCTGAGGTCATCATCCTCAAAATGTTGCTCATGAAGTCTGAAGGTGAAGCATCCATGGAAACTGATGGGAAGCTGTTACTCGTAGATCCTGTGGACTGTGTGTTTGATTCTTGGTTGTGGCTTGATCTGTTCTGTGAAGCAAAGAAAGAAAAAATAGCACGTATTATCCATCATGTTAAAATATCATCATTTAGAAAGTACTATGCAGTGAAACTCAAAAGACAAAAAAGCAAGAATCCACTAGGTGTCTTAGTTGGTAATCTCACTTTTCAAATTTAATGACATTAAATTTGACATCCAATAGCTTTGTTAGCATAGTCCTCCTCTATGCTATGACTATGATAACATAATGCTTGCAAGTCCAATTTATGAACACCAATATGCTTGAACTTGTCAAAAATGAATTTCTTTTAAGCATATGGATTGAGATGATCTTTTCTATATGATGAGCCAAATCCTCCGATGTCCCATTTCCCAACAGTGTTCACAGCTAACAATAACATAAGTTAAAGCCATGGATGCATCCATATATTCAAATGGGAGAGGGCGACATCACAAATCTCAATGCATAAGAATACATTTTTATCGATATATTAACCCAAGACTACAAGAAACCATAAAAGCCAAAAGGATGAATTTTATAACGATAACATTTTAGTTTATAAAAATTATACCATTAAAGTTTGACAAGTGTTCACCAGAGGTCAAAAGCAATAAATGGAGGAAGATACCAGGAAGCAGCATCCTAACTAGAAGAATTAAATTATTTTACATACTATATACAGCAAAATCTGAAGAGCAGCTTTCGTAAGAAATCCCGCATTATTTATATCCGCGGTGAAACTGGGGCAGCGCATCAATCACTGGACACATTATCAAGAATCAGTCGACTTAAATTTTAGTCAGGATTGATCTGCTGATTATTATCTTTGAGAGTTTTTTTTTTAGGGGTATTATCTTTGAGAGTTAGCTGCTTCTACTAAAACATACCCTTGAAAATAAAATGACTCAGGAAGGTCCACCATAACTGGATTAAGAACTCAGTTCTAAAAAATCCAACATGAAACATTGAGTGGCTACTTCTACGAATATACCTACAAAAATTACTATTTTCAATATGTTAATTATAAAAATTTGAGGCAATTTGCAGAGGAAGGTTGAAAGAGTTAATTACATGTGTGGCAACTATAAACCAATTGTACAAACAAGTGAGAAGTAGTAAAGCACTTGTTTGTTTCTAATACAAACAAGTTAATAGTGATATGATAATCACAATGACATACAATTCCAATACCTTTATGGACCATAGCATTCAAATCAGGCATGATGTAAATCCATATTAGATGCAACAAACTACCTGATTTGATTCATCATGACGATGCTGTTCCACCAGTTTATTGCGTGTTACCTGAAATTTTCTGATATGTCAAAGCTCGGAATGAAAACAGTTGAGCAGCTTCATAACTTAACAATTTGTTAACAGTTGGGCAACTTAATTGATAACATTAACCTGCTCTTACAAATTATCTACATTTAAAATATACCTGAATGTTCTCCAAGATAGTGGTATTATTTGGATCTAACTGCAAGGCTGCAAGATTTAAACAAGATAAATTTATAACATAAGAATTCATGGCTGTGCAATGTGCCATAAGCTTGTACAAGAAACTTTGCCCAATCGGAGTAAAAAAAATTATTATATTAAAATACACCTACATAGTGAAGGGCACAATTTGCTGTTGCTCTATTAAGATACTGCACTATATGATCAAGAGTGAAAAAAGGAACTTCGTGTAAACAAAAATAAGACAGAACATATGGAACAAAAAAATAAAAGAAACAAAATACAGTTTTCTTTCATACACTCATATGACCTTTTAAATAGCCCTTATCCAGGGCATCTTGGTAGTTTCCTTGAGCAAAGTAAGCAGAGCCAAGGCGACTATATGCTTTGCCATAATTGGGATCAATTTCAATTGACTTCAAACAATCCTGAATGGCGTCACTATATTTATGAATTTCTGTGTATGCAGCTGCCCTGAAACAAAATCCTTCATCAGCCTGACGAAGTACTTGCACCATAAGACTCCCATAAGTAATCATAATTTAACAGGATCCTTCTGTTTCACATGACCTAATTGTCTCAGTATCCTGCTTGGAGAATGCAGAAAAAGAGAAAGGCAGAGAAGGATCCATAAAAACAAGAAGCAAGCATCCATCAAACTCCATTTAATCTGTAGATATAACTGATATAAATCATACTAAAAGCCTCCTCATTTGAAGTTTCTTGCTAGTTCTCCATTGGTAGTCTTTTCAATGCCCCGAATTAGATATGGAACAAAGTTCAATTGGGAAGTACCACCTCAAGAAATCCTAAATAATCTAAACGAGCTCATGTCACAAGAAACAAATCTTAGCAAATTAAACTTGCCTATTTAGACAAACAATTTTCAGCTCATTAATGTGACTATCGTTCAAGGTGACCAATAAAATCCACAATACAAGGTTTTCTTTAGGGAAAAATACAAGTTTCTGACTTATATATTGGTAAGTTTAAACTCATTATCGACTAAGAAGTTGAATTCTCAATGACACACGAGCTCTCAGAAATTTGAAATCTGGAAATTTCAAATAGCACCTACCTCATAGAGAGCACAAAGATCATAAACACGATCAAATATTTTTGTTTAAATACTAAAGTCTATTTGAAAAAAAAATCTAATAACCTGCTAACTGAAGCAGGAATCTGGAATTGCAGTTGTATAATCATTCCTAAATATTAGCATACCACGCAATAGCTCAAAACATTTAGAAGAATAATGAACAAAAAGTGAGGAAAATAGATTATTTGGTTTGGGAGCGCATGGACAGTTCTTTGAAGCAATTAGGTTCCATTAGAAGATCTAAAAGAAAACACCATTTGTAAAATCACCATGATATTCAATTCTGTTCAAGTAAGATCATGATAGTAAGCAATTAAAATACAGCCCCTCAAAAATGTTTTCTCTAACCTGTTGCAAAAGTAAATAGCCTTGCCACATATTGATATTGCACAGGTGTAAAGATCAATAGCTTCCAAGTACTGCTTCTTTCGCAAGGCTTCATTGCCTAGTTATAGATGAAAACTAAAATTTGTAAATTTAAATAAAAATTGGAAAGGTAATTTCCTAATAGGAGCCTCAACATGCATACGCAAGCTAATCACATGAAGATCAAGATGCATGTTCTCACATTTAACCAATTCCATTCTCTCAAAAAAAATTTAACCAATTCCATTTACATCATCCTTGTGGAATGGATATACAGAAAATAGTATACTCATTAGATGCAGAGAGGCTGCTTATAAAGATAACTAAAAAAATTTAAGTACCTTTTGACTTAAGGATCTCAGCTAAGTTCATCAAATTGATGTCAATATCAGAGTTTTGCATGTCCTATTGAAAAGAAGAATGGTCAATGTAGATCATGAAAGAATATTGTCAGTCAAATAATATTTTTCTTTCACCAAGATTTTTTCATGTTTCTCCTGATTTTTTTCCTCAAACAAACACTCCAAATGTAGATAAGGAAAACAGGAGTGAAAAGAATGCTGAGAAAAGTGTTCTCTGCAAGAATATGCTGAACATCTAAAACAAATGACGCTCAAGAACATACTTCAATGGCATCATCGAAGAACCGAGTTGCTTTTTCTATTTGGTCGGGTTCTTCAAGTCCATTGTGTGAGCCTTTGAAGAAGTTACTTTCATCAAGAGCAACATAAAACTTCCCAAGTAAATCATCCGTTTCGAGACCTACCATAAGATGGAAAAGGAAAAGACAAAATCAGAAAACCACATCAAAATGTGTATACACTAAAAATAAGCAATAATGTTTTCCTATTGCATTAGAAAAAGTGCAAGGAATTCTTTTAAAAGGTAAAACTGATGCAGGAGCATTTATTTTATATTGGTTATTTTATTTAAAGTTGATGTTTTAGTCTATTAGTCATCATGTGATATGCATGTGACCTTTTAATTAGTTATAAGGGTCATAATTAGTTATAATGGTCATGATTAGAAGTAGGTTAATTAAGGGTGGAGACTGATTTTGGGTTCTAAATCCTTGTAACCCTAGTATTTAAGGCTGCAAATAGGGTTTTCAGCTGTCATTATCTATCTTTTATCAATACTACAGATTTTTATGGTTTTCTCATAACCCTAATTGTTCCTCTATCAATCCTTCTCATCTTCTAGCCTGATTTCTCATTATTCGTGCTGGTTTTCTCTTCTTACTGCATAAAAAACTATAAGGAATTCCCTACGAACTTGGTTCTCCATTAATTATGGATCATTAAACTCCAATACTTCGAAACAATGTGTTCTTTCATCAAGAAAAAATGGTGCTTTTGGAATACGCAACTTTCATTTGTTTCTGAAATTAAGAGATAAATTTCCAAGATATTAATACATAGAATATGAATTACACGATTCCACTTCGCAGCAATGAGGATACAGAAATCATGACTGCGCTATAATAGCAACACATGAAAACATTGATTATATATAGAAGACCACTACCAGCATAGTGGGTCATTCCATGTCAACACAACAGGACACCTTATTAATAGGCAAGACACAAGTTCTATAGGTTGAATCATGCAAGGATAAGGTAAGATTAACATCTATGAGCATGCATGCATCTCATGTATAGCCATCAGCATGCACCAGGAATAGCACCTTACGGCAAAGGTAGGGTGAATCAACTTGTTGACAAGGGACATTGTAGATTATCCCTTGCAACACTGCCATTGTTTATCCAATAAAAACTTGGTGATGTAGCATTAGTAACATTGGCAACATTATCCAGCACCTTGATTACCAATAGCGTGTCAACTATAAATGGGCGACTAGTCGCAGTTAGAATCAGCTTCGTCGATCCGTTACATATGGCATCAGAGATGAATAAGGGTCTACTTGCCAAGTTGCATGTGGTCTGGGAATTCGATCGCTTAGGGGGTACAAGGTAATCTAGATAGATTACAATTATTTTATTTAAAATTCTCGAGGCTCACCACATTACCTCATTTGACTGGAATTGATATCGATAATTTTAATTGCTCTGACAATCTTAATTACCGCCTCATTAGTAATTCAGATGTCTTTTTTAATTGACATGAGAGATGTCTTTTTTAGATTACTAGTTGCTTGAAATGCATTTTGACGAAAATATCCCTTCAATCAAAATTTTTAAATTTAAATATTTTTTAATAAATAAATATCATTCAACTTCATCTTCTTTATTATTTGAAATCTTTTACAAGTAACACTTAATTTCGCCTCGTCTTCTTTTTTGAAATATTGGGGGATCCCTACCAAGATGTAGGCATCCAATTTTATTGAGAGGATAATTTAGAAATCACAAACAATAGAACTTATATACAAAAGGAGCACTAACACCAAGCACCAAATGTGCATCAATCATTCGACCACAACTTTGTCATGCTCAATACATGAGATCGCCTCGTCTTCTTTTATATTTTTTTGAGAAGCCATCTTCTTTTATCTATATTCACTTTTCTATTTTTGCTTTGTTTATTTATAATAATATGTTATCAAAATCTAAATATTTTTTAGGGATATTTTGGTGATTTGTTATCTAACTATTTTCACTATTATTTATATTATTACTATCACGGACGTGCTCTACAAACATTATTTGTGCATAATCATGCATTTAATTAACATACTAAGTTAGTTTGGATGTCCATTTAGTGATATTTGTATATAGTAATTAATATTTCGATTAGAGCATAATAATTACTTAATTATCGATAAACTTTACATAAGGTTATTAGGAATAAATTATAAAATTTCTAAATAATATGATCTATATGTTTAAATAGGATTAAATAAGCTTAATTAGGGTTAAAACACTTAGTTATGACAAAAAAATGTGATGACCCGAATGAACTATTTTTGTTATAAGGTTATACAACGAGTTAAATTCTATACTTTTTTTTTTAGAGGAGAAAGGATGATCACCAGTTTGGTTTTCATCCATGTATATATATATCACCAAAAGGAAACATCATGTACAAGTGGAAAGCTCTCCGGTGGAGAGCCACAAGAGCCAAAAAGTGCTAACCAAAACCTCACTCCCGAAGAAGGTAAAACATGTGGTATACAATGTTGTCCACCTGACATCTCTCCCTACAAAAAATGACCCGGTTGCGCTGAAGCCAAATAGCCCAAGCACCGGCAAGAAAAGTCGCCACAGGAAGCCTCCAGCTCAACCTCTGCGGACCCAAAGCCCTCATGCTCTGCCAGAAGTCCGCCACCGTCAATAAAACACCACCTGTGATGGACGCCGGGACCATACCTCCCGAGCCACCCGGCAGCTGAAGAGCAGGTGCGTGACATCCTCCGCCGCCTCCTCACACATAACGCAGGAGATATCCGCATGCATCGCCCACCTCGCTCTATATACTCTGGTAAGGATCCGCTCCCGTCTTAGAAGCCAAGAAAAGATCTTGACTTTAAGCGGCACACGGGAACGCCAGATACGTCTGCAATCAGCTCCGAAGTCCTCTGAGTCGGTGGGGGCCGGCAGGAAGCGGAGATAAAGACTGTGTGCCGAGAAAACACTTGATACCCATACCCAGCCATCAGCTCGGGACGAGTGAGGATGGAAGGGAGCAATCCGCTGGTGAAGAGCTAGCAACTCAGAAAGCCGTTGATCCGATAGTGGAGACCTGAAGAGGGGGGTCCAGGAGCCGATCCCGGACTCACCCCTCTGAGACCAACACTCCGCTACCGATGCATCAAGATGTGCCGATAGAGCCAGTAGCCGGGGGAAAGAATCCGCAAGAGGCCCACCTCCGCCAAAATGAGAAAACCTCTCCAGACCCGAGTGATGAGGTCATGAATGGCCGCACACGCTGAAAAATGGCTGCAACCCCCCTCCAAAAAGAAGAGCCTCGGGATACAGTAGGCCTAGAATCCCATGAGAGGTCCTGGCCGTAGCAATAGAAGAACACCTCCCTCCATAGGCTGTCATCAGGTCCCATAATCCGGCCCACCCACCGGGCAAGGAGTGCCCAGTTGGTGCAGCGGAGATCCCGAACACCCAATCCACCCTGTGAAGTAGGTCTACATATGCTACTCCAAGCCACAAGATGGGCCCGACGAGTGGGACTGCTCCCCTGCCAGAAAAATCTGCACCTCAAAGAGTCAATCCGTGATAACACCTGCGCAGGCATATGGAGTACCGACATGAAGTATATAGGTAGCGACGAGAGTATTAATCGGAGAAGAATAAGACGACCGCCGCTAGATAAGAGGCGGGAGCTCCGGCCCTGAAGTCGGCGCTCCAGCCGCTCGATAACCGGGGTCCACCACCGAGAGCCGATACGACGATCCGATAGAGGGAGCCCCAAGTATGTGATAGGCAGGGCCCCAACCGGTGTGCGCAACTCTGCCGCGCACAACATAGCGTCCTCCGTCACCATGCCAAAAGGGATGAAAGATGATTTGACATGATTGATCACGACCCGAGGTCGTGCCAAAGAGCTCCACCAAAATAGACACCTGTCTAGCCTGAGCCGCTGAACCCTCGATGAAGAAGACGGTATCATCTGCATACTGAAGCAATGGCACGAGCCCTCCGGCAAATCCACCAAATAGGCCGGAGCGACATGCCTCCTGGGTGGCTCGGGCAAGGTCGTCAACCGCCAATGTGAACAGCATGGGTGCAAGGGGGCATCCCTGTCGGACCCCACGTTGGGGTTGCACCCAGCCCCCAGCCATCGACCCGTTAACCAAGACCGAGAAAGAAGCGGTGGTGATACACCACTTCATCCAGGCGATCCAAGTCGTAGGGAAACCTCGCACCTGTAATGAATACCAAAGGAAGGACCATGAGAGAGAATCATAGGCTCTGGAAAAGTCTACCTTCCAAAGGAAGGCCTGTCGGCTGGTGCGTCTCCAATGTGCTAGGATCTCCGAAGCCATAGCATAGCTATCAGTGATGGATCTGCCGTGAACGAAGGCGGACGGAGCAGGATGGATGAGGTCGGGGAGCACCTCCCGGAACGATTAGCTAGTACCGGAGCCACCACGAAGTATATGGCATTGGATAGAGCAATCGGCCGAAAGTCCTCAACTCTGTCCGCTAGCGTGCGCTTGGGCAACATAAAAAGTAGGAACCGGTTCAAGCGCTCGAAACCACGATTCCCACTCGAGAACTCCTGAATGACCGCCATGACGTCTTCCTTCACCACGGACCAGAACTCTCTGTAGAAGAAGACCGGGAAGCCGTCAGGGCCGGAGGATCCCTCGCTGTTGAGGTCGTGGAGCGCGTCGGTGACCTCTTCTTCAGTGATGGTCTGCACTAACATGGAAGACTGATCATCAGTAAGACAAGTAATACCCCTGGGGAGCCAACTCCAGGCCGAGGCAGGACGTCGTCTGGAGAAGTCCCCGTGGAAAGACGCAATGGCAGTCCCAATGCGGTGATGACCGGTGATCCACTGGCCCATCACCTCCAGCTGGTCAATCTGATTAGCCCGCCGTCGCGAGCTCGCATACAGGTGGAAGAAACGAGTGTTGGCATCTCCCACCTGAAGCCAGGTCTGCCGGGAGCGCTGCCTCCACTGAATCTCCACCAACCTGTCCTCCAACTGTATGGTCACCTGGGCCCGCCTGCGCTGGTCCACCTCGGCCTCCGTGAGGTGGCGGGAGTCCTCCCGATCAAGGCGGGCAATGATCCCCAAAGCCTCGGTCCTCCGTACCTCCCGATCCGTCCGGATCTGCCTCCGGCGGTCTGAAGCCGGAACACTTCGCCAATGATTGGCCACCGCTTGACTGAACCCCTCCTCCAAAAGCCATGACCTCTCAAATCGGAAGAGGGAACGCAGATGCTGCCCATCTTCGGATCTCCACAAAAGAGGTGTGTGATCCGAGAATGGTCGGTCCATAGCCTGAATAGCCGAAAGCTGGTGCGCCTCCACCAGCTCCAATGAGCCGAGGAATCTGTCAAGCCGGGATCTCGACGAGGGAGCCGCCGTGCTCCGCCAGGTGAAACGGCAGTTCGCTGCCGGGAGATCCGACAGCGACTGGGAGTCAATAAAGTCTCTGAACTCCTCAGCCCCAAGGTCTCTCCCCTGTCGTCTGGAAGGACGATCATCCATGTCCAGTGTGACATTGAAGTCGCCACCAATCAACCATCGGCCATCAGGAAGATGGAGGCGGGCCGCCGATAACTCCTCCCAGGGAACCGACCGAAGAGAGCCCGAACAAGGGCCATATACACATGATAAGAGATAGGCTGAACCATCAGAGCTGCGCCTCACGTGGGCCGTCATCGAGAAACGGGCAGTCCAGGAATCCACAAGGGTGAACTGGTCAGCCCGCCACCCGATGATACAACCCCCCGATTGCCCCACCGAGCCAAGGCAAATGTGCTAGGTGAGCCGAGTGCCACCAATCTGCTCCCACATCTGAGTGTTGCACTCCATAAGCTTAGTCTCCTGGAGGAAGACCACATCGACCTCCCATTCCCGCAGAAAACGGCCAAGGGTTCGACGCCTCCCCGCGTCCACAAGGCCACGAACATTCCATGTGAGAATCTTCATAGGGAAACTGTAGTCATCCCGCCCGTGGGTGAACTTCGACCCACTACTGCACGCCGACTGGAGCCGCCCCGAGAGAGCACCAGAAACCGCTGGGAGGGGCGGTGAATTCCCAGTGGCCTCCGGCGCGCCTCTGGCCGCGGGCGGGGTTGTCACCTAGACAGGCGAAAGCCGGCCCGGGCAGCGACGTCCAGAACATCAGCGTCCGAACGACCCGGAAGGAGAGAGGGCTCGCTCGCCGTATGGTCGACCTCCGGGGGCGTCTCCAGAGGCATCAGGGGTAACGCCGAAGGGGGAGGAGGAAGGGGTGTCCTGCTCGCCGAGGACCCCTGGATCTCCTGGGACATGACTGCCGCGGTGGCTTCTAGTGGCGCGGTGGTGGCTTCCGGTGGCGCTGCGGCGTTACTGGCGTCTGCATGGCGGCGGCGACCATAGACTCTTGTGGACGCCGCCCGGCGTCCACCTCAAGGGGGGGATGAGAGCGGCTACTGCCGGGAGGCTGGTGAAGGGAGTGGGTTGGGGGTAGTGACTCGCCGGAAAGATGGGCCGACGTCAGTGGAGGCGCCGGAAGAGAGAGCATCGAGGGAGGGAGGAGTGGAGGGTCGTCCGGCCCGGGTCGACGGGAGGTGGGGGAGCCCGGTCCGGGTGGCATTGGGGGTTTGGGTGCGGCTTGAGCTCGGGTCGGGTGTGCGTGGGGTGCGCCGGGTGGTCCGATCATGGGGTTTGGAGGGGTGTTGAGTGTGGGGGCTGGGGGGCTGACGTGGTGGGAAGGAGCTGAGTTGGCAAGATGAGTTGATGACACGGGTAGCTGTGGCTTGATGAGGTGGTTGAGGGATGATAGTGGGTGGGGGAGGGGGCTGGCTCAGATGCCCGACAGCTGTTCCGGGTACAGCAGCTGACACTGTAGCATGTACAGTGTTTTGAATTGAAGTCGGGCCGTACAACCTCTCACATGCCCCATCGTGCTCTTCGATGGGCGATGTCCGGCCTTGCTCCAGTGGTGCAGCACCGCCGGCGACGACGTCAGCCCACGAGGCTGTAGCAGCGTGACGCCGGAGTCGTAGCAGGAAGGACGCGGTGCCACAATGAAGGGTGACGGTCGGGGGAATGGGTACGCCAGGCTGCATCGCCACCTCCGCCGAGACGGCCGATAGGTCAGGCGAACCCATCGCCGGCAGGGAGAGCGACAGCGGACAGCCGAAGGAGCGTATGACCGCCGCGACGACATCAGGCAGCAGAAGGTGGAGAGGGAGGCCAAGGATGTCGATGACAGCCCTGTCGCGCGTCGGCACAGGCACTGCACCATCACTCTCCTTCCAGGGGCGCCACTGGACGCGGCATGCCGGCGAGACAGGGGATGCCATCGCCAACAGAGTCTCGCGCTGCTGAGGGGAGCCCGGGACCAGCAACCATGTCGCCGGCGTTATGCAGCTAAGGTGGAAGGGCGGCGAGGCGCCAACACTCGCGACGATGGCCGTGCGAAGGGCCGGCAGCTCCGGGGATCCACCGATCGATTCGCCGACCAGACACAAAAGTAGGAACTCTTTGACGCTCTGCATCTGCGCCGACCAGGGGACGGTTACAGCAGGCGGCGGCGCGTATCCCTCAGCGTTATCGAGCAGAGGAGAGGTAGGCATCGACGTGGCAGATCGCCGCCGTTGAGCTTGAGGGCAGAGGGCCCTCCGGTGGCCATCCTGTTTGCATTCTAGACAGCGAACGGGAGCAGCGCATGATCGAGCGAAGTGTCCTTCGCCCAGACAGCGAAAGCAATGAGTGGCCGGCCTGCGAGACGATCGTGAACGGGAGATGGCTGTCCAGCCATCACGCAGATGCTGGAGTCGGGGCCGCATCGTGCGTGACTGTGCGATGAGAGGGATCCTGCGCCTCTGTCACAGGTTGCCGGAGATGTGGAAGGTGGAGCCTCCGACAGGGAATGTCGGAGACGGCTGGTGGCGCCACCGGCAGGGGCTGCCGGAGACGGTCGTGGGTCGTGGGTTGCGTCTCAGCCTCTAGATTTATTTTTCATATATCATTCTATACTTTTTATAACAAAATATAATGAACTCTAGTTTTCAGAAAAATTATGAACTAGTTAAATGGACAAGCATAAAGAAACATATAAATCAATATTTTAGTGACATACAGTTTGTCAGGACACAAACCTTATGTCAGATTGCCTTAGATGTTATGACTCTCACTTGGATTTAGATAATGATATTTGAGGGTTGAAAATCTTAGGATGTCTACTTTCTAATTAATCCAAAATCAGATTTGCCCATGTGGTTAAGAAATTATGAATTATTTATTAACAAGTACTCAGTCTGAAATCCTGAGACAACATCTAGTTAAGCTTTGGAGAATTGAAAAGTTTCAAGTATGGAATTGCTTATGAATATGAATACCTAAAGCTAGAAATTGATATTAGAGAGGATTACATGCATTTTAGGGTGCATAATCATTCATGCATCATGAGCATGCATTGCATATTACCTTATTAGTGATTGAGAAGTAAAAAAAAGGCATTATTGCTTGTAGGAAAACATCAAGTTACAAGTGAAAGGGAGGAAATCTAATAAACCTCCTTGAAGTGATAAAGTACAAGGTGAGTGGGTAAATTTACAACATAGTAAAATGTTATATGTTAGTTCTTTTATTTTTATCTTAAGCAAAGATTACTATTGTTATTATTGAAATATATCTTGAGCTATGAAAAGTAGTTATGATATATTTCAAGATTTCATATGAGATGGAGTATTATCTTACATCAAAATATATTCAGGGAACAATGCTTGTGAAGTCAAAATAAGTTTTATTTGATAATGATATGAGATTATGACATGTGTATTTTGATATTGTTAAACTCCATGTGTTCATTAGCCATGCTGTTTGAAAAAAGTTTTTGGGACCGCATTCAATATACATGAAGCCTTTAGAGCGTATATCAGGTGTCTTTGCCCTTTGGGGGCTGCTCTACGTGCATGTATTGATCCATGACTTGCTCTGCGTGTCTGAGATTCTTGATTGTGAAGCTCTACTTAACTGTATGACACACAATCATAAAGGGATACGCATTGACCCATGATTTGCTCTGCATATCCGTGACTCTTGATTATGAAGCTCTGCTTAACTGTATGACACATGATCACAGAGGGATACGTATTGACCCATGATGAGTATGTGCAATGACACGTGTGTGGAGTTTAATTATGAAAATGATGATATTTTGAGTTACTTTTACTTATATGAGATTTCATATGATTTGACAAGTTATGTTATATGTGCTATGCTTTAAATGTTTTATCATATGGAGAATGTGGTTATTTAATGTTATATACACTCATATTGTTCCCCTATGTTGTACTTTTATTCCACTCACTGAGCAAATGATTGTTGTTCACAATACTCATCTTAAATTTTTCAGATAATCGAAAGTTCTCAAGTTGAGTCGATTCGAAGCTTGATTTTGATGCATATAGAAGAGGTCAAGCCGCTGGAGCACTTTAATCCCCCTTCACTTTTGTCTTTGGAAGCATGCATGTAATAAATAGTTTTAGATGTTGTAATTAAGTTTGTGAGAAACTTTTTGTAAGATTGTATAAGACTTGATCCTGTGGGGTGTTACATGTGAGATAGGTTGTGAAACAATGATGATAATATGTGAATGTCATGTCTTATAACTTTTATTTCAACTTTGATGAATATATATATATATATGCATCTTTTGTATGTATTGGCAAATACCACAAGATAAGGGAGGAGGTTTTGTCGATTTTATTTTCAGAATTGCTAAACATAATTAAGGGATACAATAATTGGGATTAGAACTTAGTCACGGAGTTAGGTGTGACAATTACTAGTACTCAATGTTGTTAAACTCTCGTGTCAAACTCTTAAACTCACGAGTTTAAGAGTTTATGTAGGTAAAATTAATCAACTCAACATAAACTCTTAAATAACTTAGAATCTTAGATTTTACATAAAAATTAATTTAAAAATTTATGTAGAATTTTATAAACTCTTATAGAGTCTATACGATTCTACACGAGTTTATACGACTCCATACGATTACATACAATTATTTATTTTGTACAATAAAAAAATCTTAGATGTTTTATTTGATTAATATATTTGTGATTGAGAAGCATCATGATTAGAAATTTTAGTGCTTATTTACTTATTTTTATTTTCTAGTTAGTTAATATTTATTAGTTGTAAATGATAATACTTAATTTGATTACTTTCATATTTATTTCATATGAGTAAAATTAGTCATCTATAATTTATGGACCATAGATATGTGTTTGTAAGTGCATAAAATTACTTTAATAATTAAACTTGTTTGGTACATAGACAATGAATTTATGAGTCGATTCTACGATACGAGTTTATCGGATAAAAAACGAGTTTACTTAAACTCAAGAACTTGACAACACTATAATGTGATATTACTGATAATTTAAGTAGTGGTAATCTATCTATCTAAATTACCAATTAATTAAATCGATAATGCACCAAAAGGCCCCTTAAAGAAATGAATAAGGTACTAACCAAGTGGGTGACCCAGATAATGGACCATGGTGATGACATCTGGTTTGTTACGGTAACTGTTTGTTATGAATACACTTCATCCTAGGAGAGTCGCATGTCAGTTCTGTATGGAGCTTCTTCATTTGGTGGGGAGTTGTACCAGTGATGATAAAACTACGACTTTTTTCTAGCATCTTTGGGATCTGGTATGGATTAAGATTTCAGGAGGATTCCTGGTTACATGAAAACTTCTTTCAATGCAGATTGTGAGACTAGATGTGATCGCTCATGATAGACACGCTATAATCACTAGATACTGGTCAGGACTCTGTTATCTAACACTGTTTGGACTCTGCAGTTTGCTTTAGCACTTTCAGACCAACTGTTGGAAGACTCCTGAGGACAAATCTCCCAACATCTTAGTAATGACTCGTGGATTTGGTCTGCTGGTGCTGGAGAGTTTTCTGTCCATGTGGTGAAAAAACTATTGAATAATAACAACCAATTGGATTGATGCTGACTTTCAGATTTGACCATGACATGGTGGATCCCGGATTAAAATTTTTGTTTGCGTCTTTACACACTACTTACATGATGCTGTAGCCTAAGCTGAGCTTTATGTCTTTAGCAATGCGCCGGAAAAGGACATCGGTCACCTCTTCTTCGGCTGCATGATGGCAAGCAAAGTGTGGCCAGATATAGTGACTGGTGGATTGACTTCTAGTCATTAACAAACTTTGTGAACTTCAGATTTACCGGTGGGCCCAGTCAACGAGTTCAAGTTTATGTTCCAAAAAGGAAACACGTGACACCCTTTGCCTTTTTGTGGCCTGTTTGAGTCCAACATAATGGTTGTAACTGACCCAGGATCTAATTAATGATGTTGTGGCTTGACTAGCCAATTGACCACTTTTTGGTCACTATCGTTATTCGCATTGGGTGAGTACACATGATTATCATCAATGTGTTCTGAATTGGGCCCCGGTTCTAATTGGAGATGATACACCTTCGAATAGGAAGATAACGCCAATTAGGGGTGAAAGTGGTTCGAATCAGGTCATTTTTTCAGACCAAAAAAATCTTCCGCTATTTTTCAGATTGGGTTTTTAAATTAAGAAAACCACCCTAGAATCATTTGTAAAAAAGAAAAAATCAATGCCCCATTAAAGAAAACAAGAGTGATATCTACCTTATCTTGTTTTACTTGTACATGAAGAAAACTGCCTAGTTCTTGACTGCTGCTGAGTTTGGTAGTTTTCCTCTTCATGTAGCTCTCAAAGTGTAGATGAAGGAGAAACTCTTCTATCAGGTTTGATGGAAACCTTTATTCCTTAATCCTCTCTAGATCTCATCACCTTCTCCAGCTACGACTTCTGTGAGAAGTCTGCCATTGAAGTTCTGTCGCCATCTTTGCTGCTAATCGATGGAGCGCCCTATCACTCGTTCATTCCTTTTTTTTTTTGAGAAGGTAAAGGGTGTGGGGTAATCTGTCTGAGTTTCTTTAACTTTTTCCTTCTTTGAAATATTTAATTGTTTTTTTTTGTTTGATCATTGTTCTGCACCTTTTTTAGATCAAAGTTTTGTTGAATTATGGAAGACATACCAAAAAACGTACCCATGACATACCCATTAAGAAAACATATAATTTAAATAACGAGTACGTATCCTACCCATACCAGGTATGTAACCTGTACACTCTCACTAAAATTTCATCTGTGTAATTGCCAAATCTACTTTAGTAGACCTAAGAAACAATTCGATGTGATTAGTGATGTGATAATTAAAAGAAATTCAGAACATCTAAAGCTATTTGAATAAAAAACCATACCTCTGAGGGAATCCTCACTGGAAGTTTCAATCTGATCAAGAAAGCAAAAAAGAAATTAAATACAATTGACAATGGAGATATCGACCATTGGTACAAGTCAATTATATGTTATTTCCTTGTTCACAAAATGTAGATACAAGGGAGAAAATAATTAGAGGAAAATAGGGATGCAGCACTGCACATCCTGCACCTGGTGCGGACCATTTCTAACCCATAAGCATAAGTGATAAAACCAAGTATTCAATCAGAATGAAAGCAAGAAGCATTCAATATGGCAAGTAGTCACTCTGCTTCCTGCATTGCATATGTTTGACTAGCACCTCTTAAGAAAAGGAAACATTCTTAGTGTTTTTTGCATCTTTTTATGTGTGCATTTTGCAATTTCATAAATAGAAAATATTGGCACCATTGGGAGCTATTTTCGATATGAAATATACAATGCAATTTAGAGCTTTGTAGCGGAACCAAGCATGTTATAAACACAAATGTTTGGCAATGTAAACATACAGGCAATAAAGGGTAAATGGTAAAAGTATATATTACTTTATATATTTAAGGCATCCCTTTTTACCAATCACCTATATGTTTAACTTGTGCACTTCTCAAAAAAAAAATTGTTTAACTTGTGTCTTTGAGATGAATTTTCCACTTCCATTCCATGTATGGGATTAAACTACACAGACTAGGAAAAGTTTCCATAGTCTAGTCTACTTCAAAAGGATGGCAGAGGTATAAGAAAGGTACCATAAAGGACTGAGAAGGGAGAGAATTGGAGCTAAAACAATAAACATATACGATATGTAAAATATACAAAAGGACCAATACGTGTGTGTGCGTATACATTGCGAGAGAGAAGACCTTTTCTGTGTTCATGGGTTCTGAAACTTCTAATTCGCCAGAAGTTACAGTGGCATTGGATGTGTTGGCTGTTGATTTAGAACACAAATCCGATCTCAGTTTGTGTTGTTTGCTGCCATCCGCTGACATGAACAAATCGATCAAGAAACCAGGTCTGGGCATTTCATCTATGGATGGTGAGTTAAGATCAAAAGTGGTAACCAGACAATCTCCCGCAACTTCAATAGCTTCTGAATCAACTCCGGGAGCCAGTTCCACTGACCTAAAAAGAACTCTACATGTTAGAAAGCATCCAATTTGATTTTAATGTCATCATATGTGAATCTACTTGAAAGTTTTTTGCTACATTAAAATTCCAAGAACACAAACCGTGGATTGGTTCAACACCAAAATGGGAAGACATCAAAACCCAGAGTTATTTGAAAGAATTATAAGACTTTATCCTCCCTCTCCGCAGAACCTATGAGCTTTTGGATATTGTGATTGTTAATACACACACACACACTGTGCAATTTTCACATAACTTTGAATTTTCGACTTTTTTTCCCCCGAAAACGAAGAAAAAAGTCGATGATTCACAAATTTAGAGACGGCGATTTAATTGGAGATGGACGAACCGGAGTTGAGGAATTCCAAGAAGGAGAGGACGATTCGTCGGCAGGTCGGCGAGTCCGATCGCAGTGGCTTCTCCATTCCGCTGCTGTTCCTCGTCTACCCTTTCCTTCCACTTCTCGTCTTCGTCTCGGTTTCTTCCCTCGAGACTTCGGTGGAGTTGGAAGCGGGTTGACGACTCGGGTCGGACGAAAGCTCTCTTGGAGAACAAAACTGAAGTGCGCAGGGGTCGCAGGCTTTTGAACGATGCAGACACCGTGGACTTAGGCTATAGAGACAGGCCTAAAGCCCACGTTACACACTATATCGGTTGTAACTCATCAATGTGTCCTGTAAAAAGGAGCAACTTATTAACATTTTAAAGCAAAAAAAATCGTCCTGAAAATCCGACTTAGGCGGTTTCAATTTTTAAGACTAAGAAAATAAAATTTAAAAAATATTATAACCATTAAATAAATTATATTAAATATTAATAAGTCCAAAATCAATTCTAGAATTCAATTTTCTGAGCTTAATAAACATAGTTATCACATTAAATTTCCAAATATTTCAGTTAATTTTATATTTTCATAGACTAACTAATAATGCTCATATTCACCTACGATAAAAAAATTTAAGTAATATTACCCAACTTAATTAGGGCGTTAAATAAAGTGTAAAACTATGAAAATTTATTTGAAGATAAGAGTAAATGTTTAGGATTTAATTCTATTTTTTCGGTGAATAGAGAGGTTGAAGTGCTTGTGTTACATAGAGAAATTAAAAGAAGGTGGGTACATAGATCCCAAGGCATTGACAAACAGATTTCTCCCCCAAGGGTAGTTTAAATCCTCGGCGGAATTTGAAGCTAGTATTGCGAGATGATCGGCGCAGGAGTTGGCTTCACGTTTTATCTTCCTAAAAGTAATTGATGGAAGCAATCAGTTCCCTCATATGATGACTAACATTGTCGTTGTTGCACAGGAGGTCAACGGCTTATGCAGAGTCAGATTCCATGACTATTTGTTTGTAGTCCTTGTCGAATGCGAGTTTAAGTCGAAGGAGAATGGCATGTAATTCAGCTTCCAGCACCAATAATGCAGTTGTAGAAGAAATCCTCCTCGCTAGCCAATCGCCTCTATCATTTCTTATTAACATGTCTGCACTAGCTCTTGCCAACTCACTTCGGTTTGGACGAAAGCAAGCATCGATGTTGGAATTTACGCAGTCTTTACTCTTTACATGGTGGCACCCAGATCCTTTCATCGCCTTGGAACGCTGGGGTGATGGTTTTAAGGGCCCAAGACCTAGCAAGTTGGAAACCTTCAACCTGCTGCAGGATCAAATACACATTTGGTTTTGGATGCGACTGGGACTGGTCAGCTGAGAATATATTGCTGCATCGCCATTTCCAAGAACACCTCCCAAAAATCGTGGACCACTTAATTTCAAAGTGTAGGTTGATCCCACATTGGAGATTAAAAATGAGCCAATCCCTTAATTGTGCCAAGTTAAATCTTTTTATTAAGTTGCCCGGAAAAAGTGAGTTCCAATTGCCTGACTATAATCTCTGAGGACATGAATGGTCTTTGCCATCTTGCAAGTTTCAATGATTGCGAAAAATGTTAAAAGTTTCAATAACAGGAGCCGGCTCAATTCCTTCGTCTTCCGACTCAGGGGGTTCGAGAAATTCTGGAGGAAGAAATTCCTTGAATGTTACCGGCTTCCTATTTGCCGCGTCAAATCTCTGAGGACATGAATGGCCGACTCAGAGATGCTAAGACAAAGATGGCAGTCATTTGAGCGTGAGAGACCCCTTTTATGCCTTACTTCGTTCGTTAACATCTTGCCATGGACTAATTGCCATAAGAAGTAGCGCCATCGCATTATAAGATTCCAAATGGCCTCCTTCTCCTTCCACGAGCTTTTTGCTTGTAAGTTATACGCAGATCTTATGCTATAGACGCATGAAGATCTCGTCGGGGCTGCTTTTAAGAGGGGGTATGGCTTTTAATTGTACTAATGTCGACTGCGATAAGAATCCCCGAAGCTCATTCCACTTCCAAGAACCATCATCGGTAATCATTGAGGCCATCAGTCTTCTTCTCCATTGGTAATGCGGCAGATGTCCTGTCAATTAATTTGCCCAAATGCGTAAGCCAATTGTCCGTCCAAAAGTGTACTTGAGTTCCAGAATCAATTGTCCAGTTAGAGCGTTGTGAAACGCAATTCCAAGTATGTTGTAGACCTCTCCAAATCCTTGAATCCCTCTTGCCTGACCTCAATTCAGAGCCCAGACCAAAATGAGCTTCATATTTGCCTTTAAGTACTAATGTGCAGAGAGTCATGATTCGAGTGAAGATTCCATCCAATCTTAACTAGAAGGCTGATGTTAAGCAGATCGAGATTTCTAACACCTAAGAGGCTAAGCCACCTCTGTCTTTCAATTGGATACGTAGAAGATTTGGTTAAACCATATTAATATGATTTGGAGTACAACATTTTGATTTGTGGACACACACTATGGAAATTATTTTCTCACCTACACTAATAATGTATTCATGCACTACCTTACCTTACACCTCACCTACACACTCAACTAACTTCATTATTTCACTCATGCACTTCACCTCACTACACTTACAACCGCACTATTTCATTGCTTGATGGATGCAAGAGCATACATCTCATGCCTATTTATAGGCACCAAGGCACTTGTTTGTGAACTAAACTATCAACTATTGGCTAATGGATTATAGTGTAGCCAATTGTTTTTAGCCATGAAAATTAATTTTGTGGGCAAAAACTTATAGTTAGAAATTTCTAGTGGTGCTGCTTGTTTTGAACACTCCCCCTCAGCACCGACTTAATTCTCTTTTATACATGTTCTTGATGTTATGCCAAATTATTTTTCAAAACATTTCAAATTTACTACTATTAAGTCATTTAGTAAGTGTGTCCGCAATTTGCCCTTGTGTCCTTATGTATATTAACTTGATATTCTCTTGTAGTACTTTCTCTCAAAGAAAATGATAGTGAACTTCGATATGTTTTGTTTGTGCATGGAATATTAGATTTTCAGCTAAGCGAATTGCCGATTGATTATCACAATATAACTCCACCGCCAAATCAATTGACTAATGTAAATCCATTAGTAGTTGTACTAGCCATGTGCCCTCTTGATGTGCCATTGCACATGCTCTATATTCAGCTTTTGTAATTGATAAGGATACAGTAAGTTGCCTCTTATTGCACCGTGAGATAGCTCTCGATCCGAGGCTAAATATATAGCCAGTAGTAGAATATCGTATATCAAAATCTCTATCATAATCGGCACCACAGAAGTCACTTAGGGTACATGCTATATTCTTCTTGTAAAATATCCATAGTCGATTGTGCCCTGATATATCTTAGTATTCGTTGAGTTGCTTCAAGATGAGGCTTTCTTGGCTCTGCATGAATTTACTAACAACACCAAGTGTGATATCCAGACGTGTGAGCGTGAGATATATTAGGCTTGCCACCAATTGCCTTAGTATAGCATAAATTTGTGTTTACCTCCGTCGATGTTGAGATAGGCTTGCAATCGAGCATTCCAAATTTCTCGAGTAGATCTTGAGCATACTTCTGCTGACATAAGAATAACCCTTCTTTTCTTACTGCTACTTCAAGACCCAAAAAGTGTTTCAACTCACCAAGATCCTCCATTTGGAAGTGCGTAGAAAGATTCTCTCGGATTTGATGGATCTACTTGTCATCATTTCCTCTAATAATTAAGTCATCAATATAGACTAGCACGATTGCTAATTTGCCTTCTTGAGCCTTCACATATAAGCTAGAATCAACTGGCATCATCGAGTAGACACATTGTTTCAAGAACTCCACGATCTTTCGGAACCATTCCCTTAGTACTTGCTTGAGCCCATATAATACCTTCTTCAATTTACATACATAACTTGGATCAAATCCTTGAGGTTGCTCCATATAGATATCATGATCTAACTCTCCATTCAAAAATGCATTCTTCGCATCCATTTGCCATAACTTCCATAATTTGCTTGCTACTAAAGCTAATAAGACATGTGGAGTGTGATCTTTGCTATTGAGCTGAATGTCTCTTCATAATCGAAGTCATACTTTTAAGAGAATCCTCGGGCTACTAGATGAGCCTTGTATTTTTTGAGTGATCCATCGGGCTTTCTCTTCAGCTTGTAAACCCATTTGCATGATATAGGTTGCACATCGCTTGGCTTTGGAACTAGATCTCATGTCTAGTTTTGATGTAGAGCTTGAATCTCTTCTCACTACTAGAAAAACGCTGATTACCGACAGTCCGAACCGTCGGTAATCAGTCCGAAAATCGTCGGTAACGTAATTATCGATGGTTTTTTAGTCGGAATCGATCCGTCGGAAAAATGCTCGTCGCAAACCGATTTACGACGGTTGAAAAAAATTCGTCGAAAATATCGACGGTCAGAACCGTCAGAAAAGTCTCCGGCGGTTTGAACCGTCAAAATTTTCCGACGGTTGCAACCGCCGAAAAAGTCCCCGGCGGTCCGAACCGTCGAAATTTCTGACGGTTGCAACCGTCGAAAAAGGCCGGCGGTTCGAACCGTCGCAACTTTTCGACGGTCGCAACTGTCGAAACTTTCGACGGACGTTGCAACCGTCGATCTTTCGGCGGTCGCAACCATCGCAAATAATTTTTTAAATATAAAAAAAAATTAGCGGCCGAATCGGACCGCGGCTAGCTCTGGCCGCTAGAGGCCGGATCCGCCGTCAGACGGCCGATCCGGCCGCCCGCGATCGATCCGGCCGCCCGCGGTCGATCCGGCCGCCCGCGGTCGATCCAGCCGCCCGCGGTCGATCCGGCCGTTGAGGGCCGGATCCGAACGCCGGACGGCCGATCCGGCCACTGGGCCCGGATCCGGCCACTGGGGGCCGCTTGATGGATGCAAGAGCATACACCTCATGCCTATTTATAGGCACCAAGATGTTTGTGAACTAAACCATCAACTATTGGATAATGGATTAGGGTGTATCCAATTGTTTTTAGTCACATGAAAATTAATTTTATGGGCAAAAATTTATAGCTAGAAATTTCTAAGGGTGCTACTTGTTTTAAACAAGAAGGGTATTCCAAGCAATTGGGCAAACTTTCCTTATATTAAAATTGTGTCCCCATATGAATGTACGTTGTAATTTTTTCATTTCATCAATAACACATTCCAGAAGGAGCATGGATTGCATAATATGCGATGGAAAGGCCTGCACAGCTATTGTGCTAATATAATTCTACCTGCGAACAATAAGTTGGCTACTGTACATCCAGCAATTTTGTCCCACATCTTGTGGATTACCGGCACGAATTGTTTCATTTTCATTTCAAGGAATCTTCACTGTAGGAGACATAATGCAATTCATGATAATTTCTCGAAGAGATGATGGCATACCCATTGCTTTCGGTGTGTCCGCGATGAACCTCCAACTGAGTCGATCGAACGCCTTTTTCCAAGTCAACTTTTATTGATAAAAATTGTTTCTTGCCTCGCATACGACTCATGGTGTGTATCATTTCTTGGACAATGATTATATTCTCGTGTATGCTCCTACCAGAATGAAGCATGATTGGTGAGGTCCAATAAGCTTTGGTACGAGGCCTTGTAGACGCAAAGAAATCACCTTGGTTAGGAGCTTATATGAGGTGTTGCATAGGCTTGGGCCTGAATTTGTTAAGGCTCTGCGTTTTGGATTTTAGGAATTAAATGACATATGTGGAATTGATGCTCTCTATTGAATTCTGTGAATATCTCTTTGATGTGCCTTACAACAGTGTTGCCTACCGTGTTCTGATTTTGCTAGAAGAATATGTTTGGAACCCATCGGTCCTAGTGTTTTAAATGGAGACATTTTGAACATCGCCTTCTTGATTTCTTTTATCGATGGTGGCCTACTGGTGGCTTGAAGTGTAGCTGCATCAATGCCAGGAAAGCTTCTTTGGTTGTGTGGATTGTCATCGGCGTACAAGTTCTTGTGGTGCTCCACAATCATATTTTGTATTTCATCGGGGTCTTCAATCCAATGTCCTCTTGTAGTCTTGAGTGAGTTGATATGAATTTTCTTTCGCTTGATAATTGTGCACGTGCGAAAGTACATAATATTCCTATCCCAGAATCTGATCTAGTTATAGTTAGATTTTTGGTACCCGAACATTTCTTCTTGTGTGAGCGCTCTTGTCAAGAAACGAGCTCCCTCGTGGATCGTCAGAGATCTGATCGGAGAGGAAGAAGAAATGTGCGAAAGCAAGAGGAGGAAGAAGAGAAAAAATAGAGGAAAGAAAACTAAACTAATTCTATTCAAATGAAATGTCGATCACAACTAGTTAAGTAGCTATTACATGAACCAAGTATCTATTTATACTACTTAGCTATCTGTTACAAAGCATTATACCGGTACGAGAAAGTAACAATGCTACAAAACAGAGAGAACATGTGGCTCTGCAATTCTTGTCATATGGTGAACTGGTACAAAAAGCAGAAGACAAATTGGAGAGAGAGCAGAAGATGTGGTATATCTTCTAACATCCCCCTCAAGTTGATGGCGAGAAGATCTATGAAGGACATCAATTTGAAGACCAGGAAGCCGCGATCAGATACAAAGTTGTGACGATTCGTCAAACAATGAAGCACTTCATCAAACATCTACAATTCGTCGAGCATCTGTACTATGATTCTGTCGAGCATGGATGACACGGCTGCTAGAGAACCACCCAACATGAAGCAAATAAAGAGAAACTAACTGCATTCGACTGACTGGAAGAAAAAAGATAGGAAGAACATAAAGAACTAAAAGACGACTAAAGAAAGAAAAGAAGAATGGACAAAGACCAACAAAAAATGATGAACAAAGGAAGAGACGAGAGGAAAGAATAATGACTAAAGAGATCAATGGACGAATAGAAAAATGGATGGAAGAGAATCAGAATATATGGCGATCATCTGCTTGGAAGAAGAATACGATCCATCACCAAATGTGGAATGCTTTGAACGTAGTTCCATTGCCGGAGAAAAGGTGACCTGAGGATCATTTATGAAACTTCCATCGCTGCAGCTTCATTCGCCAGCGAGAAATGATAATTCAAAAATCTGAATTCAAACATGCATTATCTACTTGCCGGAGACCATATAGAAGAGTGGCGGATCATAGAAGAAACGAACAAGAAACCAAAGAACGACCAACGAAGCTAAGGATAGAACTAACAGATATGGGTCAAAGATTTGCGGGAACAAAGGTAACATAGGGAGGATAGGAAAGTAAGATGGAAAAATGAACGACAACCAGAAGAGAGAACCAAAATCATTTCGTCGAACACTTGCTGGGCGTCGGAAAAACAGAAGAGAAAATACGAAGGAGAAAACCTGAGAATAAACTTGCCAACAATAGATTGGAACAGATGATGATCGGCAACAACCGTAGCGTCATTGGAACTGTCAAGGAAGAAACAGAGACGAACGGAGACAAAGCCATCTCCCGATCTCGAAACACAGAGACAGAGAAGAGATCTAAACGGAAGAATCAAAGAAGAGGAACTGACGACTAAGGAGAAAAAACAAGAAGAATGAATCGCAAACGAAGAATCATAAGATCGGAAAAAATGGTGGAAAAACATAGATGCCGATGCATATGCCTCTTGATGTCAATCTTGCTGATCTGCAGCAGTGCGCGATGAAGGCCTCGACCAGATCTCGTCGATCAAGACTAGATCGTCGTTGACCGGGACTTTCTGGAGCCATGAAGGATGACAGCAAGACTCTGAATCCGGTGATGAAGAAGCGACGATGAGCAGCAGCGATGCGGCAGCCGACGGAGAGGAGCTCTGAGGGATCGCGATCAACCTCGCTCTGATACCATATCAAGAAATGAGCTCCCTCATGGATCGCCGGAGATATGATCGGAGAGGAAGAAGAAAGGTGCGAAAGCAAGAGGAAGAAGAAGAGAAAAAATAGAGGAAAGAAAACTAAACTAATTCTATTCAAATAAAATGTTAATTACAACTAGTTAAGTAGCTATTACATGAACCAAGTATCTATTTATACTACTTACTATTTGTTACAAAGCATTATACCGGTAAGAGAAAGTAACAATGCTACAAAACAGAGAACATGTGGCTCTGCAATTCTTGTCATATGGTGAACTTGTACAGAAAGCAGAAGACGAACTGAAGAGCGAGCAGAGGACGCGGTATATCTTGGTATATCTTCTAACAACTCTCTCAAATTTGACATGTAAAGTGTGTTCGAGCTTGTGAAGGAATGGGTTGTACTTCTTCTGCAGTGCAGCTTGAGGCGTGCCATGACTTCCTTCTTCCTTTTACGGACGTGTCCAAAGCTTTCGTGGTTCCATCTTTTTATCCTCTTTGTAAACCTGGTTAGGTTTTGTGTCAGTGCTCCAGTGACTGACCATGACTCACGTAATACATCCAAGAACTCGGGATGGGTGTGCCATGCAGCCATGAAGCGAAATGGCCTCTCTTTCTTCTCACCAGATTGAGGTAGCGTTTGTAGTAGTGGGTGGTGGTCAAATTTGACCATGGGTAGCACCTTAACCATTGCATCCGGGAATTTTGTTCTCCAATATGAGTTGCATAAGCATGATCAAGGCGTTCATAGAGATGGATGTCCCTCTTGTTTGCCCTCTCCACGTGAACCTCTGTCCAGTCGAGCCAAGGTCAATTAGTGTGCCCTCCTTTTGTATTTGTATTAGGATTTTATTTTTTTTCTTTATTTGGGGGATTATATTAACCTAGTCAGTGCCAGACTAAAATTTTATAAGCTGTAAAGAAAGGCATATAATTTTTTTGTAATAATTCTATTGATTTGTTTGCATTATTGATTGTAGGAATAAAGCTAGATATTTTCTTAACATTTTATTTCAACGGATGCATCATGGTCAATCTCATCATGTAACTCATAATATAAGTTAAGACATATTCATTGACAATTCAACTTAGTATATAAGACTAGAAAGACAGAAGCTAAAAATGACATTAGCTAAAATGTATTATTTGATGGTCATGATCGTACTTAAAATTGCTGTGTTATTAAACAAATAGTATAATATTTGGATCAATGGGATAGATAAAAGAATACTATAAATATTTTTTTCACAGTTTGTTGGTGAAGTTTGAAAATTTTAAGCGATCCTTTTGTAGACACGTAAAGTGTGTTTCTATTTCATATAAATCAAGGCCAATGTATTCAACACCTCAAAGGTAGTATAATTATCATGATCGTAGACTCACAAGAAATATCATGCTATATCCCGCTTAGGTGAGTTTAATGTGCACCTTACACACAATTTTCTTTGTGTTTTTTAGTATTCCTTTTACTAATAACTTATTTGATTATTTATTATGTTAAAAATAGTCTTATAGCCTAGTAAATTATAAAAAATAATTTTATTAAATTTGAAAGTTAATAATATCCAAAAGTTGATCAATTTTTTTAGATATAATAAATATATAATGATTTGAATCACTTAAAAAAATGCATAATAACATATATGTGATATGAAAAATACATGACACATTCATTTTTCTATATTTATATTTAATCATCATTTTAACATTCAATGATAGTTAATTTTGTCGTTGACCAACATTCAAAAAATATGGTCTTGTGATGGACGAATCCCGGATAAAAGATATCCCCCTGTGAAATTTGATATAATTAAGCTCCCTATTTTTTTTTTGAAACGTTATATATAGTAATATATATTATTTTATAAACAGAAAATATATGGTACGCCCCCTCCTATAATTTTGTGAGCTTAACATAATTACAATATGTTATTATGTATATATTGATGACAGAATATATGTGTATATTTATAAAAGATTTATAATATAATATGTGTATTTATGAAAAGAGGAATATTAGGGTGCTACCACACCTTTGTGGTAGCACCCTGCGTCCACATATTTAGAATCGTCTGATTTGAAATGGATGGATCAGATGCATTCACGTGGGTTCAGCTTTATTCATCCGGTTCGAGAGCGCTGGTTCGCGACCCTTCGTGTGTGATTCCTCCATTCGTCTCTTGAACAAACAAATGCGCGAACCGGCGACTGCGCGAGGTCCGACGATCTGCGATGCGAGCTCCGACGATCCACGGACTCCGGTGAGGGAAGATCGGCGAGGCAAGGGGTTCGGATCCACACCGAGACACATACAAAGCGGACGAAGGACGGTAGTTCGGTGGTTCTTTGTGCAAGAGAAAAGGGGGCAATCTCGCCGACTAAGGATGGCTTGCGCGGAGGGCGGCTGTCGCCCAGCGTCGTCGCCCGAATGCCGTCGTCACCTAGCGCCGTCATCATTGCCGCCGACTCAAAGAGGGGAGAGCTTGAAGTTCTTGGGCGCCGATGCAGGGTTCACAGATCTCGCCAACGAAGGACGGCTTGCGCGTTTGGCGATGGCGGATGCAGGGTTCACAGATCTTAGAGCTCAGGGCGCATCTTCTTCCCTCTGTCGCCCAACGCCGTCTCCCGGTGTTGTCATCGTCTCCCGGTGTTGTCGTCTTCATCGTCGACACTGCAGAGAAGGGGATGCGTCGGCGCGTGCAGTGAAAAAAGGGATGTGTCGTTGTCGCCGCCAGCCCCCTTTTCCTTATAGATCGCCGCAAATTGCTCCTTTGTCGGCGCCGAAGAAGATGCACAAATCCGATGCGCAGACTTCTCCCCCTGAATCGCTCCCCTCCAACCACTCCTCTCATAGATCGGGAAGGCGATCGCGAGTTCATCTCTCTCGGCCGACATCAGAGAGGGCAGAGGTCGTCTCTCTCGGTCGACATGGTAGGTGATCGTGCATGGAGTGTCATCTCTCTCACGCATTGAGGGCGATCGTGCGTAGGGCGATCGGTGTTCGCGCATGGAGGGAGATCGAGCGTCATCTCTCTCGGCCGACATCTAATCGGCGTTCGCACATGGACAGCTCCGACGTGTTTCCTCTCGCATGTCTCTCCCCCTTTCCCCTCTCACGCATCCCCCTCCACAATCTCTCTCTGCGCAATCATAGGAATATGACGCTGTGCTTGTCGCCGCCGCCCGGCTCCACAACGCCGGAAGCCACCACCGTGTGTGCCGCCGCCCTCCTCCGCCCCGTCCCCCCCCCCATGTGACTGAACCACTCCTCCAACGTTTGAACCGCTCCTCCTCCAACCAACTGAACCGCTCGAACCGGCATGAACTCTCATGCTGCTTCAACTTCTCATTTGAACCGGCGCGCACACATCAGGGTCGTCCATCTCAGATCGGACAGCGCTGAATGTGTGGGCGCAAGGTGCTACCCGAATATTCCTCTCTCTCTCTCTCTCTCTCTCTCTATATATATATATATATATATATATATGCAATATGAATTTTATTTTTCTTACCCTCTCTACTTTACTTTTCGGTCCTCCTAAGTTTTCATACCTGGTTTCGTCCCTCTATATAACAGTGGTATATCTACATACCACATGCATAATCATTATCTTTTTAAAATACAATATATACTTTTGTCAGATAAATAGAAGAACAAAAGGATAAATACTTTGCTTTTGTTCTCGACGACCATGAGCTGTTTCAATTTTATTCCACTATTCCTTTCTTCCATCAGTGCGTCATCTGCATGTATTCCTCATTTACTCCAGGACCACATTCGTACTTATTAATTAATTAAGGTAATGTTAATCAATAGAAAACATTACCACTAATGTATTATATATTATCATGCATTACATATATATATAAATGTCAGGGTAAGTCTACTTCCACCAATAACACTTGATTGCTTCGGCCAATTGGCCCAACCATATATTTATTTCTAGGTAAAGATGTGAGTACTGAGTAGAAATAGAAATCCTATTTTCTTGCACATAACATTAATTAGCTTGGCACAATACCTTGTGGTCTATGTTCTTTTAATTAGATAATGATCGCCTTGTAGTTTAATTAGGCAAAAAAGCCAAAAAGGATTAGTTAGAAAATAAAGCGAAACTTGTCGCTCTTCTGACGCAAGAACACGTTGCTCTAACGCATGCACGTGCCTCCTCCATAAAAGCTGTTGATAATATGATAACTACCTACAGACGATGTCGTCTTGTGTGCAAATTCATTCCACAGCGATGGGCGCTACCGGAAACTGCAAAATTCCCACTGGCGATGGAGTTTCCGTTGACGAGTGGGTGGTGGCCATCGACGACTGCGCAAAAGGCTTCGCGCCCGGCGAGGAAGAGAACTACTGGTCAAAGACCTGCATATACCGCGTGCCCGACTTCATCAGGGAGGTAAAGAAGAAGGCCTTCACTCCCCAGGTCGTGTCCTTGGGCCCGTTCCACAACGGCGCCGAGGCGCTGATGCCGGTTGAGGAGCACAAGCGCAGGGCTTTGGTCATCTTCCTCAGGAGGTCCTGCAAGCCGCTGTCTGATTTCATGGACGCAGTGCATCGCATCGCCCCGGAGCTGCAGGATTGCTACCGCGATCTCGAGCAGAAATGGCGCGACGATGTCGACAAGTTCACGCAGTTGATGGTCCTAGACGGGTGCTTCATCCTCGAATCCATGCGGTCGATGCACTTTCCCGAAAGGGACAAGTGGCATCCTAAGGGCACCTACGCGACCAGGGACCCGGTGTTCGGCGTGCATGGCATCCATCACAGATTGCCTTACATCGTCAGGGCATGTTGGTGCTGGAGAACCAAATCCCCCTCAAGCTGCTTAAGGTTCTTCTACAAGTTGAAGGCCTGATGGGAGTCGATGATAAGGTAATGTTGGCACATTGCCCTTCACGTACAATCTTTTGAAAAATATGCATTCATGCATTGCATGTAAGCATGTAATTAGTTCTGCAACTCGAATTCTCTGAGTGTGTGTATGCATCAAATGCAGTCTATCCATGAGATGATCCTCATGTTCTTTGGCATGACGTCAAAGGAGGTGAAAATAGATGGTCTCGCCCTGCATCCCCTCGACCTCTACCGCAAATGCATGATTCAGGGAGACGCAGACCAATATACGAAGTTACAACAACGAAAGTTCAGGATAATTCGACCGGCCACGGAGCTCCGCGAGGCGGGCATCACCTTCCAGAAGATCGATGAGCCCTGCTACTTGTCGAGCATCAAATTCGAAAAGGGTAGACTCCACCTGCCGGTCATGGAGGTCGACGACTACACAGAGTTCAGGCTCCTCAACATGATAGCCTTCGAGCAGATCCATGTCGGCTGCACCAGCAAGGTCTCCGCCTACGTCTCCTTCATGGACGAGCTCATCGACACGATTAAGGACGTGAAGCTCCTGGAGGAGAAAGGGATCATCAGGAACGCGCACGGAAGCAGACAGTCGGTGGCGGACCTGTTCAACGGGCTCAGCGCAGAGGTGACCTTGACACCCGGGCTGTGGCTGGAGCAGGTGAGGAAGAGTGTGGACCATCACTGCAAAAAGAAGTGGAACAAGCACGTGGCTTCGCTCCGACACACCTACTTCCATTCCCCTTGGTCCTCCATCTCCCTAGTTGGTGCCATACTTGTCATCCTCCTGACGGCGTCGCAGACCGCCTACACTATCTTGCAATACTATCACCCCCATTAGGCAAACTCTAAGCTTGTTCCAAGTCCACCTAGTCGTGCATTTAACTCCCTAATCGGTGTCACACAAACTTGCGACATATATCAGGCAAATGTATGTAGCGCCCCGAATGGTGAGATCTTCTAACGTGCGCTACTTTTTTTCGATTTTTTTTTTACTTTTTTATTGATTCGACAGCCAAAGAAAGTGACAAAGACTTATGAAATAAAATAATACAACGATAAATAAAATGCGAAAGAAAAAGAAATACGTCAAACTGTCTCGATTGAAGTATAATGTGAAAGCAAAAAGGTACATTCCATGGTCTCAGTATGAAATAACAAAGGTAAAAGTATGAGTACTAAACATAAAAACACATGCGGTCAGTCATGACCTGAAAAGACCCATTCAGATAGATATAACATCTAATATAACTCATGAACGAACTCATATTAGACTCGACCATAACTATATGCACGTGCCACTCAAAGCATAGTCTCCGCGCGCACACCAACACGTCACGAGTCATCATTATGTACAGGGAGTAAGCTCAATCGTTAGTATAAAGTTAAGTGTGAGTTCGTATAAAATAAAAATCAGTTCTATCAGCATAAAGAGATCATATAATTAAATGTAAAAGTGGATCATAAAATAGAGAGAGATCATAACATGATTCATGTCTTTTCATTTTCTTTTTTCATTCATTCATTCATTCATTTTTTTCGTTCTTTCATTCTTTCTTTCCTTCATTCATTCTTTCGTTCTTTTATCCTCTTTCTTTCGTTCTTTCATTCATTCTTTAGAAGAGCTCTTCATTCTTTTAAAGAATATCATTGCCGGCACACAAGGTGCGACTATTTAGACCAATATTGGCCAGTGGATGATCAGTGTCACGGACAGTCCCGTCAGGCGAGATGACCTCGTGCAAGATGAAAACATCCGTAAAGGGAGAGACTCCCATCTAGATAGGGCAAATGGTAATTCGTGAGTAAGTGCCTCTCTCAAGGCTGGCTTAACTCCCCCCTTTATCGTGGACCTCTCTTTCAATTCAAAGATCGATCAAGGCCATATGGAGCATAGCTCCGATCATCATGAACCTCTCTTTCAAATCGAAGATCGACCAAGGTCGTATGGAGCATAGCTCCGAATCATCATGAACTCCTCTCTCAATCCGAAGATCGATAAAGGTCATATGGAGTATAGCTCCAAATCATCTTTAAGTTTATTTCATTTGATGAGAAATCAGGTGGATAGAGACTTAAGAAATTAGAGGGTTCGATTATGGTCAAATTCCTTCTGTCCACATACCAGAAGCTTGGAAATCAAGAGATCGTCCATTTTTAGTTCTTTTCAATAGTCGTCTGAAGAGAGAACGGACGCCCATTTATCATTTCATAAAAATTCATAATGGTTCATCATTATTCTTCATGTAGTTCATAAAGCTCATCATCATTCATCGTTCATAGGAGATCATAATCAAGTTGGCATTACCCTTCAGTTCCGTTAAACATTAGAAAAGGATAAACATGGTTCTATTGAGCATAATTAACTTTATGGACATATCATATATCAAATACGTAAATCAAGGTTCGTAAATCATAAGATTATCATTCTGGTGGACAAAACCTGGGCCGAGCTTCTGACGAAATCAATCTCAAAAATTTTGAGTAGAAACCCGGGCTAGGTCAGGGTCATACCCGGGCCGAGTCAGGATGCGATCAGGTCGGGGGAGTTGTTTAGCCCGATCGTCTTCTTCGGTCAATACCCGGGCTGGGTCAGGTTGCTGGTGCGCTCAGAGCTCGAGGCTCACGTTCATAGCGGATCCGGGCCGAGTCAAGACGAACTCGGTCTGAGTGATGGGCAACTCGGGCGGGGTTCTTCGTTCGCAGAAAATTATGGTTCGACTTGTTTCATTTTCTAAGAAATTACAGGTAATAAACATGGATTTCTAAGTTCGTAAGCATAAAGTAAAACATTATTTGATAATCTAAGTCATATACGATTGACCTAAACATGCATCTTCTACACAGATTCGAGTTTGGCATGAATATCATTCGGCTAAGTTTCTCATGATTAGTAGGCAGCGACGAATAAGTTCAGAGGTTTATAAACTATGTTTTCTAAACATGCAAATAGAGGTTTTCGTCTATCTACGTCTTTGAAATATACATCGCCCAGAACAAGATCGTATCAACAATATCTATCACACGAGCAGAAATGAAGTCACAGAAAATTGATTCAGAGTCACATGGAGATCATATGGCATGACATCTATTCCTTTCGGTGGGGTTTCTACATCCAGATGGGTTCTTAAAACATGCATTCGTCTAGGAACTTAACCTATGAAGTAGATCCCGAAATCACACCTCTTAGTCTATGATTTTGTGGTTCATCCTCGAAAATGTTCGTCCTCGGTTCTCCTCCTCCGTTCTCTTTCGTCGTTTGTGTCTGATGCAGTCATAGGCGTCGACTCCTTCCTGTCCTCTGGCAGTGACTGACAACAAGCACCACTTCGTTGAGGAGAAGAAACACCACTTTTAGCAAAGCGCAGGCTGAGACACCATGAGCGAACCCCCAGACCTCCACCCCCTTTCCCCCCACCCCTCGCTCTTCCTCCTCCCCCTCTCGACGATCTTCCTCGGCGAAGTTCGGCGATCCAGTCCGCATGCCCCCATCCCCCCACTAAACTCTCCTTTCTTAGATACTCACAACCAACCTAATCTCCCTAATCCCCCTCACTCTTCTTCTTCTCTAACCTCAAATGGAACGTCCCAAAACCTAAATCCTCTTCCCCCTTCAGATCTACAAACAAACACCCAATCTAACCTCCCCCCGCTCCTTCCCACCCCAAACCCTTCTTTAGCTACTACTGATCGGCCACCGTCCTAGTCGGACATTGTGAAGAAGCAACAACCTAGTAGGGTCGCCGGGCGGACACTTGGATCCATTACGCCGAACCAGCTCCAGACGTTGAAGGTGGCCATCACTGAAGAAATCACTATTCCGCTGGAAGACACTGTGATGAGGTCAGAGGAGCTTCAGCTCTGCTTGCTCGGTCGCACCTTTGGCTCAATGCGCTCTGCAGACACTTTCATGGACGATCTCGTACCACAGTGGAAATTATTGGGCTCCCTCCGAGTTCAGGATATGGGTAATGGATTCACGATGCTTCATTTCTCTCACCCTGATGATAAAATGCAGGTCCTTACCGGCACACCATGGATGGTTCGGGGAGCTTCCTTTCATGTGTCGCAGGCAATGCCTTTCTTCAAGCCATTTGAGGACCGCCTTGCTTCTGTGCCTGTTTGGATCCAGTTCCCGGGTATCCCCTAGGAACTTGGTGGTATTCAATCGCTGCGACGTCTGGCGAACACCTTTGGCTGATTTCTCAAAGTTGACAACTCTGCTGCATGTGCTAGATGTTGTATTGAACTCGATCTCGCCAAATCCTTGAAGCAGGGGTCTGGGTAAACTTGCCGAATAACAGTCGCTCCTTCCAACATGTTACTTATGAAAATCTTCCGTTATTCTATTTCAGATGTGGCATGATCGGTCACCGACTGGAGGCATGTTCCGCGACTGGGGTTGGAAGCCGCGAGTTGGATGTCGGTTCTGGATCGTCGGTTCTCCTCTTCGGACCCTGGATGAAGGCTTTTGGCGGAGGCCGGCGGCCATCTTCGGCTGCCTCTCTGCCGCCTGGACCGCTCCGAAGTGGGGATCTTCCGCCGCCGATGATCCACTCCGATACCCCTCGGCATGCCGCCCCTTCCATGGATGCTGCGCCGTTGGATGCCTGCGGGATGCAGGATCGCATGCCATGTAGCCCTGATCTGACCGTTGGTGCTCACCCTGCGGCTCATGGCAGCCAGGCTGTAACGCATGACTGCCCACGTGACTCTGATCCTGCTGGCCACTCTCTTTTGTCGTCGGATGTCCTCGCATCGGCCGAACTGCTGCCACCTGGCCAGCACCTGGGTGATGTCTTCGATGCAGGTGACATATCTACGGGATCGGGCCATCGGATTCAGGAAATAAACCCTACACCCCCGGATCCTCCACCATGTGTCCCTCCAACACCTTCCCTCTTGTCGCAAAAACCTTCCGAAGTAATCGCCGCTGCCTTCTCTAACATCACGGCCGGCAGCTGCTCCTCCCCTGCTACTGCGCCACCCCCACCCCCCAATACTGCAAATCTCCCTCTTATCCCAGGACCTATTCATCCTCTCCGACAGGCCACTCCTCCATCACTACCGATTTGTGGTCATGATCACAACTTGATGGTTAATCATGTTAATGCTCTTTTTTCTACAGCACAGGAATCTCCTTCCCGGGACTCGTTTTCACTTGGTGATTCCACATCGGAGGACGAGGACACAGACATTATTCCCATGCCCTGGACGGTGCCAAAAAAAGATAGGATGGAACGCACTCTCCGGCCTTCAGCGACCCGGGAGCCCAAGTTGAAAACGACGACCAAGCAGCGGGTTCCAGGACAAGGTAAGACCAAGGGTAAACATAGAAACAACAACACTAATGAAATCTCTATTGATGTGCAGGCTAGAGGAACACTTCCTGACTGGAGGCCGGCAGCGCCGAACCTCAACACATGAAGATCTTATCGTGGAACCATCGGGGGGCCTTGCACAGTCGTATCTGGGACCACCTCGCCGACTTAATTAGAGATCACAAACTAGATTTGCTTATTTTGCAGGAAACCCACACATCGAACGATTCTGCGCATATGGTTGTTCGCCGCCTAGGTAGAAACTGGACTCTCTTCACCGCCTCAGGTACTTCCTCCTCTGGAGGAATAATTTTAGCTTGGCAAAACACTAACAACATCAACGTAACTCAGATTGCCACCTCTTCTCAATTATTGCATGTGGTTGTCACTCTTGAATCCTTTACATTTCTTCTCACTTGTATTTATGCGAGCACTTCTCCATATGTTAGAACTACCTTATGGCAGGATCTTGCTAGATTTAATACAAGTGATTTTCCTTGGGCAATAATAGGGGACTTTAATTCTTATTTGCAACCTTCTGACAAGAGGGGGGGACGACCTTTTATGCTCACTAGGTCTATCCAAAATCTTAGGCATCTTGTTGACACTCATGGCCTTATTGACATACCTTAATTGTTGTCCAATTCACGTGGTGTAATAATAGAAGGGGTGGTGCTAAAATTTGGTGTAGACTTGATAGGATTTTGGTTAATACTCATTGGATTGTCAAGTTTCCCTCTTTAGCTTTATATTCTTTACCTAGATGTTCTTCGGACCACAACCTAATTCTCTTAAACTCTAACTCTAGAATTAGGAAGAACATTAAATATGAGGCCTTCTAGCTTGAGTACCCTGAGGCTCAGCAAATCGTTACTGATATCTGGAACAATAGAATCCCAAATTCATCTATTCATAAATCTTTGCATGAGATTAAGCATAAAACTCTTTTGTGGAACAAGCATCATCTTGGTAACCTTGAGACCAAAGCTCTGGACCTCAAAAATCAAATAACCACACTTGAGTTGAAAGATGAATCCATTAGGCTTAATGACTAGGAGCTGGGTAACTTAAGGTCGTTATATCATTTTCATGCAGCTATTCTGAGACAAATTACATTAAAGTGGTGGTCTAAATCCAGAGAAAAGTGGGTGAGGGATGGAGACCAAAACACCAAATTCTTCCACCTAAGCTCAATGATCAGATATAAAAATAATTTAATTCATTCTATTGAGAATGACAATGGAACCAAACTTGAACTGACAGTGATATCACCAATGCCTTTGTTGACCACTACAGAAATCTCTGGAAATGCAACTTTGATCCTCTGATTCCTATTTCCTCCTGGCCTTCCCTTCCTAAGTTAGATAATACCTGGGGTGCCCATCTCTACTGATGAGGAAATTCTTAATGGTCTTTGGTCCTTAGCCCCTGGGAAGGCCCTAGGACCGGATGGCTTTACCTTGGAATTTTATAAGGCTAACTGGGAAACTATTGGTTCGGATATCTCTGCTGATATCAAAAGATTTTTTAATACCAATGTTTTGCCAAAAGAATGGACTCTCACCTCACTTATCTTTATCCCTAAAAAGCCTAATCCTGTCAAGGTAACTGAATTCAGGCCTATTGCACTCTATAATATCCTTTATAGAGTAATTTCCAAAATCCTAGCTCGTAGACTCAAACCCTCACTTGAGGGTCTCATTGATAAGTGACAATCGGCATTCTTATCTGGAAGATCAATTCAAGATAATATTTTACTCAGTCAAGAGATTACTCATTCCATGAACAAGGGTAGAAGGAAAACCATGATTATTAAAACTGATATGCACAACGCTTTTGATAGGGTCAGCTGGCATGCGATTCGGGCCACGCTGACTGTCATGAATTTTCCTACTAACTTCATTGAGTGGATTATGGCCTGTGTCACATCCCCCCTCTTCTCATGTCATATCAATGGAACTCCTTCCCAATATTTCAAAAGCTACTGTGGTATTAGGCAAGGGGACCCCCTCTCCCCTTATCTTTTCATTATCATTACCCAACTACTAACCACCATGATAGATAATGTTGTACTTAGTTCAAACTTAACTCCTTTCTCCTTGGATAATTTCTCAATGAGTCATATGTTGATGACCTACTTATAACTATTGCGGCAAATATCAAGAATTGCAAATGTCTAAAGTTCATCCTCGCCTTATACTATAACCTTACCAATCAATTGATCAATCCCCTGAAGTCTGAGGTATAATTACCTAGGTCTCTTAATAGCAGAAGCAAACATAATATTCTCAAGCACCTTGGCATCATGCTGGGTCACTTGCCTTTTAATTATCTTGGGGCTTTGATTTCAAATAAGTATATCACTATCTCTCAGCAGCGAACACTTATTGATAAGGCAACCACTCGTATCAGTGGATGGAAGGCAAATGTTCTTAATATGGCTGGTAGGGTGGTTCTGATTAATTCTGTTCTAAACACTATTCTTAATTATGCTCTGGGTGCAATGTACATTACAGATGACCTTCTTAAAACTCTTGAAAAGCTTGCTAGGGTTTTTTTTTTGGCACAATAACAATAACCAAGGTGGTGTTCAGTTAATTGTTTGGGATACTATTCAGTTGTCTCGCCAAGATGGGGGGCTGGGAGTTAGAAAACTTCAGCATGTCAGAACTGCCTTGTTGGCTAAGCGTATTCTCAGCATTTTAACAATGATATGAATCCTTGGGTTGCACTAATTAATGCAAAATATGGGAAATTACATCCATGGCAGCTCACCAACAACACTCAAAATACTTCTTGGAGTTGGAGGCTTATGCTTAAGGTCCATCCAACATGAAATAAAATCTGGATTAAAGAGACATATTGGCAATGGGCAATCAACTAATATTGTTAAGGATCCTTAATTCTAATGCCTACTTTTGTTAACGTGGATATGCCTCTTCATGATATGAGGGTTAGTTATTTCATTTTGATTAATGGACAGTGGAATATGCAATTGCTATCTCTTTGCTTTGGCGATTCTCTAGTTGCATCTATTTCTAACATTTTCCTTTCACCTATTGCCAGTGATGATAAGTGGTTTTGGGTTCATGATCTGCTAGGCAGAGCTTCTGCCAAGACTGTATACTATTCCTTGTGCTGTCAAAATTCCCCACCTCAGTCTGGAAGGCCCATCTGGAACCATACTTGGAAGCTCCATGTTCCTCAGAAAATCAAACTTTTTCTCTAGAAACTATTGCACAACCGGTTACCAACTTTTACTTGGCTTACTATTTTTAGTCCTAATCAGAACTCACTGTGCACCTTATGTGGTCTTTATCCTGAATCTGTTCAGCATCTTTTTTATGAGTGTCATGAATCACGTAATCTTTGGACACACTTTCAAACTAAGCTCAACTTTAATTTTCAATTTTTTCACTCTTGGCACTATGATGACTGGACTCAAGAGGGTTCTACCCTTGATGCTATGTCTAGGAATACCTTGTTGTCTCTTATTGCCTTTTCATTGTGGGGGTATCTGGAAGAGACGTAATGAATTCCATTTTGGTTTCAGTAGGGCAACCACTGAGGTTCTTTGGGCTCGAATTTTGGCCTGGCATTCGGAATATGAGCAATACGACAATTCTGAGGAACATCTGCACACACCTACACCTTTCCACCCCTTGGACACTTCCTCAGTCCACTGGGAGCCTCCGCCCTTTTCCTGGGTCAAGATCAACTTCGATGGCTCGGTTTGCCGTTGGACCTTGACTAGCGGGGCGGGTTTTATTATACGAAATTCTAATGCAGCTTTCATTTATGCAGGAATATCAAACTTCCAAACCGTAAATGTTCTTCAAGCTGAAGCTTATGCTGCTCTTCTTGGTCTTCGTGCATGTCGGCAGCTGGGCATCCGGAAGATCATACTGGAATCCTACTCTTCGAGTTTAATTGACATTATTAATGGCAAGCTGGATATCCCGTGGCGCATTTGGTCGATTACTAAGGAGATCCATCACCTATTAACACTTTTTGAGCAATTTATTTGTATTCATTGCCCACAAAATTGTAATCAGGCCACAGACTTTCTTGCTAAAATGGCCAAATCTTCTGCTAATGCTATTTTTTGGGATGTGAACCTCCCCGCGGGTTTGCAAAATATTTTGTACAATGACCGTTTTGGTCATCTTGATTAATCTATATCACCTTTCCTTTAAAAAAAAGAATGATAGGAAATGGAGGGAAAGAAAGTGGTAGGGGTCTTAAAGAGGTCACTCACGTCTCCCCTGTTGCTGACCTCTATCATCTCCAGCACCGAGTGGGGTTGTCGATGTCGTCCTCTCGTTCCCCGCTGGTCGTGTGCATCAACCAAGAAAGAAGAGTAGAGTGTGAGAGGGAGAGAAGATGAAAACCGAGAAGGGGGGGGGGGGACGGGAGAGGGGTTTTAATGGGGCTGGTCGTCCCCTGGCCTTCCTCCCCCAAACGGCTGGTGCCATTGATGGGGGAAAGAGGAAAAGAGGGGTTCAATTGTTCATCTTCAGCTTCCCTCTTTTTTTTTTAAACCGTGGGCGTTATGATGTATCCGGCTCATGAACCCTTAGCTAACTCCCATTAAATGGCTCGATGACCTTCTCATCCGGCTTACTCCATAATCCTAGTCATTACTCATGAATCAACATCCATAATCCTAGTCATTACTCATGAATCAACATATTTATTTTTGGATGTTGTTTAACTGGATAATCAATGTATATAGGGGATTTGTTTATAATAAAGAGAAATTTGAAAATCCGGATCTGTTAAAACATTTACATATTTAATAAAAATATTCACATCACAACATATGTGCAACAAAATAATTAAGGAATGCGATGGCAAGTACGATTTCATGAAGTTTACACACACACATACACACACACACATATATATATATATATATATATATATATATATATATCTCACAATCATACAATCATGATCTAACGATCATGATTTATTAGTTGCATATTGATTGTACAAAAATTGATTGCATGCTACCTAACCTCTTATTCATTGATAATTATTCATTCTTCCAATGCAAATTCTTTAATTCGAACCATTTTGTGGGCCTTAATTAATTTGTTTTGGGGGCTAATCTGCCGCAAAGCCTTTTTTTCTTCTTTTTTTTAGTCTTCAAGTTCTCCCTTGATCTTTCAATTATATATGTTGAGTCATTGTGATCCTCCCAAGCATCTAACATACTATCTCTTTCACATCTTACAAGAGTCAGAATTAAACCACTTTCAATTAAATTCATAAAAAACGTTACTTTAATTCAACTATATATATATATATATATATATATATATATATAAAGTTGTTGCATTGGAAGGCTTGACATTGTAGCATTTAGCTTTATCTTTTTTTTTTCAAGTGTTGTGAATTTTTTACACATTTTAAATTTATGCATAGTGTAACCTCCAATTATTTAATTCGTCCCTCTCTTATCGCGTAACTCCCCTCCAATCTCTCTGTATACAAAGCTGATGCTTTCAAACCAACCTCATCACATCTTTACCCTTTTTCTTTTTCATATTTTTTTTGAGTTTTTAATATATTTTAACCATTAAATTATTTATTATCATTAACATATGCGACCATTCCATTTAAACCAAATAAATTTTTAAACCCATTACATATGCAACCATTCCATATATATATAGTTGAGCTCCAACGACAGTTTTAAAGTTATGTCCTTTAACCATTATTATTTATCTTTTTTGTTAATTTTTCAAGGGAAAAGAGTGCCTCCTTAGCAGCGCTGCTAAGGAGGCTGCTTAACCCATTCGTGCACCGTCCGATATGATCCGACGGGTCAGCTTTTTCTTTTCATAATTTTTTTAGTGATATGATCTCACACGTTCGTAGTGCCTTGGACGGGTAAGATCCGACGAAACTGTTGAAGACCTAACTTTTCTCTCCGTGCCGCTCTCCTACAGTCACTCTGCTCTGCTCTCCTACAACCTCCATGTCGCTTTGCCAGAATGTTGCTCCGCTTGATGATGTTGCTACTTCTTGTGTGCCTGCTTTCTGACGTTACCTGCCTTGTGGTGTTGCCTGTTGTTCCGCTTCAAGGCGAGAGGTCAAGTTGCTTCTCCTAGCATCTGTTCTTCCGTGAGTTTTTTCCTCAGTTTTGAATTGTATACTTTAATCATTTCATGAAGTAATAATGCCTCTAGCATCTATGGTGGTATATCTGAATGCATGTATATAGATCGTGCCTAGCATCCCGTTGTGCATATGTGGTGGTAGATTTGAATGCATGTATACTTATCGTTTCATGAAGTAATAATGTTTATTTTCTTTCTCTTTTTTTATCCAATGCGTATTTTCTAGATCTTGCATGAGTATTCAGACCTTAAATTAATTTAAACCTTGAATTAATTCAGACCATGAATTAATTCAAACCTTGAGTTTAATCCGCCATGAATTGCCTCCACCACCTCTCCCTGACTCGACTTCTCCTTGACTCGACTCTAAGGAGAGAGATAGGGAGAGAGAGAGGAGAGAGGGAATTATAGAGCAGAGGGGGCTGGATATAGCCAATTGTGCAATGTAATTTTCTTTTCAGACACTTCCTAGCAAGGCAATTAACAGTGAATAACATTTTCTCTTAAGACATGGATGCAATTATAAGTAATGAACATTGTGAAGACCAAGGCATTGAAGAACTTGGATGCACCCAAGAAAGGTATATACATTGATCTTTGTACTTGTTACAATTTATCAAAACATTGCAATAAACTTTTAATATTTTTCTTATTGCAGTTTGCACAATGTCTAGGAATCTATGAATGAAGATATGCAAGCCAATGAGGTGCCCTCAAAGTCATATGAAATTACTAAACCTTGTCTTGGAATGACTTTTGATACTGAGAATGATGCATATGAATATTATAATCTTTACGCTAAGGTGGCGAGTTTCTCAATAGGTAAAGATTATCCTATGAAATCAAGAAAAAATAATGAAGTCATAAGAAGAAGGCTTGTTTGTTCTAAACAGGGTTATAAGAATCTCAATGACAAACGAAGTGTGGGAAGAGAAGTGAAGCGAAGAAGCGATTTTAGGGAATATTGTAAAGCACACTTGATCGTTGAATTAAATAATGATTCTAAGTGGGAGGTGAAATCCTTTGTTGAAGAACACACATTCTTTAGCTACTCCGTCGAAAGTTCACATGTTGCGTTCTCACCATTCATTGTCATTATCCTCTACGGAGGACATGAAAAGATTACATCAAAGTGGGTTTGGTCCATCGTCAATAGTAAAAGTAGACTTTTGTGGTGATTCATCTGTTACAACACAAAATTGTAAGGACCATTTCAAAGCAATAAGACGAAACAATATGGATAAAAAATGTATGAATGTGATTTCATATTTTCAAGAGAAATCCGAAGAGGAAGAAGCATTTTTTTCTAGTTGGGAATTGGATGGGGTGTACACTGCAAGAAGATTCTTTTGGGCCAATAGTAGAGCGAGAGATTCTTATATAACATTTGGTGATGTTCTTATTTTCGATACAACCTACATGACTAATAAATTTCGCATGTCATTTGCACCATTTACTGGAGTGAATCATCATAGACAATCAACATTGTTTGAGTGTGCATTATTAGCTAACAGAGGAAACTTTTGTTTCGTTATGTGAAGCATTTCTTAGGTGTATGTGTGGCAAACATCTTGTGGCCATTATCACCGATCAAGATATTGCCATGGGTAATGCAATTCGCAAAGTCTTTCCTAAGACATGGCATATATTTTGTATTTGGCATATAAGAAGGAATGCTATGTGTCATCTTCAAGACTTATATGCAAAGGATAATTTTAAAAAGGACTCTGACAAGTGGATATATGAATCAGTAGATGTTAAAGATTTTGAAGAGAAATGGATTCAGTTGATGCAGCTAGTCATTGGTTAGAAAGCATGTATGAGAAGCGACATTACTGGGTTCCTGTATACTTGACAGATTTTTTTCTTTGTAGGAATGACAACGACATAAAGATCTGAAAGCATTAATGCATTCTTCGATGGATTTGTGAATTCAAACACATCATTGACTGAATTTATTGTTCAATATGATGCAGCACTTGCATCTCGTCGTGAGGCTGATGAGCGAGAAGACTTTAGAAATTTCAACTCGAAAAATTCTCCAATTATAGCTAGTCTTTTGAAAAAACACACAGCGGAAGTCTACACTAAAAGGATGTTTCTATTAATCCAAAATGAGTTCAAGGAGTTTTTGAAATTTTGGTCAAGAAAATTATTTGAGGACAATGAGAAGGAAGTGTACTCCGTATACGAAGCTGGATCCGAAGACAAGAAAATGATAATAGTAGAATACACTAATGTGGCAAGTATTTCTATAAGATGTTCATGCAAAAAAAATCGAGCAGGATGGAATATTTTGTGCTCATATTGTGCTTATTCTTAATGAGAAAAGAGTTATTAGCACACCAGAGAAATACGTCCTTCACCGTTGGACAAAAAATGCACGTTATGCATGTTCACATGTTTTCGATGATAGTACTTCGATGAATGAAAATGGGGTAACTCCATCAAATGCGTGCACATGGAGGACAAATATATGGAGGGCATTAGAATTGGGTGTGCGTTCTCGCAAGTAATTCAACATTGGGATTCCAATTTTAACTCATCTTGTCAATCAATTGACAGTTGCCGGGGAAAATGACAACTCAAGTAATCTTGCTCTTGTCCCTACATTAGATCCTGAACACTTAATTGGTAAACTACAAGGATCCTAGTTTACGATACATGACCCAAATCTTGTGAAAGCTAATGGATGACTAAGAAAATTAACAAGAATAAAATCTGGAGTAGAGATTTCATTGTCCCAAAATGAGCCGAAAAGAAGACATTGCAAAAAGTGTGGGAAACAAGGTCATCTTACCAAACATTGCTCATTGCCAGCGGTAATATATTTTTTTTATTTCAGATAAATTAATCACTTGCTCAATATTTTCAAAATTAATAGTACTTTTATGTCAACAGGTTGAACAATTTAACATGACGCAATAGGCAATAGGCTCAGAAGTGCCTAATTTAGATTGGTATGTTCATGGCCTAGTTATATTCTATGCACAGCTATATTATAGTATTATGTCTCCTTGATTTACTCATTTCTGAATTTGAGCTTTTTAGGATTAGAGGAGGTGTGATCAGTTGCCATCCTTAATCCAGCTTCACTTGCAATTAAAGGAGGTGTTCAATCAGAAAGAGAAGAGGTCTCTTGGACAATCAAAATAGAGGGCATGCAATGCAATTATCAAGAAAATTATGTTTTAGCCAATATTATGCTTTCTTCATGTTGAACTTTGTTGTGACTATGAGAAACTCTCACCCTGTGCACTAATTAGTGGTGACGATATGTGATAATTTTCATTTAAACATTTAATTCTCAGTCTGTGCACTAGTTTCCTGTCTTTCAGCTTTTAACTCACCTTGTGCACTAATTACTGGGTTCATTTCATTTAACTTTCATCCTGTTGGTTTGTCCTGCTAGTGTAATCGTGTAATTGTTGATGCAAATTTTTGTACATGTTCACCAATACATTCAGTGAAGCAGGTGAAAAATAGTTGATTATTCTATTCTATTTTGTTATCATTATGATGAGTGAATGGATGGATATGAGGAGTTGTTATGCAAATTTCTTCCTTTCTCCTTTGTTGTGGATGAGCCTATGGGATTATTCTATTCTATTTTGTTATGGCCTCTTAGTTTTGTATTTCTTGTCGTAGAGCGGTGAGTTTTTATTGCCTCTATCATTAGCAAAATTAATTTAAACTACTCAGAAGCTAACAAACATATGATAGAAAAGGCTTATGTTCAGTTGGCCAAATCAAAGCTACTACATGATACATCAATTGTTCATTCATCATTGGACGCACTAGTTGAATACTTAGACCATTGCCACCACCAGCAATGATAAGATACTACGACATATTCATTTAGTCGATAACATTCATACATGATTTACTTGATGGAGAACATTACAATTTATTTGAAAATAACCAAAATTATCAAAAAAATACATAACGCAAACATCCTTGTAAACATTCTTCGATGTTGCTTCTTTTCCACTTCAAGTTCTTTCAACAATTTATTAAAGGCACACATGTAGCGAGGTTCTAGTGGTGCATCCAACCAACGAAAGTAATCACAAGATTTTGTTTCCTTGCAAAAATTAAAACAAATAGTTTAGATATCAAAATATGTCACGGAATAGAAAACATGTACGAAAAGAGACATCTACTCCATAATTCTTGCAGCCAAAAAATCTTTGTCCAAGATTCTTATTAGTTTTAGAAGTCCTAATAAGCGTTCTCCGCATTCACATATCGGTGGATTAGCTATTGCACCTAAAAGATGTGCACATTAGTAGGAGAAAAAAGAGGAACCATAATGACTACTAAATATAAGGATTAGCAAATTTTAAGTTCAATTTTTAAGTTTTTCTCAAACAAGTCGGGAAAATTTCCTATCCAAACAATATGACTACTAAATCTAAGGATTAGCAAACCATAATGCAAAGAAATATAATTATAAATAATTCCTCGGCATCTACTTGGCAACAATCAAGATATCATAGATTGTTTTAAGCATTGTATTAAAGGAAAGGATGAACCTTCGGATGCCGAAATCTCTTGGTTGACGAGAACATAGTTCCAGGAGGTTGATGATGTAGCCTTCGGCATTAACCTGGCATTGACCTTCGGCATTGTCACAACGAGGGGATACTATCAACGATGTGTAGCGACGGCGGGCGAGATGACGAGATTGCAACGAGGGACGAGATGTGGAGCCGATCTTTGCAACAGTCTCATCATGATGGGGGCGGGATGAGGAGATCGCGGCGAGGGGCAAAATGTGGATCCAAAATCTATAGCCGTTGTGGTAGAGCGAGGGGCGAGATGATGATCCGATCTTGGCAGCCGTCGTGGCAGAGCGAGGGGCGAAATGTGGAGCCGATTTTTGTAGCAGTCACAGCAAGACGAGGGGCGAGATGAGGATCCGATCTCTGCAACCATTGTGGCAGAGCGAGCGGGGAGATGTGAAGCCGATCTCTGCAGCAATCGCAGCAAGAAAAGGGGTGAGATGAGGAGATCGCGGCGAGGGGCGAAATGTGGAGTCGATCTTTGTAGCCATCATGGCAATGCGAGGGGAAAGATGAGGAGATCATGGCGAGGGGAGAGATGAGAGAGATCGTGGCGAGGGGAGAGATGAGGGGATTGGCGGAGACGATGAGTTGATGCAGCCGTCGAGGCGAGAGGTTGAATATTAGGGTTCACATTTTATTGTAGATAGAAAATAAGATCCAAGCGGTTTTTGTCAAAATGGTTTAAAGAAAAAGATTAAAAAATGAAGAAAAAGCCGACCCGTCGGATCATATTGGACGGTGCACGAATGGGTTAAGCAGCCTCCTTAAGGGCGCTGCTAAGGAGGCGCTCTTTTCCCTTTTTTTCAATTTTATATTCATTCCTTCTCTCATTCTCTCTCATATTAATAACTTATGCCTATGAAAGAGGTATCACGATGGTATACAAAGATGGAGTTATAAATTCCTAACGACACCAGTTTTGGGAAGATGAAGAGACTTTTCTCCTTTAACCATTATTATTTATCTTTTTTGCTAATTTTTTTCAATTTTTATGTTCATTCTTTCTCCCATTCTCTCTCCTATTAATAACCTTATGCCTATGAAAGAGGTATCACGATGGTATAAAAAGATGGAGTTATAAATCCCTAATGACACCAGTTTTGGGAAGATGAAGAGACTTTTCTTCTTTAACCATTATTATTTATCTTATTTGCTAATTTTTTTTCAATTTTATGTTCATTCCTTCTCCCATTCTCTCTCCTATTAATAACCTTATGCCTATGAAAGAGGTATCATGATGGTATAAAAAGATGGAGTTATTAATTCCTAACGACACCAATTTTGGGAAGATGAAGAGACACTTTTCTTCTTTAACCATTATTATTTATCTTTTTTTGCTATTTTTTTTCAATTTTATGTTCATTCCTTCTCCCATTCTCTCTACTATTAATAACCTTATGGCTATGAAAGAGGTATCATGATGGTATAAAAAATGGATTTATAAATTCCTAACGACACCAGTTTTTGGAAGATGAAGAGACGAAGAGACACTTTTCTCTTGCTTGGTACAACTGCGTATCTACTGCATATACACATGTTCAAATGAGATGATGTGTGACAGTGCGAGGCATGCGTGCATTAATAGAGCCCTGCAATTCCTTGGAGCACTCCATCTTCGACTACATGGTCTCATCCTTCTCTGATCTCCCGCCCGGCCACAACGAGCTCCTCCCTTTCTATATCCGAAAGCATGTGTCCACCAGCTACCTCTGCGCGTCCAGGAACAATTGGCGAGTTCATTGCCCACGCATCGTCCCAATTTAAGTTGCTCTTGCCTCTGTACGTCAGAAAGAAGAGTATCTTCGACTCTTGTCCCAGCGGCCACCATGCAACAACAACGACAACCAAATGAAATAAGCTGCCTACATGAATCCTACGTCACAACTCAAGTTGTGATTTGAATACTAATACAAGCATTCGTTTTTTGTTAAGTTCATTTGCTTTTGTGCATTAAATCTTTTTTTTTTATAGTTTTTGCTAGATGAAGAAGATGTATGTTCAGCTTGACAACTATAAAGCCGAGTCCCATGAAGAGAGAAAAAAAGAAGAAAATGTATTTACTAAATTTCCGACACACACCCTCCTCCTCCTTTCACCATCATCCTAATTTTCTTTGAGTTTTTTAATTTATAATTTTTTTAAATTATTATCGACATTTCACTAATTTATTGCATTATTCAATTCTTCACATTTATATTTCACATGGTATTTTTATAACTATTTTGTGTTTTAAAATTTTAAAAATGATGACCAAAAGGTCACAAACTAAATGTTGACTCTTTATATTCATTATATTTTTATTCATACTAATATAAATGAGTCCATAATTAATGTTATTAAATTTTAGCATCATGATTATATTTTATTTTCTTATTTTACTAATTTTTTGCACCCATCTAATGTGTAGTAAATTTTAAGATCGTTATTAAATCCTCATGAATTATTTTTTAACTTTTTAAATTATATTATATTTTTATTCATAACAAAAATATTTTTATTTGATAAAAAAATGTGTAAACTTAAGTCTATTAATTATTTTTAAATTTTATAAACATATATTTTATGCCCACTTAAATCCATTAATTATTTTTATTAATACGAAGAGTCATGAGTATTTTTAATTTGAAAGATCACACATTTTAAGTAGATGGCCTTTGATTTATGTTAATCAATTGTGTATTAAATATTAATATCATGATTAAATGTTCATAGGTTACATATTGACTCTTTATATTACATTAATTTTTTATTTATAATAATATATAAATACATTCTTTGTCTAATATTCTCCCTATATTGAATAATTAATATTATCACCCATTCGTTAATTGCGCGAAGCGGGATGAGTTTCCCTAGTTCATACATAAAGCCAGTCGGGTTCGATGATTCAACAGATGACTTCAGATACTGAGGTCGCAAGATTGGCTAGAAACATAACCTATTCGTTCAACCCATGAGACTTGGACCGGCAGAGGACGTCATACAAGTTGCTGTCGTTATTAAGGATCTCCGGTGCATTATCAATTTAATTAAATTGTTAGTCTAAAAATTTATTATTATTATTATTATTTAAACTATCGATAATATTATATTATAGTGTTTGAGAATGAATTAAAATAATGATTAAAATAGTTAGAGTTTTAGGTTTTTATCACATAACACTATAAATAAACAAAGCAAAACAAAATATAAAAGTGAATATAAGTTAAGTAGAACGAGAAAAAATTAAGAGATATTTGTAAAATATTATAAATAATAAAAAAATGAAGTTGAATAATATTTATTTATTAATAAACTATTTAAAATTTAAGAACTTGATTGAATATATATTTTTATTAAAATGTATGTCAAGCAAAAAGTCAACTTTCCGACTTGCTATTTGGATTATTAATGATAATATACCAAAAGAATCGCGAGAATTTTAAACAAAAGAATCGATAATATACCAAACTGTCTCCTTAATTCTTGGTGGCTTATAATGCCAGTTGAGATCACTACGCCAACCGTCAAATGTGTATGATTTTGAACCTTAATTTTGAATTTTTTTTCAGGGTATGATTCCTTCCGGCTGTTATATATGCTGATCGCCTTTCGTGTTTCCAAAACGAAACATAACAAATTCGGGTAGATTCATTTACCACTCAAGAGAATTTAAACAATTAAGCTAATAAAAGAAAGACGTGTCATGCTGAAAATAATGAAATATCAGTTAAATGCAATACTAACTTATATATGGTAAATATGCATGCATCAAACTCTAGATAGAATATTGTCCAAGCATCGCTAATAAATCATACTAATACACAAATCATACTGACAGTGTTGCTTCGAGAACGAAGGTAGTCTCTCGCAATCCATTAGCGTTTAATTTGATATCCAGAAACAGAGCACTTCCAACCAGTAGAATGTGCAGAGCAGTGGAGGAGGCGTTCAATGTATTGAATTATTGTTCCATCGGTTATCCAAATTTGTTGGCATGCCTTGGACAGCACACAGGCTTCGAACCATATATGCTGCTTTAAAAGCACCTTTTGTAAGTTAGCTTCATTACATGCAGATAGGTAGAATATTATGTGCGGTGTGCGTTCAGTGGTTACATACTCCCATTTGTCAGATCAATGTCTCCAGCTCTCACTATATTGTTGTTATACCTTCCGAGCATTAACGCCCTCCGGAGGTCACGTTGTCCAGTGCCCTCAAGAGTTCTTGTCTCTGTGTGTGCATGGTTTATTTATTGGTCCACTGATGGAAGCTGGTTTGTGGCTTCTTTTCCTTCAGACGAGGGCTTATGGCTTCGCACCTGTTGCTAGATTTTACCTTCACCATGATCCGCCCGGATGCTATACTGTAACTTTTCCTCGGAGCGCCCCTTTCCACAGTGGCTCTTACTTTGTTTATTTTTATGGGGAACAACAAAGCATCTTGCAGTTTCCATGAGAATCCGGGAGCTTGTCTCTTAGGATTGATCTTTCATGCATGCAGCCGATTCAAGTTAATTATGTATGTTTATGATCCTAAACAAACATCTAAGTCCACTAGGAACATTCAAGTCAGAAATGGACAGTAATTTCCTTTGGATGAGGGAGGAACAGGCATATAAGCATCTAGAGCATCCCAATACAAAACAGGCATATAAGTTTCACCACTTCAAGTGTATAGCCGGTGTTTTGAATTTAACTTCACTTTAATTGGTAAACACAGTAGTGGTGACAAACTGATAGGACAGTGGAATTATTGGAAGTAGCACCATAATTGTCCTTAAATTAAACCCATCAATGAAAATTGTCACAAGGCCATCTGCAATTTGATTAATAGACTTCACATGTGGTCTATGGTTTCAGTTTAAAACTCCACATGATCTGGTGGCATTCCATGTTTTGTAGAATCACTTGGTTTCATAATGAAACACTGCATTAAGTTTACTTTACTCACATTTTCTCGAGATAAATTACTGAAAAAACATGTTCTGTTGTTCATGTATGGGAGCAGCGTCAGCAAGTGGTTTATGGAAAAAAAATGTTGGAAAAAAAACGATGCATCAGATTTTTTGTGTCTGAACTCTGAAACTGATTTCAGATTTGGTACACTTGACAAGGGAAAAAGAAGAGATGTGGCAAACATCAACCCCTGTAAATTACTACAAAACACGGAAGAATGGCTTTGGAACTGAAGACGAACAGCTCATCCAGGTTCGAGTAGGCTCCTGCAGTGCCAGCCACCGAGTCGTACTCCTCAAGAACGTCTTGGCTCCTCTTCACTCTGCCTGCTATGACCCTGCACACCAACATGGCGTTCCTCTCGTTCTCCGACGCGACCTGGGCGGCGTTGTGCGCCCGCCCGCTCGTGGCCATCGTTCGGATCCTCCCCTGCGCGTCGGTCCTGAACCCGTCCTTTATGATGCTGCACAGGTTGCACTGCGGGATCGAGTTGCAGAGGCTCCTGGACCCGTTCAAGCCGAAGGAGCACACGAACGTGGTGCAGTGAAACCTGAGGAGCTCGTTGCCGTCGGCGGTGCACCTGGGGTGCTTCTTTGCAAGCTTGCCGGCCTTGCTCTTCACAGCGTCGCGGTAGTCCTCGAACCTCGTGATCGTCTTCTGAGTATTGTGAACCTTCAGGATCCTGTCGATTTTGCAGGCCGGCGTCCTCTTCTTCAGCCAACTCGACAGGAATATGATCTCAACTATGTTCCTGCTCGAGTCTTCAGGACCCAATTCTGACACTGAGATAATGCCGAACAGAGAAGAAGAAAATTAAGAATGAAATACAGAATCGACGTGTTAACACCATCTAAGGTTTAACTTTCGTATTAACAGATGATCACCGACTGAGGAGAAAATCTATATATCACCTGCATGTCTAACTGCTTGGTGGAGTTCCAAGCTCTCGGCTTTCACGAAGATCTCCCCGCATTCAGGACAGGGGCAGACGGTCGCCCTCAGAGACGGCTCCCTGGACACGCCGTTGATTGGATCTACAGCTGTGTGACACTCGTAGCAACCAGAGAGCCTCCTCAGCTGCATCCCTCTGAACGAGCCGCCGAGAGACGAGGAAGAGGACGAGGCAGCAACCGAAACGGTCGAGTGCGAGGAGAATGAGTTGGAGACGACGCCATTGATCTCGCTGAGGGGCTTCTTCGTGGACCTCTCGGTTGTAGCGTTGGAGTCGCTGACCGACGCCTTCCTCTTGCTGGGCTCGGGCGGAGATCGCTCGGGCCTCTGCATATCCCGCAGCTTGCAGATGGAGCCGGAGCACCCAATCCTCTTGCACTTCCTCCTGTTGCCTTCTACTGCGTGGTCGTGCCTGCAGCTGAAGAGACCCATCAGGGCTCTTCTGGAGGAGGGGCTCTCTGCTTCCTGCGGGTTGTGGTGCGTCTGCTGCCTCTCTTCTTCCTTCTTGGCATGCTTCTGCACTTGCTTGCTTCTCTTGATGTGCTCTTTGCCTCTACCTGTTTCAGCCATTAGAGGAGGCAGATAGACCGGAGAACCAACTCTTTCCCTGTACTCCAACCACTCATGAGTTCATTTCACTGCGCCCTGCAGTGATGTTTCTTTTTTTTCTTTGTGGTGGTTGGCTTTGGTGTGTCAGTAGGGGGAGGAAGAGGAAGTCGAAGAGTGTAGGGAGTGATGGGAGTATATCTTCTTTATTGATGAAGCTGCAAAGTAGAGGAGCAGGAAGGGCAAACTTTTATATATTCTGCTTTGGAAGCAGGAATAACTCTGGATTCATGAGCTATGATTACTGTAAGCCCTCCTTCTGCAGGTAATCATTCTATGATTCCATTATGTTAGGGATCTAAACTTCTCAATTTAGCACAAAATGGTGTTAATGATGACCTTGAAAACCCAGGTGGTCCTTGGACCATAGAGAGAGAAATGGATATATGGCCCTCATGATACATCCTTTGTCAGCAGGGCTCATGTGCTTACTCATTTCAGGCATCAGCATGGGTGGCAGGGAGAATAAAGCAGCAGCAGGGTTTAAAGTTCTTTTGCACTCCTATCACTTTCCTGTCTATATAAAACCTCAAAGAGTTAAATTGCCTTAAAGAGTGAAAAGCCGCAACCTATTAATTAGTGTTGTCTTCATTAATGTTACCGCTCGTTCTGAATCTTGGCCTGTGCAATTATGTGATCATTATCATTTGTTGAGTCCACTGACATCATCTTCATTAAAATTAACAAATAATGATCACTAAGAGGTACTATGGGTCATAATTTAAGTTGTTGGAAGTAGCAAACCAAATATATGTACAATCGTGATCAGAGAGAGCCCTCGTCAGTGAAAGGAGACCTTGGGCATGCTCATGGAGAACAGCTTGCTGATACTAATTATTTCTATAAAATGGAAAGTAATTCAGTCACTTTGCTTAAATTATAATTACAACTTATAATTTCATTTTTAGCAAGTAGAGTTCACTCAGCTAGATAATTGTCATGACATCCAAGAAAAACCAACTCGTAACCCATGGCAAGTCCGCATAACTATGTGATTCATGCACTCGGGTGACAATAAAAAAAATGGAAAACCAAACCAAGAAGGCCAAAATCAATTTACTGCATTGAATTGTTCATTTGGTGTGAGGTCACAATATTTACAAAAATATCAAAAAAAAAACTTAAAGTAAGAAAATATTGTATTACATTGAAGGACTAGCGTTTTGAAAAAAAAAACTCGACTACTTATCAATATGAAACGAAAGAAGTCTCAAAGACTAATCATCACTGAAAATTATCTGTCATGTTAGACTTCAAAACTTCTTTCTTTGTTCTGAGTCTTTATTACGATCAAAGCTTAAATACCCTTCGAAACTAATATATGTTTATATATATATATATATATATATATGTATAAACATAATTCGCTTAAATACCCTTCGAAACTAATATATGTTTATATATATATATAAACATAATTCTTAAGTGCGTCTTCTTAAATTCGTGTTGGAAGAAAGTATTCACTCCTTGCTCTGGAACCTCCACATGGTCTCTGAACCATCATGTCTTGAAAACTCCCAACATGGATTATGATGATTTTGTATATGCATGGAACTTGGTTGTAGTTTGTTTTTGACTTATTTGACTAACTTTTTCTTTTACCCAATTCAATGATTATAACCCTTTTTTAGCTTTTGGATATATCTGACTGGATTAATGTTTTGGCCACAGCAGTGCCATTAGGACATGGACCATGGTCTTTAAATATGAGGCAATATTGTGTTCGGAAGTCAGTAACATTTCACATGAATAATGAGAGTTTCTTGGGAGCTTCAAGAGACATAAGCAACATACTCATCAGAAAGAAAAAAACAATCATTCATAAAATGTTCAAAATTGACATGATATGTATTCACCCTTCGAGGAGTATAGGCATTATCCATATTCCATAGTACTTCATTTACATCGTGATAACCTTAACTTGTTCAGTTTCAATAAGTTATTTAAAGCACCATAGGCATTCATTTTTTTAAATATAAATATGTATAGGTATCAGAACTTATATATCTCTTCAACCGCACCTCATCGAGAAAGTGCATCTCCTCAATTGCGGAAATGAGATGCTACAACGTTCCTAAGATGTCTCTTGTTACTCGACGTCAAAACCTTCGATCGTGACAGATACTCAAAATTCACTCAAGAAGTTTTGAACATTTGGAAGAATTTCATGTCGTTAGCTCATTCGTTATACATCATTTCATCACAACGAAAGATTTGACAATTTAGAAAAAAAATCATAATAGATAAAAAATTTCTATTAATCATATCATAACTAATATTTCAGAAATCTCGAATGCATAAACTTTCCGTACATTATTAACTTCAATGTTCAAATAGAACTATAAAACTTATTTAAACATAAGCATGTGCAACACTTCGTCATGAGTCTGAGCTGTCATCCATCACTTAATCTTGGTTACCTACACGCATCCAGAGTATAGAATTTCTCAGTTATAATATGTAAAGATCATGCATGTCATGCTATCTATCACGTGATATTACATACGATGCATCATCATTATAATAACAATAACATATGAACATGCATGTCAAGTACTATATCATGAACCTTACATAACACTTATATTCATTCTTCATATAATATTCATAAAACATAAAACATCATATCATACCTGCTTACTTCATATTCATCATCTGTAAGTATCATTCAATAACAATATATATTCATGTCATTCATAACATATCATTTCATTTCACTTTCATTGTCATGTACATCCTAGTAGTTTCTTCACTCCTTGATCCTTATTTCTTGGCATGTTTTTCATACTTTACATCTTCTCGGGATTACTTTATAACCCTTTAAATCTTCTTTCATTCTTCTTTCTTTCTTTATTATGTTATCTAATCACTAGCTAATCATATTAAAATCCTATTCATTTTTCATGTTAATTCATGTGCATATAAGCTCTGAAATATTTATATTCTGATAATTATGCTTAATCTACATGTATTTATCTTCTCAGTATAATATTATTTTACACTTGCACATCTGAGCTGTTTGATATTTTGCTTTAGTTCTTATTTGTCTAATTTTTATTTGAAGAACTGATACTTGTTGTTCTTGCTAATCAGTCTCTAAATCAAACATAAAAGACAAACATTCTTGCTGGAAAAGGACAAAAGAATCTTTTTGAAAAAAAGAGAGAGCCATGACAGATGACAAAAATAAGAAGGAATAGAAGCTTCTGATCAAATGGTGAAGACATACCATATAAAAAAGGGCATTGGAGGATGAACCAGGGGTCTTGAGCCATTCTCTACGTTCTGCACCTTGGAGCTGAAGGAAGGAGAAAAAATAATTAGGAGGATACTTTAAGCTGGTTTTTCTACTTATTGTTTTAGAATGTTTTTTATTTCGTTCCTCATCTATTTTGTATTGATTTCAACATCTATGAAGAGCTAAATCTTAGCTCTCTTAGGATATGATAGTAGTCTAATTTATGTTATGAATGGATAATAAAACACTTATTTTATCACTGATATTAGTATAGTTCTGAATGTGAATAAGTTTTCTGTTGATGTGAATCCTACTTTGTAATGCAACTGAGAAGTTGATTTTAGATTCTTTTCTTGCTCAGAAATGAATTAAGAGCATTAACATTATTTTCTAATTCCAATCTATTGATGCATCCATTTAGCTTTTGTTAATGTGAATTTCATATTGAAATGACAGTCGAGAGATTGATTATAGATTCTCTTGATATTTAGAGATAAATCAAGAGTATTAGTATTAGTTTTTGGATCTGATTGTATTTGTGCAGTGAGCTGAATTATTTATCTCATCTTTGTAATTACTGTTACTTGATATTTCTAACTTTACTTGTTATACCTATATCTGAAAAGAATGTTAGCATACTAGTGTTAGCATACCTGTTATACCTATACCTAGACTTGTTATATATGATTATTAATGTTAAATTATTCTGATTCATTCATAACAAAATATTAGGTGAATCCCGTTCCTAACAGAATCTATCATCAATTGTTAATCCACTTTAAAACTTTCAGCTAAGTAGTTAGTTTTCATTCTAGACTCATCACTTTAAAACATAAAAAAGAGTTAACTTAGTTATACTTTGATTTTGTCTTTATCATTCCTCTTTTTGCTTAGTTGTTATTTTAGCCAAACTTAGTCTAGAATTAATTTAAATTAATTAGTGAATCTTTATATCTGAAATCACTGTGGATACGACATTCAGATCTACTACTTTGATTTGTGCACTTGTAGTTTAATGAAGTGGTGAGTTTATGCCATATATCATTCTGTTGCATTTTCAATTCTGCGCAATTTTTATTTTTCATCTGTATATTGCACAGTCTACGTCTAAATCTTGTCCAGTTTCTAGTTGTACATAGTCTACACCTATGTCTTGTTTAGTTTTCATTTCTGCATAGTATACGCCTGTATATTGGTCTTTTGCATTTTGTGCTTAATCCAATAAATCAGTCAATTAATAAAACTCCCAAAATTCACATCATGGTCCTTCATGCGTCATCTTCATCCTTCATCTTTATCACATAATACTATCTTAACTTTTATTCCATATCATAAGCATATCCTAGGAATACACATCATAATTGTGAGGGACTTTATTTCTAGTTATCTTTAGGAATACACACATTTTATGATGAGGGACATTGTTTCTTAGAATGTACATACACAAATGCGGGACTTTACTTCTGAGGCTTAGGTCCCCTTGAAGTACACATATAAACTTTACTTTCCATATTTACTTCATCATTATCTTAACTTTATTTGTTATAAGATACTTTGAAGTTAATTTCATTTTCATTCTTATTTTATCTTATAACATCTTTAATTTTAACATAATTGAATAGTCATATAGGCAATATCCTTGGGTACACACATCATAATAATGAAGGACTTTATTTCAAGGAGTATGCATAATATAATAGTGAGGGACTTTATTACGAGAAATACACACACTAGAATAGTGACTTTATTTCAGGGAATACACACTTTCTAATGAGGGATTTTGTTCTCTGAGAAATACATATACAAATGCATGACTTTATCTCACGGGATTAGGTCCTCTTGAAATACATACATAGGTGCAGAACTTTGCTTCTCATCATTGACGAGTGACAAGAACATTCTTAAACTTTGTGTGCATTATGTTTTGCAATACACAATCATTCATATCAATTATTTTTCATATTTTAGCCTAATTACAGCTAAACATGCATTACGTGTGTTTATGTGTCATATCAATCTACATACATAAGAAAATAGATTTAAAACGTCATAAAAACTATTTCTAATGTCACAGTTGTGCCCAAAATTGTCATGGTCGTGCCTAACATTGTCATGGTCGTGCTTGGTTGTGTCACAACCGTTTCGAGTTTTATCACGGCCGTACCCATATTTGTCATGGCCATGTGATGCATGCAAAATTGGGTGTTTCTTATGTTCTACATGTATGATGTAATAAAAATATTTCCTTCTTTTCATCACTTCCTTGAACGGCAATTCGATGTCAAATTTAAGAGTTTACATACTCATAATGGAAGCGAATTCCTTGTTGTGTACCACTATTTATCTTCCACAGGCATACAACATCGGCTCACGAGTCCACATAGCCATGAACAAAATGGTTTTGTTGAAACAAAAATATGACATGTTGTTGACACCACGCTTTCTCGCCCATGGAGATGTTCCTAAACATTTTTGGCGCTATGCAGTTGAAACAACCACCTATTTGATAAACCTCATGCCCTCACCAAATCTCCAAAACATGTCCCCGTTTCAGCTGCTTCATCGACGCAAACCAGATTATACTTTTCTTCATGTCTTTGGTTGTGCAACTTGTCCACTTACTCGACCCTACAACAACCACAAATTTGATTTTCGCATTGTCCCCCGTATCTTTCTTGGATATCTAACCAACAATTCTGGTTATCGTTGCCTCGATCTCTCTTCCAATAAAATATACACAACACGCCATGTCCGTTTTGACGACACCTTATACCCATTTTCAGCATCCATGTTTTCCTCGCAATCCTCAAATAACATGACCATGTGTCCTTGGCTCTCCATTCCTTTATCACTACCACAGACTACCATACCACACCCATCTCCTTCTCCATCTCTCACATCCTTCTGTCTTCCTCTACCTCAACTGAAACAACATCACCACCTAAGTCACCTCCACAGCCTTCTCGAATCCTTCGCCCCCGTCAGCCTATTAACTACCACAAATTAGCAGGCTTCAAGGCACTTGTCGCAACAACCACTGATGCACCGACAAGTTTTACTAAAGCTACCACTATCCAACGTGGTGTACTGACATGGCAGAGGAATTCTCCACACTACTTCGCAATGGGACCTGGTATCTCATTCCCTAACGTTCAAGTATGAATATTGTTGGATGCAGGTGGATCTTCCGTAAGAAGTATCATGCTAATGGCATCCTTAATCGATAAAAAGCTCGACTCATTGCCAAAGAATTTCATCAGGCTCCAGGTGTGGACTTTGGTGTGACATTCTAATCAAACTGACAATAAGTAGGTTAGTCGTCACTTTGGCCATCAATCGCAATTGGCGTCTTTATCATCTTGACATCAGTAATGCCTTCCTTCATGGCCACCTCATTGAAACTGTGTATATGGAGCAGCCACCAGGGTTCTCTGTTGGCCACATCCAGACTTTCCTTCATGCCTTTCCTTCATGGCCACATCCAGACTTTGTTTGCCGACTCCACAAATCCTGTATGGTCTCAAACAAGCACCTCGTGCTTGGTTTCAAACTTTGATAACAAAATTATTGTCCTTTGGCTTTCAAGCTTCTGCCACCTGACACCTCCTTGTTCATCTACAATCGTGGCTCTGACATTGTTTACATCTTGGTCTACGTCGATGGTTTATTTATTACTGGGTCTTCTGAGCATCTTATCCAGCTGATCACTAGCCATCTCAACGCTAAATTTGTAGTCCGTGACCTGGGCACCCTTCACTTCTTTCTTGGAGTTGAAATTCTACCACGTCCGAACAAAAGTGTTCTCTCGCAAGCCAACTATATTCGTGAGATTCTCAAATGCCACAACATGATCAGTGCTCCGCTGTCTGCTGGAACCAAATTACAGCCGTCCGAAATGGAAAGCTCTTTCATAATCCTACTCTCTATCGTCAAACCGTCGGAGCTTTACAATACTTGACGATCACACGACTGAATATTGCTTTTGCAGTGATGGCCGTCTGCCAGTTCATGCACCAGCCAACTGACAATCAAGCGCATTCTTTGTTATTTAAAAGCTACTCAAGATCTCGACTTACACTTTGCCAGGTCAGTGACATCTCAACTGAAAGCTTTTTTTTAACGCTGACTGGGTAGCTAGTTTATATGATCGTAAGTTCATTAGTGGATATGCAATATATATGGGTCATAATCTAATTTCTTGGTCCGCAAAGAAACAAAAACTGTCTCTCGTTCCTCCACAGAATTCGAGTATAAGGCCTTAGCTAATGTCACTGTCGAGCTCATCCGGCTTCACTCTCTTCTTGTTGAACTCGGCCTTCCTACCTCCTGCCCTCTAGTGTGACAATATAGGCACCATGTATATATTAGTGAATCCTATTTTCGATGCTAGAACCAAACATGTTGAAGTAGACTTCCACTTTGTTCCTGATGAAGTTGCTCACCAACGTCTCCAAGTCAAGTTTATCTCCACTAAATATCAAATTGGTGATGTACTAACAAAATCACTTGTTAGCGCTCGCTTCCAGTTCTTGCGGGACAAGCTACGTCTCGGACCACAACCACGTCGTGCTTGAGGGGGGCTATTGGATCAAGTCTACCGTGATACTCGCTCTACAACAGACATGCATTATTCACACCAGTGATGACGCATTCTTCCACTTTTATTGCTTAGTCTGTTACCAGTTGTATAACTTGTATCATCTATATATATGTAATCATTAGATATAGAGTAATACACAACACAACATTTTGTGCACTCTTAATGTGATGTATGAATGCACGTGCACTAACATATAAATGTAACATAAGGTTTGATTTTCACATATTTAGAAAATCACATATATTGCAAAAATTCGAGAAAACTTTGTAAATCCATAAATCGATCCAGATATCAATATTTGTGCCAATAAATTCAACTTTGATTACACAAAAGGAATGCATACAAACGTTTCAGATGATGCAAAGCATTCACTTGAATGAATTATAATCCACACACAAAACTTATCTTGCGGCGGCATAAGATTATGAAATTAATTACTATAACTCTATTTATGTCATCATGTAATCCACTCACCTTATGTTTGATCTCGTCCAGTTGTATGCGATTCCAATGAGCTAGCTTGAAAACCTGATCAAATACATCAATAATCCATTAACACCTACTATTATATCATTTTTTGGTAATACGAAAAATAATTAATAATATATATATAAGATTATTCTTGTCTCCATTTATTTATTTATTTCTATAATGCTTTTAGTTTTGTTATAAATATTTACTTAGCCACTTCAAATTTCCAATGTACATTAAATATATTATTTTGTTTTATTTTCATACCAATATCATTAAATATATATTATTCATATTCATATCTGAATTTTGCATTTTTATTGTATTATTCGTTCAATTCTGGCCATACTATATTGAATTCACTTATGAATGAAATACTTCATCACTTTCCATTAGCGTTATCAGCTGTCCATAATACCAATTATTATTTTCCAACTAACATGATTGCTTAATTCATTAATGTTTCCCTGTTTTGCTAAGTAATCTTATTAATCTTATTTGGTAGTTCCTTTAGTCAGTCCTTATGATTAGCTTAACAACTTAGCAAGCCATATTCATATCTAATGTTAAACCACATTCAATAACAATATTCTTATTAATTCAAAAAATATCCCTCGTATGACCTCTACACTCATATGGATCAGATTAGTTACCCACTTGAATTGATCATTCCAGCTAGCCTTTGGATCTTCTCTACCTAATAACATAGGTAAATTACATGAACCGTCTTCCAACATTGGGTGTGGTAACTATTCAGTCCTCTTGTAACTATACTATCCTCGAAGTTTTGATTTCTTACATGTGTTGTTCTCCCAACATAGTGGGTTTCCCGATTGCGCTACGGACGTAGCGGAATAAAAAATAATAAAAATAACATAAATAACATAAATATATAATGAAATAATAAAAAATTAAGAAATTAATTTTAAAAGAAAGTCGGCTGCATCGCGGCGGATGCCACCGCAGTCAGGCATGTTGGGGCAGAGCCGGCCGGCGGGAACCAGCTCTACGGGCACCGTGCTCATCAGATGGTTGTGGCTCAGGTTCACCGTCATGCCCGCCACCGCAAGGCGCAATGCGCCGGAGAACTAGGTCTGCTATAGAAGGAGGATGGAGATGGGGAAGGTGAAGGTGAAGATCACGATCATGCCTAGGACCATACTATAGGGAAGAAGACGAAGCAGGAATATCACCAAAGAGCGCATTGTTACATCAAGTCGAGCTTGAGGAGCGGGTAGACAAGACAATGGGGATGCGGCTGCCGGAGGACTCCGAACGGAATCTAGCCAAGGTGCAGAGGAACCAAAGGCCCTCGATGGAGCTCAGTATGGGGCTGGAAAACAGGTTGTTGGCAGCACCTCCCTGGTCAAGCAATTGATGTTGCAGCTTAGAGGAGAGGGGCGGTCCTTGTCGCCCCTCGCTGAAGACACAGGAGAGGGTGGGGTCCCTGCCATGCCCCTCATTAGAGATGGAGGAAGGAGGGAGGGGGAACCACGTTGTAGGGATGGCCGAACTTGGGGTCCCTATCGGCCCTCGTAGGAGATGGAAAAGGAGGAAGTATGCAGAGGAACTCGTTGATTGGCCGAGACAAGCAGAGCAGAGCTGATGGTCAAGTCATACTAGACATCAATGTGCTTTCCCTTATAATAGTTCAACCTTTAATAGTGACACACTTATTGCAATAAATGGCATACTTAACCATTGTCAATACAGGAGTAAAACAATTTATTTAACTTGAGGGCTTCATATCATCATTCAGTATAACACAGACTTATTTTTTTATAATTGACAATTTCATGCGATTTTACTTTAGCTAATATTTGCATCTAATGTCATTCTAAACATGAAGACGTAATTTGAGACAAACTTTTGCTTATTAATATCGATCCTAAGTGCATATATTTATTAATCAAGTCTCTAAATCGATCTCCTATCATAGCGCAAAATAAGAGTCAACAATGCCCATAAGGTGTCTTATTATTCTCTTCATCGCCATTCAACATAGACGCCATATGTTAATATGTAAAACTTCTTATTGGACCAAAAACACAAAAACAAACATCATATTGAACAATGGCACCGTTGGGTATTTTCTTTTATCATGCTTATAAAAGGATAATTTCTTTTTATCACTCATAGGGTCTTAAGGAACATCATGAGATTTAAATGTATCTCTTATAACAAGGGCACCGTTGGATTTACAGTTCTCCATAGAATGTTCAATTTGTGTTTATGACTGACGATTCTTGCTATAAAATAATAAATTTACTTGAACAATTCATATTTAATTTCACATCCGGTGTAAATAATTGTCTCACCCATGTCATTTCTATGTAATATTATTTCACGTGTAATGTCATAATGGCATTCATCCATAGCAAGATGAATACACAATTACACACATGATGGTACTTATATCATTATTTAGATGAATGTTGAATTCATAAATAAACCATCGTATTGTGCTCAATATTTTTACATTGTAGTATTCAAATAGCTCTACATAATTTTCATCTAATTCATGAATCATTAGCTAGACTTTTGATGAATAAAAATAAAATTATAATAATTTCTCTATAGTCAACACTTCTTTTGCAACGGTTGCTTTTCACTACTTTTAAATCTCCTATCATCTGCGTCAAATTATTTTAAAAACTTCTATTTCTTATTGCCTTTTGGCAATACGGATGATTTAACATGTCTTTGCTTGATTTTATTCTTTAGACTCTAACTCTTCGTATTAATCTGTTTATTTTATCTAGGCACAAGAGGGCTTTCATCATTTGTCTTAGACTCATATTATATAGTCATTCGACATTGACAACATAAAACATTATTGATATGTTTCAATATCATGATTGACTACGAATGACTCTCACTCGGATTGAGGCATGGGAATAGAATATGGACTAGCCGCAAATCAATATGTATACTTTGCCAACTTTGAATCTTCAACTTCTTTGTTTAGTCTTGTTCAGCCAAGAAAATATGTATGAATATCATATTTCTACTTGTTATTTAGTAACTCTTACTAATTTAGAAGTCATGGGCAGCACTAAATATAATAACATTCCAAATAAATAATTGTAAATTTATTTGTTCTATTCAACTTAAAAAATGCATTCAAGTATATTATGATTTTAGCATTTCCGAAACACGTATCATTGCAAAATATAATTAATCTCTTAACTATATTATTTCATCACTAGACTATTTGAATAAGTCTTAATCATTTTGCAATATCAAATTAGTTAGCAAGGCATTAATCTTTATCATAATTGAGTCTCCATCTAAGTTCACGAATAATTCATGTTACTAATTTAGATAAATTATGTATATGATTTTATAGCGCAAAAATGTGATGAAAGAAACATATAACACCTTAGACATCCAATAGAAACACAAAATGTATTATTACATATTTTATGTTCATAAATGTATTATTAAAAAATAACTTTAACGAAAAAATATATTTCTTTAGTTATGTTTTATTTATATTGCCTAATAAATGCCACAAATTGCTTAGTCAAGACCTTTGGCATACTTATTTATGTCACTAATGACATAAATATTCAACTTGAATACTTAAAGTAATCAAGACATAAAAAATTATTTTCAAAAATTTCTCACAAGGAACTTCATTAAATACAAAATTAAATGATAAACGGGAATACAACTACGTGTGTCCAAAAAAATAAAATGTAGATACTATACACATGCCACTAATAAACAAGACGATAAAAGATTCCTCTATTGCAAAAAGAAAATTTTGTAAGACAATTTTTTAATTCCGACTTTCGTGTTGTTTCCAATTATATCCTTCGGCTTCAATGGCTAAGTCGTATAAAGAATTTATTATTCTTTAACTGCATGATAAACTACTCCAAAATCTATGGTACACAATGGATGAGTTTAAGAAGCGAAACAACATTATCATAAAAAAACCCAATTATATCAACATTTTCTACATGAGTAGCACATTGTTTTGCGTTTATTAACTTTGACACTACGCTTCCCTCGTCGACATGAATAGCGTGAGACCTTTCTTAATATCTTACCTTTTTTCTTTTAAGACCATGATCTCTTCCTAAGACTTACAATAGTATCATCATTTTGACGTGGACAACAAATGTTACAATTGAATATGACATATCATTCTTCAAATAAAGGTCAACTTTGTCAAAACATTTGATAATTGCACTGAACAAAACTTCCCATGCTCACTAAAAGTAAGTAATTTAATATCACTACTATCATTTAAAAATTCACGATCAAAATTTTCTAACTCAAACTTTAAGTACATCATCACACGCAAATGTAAAACATATCTGGTATGAGTAAAACTTATGTAAGAGTTATCTTTTTCTTGATGAGTTCCTTATTTCAAAATCGTAAGAATCATTATAGTGATCATTCTATATAGAAATCATCTTTTACTATGTGTTACTTTTGACTTGTTCCCTTTGACTTGGTCATATTGCAAAGACTTATTTTTTTCTGTACTATCTATGATAAAACAATATAAGGGAAATGAGCTAATTTTTTGCATGTCTTTTTGTTGCATATATTCATAAATAGTGATATAATAATATTTTTAAGACACTGATGTTGAGAATGGTTACTATGTTTCCAATCATCCCCCACTATCTGAAAATTAATTATCATTTATTAAAAATAATATATTGCACCAAATTACTATTCTAATCATCACCCATTCGTCACAACACCATAATAATTAAAAAAATATCATCATGTCTTGTTGATATAGTAATTTTTAGCATATGTTATCGGTACAAGGTAAGTCTACAGAGAAATATAGTCCTAACATTTTTCACTTACAATATCTTTTCAGTACTTGCCTAAACATGCACATATCACGCACCATTCAATAAAAACTTGCTACTATAATCATCATATAATTTAGATACCTTACTCCTATTTGAACTACATAAGTTTCATAATAATTCTAAAATTAGAGAAAAAATATAATTATTTCATCCTAAGTTTTATAAAAGATGTCACATTCATAATTCACAAATATTTATGTATCCAAAATACACATAGAATAAATAATCAGATATGAGCTTATAATATGCATACAAATAATCATAAAATTCATTTACATATAAATGAATGTTATTTGTCACACTCTTATAATTAACATAATCATGATAAAAGACATACAAATAATCTATCACATGCATAATTCAACATTTATCTCACATAATTTTAATATGCACATATTTCTTTTCATAAAGAAATTTAATTTATCATAAATGGTGTGCATATTTCACATGAAAATTTAAATAAATGTGACAAAAATATTTTATGCATAATTTAACAAAACTATGTGAATTACTACTTATAAATTCACATAACATATATTATGCCTAATATGTAACATAATTTCATATATGCACATGTCCTTTTATAAAGAAAATAAATTCTTAGTATATAGTTCAATTCACATGAACTAATAATGTGCATGTTTTAATTATCATGTCAATTTATATAAGTTTCACATTAAAACACACTTTAAGTAAATATCACACAATTTTTTGCTTGAATACCAAAGTTCATATGGAAATTTAATTTAAGGGTGGGGTGACATACTACACTTAAAATATCATGTAATAACATATATGAATGAATTTTACTTCAAATTCATAATTATATATAAATGTATGACAAAATAACATATTATTTTCATGTAAATAAAAAATATTCATAATAACATTAATATGCATGAATCATTTATCATACAATTTTCAGAAAATTTATCCAAATAGTTTTCTAATTTACATTACATGATAATTTTTCAAACAAAATTTTTATTTCCATATAGATTTATCACATAATTATTTTAAAAATTGCATAATATATCATAGTAGCTCATTTTTTTTTGTATCAATTCGTAATTTAAGCATATTTCACTTATACTCAAATAAACGTGACATGATAATTTATATGAATATAAAAAATATAAATTTCACAGAACAACATGGCATAATATGAAAAAAAAACACATATGCATAAATACTATGCATATTTAAATATTCTGAAACTTTGCAAAATTTATTTATAATTTTCTAACTCAATAATGTGCATAAGTTACAAATAATCTAATTTCTCATGCCATGACACACAAAATGCATAATAACATATTATGTAAAAGAATCACACATTATTAAAAAATATGCAAAATTTTCTGAGTTAAAAAAACTTATTTTTCTCATTTTTCTATATTTTCCTAGATTTTCTAAATTTATTTTTTAAAAACAATACTATTCAAAATGGGCGGGCTGCCAGCCCACGCGCTCTCGTATATGTTGTGCAGCGCGTGAGCCAAGTGGCGCCGCACAGAGGGCCGCTGGCCCATGTGGTCGTTGTGCCAAATGGCGCCGACGCTGCTGGCCCACGCACCGTGGCACCTGCAGCGCCGCGCAGCGGGCATGTGGCCCAAGCGTGCACTATAAATGTTTTTTTTTTAACAATTTGTTTCTCTTTATTAAAAAATGATTAAATAACAAAAATGAGTGTACAATAATTTGGATTGAGTTTTTTACTAAAATTATAACGAAAAAATTTAGTTTTTCAATTACCATCGTATAACTTTATACCAAAGGCTCTAAAAATTATACAGTCTAAAATTTAAAATCTAGAAAAGTCATTTTGACTCTAATACTAATTAAAGGAATTGTAATAATAAATATAGGAGTGTTAAAAATACTTCGCAGTAAAAGAACATATTATTAAAGATTTTTCTTCGTTACTTTAGATTTTTATACAAAAACGAAGTCACGTGTACACAATCCCTATACACATCATTATATCCAAATGTCCTTGGAGACTTGGAGTGGAATAAGCTCATTCACCAAAAAATGACGGACACCATCACTCCCTTTTTATAGGTAAGTATACAGTTAATATATATAACTTCATCATGTGGTTAACATAACTGCATTAATGCAGTTGTTAAACTGCACAACTGTGCAAAGCCCTTGATGGGCGTAGGTCCAACAATGAAATATTCGTACTTCTATTTGATTATTTATGAATGACAAAAGAAGTAAGATGCATGAAACCTTGGGAACACATTAACACTCATCCATCATTATCAATTTCATATCGCTTACCATTATTAGCAACATCATAGGATATTGACAGGGTTGTTCATCGGAACCAGTGAATCCGAAAATCTAACTCGACCCGATCACGATCCGATCAGAGGGGTCAGGTTTGTTCACGGTCGGATCAAATCTGACCCGTGAACACCCCTAGCTGTTCATGAATTTCATCTAAATTTAAACCCGCTTAACCTAATCAATTTTGATGAAGTGAGATTCAATTAATTCATTCCAACTCAAACCCCATTGAACCGAGTTGAACCATCGAGTCATTTGGTTGAATTCTTGGTCTTCTTTTTATTTTTTTCTTCTTCTTTTATAGTATTTAATATTAACTATATTCTTCTAAAAAAGTGAATAGAAGCTTCTTTCCAACATCTAAAATATTTTTATAGATATAACACAATTATGTTAATATATATCAATATTTAAACATTTTAAAACTATAAATTATAATCAATTTTTGAAAAATATCAGATTGAACAGGTTGGATAATTGACACTCATGCTCAATATCTACAACATTTTTATGCATTTCCAACAGCTAAATTCGTCAAAATTTTTATGAAATCCATCGAAAGTTCAAGTTTCCGTTGGGACGACAGTAAAAAAATGCTCATTAGTAACATGTTTCCGACGGGAACAAAAAACTCTAGCATTTTCGACGGGTAATGCCATCGAAAAGCGCCCTTGGAAAGTTCTGACGAGTAAAAACATCGCAAAGCGCCCTTCAAAATCATTGGTAATACCGAAGGCTAGATCAAAACAATAGTATTAAAATACTAATCATATGCTTATATTATATATATATATATATATTACAAATAAAATTACTGATAGGTCTCTCCTATATATGTCCTATCCGTCGATAATTTCGAAGGTGCAAATCGATAAAATATTGACAACTTATGCCATCGGTACTAACGACAAGCGTCTATTGAGAAATGTTGAATCAATGAAGGTTATAGATCACATAAAACACAGAAGGTTTTGGGGAAGAAACGCAAAAGGTTTTTACTCATCCAAAAAGCTCTTTCTCTACATTGCTTCATTCTCCTTTTATACTAAGACTACTTTAGCTAAAGAGTACAGTCCAAAAAAAAATATAACGTAACGCCGATATCTACAGTATAATTGTCGATACGTGGACAGAAGAAAAAAAACAAACAAAGAAGCAACAAAGCTGAGAGATAATAACAGTTAGTACTCTCCCTCAAGTTAGGGATTAAAGAAAATCAAAGATCCCTAACTTGCTGGATAAATAGTCATGCTACTGTGAGCTCAAAGATTTAGAATGCTCGTGATTTGTTCAGAGGTTGGAATTTATTGTAAGTTGATGAGTTTCTGAACTATTTTTTCGCACACAAAATAGCAATCTACTTCCACATATTTTGTGCCTTCATGGAATACAGGTTTCAGCGATATGAATGGATGGTAATTAGGTGTTGCAATGGTAAGTTGAAGCGTTGAGAATAATCTGTCAAGGCAAAGAATTTCAGTTGTAGCTAATGCAACACTATGGTACTCCAATTCTGCAAAAGAGCATGACACAACAGTTTGTTTCTTGGATTTTCAAGATATAAGTAATTTACCCAGCTTGACACAAAATGCTGAAACTTATTGGCATGAAAAAAGGGCATGCAACCCAATCAGCTTCCCAATAAATATGTCAGACAACTTGAAGTGCTCCATCCAAATGAGATTGTTTAGGTTGGTGTGACTCAAGTGTCTTACCGCAAATGTGATGTCTGGTCTAATATGCATCAAGTTTAGAAGTCGGCCAATGAGTCTCTAATATCCACATGTGGATTGAAGTAAAGAGTCAGTCCAATCCTATAATCAAAATCATATGTCGTATATTTGATGTTTTCCAATGCTGTAGCTACTAGTTTGGCTCAAGAAAACCCAAAATCAGAAAGCAAGGATAAGACATACTTCCTCTGTGTGATAAAGATACCTCGATTTGATCTCATAATTTCCATGCCAAGAAAGTATCAAAGACTTCCTAAGTCTTTAATTTTAATCTTGGATTCCTAAGTCTTCATAAGATGTAGATCATTTCCTGCAAGAAATATGTCGTCGACATGGACTAGCAAGGTAACAAAGGAGCTGCCCATTGATTTTGTGAAGAGTGTATAATCATTTTTACTTTTCTGTAGATCCTGCATCCAACAGAATTAAATTTGATATACCATTGCCTTGATGCCTATTACAAACCATATAAGGATCTTATAAAGTGACAAACTTTGCCTGGAGTATAAAACTTTGCCTTGAGTATCCTCCTCATTCTTATAAGACCATCTCATTTAAATCACTATTTAGGAATGCATTGTTAACATTCCAATGCAAAAGAAATTCATCTTTTTTGTGCAGCTACGGCGAGCTTTAATTGTAATTGATTTGGCTATAGGTGAAAAAGTCTCCTTAAAATCAATTCCTTCATTTTGATTATAACCTATTGCAACAAGTCTTTCTTTAAACCTATCCACATTATACATGGTGTAATAATCTCACTAGTCAAGCATGAATCCACTGTAAACTAGATAGACTACTCTTGAATCATTACTGGTTAGAGCCCTTCCCAATTTTAACCCTCTCTGCTCTTCCTCAATGTGGTTTTTATCATGCGCCCATTGTCTTCGATAACCTGTACTAAGCAAGGACACACTAGACCTCGTGCATGAAAGTATGAACAGTTTTGGCTTTTCCATTCAGAACCCAGTGTCATAGTCAGGCCTCCCTTGGCCCTAACAACGATTTTAATAAAGCCTTAAACCTCAATCAGGAGGGATACCTTGAGTTGGAATTGGGAAACTTAGGCAAGCTCGAGGTCCGGGCTGAGGAGGTCCTTAATCGTATTAATGCACTAGAAACCCTGGATGTCCAGCGGGATCTTACTGAGATCGAACTCGGAATACTGAGAACTGCCTACCACCAACATGCAGCCTTCCTTTGTCAGATAAGTCTTAAATGGTGGAGCAAGGCCAAAACTAATTGGTTGAAGCATAGGAAATTATCAACCTTAATGAGACATAGACAGAACACAATAAAGAAAATTCAAAATATTGAGCGAGCAATGCATCACAAAAGAGGCTGATATAAGGACCTTGTTTGTAGACCACTATAAAGAACTTTGGAACCGCACTCCTTTCCAAGTTATCCCTCTTGAGTCCTGGCCGGACCTCCCATCCCTTAGCCCTTTATTATCGGACTCTCTCATAACCACAATCACCCCGAGGGAGATCCATGAGGCTCTATGGAGCATGCCCCTTAGTAAGGGCCCAGGGCCGGACGAATTCACAGTATAATTCTATAGAGAGTACTGATATATCATCAGTCTAAGAATTACCTACGACATTACAAACTTTTTCACCCATAATCTCCTTCCCTCGAACTTGATGAACATGACACTAATCTTCATACCCAAGTGTAAATGTCCACGGACAGTCAAGGACTTCAGATCAATTTAATTTTCCTCTGTAATGTACTTTATAGACTCTTGTCAAAAATTATATCAACTCATCCCACCCTTAAATGTCTAATTGATAAAGCTCAGTCAGCCTTTGCCTCGGGTAGAAGTATACAGGATAACATTCTTATTACCTAAGAACTAGCCACTCTAGTAGACATAAGTTCATTCTCATTAAGGTAGATATGGAAAAGACATTCGACAAAGTCTCATGGGATTATGTCATTGCAATTCTCACCATCATGAACTTCTCCCAAAAATTCTCACCACAGTATTAGATCACCAAAATTTAGCTGTGTCATAAAGGACATCGCTTCTCCGTACTTCAAGGCCTATCATGGAATCTGTCATGGAGACCACCTCTCCTTTTATATATTCATTCTCGTTTCTCAAGTCTTCTCTTCTTTAATGACACAACAAATTACTTGCGGGAGAATTGAGCCTTTCGACTTGGGACCTTCTTCCTTAGTCACCTCCTATACGCGGACGACCATCTGCCTCTGGGCCAAAAAAATGTAAGTCTTAGTGAAACCTTGGAGATATACAAATATTTAACTGGCTCTGCGGTCGTCATCGAAACTAAAACTCACTCGGCTCTAAACTAGGAAAATTCCCTTTTCAATATCTCATCACGCCTATCTCGCCGAAGTACATTTCCATCAATGAACAAAGGCATATTGAAGATAAAATCTCGTCCAAGATAGCAGGGTGGCGTCTACATTTCCATCAATGAACAAAGGCAGATTGAAGATAAAATCTCGTCCAAGATAGTGGGGTGGTGTCGATGCTCAACCAAGCTAGCAGGATCACACTCATCAAAACAAATCTATCCTCCATGCCTATTTATGCCCTTGGTGCAACCACCATCTATCTTGTGGCACCTTGGAATCCTTAGAGAAAATATCACGTAAGTTCCTTTGGGATCCTGGCAAAGGTCATAGGGGTGCCCATCTTATTTTTTGGACCACTGCCCAATTGCTCCATACCAATGGGGGCCTTGGTATCCAGAACTCAGACTTGTCCACTTCTCCTTAATCACCAAGCAAATCCAGAGCCTCCTAAATAATGATCGTGCACCTTGGGTTTCCTTCGTAGCAAACAAATGTGGCCCCCTCCAACTATGGGAGCACCAACCTCGGTCTGGTCGTGGCGCTTTATACTAAGCACCCTTGATACCCTTAGTCTAGGCTTTCGCACGCAAATTGGTTCAGGTACTCAAACATCGAGACCCATGAATTTTTGACATTCCTCTCATCTGGATGCCTACTTATGTAAACATTGACTTGCATGTTAACCTAACAGTCAGTGACCTCAAAACTTGAAACACATAGAATGACACACTCATATCTCCTTGGAATTGTATATGCAAATTAAACATATTTTTATCTCTTCTTTTGCCTATGATGATGTGTGAGTCTAGGCGACGGATGCCAATGAGCTAGCTAATGTGAAGTTAGTGTATAACTTTGTGTGCCACCGCTTTATGCCGCCATGCTCCCTTGGAGGGCCACCGTGGACCGCAGATTCTTGCTCCTCCCAAAATCAAAATATTCCTCTGGAAGCTGTTCCACCATAAACTACCTACTGATACCATTCTCCTTTTTTTATAACAATATTGATCCTACTTGCTCCCTCTATGACACGCCCCAAAATCAAACACGCATCTCTTTTTTTAATGCTCAGTTACAAACCAACTTTGGACTCTTTTCCAAAACAAGCTCCACCTCACTTTTCATTTTAATGCATCATGGCACTTGGGCTCCTGGACCCAAGAGGGAGCATATTTGGATCCTCGGTCGAAGCAAAATTTTCTCTCTATTTTTGCCCACTGTCTTTGGGAGTTGTGGAATCTGCGTAATAGTATTCACTTCAAGGTGAGCAACTGTGAGCATGGTTTGGGAAAGGGCTTTGGCTGGGTACCATGAATTTTTTGACACCATGCACCTGAGGCAAACTACCTCCAAGACCCCTCGCGGGTCTGGTGGGAGCCCCTCCTCCAGCCCTGCGTTAAACTTAACTCAAATGGCTCATATTCAGGAGCCAGTGGAATGGGCAGTATTGGCTATCTTCTTCATTCTCATGACACCTCTATCATTTTTGCAGGGTCAGTGGGCTGCTATGTTGATTCGATTCTGGAAGTTGAAGGACTGGCGCTGCTCAAGGGACTACAACGTTGCATGGAATGGGGCCTCACACATTCATATCTCTTTAGACACGACCCATGGAAACTTAAAGGAATTATGCTTGATATCTGGAGCCTTACAATATCCCACTGTCCTAGGTAATCCAATATATGGTAGTTGACTTCCTTGCCCATTTTAGTCGTTCAAATCATTGTGAAATTTTTTGGAAGGATAACCCACCTCCGAGCTTCACCCATTTTTTGTATCACGACTCTTTTGGCTTAACTACTTAGTGAAAGCATTTTTATATTTTTTTTGAAAAAAAGGTAACATTGCCAACGACATAGTCCCTCATCTAATTTGGGGTCTTGTCGGTTCTTTTGACTATAACATAATCTTGTATGTTTCTTTGTACATCAGGATTTCAAATAGGAGGGTTCCTGGATTCTTTCTAAGATAGATGGAGTGCTCTTGTTTTAGGAACATTACATTTTTCTGGCATATCTTCTGCATTATAAGAATGAGAACTTGTCTCTTTGGGTAATAAAACTATGGGTGGTTCTAATGAAAGAAGATTGTGTATTCTCAATATTTCTAGGGCAATCTAATATTGAACTGACAAGTGCAAAAGAGAATATTTCCTCAAAAAATTTCACATCTCTATTGACATAAACCCTGAATCCATCTATAACAATTTGTACCCCTTCTGAGTGACTGAATATCCAACGAAAAGAGCCCTTTTATCAAATTTTGAATTAATTGACTTATTAGTGGCATAACACAAGCAGCCAACACTTTTAAGTGTGACAGATCTGGAGTTATGTTAAAAATCTTTTCAAATGGCGATAAGTTATTGAGTACCTTGAGTGGTATCCTATTTGTGATATGCACAGTTGACTAAACACTTTAACCCCCAAAACTTTATGGGTAAATTGGATTGGGACATTAAAGATCTGGCCACGTCTAGAGTGTTTCCTCTCAATTATTCCGTTATGTTGAGGTGTGTATATGCAGTTCTGGTGTATTATCCCTTTCAAGGAGATGAGATCATTGCACATCTTGTTGAAGTACTCTAATCCATTGTCTGTTCATATGGTTTTAACCTGGGAATTAAAATGCCTCTCAACCATATTCAAGTAACTAGACAGCAAATTGTATGAATATGACTTCGACTTAATTAAGTACACTCAAGTCAGTTTACTATAGTCATCCATAATAGTGTTAAAAATTGTAAAACATCTCTATTTTTATCGATATCAATAGAGTGTATATACTGAAATCTTTCTCAAGGTAAATGGTTCAATCATTAATGTCAAAGCCTTGAATTACTACTAGTTGCAACTGCAATACTTCTCGGAGGTGGAACACTACAAGAAAATAGCTAATTACAGACGGTCCGAACCGTCTATAATTTGGTCAGAACCGTCGGAAATGACATTTTTCGACGAGTTTTCCGACGGATAGCGTCCGTGCGAAAATGAGGCATCGCAAACGATTTGCGACAATTATCCCGGTCCAGCTGGCAGGCGCGACCGTCGAACGTTGAAAATTTAAGACGGTTTGAGCCGTCGATATGTATCGACGGTTCAAACCGTCTTAAATTCATATCAACGGTTTTAGTCGTCGACTCGACAGTTGAATTTCGACGGCTCAAAGCATCGATAAATTTTGATGGTTAAAATGTCAATTATTAATGACGGTTAGGACCGTCTATAAGCTTGCACGGACGGTTAGAACCGTCGATAAGTATCGAAAAAAATAATTGATGATAATTATTTTTTCTATTTCCGACGGTTCTAACCGTCGGAAATAATAAAAAAAATGTCAGAAATTGGTTGTCCAAACAGATAATACAATGAAAGATCCATTTGGATCATATAAGTCACCACAATTGTCCATGCATCACATAATATCCAATGACAACATAATATCCATCACATAACATCCATCACCACAACACATAACATCCAAACAAAATATCCAAACTTAAGAAATGCAACACAACACATAGTTTACAAACATAATTTCCAAACACAAATGCCAAACATAATATCCAAACACAAATGTCAAACATAAGTAAGCAACGAGATGGTTGGAGCAAAGAGATGTGGTCTCCGTCACGAAGAAGATGGACACATAGGCCGAGCAAAGAGATGTGGTCTCGCCTTTCCCGTCGGATCTCAAGAACTTGAAGAATTGGCATTTTGATCCACCTTTTCGCAAGGCACCACGATCATCACTGCACAGCATAAAGAATCGTGAGAGAGTGAGTTAAGAGAACATTTTTGCAAAATGTGTAAAAAACTAGGGGAAGAAAGTTAGCACCTTGTCCGAGCGCAACACAACACACAAAAAACTATAAAAGTAAGTCATCCTCGTCGTCCTCATCGTCGGTTGCGCCACACACAATGTCACGCACAAGTTTCTTCATTTCTTTTTTGGTACGACGTTCACATTGTTCGAACTCCTTCCTGATTTCCGACGTAACCTCTTGCCTGAGCTCTTGTGTCATCTCTTGTCTAATCTCTTGCCTAATCTCCTGCCTCATTTGATCAAGAATTTGTTGCATACCTTGACCAGAGGAACTTGAACCTGAAGTAGATTTACGACCATATCCAATATTTACAGTATCGACAGAAGAACCGAGGCCGTAAATGCGACCCTTCTTCACCCCAACGTGATCTGTCAAAGTTATCTTGGGGTCAGCGGTGTGATTTCTTCCTGCGTGGCTTGCGTAATATGCTCGAATTCTTTTGTTTTGTAAGACTCCTAAAGGTAGAAAAATAATAAATCAACGATACTAAAAAATAAGATAAATCAATGACATTAATAAACCAGTTGTTTTTTAAAAAAAAGGTCTTTAGAACCACACATTAATTTTATGTGAAAGAAAATAGGGGGAATATGGATAATTAATGCTTGTGAAATATGAAAGTTCCTCGTATCATGAAAAAATGATATTGAAAATTTAATTCCATCTAAAGGACAGTTAGAGTCTTGATAATTTTTAAAATAAGATGAAATGTATACCACTGCCTAATTGTCTAAGTAATATGATATGCACAAAATGATATGCTCATAAAAGTTACCATAATTGAATACGCAAATTACACCCAATTAATGTTGTAGGAAACTAAATATATAAGGTTGAAATTTAATGTTGAATACGCAAATGAAACCCAATTAAATGGTCAAACAGTTGATCCAACCTACAAGCATATATTTTTGTTGATGTATACTATTACTTTTTAAAAGAACAGATGTGCAATTGAACGCCAAACAAAAGCTTCCATAGGGAAATCATAACGTCATTCATGAAATCTGAAGGAGAATGATGATTCGATATACATAATCATTGGAGATACACGTTAAAATATGAAAAGGAAAATCAAGCAAATCTAAACATAGAACAACTAAAAAAAAGATAGGAAAAATTTACCAAATGTAAACTTATCAAAGGTGAAAAAGTGCTCAATTAAAATTTCCAGGAAGGTTAAAACTTTATTTAAAAAAATGCATACAATTTTTACATTAACACCGGGATAACCATTGAGTTGCGACAAACTAACATTTTTTAAAGAATATTTTCGAATGCCATTAACTCTTACTTAGATCGAAGGGAGGGAAACGGAGGAAGTGACAGTGGGGTAGGATATTTATATATCGAGTTTCCGACGGTCGGAACCATCGAAAAGTAGGCAATAATATATTAATTCAAATTAAGACGGTCAAACCCGCTGGACGGACCGTCGAAACATTTGACGATTCTCCAAACCGTCGAACTTTCGACGGTTTTAGCCGTCGAAATATATAATAATATTGTCAAGTGAAAGAGAATTATATAAATTATAAATCTTTATTTTCGACGATCAAAACCGTCGAAAACATTTAAAGTAGAATTAAAATCAGTTAGCATTCCGATGGGTCTGACCGTCGAAATATCGACGGTTTCGTGAAACGTCGCAACTTTCGACGGTCGAAACTGTCGAAAAATAAAATATCGACCAACATTAAAATATTTCGGCGGCTAGGACCACTGAAAGTTTCGATGGTTAGGTGAACCATCGAACTTTCGACGGTCTGAACCGTCGAAAAACCAGCATGGAAACGGATCAGTCAGTTTTAACATCATCGACGGCTATGATCATCGAAAGTTTCGACGAATTCTGAACCGTCGGAAGTTTAGATGGCTAAAACATATCCGACGATAATTTCGACGGATCATTCGATCCGTTGAAAATTCCGTCGATATTTCAGACGGATTTTTGCCCGTCGAAAATGAACCGTCGGAAATCGGCATTTTTCTTGTAGTGGAATAAGTTTTTCCTTTCAACCGATACCCTCCTTCTCACCAATTCAGGTTCACAACTCCATTGCAAATAAAGCAATTTTTCAGCAGTAAATGCCATTGTACAATTAAGATGTCTAAGCAATTGTTGCACTAAATTCAAGTTAAACTTGAATTCTGGCACATAAAGCACATTGCTCAACTTGACCCCAAAAAATTGCTCGAATGTGTAATAAATAAAATACTACCATTAGACAAGGTAATTGTAACAATCCCAAATTTTGGATAGGGATATTTAAGTCATTTGAAGGAAGCCCTAAAAACCCTAGGCTAGAATCTATAAAAGCCCCCAAATTCTCCCTGTCCTCTCTTTCTTATTTTCCCCACGTGACGGCTGCAACCTAGGAGGAGAAAAAAGAAGGAGAACGAGGAAGAAGAAGAGGGCAAAGAGGAAGAGGACATGGACAAAGGAAAGAGGATTGACATTGAGGAAGAAGAAGATCATAGGTATGTAAAGGGGATCCAACCCCTCTCTCCCCTCTCAATGTTTTTTATGTTTGGATTGAGAGATTTAAGGACACCCTAGTCATTGGTAGGGATTGTGATTAAGGGTTACATTATGCATTAGATTGAAGGGTTCTCATATATGATTCATGTTCTTGATATCCCATGGTAAATTCTTATTTTAGGGTTGTATTTTCATGAGATTTAGGATGAACCCTAGATTCAAAAGAAAGGGTGATTTCATATGTTTTACATGTGCTTTTGATGCCTATTAATATATAGATCAAGTCTAGACCTTTTGGGATGCTTTATATTACGTTTTCCCAAAGTTTCATGGGAAAACGTGCACGACGCGCATGTAATACGGGTCAGAGCCTATTAATACGGGTAAGAGGGCAAAAATACGGGCAGACTGTATTTTCTGCTCCGAGCCCAATACGACCTACAAGCCATCAATACGACCTGGAGGTCAAAAATACGACCCGACCGTATTTTCACGTGCGAGTCTAATACGACCTGGATGACTCTAATACGGGCTGGATGGCGAAAATATGACCTGACCTTATTGTCCTCGCAAATTGAACGAACTTACGATGTTTTAAACTTATTTCAATGTATTTATACTATGTATTGATGTTTGATGATTGTATATGAACTTAGCTACACGAAATGAATGGACAGACGTAACTAGGATAAAATCTGAAGACTGAGCGACGTAAACTATTTTGTTGATTGTGAAAATAATGAACTCAATTGAAGAATATTGTTACTTGTCGCCCCTCAAACTGACGACAGGAAATACTGTGCCCTGCTTCATTGTGTTAGAATTTCCTAGGGAAATTACTGTGTCCTGCACTTTGAAGTAAGCATTTCCTGGGGGAATAACTGTATCTTACCGGTCACGGTATGTATATTCACATTCACCCTCGGGTGACGGAGCCTCGGCTTCAAGGCCTAGCTAGCCTACTGGAGGGCAACGACTTGATTCTTCAATTACTAATAAGATCAAAGATTACTGAACTCACTGACTGAACTGAACGACTGATGACCACGAAAGTGGGATCCAACGGGTTATGAAGCAACCCTGAGGATATTACTGAAGCAAGGTAATGACAAGTGTTAACCACTTGGTATGTTTACTGATACTGACTGATTCCTATATGACTGACTGTTACAGTACCCTTATGGATGACCTTATGATAAATTGACGACATGTATAATTGATGAATATGACTTGGCATGCATGTTCCTTTTATTTATGAATCTGTCACATATATGTCATGTAGTATCCTGCTTAGGATGCATTTTTATTGCATTGGGCTTTACATACTCTAACTGGGCAATCCTGCACCCTGGATCCGTGTAGGTAAGTGATATGCTTGGATGGATGGCTGACTCAACTAATGAGGACAAAGTTGCACATGGCATAAGGATATATGAAGTCATGAAACACTAGAGCCTGTTCCATATATGAAATTGAATAATGATTTATTTATGATCTATGACATTAGATTTATTGACGTTTTAAATTGAAGTCTTCCGCTAATCGAAGAATAATGATATTTTGTTTTAAATGAATGTTAGTTTCTGTTGCAATTATAGAATTATTTTATTCTAATGATGTCATGGCGAACGGGCTAGCGTTGCCGAAATGGCCTGATTGCTTATGGCATTTGGGGTTAAAATATTCGGGGTGTTACAGTTGGTATCAGAGCATAGTTGGAACCTATGTTAAGTATGTCATAGAACTGTTAAGGATCTAAGTCCATGTGCAACCATCATGAGCAGCCATTCAAGGTAAAGAGTATGTATGTTTTATGTCATATGATTAACTATTTAATGTGACCGCCTAATGTTGATTAGTTAATGTTTATGAAGGATGAAGTCAAGAGGTCCTTCAAACACTCCAGGGGACCAAAGGGAACTGATCAAGAGCATGACCCGCATGGCTCGTGCTATGGAGAGGAACGCGAACACGAGACGCTCTGATCACTCGAGTTCGAGAATTGAGAGATTCTTGAAACTGCATCCTCCTACCTTCAATGGAGAGAGGAATCCAGACAAGGCTGAGGCTTGGCTGGATGTTATCACTGAAAAGTTTCAAGCCATGCACTGCTCTGACCGACATAGGGTCAACTTGGCTACTCATCAACTGGTCGATCATGCTCGCCATTGGTGGAAATCAGTGATAAGGATTCAGTTCGACAAAGATGATGAGATCATCTGGAGGGATTTCAAAAGGGCATTCATGAACCACTACCTTCCTCCACATGTTAGGGGGAAGAAAGGGCCAAATTCACGAACCTACAACAGGGCAACTTGACTGTAGACGAATACCTCAACAAGTTCCTCGAGCTTGAGAGGTATAGTCATCTGAAGGACGATGAAGAGCTGAGGGTGAACCACTTTATCAAAGGACTGAATTCTCGCCTGAGGATGAGTGTCAAATGTGGTGACCCTGAGACCATGGCCAAGGTAATTTCTCTGGCAACCAAACTAGCTGAAGAAATTGAGACACAGAAGGAATATGAAAAGGATAAGGAGCCCAGGAAGGATCAAAGTAAAGAAAATAAGAAGGAGCAGAGGCAAGAAAGAAGAGATGAGGGCTCTAACCCTTATAAGAGAAATGGAGATGGACAAGGACATTCACCTTGCCCACATTGTCGCAGGTTTCACGCAAGAGAATGTCGTATGAAATCAGGAGCATGTCCTCAATGTGGTAAGATTGGCCACTACATTAGAGATTGTCCAGAGATACGTGATGATCTAAAGGACAAAGATAATACTAAACAAAATGATGAACGACGGAGAGCTATAGGTAGAGTCCATGCCATGGAGGTTGACGAGACTCACAACATGAATGAGGAAGATTAAGGTAAACCTTTGAGTATTCATGATTATGTTAACGTCGTGCATGTCAATGTGATTTTGCATGCATTCATGTCTTAGACTATGAATTGATTAATGTAAAAGATACTGAAGGAATATGTATGAGTTCATAGGTAAGATTGAAATTCGAGGACGAATTTCTTTTAAGGGGGGAAGGATGTAACAATCCCAAATTTTGGATAGGGATATTTAAGTCATTTGAAGGAAGCCCTAAGAAACTCTGGGCTAGAATCTATAAAAGCCCCCAAACTCTCCCTGTCCTCTCTTTCTTATTTTCCCCACGTGACGGCTGCAACCTAGGAGGAGAAAAAAGAAGAAGAACGAGGAAGAAGAAGAGGGCAAAGAGGAAGAGGACATGGACAAAGAAAAGAGGATTGACATTGAGGAAGAAGAAGATCATAGGTATGTAAAGGGGATCCAACCCCTCTCTCCCCTCTCAATATTTTTTATGATTGGATTGAGAGATCTAAGGACACCCTAGTCCTTGGTAGGGATTGTGATTGAGGTTTACATTATGCATTAGATTGAAGGGTTCTCATATATGATTCATGTTCTTGAGATCTCATGGTAAATTCTTATTTTAGGGTTGTATTTTCATGAGATTTAGGATGAACCCTAGATTCGAAAGAAAGGGTGATTTCATATGTTTTACATGTACTTTTGATGCCTATTGATATATAGATCAAGCCTAAACCTTTTGGGATGTTTTGTATTACATTTTCCCAAAGTTTCATGGGAAAATGTGCATGACGCGCGTGTAATACGGGTCAGAGCCTATTAATACGGGTAAGAGGGCAAAAATACGGGCAGACTGTATTTTCTGCTCCGAGCCCAATACGACCTACAAGCCATCAATACGACCTGGAGGTCAAAAATACGACCCGACCGTATTTTCACGTGCGAGTCTAATACGACCTGGATGACTCTAATACGGGCTGGATGGCGAAAATATGACCTGACCTTATTGTCCTCGCAAATTGAACGAACTTACGATGTTTTAAACTTATTTCAATGTATTTATACTATGTATTGATGTTTGATGATTGTATATGAACTTAGCTACACGAAATGAATGGACAGACGTAACTAGGATAAAATCTGAAGACTGAGCGACGTAAACTATTTTGTTGATTGTGAAAATAATGAACTCAATTGAAGAATACTGTTACTTGTCGCCCCTCAAACTGACGACAGGAAATACTGTGCCCTGCTTCATTGTGTTAGAATTTCCTAGGGAAATTACTGTGTCCTGCACTTTGAAGTAAGCATTTCCTGAGGGAATAACTGTATCTTACCGGTCACGGTATGTATATTCACATTCACCCTCGGGTGACGAAGCCTCGGCTTCAAGGCCTAGCTAGCCTACTGGAGGGCAACGACTTGATTCTTCAATTACTGATAAGATCAAAGATTACTGAACTCACTAACTGAACTAAACGACTGATGACCACGAAAGTGGGATCCAACGGGTTATGAAGCAACCCTGAGGATATTACTGAAGCAAGGTAATGACAAGTGTTAACCACTTAGTATGTTTACTGATACTGACTGATTGCTATATGACTGACTGTTACAGTACCCTTATGGATGACCTTATGATAAATTGACGACATGTATAATTGATGAATATGACTTGGCATGCATGTTCCTTTTATTTATGAATCTGTCACATATATGTCATGTAGTATCCTGCTTAGGATGCATTTTTATTGCATTGGGCTTTACATACTCTAACTGGGCAATCCTGCACCCTGGATCCGTGTAGGTAAGTGATATGCTTGGATGGATGGCTGACTCAACTAATGAGGACAAAGTTGCACATGGCATAAGGATATATGAAGTCATGAAACACTAGAGCCTGTTCCATATATGAAATTGAATAATGATTTATTTATGATCTATGACATTAGATTTATTGACGTTTTAAATTGAAGTCTTCCGCTAATCGAAGAATAATGATATTTTGTTTTAAATGAATGTTAGTTTCTGTTGCAATTATAGAATTATTTTATTCTAATGATGTCATGGCGAACGGGCTAGCGCTGCCGAAATGACCTGATTGCCTATGGCATTTGGGGTTAAAATATTCGGGGTGTCACATTAATTGTATTTCCAGAAGACAAAGATTTCAAATTAGATAGCTACCCCTTACAAGAGGTCATATGATTTGAGGCCCCTGATTACTAATGACATCAGAGAGTGAAATGTCCATACCTGCCATTGCTACATGCTGAGACATCTTGGACTTGACTTTTATTCAGTAAATGAAGTATTTGATTATATTCCTCTTTAGTGATAAGAGGAGCTTTCTTCAACTCTCTAGTGTTTTGCTCCATGTTTCATCATTTGCCATGACCTCAATCTCAGCATTACTACATGTAGCTTGATTCCTCCCTTTTTCAAATTTGAAGTTTGCAGGATACCCAATGATTTTATAACACTGAGTTTTTCTATCGCTTGGCAATATTCGCAAATAATACTATAGTCCCTTTTTGGCCTTCCAACATAAAAGTTCTTGGCGATCAACATACACATATGTTGATCGCCAACTATTGGAACTTGCAATACTGATGTCTTTAGACACTGGTCCTCCTCAATTAAGAGTGCATACGTTTGATTAATTGATGGCAGAAGTGAATTTCTGGCTTGGTTGAATTCATCATTTAAGCCCATAAGAAACTTGCAAATTTCTATTGCTTCAAATACTCATGATAATCTTTTAGCACATGGACAAGGCAAGTAAGGTACCATAATACTCAACTCCTCCCAGACATTCTTCAGTCTTGATTGTATAAACTTTCATGGCATTGTGTTTTTCAAACCTTTCTTTTAGGTCAGCCCACACAATGTGTGCACCCTATGAATAAGAGGTTTTACTAATCAAACCCTTTGCTGTAGTGCTAACAATCCAAGATTCAGGTGTAATGCTACGTAAAAATTGTTGTTCGCCAACAATGCATTGAACATAGCATTGCTCCAATCGGTTCTCTGATACACTCAACACCTCAGGTATCATAACGAGGCCTGGAGTCATTTAGAAACAATGGGTTTGAGCTATCAATGACAATCGTCGATGAGGAAATCGAAGTAGAATCCATGATCGACCAATCAAATTAAGTGTATGAAGCTATCTTGATTTCAGGTCTAGCGATTGAGAAATCTGCGAATAAAGAAGAAAAAATAGATTTGACGATGAACCAAAAAAGGTTTGAACCAACTTCAACTCAGCTCTAATACCATTGAGAAATGTTGAATCAATGAATGTTACAGATCACATAAAACACCAGCAATAAAGAGGCTTCTGGGAAAGAAATGAAAGGATTTTATTCAGCCAAAAAGCTCTACCTCTTCGCTCTCCTTATATACTTTTAAGTTTAACTAAAGAGGTACAGTAACTATCGATACATGGACAAAAGAAAAAAAACAAACGACGCTAAGAACTGTGAGATAATAATAGTTAATAGTGTCTTGTCCGTCGATATTTCGAAAGCATCTTTCTCGACGTCACAAATTTCATCAAAAATTGTGAAGAATTTTAGTTCATCGGAAATGCTTTGATGGTAAAGTTTTAATCAGATGAGTTCAAGCATAACTCAATTAAAAATCCAAATCATCCCAATTGAAATTGGATTGTTGGTCGGACTGAGTCAACGTGGAACATCTCCTAGCATATGGTTAAATATGAATGTCATATTATTATGAGAACATAGATAAGAAATGTCACAATAGGATTAAGGACACTTTTCTTTTAAAAACCACCATTTATGATTTACAATGTAGAATATCATCATTCTGGTAAAGTTTAAAGGTCATCAATATTTGTGTAACGTTTAAAACGTTACGAGATTATATCATTTTGGTAGCATGGTCTATCATATTACAATTTTTTTTTCGGTAGTAATATTACAATTAATTTTTTTGTTACGCTAAATAGGCACTTTGTGACGTTTATTAACTGTGTTAAAAGTTTTTTTGTTATAGTATTTGGTCGAATTGTCAGATTGATGGGACTGAGTTAACATGGTGAACACCCATAGCATTGGTTAAATAAGAATGTCATATTATAATGCGAACATAGATAACACATTGTCATAATAAGATTAAGCACACAGCTATTTTTTCAATATATATATATATATATATATCACTATTTTATAAATTCAAATATAGAATATCGTATTTTTTTAATAATAAGAATATAGATATTCCACTCTTTTGGTTCTCCATCATATTTCAGCTTCTTTTCTTTCTCCTTTTTATTTTGTGTTATATTATTTAATGAAATTAATAGAAGTGTAACATCTCTCGAGCGAAAAAAAGGTGTAACATTCAAATATGAGCAGTTTATTTTAGATCAATCGTCCAAATTACTTTCACAATTTCTTTCTCTCTCTTCTCTCACATGCACTCTCTTCCTTTCTCTCGAGTGATGCCACCACCGTCGCCTCCTTGCACGACCTTCTCCTCCGAGTGCCATTGCCATCTCCGACGATCGTCCGTCCTCCCCTCGTGAGCACACCGCCGGCCCCTTCCTCCGATTGCTGCCCCCGTCCTCCCCTCGTGAGCGTCGGCGCCTTTTTCCAATCGTTGCCCCCATCCTCCCCTCTCTCGCCCCCGTCTTCCAATCGCCGGCCCAGAGGTCAACACCGATCCATGTCGTCCCACCGTCAATCTAGATATGCTCAATTCGTACCGCCTCGATTTGCGTCGCCCCACCGCCGATCTCGATCCACACCACCCGTTCGAAGGTGACTATGCTTGTGCAGCTCTTTCTGTGGCGGGTGCAGGGATGGGGCGTACGAATTCCGCTCCTCCCCATCGTTGATCCCCATCCGCGCCACCCCAATCTGCTCCGCCCCGCCATCAATCTCGATCTGTTGCACCCCGCTGTCATCCCGATTCGTGTCGCCCTGCCTTGATCTAGATCCACACCGGCCCGCCATTCTCGCTTCCGTCGCCGACCGTCGTCGTTGTTTCTAGTGATGCATGCCACAAATCTTATGATTTAATCGGGACCGTTGGCTAGATTCAACGGTCCAAATTTAGATGCTACACAGTGTTTCACCCAAAGGGTGTTACATCTCCATTAAGTCCAATTACCAGTTAACAAACATTTTCATAACATTAAATTTTTATGTTTGCACCATAAAATAATAGTATATTTAAATTTTATAATATAGATATAGATATATGTAGATACTTTTATTCTCCAACTAGACAGTACTGGATCTAGAGATTTTTTACAAGTATAAGTTGTTATTTTTGACATGCATGTGCTTGTGTCGAGTATCTCCTCTCCTCGCCTTATTTGAACTGCGATTGACACATGACCCATTAGTTGATATCCCTTGTTTAATTTTTTAAAAAATAAATGAAAATAAAAAATGGCTAGATAGAAGTTGCGAAATTCCCATGCTCCTTTGCAAAAAAATATATACATATTGATAATTGATTATCTATGTTGTAATATCTTGATGTGTGAGTGCTAATTATCCCCATCACATCACATTCAAAGTTAGACCGTTCAATTTATGATATTGGAATATGTCTTTAAATTGACTTTTATATCATGCCGCTATTGTGGATGATAGTTACATGTGCGTGTACAAGCGTATAACCAATTGGCAAAAGAGTTCAAAGATATTTATCATTGTTAGCGAGGTTAATTTGTTAAACCTCATCTAAAATAAGATGGAAGTATTCTATTTATAAATAAACTATTTTTAATAAAAACCATAAAAATGATTATCTAATAATATTTTTAATCACGATTATATTTTAGACGGATTTTTTAACCCTTGTTTAGTAAATTTTATTTCTCTTATTAGTCAATTTATTTTTTTTTGTATTATTGACATGTTTTATACTCTATCTATTGTATAATAGAACTCACGTTATTAGGAATTGTGGTGTTAAATTTCATAGCAATATATACTGAACTTTCTTGTTGATTATTATGCATTTTATTTTAGTATCTAAATAACTATAATAAAGTAGGGGATCGAAAATTATTCAAAAAGGGTTGAATGTTAAACCCAAAAATCTAAAAAAGCCCCGCTTCCCTTTGTTATATATAACATCAAGAACATATATTCTCAAGGAACATGATATCCTTTAAAATAATACATACTTTTTATTTATAAATGAACCCGTGCACTAGATATCATAATTTATTTATTTTATAAATATATTTAAATTGTCATGTTTGTTATGAAGATAAAAAAATATTCAATTATCTAAAAAGTTATTTAATTTAATCACATATTATTTTACTTAATCAAAACAAAATAAAATTAGAATTGTATGTGACAATAAAATAAAATGAATAGTTTATATATAATCCAAGAAAGGAGAAGATTAATTAAGTTGAATTGAGAGTTTAATTAAACATGTAATTTGATTAATACATATCTCATTCTATAATAATGTAAATAAATATTTCTAGTTGATGTTGCATTAATATAGTGGGTGCTATGTTATTTATTAGCGGTTAAGTTGATAACTTAAGTTGTTAGATACTATTTTTACTTATAATCTGTTTATGATAAATACGATAATTTGATAACTCTGGGAATTATAACTAAAATAATTTGACGTCGATAGAAATCCATGGGAGATATTTCCCATATTCGAACAAATTGGATATTAGATCATTCAACGGTTGAACTAAAGTTATGTCTGGTTAAATTAAAGCTGAAATTTAATTTAATTTATTAAAAGCTATTACACTATGCTAAATCAAATCCATCACACACTTATGTTAGGGTAATTAGTATATAACTATCATGGGTCCGCCTGATAAATAAATTCCCGTTAAAAATATTAATGTGACGAAGTTTTAAAAGATATAGTATCTTAACTTTACTATTATCATTGAACACCTCAATTTTTATAAAATGTATTTTGGTCCTACCCAAAACACATCCATGAACTGACTATAAAAGTTTGTATAAATTTGCAAACCCTTTATTTTTTTTCTTTTTACTTTCTCTTCTAAATTTGTTAAACTTTCTCCCACCATTCTGTTCTTTTCCAAAATGTTATGACTTAAAATTTAGATACTCTTAAGGAGGACCCTGACAGAGAGGATCATGATGGCTAGGGCAAGAAAAGGAAAGATTTAGAGGTTGTTAGATGAAGTAGAAATAGAACAAAAGGAGTAAAAAAGTAAAAAAAGATTTAAACCTAAAATTCAAATGTATGTAAAGAGGATCCAACTCATTTCTCCCTTCTCAATGTCAAGATTGATTTGGATAGGATTTCACATATGTAGAATGCATTAGAACTATATGTTTTTAATGATTTAAGGAAAAGTCCCTAGATTATCTTATTATTGGATTATGATATGCTAGGTTTTCTGCATGATAGATTTAAAAACATTAATATGATGCCATGATTTGCTGGATAATTACCTCTATGATGATTCTTGCCAAAATAAATAGTTCCCTCCATTTCAATATCACAAAGTAACTTATAATAATCAAAGAAATCATGTATGTGATCGCTTCATGAGCATGAATTGACATCATGGACATGGGCAAGTTGGAGAGATGATTTGGTCTCGCTCACGATCATGAAATAACTTTTCGTGTAGTGACTTTTTGTGTCACAATTGTGAGTGAGCCCATTTTAATATCACAAAATTGGATAAAATAGTGACTTACAATGATGACCATGAAACAGGTATGCTATGTCATGGCTGAATGAATGGTCAGAAGGTGGAAAAGGTTCGATTCTTGGTCATGGTCATGAATTCATGGACATGAACTGGCTGTGAGTTCCAACGATGTCTTTTTAAGTCCTTAAGTCAAATAAAATATTATACATCTTACAACCTTTCATTATTAAATGTCAAGTATACGTTATTTGATTTATCTTAAGCTTATTATGTTTTATGCATATCTACGAAATTTTGTTTAGTAATTGATGAACATTTAGATATCATTATATATGTACAATCATATTTAGGTTAAAACTTAAAAATTAAGGGACATAAATATTTGTTGTGTTGTAAATGTATAATGTATCAAGTTGAAGGATATGTTCTTACTCATCTAAAGTTAGAAACAAAGTTCTTAGATGCCCTTATGCATTTTTTCATAACGGAAATTTTACACCCACAATAAAGCATGTTCCTAAAAATACCCATTGATGAGCTTTATGAGGTGTATGTAGATTATGTAAATAAGAACAAGAAAGATTAACAGAAGAAAGCTTCACTTAATTCATAAACTAGATTGAAATTCAAAATATAACTAACTAGCTAATTATTTTTAGAAGATTTATAGTTACAAATGCTGAAATTGAAACTAGACAAATCAGCTAAATGAATTGGAATGGAGTTTAAGCAGAAAATCTCACAAAGGAAGGTTTTATCTGAATTACTATTTTGGATTAATTTTAGACAATAATTGCATTTAGTTGATTGATTCAATTCTTATGAAGGATTGTCCTCATAGTGAAATTGATTTAAAACTAAGAACCATATTATCATAAGGTAATTAGGCAGAATGCTTGACTAATTGGCTAGTGATATCTATGGGTAATAATACAATGGTCATCAAACAAGTTTTGATATCCTCTCAAATATGAACCGACTATTGAATATCACCTTTTAGTGATTCCAACATAAACTAATTACTCCTGCGATGAATCATCGAAAAATGCTATAAACATTTAGCCCATGTTTGGATTGAAGGAAAAAGGGAAGGGAAAATGGAAGAGAATGGAAGGAATTTTCCCTTTTTTATAATTTGAAAGGAAATGGAAGAAAATGGAGAGAAATTTCCCCTCCATTTTGGAAAAATGGAGGGGAAGGAGGGGAAACACTATTAACATGTGAAATCACTAATTCGCCCTTTTAAATAACATAAGATAAAGCATATCAAAAGGGTATAATTATCCATTCAAATTATTTAGTAATATTTTCCCTTCTTTTCTCTAGAAAAAATTTTCCCACTCCCTCATTTTCTCTTTCCTCCTCTCCCGCCTTCTTTTCCTTATTGAAACTTACCAAATAGAGCCTTAGCTCAATTAAGGTCCATGACAGTGAGTAAATCCTTAATCGGTGTTGGAACTAGAATGAAACAAAAGATAACATGTCGACTAAAAATTCAGATATGTTTCATAGTACATAAAACTAATTATATTGGTTTTAATACAATTCACTAGTAGATAATAAAATTTCAGCATTCATCCATAACAGAAATCACATCAAGTGCTTCCCTGAGTGAACTAAAAATTTAGCTTCTCATTAATGCTAAATGTGTTACAAACAAAATTAGGAACAAGGTAATCAACATTCTAAAATTAAAAAGCTACTAAATTTAGTTCAAACTCTTCTCATCTTCCAAATTTTTTAGTTTCTTCCTCTTGCCTTGTTGCAACACTCAACCGACCAGTCCCCCCACCCCCCACCCAACCCTAGTTTTCTCGGTAAATATTTTTTGTTTTATAAGAAACTTTCATTCTCCCTTTTTTCACTTATCATCTCTCTCTTTATTAGAAAAGATTTCATTCTCATTGACACGTGTCAACTAACAACTTGTGGTCCTCTCATTTCTAGCTTCTTTTCTCCAATTTTTGTAGAGATCAGATCATGCAAATCACATAAAATAGCAGCAACAAAAATTGTAGGAACATAACTTAGCAAAAGAAAGGCAAGACTAAGGTGCCAACTGCCAAAATTGAGATAAGTGTGCTGGTTAATGTCAATGATACAGAGTTCAAATTTTGTGCAAAATTGATAA